>OX421965.1:41133637-42568110 GCA_949128115.1 Anaspis maculata
TCGAGGAAGGGGTTGTATCATTGTTCGGCAAATTAATGAATTTATTGAGTACAACATAGTAAAATTACAGTTACAATAAGTATTCAGTAAGTACCTAATCATAATACAAATAAATAAATAGTAAATACCTATAAGTAAAAAACTTCATCCATTTTAACTGAATCTTCAAACGTTCCCAGAGTACTTGCCGCATTACCCGTTTGAATTTCTTAACTGATTTTTTGAATGAAAAAGGATTTGGCTTCCACATTGCCAGATTTGTCAAATAAAAGTTTTTTAAAAGAATTTGCAAAATTTAAAGCTTCTTGAGACCAAACACCTGAAGTTTCCACGGCGAAAGCAACAAATTCAAAATGCTCAGATAGAGCCGAATATTTTCTCGTTTTGTCTCTTACTGCTTTAGAGGCGGCCGCACCTGCTAACAAAGACGTATTTTCGACATGAGAGGGAGCAAGTGTATCCACACAAGTGGAGTCACAGATGAAAGAGCGACCTTTTCCTCAAGAAATTGATGACATGCCGTCTGGTCTTTTACCATCGGTTCTGCTCAGGCCAGGTGGTTCCAAAATTGAAGGTATGTCGACAGAAGTCAAAGCACGCTTGATTGTGTTGTTCAAGGCGGCATGCCATGCAAATTAAATAGGATACAAGAGTGTCATATCGCCGTGCTAGAATGATAGTAAGATAACTTCAAATTTCTGATTTTCGGATTAATTCAAAATCTATAGCTCCAAGCTATTCTCTACCTGGTAAAAAAATCGGATTACTCAGAATCATCATGGAAGTACATAAAAAATGAATATCTCACTGTTATAATTATCTGTTTTTTAAACAGTTCTGGTCTAATACTAGTACATCTCAAAATGTCCCATTTCTTCTACTGAGAAATGGATCGAAATTGATCTGGCCTTCTGGTATAATACGAAGACATTTCAACATGTCCCAATTTTACAACAAATCTGATTCGAAAATTCCAAGTTGTCCTTGTTTTTCATGTTATCTCAGTATTTTACTGTGAAAGATATCTCACTCTTATACCAAAATAACAACTGATTCAATAAAAGTCTTCAGATATTTCATTTGAACTCACTGTTGCACAAAACATACCCTCATGCGTTTGTAAAATATCTTACTTTTCTCTAAGTTGTCCCACTATTTGACCAGAAATGTTTCGTGATTGTTTGAAATGACTTAATATTGTCAACTTATCTCCAATGTACATTGCCATGATTTCGTTATCCACAGCTCAGTTTGTGTTGGGTAACGATTTTTGTGATAAAACAAAAACCAGAACGATGGATAGATGCAGAGGCAGACGGCAGACGTTTCTTGGTCATAGCTATGGCCAAGGCTGCTGAAAGTGAAAGAAATCGTGAAAATCGGTTCACAGGATAAAAAGTTTGATGAAAAATCTTGAATAATTAAATGACAATGTTATGAACTTTGATATTTCTCAATATTTGACAGATGACAGTTAGCGAAACACTATCTACTGTTCTAAATACAGTTTTTCAAAGACTTTCAAATGAATTTTCAGTTTCTGATAGTGACACTTCTATTTGTCAGATGACAGCCAAAAACAAATGGGCTTATTCTAGGTCATACAATACTTGAAGATAACTATGAAAAATATGTTGAACCAGGCTATGCTTACTGTGCAGTACTCGGACAACTTGAGAAAAAAGTGGGATAAACTTCAAATCGCTCTACGAATTTCTGACGAATAGTAGGATAACTTACATAAAAAAAAAACGGACAACTTCCAACAGAACTATTATTTCTAGCGATATACAAGGATATGTTAACTTTTTGATTTTTTTCTCCTTGAGTAAACGTTATTTCATAATAAATTTCTCACAGGTCTATCAGGGGCGATATAATACAACTGGAAATTAAAAAAATCTCAGGAATTTTGAGAAGAAGAGTGTTTTTTGTTCTTCTGAAATGTTCAAGTTGCGATTACTCGAAACTATGTTTCTCAAATTGTCTTACTATCATTCTAGTACAGCGATATGTAAGAATCATATGATAATCATATCATATCGAAATGTCGAAATTTAAAATGACGGACACAACTGAAAATGAGCCATCATTTGTAGTCTTTTTTCCATCGAAATTTAAAACACTAACAGGACTAAAGACTTTTTCAAAAGAACGAACTGTTTTTTGCATTTTGAGCTAAACCAACTCAATAGGTTCATCCGTTGAGGAGATAGCAAAATGAAGAAAGGCTTATTTCCCATTGTTTCCATACTAGTACTCGAGCTAGTACTTGATACATTCAATGTTTTTACTGCAAAATTGTCGTCTCTATAGTGACCACGTCTCTAAATTGACGTCTCTCTCGTTAGAGACCATTAAGTAGCCAACTGAAGAGAATACATTAATCATAATATACATATGAACATGGTCAAAAATCTCAAAAATTAAATATGGCGGACACTACTGAAAATAAACCATCTTTAGAAATTTTTCTTCATTGAAATATGACGGGCCGTTTTAAAATGACTAAGTTTTCTACAATATTCGTTACGGACTGGAACTATGCCGCCCGGAGATCCGGTGATGTCCTGGGAGGACCATGTCAATGCAACTTCAAAAAAACTTTCCAAAAACATTTATCTCATTAGAAGTCTAAGAGACATGGTTTCTCTTCATACTTTGAAAACGGCGTACTTTGCATTTATACATAGCACCCTTTCTTCCCATAGCTTCAGATCCTAGCATGGGGACATTCTCCGCATTCAAAAAAGCTGTTTTCAAACCAGCATAGATGCATTAGAACCATGACTTTTATGGGGTTTGGAGATGATTGTAGAGAACATTCAAACGATGTGAACGTGTTTGACCTTACCATCTTTGTACATATTCAATTGCCTAATGTTTATGAAGAACAACATATCTTGCTACAACACTCACGGACCCAGTTACAACACCAGACAGAGAGACTTTTTCAGGCCTGAATTTCAAAGAGTAAACAGAACGAAAAATAGCTGGAGGTACTACTGCATTCAATTCTTTAATGTTCTACCATCAGATATAGAAAGTTTATCAAGTCGGAATTTTCAAAATGTATCAGAACATTCAGAACTATATTGATTGAGCGGGCCTCCCACCCATTTGAGGAGTACTACGATTTTTGTTCTTTATTGTGAACCTATAAATATATGTACAAAATGTAGTTGCTAACATAAAATAGATGATAAATACAATACATGACAAGAAAGCCTTGTTTCAATTTGCTATACTTCTAGAAGAAAATGAACCAACTGAGCTGCTGATGGTCTCAAAATGTAGAAAATAGTTCATTTTTAGAAAAAAAAACATGTTCAGTTCCGTCGTTCTTCAAATTTAAATCAAAAGAAACGACTGCAAAACCAGCCCTATTTTCGGTTGTGAGTCTGCCATTTTCAGTTTTGATATTTTGGAAATAGGTAGGTACATATTTTTCATACTCACATGATGATTTTCGCAGTCAATTCAATCTGCTACAACAAGGATACCATAGTTGTCAAAATCGGTTAGGAAACAGAAATTTGGCGAGGAAAATAAAACAGAGTGGTTTTTTATGGCTCACACTGTAATATGAGCCCATGAAAACCACAATGGTGTAAGTCACAATTTTGAGTTTTTCGATTTTTGACATATTCAGAATCTCCTTTTCTTGCTCTATTTTTGAGGCTAAAAATAAAAAACGCAGCACTTTTTGCAAAAAAATTACACGCCTCCGCTTCTCTGCCTCGCTGTACATCCAAATGGGATCTTCTTACTTCGCAGGGCCATATCTCAAAATGATGTTTTATGACTTACACCATGCTGGCTTTCACCGGCTCATATCAGGAAGTTTTTTTTCAACACGATGTTCTCGAAAAACTTTGTTTTCCAAAAGACCCCTTTTTTCCGAAAGATTGTGGTTGATAGAAGACAACAAAACATTTTTATTTCTAGGAAGAGTAGTTTCCGGATAAATCGCGATTGCCGTGAAGGATGAAACACCCTGTACACCCTGATCATGCTGATTTCATTCTTTCACAGGACAAAGTTTTGGAGGAAGCCTTGGGCGTAGTTGGGCCAGATCGTGAAGTAAGGCTCTCGGATTTGCCGGATATGAAATACACCGAGTGTGTCGTTAAAGAAACGCTACGGTTGTTTCCAGCATTTCCATACTTAATCAGATCTTTGGATGATGATATCCTTTTGCAAGGTACGACTGAAATCGAAGAATGTCGCAGGGGAGATATTTTCTGTTCACGTTCGTTGTTACTGCCATAATGTACCATGTTCTTGAGTTCTTGTGGAACTTGAAAAGGTGATCGGCCGTTGTGAAAGTGGATGAGAGGTGTTTTCTGAGAAAGGTAGCGGAATTCAGACACCATTGGTAGTACCGTATGACCAAAACTGTCCTCCTCTAGGCAGGCTGTGGCCTGGCCAAAATCAGCCTTGTTTGCCTGCCAATGACCAGACCACAGTCTGCTTAGAGAAGGAAAGTTTTTGATCATACGGTATAAATAAAAAATCACCTCAACCATTTGCTTACATTTCAGAGGAGTTGCTAGGAAAGGTTTGCTTAGCAACACCTCAAAAACCCAAACTATCGTGCATCTATCGTGAAATAAACCGTGCGAAATTTTTCGAACGTAAATTTACTATAGGCCAGGCGGTAGGTCATTCTGGATGGAAAAAATTCCGACCAAAGCTTTTATGGTGTCAAACTCTTCGTAAGGTCAGTAGGTATCTACCACTGAGTTTCCGCCCAAAAACGAGTTGTGCTAATTCCTCCACATCTGCCCAAAGGTAAAAGATGTCTTGAAGGTGCAAAAAGACCTGTTGAACCCCGGTACTTTTTCATTTTATTTGCCTTAATGCAAACGTACAACTCTAACGCAAACATTGGAAGCATTTGTCATCATCTCTATGCCAGTCTTACTGTTGAAAATAAAGATTTCTTTGTGTGGGTCAGATGAATCACATTTAATTGTTTTTCCACACAAGAAAACGATGGAGCAACATGTATTTTGGATGTTTCTTAATAACTTGTACTCACTGAGCCCATTTATGGCGTTAAAAATTCAATAACAGCATTTTGGAAGATGTTGCCCGCTAAGAAGAGAATAATTTTTACCCGTCTGTTCAGCAAGAGTTTTTTCAATTTTACCAAACACCGTTCTCGAAAATTTTATAGGAAATGACAAGCTGGAACTGTTTTCTAATGATATTATATCTGGCTTAAACGCGGCACGCTTTTTGGGAGTGTAGGAAACTGATTTCTTTCGAGCGGTTCTATTTTACCCGCGTGCGGCCATGCCTACTTGACATAGACCGGACTGATTACACAAGCTTGGAAATGTACTCTCTTCCAGCTTTGAAACACGACCATTAATGATGAAATAATGTATGATTTCTTCATTAATCAATGTACAAAGTCGCAATAATAATGGTCGCGTTTTAAAGCTGGAAAAGAGTACATTTCCAAGCTCGTGTAATCAGTCCGGTCTATGTCAAGTAGGCACGGCCGCACACGGGTGAAACAGGACCTCTCGAGAAGAAAATAGTTTTTTAGCGCACTTCTCCAAACGGGAAGGCGCTTTTGCCCTCGCTTTGTCCGTCCGTCCGTCCGTCCGTCCGTCCGTCACAGCATCTAGTCCTAGACGAAAAGGTTTTTGCGAAAAATTTTTACTCCATTGGGTAGCTCATGACCTTGTATCCCGAACCAAGAAAAATCTCGACGAAATAATAATAAACAATGACAATAATAACAATTTAGTGTGACGCGGCATCGCCGTTGAATGCTGCATTTCAGAAGCCGGCCTGATCTCGAAAGTTATCACATGCGAGAAAGTACCCGATCTTATCATTTTACCATAATACATATGCGGAGTTATATTTAGAGGATGATTTGAACTTCATTTTAATGAAAATTTCACATCGGTGCGGGGTGCAGGCCAATAGTTATTAATTTTTGAAAATGACTCCGAAACTACGGCTCGGCCGCAAATGATTTATTCGTTGCTTGCTGGTGCTTGATATCCTTTCCTCCGAACAAAACGAAATTCAATACAGAAACTATTTCAACTCGAATGAGTAGCTCATGGACTTGGAACGCGAATCAAGAAAAATTTTGCCGAATCAATCATGAACAATTACAATAATAACATTTTGGTGTAGGGCGGCTTCGCCGATCAAGTGCTGGCATTCGCGGTAAGATGTAGAAAGTTGCGATATGCAGGCAACTACAATTTCTTAATGAAATACATCACTGTATGTACGGCATTATATTTAGAGAACAATTTGAACTTTCTTTTGACAAAAACCCCACTTCGATCCGACCGTCGGGTCAATTGTTATCCATTTTTGAAAACGACCGCAAAGCCACGGCTCGGCGCATATTACACGACCCTACAAATTTAAAATCAGACGTGCCGAAATAGTAATTGAACATTTTGAAATAGCCAATACTAGGTACCTGAAGGATAATGGCACTCAAATTACGAAACATGTTCGCTCAATAACAAAAAAAAAAGTAGGTAGGTATCACTAAAAATCATGTGACAAGGCTACCATTTTTTCGGTTTTTCGATAAAAAAGAAATGTTCCAATTCAAAAGTGAACCCGATATTCGTGTTCAGGAGGTCGAAATCAGTTGGAGAACATTTTTTTATATAAGTAACAGAATGACGCTTATGTGGCCGGTTTGTCTGTCTGTCTGTCTGTCTGTCTGTCTGTCCGAGTCCGTGCAGAAATTAAGACGCTGTACTCCTTCTCGAGAATTGAAACAAGAGTCTTGGAACTTTTTTCCGATTAATAGCTGATGTCCCCAAGGGTTGCCAATGGGCACTATTTTTGTTATCCATACATCGTTATCATTATTCTCAAAAAACAGAGATCTCCTGTGCACTTCGATGAAGTTGAACTTCTCCTCGGGAAATAAAGCTACAGCCCTTGAAGATTGAACTTTATCCGGTGGATAGCTTAGGTCCTCAAGGACCAAATAGGCAGGTTGGCTTACATAATTCGGCCGCCATCTTGGCTGCCATATTGAAATTTCTTATTAGTGGAACGATTGTCATGAAACTTGAAACTTACCCTTGTCTAGTACGATCATTCTTATTTTCAAGCCAAATTTCATGATTGCCCCACCATCTTGGCCGCCATATTGAAATCTCTTATAAGTGGAAGGATTTTCATGAAACTTGAGAGTTACGCTTGTCTCGTACGATCATTCCTATTTTCAAGCTGAGTTTCATAATTCTGCCGCCATCTTGGCCGCCATATTGAAATCTCTTGTTAGTGGAACGATTTTCATGAAACTTGGAACTTACCCTTGTCTAGTACGATCATTTTGATTTTCAAGCCGAATTTCATGATTCTGTCGATATTTTGGCCGCCATAGTGGAATTTTTTGCCCAAGACGGTAGAACCCTAATCACTTAACATCTTGCGTTCACTAATCCTCCAAAAAGGAAGTGCGCTACTGAGCCTCATGCCCATGAGGCATATTCGCTTGTTTAGACTTTCAAGTGCGTGCCGCGGTTAAGCCAGGCACGATATCGTTAGAGGAGAGTTTGAGCTTTCCATTCGTTATAAAATTTTCGCAAACGGTGTTTGGTAAAGTTGAAAAAATTGCTGCTGAACAGACGGGTGAAAATTATTCAGTTTTTTGCTGGCAACATCTTCAAAAATGCTGTTATTGAAATTTTATTGCCATAGATGGGCTCAGTGAGAACAAGTCATTAGAAAACATCCAAAATACATGTTGCTCCATCGTTTTCTTGTGTGAAAAAACAATAAAATGTGACTTATCTGATCCGCACAAAGAAATTTTTTTTTCAACAGTAAGACTGGCACAGAGATGATGACAGATGCTTCCAATGTTTGCGTAAGAGTTATACGTTTGCATTTAGGCAAATATAACAAAAAAGTACGGAGGTTTAACAGCTCTTTTTGCACTTTCGAGGCATCCTTTACCTTCGCGCAGATGTGGAGGAATCAGCACAACTCGTTTTTGGGCGGAAACTCAGTGGTAGATAACTACTGACCTTACGAAGAGTTTGACACCATAAAAGCTTTGGTCGGAGTTTTTTCCAGATTGTAGTGATTTTACCGACATACCGCCTGGCCTACTACTACAAGTTGTGCAAAAAAAGTCTCTATCTTTCCATGGTTTTTTCAGATGGAGTGACGTTCCCAAAAGGATCGTCAATCTTAATAGATGTGCTGGACATGCACAGGTCGGGTAATTACTGGCCTGATCCTCTCAAGTTCAACCCGGACAGATTTTCGCCTGAAGAAGGTGCCAAGCGTCATCCATATAGTTTTCTGCCTTTTTCTGCAGGTCCCAGAAACTGCATAGGATACAAATTTGGGTACATGCTGTTGAAGACAATGGTTGCGTCCGTGGTCAGAGCTTACAAGGTCTCGACGAAGTTTAAAAAGCTAGAAGATATCGAGCTGACGTTCGAGGTGACTCTGGGAAGTACGCATGGATTCCCTATTTTTTTGAAGACTCGGAGAAGTTTCTGATTTGGGAGACTTTTCTCTTGTGTAGATAAATGTAAATTAGAGGATTTTTAGAGAATGAAAATACATATTGTACATTGCGTAATGCGTATTATTGTAGTGGCCGGGGTGGTAGCAGTATTTGATAAGAAGGCAATGCTTTTTTTTACAGTGGTTTTTGATGCTCCTCAAGATCGTTGACTAAGAAGTGGAAGCGTGAAAATATGTTTTGTAAAATATAGTTTCGACCTTGGTACCTGAATAGTTCTAAAGAGACAAAAAATTCAGGAACATTAAATATTAGACGTGAATCTTCTTAAAATTCTGACAAAAAGTGACATCTCTTGATTTTATTGTGATTATAACTTGATTGTATTATTTATATGGTTGCTAGTCTTATCAGGTATACCTACTGACGGCCCTGTGGCGCAGGCGGTCGAGTGGCTGCCTGCGACGCGGAAGCCCCGGGTTCGATTCATGGTGAAAAGTCTGGGTGTAGTGTTGTCCGAAATTTGCACTTTTCTGAGTTTGTATGTGTACTTGATAGATAAACGGGCAAACTCCTATGGCAAGAAAAAGCCGATAAGGAGAAAAACTTTTATTTTATTTTTATAAGGTATATCTACTAAGCAAGACCCCCGCAGGGTTTGCCTTTTTTTATTTGGAACGAACGTGGAAAAAAAAAATTATTTTTTGTGAGCAGGTCTTTTCTGTATTCTCTTTTTAATAAAAAGTATCTATCAAGAAAGATTATTTTACTTTCCAACCGGTTTTTTTTTTGTGATGCAGATGTGTTTAACTCACTAGCAAATTTAATTTGGCGGACAAATATTATCGGAAAATTCTGCTAAATTCGGTTGTCAACGTAAAGATTCAAATTATGTGTCCAGCATTGTTGGTTATTTGTTTCTTAAAATGGCTTTAAATATTATAATAATTAGGCTAATGACAGCTTTTTGATATTTTTATTATTGGCCGACGCGCGTTTCGGCACTAAACGCCATTTTCAAGACAACGACGTATGAAAATCCAAAATGGTCGCAGCAAAAAAGGTTGTCAAAATTCATACGTCGTCGTCGTCTTGGAAATGGCCTTCAGTGCCGAAACGCGCGTCGACCAATAATAAAAATTTCAAAAAGCTGTGGCAAGACTTTGAGACATCATCTAAAGCTAAGTAAAAATTCAAGATCATCGCGTGATTGTACGGCTGTAAACTTCGCAAACAAAAAACTCGGTGTAACGTCAACGTGATTACACAAGGTCATTGTAAATGTGACCGCGTTTTTGACGCGAAAAAAAATCAAACTTTGATCATTTAAAAGATGGACCAATGTCTTCAACTTTTTTTTTTGCGGACATTATTGTGAATAACGTTTTTAATGATTTTATGAAGTAATCGTCTTAGGTGTCAGTGAGGGTATGTAACACGAGGGGATTTCAATCGATTATACGAAACCGTTGTAGTTGCAGAAATATCGCATTTCGAAAATTATGACTTAAAGTACATAACACCCTGAATGTTCGTAAGCAATGGTCAAACATTTTTTTCTTGTTACTCTTAACTCATCTTGGAGTAAGGTGACCATATTTATGGAACATGAAACCAGGCAGTCAGAGAAGATCAATAAAACCGCGAGCGTAAAGCGCCGCAGGTGAAAATTTATCTGAATAATATTAATAACAACAATAAAAAGTTGATACACCTACCAATAAAAGTGACAATTTGGAGCAAAGTCAGCGAAAATTGGGACACCAAGTTCGACAATTACTTACATTATTTTGGCAAAAAGCTTTTTCAACCTTTAGGTTATTGATTGACTCAGTAAATATATGAATTGTAAATAGGAATAGAAGAATTGTAAATAGGAATAGAACCGAGAATAGAACACATCTGTTTATTTGAAAATCTATCAAAAAGCTTAGGTGGTACTGAAAATTCGTGGAATATCGAGCAGCTTGAAATAGTAGGTATAAATATTACACCGAGGTTGAGGAAGTATAATTCAGCTGCGCTCCGGGACCTAAACTGACGCTTCATCTACAGGGGTCCCGAAAATACACCGACAACGTTCTAGGACGGCTTCCTCTCATCAAAATAAGAAAAAAAGTTCCTATGAACATGGGTCCGGAAATGCTTCATAAGGGAGCTACAGGCCCCTAAAGGTGGGACCCTGAAGATGATTGGGACAGACCGAAACACATATTTCCGAAACCGTTCAAGAAAAATCAATCAAGTTTGACACATTTATCAACCTTCTTATGCCTAACAAAATTTGGATGCCTAACAAAAATGAAGTTGTTTTGAAATAGTTTTTTTTTTTCGTCTTGAATATCGTAATTAAAAATTAGCATTTCTGACCACGTTTTCATACATTCAAACTCAAAGATCTCGTAAACGGTGCATCTATGGAGGTTGAACAAAGAGATCTTTTTTTGGAAGAAAATGCCAATATTCTATAATTTTTTGTTAAATTTGGAAACAATCCACATTCAAACAAGTTAGGGTTATTTTTACCCCTACACCTCAGCCTGACCCACCCCTGGTGAATTATTGTGAAATTAATCGTGCCTCATTTTGGTAGGCATAAGAAGGTTAGTGGATGTGTCAAGTTCGGTTGATTTCCCTTGAACGGTTTCGGAGATATTGGATAAAAACCATCTCAGGGTCCCACCTTTAGGGGCCTGTAGCTCCCTTATGAAGCGTTTCCGGGCCCATGTTCATGGGAAGTTTTTTTCTTGTTTTGATGAGAGGAAGCTGCCTTAGAACGTTGTCGGTATATTTTCGGGACACCTGTATAGCAATTTTCTCGATTGTGGTTCATATCGTTTTTTTAAACACTAGAAAATCGCCATTACATCCTAATACAGGAACACAGCAGAAAAAATACTTTCAAGATGCAACAACAAACAAAATTACAAAAAAAATCTTGCAGGTACATTACAATACATAACTACTAATAAAATAATGTCTTGTCCGATGTCTAAACTCTGAAAACCAGTACATTTCGTGTACTGGTTGTATTTCTAAACTGATAAGGACTAAAGACCCTAAAACCATGACTGTACTGGTAAAACCAGTATGGTCACCTTATCTTGGAGTTCTCTATCCAGTGTTGGAGTTTGTCAAATGAATCACGGCGGAACAATCTGTATACCTTGTATAGTACAGCTGATTGTTCTTGAACCTCATTCCCCAATCAAATTTTATCCTGTGATAATCAAATTCACGACTTTTCCATCAGAGAGTTGTTACAGAAATTAACATCAGCTGTGTTCGATAGCTTACCATAATGGAAAAAAGCAGAGAAATTGATTATATGTTATTTTATTTCATTTCATTTAATTTCATTTGATTTATTTATATGTTATATGTCATTATATTTCTTAGATCTAAGCTATAAAGGCAAACGAATAGGTAATAACTACTTGCAATTTTCCAATCAACACCCTATCGTGCGAAGAATAATAATAATTATGATGTGTTTAGCTCCCTTGCTTTTTTTGTTCAATAAAGAAGTAGAAACAGAACTTTGCGCGAGATCAAGCAGTATTTAATGTACTCACTTAGGTACACGTCAATAACACAAGAAAAACAAAACAGTCATAAAATAGGAAATAAGTGAATCAAAGCTGCTTGGTTGAACAAAGAGAATTGCTGGACTGGTATGTATAGGACTCCAGGGGTCCATCGGGGAAGTTGGTTCGAAAAGGGCCTCAAGACATAAAGCAAATAAGGATCCCCAAGAGGTTGTCTCAGAGGGAAAATAATGTTGGTCTATAGCGGGGCTTGGGGTCTAAAACTAAATCTCTTTCTTTCATTTTCTCAACCCACCTCGTCCAACGAGGAGGGAAAATATTGTGACAGACGGTTTTTTTTTACCAATGAAGTTTTGGCTGTTATCTGTCTAACAGAAATATCTCTATCAAAAAATGACAGAAGTTATATCCCACGGAACTTGACTTTCCATACATCATTTGGAAGCCCTTGAAAAACTATATCTAAGATTGTTAGAAGTATTTCTCAATTTGTCATCTGACAAATATTGAAAATTGTCAAAGTTCACAACAGATGGTAGTCTGACGCTACAAATTTTTTCCTGGTCGTTACTACACCAGACGGCTGCTCACCCGGGTTTTGACCAGGAATACCCGCGTTTGATGCAGGACTCTACCCGACCCGTAACAATAACAGCACCACTAACTCTAGTGTAGAAGTCAAGACCTGTACATTTTCATGCATGAGCCCTAGAATACAATGAAATCAGGTTGCTACCGCCGGAACCGGAAGTCCAGCATTCATTGTTTTCCTGACCTCACGCATAAAATTTACAGGTCCAAGCTTCTACACTAACGTTAGCCTTACTGTCGGTCAAGGTCTATGTGAATAGCCCTTTAGAATAAATGATAAGAATACTATATGAGAGTGTTTTTCCGCTGGATTCGCTAGGTAGTGTGGGAGTGGGGGGTGACGGCCAAAAACCGAATGATCTGTGCATTTTGTGATCAAAGCATGCAATTTGGCATACTTTGGTTTCTGGCTGGTCTCTGGTACCGCAATCGGTATTTTTTAGTTCTGTTAAAACTACATGTAGAAATAAGTGGAGAGTACATTTTCACAAGCAACGTTCCAAATGCTGTCTTGACACCTTGCTTTAATACATTTTAAGGCCAATCTTGTTTTATTTAGTACAGAAAAGATGGTAAAAACATTGCCAAAGCCTTGACAAAACTATGAACGTTCTGAAAATTTGATACTCTGTTCAGAATTGAGTGCTCATATCCAAAATTGCCAAAAATTGCACCCCAAAGCCTCGAGTTATTGGAGGGGGGGTAAAAAATTGCAACTCAAAATGGAGGGTATGGAACCCGATGGAACCCATCAATCCAATGGATGCAAATACATCGTAGTTCGACGCATCACAACCCGTTGATACATTGTTGGCACAAGAAGTGTCGATCATTGTTGAAGGGGGGTCGTGGGGGCAGGCGAAACTCGGCTGGGAGGCTCTTTTTTTCTCTATGCCATAAAGAACCGATCACGACAAGATTGGTATCTTTTACGACTAAATTTAATGTCCTCAACTTTAATCTGATGTGAATATTTGGATAAATATTCACGTTCGAACAAGTAAACTCAAGAAAACCTGTTTTTTCTTTGACAATTTTCACAATACTTTTTTTACTGTTAGAAGTATTCATCTTTGGAAATATTTCAGAGGCCATTAGATTGAACTGTATTCTTCACGAAAATCATCCATTCGATCTGTAACTATGTTTTTCGAGGTAGAAAAAATCGATTTGAGCTTTAGTCGGCACAGCCTGTCGTCTATTACTGACCAGAACACTACACCATGCATCTTTAAATGAAAATAGCTCAAACTATCTGGAAAATTATAACTCATCTTTGAAAGTTCGAGGATCTGTGCAGAACTGAATTCTCTATAACATAAACAAAATCGTCATGAATCGCAATGCAGGGTATTGAGTTATTACTTGAAGGTGCATGCTGTAGTGTTCTGGTCATTGGTAGACGCCGGGCCGACTCAAGTTCAAATCGATTTTTCCTATCTCGAATAACACAGCTACAGATCGAATGGATCATTTTCGTGTAGTTCGTACGTATGTATGTAGTTCGTGATTTTCGTACAGTTCAATCTTAGGGCCTCTGGGATATTCTTAAAGACGAACACCTCTAACAAGAAAGGAAGTCTTGTAAAAATTGTTGAGGAAAAACAGTTTTTCTCAAGTTAACTTGTTCAAACTTGTTTTTATCCTAATTTTCACATCGGATTCAAGTTCAGGACATCGAAATTAGTCGAAAAATATACCAATCTTGTCGTGATCAATTTTTTATGGCCCAGAAAGAAGAAGAGCCACACAGCCGAGTTTTGCCTGACCCCACGACCCCCCTTCAACAATGATCGAAACCTTTTGTGCCAGAATTGTATCAACGGGCTGTGATGCGTCGAACTACGACGTATTAGCATCCATTGGATTGACGGGTTCCTTCGGGTTCTATACCCTTCATTTTGAGTTGCAATTTTTTACCCCCCCTCCTCCCCTCCAATAACTCGAAGCCTTGGGGTGCGATTTTTGACAATTTTGGATATGTAGTAGGACACTTAATTCTGAACAGAATATCAAATTTCCAGGACGTCCATATTTTTGCCGAGGTTTTGGCAATGTTTTTACCATCTTTCCTGTACTAAAACAAGATTGGCCTTAAAATGTATTAAAACAACGTGTAAAGGCAGCATATAGAACTTTACTTGTGGAAATGTACTCTTCACTCATTTCTACATGTGGTTTAAGCTGGACAGAACTAAAAAATAACGACTGCGGTACCGGAGACCAGCCAGGAACCATTTTTGCAGAATTTACCCCTAGCAGGTATATTAACCGCAATACGGTGCCTCTGGTGCAAAATATTGCGTGGCGCCACACCTGGAATTGCAAATGAGGGTCTTCTGAACAAGTATGCCGAATTTCATGCTTTGATCACAAAATGCACAGACCATTCCGCTAACTCCCCCACTAAGGTATGATCAGCTATAATACACCGACAGGTGAGGTGTATTATCGCTGCATCGGGGATTTTCACAAGGGTATCCGAGTGTAATACGAGGTGTAAGCGATAATTGTGCAAAAGCGAATTGTCGGAAATATATGAGTCTATTTCTATTAGTGTTTTTCCGAGTGTTTTTCTTATTTCTTATTTTCCAAGCTTCTTTTTTAATTTTCATTTCTCTTCATTTTGTAGTTTTTTCCAACTTCCAGACGCCTCTTGCTAGACATGTGCACCGATCCTTTCCTGACAGTTAAATTGTAAACTTTCAAAATCTTATATAATTTCTTCTTAGTTCTAGAATAATAGTGAAGAGATTCGGGGTCCCGCGAAATATAAAGTCGAAAGTTCAAATTCTACAACACTGAAAAATCAGGCGCCTTCAGTAACTACTAGGCCTAGGTACTATTTTACTATTCATTTTTTTGCTTTGACGAAAGGCTTGAGTGTCCCACGAAAACGAGTTTCTGGGGGCCCCGATGGAGAATCTCCGGTACCCCGCTCGCCCAGTCCGGCCCTGAATTCAATAACTGTAATAACCAATAAGTAGCAATGGAACAAGAAGAGAACACACATTATTTATTGTGACACTACAATTTAGGAAAATTTTATAATATGTTCGTTATTTCATATTCAGGTTAGTTGTACCGCAAGGTTATCTGTTAGAAGTTATCTTAAATAAAAACGTGTCAATTATTATTTTGTCTTTATTCAAGTTTTGACTGCGTCTAACCAAGAATAACCCAAAAAAACGCAAAACATGCTGGATGTTCTCTTGCTGCTTTTTGCTCTCGTGTTTTTGACTTGGTACATCCAATTTCGTTGGAATAGAAAAAATTTGTACAAGGAAGCAGCAAAAATTGAGGGACCAGCAGGATGGCCCCTCATTGGGAATGGTTTGGTATTTATTCGCGATGCCGCACGTAAGTAACAATTAATTAATGCATTTTGCAATAATTAGTATGTAAATGTTATGTGGGTCTTATAAATGAAGTATATTTTCTATAAATATACTGTAAAAGAATCATAAATTTTCAAATTTTCAGGTAGAAATGAGGTTGCTTGATATTCAGTTGACGTGGTAGGGGAAAACAAGTTGCGAATGATGGTGAGGATAAACCAATTTGCAAGATCATAACTAAGACCTGAATAAACAATTTTACGATTTTAATTTAGAATGTCAAAAAATCTTTAGAGAAAAATGGAAATTTTGCTATGTATTTTTTATATGTTTTTGAAATCTGCTTCATTTGCAGATTTTGATGTGCTCTTTCTGAATTTGCCAGTATCAATTTTCGGTGTTAAATACAGGGTGTTTCAGCGATGATAGCAAAATTCAACTGTGAGTAGATCTCGTTCAAATACGACGAAAACCTATGTACCATTTTGCAAAGTTCGGCCTAATGACGAAGATACAGCCCTTGAAAGTTCACTTTTTTTTGGATTTCAAAAATGTGTAACTTAGGAACGTTTCGACAAAATCAGCTTAAACTCGGCATAAGCTGGTTCATCAACATCATCTATCAATCTACCTGCCAAATTTTTAAAGAATTCAACCAGAAGCGTAGAAATTATGGGGGGTCACCTCAAGTCAACTTTTCTTCTGATGCTTCTAAATTATTGACCCTCGCAACTCCTACGCCACTGACTGGATCCTCTCAAAATTTGGCCGGTCGGTAGATAGTTTCTCTGGTACTGAAGTTAGGTTAATTTTGTCAAAACGTTCCTGATTTACGAATTTTTGAAATCTGGAAAAAGTGAACTTTGAAAGACTGTATCTTCGTCATTTGTCCGAACTTTGCAAAATGGTATATAGGTTTCCGTTATATTTTGACAAGATCTACTTACAGCTAATTTTTTTTCAATCATCGCTGAAACACCCTCTATACTTAATTACCGCGCCTACTCGAGTTCACCACTGGATCACCACCATGTGATGATCGAGTAATCCATCAATAACGCGTCATAATTCATCACAGATCATACACATTTGTGGACCCGGCACAACCCCAAGAGATGATTTTCATTATTTTTATTTGTGTGTGGTTTTCAGTGATGGTTTAGGTCTCAAATTGTGGAGGATTCAAGATTGAATGTACTTTCACATGTATATCAACATTTTAATTCACATGGACTGAAACTTAAAAAAAAAATCAACATAAAATCTGCAAATTAGCCGGCTTCCATAATATTCGAGAAACATGAAAAATCTTTTTCTTCTTATGACGGTACTAAATTCGTTTTGACGTCTCCACCAAATTTGCCTGCGGCCGATGTCAATACTCCGCCATGTTGAAAAAGAAGAGTCATTTTAAATCTCAAGGGACGTAAAAAAAGCACTTCGGGTCGGTTTGTTCAATTATAGGTCTCAGTTATGATCCTGCAAAATGATTTGCCTTTATCATCATTTGCAACTTATAGTCCCTATTTAGAGGCTGTAAGACGTCCAAGAATAATTCTTTGACTGTGATCTTTGCCTGTGATAATTCGAATGATCTGGGTTCGGAAGTCTTACTCTGGCGTCACTGCTCTCATGAGTCTCATGGGCCGAATGTCTCAATGAATAAGTAATGTTTCGGATCCAAATGAACAAGAATGAGAATCAGCCAGAAGTTATAGTTTCTGTAGCAAAATGTGGGATCATCAGGCAACAATGAGGTGTCTCTGTCCCATTTAAATCCGCAAAAATTGCACTGAAGTCTGAAGGCTCCACTTTTGTCAAATTTGATCAATAAGCCACTTGTGGAGCATGGTGATTTTGTACAATTCGGCTAATTAAAAAAAAGGAACAGCCATCAAAGTCTGCTATTTTCCTTTGTTGGTCATAACAATTTCATAAATAGGTTGGTATTGAACTTCAATTTAATCCATGGTTCCAGAAGGTCGTGGAAAAAAGTCCGAAAACTGCGAAATTGAACGAACAAACGGTCTTCACATCAAGTGATTCTGAGACACATGTATATTTTGTGTAACCACTCTACTACCTTTATATCCATGATGAAAATCGTTGTTTTCAGATGTTATGGAATATATCACGGGCCTTGGCACCATTTATCCGAAAATGGCCAGGCTTTGGTTAGGTCCTGAGCTGTTGATAAGCGTCTACAATCCAGAAGCTCTAGAAGTAATACTGAACAGCCCAAAAGCTCTAGCGAAAAAGGACTTTTTTTACAAATTTTTAAAACCCGTAATGGGACAGGGTCTTGTAACTGGATCTGGTGAGTGATTCATCACATTCCTTCTCTTTTACTTCCGACTGATTATTCGTGATTGGAATTTCATTGATTTCCGGACAAGAAGAGTTTGTAGAGTCAAGATCAAGAGTCTTGATTGGGCTCTGAAAATTTAATTTTGTGGTTTGCTACTGTCTGGCTGCCTCTGTTGCCCAATTTAGTCCAGTCAAATTAAGCAAAAATCGGGCCAAACCGGCAATAAATTCGAAAGTTGTTGAAATTTGGTGGATCGATGCAGAATTTCACGTAGAATAACATACTGGAATTCCCGGAAATTCGAAGGCTTGGATTTTTTTTAGGACTAATAAAAGAGCGCTATCCTTGAAAATTTTCGATTTTTTCTGAATAACTTGTGAACTATCACCTTTAGAGCACAAATACCTGCAAAGCAAATGTAGCCCGTTAAATTCCCAAGAGATCAGTACCAAACTCATTACTTTGTGGTCAATAGTCTCTGGGATACAGTGTCTGCTTAAAAGCAGTAAAAATTACTTAAAATTTATTTCCGGTACTTATGTACTTTCCACGTCTGCCAAGTGGCATCTTACATCTCAAATGAAAGGTCCATACAGTATTCAGGAGTTAGTGTCCAAACTACCTATATTTTTTTCCAAATAGGTTGTTTTAGTCTTTCTGGAACCATCACTGGGAAAAAGATTCCGAAACATGTTACTGTTTTGGTATTCAATTATTCATATAAGTATTTCCTGGATAGTTTTGCTTTACTTGAAAATATAGGCAAATGACATGGTATGAAAAAAGTCGATTTTTGGGGATTCTTCGGGACATCAAGTATAGATTTCAAGGGTCGAGGAAAAGTACCATTTTGAAGTTGGCGACTTCTAGACAAAAGTGTGATACCGAATGTTGAATTGGCTTTCCATACCTGTGAAACACATTGGAATCCGCACATTTGCTGCCCACGTTACAGCCCCTGAACTGACACTCGAAATCACTTGTTCACTTGTTACGTGAGATCCGGAAATAAATTTTGAGTAATTTTTACTGCGTTTTTGTTGACCACAGAGTGATAAATTTAGAACTGATCTCTTGAGAATTTGACGGGCTACATTTGCTGCCATGATTTTTGTGTTCTAAAGGTGATGGTTTACAAGTTTTTCAGAAAAAATCGAAAATTTACAAGGATGGTGCTCTTTTATTGGTCCTAGAAAAAAAGCCAAGTCTTGGGATTTTCGGGAATTTCAGTATGTTATTCCACGTTAAATTCTGCATCAATCCACAAAATTTCTTCAACTTCCGAATTTATTCCCGGTTAAAACCTATTTTGACTGGAATAAATTAAAGTTTCCAATTTTCCATTGTCTCTTTCGACCGTGACTTCATGCATAAAGGCGGATCGACCTTGTTTTTGATTTCACTTTACTATATTTTATGCGGCGGAGCACCAGGTAGTAGTCCTACGTATATAAAAATCTGTTGTGGGGCGACACAAAACTTTCCCGGCGGTATCCAGGGACGTCAGTAATGATTTTGATCGAAGTGTCCCTTCGGGAGGGAGAGGATTTAATTGAGAGGTTGATTGGAAAAGTTCTAGTGAGTTGAGCGTTTAGCGAGCATCCTTCATCCATTGTTGGGCCGACAGAACAAGTGACAGACTCTTATAGGTTTCCACGGTGATGAAATATTTCGAAAGGTAGAATTAGGAAGCTAACTGTTGTGATATCTCACGAATGAAATGCTAGTTCCTTATTAAAATTTCTATTTCTACTTTAGGCATGATGATGAAATTACTCAAACTTGACTGAGAACTTTCTGCATCTGTGTGTAGAATTTCAACTCTATATCTTCAATTTAGAGCTTGGGCAGACAAGCCCAGACCCAATGTGCCATCTGAGGGCTTCCAAACTAAATCATCTACCCAAAGTCTAATCAGGTCATATTCCAGGCTGAACTTATGCTTTCGTACCTGATTTCGATTTAATCCGATCAACAATTTTGTAGTTATAGTGGCAGAACCGTTTAATTTGCGCGATCGCATTATGAAGTAGGTACAAGGTGATGATATAATTCAAAAGGTAGAACTAGAGGTAGTTAACTGTTGTGATATCTCAAGAATGCAATGCTAGTTCCGCACAAGGGGGTTTACGCAGCCCCAAACAACACTTGAACACACAATCAATCGGGGCGCACTGTTGCCTTTAATGATGCAACCTAAATTATTGTTTGAAAAATAACTGGTGAAAATCAGTCGCGGATTGAAAACCTGAGGCAGAGTTCTAATTAATTGCAATTCAGGGCCCCCAAGTCGTGACCTGTGAAATGAGACTTCGAGCCCATCAAGAAGTTGAGTCCGAACCACACCTGAAGGCACGATAGTTCTGAAAACTAAAAAAAAAGAGGGGGGCTCAGTGGGGCTTCAAGAGACACCCGTAGACACCAGGAGCCTAAAGAGCCTCAACGAACCCAAGAAGACACAAGGCCGCAGTTTTGGCCTGAAACGGCAAAATCTGATAGACACAGATGGGGGCCCCATCAGGGTCTTGAACGGCAGACACCATGGGGATGGGGCCCTGGTACGGAATCAAATAAGGGAACTGCACACATTACAGTTTGTACATATACGTCAATGGAATGGGCATACTGAAGTTGCTAAAGCTACAGAAAACACAAGGGGGTTTACGGAGCCCCAAACAACACAAAGGATCGGTTCGCACTGTTGCCTCAAATGATGCAAGAAGATACTAAAGAAAACACCGAGAACCTGCCGAGAACAGCGTTCATGTTGTCACTTTGACATTGATACAATTCGTAACAAAAACGTAGTTACCAACCGGTTTGGTTGCCATGTTGCTAAAAAAATTTAATAGGCCAAAAATCGAGGAACAGGCAAGCCCGGCTGAATTCGGCCAGGCCAAACTTTGAAAATTCATAGCGCTTGTCCGGAAAACGGTGGGAAACTCCAACTTCAGCATTAGTTTGATTCTTCGGTAATGTTGCTTCCTGCCGGGTTTGGTTCACATCTGTCCTATAGATTTTGAATAATTAAATGGCAAAGTTCCAGACTTTGATATTTTTTATATTTTGACAGGTAACAGGTAGGAAAATACTTTTAACTGTTCTGAATACAGTTCTTCAAGGGCTTTCAAATGACATATCGCAAGTCAAGTTCCGTGAGATGTAGCTTCTGTCATTTGCTGATAGTGACACTTCTGTTTGACAGATGACAGCCAAAAACTAATCCGGTCATTCCAGGGCGAAACCATGTCTGCATATCAAATTTTAAATCGATCAGATAAACGGTTAGGCAGTTATCGTGGAAGATCACACACACACACACACACACACACACACACACATACACACCCACAGACAGACATCTTCTGGAAATGGTCTTAATCGACTTGGGGGACCTTAAAATGGATATATCCGGTGAAATCTCAAAACTTTTTTTCTGCACCATTGCAATACTTTCCCTCCATGTTGGTGGGGCCGGGAAAGTAAAATTCCACGTACAAAAGTTTGCGTTTGTTGAAAATGGTTTCGGTGGCTGCCGGGATTTTTCCTATAATGATAAATGAGTGAATCCTACATTGCTGCTGTTATACTTCTTTGGAAAAATTGTACTACTCTGTCAGAACGAAACGTCATAAACGTCAAAAAATGACCTTGGAATACCACTTCGTTTTCTTTCTCCTCAAATTGGGAACGGCAATTGTTTATTTTGAAGATGTTTCAAGTTCAATATATTTATTTGGGTTAAGCAAAGAGTTTCTTAGTTGGAGGTGTATATGCTCAACGCATACAGAACCTGCTCTGTGCGTATATTTTGCAATTAGGTAATCAATCAGTTGACAAACGTACCATTTATTTCCAGTTTCAAGATGGAAGCGACACAGGAAAATCATTAATCCTTCATTCAACCAGCAAGTACTGAACGGATTCATGGATACATTCTCTGACCAATGTACTATTCTGGTTGAGCAACTGCAACAATTTGCTAATAAAGGGGAGTTCGATATAATTGTCCCAATCTCAAAATGTACAGTGGATGCAACTTGCGGTAAGGATTTTTGAGCTTGGATTTGAGGTGGTAGGTATCTATATTACTTATAGTTGTTAGGCGTTAGCCTCACATTGAATGGTTGGAAGGCTGTTATAACGTTACTGGAATGAGTCTGTTTTTTTTTCCAATTTGATTTGTTTCAGAAACCATCATGGGTGTCAAAATTGACCAACAGCGATCCAGTTCAAATCTTCAATATGTCGTACACAGAGTTTCGGAAATTATTGCTGAAAGAATGCTTGTGATTTTCTATCATTTGGATTTGATATTCCACCGGACAAAGCTTGCTGAAGAATTTTATGATCTAAACAAGCAGTTTCATGATTTTACAGGAAATGTAAGAGTTCATTTGTCAATAACCATATCATAATTCTCTAGATAAGCAATCCAAAAGCAACATTACGTGACAGTACTGAAAATTACCAGTACTACCAGTACCAGTACTAGTACCAGTGTCTTACAAGACACTCTCTACTTAAAGTTAGATTAGGAATGTATCGATTGCTAGCTCATTTTGAATAAAAATGTTCACCAGCAATGCATGAAAAGCATTCAGGGCAACCAGGTCAAAATGTTAAGGAAATTAAATTTGACAAACTTACCGTTATTGCGGAACTCACTCCCTTCTTGCTTATGAAAAACTAAGACGCACAAAATTCAAGGCCTCAAGTTTTCAGAACATTGAACAGCATTGCTTGAGGAGCACATAGGTCAACATTAAGACTTACAGTACTTTTTTCTGAACTACAGCAAGAGTTTATCTGAGTTGGTGGCACTTACTACTTTCTTGCTTAAAAAATCTATGACGCGCACCCTTGTTCGAACCTAAGCTTCAAGTACGTTGTTCAGCATATTGCTCAAAAGCCCTAGATGCAAAATTTCAAAATGGACATTATGTTATTATTTCAGGGTCAAACCCTAGAAAGTCTGTGCTGCAATATTTTTCTATTTCAAGAAAATTCACTGGTATGGGGACTTTTTGTTGAGACATCCTTTACAAATGATGCTGAACGATGAATCAATATAATGAATAACTATATATTGTAATTTACAGGTTATCAAAGAGAAACAAGAAGTACTGAACAACAGAACTGAAGATATAATGGAGGAACGTAAGCTATATGATACCTTTGAAGATAAATGAGAAAAATTTAATAGAATGCTTCAGGTACTAATAAGAAGAAGACTTTTCTGGAACTGTTACTTGAGAACTCTGGATTCACAGAAGAAGAGCTAAACGAGGAAGTCAACACATTTATGCTCGGTTCTTCAGATACTGTGAGCCTGGCCGCTGGATTCATTTTCATTATGTTGGGAATGCACGGCGACGTTCAGGTAGGTTCCTGCGCATCCATTTTTGTTTTCATTTCAACTAAGAAGAACGTATTAATGGTCGTTAGCCAAGTATCAGTTATCAAGCTGGAGATCAGGATCAGCTAGCAGTACCAATAACTAAGATCGCCATGATTATGCAGGGTGTCCCACGAAGTAACCGACATAGGTCAAGGGTAGACCTATACTTCTTCGAGGCAAATCAGAAGGCTCAATCAGGATCAATAAAATCGATTGAAATTTTGCAGGTGTACACCAAGAAGGGCCTTCATAGCCCTCCATTTATTTATGAAAATAATACAGGACCCTGCTCAAAACTCTTGTTCTTCGAATTTCTGTTGAAAGTTTCCAGAAAATTCTCCTGAAATTCTACTTGGTTAGCAAGAAAGAACACCAGAATTGGAATAGTGGCTTTGTTTGACCATCTGCAATAGCGTGTAGCTGATTTGAATTGAAATTTTTTTAAATATCCCTGGAAAGTTTCAGTAATTTTTCAACTCATAGAAACCGCTGACGGCAACCAAACGACCTGCCGTCAGAATTTGTGAAAACCAAACTAGTCCAGTCACTATGTTCAAAAAATAGTATCACCTTCGGAAAAATTAGTAGAGGGTTGAAATTTTGTACACATAATCCTTTGATAGTCTTGAATGACCTATAGAAAGTCCCCTAAAATCCGAGCTTAGGAACTTTAGATAATCGCCATCAAATGTTAAAAAGAAGTTTTTTCGGCAAAGAAGTCATTTCTTTGTAGCAAGATTGTCCTTTTTGTAATTGAATGATTGCGTATTACCATCTTGACAATCACCATACCCTATTTCTACTTTTGCGTAGGTGGCGGATCCAAGATGGCGGCCAAGAAGTAAAAACAGTTGACTATCTTATTTCCAATAGTAGCAGACTTGAAAAATGTCGGATGATCGCATTTTATTTCTGACATAATTCATCATGAAAATACCAAGTTATACTTCAATATCTGAAGAAATCACTGATTTATTGAAAAAGTTGAATTGTGAAAAATTTTCATCTTTTTCCGAATATTTCAAAAACGGTCGAAGATATTTCGGAACCGTTCACAAAATCTTCGTAAGCATTAAATTACGAATATATATAGGGTGATTTTAATGTCTCCAACTGTTTCGGTTCCTGGGGTATTTTTTTTTATATTTCACTTCCCTCAACCTGCTTGTTTGTATGAGTATAGATGATATTTACCCTGCAACTACATTTACAATTAATCAAAAACTAGTAAAAACATGATGTGCAAATAATTTTTGCATTGTGGCAATTTCTTCAGTCTAAATAACGGTGATACCAAACGCGCTGAGAGAAGAAATGAAGAAAAAAATCTTCAAGAACCAAAATAGCTGGAGACATAAAAATCACCCCATATATTCGTTAATAATTGCTTACGAAAATATTGTGAACGGTTTCGAAATATCTTCGACCGTTTTTGAAATATTCTGAAAAAACTGAAAATTTTTCATAAGTCAACTTTTTTCAATAAATCAGTGATTTTTCGAGATATTTAAGTAAAACTTGGTATTTCTATGATAAATTATGTCAGAAATAAAATGCATCAGACATTGTTTAGGTCTTCTACTAATGGAAATAAGACAGTCAACTGTTTTTCCTTCTTGGCCGCCATCTTGGATCCGCCATCTACGCTAAAGTAGAAATAGTGTATGGCGATTGTCAAGATGGTAATACGCAATCATTCAATTACAAAAAGGACCATCTTGTAATAAAGAAATGACTTCTTCGCCGAAAAAACGACTTTCTAACACTTGATGGCGATTATCCAAAGTTCCTAAGCTCGGATTTTAGGGGACTTTCAACAGGCCGTTCAAGGCAATCAAAGGATTGCGTGTACACAATTTCAGCCCTCTACTAATTTTTCCGAAGAAGAAAGACATAGTGACTGGACTAAACGTCGGATTTTGGCGGGGTATTTTTTGAAAAAATTTCGCAAACGAACCGCATTACAAGCTGAGGATAGGAATTTTTCAAACTTTTTGCTGAATTTGTCAAGATTTTTCGAAATTTCATAATTCATTCAAAATTTTACAAGGGAACCGATGTTCGAATAATCCATTCCAAATACCTTGATACGTTTTCGCGGCGAAAGCTCGGCTTTTCGGGAAGAATTTCGAGACATTTGGTGTGAAATGCCGACCGGGGGGTTTCGGGGACCTAGTGTCGTCTGGTGCGGGCCATGCGGTGGCGTTTTTCTTGAAATTTCGCCGTATAATTAACCAAATTCGACCACGGCACGGCCATAGCGACAGGAACGTCAATTGACGCTTTGTGTTTTGGAAAACTCAACACTTCGGGTCATTTGAACAGTGTTTTTGGAGAAAATGTACCGTGTCAGCGTGCGAAATTGAATTGTGGTCTCGAGGAGACCTTTGAGCGTCCACCAGACACCACAAACCCAGCATCTCCTTCAAATTCGACGGCATTTCGGTTAAAAATTCCCAGGCCGAGCCAGACGTTGACGGCGTATTTCACAAAAACAGACAAGTTATTGGGACAAAAAACGTCTGGGGGGTACTCACAATTTATTTGCAATTTCCAGTGGCTTTACATTTCGAGAAAAGGGCCTTTTCGGTCTTCCAGAGCACATTTCATGTCGGTTACAGCGGTTCCTTGTCGCGACTTCTTTTCTACGGAATCCATAATAATTCTATCGGACCTTTTAACCAGACCTCCAGAAAGGATTCGTGTTTTGATATGTGCGTCCTTGTTTCGGAGTTTTTCTTGTAAAATTTTCCAAAATTTCACTACAAAAATCGGCAATATTATTGAGCGTCGCAGTTGTGTTGTGCCATTTGCAAATGTCAATGTAATGTCACAGCACTCTTTTGAGGCAATTTTTCGCGGACTCTTTAGGTATGTTCCGATATTCAAATCGGTTAACTAGTTGGTCGACCACTTTTTCAGTGAGTGACTTTTGATATCGGAACGACAGTTGACGTTTGCGTTAACCTGCACTGACCGGCCATTGAACCTGGTCGTTGTGGTTGACAGATGGTTAACCTTTCTCAGGCAGCCGGTCGTTTCAATGTACAGTTTTTCAGGCGGTTGGTCGACCAGAACGAAGATCGGAACGTACCTCAAGTGCCATTTTTCGCGAGTGCTCTTAAATACGTTGGAATGATGCTGACAGTTACGGACGTTTTCGCGAGTGAATGTAATAAAGCAGAAATCGTTACATGACATTTTTCTATCATCATTACCACAAGATCCGATTGGGATTTTGAACCTATGCTAGCTAGAAATAGACAGTCTAAATGCATCTGTCAAATTTCGATTTTTGACGATTCGAGAGGCCGCAATATTGAACTCTTGCATTTTTTAACCTATCCGATTGGGATCTAGAACCTATACCCACTTGGGGTGGACAACCGAGATGCATCTGTCAAATGTGATATTTTGACAGTTCTGGGGCCGCCATATTGAACTTTTGCAATTTCAAACCGATGCGATTGGGATTTGACACCCATACCCACTTGAGGTTGACAATCAAAATGCATCTGTCTGATTTTGATGTTTGACGTTTCAAGAGGCCGCCATATTGAACTTTTGCATTTTTCAACCGATTCGGTTGGGATTTAAACTTGTAACCTCTTGAGACGGACAACCGAAATGCATCTGTGAAATTCTTATTATTGACGTTTCAAGAGGCCGAACTTTCGCATTTTTTTACCTATCCGATTGGGATTTAGGACCTATACTTGCTTTGGTTAGGCAGTCGAAATGCATCTGGCAAATGTCGATTTTTGAAGTTTCTAGAGGTCGCTATATTGAACTTTAGCATTTTTCAACCGATCTGATTGATATTTTGAACCCGATATTTGCCTAAAACAACGGAAAATCATCATTATGTATACAATTCCCTTTCCACTTGTCCGGTGCCAGTGGAACAAATTCCCTATCTACTTCTCAACCAATGCTGTCACCCAGGCGACGGCTTGCCGGCGCCGGTGACAGCTAGTTTTTATAAGAATCAGCTGAGAAGTTTCAAAAATTCAAAAACCGCATTTCGCAGAATTTTCTATGCATTCTCTGAATATGACATCACATTCCGAAAAAAGTCTATACAGGATGAGTTTTTCAACAGAAACTCGAAGAATTAAGTTTTGAACACGGTCCTGTATTCTTTCATAAATTAATAGAGCGCTACAAGGGCCCTTGGTCTTAGAACACACCTGCAGAGTTTCAAACGATTCTATTGATCTATGCGTGAGATATGGCTAATCAAAGTTTTTGGTTGAACACATAAATCATCCTGTTAGTACGTATATCGAAAGGGGAGGACATCAGGAAAATTTCTAATGCAGATTCTGATTTGCATAAAAAAGTACATCTACCCTGAACCTATGTCGTTACTTTGTGGGAGATCCTGTATAACAGAGCGTGACAAGTCACTCAGACAAATAAGAGTGTCATATTTGTGTAATCAACAGCGGTTGTAGCAACTTACGCTTCAAAAACATGATGACGGATCACGGATCGCAGATGTTTTGCCGATTATCGTGACCGATTTCAATAATCAAGTGGCAGATGTCAAAATTAATAAAATCAGAAAAGTTCCACAGAAAAAGCCCCAATCCCCGTCGCTGTGAAAATTCACTTCAAGATATATTTTGCACCGTCGGTGGGTGACGGCCCGCTAGTCGAGTGGGCTGCGTGTTCGCTCGGCAAGCGAAGCTCCCGGGTTCAATTCCCGGGCAGAAGATCTGGGTGTTGTGCTGTTCAAACGGAATTTTCCAAATTGTACCTTACTAAATGAAATGCAGCAAACTCCTATTGATAAGGAGAAAAACAAACTTATAAAACAAACTTAAATTGATGTTCTCTCCAGAACTCCTACGCCACTGATCGCATTTCTTTGAAACTTGGCAGGTAGATAGATAATTCCGACAAACCAGCCTGTGCTGAATTGAAGCTATTTTGATAAACAATTCACAAGTTTCAAATTTTTGAAAATCAAAAAAGTGAAATTTGACACCCTGTATCCTTCTTAGAAAGCAGATGAGAGGCGCGCATATTATATTCACCCTGTGTACCTGCCACTGTTCTGGAAGCTTCCATCGGTTCTCCGTCAAACTCCATATTGATCGCTGCATATGGTTTCGATGCGACTCGGAAACAATCCCACACTTTTCGCGTGCTCTGGACCAGCGGCACCTCCGCCAATTGGCAAGATGCGTCTTACTCGGATATTGGAGTTCCCATGTTATTAAAATTGTCACACCATCGTGTACGATCTTGAATGTCCAGAGCTTCGCCCTTGTAACACTGCGATCTGATAAAAACAGTCTAGAAAGATCAGGTGTGCTCTAGATGCACAAGAGTCTCGCCGCTTCTAACAGTATGTTAATGAATGATATGATGTTAAGTTGAGAGCACAAGATGTCATTTTATTGGAATCATATCACTTGGATAAGGACCAGTATGGGTACCATTACCCCACGATGTTCAATCCTATATTGATACGATTTAAAACAATTTCTCAGGACAAAGTTTTGGAAGAAGTTTTAAACATCGTCGGACCAGATCGTCAAGTAGAACTAGCGGATTTACCGCACATGAAATACACCGAGTGTGTAATTAAGGAAACCATAAGACTATTTCCAGGATTTCCATTTGTAGCCAGGTCTCTGGACGATGATATTCCATTTCAAGGTAAATACGGATGTCTACTTAGCTACCTGCACTTAGTGCACCTACTTACCCATTACGGGGTTTCTGATGTGACTAAACAAGTTGTCGACGGGAATCGGTTTTTGTAAAAAAAATTTCTTTAAGTAGAAACTTTTTCAAAAAAAAGTGTACGGGCAATGCTGTTTATTTCAAAATTTCCAAAAAATAGGAAACTTTTTATTTTGTTTGTTGAAATTTTTAAAACTAGATATCAATGCCCATACATCTTTCTTCAAGAAAGTCGCATGCCGAATTTGAAGTTTCTTTTCTCAAAAAAAAAGGTACCAAAAATGGTTTCTACTAATCCATTTTTCCATGTTCACGGTAAAGTAATATAAAAGTAAGAGACATTTTTATGGAAGTTTTAAAAATTGAACAGCATTAACCGTTCATTTTTCTTTGAAGGAGTTCTTATACCTGAAGGAAAAAATTAACAAAAACCAATTCTCGTCAACAACTTTTTTAGCCACATCAGAAACCCCTTAAGTAGGTAATTGGTGAAAAATTGACTTTTCCCTAATTTTTACCTTCACTTTACATTTTTGTTCAGATGGACTGACATTTCCGAAGGGATCAACGATTTTAGTAGCCATACTGAACATGCACAGGACGGACAAGTACTGGCCGGATCCTCTCAAATTCAGCCCAGACAGATTTTTACCAGAAGAAGCCGCCAAACGACACTCATATTGTTTCCTGCCTTTTTCTGCGGGTCCAAGAAACTGCATAGGATATAAATATGGGTTTATGCTCTTAAAGACAATGATTGCATCTGTTGTGAGGACTTACAAAATTTCAACAAAATTTAAAAATGTCGAAGACATCGAATTGAAGTTTGAAGTAACTTTAGGAAGCAAGTATGGATTTCCTTTATCGTTGGAAACTCGTTGAACACAAAATATTACTTAGACTCAGTTGACTGACCAATAAAGACATGGTCGTTATGGGAAAATTGGGATATTTTCAGCAAATGGAAAGCGCCTAAAGATTACGATAATGCTTTCTTTTTCAGTAAAAAATGTCAACAGCAATCCTTAATACTTATAATTAACTGAATAAAATAAATCAAAGTACAAAATTGGCAAACTTCAATTTTTAAGGACAAAGGAGGTTCAACTGTTGAGCCGCAGAACAGAAAAGAGAACCAGAAGCTGACGAAAAAAGTGTGAAATCATTATGTCTGCGCAATCCCAAATCGTTCCACTTTCTTGCACGTGCCTCTGGGTCTCTTGAGTACTCGCTTGAGCATGAGCATCCTCATGCAGTGTCCAACGCTAAGACTGGACACGCATCATGTTTGTTTGACAGTCGGTGTTCAACCAATGACAGATCGATTGAATTATCAGTAGTGATATAACAAGTGCAGTGAAAATTATCGATAATTTTTGGAAAATGTGCATGAATGCAAGTTTAGTTGGGAAAGAGTACGTGCACGTAGTGCACGTGCACGAGTGCCTTTTCCAGTTTAACTTGCATGAGTGAAGATTTGTCAAAAATTATAGATGCATTTTCTCACCACCAAACCAAACTCAATCCCAAGAGTTGATTATGGACCTATCGAGTTATAATCAGGTACTTATGTTATTTACTTATTTTGTCCTCCACCTCCACCAATGTTTGTCATAATCGAAATTAATCACCGCGGCGAGCCCCGCAGTCTTCCCACACAAGTATTTCATTATAGCTTAGGCTGTTGAACAGGGTAGTATTTCTTATGCAAGATAGCACTTTGTGTATGAATGTGACAAGAATTTGTAGAATCGTATGCGCAATTGTCACCTCGATTTGCAAGAGATCGTTTGAATGACCACTGCGTATACTGTCAATTGTGCATTTTTAATGCACATACCTATCGACAAAGAAATGTATAACATTATGTTTCAAAATTCCTTGTTAGGTACAATTTTATTTACAGAATAAAAACGCGCCAATTTTGTTATTTTTCACTATGATATTTCTCCATAAAATACGATTTTTCAAACGGAATTTTGTCATCTTTCAGAGATGAGTATTAAATCCGAACTCGAAGGAGATAGAGACTAGAGCTATTCAGCTGAACAACAAAGAAGCAGTTCGTCACCTCGATGTCAGCTTTGATGGCCGGACTTCATCTGCAGCACAGTCCCACTCCAAGTACCTCGGTGGGACCTTCGACCAAACATTATCCTTCTAGCTCAACTTGGAGAGACTCAGTGCCAAGACGAAGACACGAATGAACCTGGTTCAGAGACTTGCGAGAACTACATGGGGTGTCGACGCCACTACTCTTTAGATATTCACCATTGTCTTGGCCTAGTCGACAGCGGAATACTGCGATGCGCTCCTGTTTGGATGAATAGCAAACACACAACATCATTGACCCATTCTTAACCAAGCAATGCGGATCTTCGCTGGAGTTGTCAAATCTACTCAGACTTTTTGGCTGCCGATTTGAAACATCGCAGCCGAAAAAAATCCGTACTGCAGATTTCGAGGTGAAAAGACACTGGAAGAAAATATGGGACACTGAAGCTGCAGTCAAGAACAGAGCGATTGTAGGAGATCTGAGGAGCTTCTCCCTTCCAAGGAAAGTATGGATTCAATAGGATACGAACTGGACAGGGAAAATGCAGATTTCAGTTTTATCAGTGAGGAGATGTAGAAGATTCAAGTTCTGAGTGTGGAACTGAGAACCGGACCATGAACCACATCGTCGCGGAGTAGGTATCCGCGGACAATGGCTATCAAAAACTGCATCTGAGCTAGACCTGTAGTTCCTCAACATCTCCATCGTCAACGTCGCACTCGCCCACTTGCTGCATCTACTCTACCCTGTTTCCTGAGATGGCCACTGATCAGCCTCGCTGACATCTGCATACTTTTTCGCATTAAGCTACGTCAAGCAGTTTCTTTGTGGTTTTCCTTTAGACCTTTTGTTGTATATAGTTATAGTATCAATGTATCTCAAGTACCTACATAGTAATACTGGGTACTGTTGCACTATATAAGTTGATTTACGTTGTCACCAATATTGGATTCTTAGTAGAAGTATAACAATAAATTTAGAAAAATTGTAAAGGAGCGGCGGTGGCCGAGTGGTCTGGGTGTTGGCACGCCAAGCCAGCGTGACACACCGCGCGGGATCGAATCCCGCCTTGTCCATGGATATTTTGTGTTGTCCAAAAATTGTTCCGACCTCACTATGCCATATCTGCACCTGTCTGACTACAGCGGTTACAGAAAAAATGGATTTCTGACTACAGAGTTGAGTGTCATCAGAGTACCGAGGTCTCAAATAGCTAACAGTAATAAATAAATAACATCAACTATTTCTGACGTCACAGCGAGTCACCGCCTATACCGCCTGTGTAAATGACGTCAGAAATAGGCAGAATATAGGAATTTCGTTTATTTATTGCGGCCAAACGATACGATTTTTGGCTGAATAAAAAAGTACGGGTCAGTTATTTTCCAATATAGTTTCTGATTCCATCGAAAAAATTATTTTTTTCAAAAGTATAATACTCTATTCTCGACTCTATTCAAGTAATAGAAACGTGTACCAAAAACCCACTGAATGTCCCGTCGACGCTAATAACCTCGTAGTTGATGCGTCGTAAAACAGTCAACAAAAAAAAAATTGTAAAATTTTCGATTTTTACCTTTGAGGGCTTGTAAAATCTATCGCCTAGTAATAAATTTGAAGAGCACCGGTTAATTAGCTATTGGCCCTCATTTTTGACCATAAATTAGAACAGTTTCCCCATTCGAGGTACATAATTTAAAATTTTATTTGAAAAAAAAACATTCCACCAGTCGCCCATTTAAATTTTAAACTGGCAAATGTCTACCAAAATCAAGACGTCTTGAACGTTCATACAATCTTGCAACAGCGCTGTACACGATTGACAATATAAATTCAAGGTCATCTAGGGAAAAAGTGATCCAACATTACAAACTTGAGCATCCCCAATTATCGCAGAATTGCCAACTTGACGTACGAAAATAACCGTTCTAGTGCTGAATTTGAAAGCTGATCGGCATATAAGTAACTGTGATACAATAATGACTATCAAGATGTGTTGATTTCTTTTGCACGCATGTAAGAAAAACTGGTTTTGGCACCACAATAGGTACTTCCCCAACTAGTATATCCAGGAACCTATGGCACTTTTTGTTCGAAGACGTCCCTTCGGATGGTAAGTTATAAATTGGTTGCAAGAATTTCCAACTAAATAAATATAAAGAAACAGCCCCATCCGCTACGTAGATGGGGATCAAACTCACGAGCCACAGATGGCATTCGGACGTGCAAACCCGCCCGCCACAAGCATCTCACAAGAATAATTTGAAGCGTGGTATTTCCGAAAGCAAACCGGTCGATAAGAAAATATTAAAAAAACGCATAAAAATTAGCATTTTCCATACCCACTAATTGGGTAGTAGATAGTATTAATAAAAATTAGCATAAGCATTTGCTTAAATTTCAACAAATCCTCAAAAACCTAAGCAGATGCATGCATATGCTAATTTTTTTTTTCAAAAATACAACGCAATCATAAAAAAATGCTGCTGCTGCTACGTGCTGGAGTCCATGGAACGTGAAGGTTAAGGTTACCAACTGAATTTATTTGCTTTTTTGATGAGGGGTTTTTAATACCTTTTGGCTGATAGAAAGTTCGGGAAAATTCGTCACCATTATTAACTCTGATAAGGTCAACGGTCAGGGATTGTGATATTGCCGATAAAATTTAAACAGTTTGAAAGGAGAGAACATTGACTACTAGTACAAGAAAGATAAATTTCAACCTCGGAAAAAATATGGACTTCCTAAAAATTTGATATTCTGTTCAGAATTGAGTGCTCTACAACATTCCGAAATCGCCAAAATAGCACTCAAAAATCGGTTTGAGTTATTGGAGGGGGGGGGTAAGAAATTGCAGCTTAAAATGGAGGGGATGAAACGCGTCAATCCATTGGGAGCAAATACGTTATAATTCGACGCATAATATCCCGTTGATACCATTTTGGCACAAAAAGTGTCGATCATTGTTGAAGAGGGGTCGTGGGGAGGCAAAGCTCTGCTAGGTGGTCCATTTTGTATTTTTGGCCATGTATATAGAACCGATCGCGACAAATTTAGTATCTTTTCCGACTAATTCAATCCGTTGTGTAAGTTTGGATGAAAACAAGTTTGAACAAGTTAACTTAAGAAAACTTATTTTTTCTTTGACAATTTTGACGAATTTTTGTTTTACTGTCAGAGGTGGTCATCTTTGAAAAATTTTTAGAGGCCATTAAATTGAAGTGTATTCTTCAGGAAAATCATCCACTCGATATATGATTTTGTTTCTCAAGTTTGAAAAATCGATTTGAACCTGAGCCGGCGCGGCGCGTCGTCTACTACTGATCAGAACACTACAACATGCACCTTCAAATGAAAGTAGCTGAAACTATTGGAAAAATAATAACAAATGTTTGAAAATTCGAGGATTTGTGCAGAACTGAATTCCCTATAGCATAAACAAAATCGACATGAATCGCACTGCAGGATTTTGAGTTATTCGAGGAGGAGGATAACATTTTTGGAATATTCATACTCTATGAACTGTTGAACGCTCAAGACGTCTTGATTTTGGTAGACTTTCTCCAGTTTAAATGGGCGACTGGTAAACAGTTTTTTTTGAATAAAGTAGTGAATCATAGTCTACCATCATATTATATACTAGGTTGAGAAAACTGTTCTAATGTATGGTCAGAAATGAAGGCCTAGTGTCTAAAACCTAGAACGGCTCGGCACTCTGTCACTTACCTGCCATTCTGACAAGATAATAGTCATAACAGCCAAGGCAACACTGTAGCGGAATATGATGCAAGGAGACGCCAGAATTGGCATTCCATGTCAAAATTTCCTAACCTCACTGGACTTCGCCACAAAAAGCCCGTTTTCACGTAACTTGGTGTGTCAGCGTCCGTTACACCCTAGGGAACATGGCCAACCGCGTTTCAATTTCTACTGAATTTGAAACGTGATCGGCATATAGGCGATTGACCTTATTGGGGAAAATGGCTGTTTCGTCGAGGAAGTTTTGGGGAATTAATTTTCAGAAGAGGTGTGAGTTGCCGCAGGCAACGGCGGCTGTTATGCGTCAATTGGTGGCATGTCAAAACTGTCACTTTGCTGTCTTGTGTAGTCCGCTACAAGCAAACTTTTGTTCCTGTGAACCCTTGGGACCCCGTAGGGTCTTTATTGGGCCCCATGTTGATGACCAGCGTCGTCGTAGACCTTTCTCTAAATCATCCATAGCTTCCGCCCAACGAAGAGCAACAGACTCTGTCACATCCGCACGGAGGAAAACACACAAGCCCGTCGACCAACTTTGCAACAAGCCAGCGTGCCAGCCTAGAAAAAATCACCTCGGGCTGGCCGTGCAGAGTCAATCACCACCTGCCTTTTTTCCTCGCTTTTTTCCAAAGATTTCCTGCTTGGACTTCAGCTGGAGATCCGCATTTTTCATTCTAACAAGCTCGCCGTAGCTACCTTTGTGTTCGCGACGTGAACGTTACCGCAATGTAGTGCATTGCTGGGGGCGTAGTCTTTCAGCTGCGCACCTCTGGAGCTAGATCTACTACAAGCTTGCTAAATACGCTAACCATAACATAAAATAAGAGACACAAATGCAAACCCCTTTTCAGATTATTTCTACTTGTCAAATTTCCATGTCAATAATGTGGGTATTGCAGGTATCAGCTGGTGCCCACCTAGGCTACTAGACGTCGGAGTATGTGTTCCTCTCAAAAATATCCTCTACGATCAAGTACCGAGCTCTACACCAGGTGGCGTTTTTTAAATGTAAATCGCCTATACTACCAGTTACCAGTACCACCCACCCCGCAAACGTTCAAGTCTGTGTATATTTTATATTATAGACCGTGGTCCGTACTGTCAAGTTTACATCTTACATCCTATACGGTATACAGCATGCGGCATAAGTTACCGGCCATTATGAACAAAACTTTACTTATATCTACAGTTACTGTTGTTCCTGTTACGTTACACCTACTGTTACTGTTGTGTTCTTCCTTCATTGGTTTTGTTTACCTAATAGTTTTCACGCCACGTGTGGGGGATTCAGCTTGTTTATCTGCAAGAGAACATGAAATACTTTGCCGCTGTTACGAAGAATTCTTCGGAGATTCCAACAATGCAGCTGCCAGCATTCAGCGCGTTGCTTTGATATTTAGTAACGTACTGCACGGTCGAACGCATACTGGCAAAAAAAAGCCAAGGTTTGTCACAACAACCAAAAAGTGGCCGTGGACCGTGGATCCCTGAGCCCAGTCGAGAAAAAAATCTGCCAGGCGCCCGTCCTCAATCAAGAGTATAGGTACAGTACAGTCTGTTATGCCATCCTACCAGATTTCGTGCTTCTGTCACCATGTGCAGGGTCCATGTCACTAACCTCTGGACTACAGTAACACTAAAACGCTCAGTTGAGGTAGAACAGCGTAACTCGGCTTTAGAAGCAGATCTTTCTTGATATCTGATCCCTCTAAAGGCCATGGAGTTTGTGTTAGGTACTGTTTTACTATCTACCTGTGTGATATGTGCACAATGAGACTGTGGCAAGAAGGAAATCTGCTGTTTCCCAGGTACCTATTTTCTTAGTCCTGAGATCGGAAACAGACGGTTTGACATCAAAACTGCATGTATTTGTCTTCAAGTGCACCTTGAATAAGGTGCTAGACGTGATACTCGATAAAAAACTTAAGAAATACTTCCTGACTGAAAGGAGTGAAAGATCTGACTTATAACCTAAGAATAAATTAATGAAGTTTCCATGAGATTGACACTTTTGATTTGACGTTTTTTGTAACTAAATCTAAAGCTGCATTCAGATTTTCATGACCTACTGGGATAGCAATTCATCTGAGATGAATTGTTATCTCAGTAGGCAATGGAAGTATATGGTAAAAGTAGCTGTAGCTTTGTCTAGCTCTAGAATGTTTATCGCTTTAGTCCCAAGTCAGTTTGGCATGTCAGTCAAAGTTAACCACGAAGTTTCTTATGGCGGCTCTACAGAACTTCGTTTGTGCCGGCGACAGTCCCCCACTCCACTGTAGTTAAATAATTTGAACGACACGACGTCAGAGACTCGTAACGCGGGAATGAATGGAGGGAGGTAGGGGAGTACGGGTATTCAACTCGTGAACCGATTTTCACAATTTTTTTGCACAAAAGGTAACTGGTTCCCAAATATTCTCCAACAGTTTTGTTTTCAATTTGACGAGAATTTCCCTGTTGAGAATGTAAAACCGGTCTGGATTATCAAGACAGGACTCAAATTATGGAGCTCAAAATGAAGCCCTTTCTCAAAACCTAACTTCCTACCCGGAGGGACGTCTCATACAAAAATTTCCATCCGTTCCTTTGCTACTCGTCGGGGAAGTTTCGAAGTGACACAACCGATTTTCTATAATAAAACGCTGCCTATCGCTACCATTTGCTACCTACTTCTGGTACTAGAAAACAGGTTCCGCAATAATGAATGCGGAGTGAACTGTTGATTTTGAGCAGAAGAAAATGTTTATTATTTTTCATTATTCATGGATACAAACATTTTCGTTTTTTTTTCACTTAACCCCACTATCCGTCCCTCTTCACGTGCTATTATGTATAAGTTCTGCATTCTTCAAATATGGCAAGAAACTTGCATCAATAAAATATTGGGATCTGTCCCCTCTCCCTATTCAGTAGGTACCTACCTTACCTGATTCTAGGAATATTTTATGTGTGTCTATTAATTTGGTTTTAGATAAGTATAGCAGCATATAGGTATCTGCATGAAGGTAGCTAAGTGTAATTTAGTATAATTATGGCTTTAGTCAAGTTTTGAAATTATAAAAAAAAGGATATAATATGTTGTATGTTCTGCTGCTATTTTTTGTTATCGTGCTTGTGATTTGGTATATCCAGTTCCGGTGGAGCAGGCGAAATTTATACAAAGCAGCTGCAAAAATCAAGGGACCGGCGGGATGGCCCATGATCGGCAACTTGGTGTTTGTTCGTGGTGCTACACGTAAGTAAAATTAACTGGGAACAATGAATCTGTGAATCTGTCGCGATATAAATTATTATTTTCATATCAAAACCAATATAATGTATCTTGTGTATCTATAATCTATTAAAGAGGGTCTCAGAAGTAAGTACCTAGATATACAGGGTGTTTCAAATAAAAATCGCGTCTTTTCAGAAAATGGTGGAAAACTTCAAAAGAAGTGGACTTCCTAGAAAAATATAATATGTCAGAAACAAATACATAATAACGGTGATATAAGCGTACAAAGTTGAACTTCGCAAATCGATTTATCGTCATAACTTTGAGACTTTGAAACAAATTATGTTCAAATTTAAGCCAAAGCTCACTGAAATAAGTCGGTATCTACAGGGTGATTCACCACCAAATGGACATAGCCTAAGGGTAGGTCCAGTTTTACCAGGCAAACCAGGATCTGGCTTTGAAATTTTTCTAACACTGTTTGATTCGAAGTTACAGGGTGATTCATGTATTTTGTCGAATTTTTTGACAAGCCGTATCTTCAGAACGACCGAATGGATTGGATTGAAACTTTGTGGGTTGATTCTTCCATTGATATCTGACACATCGCCCTATCAAACAGTTTGAAGTTTCCAGGGCTGGCCTTGTAAAAGAAAACTTCAGAGCTTTTTTCAAAACAATACATTTTGTATGCACATTTTCCGAATTTCATTTTCAAATTCGGAAACTACATCAAACATGCTAATAATAACGCGAAAAAAATTGCTTGGCACCATTGAGCTGTCAAGAAAATTTTGACAATCGTAATGATTTTTGAGGTTAGGATTTTTTCTAAATCAATATTTTCCAATATTTGCAAAGGATCTATTATGGCCCTGAATTTCAGCCGTTTCGTCAGAAAAATGAAAATGACATTTTTCTCGTTTTCTCAGAAATAACAAAAAATTTCATCAGAATTTTCAAAAAATTTTTGATACGTTCCTCAATTTCAGCTCAAATTGGGATAGAAGTGAAGTTGAGGGACGTGGCAATAATTTTTTTTAAATTCGGCTGAAACTTTTTGTTACTACTGAGAAAACGAGAAAAATGTCATTTTTACTTTTATGACGAAACGGCTGAAATTTGGGGCCATAATAAATCATTTGTGAATATTTGAAAATATTAATTTACAAAAAATCCTAGCCTCAAAAATCATCAGGATCATCAATTTTCTTTTGACAGCTTGATGGTGCCAAGCAATTTTTTTGCGATATTGATAGCATGTTTCATGTAGTTTTTGAATATGAAAATGAATTTTAAATAATATGCATACAGAGTGTCTTTTTTCAAAAAAGCTTTGAAATTTTTTCTTCAATGCCGGCCCTGGAAATTTTCAACTCTTTGATAAAGTGATGTGTCCGATATCAATGGAAGAATAAACCCTTAAAATTTCAAACCAATCTGTTGGGTTGTTCTAAAGTTATGGCTTGTCAAAAAATTCTACGAAATACATGAATCACCCTGTAGCTTCGAAACGAACACTGTTAGAAAAATTTCAAAACCAGATCCAGGTTCGCCTGGAAAAACTGGACCTATGCTTAAGCTATGTCCATTTGGTGGTGAATCACCCTAGAAAAAAAAATGCGTTTCATCAAAATTCTTCAGAGGCATGGATAATGGGGGTGCCCCCGCTTTTTACCCCTATTTTTTACCCGCATTTTTACCCCTCGAGTAATTTTGTAAATTGTTCGCGAGAACAAAACCTCTAATCAAAATTTTGCAACAGTAACTTTTTCGTCCCAATTGAACGTAGAATTTGAAAAATATGATCAATTCGCTGAATGACTTGAGTAGGCGAAAAATAGGGATAAAAATCGGAGGCACCCCCACTATCCACGCCCCTGGAAAATTTCGATGGAACGCGTTATTATTGTTCGATACCGACTTATTCCAGTGAGCTTTGTTTTCAATTTAAACAAAATCTAGAAGTTAAAAAGTTATAACAAAAAATCGATTTATAAAGCTCAACTTTTGACGCCTATATCTACGTTATTATTCAATTCTGACAAATATTTTTGAGAAAGTTTGTTTCTTTTGAAGTTTCCCATCATTCCCTGAAAGGACGCGATTTAAATTTGAAATACCCTGTATATCTTCAGATTCAGCTTTAAAAAAATATGAAGTTTGCGATAAGAACGAATTGCAAGAAATGCCCCCCTGAGAAAGTTATATTAGTAGGCCCCAGCGCCGGATCTAGGGGGGTGCAAACCGGGGCATATGCACTGGGCGGCAAAAATAGGTCCAATTTCATATGAATAAAAACATTGATGGCATCATTATTTTTCTCTTCATCTTTTTGTGGTAGTATTCAAATAGAAACCCCAAAAACGATAATAAGTCCATCTCAAAACAGATTCGTGCAACAACGTGCATGGGTGACAGGTAGTCGACCCCGCAAATTGGATGTTTTCATACTAAAAGAAAATTATGGGGGGAGGGGGGTATTTTGCTCAAATATTTAGTCCCTCTAAAATTCAAACAGTTTTCATCTGCGGCACTACTGGGGGCCTCCTTGGCCCCAGGCCGCCCTTCGCTTCACGCATATCGATATGGGGGCGGCAAAATTGGGTCTTGCAACCCCTGAACAAAATCCTAGATCCGGCACTGGTAGGCCCCATCAAAGTTCAATTTTCAAAATCCTTCTTTCACCAAAACTCTTCTATCGTTCAATTGATCAGCCTCGTATTTGGTATACGATATCACACGATGCATATAGCAATAACGTGACAGCTGCGATTTTCATGAGACGTATCCCGTGGCATAGATAAAATTGAGCATTTTTATTAGGTCGCACTAATAAAGTTACGGCCTCTCAGAGATCAATTTTATCTACGCCACTAGATGGGTCTCATGGAAATCGCAGCTGTCACTTTATTGCTTCCCTTATGTCATGAGATACCGTATTTGTATACCAAATTCGAGCTGGTTATTGAAAACGGTACGCAAAAGCATACCGCATTTTGGAGTGGAGTAACGAGATTTTACATGGGCGCACTTTAACTTTAGCACTCAATATTTCGTCCCTTAGGAAGCCAATGGAGCCCTCAAAATTTTCAAGATTCAAGAACTTTTACAAAATGATAATTGAGTATCGGCATAACAGATGCTCACGGGTCTATTGGAAATGTTTTCATCAATTTTCGAGGTGTCCGTCCATTCTTCACACTTGAAAAAAATTTCTGTGGCAAAAAGGTTAATAAAACTGGTTTTATTTTTTCTTATATGAAAGGAATCGATAAATTAATATGTCTTTTCACTGCGAAGTTTATCATTATTTACCCGTCTAGAGGTCGTGAAGTGAGATTTCACAACCTCTTGCAGAATCAACTAGGCCGGGCATATTATTAACCGCTTTTTCTGATTGACGTGCCGAATCAAATTGGCCGGGCATATTATCAACCCCTTCGTCTGATTGACGTTTGGCGACTTGGTGTTTGCGTTTGAATCACATCAAGTTATTGACAATATCGGCAGCTCACTTACACAAAAAGATCGAGAAATTGTTTGACCGAGCCTTATTAATTGCAGAACTTGTTGTGGTGTACGTGAATTTGGTTGGTTTGGTGGAATAGCAGCTGAAGGTTGGGCGGTCAGTACAACCTAACCTCACAATATGTCTATTTTTAATTTATTTTCAATAAGCAGTGTTCACTACTCGATAAGCACACATATCATTTACAATTTGTCATTGTTAGTGTTTGCAGTTTTCTTCGAAAAGAACCAGTTCTTAAAAACCGCGTACGTTTTCATTAAATTGTTTTTAGGTTTTTTGTTTTGCTGGCAGTAAGTCATTGGTGACCTTATCTGCTGCCTCACACAATTCGAAAGGTGTCCCGCGACCTTCGATCATTATCATCATTCCGGCGAATATCATTTGAAGTTGAAAACTCACAAAATGCTCGAAGAGCCTGCTTAGTTTTGATTGACATCTACAATGAATGCGGAGCGTTTTCTATAAAATTTCAGAACTTCACGAATCGAATCTACATCGCTAGTAGTAAAAAAAATTGTATATAAACCGCGCTTGAGAAGGCTATTCGCGGTTTAAATTAATTTTTCCCGCCACAAAATGGCCACGAAAGGCGGAATTCAACTGACAGCTCAAGGTGACATGAGATGTCATACTCACAACTCACAACCCCACTTTTATTGTATCAATCACCCACCTCTGTCAGTCTGTCACCCACGACCACTCAGTGTTTTCTGTTTACTCCAGTTTACTCCTTGCTTGGCTTCCTAGTGTGGTCCCAGTTAGAGATAGTGCGTCTGTTTGCTGTATTCGAGTTCTGCGAGTAAATTTAAAGTGATTGTTGTGTTTAGTAGTATTACTGGGTGCTTTCCACCTAGACGGTACAAATACCACCAGACGGCACATGTTCCATGGTGTGGCACAAAATTTTACGTGATCCAATGAACGGCGCAGAACCGAGTAAAAACACGTAGATGGAAAGCACCGTTTGGAACCCGCACATGCGTAAATGGCAGGTGTACTTAGAGATAGTGCGTCTGTTTGCTGTATTCGAGTTCTGCGAGTAAATTTAAAGTGATTGTTGTGTTTAGTAGTATTACTGGGTGCTTTCCACCTAGACGGTACAAATACCACCAGACGGCACATGTTCCATGGTGTGGCACAAAATTTTACGTGATCCAATGAACGGCGCAGAACCGAGTAAAAACACGTAGATGGAAAGCACCGTTTGGAACCCGCACATGCGTAAATGGCAGGTGTACCGAACTTGAGGCTAGGTGGAAAGCACGCACTGTATCCCATCGTTAGTCACAGAACGTGAGCGAGGAAACTTTGGTGGACAAGAGAAATGGAAAGAAGACTGGGCTCAACAAACTGTACCCGAATGAAACCAGCTCCTAGATGTCCATGAAGCACCTTCTGGATTTGAACTTCCCGGAACTTCAAGAGGGTTCGCACAGGTCCCGGGCGATGTGCTGATTCGTTTTACACAACACAACAATCACTTTGAATTTACTCGCAAAACTGGAATACAGCAAACAGACGCACTATCTCTAACTGGGACCACACTTGGAAGCCAAGCAAGGAGTAAACTGGAGTAAACAGAAAACACTGAGTGGTAGGTGATTGATACAAAAAAAGTGGGGTTGTGAGTTGTGCGTGTGACATCTCATGTCACCTCGAGCTGTCAGTTGAATTCCGCCTTTCGCGGCCATTTTGTGGCGGGAAAAATTAATTTCAATCGCGAATTATAGCCTTCGCACATATCTCCCTCGCCGCTACGCGGCTCGGGATTTAAACGGTGGTAAAATATACTATTATATACCAAGGTTGAGAAGTGAGCTATTATAGCGTGAGCACTGTTTAAATCCTGAGCCGCGTAGCGGCGAGGGAGAAACGTGCGAAGGCTATAATAGCCTTCTCAAGCGCGGTTTATATACAATTTTTTTCACTACTAGCAAAGTAGATCCGATTTGTGAAGTTCAAAATTTTACAAAAAAGCTCTGCATTTATTGTAGATGTCAAATTAATACCAAGTAGACTTCGAGCATTTTGAAAGTTTTCAACTTCAAATACTATTCGCCGGGGTGATGATGACAATGAATGACGGTCGCGAGACACCTTTCGAATTGTGCGAGGCAGCAGATAAGGTTACCAATGACTTCCGTCAGCAAAATGAAAAACCAAAATCGATTTAGGTACATGAAAACGTATGCAACTTTCAAGAACTGGTCCTTTTTGAGAAAACTGCATCCTCTAACAATAACAGATTGTAAATGATAGGTGTGCTGATCGAGAAGTGAACACAGGTAATTGGGAATAATTCCAAAAAAGTAAATACCGTGAGGTTATAATTATGTTGTACTGACCATTCGGCCTTTAGCTGCTTTTTCACAAAACCAACCAAATACACGTAAGGTGCGTTCAGTCAGCTTATTTAGTCGCTGTTTTAGTTTTAGTCGTTGTCGTAACGAGAAGAGCGTTCATACAGCAAGATTTAGTCGTAAGAATTGACCAATAGGAGCCTCGAATGATACTGCGCGAACCTTCATCTTCATACGGTCCGTGTTCATAATGGGTAGTATTAATATAAAAACTCGTAAAAAAAATAAGCATAAATAAGTATTTGCTTACATTTATGAGGAGTACAACTCCTCTGAAATCGAAGCAAATGCTTATGCTATTTTTTTATTGATACATACAACCTATTGCCATCACCATCCATGCTCATACCTTATACCGGTAATTACGCAGCCTGCAAGTCGGCATCATACGACAAAGTTCGGAATTCTTACGACTAAAATTAAAACTAAAACTCTGTATGAACGCCGCGCATATGACGCGTGCTTTCTACTTTCAAATTTACGACAACGACAACGACTAAAACTAAAACCAAGCTGACTGAACCCACCTGTACACCACATCAAGTTCTTCATTGAATAAGACCCGGTCAAACAATTTCTTGACCTTTTCGTGTAAATGAGCTGCCGTTGTCCAAAATTTGATAAAATTCAAACGCCAAGTCGCCAAACGTCAATCATACGAAGCGGTTGATAATATGCACGGCCTGTTTGATTGTGTACGTTAATCGGACGAAGGGGTTAATAATATGCCTGGCCTATCTGATTTCACAACAGGTTGTGAAATTTCACTTCACGACCTCTAAACAGGTCAATAATGACATACTTCACAGCTAGTAGTGAAAAAAATCCTATTTTTTGCTTTCTCAACTAAATCGCATTCCGTGAGCTCAATTATGAATAAACATTTTTTCCAATGTCATTTTCCCAAAGAAGTGATGACCTCTTCAGGACACCTTCTTCAACAGCATATTTTTCAATATTTCTACTGGATAAGACTGCCAATTTTCGCAGATATGAGAATATTGAGCTCCTTTTTAGCGCACTTTCCCAAAAAATGGGGAAAAGGCTTTTAGCTTCACTTTGTCCGTCCGTCCGTCCGTACCCAGGATAACTCATCAGGGAAGAAATATATCGATGTGGTGTAAACGCTGATCAATAGTACATATGTCCAGAATGTCAAGTTGACTTTTGGTTTTTAGCGCATTTTCCATCTCGATGAAAATCGCTATTGCAACCGCTTTGTCCGTCCGTCCGTCCGTCCGTCCGTTCCTCGAACTCCTCCCAAACTAGACGACCTAGCTTTCTAATTTTTTCACTGTTACATAGCTGCCACTCCCAAAGGAGGGCTAGGCTATATTGGATGTCCATATTGCGCCGCCAACATAGAGAAAACCGCCCCCGATAAACTTGAAATAACATAATATTGCACTTTCTACCAGACCTGATGCTCTGGTGTTCTCATTTTATGAATAATACATAGTTGCCACTTATAAACATAAGCCAAGAAACATTCCGTCTTCAATATGCGCCGCCAACATGAAAAAAATGCTAAAAACCGCCCCCAATCACTTGCAAATGAAAAACATAAACCCGAAGACATAGCGATCTGATTCTTTCGGTATATAAATAGCTGACTAAAAATGGGAAAGGATAGACTACTTTTCGTTAGTCGCCGCCCCCAGATTCCGCCCCCAAACGATAAAAAGTGCAACTTTCATAAATGTTACTGATTGAGATGTTCCCTTGAACATTTATGAACTGCCAACTCAAATTGTGCATCATTTGCTCAGCCGAACGCTGCCGCTCCCACACGCCGCGCCGCCCCCAAAGTAAGAGATGAATTAAAAACATGAACCCGAAGACATAGCGATCTAATTCTCTCGCTTTATGGATAGCTAACTAAAAATGGGAAATAATAGGCTACTTTTGATATGGCGTCGCCTCCAACTTCCACCCCCAAAAGAAAAAAGTGCAACTTTCAATAATTTCCACTGATTCACATTTTAATGTTACCTCAAACATTCAGAAACTCCAAACTCTTAACTGTGGAAGAATTTCTTTGCCAAACTCTGCCGCTCCCACACGCCGCCCCCAAAGTAAGAGATAAATGTAAAACATAACCCTGAAGACATGGCGATCCAAGTTTTTCGCTATATGAATAGCTGACTAAAAATGAAAAAGGATAGGCTACTTTTGATATGGCGCCGCCTCCAGCTTCCGCCCCCAAACAAACAAAAAATTGCAACTTTCACAATTTTCACTGATTGTCATATTTTCTTAAACATTTAGAAACTCCTAACTCAAACTGTGCAACAGTTACTTTGCCGAATGCTGCCACCCCCACACGCTGCCCTCAAAGTAAGAGATAAATGGAAAACATGAACCCGAAGACATAGCGATCTAATTCTTTCGCTTTATGGATAGCCGACTAAAAATGGGAAAGAATAGACTACTGTTGATCAAACAAAAAAATATTGATGAGTGAAAGAATTTTTATTCAAATCTATTTCATTGGTAAGTACCCTATTCTGATAACAAAATATCACAATGAGTTTCGAATGAAGAAAGTGGACAAGGGATGGTGTTTCTCCTTCAACCAAATTTCTTTACGTTCATACCACCATATATTCGTGCCACCATATAAAGTTGACCAATGATTTTTGTCATTTGGCTGTCATCTTTGATCCGCCATTATGAATTTCTCTGAGAGTAGTCCAATTTGAGTGAAATTTGCAGGCGATGTGAACTTCATGAAAATACATCCGATTTTGGACAAATGATGCTCTGTCGCCATCTTGGCCGCCATATTGAAATTTCTTATCACTTAACGATTTCCATGGAGCTTGAGACTTACCTTTATTGTTTCGTATGATCATTCTTATTCTCCAGCCAAATTTCAACATTCTGCCGCCATTTTGGCCGCCATATTGAGATCTCTTATTAGTGGAACGATGTTCATGAAACTTGGAACTTACCCTTGTCTATAGTACGATCATTGTGATTTTTAAGCCAAATTTCATTATTCTGACGCCATTTTGGCCGCCATATTGGAATTTCTGCCCAAATAACGGTAGAACCCTAATTAACATCTTGCGTACACTAGTCCTTCAAAAAGGAAGTGCGCTAAAGAGCCTTATGCCCATAAGGCATATTCATTTGTTTAGTGACTTCCATGCAACATGATGGCTTCAAAACGCACAAGAAAGCCCTAGAATCGTTTTTTCTGCTAGGCAGTCAAATTTTTGGCATGTTGATTTTGTAGTAAAGGGGACGCGGAAATGAATTAGATCTAGTCCACACGATTTAGTTCTAGCGAAAAATATACCTGCCCATACCCAACGATCGAATCTGCGTTTTGTGATAAGTACTGCAATGAAACATGGCATGGAAGAATATTTCTGCTAAAACCAAACCGCCTGCGCCTGCTTTGAATATTGGTTCGCGTCTCTCCTACTATAAAATAAAAATACAGCAAGCTGGACGGCCCAGCAGAAATTTTTAGCATGATTAGCGCATTTTCGTGAGAAAATGACTCTTATATGGCCGGTTTGTCTCTCTGTCTGCTGTCTGTCCATCTGTCTGTCTGTCCGTGTAGAAATTAAGAAGTTGTACTCCTCCTTGGGGAACGAGGTTAGAGCCTTGGAACTTTTTTTGAATGATAGCTGATGTCCCCAACGCGCAACGGTGGCCAATGGGCATTATTTTTTTATCCATACATAGTTATCATCATTATTATCAAAAAACAAAGATTTACTGTGCACTTCTAAGAAGTTGAGCTCCTCCTTGGGGAATAAAGCTAGAGCTTTGGAACTTCGTCCGATGGATAGCTGATGTCCCCAAGGGTGACCAATGGGCATAATTTTTTCATACATACATAGTTATTACTATTATTATCAAAAAACAAAGACTTCCTGTGCACTTCTAAGAAGTTGAACTCCTCTTCGGGGAATTAAGCTGGAGCCCTGGAACTTTCTCCGATGGATAGCTTAGGTCCTCATCAAGAGTGGCCAGTGGGCAGACTGAATTTCATGGGTGCGCCGCCATCTTGGCCACGATATTGAAATTTCTTGATAGTGAAACGATTTCCATGAAACTGGGAACTTACCCGTGTCTCGTATAATCATTCTTATTTTCAAGTTGGATTTCATGATTCCACCGCCATCTTGGCCGCCCAAGTAACATTTACCCGACTTCCGACCAAATTTTTACCAATTCCGACGTCGGAATTAGTGCAAATTTTGGTCGGATGGCGACCAATATTTGAAAGTCACGAGGCGACGTTGGAACAACGTTGCCTTTACGTCGGCAACCCGACGTCCCCCATGCAACTAAAACCGACGTTGGCACGACGTCGGTAAATACAACGTTGGCGCATCCAACGTCGGATGGACGTTGGGATACCCAACGTTGGACACGGTGGGTATTTTTATACCTAATGCGACCAAATCAGTCTGTAGTTATATTTGGGCAAGCTTGACAACGTCGGCTGACGTCGGCATACCCAGCGTTGGGATATGCAACGTCGGCTGGACGTTGGCGTATCCAACGTTGGATTCGGTGTATATTTTTGTACCTAATGCGACCAGTCTAGTCTGGTGTAACTGTCGTCCAGATTTCGGCCCCGCAGGACCGGCGCTAGGCATGAATCGGCGAAGCTCCTGATTCAGGCAGCAAATTCCAGGGGTGGCAAATTCTGGAGGCAAAATGTTCCAAAATTTCATTTTGTATTTTTTTCACTTCAAGAAGCCGTGGCGCCGCCCCTGTGTTAGATTCCAGGCGTAATTTGAGAGGTCCGGAAATTAACTAGCACGCGGAAACGTCATGCACCAGTTTTCAAATTTTATTGTTGGGATCGCACCCGGGGTTGTATAAAGTGTAGCAAAATCCAAAAATAATATGGGTATAGGACATAGGTATATAGACTTGACCATTGTTAGATCACGTCCGATGAAAGCGGAAAAATTGAGCTTCGGTTCAGACGGCAAAATACCTAGCGCCGGCCCGGCCCTGGGCGAAAACGACCGGGACCGCGGCAACAATGGACATTATTAACCGCTATGCTGGGTGGCCCTGGACTTGTGCATGGCGTTTTGGTGCAATTGTATATACGCCGACTATAGGTCGGATTAGGTCGGCATTGGTACAATAAATCAAACCAGAAGTCAGAATTGGTCGGAATTGGTCTAGAAATTTATACTCGTATAAAACTTAGTCGGATTTAGTCAGTATAGGTAGAAAGAGCCGACGCGGCCATTTTTTCTTCCAATATCAAAACAACAAGAAGAGGCCATGTTGAAGAAATGCCAATAAAAATCTTTGAAATTATTGAATTTACCATTTTTGAACTCGAGAAACGAAATTATGGTGGCTATTGATTATTTAAGTATATATACATACTTCTTTGGTCTTCTTTTCTTTTGAGAAACGGTGTTTTAATTGATGAATGTTTAAATATAAAATTAAAATATTTTGAGAACAGCCAAATTTTTGGTGGGCGATGAGTATTTTCGACTTAAAACATACTTGTTCATCAGTAAAATTTTCTTCGCATCAAGTTTTCATATCAACCAATCACAAAATTTCATTATTAAAGTTCAGATGCTCTGTTGTCTGTTATATCTTATACGGCAACATATTGTATTGTGGTAGGTAGTTTTGGTCTGAATTTGACTGATGGTTGGATTAGGGAAACTTTACCGTCCTATATTTGGAGCTATATTTCTTTAGTACAAAAAAGGTTAAATAAAGTCCACCTAATGCGACTAGCATACGTCGGATTAGGTACACGACAGGCGACTTTGGCTACACGTAGGTAAGATGGTCGGATTTGGTCGAGTTTTGGTCGGCAATCACAACGTCGCGGATGCCAACGTCGTACCGACCCGCATTTCATTGACCAAATGGGTGCAAATGTGGGTTGCCCCAACGTCGCGCAGACGTCGGCTGCCGACCTCAGGTCGCGAATCGCAACGTTGGCCCGACGTCGGATTGCTACTTGGGCGCCATATTGAAATTTCTTATTAGTGGAACGATTTTCATGGAACTTGGAACTTACTTTTGTCACGTATGATCATTCTTATTTTCAAGCTAAATTTCATGATTCCGCCGCCATCTTGACCGCCATATTGAAATCTCTTATTGGTGGAACGATTATCATGAAACTTGGAACTTATTCTTGTCCTGTATGAAGATTCTTATTTTCAAGTTGAATTTTATGATTTCGACGCCATGTCGGCCGCCATATTGAAGTCTGTTATTAGTGGAGGGATTGTCATGAAACTTGGAAGTTACCCGTGTCTCGTATATTCATTCTTATTTTCAAGTTGGATTCCATGATTCCGCCGCTATCTTGGCCGCCATATTGAAATTTTTCATTAGTGGAACGATTGTTATGAAATGTGAAACTTACTTTACTCTTGTCTCGTATGAACATTCAATTTTCAAGCCGGACTTCATTTCTATCAATGAAAGATCTGCACTAAGAAAATGCGCTATTGCGACTCACGCACGTGAGGGGAAATTCACTTGTTTCATCTACTCCCGTATCGTACTGGCGCTTGACTTTAATGACGCTGAAAGGCATTTCTACCTCTAGAATTTTCCACTTTCTTCCAAATCAATATTTGCGGCGGAATAGATGAAATATATTTTTTGAGCTTCCTTGAGCGCTTTAGAGTCATGTTGCGTCGCAACTATCAAGAAAAGAGTTCGAAATCTCCATTCCTGCAAAAATGACGAGTAATATCCAGTGGGGACATAGAAAGAAATACTCTTGGAAAAGAGGTAGGTACTGAAGAGGTCACCAGAGCTCTTTGAAAAATACCACCGCAAAAAAATTCTTCATAATTTGGCTTACGGAATGTGACTAATAGCCCAGGCTTTTTAGCATTTAACATAAAACAAATTAATCCACGTGCAATCTTCACGGTATCGTACCCACTCAACCTTACTCAACAACATACTAAAAGTCCCCAACTTTCCTCCGTGTGCGTCATAATTTTTGAGGGGGGGGGGGGGCAAAATTTTCAATTAAAAAATTCTAGTACAAAAGTCATCTAGTCAGTGTCTTCAAATTTATTATTTTTGGATACAATGGGGTATAAGTGAAACTTATTGACAAACTAGATGTCTATGGTCACCGTGAGGGGAGCTCGGGAGGGGGGCAATTGGTGACCAATGCAAGAAATTTGGTTTTTAATTATATTGAGACAAAACTGGCATGTTGGGTATCGTTTCCCACTAAATCTGACCTTGCAAATCCGATTATGACATTTAAATTCTGTTTAAAAACTCTTTTGAGCAATTTTCGGCCGAAACACGTGATTTTCGGACCAAAATAAAGCCGATTTTTCAATTTGGGTTATTTTCGCGTTTGATGCATTAATCATTTGGATTTAAGATTGGATGAATTATATCGATTTTTCTGCATAACACTATCATATTATAAACGCGACATAAGTGGTTACAAGGTGAGAAAAGTGATTTATTAAAAAAAATGTCGAAGTCTTAAATGTCACTCAAAAATATCTCCGCGCAGTTTAAAAGAAATGTATTGTAGCTGTAATATCGCTTTGATTTCATCTTTCAAAGTTTTTCTTGTAGCCAAAACAATTCTCTAGCTTCCGAAAAAACAACACCCTACATTAAAATAATAATAATTTAACAACAGCAATTTTCCCGCGGGTATAGCCACATTTTTCAGTTCCAAGCTGGCTTCCACCGAACATCAAACCAACTCGATTTTATAGGATTCAAGAAATGATCATTATGTCGAATGCCTGATGTAAATGCGTGAAATAGTTGCAGTTATCGATCCCATTCGAAATTTCGAACATTGATGTATTCAACGTGAAAATATCGTAAATTAAAAATCTACAATTTTTAAGAGCAAATTATCATTTTTTTCATCAAAAAATGCTCACAATATTTTCAAATCAGAGCTTCAACATTATATTTACATATGATTAATGTATTGGAAGTCTAGCACAGCACAGGAAGATTTTTATAGTCATGCTCTGCAAAAAATATCAAATAATTATTATTAAAATTTCAAGTTCACAAGTAGTCAAAAAAAATCGCATCTAGCTTACCATCCGTATTTGAAGCTTATTTTGTCCAATATTAGCTCTGTTAAAAACTCGTCTATTGATTTCCAAACAATAAATCGATAGTTACCTCGAATACCTACCAATAGTACCTATACCCATCTAAAATATTAGCAAAGTTATCTAGCACCTGAAGGGACTAAATACATAAGTTTATAAAAGTAACAGATCGTCCTCAGGGTCATACTCAACAAGGTGGGGTAGATTTTCACATGTTGTGCCCCCACAGCACTTACACATCTGCGAACAAGACAAGGAAGATCGCCTGCATCTATATACATTTCAGACCGCAGTTCTTCTTGCAGTTGCAAGACACTATCTTCAAAAGAGTCTCCAGACCTGGAGGAAGATGCGTCTTGACGGGGACCAACTACAAGTGGGTGCTTCCGCGTAGCCCACCGTGTTGTTTGTTTACACCTAGAGTACCTTAGCTATTATTATCTAGCGAAAACCCTAGGTTAATCCGAGGTCTAGGAGCCGCGATATTGCGTGGAGTGACAGACACACAGACGGACGGACGGACGAATAATGAAATAAAATATCTTTGTTGCTTGTAGATCTAGAGTAGGTACCTAAGCCATCATCTAGCAAACACCCAAGCTCGAAGTTTAGTAGCTGAGATATCGCCGGACACTGCAGACGGCAATAACAAGATCGAACAAACTACAAGCGCTACAAGTAGTAGCGTTAAAAACATGATGCACAAAGAGGAAAATTGAGAAACTGTACCTAGTACCTACTCATACGAGTATCACCAGACCAGATTTAGTCAGTACGATACTGTGCATATTGAACGTAGGATCATATTATTACAGATCAAAGTCTAAGTTGATAATGTTAAAGTGATTTTCCCCATATAATGCGTTTGACGTAACTTCATAGAATCCTTATTGGAATTGCTGGACAATTCACAATGGAGCTAAAAGATACGTCATTTTGAAACTAAAACTGTAGGGAATCAACTGCATATAATAATACCAAGTGACTCGTAGTGGTCGACGCAAAAGTAAAATGTTAACTGAAGCATAAGAAAAAAAAACACGAAAAAAGTGTCATTATCAAGAAATTAAGTCTGTTAGTGTCAAATTTTATACAAAAGGTATCCCATATCATCAACTTTGATTCATTATCTTCCATTCAGGACCAAGATGAGAGAAATCGATTAGGTGGTTGAGAACTAGGAACGTTTTTAGTCGGAAAGTGCACTTTGAGGTGTCTTCATTTTTGCCTGTCAAAAAAACAATGACGCACACGGGGGAAAGTTGGGGACTTTTTGTATGTTATACAGCAAAGTCTAGTTGACCCAAAACTGAAGAGATTGACCGTGTTCTAATTTGTTCCATGTTTTGCCGTTTTTTCGACTAAAAAGCCTGGGCTATAAGTTGGGGACGCAACAAAACATATGAATTTATCGTCTCCTTCCATAGAAGAATAAAAATAGTTTTTTCGACCTCTGCAAAATATTTTTTTTCAAGTGTGAAGAATCGAACAGACACGACGACAATTGATGAAAACATTTCAAATAGACCCGTGAGTCAAGTAATGAAATACACGACAATACTCAATGATCATTTTTTTGTGAAAATTCTTGCACCTTGAAAATTTGGAGTGCCCCTATTGACCCCCCTAAGAAACAAAACATCGAGTGCTGCGGGTCGAATCGCTTATTTCGGTATAAAGTACGCCCATGCAAAATCTCGGTACTCCTCTCCAAAATGCGGTATCGATGTGTTTTCAGGTGTGTACCGCTTCCATTAGGTGAGTTGAACTGTAAACAAGTGAGTATGCCTTCACGTGCGTGAGTCTCAGTAGCGCATTTTCTCAAAGAGGCATATTCTGAACGTAAAGAAAATTGGTTGAAGGAGAAACACCATTCCTTGCCCACTTTCTTCATTCGAAACTCATTGTGATATTGTGTTATCAGAATGGGGTACTTGCCAATGAAATAGATTTGAATGAAAATTCTTTCACTTATCAATATATTTTTTTGTTTGAGGGCGGGAGCTGGGAGCGGCGACTAATCAACAGTAGTCTTTTCCATTTTTAGTCGGCTATCCATACAGGGTGATTCATGAGTGACCTTACATAGGCTAATGGGAGATAGAGGACTTCGAGGCAAGTCAGGATCCACTGAAGAAATTTTGTTTTCTCCATTGGTTAAAAAGATACAGGGTGTTTTGTGTATTTCGTAAGAAACTTTGATGAGCGACATTTCTGAAACGGCTTAAGATATTTTCTTGAAATTCGCCAGTAATATTTCTCTATTAGAGCTTACCCTGAAACCATACTGGGTGAGTCAAAATCCAGGGCCGGGATTGAAAAAATGTGCCCCTTTTTTATTTGATCAAAAAGTATATTTTCTGACCGCTTTTCTAAAAAACTGCTATCGGATTCAAAAAGCTAAGGAAAAATGTTTCAAGAATCACTCTTCAACTTAGATGGCACACCTAAACCGTTTCGACATAAAAATTGAAAGTGAAATTTATGGGTAAGTTTCCATTTTTGACCGAACATAGTCGATTCATTGTTTGATTGAATTCATTCAAATTCATTTTTCAGCTTGTCTCTGTGAAATAGAAGGGCTTGGTAGGAAGAGAAATTCCATAGCCGAAGACTTTTTTGCGACCAAATCGAGTCTAATTTTGGTTTCACTCTCGATTTTGTCATGAAAAAAAAAACGGTCGGCTCTGGAATTTTTATTTCAACCAAGCTCTTCTATTAAACAGAGACAAACCAAAAAATTAATTTTGATGAATTCAATCAAACAATGAGTCGATTATGTCCGGTCAAAAATGGGAACTCACCCACAAATTTAACTTTTTATTTTATTTTCGAAACAGTTCAAGTGTGCCATCTAAATTGAAGGGTGATTCTCAAAGCATTTTTTCTTAGCTTTTTGAATCCGATAGCAGTTTTTTAGAAAAGCGGTCAGAAAATGTACTTTTTGATGAAACAAAAAAGGGGCACCTTTTTTCCAACCCGGCCCTGGATTTTGACTTACCCGGTATAGCTTCAGGATGAGTTCCAACAGAGAAATATTACTAGTGAATTTCAACAGAATACCTCTGGCCGTTTCAGAAATATCACTCATCAAAGTTTCATACGAAACACACAAAACACCCTGTATCTTCGTAACCATTGGAGAAAATAAAATTTCTTCAGTGGATCTTGACTCGCCTCGAAGTCCTCTATCTCCCATTAGCCTATGTAAGGTCACTCATGAATCACCCTGTATAGCGAAAGAATTAGATCGCTATGTCTTCGGGTTTATGTTTTCCATTTATCATTTATTTCATTTTAAAGTGATTGGGGGCGGTTTTTAGCAGTTTTTCATGTCGGCGGCGCATATTGGAGACGGAATGTTTCTTGGCTTACGTTTATAAGTGGCAACTATGTATTATTCAAAAAATGAGAACACCAGAGCATCAGGTCTGGAAGAAAGTGCAATATTATGTTATTTCAAGTTTATCGGGGGCGGTTTTCTCTATGTTGGCGGCGCAATATAGACATCCAATATAGCCTAGCCCTCCTTTGGGAGTGGCAGCTATGTAACAGTGAAAAAATTAGAAAGCTAGGTCGTCTAGTTTGGGAGGAGTTCGAGGAACGGACGGACGGACGGACGGACGGACGGACGGACGGACAAAGCGGTTGCAATAGCGATTTTCATCAAGATGGAAAATGCGCTAAAAAGATTTCAAAAATCGAACTTTGAGAGGGCGTATAAACTTTCTTATAGTATAGTCGCAGCGGTACACTGCAGGATCGATAAAAAAGTGGCATTTAAGTATGAAAGCAAACCACTTTGCACAGGTGTCGTCTAGGACCATTTGAGTGATTTGGTTCGCAGCATCTGAAATTTCATCCCTTAGGGCTTGACGTTTGACCTCTTTTCCAAGATGGCGGCGAAAAAATGTTCAAACACTGATAACGGTCGCTTTTTCGCAAACAAGGGGTCATTTCCGCACAATTGGGAGATGAAAATACCGAAAAAGGCCGTATGACTGTTGTCGGGCTTTTTTCTTCAGTCCAAGGGCCAAAATTTCCAAATTTATTGCCTTGCGAACGGTAAAGTTCATATTAGTACAAGCGGTAGGCAAAACAATCCTGCATTGATTAAAGAAAACAAACATTTTTGCACAGTGACTCTGAAAACCATTCTGAGCGATTTGACCCGCAGCACTCGATCATTCGTCCCTTAGGGGGCCCATGGGGGCCCTCCAAATTTTCAAGATGCAAAAACTTTCACAAAACGATTATTGAGTATCGTCATGTGTCATAAAATGAGCTTATAGGTCTATTGAAAATGTTTTCAGCAATTATCGTTGTCTCCTTTCCATTCTTCACACTTGAAAAAAAAATTCTTCAGCAGAGGTCGAAACAATAAATTCATATGTTTTGTTTAGTTCCCGAACAAATCGCATAACTGGGCCGACTTCCTTAGAAATTTGAAGAAAAAGGCTGACTTCTCACTGAATCTCAGTAAACCGACGTCACTTCTGATAAGCATCATGAACAGAAGGATTCGTTTAAAAAAAAGTTAGCTGAACGTTGCGTGGCATTAAAAGATAGCTTTCTGGGAGTTGAGAGTCTATTCCAAGAGCAAAGCGACCAGCTCATAGCATTAGACAGTCACACTGTCGTCTCTGGCGATTAAGTCAAGACTCTATACGCAGCTGAAAAAACTGGCATTGCGGCATACAAAATAGATTTGTGAAGAGGCTTGTATCTCGGTCAACGTCGTTGTACGATCCTGTGAAGAAGATGAACACCAAAATCTTTTCTTCTAAGGTAAAGAAGAAAGTTCAGGCTTCGTCTGTTGAGAATCTCACTTTGGATATTCAGCTGTTCTCAAGGCTTTTCATGGTCGCCCGTGAGCGAACGTTGGATCTGAAAACGTTTTTCAACTTTGAAAACCAGAAGTAACCGCCGTCTCTCCTATCAATGGCCAGCTTCGCTAGGGTTAAAAGTCTGATTTGGTAGAGAAACTGGAGTCTCTGGTTGATGGTGTTCTTCAACCTACAAGTTTTGATGGTATTTTCTATGATGGGGCAGGGGCAGCTGTTGTTCAATCTCATTGGCCGCACAATGTGAAAACTTTGCAGGAATATTTTCCCTACAAAAAAGTCACGAGCCGACACTGCTTTGAAGATGTACCCCATGTAACAAAATGGCGACCTTCACAGGTTATGATCCATGGTATGACATTATAGTGACCACTGAAGTATAAGGACATCTTAAAATACTCAAAACTCATTATCCTAGATAGGTATGTAACTAACATTAGTACGGACGTTAGCGGCACATATCAGGACCAACCTTGCATTTCATTCCGATGCAAAACGCTCATTCATGTGAGTAGTAGGTACCTACAGGTAATTTTTAAGAAGTGGTGCCCCGATGGGACTCGCGACTGGCGTGCATCCTAAGAGGTCGAAGATCCAAAAAATTACCATTTTTGAAATCGTTGCTTTTTCATACTTTTTTTGCTAGACTATACCGTCCGTTTTTTTTTCTAGGCCCCAGCGCGTAGCGTCTTCATTATGTGTTCCACACCCAACATATTATATATTTTTGAAATCAGAAGAACAAAATCTTTCGATTGATGGTATGTCAAACTATTTTTGACAGATGTCATTTTTTGACATTTGACAGAAGAGTACTTCTGATACTTCATTTTAAAGCCCATTAAATTCTCAGAAAAACTGTGTCTTCATTTTTGGAATAGGTTGTCTTTCACAGCTTCTAGAGGTCTTCAAATAGGAAAAATTATTGAAATTCAGAAATACTCAATAAATACGTAAGTAGGCAAAACCCGCCAAACACGTTTTTTTAATAATAACTAATGATAATAATCAATAAATAATCACAATGAAACGAAAAATGTCCTGAAGAAGTCACTCGAGATGACCGTCTCCTTGTTCCTTGAATGAGAGATTCAACGACCGGTGAATTGGAACTGCCAGCCCAACGCGATAGTATCCGAGGTGGCCAGGTATGACCCCCTCGATTTTTTTCATGAGCCTATCTGAAAGATAAGGTGTTTATAGAATCGCCCGCTAATTTAAACGATTTGAAATCAGAATATTATCATCAGTTGATTTTAAAAATACTTATTATTTATTGAGTAGGTATTTCTGAATTTTAACAATTTTTTCTATTCAAAGACCTCCAGAAGCTGTAAAAGGCATCCTATTCTATAAATGGAAACAGAGTTCTCCTTAGAATTTTACGGGCTTTAAAATGATGTCACACAAGTACTATTCCGTCAATTGTCAAAAAATGACATCTGTCAAAAATAATTTGACATACCATCAATCGAAAGATTTTGTTCTTCTGAATTCAAAAATATATAATATGTAGGGTGTAAAACCGATGATGAAAGCGCTATAAGCTGGGGCCTAGAAAAAAAAACGGACGGTATATTTTCAAGGTCGAAGAGCACAATGCGATAAGTTTCCAGAATGTGACATGCACCAGTGGCGTACCAGACGGCTGCGGAGGGGCCGAGGTGCGATTCTTCACAAGTCTTATGGTAAACCGTAACTAACACTGTTTTTTGACATGTTTAGTATCATTTCTGACCAAATCACATATTCTGATTCAAAAAATAAGTATACAATTTTGATAGAGACTTGTTTGAACCGGTTTTATCAGAAAAAACATGATTTTTTTCACTCCCAAAATTGATGTTTTGTAAATTATACTTCCACCATTGTTCAATGTTATTATAACTATGAATTTGACTTAGTCAGTTGGTTTAGGCTATTTCACACAAAAATATCATTTGCTTAACTTTTTTCCCATTTCCACAAAGTCACGGAGTGATTATGTTTCTTGAGAAGAATCATGTCAAAGCTTGATGTGACGAAACGTGCTATTTCACAGATAAAAATAGGCTAGGGTCAAAATGTAGCTCTAATTTGGTACTTTATTACTTTAAAGGCATGAAAATAGTTTTATCTATCGAACAAAATCACGAACACCAAAATCGGAGCCGTATTTCAGTCATGATATCATTTTTCTTCCGACATTGCGGAATAAATTTCTGAAAAAACGCGAAGTTTCGACCTATAAATTTGTCGTTTTTGAGCTCCATTCCCATTGTGGTTCAAAACACCGATGATCACAATTTTGACATAGATTGTTCAATTGAACTATTTTATGGATGAATTTCATACACCAGAAGTTTCTATCGATGTTACAAAGTCACACGGTAGTTTTGTTCCAAAACGTGCATCATGTAGAAATTTAATTCCAAAAGCTCGCAATGTCGGAAGAAAAAGGATGTCATGACTAAAATACGACTCCGATTTTAGTTTTTACTATTTTGTTTGATAGAGAGAACTATTTCCATGCCTTGAAATGAATAAAGTAACAAATCAACGCTACATTTTGATCCTAGCCTAATTTTTTCCGTGAAATAGCACGTTTCGTCACATCAAGCTTTGACATGATACATCTCAAGAAACAAATTCATTCTGTGACTTTTTGTAAACGGGAAAAAAGTTCAGCAAATGATATTTTTGTGTTAAATAGCCCAAACTAACTGTGTAAGTCAAAATTATAGTTATAATAACATTGGACAGTGATGGAAGCAGTATTACAAAACATCAATTTTGAGGGTGAAAAAATCATGTTTTTTCTGATGAAACCGGTTTAAACACGTCTCTATCAAAATTTCATACTTATAATTGGAGACAGAATGTTCGATTTGGTCAGAAATGATACCAAACATGTCAAAAAAAATGTTAGCTACGGATTACCATAAGTCTTGTGAAAAATCACACCTCGGCCTCTTCACAGCCGTCTGGTACGCCACTGGTGCATGACACTTCCTGGAAACTTATTGCATTGTGTTCCTCGACCTTGAAAATATGTAGTGCAGCGGAAAAAGTATGAAAAAAGCAACGATTTCAAAAATGATAATTTTTTGGACCTTCGACCTCTTAGGAAGCACGCCAGTCGCGGGTCCCATCGGGGCACCACTTCTTAAAAATTATCTCTAGGTACCTACTACTCACGTGCAAAAGCGTTTTGCATCGGGATGAAATGCAAGGTTGGTTCCCCAACGTCCGTACTACAGAGAAATTTTTCGTTCGAAGGACAATAAATTTGGAGATTTTGGCGCTAGGACACAAAATATAGGGTCCGCAACATTCATAAGTCTTTTTTTGGTATTTTCATGTCCAAATTGTGCAGAAATTTCCTTTTGTCTGTGAAGAGGCGACTTTTATCAGTGTTTGAACATTTTTCAGCCGCCATCTTGGAAAAGAAGCCAAAAGTCACACCCTAAGGGATGGAATTCCAGATGCTGCGAACCAAATCGTTCAAATGGTCTTAGACAACAACTGTACGAAGTGGCTTGCTTTCATACTTGATTGCCACTTTTTTTCACGTACCGCTCGTACTAGTATAGACACTCTTGCAATTCGTTCTCATCACAAACTTCATATTTTTGGAAGCTGAATCCGAGGATTGTATAGCTAGGTTAGGTAAATACTTATTTCTTGAACAAGCTGTATGTTTCATTACATCGATTATTATCGATTCCACAATTTTAATTTTAGTTTGCGGTGTATGTAATCCTAATCATTTAGTAATTCATCTTGTTGATATTATGAAACGTAATGTAAAATTTGTAGAGGATTATAGGTACAATAAAAATGTTAGCCAAACTTTCCGAACATCAAATTTTTGAATTAAAAAAAAATGCGACATTAGGTGCTTTCCTTTTACAACAAAACTCACTGATCTGATCTAAGTTAGAGATAGGAAAAGCGAGAAATCACATGCGCGAAAGTGAGATACCACTAACAACTTAGGTCAGAATACTTAGTTCAGGTTGTAAAAGGAAGGCACCTTTTGCCTTACTTTATTGCAATTTTAACCTTCTTTCGAAGTCAAAAGTTGTGATTATGTCAATTTTTAGATTGTATGGAAAATTTGATGGCTCTCAGCAACATTTATCCGGACATGACCAAATTGTGGATAGGTCCTGAGCTGCTACTCTGCCTCTACGATCCACAGGCCCTTGAAATCGTACTGAACAGCTCGAAGGCTTTAGCAAAAAAAGACTTGTTTTACAAATGTTTAGTGCCAGTGATGGGACTGGGCCTTGTAACTGGACCCGGTAAGTTTTTCATTCATCACAATAAGCAGGTTATCCCCGATTCCGACAGGTACTTATATCAATTATTTTCTGCAAAAATAGTGTCGAAAAGTGCTACTTCGTGGAATTATTTTTCGTTTGTAGCTTTGGCTCGCAGCAAGTATCTTTGACTGCTAGTCAAGCTTCGAATAGGAAATTTTTCCTGCTTGACCTTGACCTTTTGAAAATCACAACGGATGTCATTGTATGCCTGACTATGCCGACATAAGCACGTCAAAAATATCCACGTCTTGTACATTTTCCCATTTTCAAGCGCACTTTTACAAATAGCCCGGAGACCAATAGTGACAAAAAATCCGAATGAACCTTTCACTTGGTGACAAAAGCACTACAATTGGTAGGATGGTACAGGGTGTTCACGTGAGACGGATACCCTCCATAATAGTCCGGCTGGTAAGAAAAACCACCTTGCATTTTAGAGACAAGCGACGAAATTTGACACACTTCTTGTTCACTTGACCCTTCTCTTCGATTTAAGAAATGTTGCCACTATCTGCGGAAATCGTGCAGACACTTTATACGGGGTTCAGTAGAAAAAATTTGTTGAAAAATCGTAGATCGTGAACCATAACCGGTGGACGTATGTAAATCAGGATATTGATGACTGATTCCATGCTCATGAAGATGCTGCAAACAGTTTTGAAATATCTTGAGGCGTTTCCGAAATACGTTGGAAGAAGTGAAATTTCTTCAATTTTTTCTTTTTTCAATAAATTAGTAGTTTTTGGAGATATTGAGCTGCAACTTAATATTCCGACCAACAAGGATGTTTTTTATGAAACGTGATGTAGAGCCATCGACAAAGCCTGCTAGATTCGAAACTGAGATTACCAACTTCTTTTCTATCGCGAGCGCCATCTTCAAATTGCCCTTAGTGAAATTGTTGAAAAAACACAAGTAATGACTTTATTGGACACACACGATGTTTTATCTTGAAAAACCAGGTCCTGAATTGTGACAATGACCTCTTCGCCCAAGAAACGTTCGGGCTTCTTGTTTTTCCTCAACTTAACTTCCTTAACATGACCAAATGAAACTTTGGATCAATTAAATGTTCCCGATATTTTAATCCACATTGTTTTGCATCGTCAGTCCACCAACTTTCATCATCATCAGTCAAGTGTGGTCGAAGGAGCACAGTCGTTTGTACCATGCTATCAATTTTCGTGCTTTTCTCATCAAGTGCAAGATTCATGTCACTCACCTCTGGACTGAAACGAGAAAGTGCTTATGTCCTACCTTTTTCCGTCCTGACCTGGTCAGTGGTCATCGGTCTGTCCGTCAGAGCATATCAGTGGCGCAGCCAAGGGGGGGGGGGGCTAGGGGGCTATAGCCCCCCCAGACAGTCTCGCTTTTTCACCGAAGCAATGAAAAATTTTGAACAAAATAAAGAAATTATTGTGTTCGACTGTTATCTTCTTTATTATTGAGAAAATGGATCATTAGTCTCTCGGTGTGAGAGTTGCAATGCGATTGGATTGCGCGTTTTTTTTCTAATTGGTGCGGAGAGAGAATCTTTTCCGGTTCAAGGACGGAGTTGAATTGGTAAGATAAGCGTTGCGGAATCAATCCCTGTGGGTTTATTTCTTGACAGAATCTCACCATCTAGGTTTCTTCCGAAAGCCACAAGGATGCACTTTAGTTTGAGCTCATTGGCATTTCCAAAATCTAAAAATCAATTGTTCATTCAAAAATTAAAAAAAATATTTTTCGATTTTGGAAATGCCACTGGGCTCAAACCGAGCTGCATCTTTGTAGCTTCCAAGAGAGACCTAAATGGTAAGATTCCGTCAAGGAATGAACCCACAGGGATTATTGATTCCACAACGCTTATTTTACCAATATAACTCCGTCCTTAAGCAAGTATACCTACTCACCTACCTATCAGGCTTATTTTGTAACTTCTCGTTAATTAACGACTCGTTAGCGAACGAACCATTATCGTTCAGACTGCCAACTAACGACTCGTTAGTGATTAGTGAACGATTATCGTTCAGACTGCCAACTAACGACTCGTTCGCGAACGATCATCGTTCAGACTGCCACTATCGATAGATCTAACAAGAGCACGAAAAGCCGTATTTCGTGAACAGCTGCGTTCGGCCGTATCGTTTGTATGTGCCGAACGATTGTGTATGACGTAGCTGTCAGTTTGCAAGTGTCATTACTACCATTTATTACTGTCATTTTCCCCGCAAACCCGGGGAATACTGAATTTAATACCTACTCCAATTTAAGGTAGGTAACATTGGTACCATAATAATTTATACTCGAAAATAGGATGACCAAGCCCCTTTTTCCGGGGGGGGGGTTCGCCTTTGGCGCAGCTCGCTTCGCTTGCATTCGTTAGCCCCCCCCCCATGGCTAAATCCTGGCTGCGCCACTGGAGCATATAGATCCAGATGGAAGGATTTTTTCGAAAAATTTCGATTCCACTAGGTAGCCTTGGAACCCGAACCATGAAAAATCTTGACAAAATAACGATAAACATAAATTACAATGATAACAAATTTTGTATGGCGAGGCATCGCCGATGAAGTGCGGATTCCAGAAGACGGCTGGATCTGAGAAATTATGATATGGGGACAAGTCCCTGTTCTTATGAAAATATATGGATACATCTTTGAAGTTATATTCAAAGAGAATTTTTACTCTCTTTCAATAGAAATTTCCCATCGGTACGAGTCACGGGTCAATGCAATGGGTATGATTCTTGTAACCTCAAAGCTACGGCTTGGCGGCAAAGAATCATTCGTGGCTTGCTGGCGCTTGGGGTCTTCTTCTCCAAACTTGTTTTTCTATGACAAGTTCTTTTCGAGTAAAATGCGATTATCGTTAAAGATTAAACACCTTTTATTATCTGCAAGAACAATCAATAATACACACCCAGACTTGTATGGGGAATCGAATCACCGCAGAATCCCGAGCCAGAAGCAAGTGCACAACCGCCTCTGCCACGGGCTCGTCTTGCTAAACTAATGTTAAGTGATTTACCCGACTATTTCATCAATTCATTTCAGTACCAAGGTGGAAGCGACATAGGAAAATTATCGCCCCTTCATTCAACCAGCAAGTGCTGAACGGATTCATGGATACGTTCTCTGAACAATGTGCCATTTTTGTTAAACAGCTGGAAAAATTTGCCGCCAACAAAGGGGAGTTCGATATCATGGCCCCGATTGCAACATGTATATTGAATACGACTTGTGGTAAGCATTTTTATTTGTTAGTTTAGATAGCTTTAGATGTTTATAGAGCAAAGTGTGTTGCGTTGAGGAAGGAACTTGTTGAGTAGACTCGAACGAGAGTGGTCGCACGAGGGTTGAACGAGTGCAGGAGTGCATTAGAAGGATACGTGAGTGACATGGTGTGCTAACATAAGTACAGCAGAATTCAGGGCATGCACTACCTATAGTCAAATACAAGAAAAGTATTTATGTATCAGAGCCTGTGGACTTTACCCCATCTTAGCCCCAATCAGCCCCAAAGCTAGAAGGAATAATAAGTATAATTCGTCCAGTTGATCTGTTGTTGAACTGGTACAACAACTGATTTTGCTTTGTCTTCTTCAGGTATAATTTTCTGATTTCGGCTGATCTAGATATTGAGGATGATTTTGATTTTAGCACCCGATGAAGCCCCTTTGCGTCATTTGACCCCGAACTCAAAATCAGCTTAAGGGGAACGACTCCAGCATTTTATAAAGGTTTTTTCCACAAGTACGTAATATGATGTGAAGAAATTTATCAGGCCTGCACTATACCTCATCTGCGCGAGCTAGCTATTACCATTAACAGATACAGTAAGTCAATGCAAGTATCAGATCTTTCACGCCAGGTCATATCTAGTATTCTGCGAGCGAATCATATGCCGTGCATTCGACAGAGAACGCTGAAATACAAGGTAACTGTATCTATTTATTAATTTTCAAAAAAACCACACATATTTTGAAGGGCATGATTGCGTTTACATTTTCATAATACTTCAAAGAATTGCGCATTCAGAGGTTTATAGCGATCGAAGGTACATTAACGCCGGGTTGCTCACTTCGAGTTTAACTAAACTTGGTTTAGTTGCCATAGATTTGATTGTTGCAACAATTATTTCCAGAGTAACCAAACCGGGTTTAAAGTTAAACCATGAACCTGTAGTTAAACTCGAAGTGAGCAACCCGGCGTTAGGTAATTTATTCCATGTTGAAGTAAACAAATGCTTTTTTTTTATATCATCAACACACGCGTAATTTTTTTCAAAAGCACTCGGTGCCAGTGGCTATATCGCTACCTATCAGGTCCTCGAAATGAATTTGTTGATTTTTCTCTTGTTCAAAATTAATGATAAACTTACGAAATGCACGATCTCTCTCCAACCCGTGCTGGTGCTGATACAAAATTCACGTCAACGCGTTTTGCTGGCTTTCTACTATCACAAATGTATAGCGGAGACGTTCCTCTTAAATCATTATACAGGGTGTTCACGCAAGACGGATACCCCCTCATCAAAAACTTTCCCTTCATGAAAATTCAATAAAGAAAAAACTTTTCTGGGACAATTTTTTTCGTAGTTTCTGAATGTGTCAAGTATATCCCATACACTTTCTATTTTCAGCAAAATGACTTTTTGGAGCAAAAATAAAGTGACAAGCTGCGGGGCTACGTCTACGGCTGATGGCACCTGCAAAGTTCTGGAGCGAAACTATCAGCGGCCATCGCCCATATTCTCCCAGCGCTACAGCTTGACACTTTATTTTTGCTCCAGAAAGTCTACTGAAAACAGAAAGTGTATGGGATATAGGTATAATTTCGTGCCGTAAACAGGTGTCCCAATTTTTTTTGCATTTCTTCGAGGCAGCCTGTATTTCGTCAACACAATCGATGCACATTGTTACCATTATTACAAAAATTGCATGACACTTTTGAATTTTTTCTGGAAAAAAAAATGAAATTTCACAATGACATCTCTAAAAAAAATTTTTTTTTAGAATGATGGATCCATTTAAGCAATCAGGTTTGTCCCGGATATTTCATTAGTCATTTTAATATGCGTGTATCCTTACGTGTACCAATGGTGGTAGGTCGTTTTGAGCCCTGGTGAGTCCCCTTGTGTCTTCATGTTGCTTCCAGAATTGTAGTACCTGCCGCATGTGTCTCCAATTCTCCATAATATGGTGTTGTGAGCACCGCTGTGCCTTCGTGTGCCATTCGAAGTCATATCGGGCCCCCTTGTATTCATCCACATGTGTGGTTTGAAGCCCCCAAGATACAGTTTTTATGGCTTCCAGAATTTCAAGAAGCCCCTTTTGCCCTGTTGTGTTATTCAAAACCCAATTGGACCCCCTCTTGTGTTCTTAATTTTGTTTGGAGTCCTGATAATATGATCTTCTTATGATATTTTGTGGCTCCCAGAATTCCAGTTAGCCTTCTTGTGTCTTCTTTGCTTACTGGTCTCCTAGTTTCCTTACGCTCGTTTGAAGCCCTGCTGAGCATTTTTTCGTGGATTTCGGAAATTCAATAAGCACCTACGGGTCCTTGTGTAGCATCCGAAGCTCTATCGTATCGTCATGTGTGATTTGAACCCCATCATATTTTTGTGGCTGTCATTTTTCTCGGAACCTGTTCACCCTGTAGTAAGTCTTATCACACTAAGTGACATTTTGAGTTGCTCTTTAATAATCCGTTGAAGCTTTTTTCATGGCATTTATATCACGGATTTTATCGTATGTAATACCACAAGAGCTATGAGTTTTATCGATAAAATTTTCGAACTATCTCGAAAGCTTTGTTTTCAAGAAATTCACCGAGTGTGAAATGGTCACTTTATTATCTGAAAAAAACCCGACAGCGTAGCTGGAGGGTTTTTGTCTTTGATAATAAAGTGACCATTTGCACGAGTTGAATTGCTTCATGAAAACAAAGCTTGAGAAACAGTTCGAAAATTTTGATAAAACTCGTATTAGCTCGAGTGGTATTTGCGGAGAATATTCCACAAAACCTGAAAATCAAAATATAAAAACGTTTCGATCCCAAATCCACCCCATATCCAAAAATGGAATTGTTTATTGGCGTTGTGACACCGTCATGCATGCGGTCATGCTAATTCAATCAAGTTGCTTTGGAAATCAAGTGCACTTACAATCTAACAATCTAGCTAATATTTAAATTATTATTGTGCTTTTCAACGTAAAAACGTCTTGCAAAGCTTTGCCTTTAAAAAAACCAAACCACATTGGCCGCAAACTATAACCATAACCTTCCAGAAGTGATGAACAGGTCTTTTTTGTGGCTGAATCTGCGATTTTGTGCCCCGCGCGGATTGCGGATGTCATTCATTGTCAATGTGTCAGCTGTGTAGGAGGGTGGCCTGGGCTGCCCAACCTACGGCGACGTACGGTGCCGTTGTGACAAAAATAATAATAATACGGCAATTATAACAAACAGACATTACATAATGGTCCATGGATAATCATTGCAGATCAAAATTATTGTTACTTATTTGAATTAGAAACTGCCGAAATGTGGTATTTCACAAATATAGTAAACTACATCTCACCTCTAGTTGTACACAAGGGATGAGTATATATACCGATTGCAATACTAGCACTTCTGGAAGCGGTGTCACTGTGTGTAGGTGACGCTTGAAATGCTTATAGCAGGCACGATTTTCAGGAACTTTTTAAATCAAGCATAATGTTTATTTATAAAAAGGAAGACACAGTTTTATCAGTATAAAACTCTACGAAGGTCGTGTTTCATCAGTATAAAACTGATTTCATTGGTCAAACTCGAAGGTTTCTCAAACGTATTGATTGGTCAGAAGTATGTTGTGTGGAATAGTCGACAAAAAAGATTCAAGTTGTCAAAAAGCTGTTGAACTGTATCTCTGTTAGGAAGCGTTTTAGGAAAAAAACAAATTATGCATGTCGACCTGGTTTTCGATAGACCATCGAATGGTGAATTATTGCTACTATAACCTGGACCACCCTATAGAATCATTTCAATTTTCAGAAACCATCATGGGTGTAAAAGCTGACCAAAAATCCATTTCGAATATTCAATCTATCATACACAGAGGTTCAGAAATCCTTGCTGCAAGAATGACAGCAATTTTACACCAATTGGATTTCATATTTTTCCGGACAAAGCTCGGTAAAGAACATGTTAAGATGAACAATCTGTTTCAAGATTTCACAAGCAATGTAAGAAAACTTTCATATTTCATTTGAATTTATTGGTGATGGCCTCTATCTTTTATAATTTTGTGATTTTTAATTATTTCATACAATTTGAAAACACCTTGAGTTGATTCAATATGAAGCCCGTTATAATTCAAATGCTGGTGAAAAAATTGAGCCAATCATGGAACCGATTTCTTAGCATTTCTTGGTGACTGGGGATTGAGCCTCTCAAGATGTTATAGGGTGTTTAAATTCTACAGAAACGCCACTATTGTGAGAATTGATTCTCCATACTTCATCAATATCCATATCGAAGCTCTCAAAATTGCCTTCGAACTTGAATTAATTTAGAACATTTTTGTAATTCATAGATTATTACACAGAAGCGTGAAGAACTGAGCAATAAGCGACCTGTTACTATAATGGATGGATGTAAGCCATAACTTTGAATCTTGGAGAAGAAAGAAGTAAAAGGAATGTTACAGATATCAGCAAAAAGAAGAATTTTTTGAATTTGCTGCTCGAAAATTCAAATTTCACCGAAGAGGAGTTGAAAGAGGAAGTGAACACATTGTTTCTCGGTGCTTCAGATACTGTGATGATATCCGCTGCATTCACTTTCGTTATGTTGGGAATGTACCCTGACGTACAGGTGGGTATGGAGGGACTTACCAGCACACTTCAACGCTAATTTTACTTCAGCTTGAAATCAATAATTTTACTAACTATAATTTAAGGATTAAATTGTGGGATAAGATAGATCTCCCATAGTAAAGTATGCGTGCGTGGTGTTCAAGGAAGCGCGTCACTTCGAAGGTGCGTTATGTATGTAGGGAGGTATAGTAGAGTGATGGGAAAATGTTGAAACAATGCGAGGTCTTTTATTTTACATGATATGGAGGCAGTAGTTTTTTTATATACCCTTTGGACCGTTCAACCGATTTTTTTTTTTTTTTAGAATAATTTTAAAGTGTTGTTGTTGATACAATAACCTGTTGATAGTCTAACTAACCGAACTCCTGACAGAAAGAAGCTTGGACTGTTACGAAGAAGTCCACGCAGTTGATATACGGACGGGTCCAATCGATATAACGACGATAGCATTTGATCGGCAATCGAAAAGAGCGATAATTGTTGACCCCACGCGCCACGGTTAGATTTAAAACGAACTATCCGGAACAAGACATTCAAGTCGACGACGAAAAAAGGAAGATACATGAAAAATGCAATGACTCACTCAATTTAAGATTTAGTCCCAAATATATGGAAAAGAGAAAAAGGAATATTTTGAAGTATTTGGACTTTGGTTTGGAGCTCGAGGGACTATTTCGGCAAAAGTTTTGGCAATTTTTTATTGAACTCAAAATTGACAAGAAAAAACTTATAGAAATTTCAGAACTTAGATTGAGTGACACTGACATTGTGTGAGAATTATAGGTACACAATCACATTTGTAAATATTTTTTACATAATTTATACTTTTTAACCTTCAATTTTTATATTCAGTAATTCAGTATTATCTTTTATAGACAGATTAGTATGCTGTGTTCTAAAGCAACGACTTGCTTAAAAGCAAGCAGCACCACTCTATTTTTAATAAAGTTGTTTCTCTCTCTATCAATTTGGGCCAAATCATACTAAAACAGGTTTCTATTGAACAACAATAACGCATTTCATCAAACATTTTTAGGGGCGAAGATAATAGGCGTACCCTCTCCCCTTTTCCCCTATTTTTTACCGCTTTGAATGTTTTAAGAAATGGTTCCAATTGTTAAATTCTACGTTCAATTTAGAAGGAAAAGTTACTGTGAAATGAATATTTGCGTTTGAAACTTTGGAAAACATCATAAAATCGCCACTTTCCAGGGCCCAATTTTTTTTCTGAAAAACTTTATGTTTCTCAGCAAAGTTATCAACTTTGAACATTTAGAAAACTTATTCCAGTTTTCAGATGAAAAATCATGAGTTTTCTTGAATTTCTAGTTGAATTTTAATTTTCAAGGCCTTTGAAAGTGGTGTTTCCGAGATGTTCCCTAAAGTTTCAAACCCGAATATCTTGAAAATGAAGAATTCAATCAGAATTTTGCGAAAAGACTTTATCTCTAAATTGAACGTAGAATCCAAAAACTGCAACAATTTTCAAAAATAGTCAGAGGAGTGAAAAATAGAGGGGAAAGGGGGAGGAGGAATTCCACTTTTGTTTTAGAGCTTATGGTCAATAGTAGGCGAATAAGTTACTTTCTTGGAGGATGAAGGTGTTGCACTTTAGTTGGCGGCAGTATTATAATACAGATGTATTATCTAAGTTTAAAATCATTTTTCAGAACAAAGTTTTGGAGGAAATTTTGGAAGTTACCGGACCACATCGTCAAATTGAACTGTCGGATTTACCGCATCTAAAATACACCGAGTGTGTTATTAAGGAAACCTTACGAATGTTCCCACCATTTCCATATCTTGCCAGGTCTGTGGAGGATGACATCCCTTTTGAAGGTATGTACCTATTAAGTCTTATCCTTCACCAAAACAGCTTATTCCGGTTTAGGTAGTAGATACATTTCCAAAATATTCGAGAAAACCTTTTGATGTTCTCTATTACAGATGGAATTACGTTTCCAAAAGGATCAACAATCCTATTTTCTATATTCAACTTACACAGGGTGGCCAAATACTGGCCGGATCCTCTCAAGTTCAACCCCGACAGATTTTCACCCGAAGAAGCTGCCAAACGACATTCGTATTGTTTTCTGCCATTCTCTGCAGGGCCACGGAACTGTATAGGGTACAAATACGGATATATGATTTTGAAGACAATGGTTGCTTCTGTGGTCAGGGCCTACAAGATCTCAACGAGCTTCGAAAAGATTGAAGACGTCGAAGTCAAGCTTGAAGTGACTTTGGGAAGCAAGCACGGATTTCCTGTATCTTTAGAAACTCGTAGTTACCTGTAGTTGAAGTTTTTTATCTTGTATTATCATTGAATAATTATATTAGTTAACATAACAGCCGCTTTCTATTTTCACCGGGGTGCGAGGATTTAAATCAAGCTGATTTAAATCAACCGATTTTTTTATTTTAATCATTTGATTTGAATCATTTCATCGTATTTGATTTCCCGGTACAGTTTTCTTCACGAAATACCGCCAAACTTCATCTCCCTTTCGTCTCGACATTTTTCTCTGAGAGCTGAGCAAATATAAATCTCGTATACCACCACAACCAGCCTACCCCACCCCCGACAAGCGACGAACAATCCTAAGACGTGGCGACACCTGTTGTTTTGACAAGTACCTATTGTGAATTATTGCATATTGTTCAATATAAATAGTATGTGTTACAATTAAAACCATACTGAGTTAGTGAGTTCGCAGAGTTTCAGCTTTCCTGGGAAAAACTGAGGACTGAAAGTTTGTATTAAGATTGAGAGTTTGTACAAAGATCTGAACACCGGAAGAGTATCTCTATTTTTTTACAGTATCTAGCCTCAATTTCCACAGATTTTTAAATTCGCAAACAATTGGACTGAAACCGGAAAAATCTGATCCAAATCAAAAAAAATCTGATTTAAATAAAAAAAATCCGATTTAAATCAAAAAAATCTGATTTGAATAAAAAAAAATCGATTTTTTTAATTTTTTTATATAAATCACGATTTTTTTGCACCATGATTTTCACTCAAAAAACTCATTTGGACTAACGCAAGCTGTAAACCGTGAGATGGAAGATGTAAACTGAATAGCACGGTCTATAATTCACATTCTTTGAGGTTGGCGTGGGTGGTAATACTGGTTGGCTTACAACTATCAAGTCCCAAGTGTCATTTTTGTTGTTGTGTGCGTAACTACGAAGACATCACAAGAAAGTGATCACAAGATAAGTATAAATTATTGAAATGCTGATTTGGTTCAACCATCAATGCTTAGATGGACATCTCTGTTATTCTATCTGTACAAGGGTGCAGGGGCGGACTGGCCAAGGCCGCCAGGCCGCAATCCCGGCCTAGATTTTTGGCGATGGGCCCCCAAAACTTTGGCCGATTAGGGGCCCCCGCAGACCAAAAGTAATTGGGTTGAAAAAATACAAAAAAAATTACACAAAAACAAAATGGGCCCCGAAGCCTCCTTCGTGTCATTTTTTCTTTAATAAAGGGCAGTGATATTATAGCGCAATAGATAGATATAGATCAGCAGTAAGAATTTACAGTTTGTGACAATGAATATGGTTACAGTAGGTAGTTGCGCTTTTAAGCTGCTGAGTTCCTAGAAGATATTATTTGAATGTTTTTTTATCAGGCCACCAGGTAGGTAGGTTTTACCAGGTAGTTACAAATACTTTCACCAATAATAGTAATTTCAATTTAAAATTAAAAAAAAGTTTCAGCCTGTGACCCCCCCTCCACGTCACAGGGGGGGCACCAAATCACATCAGCGGCCCAACTTTTATAACCCCAGTCCGCCCCTGCAAGGGTGAGTTCCAAGTTCAAGTTCTATGAAAATCGTTCCACTAATACAGAAATTTCAAAATGGCGACCAAGATGGCGACGCAACCATGGAATCCAGTCTGCCCTTTGGCCACCCTCGAAGACCTAAGCTATCCACTGGAAAAGTTACAGGGCTCTAGCTTTATTCCTCGAGGAGGAGTTGAACTGTTTTGGGGTGCACAGAAAATCTTTGTTTTTTGATAATGTTACGATATTTCGCATACGGGTTCGAATATAATTGAGACGATTGTTTCAAACACACACTGTTTATTTCGGCGTACTACTACAATAAATGCAAACAAATATCCACTTGGAATTATTTCGCAGGTACTTCGCTTGTTTCGCACTTGTTCGCTTCCAAATTCAATACTGCCGCGAGCTGCCGGCTGACGCCTTATATAAGGCCTCCGAATAATGTTCCCGAAGTTTCTGTCTGCTTCCAGCAAATTCCATGGTGGTCTGGCAAATGCGGTTTCTAGATCATTCCTGAATAATCGCACACGTTACCCGTATGCTTTCCATGTGTTCTGAAATCTGCGCCTCCGCCAAAGTGGACTGATGTGCCTTGATCGAACGTTCGAGTCTCCCCATTGGGTTTCACATACACGAACGCTCTGGAATGCACGAGATCGCTCCAGACTTCTACACTGCGATCTAATGGTGGAAAGATCCAGAAACATCGAGTGTTTACCTATATGTACGAGATCGCCGGTCGTAACACTGCCCCCCTCTTAAGCCTGTTCGTCCCGAATAGGCTCATCGTTACTCCCGGAGTAACGTGCAAGGCGATCAAGGTGGACAACTTTCATCTTGGCTCTCGGGGCTGGCTGGATTCTGTACACGACGTCATTGATCCTCTTGACTACCGTGTACGGCCCTTTCCACGACGGATGCAACTTCGGAGACCTTCCCTTCTTGCGTTGAGAATTGTACAACCAGACCAGGTCACCAGCCTGAAATCCCGTGGAGTTCGCCTTCAAGTCGTAACGGGTCTTCATTCGGTCGGTCGCGATTCGAATCCGGTTTCGAACCAACTCGTGGATGTCACACATTCTTTGCCTAAGGTCGTCGACGTATTCGGGGATGTCTTCGGCAGCATTCTCCGGCGTGCCAAATTGCAAATCGCAGGGAAGGCGAAGCTCTCGGCCAAAAAGAACACGTGCTGGTGTTTCCCCTGTGGTGTCGTGAATGGCAGCGCGATACGCCATCAGGAAAATCGGCAGATGACGATCCCAGTCTCGCTGATGCTCGTCGACGACCTTTGACAGGTGTTGTTGCTCCATCGTTCGGTTGAACCGTTCAACCATTCCGTCGGACCGTGTGTGAAGGGGCGTGGTCCTGGTCTTCTGTATTCCGAGTAGAGTACAGATGCCTTGGAACACGTTGGACTCGAAGTTTCGTCCCTGGTCTGAGTGTAGCTCCAGAGGTACTCCGAAACGGCTCATCAGATAGTCCACCAGCACCCTTGCCACTGTAGAAGCCTCTTGGTTGGGTAGGGCGTACGCTTCCGGCCACTTGCTGGAGTAGTCCATGGCAACCAGGATGTATTTGTTGCCATCTTCCGTTGTCAGGAAGGGGCCAGCCACATCGATCGCGATGCATTCGAAAGGCGCTCCAACATTGTAAGTCTTCAGCTCCCCTCGGCTGCGAGTTCTTGGTCCTTTGCTGGCCGCACAAACCTCGCACTGGCGACACCATGTTTCCACGTCGTTCCGGCAGTTCACCCAGTAGAACCGCTCGCGCACCTTGGCCAACGTCTTGTTCACCCCAAGGTGCCCTCCAGTGACGCCATCGTGCATCTCCTTCAGGACCTCTCTCACTCTCATCTTGGGAAGCACCAGTTGAACCATCTCCTTTTTTCCATCAGGACTGTCTCAGACTCTCTTCAGCAGCCCATTCTCTATCCTCAGAGAATTCCACTGAGCCCAAAGAGCCTTGAATTCGGGCCCTTCTCCAGATATCTTGGCCCATTCCGGTCTGTCCTGGCCAAGTTCTTTCCTTTCAGCAAGCGTACCGATGACTAGGTCCTCACGCTGCTCCTTCTTGAGCTCAGCCGTAGTCCAATTTCTCGGGGTGTCGAAAACGATTGCCTTGACTTCGACGTTCCCCTTCTGCTGGTTCACCCTCTTGTCGTGCCTGCAGTCCTCGTTGCGTGGTCTTCGAGAAAGACCATCCGTGTTGCCATTGCCATGACTCTTTCCAGGACGAAGTTGACTTCCTCGATCAGCAGCTCCCCGTTCCAGCATGAAACAGTCTGCTTGACCTCCTTAATCAGCAGCCCCCTGTTCCAGCATGAAACGGTCTACGTGACCTCCTCGATCAGCAGCCCCCCGTTTCAGCATGAAACGGTCTGCTAAAGCGTATCGTCGCCTGCAGTCGCGTTGCAGATGTCCGTCCTTTCCACATTCAAAGCAACGTGGTCTTTCTCCTCTACGATTGCTTTCTCTTGGTTGGTGACTTTCTCGATCAGCAGTTCTCCGTTCCGCTATGAAACGGTCTGCTGAACTCAACCATTGCCTGCAGTCCCGACGCAGATGTCCCGGCATTCCACAGCCGAAGCAACGCGGTCTTCCTCCAGCTCTTGGCTCGCCTTGGGGTTTGTTCCGAGATAAAACACCGAGGATTTCTTCGAGTATTTCCTTCATAGATTTCTCGGAAGTACGTGATGCTCCGGATTCGTCAAAGTTCACCTCCCTAAGACGATGAGGGCGCGAAGCATCTTTGGCTGCCTCGATGCGAATAGCGTTAATGAGCGCGTCGCTGATGTTGACTGGATTGCTGATCATGACCATCTGACGCAGATCTGGATCTCTTATTCCGCCCATGAAAGCTTCTTTAGCGATGTCGGCCAAAACATCCGCTGGATGAGCTGGATAGGCCAGGTGAACCAGCCTCAGGACTTCGGATTCAAATTCCTGAAGGCTTTCTCCGCTCTTTTGTGTCCTGGCCTTCAGCTGGGTTTGATGGATCTGCCGCACATGATTGTCCCCATACCGAAGCTCAAGGACCCTCGTCAGCTTGGCAAAGTCCTTCTGCTCACTTTCAGGAATCGTCTGGAGCAGCTCCAATGCTGGGCCTCTGAGAGCCAGGACTAGAGCTGTGGCTCTCTCATCGTCGTTCCATCCGTTTGCTTCGGCAGCGGCATCGAACTGCCTCTTATAGGTAGTCCATGGGCTTTTCCCATCGAAGTTCGGCAGCTTCACACGTTGGGCACCCGCTGAACTAACCATCGCAGCACTGGCGGCTGTTTTCTGAACCTTTTGCTCCAGCCTCGTCATGTTGGCTTCCATCGCAGCCATTTTCTCTTCTAACTTGTTCACACTGCCGTCGAAATACCACGTCTGTTGTTCCACAACGGCTAATATTTCTTCTTTTTCCTCCAGGCGTTTCCTTTCCTGGTCTAGAAAGAGATTTTTCAATTCTTTTTCCTGTCCCTCTAGAAGACTCTTCAACTCTTCTTTTTCTGCCTGGCGTTCCGTCTTTTGTTCCTGCATCATCGCCATGATGCTCGCCAAAGCGTCTTCGACATGCTTCTCGTCTCCGGTATTTACCAAATCAATTCCAATATTCCCGAACGTCCTGTAGTCGCAGGCCCAATTACTCTCAATTATACCGCTTTCTGACACCAATTGTTACGATATTTCGCGTACGGGTTCGAATATAATTGAGACGATTGTTTCAAACACACACTGTTTATTTCGGCGTACTACTACAATAAATGCCAACAAATATCCACTTGGAATTATTTCGCAGGTACTTCGCTTGTTTCGCACTTGTTCGCTTCCAAATTCAATACTGCCGCAAGCTGCCGGCTGACGCTTTATATAAGGCCTCCGAATAATGTTCCCGAAGTTTCTGTCTGCTTCCAGCAAATTCCATGGTGGTCTGGCATATGCGGTTTCTAGATCATTCCTGAATAATCGCACACGTTACCCGTATGCTTTCCATGTGTTCTGGAATCTGCGCCTCCGCCAAAGTGGACTGATGTGCCTTGATCGAACGTTCGAGTCTCCCCATTGGGTTTCACATACACGAACGCTCTGGAATGCACGAGATCGCTCCAGACTTCTACACTGCGATCTAATGGTGGAAAGATCCAGAAACATCGAGTGTTTACCTATATGTACGAGATCGCCGCTCGTAACAATAATAATGATACTCAACTAAGTATGTATAAGTACAAAAAATAATGCCCTTTGGCCATCCTTAGGGTTATATCCATCATTTCTAATCGGAAAAAAAGTTCCAAGGTTGTAGCTTCATTTCTCGAGGAGTTCAACTTCGTCGAAGTGCACAGGAAATCTTTGTCTTTGATGATAATATGGATGGATGGAAAAACAATGCCCATTGACAAACCTTTGGGATACCAGCCCGGACGGACAAACAGACAAACCGGCCATATAAGCGTCATCTTATTACGACATGGTACGGCTGCTTGTCGTTCCTCAAATCACATTTATTTGGTTTCATAGTCAAGCCTCATTCGAAAACTTTTCTGAGGTTCGGCAAATGTTCAAAAATTTTGGAGTAAACAAAAATGTTACTGATGCAAACTGAAACTTCCAAGTAGGTACTTCATCCTTTCGAACACCATATCGGTTGAATTTTACTTTCCCGACCCCCTACCAACATGGAGGGGGAAGTATTGTGATCTTGCAGAAAAAAAGTTTTGAGATTTCACCGGATATATCCGTTTTGAGGTCCCCCAAGACGATTAAGACCATTTTCAGAATGATGTCTGTCTGTGTGTTACTGTGTGTCTGTCTGTGATCTTCCACGATAACTGCCGAACCGTTGACCGGATCGACTTGAAATTTGGTATACGGACATGGTTGTTTCCTGGAAAGAGCCCATTAGTTTTTGGCTGTCATCTGTCAAACGGAAGTGTCACTGTCAACAAATGTCAAAAGCTATATCTCACGGAACTTGACTTGCAATATGTCATTTAAAAGTCCCTGAAAAACTGTGTGCAGAACAGTCAAAAGTATTGGCCTATCTGTCATCTGTCAAATAATAAAAAATGTTGAAGTTCAAAACTTTACCATTCAATTATTCAAAATCTATCGGACGGATTGAAACCAAAATTGGCAGGAAGCAACACAACAAAAGAGTCAAATGAAGTCCGCAGTTGCAGTTTTCCAGAATCCTTTAGTCAGGCGTTATGAATTTTTAAAATTTCTCCTGGTCGTTGCCACCCGAGACGGCTTCTCGCCCTGGTTTTGACCAGAACGACCCGCTTTTGTAGTAGGGCTCCACTCAAAAATTCATTCCTGCTCGGGGATCGACTTTTCAAGAAAAATTGCAACTGATATCGAAAGTAGATTGGATTGGGCGTCGTGTAGGCTTGTTTTTAAAATCGACACGGTTTCCGTTTTCCGACGGTAATTTTTTCAAAATTAAACATGCACATTCTGTGAATTTGAAAAAAATGCACTGCAAACATGCAGTGAGCCCCACGAAATATTCATTTTAGGTGCAGACATGCTGGGAATGGAAATTGTAGAAAAGATTGAACCATTTTTTGGAGGAAAAACTTTTGAAATCGGACTCACTATTTCCGAGTTTTCCTCTCTGGAAAAACTGAAGATTTTCCAACTTTTTATCCCGTGAACAGATTTTCACCGTTTTCTTTAAAACAAGAGGTAACTGGTTCTAGAACATTTTCCAACCTTTTTTTTCCAATTTCCCAAGAATTTTCAGGTTGAAAAAAGTAAAACCGGCCTGGAGTCTCGAGACCGGACTTGAGTGAAGCCTTAATTGACGATTTTTACAATAAGATGATATGGAATAAGATTTGAGGTTTTCTCGGAAAATTCAACTTCCCCTGGCAAAATTTTCAATTTCCTGTAAATTATTTTTAATATTGTAATTTCCCAACCCACCCCTCTTATGAAAATAACTCTTTCCCCAAAGAAGAAGAAGAATCCCCTTTAAAGTTGAAGACTTAGGTTGGCTGTTCGTGTTCGTCTAGTGGTGTTCGTTAGGACTCTAGTTGTTTCGTAGTTACCCAAAAGTAGTACAGGTAAGTGAAGGCTTGGAAATGAAACACAGAGACTTCAAAATCAACAAAGAACAATTTTATTCCAAAGACAAATATATCGACTCATGTTCAAGAAGGCAATATCAATTCAATTACAATGCAACCAATTTCATACAACGCAATCAATTCAATTCAATTACCCTTCCCACCCACTATTTGAAATACAGTGTGTAAACCACTGATGCAGAGAGAACAAGAGAAAGACGAGAGAGAGAGAGTCGCTCTCGCTAGAACAGATCATATTAGTTCCACGGACCCAGATTGTTGAGGAATCTGTAAGCGGGAAAGAATACTGCAGACCAAGTGCTCAGCGCAGTGTAGCCACTTGGCGCAGTGTGAAACAGAGACAAAGGTTTATTAGTAAGTTCTACGGTGACCTAGGGATCTGTAGGGAAAATAGATAAGATTTTGGCAAGGACAGTGGCCGAGCACTGCTGCAGAAAGAAGAGGGAGAACACATGACATACAAATAAATAACAATCAATATCATCAATACAACGGAACAGTGGATAATCACAGTACATTGGTTCATACATAATAAACATGGTCAATGGAATCATCATCAGCTATTTATCACAATAAATACCACAACTTGATTCAATGTAAATCAACAATATCAACAACCAGGTCTCAACAGTTGAAGACGTATATTATTTTCATAAGATAACAAAGTAAGGAAAGATATCTTCTCTCACGAGATACCCTTCTCTCACAAGACACGACAATAAGAAAAACATCTGTTGTGTGCAGATCCCTTTCTCTCAATAAGATCCAGGCATGGATACAGAAGATAGTTGATCAGAGTAATATGTAACATGGTAAACAGAAGTATGAAGAAACATTAAAGCAATTCAACTCAGATGGAGGAGAATAGCCCGACCAGGTCCATCAAGTATGACAGTATACCTCGGAGCTCTCAAAACCACGTCACCTGTTCTACAGGTCATCGCTTTGTTGTCCCGCTAGACCCTGACTCTCATGGTAGCTCGGTTCCAGGTCATCTGGATATCTTGTGGCGACATCGTTCTACTCTTTCGTCTCTCTCAAGCATCAACAACAGTGACCCACAGGCTACGTGTATTCCCTTTATCCCCTGAACGTGATTATCCCGTTAATTGTTACAATAATTGACTTTTCTTTGACAGGCAACAAAGGAGCTAAATAACTTATCTTCAAGCGTTCTGAAGGCACGGCAGCTATACTCTGGAGGTCTTCATCATCGAAATAGACTTGTATCTTCTCTTTTCTATGATCTGGAGAGGAAATACCCAGTTTTTCTTGTGTTCTTCTCTTAGGGCTCGATACCAAGTTGCAGGCGCAAAAGTTAGGACAGCGTAACTTGCCAAATAGAGCGGTCTGATTGGCCGTTGCTATAGTAACCGCACTTACGGCGGTCTCAGCCCCAACTTGGTATCGAGCCGTTAGACATCTGCCGACTTTTTTCTCTACCTTTTAACTCCCCGTTACTTGACGACGGCATCCCATTTCAGGTGTAATACCAAAGCTCACGATGTTTTACATTAAATTCTTTGTAGGCTGAAGAGCCGGTCGATTTCAATATTTTTCTTCAATTCCAACTTTCCACCCGAAGGGACGTTTCGAACAAAAATTTCCATAGGTTCATGGATACTAGTCGGGAAAGTTTTGGGGTGACACAACCGATTTTTTAAACTGCACCTGGCATTACATATTCCGAATGGTAACATCTCGACTGGTTTTAGTGATCCTCCTGGTGCTTCAAAAGCTGTGAACTTTTCAGACTAGACAAAGGCGGAATGCGTTGAGAATGATTGATTACCATTTTTTCATTACTTTGATATCATTGGCAGTTCGGTTGTCATTACTCACTTAAATCCGCATTTGACAGCCATCTTATGGCGGGAAAACATGATTCAAATCGATATTCAAATCACGAGTACTCAAGTACCTACCTGACTTAAACTGGTTCATATACGCTTTCGGCTCAATTAATCTTGTACGTTATCACGAATCAACCTGATATCAAATACTGAAGTACATATTCACAAACCAACGTAAAAATGCACATTGCCTACCAAAGAAACGATCTTTTCAGTACCGATCTAAGGATTCCAAGGCTAAGGTCGAAGCCGAAGCTCCACATGTCATGTCAGGGTCAGAAGTCCGCCAACTTGTAAAGTGGGAGGCCAGAAAATTAATATTATCCATTCCAAGTTTAAAAAAAAATACAGTCGCCTATGATATTTTTTCTTCAAGTTGGACAATCTGATGAGTTGATGGATTGAAAAAGTCGGAATGATTGATCCAAATTTGTCAAAGTGATGTTTGCTCTGCTGGATTGCGGTTTCAAGTATTAGGTCAGATTTTAACACTGACAGATTATTTTCATTCTTCTTTGTCTTGAAAACGTCATGAAGCAAGTTATTCCAATAGTGAAAAGTGTTGAGTGATGCAATAGTAAGAATAGACAGTTTCAAACATGACCGAGAAAAACCCAGCTCTAGCATCGGAGTGTGATTTCGTCGCAAGTGATCTCGTGACCTGAGCTCGTCGCACCTTGTAAGAACTTGTAAGAGTACGTTAATCCACTCTCTGTTCCAGGATCATGTTCTCTGATCCTGGCCGGAAGAAAGCGGCTGAGGTCGGTGAGCAAACCTGCGACCTGGCGGCGTCGCAGTCCCCAGAATGACAATTTGACAACATAGCGTAGTTCAGGTGAAAGTTTCATGTCGTAGGGACACAAATTTTCCGAGCTTGGAATGGATTATAAGTTGTAATATTGATAGAAAAAAATTTGACACTCATATAATAGGTGCATAATTAGCCCAGGCGCCAGGGAAAACAATAAGGAAATAATTGTTTCCTGGCTGGAAACAGGCTTAAAACGATCTGTGTAGCTTAGGTTTTGACATACTAGTTTCCCCCCTTTCGGAAATGTCGGCGTCATGTCGCCATCATCAACAAGAAGTTCACCAGCGTGGTTTTTGCCAAATATCTTAATTTTGGGTCATCTGACAGCAAAAGATGTAAGAAGTCATTTTGAAGCCTATGAAATTTCCTACAGTTTGGTTTTTCAATCAATTTTCTGCGACCTATGGTCTTTGAGATAGAGCTTCTGGAAGCGAGAGCATTGTCGTGAAAGCTCCATGGCCACTTGACTCAAAAAACTAAAATGTCGATGTAACAAAAAAAAAATTCAAAATGAGATTACTCGAGAATTCTTCATGCGGTGATGGTCTTAAACACTTCCTCTTGAACCGTAGATTACGAATATTGAGAAGTCAAAAACGTCACATTGTACATATACAGGGTGTACTACGGGAATCAAATCAGAACAGAGAAATTTGACATATTTCTTCGATTTAGCCTATGCGAAACTCTAAGCACTTATCACGAGTCCAATATGAATATGCATTGCTCTGTGAGCTTCACTTGATACACTTAAGAAGTGGTCAGCTCACAGCCTTCCTGTAAAATGTTTTGAAGGCCCTCTGAAATCATCAGAATTTACAGTAGCAAGAAATGTATGTAACAGTATATTATATACCAAGGAACCAAAGTGAATTTTTGATCCCTTGGGTGAAGTTTGTTGCTTGAGGGCCCTTTGGGTCCAAATCCCCAAATTAAAAATTCACTTTGGTCCCTTGGCATATAATATACTGTTATATACATTTCTTGGTACTGTAAATTTTGAGTATTTTGATGATTTCAGAGGGCCTTCAAAACTTTTTACAGTAAAGCTGTGAGCTGACAACTTCTTCAGTGTATTAAGTGAAGCTTATAGAGCAAATCCATATTGATATTGGACTCGTGTTAGATGCTTAGAGTGTCGCATATAGGCTAAATCGAAGAAATATGTAGAATTTCTCTGATCTGATTTGATTCTCTCAGTACACCCTGTATATGTACAATGTGACGTTTTTGTCTTTCCTATATTCGTAATAAACGGTTCAAGAGAAAGAGTTTAAGACCATCACCGCAACTATAGCATGAAGGATTCTCGAGAAATCTCATTTTGAAATTTTTTTGTCACATCGACATTTTAGTTTTTCGAGTCAAGTGACCATGGAGCTTTTACGACAATGCCTCTCGCTTCCAGAAGCTCCATCTCAAAAACCATAGGTCGCAGAAAGGTCATCTAGAAACTATTCCGTAGGGAGTTTCATTGGTTTCAAATTGACTCCTTACATCTTTTGCTGTCAGATGGCCCAAAATCAAGATATTCGGCAAAAACCACGCTGGTGCACTTCTTGTTGATGATGGCGACATGACGCCGACATTTCCGAAAGGGGGGAAGTTAGTATGTCCAAACCTAAGCCACATAGATCGTTTTAAGCTAGTTTCCAGCCAGGAAACAATTATTTCCTTATTGAGCTGATTTTTGCTTCCTGGCGCCTGGGCTAAATATACATATTTGGAAATTCGAATGATTAATCTGCTTATTACGAACACTTCCGTTTAGTCAACGGAAAAAAGTGGTTTCGAGATTAGCTTCCCATAACTCGCTCTTGCACACCGCTCGTCCAATTAGGTATTGTCTGCTATTATGGCGATATTAAAATGCAGGAACACGGACCGCATTGATTTTTTATGTTCCTGTTTGCCGCCGATAAGAACGTCCCTTTAATAATTAAAACCTACGCGGCTTTCGTGTCGTCAACATCCAATTACTTAAATATTATTGGCCCGTATTTTTTTCGGCAGTTTCACAAACAGTGTAATAATAGTGCATAATAACTACCTGAACACTTTCCTGGTATATTTCTACTTGCAAAAGAAGAATGGTTCATCTAAGCAGTGCCCATTACTTTGTTATCCTCGTAGTGATGCTCGTCCTGACAGTGGCATATTCCAGCCCTGTTTATTTTCCGAGGTACTCGCCGTGCCCTCCAGGACACCTCCGCTTCAGGGGCGTCTGTCGGGAAGTGGATTACTTTTATGACAGTAATGAGGATTATTAGGTGAGACGTATGGCATTGTAGTCCGTGATAATTTGGGGTAAAATTGAATTCAGCCCGCAGCGGACGAAATGCTAATCTTGCTGATTGCGTATGCGTGCGACCCAAAACTGCGTTTTTGCTTAAATTCCATGTTTTTCTTGTTCGGAAACTCCGGCCAGGCTACCGCCCCCGAGTCCAAAATGTTAGGTGGTAGATTTGGGATTCTACCACGAAGATATGGAAATGGAAGCTCTAGTCCTTTTTTTCATTTACAAATGTCGTTCATAGATCCACTGCAAGTTTCACCAAAAGTTTCACGAGCGAGTTAACTTTGATCTGAGTTATAGTTGCTAAGCAGGACAATCATTCTATTGCCTGTATCATATAGCAACTAAGTAACTCCAGATAAAAGTTAACTCGGAAAACAAACAGGCAAATATTAGGCGTCTTAGAGCCTTGCAGTAGTCGGAGAGTTTTGTTTTATTGAACTTGACTCGTTCATAAAGCTTCCGGTGGAACCCGCAGATAGAGGATAGATTCAGTTTTTCGCAAGTAAACAAAGTCCAAGTAAGTACCTTCACGGTGATTCATTTAGTTTTTATTGCTTTTTGAGAAAGATACAGGGTGCTGAAGTAAGATAAAAGCTTATAAAATACACTTCAACACTCACATAAGGTCCATGGGCTCACATATCGTAAATAGCTATTTAAGGTGACCAGATTTCTCAGTGAAGAAATCGGAACATGGAGAGACTTTTTTTTTATTTTTTTTTTTTATTTTTTGAAAAAGGGGCGTACTTTTTATTTGCTGATTCAGAACCTATCAGCTATTCCTCATTTTTTCGCGTCTGTTCATTGTTGGATCTCGCGTCTGTTCATTGTTGGATAGACCTATATTTTGGGATATTTTCTGAAACCGAGTCTGAAACTTAGTTTTTCTGATCATTTTTCTGCAAAACAACAGCAGGAGGGCGGGTAAGTGCTGTCCCTTATTTGCCATCTTCTCAACCAACAGTGTTCACAATAATACAAATAATAATGGAATAATGTTGTTAATAAAATTATGCTTTTTTGAAGTCATGTACCGTATGATCAAAAACGTTCTTACACAAGGAAGGCTGTGGTGCTGTGGTGCTGTGGTCCTGGTCATTGGCAGGCAAACGAGGCGATTTTGGCCAGGTCACAGCCTCCCTGCTTGAGTAAGAAATTTTGTGATCATACGGTACATTCTGCCGACAGTCGAGACCTCGGTCGAGACCCACTTGCATAGCGTGGGTGCCAATCGAAATAAATTCAATCTTGTAAATAAACTACAATCTACATGAATTTCAACCAAATTCAACGAAAATAGAGAAGAGGTGGAAAAAAATTGAAATATTCGTTGCTTAAATCGGAAATCGGAGCATTTACGGAACAGCTACTCAAATCGGAACATTTACGGAACAGAAAGTCGAATCGGAAAGTGTCTCCCGAAAAGGGTACAGTTCCGATCAGATCGGAACGTCTGGTCACCTTAAGCTATTATTCAACTAGGTTCTAGACAACATCAAAAAAAGTGAATTGTTTATCATGTACAGTTGTGATAAAATTTATTGCCACGGCAGCAATTATCAAATAGGCGAATTCTGGACATTTCAGGCCGCTTTCATGTTCCGATGACTTGACATCGCCGATTTGATAATTGCAGCCGTGCCAATAAATCATATATCACAACTGTACGTGATATATGTACTTACAGTTTTTACTGAACAAATCACTTGGGCGTCAAGTTTCAATCACCTTGTACGTACCAACAACATTTTCTTAATTTAAAAATCTCAATTTCAGAGACGGATTTGTAGAGCTGAATTCCGAAACAATGCCTGTGGCGGTGCATGGATATCGGCTGCGCCCGACCTGTGTTGTTTGCAATAAACATTTTCTTCCTTAAACTCCCCGACGCCGGTGTTTTAAAATTTATTCGACCTGGATGTGAGCCTCTCATCTGAATAAAGTATAACGTTTTGACGCTTGTTTTATTTACCGGCAATCTTCTGGCGCATCAGCGGCGTGAAATCTCGAGGAGAGACAGCCTGCAGAACAGGGAGGAAAAGAAACTATTATCCATGTACTAAATAACGGAACAAATGGCAGGCAGCAAAGGACGACGCCGTAAGACGTGAGGCAGGTACAACGTTTCCATCATAATTCAGGATTAGAGTCGGACTGGAAATATTTACGGCGGGAAAATTCTAATGCGGTCCAAATGTGAGGGAATGTCTCACATTTGTAGGTATATACAGAGCGACACCGGAGGTAAAAGGAGCAAATAATAATGGCATATTTATAGCAAGAATTTTTTGGAGTAGGTAAGTATAGAGTTTTAGACTGATATAGTTACTCTCATGAAGAGATCTTTTCTTCTAGGGATACCTAACACATAATTTTGTAGACTCATACACGGCGTGAAATTTGAAAAGGCTTTTTCACCAATAGTAATATTTAAATACTAAGCTTGAATAATTCATCGGTAGGCCAATTAAATTAGGCAAAAATCGGCCAAAACCCGAACCAAGTTCACAAGTTGACGAAATTGGTGGATCGATGTAGAATTCAATGTTGGATACCAATACCATATCAAAATTCCCGAAAATTCCTCAAGGCTAGAGTCTTTTCAGGGCCAAGTGAAAAGCATCATCCTTGAAAATGTACGGTTTTCTCTGAATAACTTGTAAACTTTACATTGTATGACAAAATGTAGCCCATTAAATTTCCAAGAGACCAGTTGAATCATTCACACGGTTGGTAGTTTTCGAGATGCAGCTTCTACAAGACGCAGTGAAAATCACTCGGAATTTATTTTCAGATTTCACGTAACAATTTACATGGTCTTAGTTCAGAGGCTGTAACGCTACAATAAATAAGCTAATTCTCAAGTGTTTCACATGTGTGAAAAGCCAATTCAACGTTCATTGTTGTTATTCTTTGTTAAGCAGCTACCAAGTTCAAAATTCTGTTCTTCATCGACCTTTGAAATCGATACTTGTTGCTTCGAAGAATTCCCAAAAACCGACTGTTTCTCTTTCTATGTCATTTGCTTAATTGCTCAAGTAGAACGAAACCACCCAAGGAATATGATGAAGAATCAAAGAATATAAATAAAACATGTTCAAGTATCTTTTTCTTGGTGATGATTTCTGAGATACATGGGTTGAACGACTAAGACGATCTATTCAGGAAGAAGAACAGGTATACTCCGGACACCAGAGTCTAGTCAAATTAGGCAAAAATTGGCCATAACCCGAAATAAATTCGGAAGTCGACGAAATTTGGTAGATCGATGCAGAATTCAATTGAGAATAACACACTAAAATTACCAAGAGTTCCAAGGCTTGTGATTTTTTTCAGGACCAATCAAAGAGCGCCATGTTTGAAAATGTCCGGTTTTCTCTGGATAACTGGTAAACTGGCGCCACTGTAACAAAAACACATGTGAACAAATGGAGTCCGTTGAATTCCCAAGAGAATAATACCAAGCTCATCATTCTGTGGTTGATAGTCTCTGAGATAGACCTTCTGCAAAAAGGCAGTGAGAAATGACTCGAAATTCATTTTCCGGATTTCCCCTAACAATTTGCATAGTTTCATCAGTTCAAAGACAGTAACCTAACAAAAAATGTGCTGATTTTGATGTTTTACACATACAGTATACAGTAATGTCTGGATAATCCGAACTGAAAGTTTGCAGACCCCGTTCGGATTATAGAATTCACTCTAAATTATATCTATGATCCGAACGTGTTCAGTTTATAGATACCTTGTTCAACCATCAAAATGCTGCGAATATGCATTAAAAAATATGCAAATTATCCATGAAAGATTTATTTTAAATTATTCCATATTATTTAATTGAAGCGTACTGCCAGGGTAGCGTATGAACACATCCAGACTCCAATTGACGCAAAATATCAGCTTTTTGTTGAACTTCAAGGTGACATGCTTCCGTGTTGAAGACATGGTTCAAATACAGCTTACAATGAAAGCTGAGACTTACAAGCTCGCATAAAATGTTCGGTATTCTTTCGAAAGGCAGCACAAAGGAAAATAAGTAACTGTTCGGATTACAGGATACAGGGGTTCGGATTATAGATATTTTTTACAATATTGGGGTGTTCGGATTATAGAGGGTTCGGATTATCCATACATTACTGTATATGAAAAGCCAATTTAATGCTCGTTTGTTTCCTTTTTGTTAAAAGTCGTTAACTTCGAAATACTGGTTACAATGAGGTACTTTCCCAATTTAGTTTTATTGGCTTAGGGCTAAATTTCAAGTCCGAGCTGCAACCCGCGCAGCGTGGCACAAGTAGTCACGTGATCCCTCTGTGCCAATGAGCATGCCATTATTGGATCACGTGACTACTTGCGCCACGCTGCGCGGGTTGCAACTCGGACTTGAAATTTGGCCCTTAATCGATAGTGTGGTTAAAAAGAATGTACCCGTATTTTTTCTTTTTCCTAAATTCCCAAAATTGCGGTCGTGATGCGTGTTTTAAAAATATATTTGTGACGTCACAAATATACTAAGAACTAGACAAACAGCACTGTTGGATTGGAAACTCAAAAAACTGTTAGAGTGACATTACAATATTTGAAAAATACAGACATGAAAATTCCACTGACGTTTCCATACTGTTACCAACCTTTTGAAAAATAAAAAATCAAAAACAATCTTTTTAACCAATGTATACATTTTCCGGAAATTCTCAGGAAATAGTCTTTATTACTCTTGTTGATTATCTAAGAGTATTTTCAGTCAAATCTGTTTCATTCGCAAGTACACCATTCAATTACATGGCAATATCAATAGGTCATTTCATGGAATTTTCAAGGTCACACTTTTTGCACGGAGCTGAGCGCATGCACGAGATTTTTGGCAGAAAATGACAGTCCTGCGAGTCAATAACAATAACAAACCGACATAACCAACAAACCATGAAATTCCAACGTGCTTTTTTTCCCTGTGGTGGGAAGTTTGCGACATGCTAACCACCTTTTCAGCTCTGTAACGCTGTGTTCCGCTGCGGATTTATTCCTTTTCAAGTCAGCGCGAATTCGCACTTTCTTGGAGGATGAAGCCATCACGCATCACGAAACAGAGCAGGTGAGAGTGTCTAAGAGAACGGAACTCGCGCAAAATTCGACAGTTGACAGTTGACGGCAGACTCGCTTATCCGTCAATGTTCGATATCACGCTTGCGCATAAGTTCCACGAAATGTGCTATAGGCGTGTAAGATACATCAGCACAATTGGCGGAGGCGCCATTCGAGAACACGATGGTAATGCACACAAGAGGTGTAGGATTGTTCGAGAAACGCCTCGAAGCCATATGCCGCGATCGATAAGAAATTTGCTAGAAATCCGGTGGAAACTTACAGAATACCAATCGAAGGAATATAAACACCGATAGATCGGCCGACAACCAGTATTAAATTCAAAGCGACAACGAGCGGATAGAAAGGCGAAGTTAAAGCGAAATATTCAAGCGCAAATAATTGTTGACGTGTATTTCTAGTAGTACGCAGTGATAAACGGTGTATTTTTTTATATCTTTTTGAACGATCGTCTCAATTATAAAAGAGCACAACGCAAAATCCGTAACAATATTATTGGATTGCTGATAATCTTAAGTACTTCAAGTGTGAGCCCGTCTGGCCGGCTTAAATGCATTGTTTTTCACGCAAATATACAAAGTCCCACCCTGTTGTCTATGGACATCCAACAGATCACCACTAGCACCGAGACACCTGGTAGAGGCTCTAAAGTGGAAACAGTCTAAACTGTATATTTCTGAGGGGTGTGCTAGAGGTACTATACTAATCTAAAGGCTACCAATACCGTATCTAAATGAGCTGTTACAGAGCTTGAGCAATGTTACCGATACAATGTAGCCACTTTTATCTTTTCATTGTAGAGAAAATGGTTTTCTCATATTTACAGCTTTTTGGCAAATATACACTATACGTTGAAGAGTTCATCATCCGAGATAAATTTTCTTTAGACAACGCCCCTGACGGCGTTGCTGTATGCACCATAAAAAGCTGTGTCGTGCTTTTCTTGCACCGGAGCCAAGGGCTTCGAAATAAATATTGTAATCTCGGCTGTAATCAAGTGAGCCAGAAGGAAGTAGTTTATTATTCAAATGGGGCCGTACGTCTCTGTAAAAATGTCGGCGCGCGCGAAATTTGATAAGTGTAACGATGAAGTATTTTGATTTGCATATGTATACATACCTACATACACAACTATGGACCGTGGGACGTGTGTGGCGTCCTTAAGAATTTTGTGTTACTAATTCTGACTTTGCCCCTTCCTCCACTTCATAAATAATTTACGAAAATGTTCCTCTAGAAAAATGCCAATGGTGGAGTTCAGGCGTAACATACTCGTACCTAAATTTCAAATGCTTCAGAGATGTTGTCCATCATGATCGTCCACAAAAGAAATAAGAGTAAATTAGTTTTAGTTAGTTTTCCTTGTAGCTTTCTTTCTGACATCAGTGACAAATGTTGGCGCCAAACTAACAAGGCTTTTAAACAGTAGCTCAGCAGATTGAAGGTACATAATAAAAGCTGAGCATAAATGTTGTCATCAACGGACAACGCGTCCTTTTAGCCCGGGGCCATAAGATCAAAAAAAGTCTCTGCCGTGGGCAGCTTCGTGAAAATAATACCGTGTGATCCAAACCATTCCGAATTGGGGTAGGCTGTGCCCTGGCGAAAAGCAGCTTTACATCCCGGAATTCGACCAAGTCACAGCCTACCCCAATTCGGAATGGTTTTGATCACACGGTATATGGGAGCTGTATCTCAATGGGATGTTCCACAAGTTTTGGGAGGAATTGAATTTCAATACCATGCGATCAACAAAATTCGGAATTGAGGTAGGCTGTGACCTGGTCAAATTTCTGGATGTCAAGCTGCTTTCGGCCAGAGCACAGCCTACCCCAATTCCGAATTTGGTTGATCGCATGGTACTAGAGCCTTTGTAGAGCTTAAAACTTTTTAATTCGATTTTCTTGCGTTCATTCAGGCCCCGAAAAAAAATTAAAATTTTTTTGCATGACGTCACGCATCCTGAGACCAAGGTGCGTTAAGGACGGCATTTCCTAGTGTTTTTTCTTTAAACGTGAATTTCATGAGAACCAGTGGAGTAGGAGACTTGAAAAAAAGGAGAGTAATCTAAAATCTAGAATGAAAATTAATAAGTATTTAAAAGTCTCAAAATTCGAGAAACTCGAATTTTGTTTCTAAAGATTTTAATATCTTTAAAAAAAGATTTTTTTTAGGAAAAATGGAATTTTTTTTTTCAAAAAAAGTCCCTCATTCTCCTCCCAGCCCCGATTTGAATTATCAATTTTTTGTTACATTTTTAACTGCTCAGATTTGGCAGAAACTCACGCCACAAGAATCTATCTGTTTCTCTTTCGCTCTGCAGCTAATCCGCAGTTTGTTTCAGCCATTTTTAATGCTAGGAAATGCCGTCCTTAATAGATGGCAGATGAAGTCCAAATATTCGCATCTGGGAATCCAGCTTTACCTGGCGCCATCTGTTAACGTACCTTCGTCTCAGGATGCGCGACGTCACGCAAAATTTTCTCAATTTTTTAGGGGGCCTAAATGAACGCAAAAAAATCAATCAAAAAATACGTGAGCTCTAGGAAGGCTCCAGTATTTGAATTCATTTTTCCCAAAGCCCGTGGAACACCCCATTGGTTCTTGAGCCATCAAGGATCATGAGAAATTATCATGAAACATACTTAGAACATGCCGCAGGCAAATATGGCGTAGGCGCCAGAATGGGCCCCGTCTGGTAATAAGAAAATGGCTGTATCTCGAACTGTAAACGACAGTTCCTGATATTTCCATGTAGAGCTTGTCCCGAGAATGATAACGTTCTCATTCGAAACTGATGAATTCATTCCGGTACCCAACAACACCATCGTTCAGGTGGGGACTTTGTAAAAATGAATTGTTATTAGGGCTCGATCAGGAATAGTGTAGACGGCGATTACTTCGTGTTAGGGTGAAGATTATTTCGACGCCTCTCCGCATCGGCTTTTCGGCGAACACCCTGTATAGTCAATTCTCTGCGATTTGTTTCTCCTGACTGCGGTCTTCCCTCACAAACTGCTAAACAACAACGAACTAGCGCGTATACGGGGCGTGCTCAAAACGTTCTCCACATTAAATTAGTACCTTGACTTGAGTAATTGTTTTGCGTACACCATCGAAAGTTTTTGGAAGGGCGAAACTTTCGATCACGGGAATCTTTCTGAGCGTTGGGGGCAATTCACGGCGAAAACAGGTTTAAAGCCCCCACAAAGACCAGCCATATCTAATCCCTTCCAAACGGGCAAAAGGGAACCATAGCCCAAAAAGAGCGTTAGCCTTTGAAAAGAGGCTCCACAAAAAGGGGGCCACCGCACACACCGGCCCACAAATCTTAGATCGCATTCGTGGTCGAAGTCACTCTTTTTTTTGCAGTGTCTAGAAGCCGGGCCTAACCCTAACATAACCTCTAACACTAACATAATTGTTGGATCTGATTTAACCACAAAAAGAACTTTGAGCCGCGAGAACCAGTCAGAATTAAATGTCGGTCAATGTGTAGAGTCAGGTGTTCGTCGGAGGGTTGGGGTGCTGCGACGTCTGAAATAATTAGGGGAAAGTTATTTCTTCGGGAATGGGTTAGATCTTGTAGATATTTTAGCCTGCGATGTGGAAGTAGGTCTAGGTATAGGAACGAGCCATTATTTAAACATTTTGACTTGTACATAGAGGCCAATAGATTGATGTTATGTTAAAAATTTATATTGTGTCTTATTGTGTTCAAACTCGTAGTCAGACCTATCTCAACAATCTCGAGAGCTCTATCATCGAGCAATAAGAAGAGAGGCACAACGGGAAGTCGTCCTGATACTAGATGATCATCGGCCAAGCGGTTCCAAAAGCGGGAAACGGGATTTAATTCAAATAAGTTGAATTAAATCGAAGTATAATGGGTTCCCTACCCATTCAGGGGTAGAGAAGATAGCTGGGGTCGTTTCAACTCCAATGAAATTTCAACCCGTAACAAGTCCGATAGAGCCTTGATGTGATGAATAATCTGTTCTTGAATACCGTAAAGAAGTCGTACCCCAGTGCCATCTATCGCTTCCGTCCAACCTAACTTGACTGTTTTTTCACTGTTTTGTTTTTGCACATGTGTCAAGAGGCTTTTACCGTCCAAACAGGTTGTACGGTAGGTACTTTTGTTGGGGGGTCATGTTCATTTCTATAATCTTGCTTTGTTTGATATGAGATGTCGAGTCGGGGCCGGGTCTGCCATGACGGATATGCCGAGATACTTGTCAACTCCTCAGCGAGGAACATGTCAACTATTTGAGCTAGGCTTTCTTGCAGGATCTTCGTGTGCACGGTGTGGCAATGGCACCATCCCCATTTTGTAGTTTTTTTATTATGCTGTACTGTTTTATTATGCTCTGTCTACCAATGTTTCTTCAATTTGTGTTTTGAATGTCTGTGAGTCTAATGAGTTTGATACGCCTTTGATAACAGAAGTATCAGTGAGTTTTCACGTTCAATCACACTATATTTGAGAGTCCTCTTCTTTGGGCCACACTCAGAGGTTCATTAGACGAGTTCTTACCCTGCGCGCCTTTTTCCTCGAATCCGTCAATCTCCCATTTTCCTTGTCTGACAGTTTGACATATTTGGTTGTGTTTTATTTCCAGTGGTTTCTGCTATTAACTACTGATTTTATTAGTTTTTATACAGTAATTCTTGTTGTAATTGTTATTGTTGTTGTTTTGTTTCTATTGTTTTTTTGTCGAACTTGCATTATTGTCTTATTTTGTCTATTGTGTCAGTCATGTATGTTGTGTTATGTAGGTGTTTTGAGAAAAGAACCATGAAAAAAAAACGATTCTGCACTTTTTTAGCTTGGAGTAAACGTAACTTTGTGTGCAATGAATACAAAGTAAGTACACGTAAGGTGCGTCTCATTACAACCTCCTTCGACTTCTTTCGGAATGAATCCGCCCTTGCCTCTAAGTACTATGATACAGGTTTTCGAACACTCGCCGTTCTGGTATATAAATAAATTCAAATATCTCTATACGAGCAAAAATGTAAATATGAAATAAAAAATTCAACGATGGTAATTGACAACGGGATTGAAAGTTTGATATGCTGTGTAACAACACACAGAGGGGCGAAGTGGAGAAAGGGGGGAAGGTCAGCTGGTTAGTAGGTATAGTTTGCCAAATAAATCATTAGTACAGCGGTTGCACTGACCCGTGGTATAGTGCACGTATATTTTAATTTCCTGTTTTAGTCCTATCAAAGTCTACATACACACACAGAGCAGTCAGTGCCGTCCGTCCAGCCAGAATCCGATTGATTTTGTCCACCAGTCATTTCCGGTTGGCTTCGCGACATTGCACCGGCCGAAACCAATTCCGAACTTGTCTCATTTTCGCGTGAATGGATGCCCTTTTGCCCTACGCCTGCACCCGCATACCTACCTGTGATGCCTGCTGTTGGTGCTGCCGTTGCCCTTTCGAATTATTTCGACGGAACGTTTTATAACAAATAACTATTTATTGCGACGATTCGACTGGCTGGCTGCGGCGAGAGAGAGCCTTTGCTTTGGCTTTTGGTCAAATTGCAGATCATTCCGCGTGGATGGGCAAATCAAACGCCATTCTTTTCCGCTTACTCTCCCGGCCTGCCGTCCTGCCGAGGACTTTTCCATCGTGCCATAGTAATCTATAAGTACAGCACAAGAAACATTACTGTTTGTATTTAGTCGTAAGATGATTCTCCGAAAAGTTCGCAATATCGTACTGTCACGGGCTCTAGTCCGCTCTAGGCAAAACTTGAGTTTTATGTGGAACATTTGTAGAAAGTCACACACTTTGAGAAGAACGTTAGCCAAGCATAGGTGCTATATCTAAGAAAAAATCGGTTTTCGTTACAAAACTCAAAGACCTTCGTCCGATTTCGAAAACTGTTTTCCCAGAATCTAATTCAATATTTTCTCCAACGATGACTCGCAGCTTGCCCACATCTAAAATGAGTACTTCGAGGGCTTATCACAGGTCGAAATTTCGTATTGGAAAAAAATCGCCTCTGGAAAACCGAAACCGTGTCGCATTTGAAAATGAGCCTATACGATATCAGTCTACCTTCAATATCAGTCGGAATATTTCGAAAAAAGTCGATTCCCCAACAGGAAATGTTGCCCGAGGTGAGTCTGGCACCAAACGCCGAAGTTCCCGACCAAACCCGTAAGAACAGCCGTCCCAAGTGGTTCCAACCTAGGAAAAAATTTGAAAATTCCTAGCGCTAGACTGGAAGATGGTGGGAAATTTCGAATTATTTACTTAATTTGGTTCTCTCGCTGTGTTGCTTTCCGCTAAATTTTGTCCAAATCCATCAGATATGTTCTTGATAATTGAACGGAAAAGTTTTGAACTTTATTATTTTTCAATTCTTGAAAGATGACAGATGGAGAAATACTTCAAACTTTTGAATAACTACAGATTTTCAAGGGCTTTCAAATGACATATTGCAAGTCAAGTTCTGTGAGATACAGCTTCTGTCATTATCTGAAAATGACATTTCCGTTCTACAGATGACAGTCAAAAACTGGCCACCTCAGTCGACGGCAAAATTATGTTTGGATACCAAATTTCAAGTAAACTGCTGGACAACGAAGTTGTCGGTATCGGAAAAATGGTTCGACTTTGGAGGCCAACATCTCCCGATTGCCAATTGCGATTTCTATTTTGTTCGTTGCGTTAACTAGCTTCATCTTTCCGTAGCCCATCCTATAATAGTGAATGTTGAGAAACTTTATGTAAATTTTCTACAGGGTGATATGTAAAATGGTGCAAAATTGTAACAACTTCATCGTACCCCCATTTTCCAAAAAAATATTTTTTCAATGTTCTAATACAAAAATCATGAAGTGTGGTGTCTTATCTCGAAGCGGTTTTGGAATTATCCACATTGGAAGTCGAACATTGAAGATAGAAATCTTTATGTTGAATGTTGCAGATTTACGAAATTCAGGCATAGCACAAGCACAAAAAGTATAACGTCCGGGGGGCTTTACTTGACTCGGGAACTCAACTTTTACATCGTTACCATGTTCAGGGGCTTAAACTTGTAAGCAGAACATGTTTCACATCTAAAATTCTGATGAAATTTAACATACGAAGAACAAGCAATGACAACCACTTGAAAAAATGCCCCCAGCTTGGCCTCACACCAAATATTCGGGTTGTGTTGAGAATGAAATTGTCCTGGATTGTTGTACGAACAATCTTGCTCAATGTCAACATCCATTCATCAAAAGTGACCCAATCTCGCGTGCCAACAAGGCAAATCTGTAACATTCAACATAAAAATTTATATCGTCAATGTTAGACTTCCAATTTGGGTAAATCCAAAACAGTTTTGAGATAATATACCACACTACATGATTTTTGTATTAAAATACATGAACAATTTTTTTTGACAAATGGGGGTACGATGATGTCGGTGCAATTTTGCAGCATTTTACGTATCACCCCGCAGAAATGTCACATGAAGTTTTTCAACATTAACCTTCCTAGGATAGGTTACCAAAACATTAGGCTAATCAACACAATAAACAAAATGAAAATTGCATTCGGCAATCAGAAGTTATTGGTCTTCAAAGTCGAACTTTTTTTCCGATACCGACAACTTCGTTGTCCAGCAGTTTAGATCGGATCAACGGTTCGCCAGTAATCGTGCAAGATTACAACGGGTCTTAAGGGGGCTCAAAATGCATATATCAGTCTTCTACTCGGAAATGTTCACTAGCGTCGTCACAATACTGTCCCTCCCCGTTGGTTGGTGGACCGGAAAAGTAAAATTCGTCGTCACTTCTGCCGCGATTATCGGTACCTGCAAATTTTCGAAGTGGGTGTTGCTTCAATTACGACGAACCAAATTTACAATTGAAAATCTGTAATTATCATTTTCTTGTCGGTAATTCAGTTTCAATTTATGAAATAAAAATTAATAATTATAAAAATGGAAATGATGCCACCGTGCATCGCAACGTAATGTACAGTTGGGAGCGAAATGATTCATACGGCACCGCTAGGAAGTCGACTGAATTCCAGAAATCTTAGCTGCTTGGATCGTTCTTGAATGCCAGTTTTGATTACGACCAATCTCTAATCAAAACTGGCATTCAAGAACAATCCAAGCAGGCACCGTCTTGTGATGCTGATCACTGACGGTGCCTATTTTGCGTGTATTTTGTCCCGACTTTCCTGCAAATCAACTGACAAAATATCACATCACAAATAGCAAATGGTAGACTACTACTGCCAAGAAGTTAGAATCAATTAAGCATCGTACCGTCCATACCAACACAACACATTTTTTCCATAGCTCACTCTAATTGAGAAAGCCCCGAAACTTACCTCACAAGATAACAAAGTTGAGTTCGTGAATAACCAACATAATGAGTAGGTATATAATTATTGAGAAAATGTCAATAGCAACTTGAATAAAAAAGAGAGAAGATGACGGTTTACATGCAACAAGGTCACTGCTTTGCATATTAGGTAAGTATCCATGAAATGGATGCGTTGTGCAGTTACCAAAAATGTCCAAGATTCGGTCTTGATCTATCTGTATTCTGTGCTATTCCAATAATAAACTCCACCAATAACAGTCAACAATACCAACACAAACCCCGAAACGGACACCCATAAATGCGTTTTAATTATTCATCAGAGTTAGCTTTGCGCATACCTATTATGTGTATAATGCAACCGTAATGGCTGTATTATTGACAATCGAATGAGCGCCCATGTAAATAATGAGTGAAAATGTTTTGGGGTCGGAAATTTTATGTGTAAATGGCTGTTTTATCACTGTTAATGCAAATTACTGTCGTGACGGCCCGACTATCTATGGCACAATCGGTCTGTATAATAAATTTACAATAATTATGTAATATAATCATATATTTATAATATTTTGATTTGTAAAACTATCAGCAGCAATAACAACCATCATTGAAGTCAGCTTAATCCTGATATCATAGCCATATTATCTAAAATGTTACCAATCAGTTAATTTTATTTTTTATTGTTATTATTTTTATAGAAACATCTTCGGAAACACCATACTATAGTCTATCTGATTTCTACATGATTCTAGTGGGCTGCGATTCTGGTCGTCATCGGTCGATCGCGGCCTGAATCGCAGCCCACTAGAAACATGTAGAAATCAGACAGCCTATACATATACGCACCTAAATCAAAATTAAAAGTACGAAAGTGCGTAAATTGTAAATTATCGGAATTTAACATGAGCCTGTTATCAACTATCATATCAACTAGACTGAAATTAGCGTATATCGCCATAGCGCTGAATACTGGACCGAGAAATCCGCATTTTAACTAACAAACACTGGTCAATCAGCGCATCAACAGACACTAGTCAGACTTTAAACGCACTCGATCGTAGTTTTTATGTGCAGTAAATTATTCAAATAATCCAATAATAGTGTTACGAGGCACTCGTGCGATTCCAATACATTCGAAAGCAAGCGCGGTGATCCTAGACCATTCGAACAATCTGAAGAACCCAATATGCGAGTAGGACACATCTGCCCAATTGGTGGAGGTGCCGCTTTCAGAGCACGCCGGTATACACGCGAATCTGATGGACGTTTAAAGTTGAACTTCAATAATCGATTTTTTGTCATAACTTTGGAACTTCTCAACCGAATTTGTTCAAATTCAAACCAAAGCTTACTGAAAAAAAATAGGTATCGAACAATAATAAGGCGTTCCATCAAAGTTCCTCCGGGGCGTGGATAATGAGGGGTGCCTCCGCTTTTTCACCCCTATTTTTTACTCCCTCAAGTAATTTTGTAAACTGTTGATATTTTTAAATTCTACGTTCAATTTAGAACTCAAAGTTGCTTTTGCAAAATTTTGATTAGAAGCTTCGTTCTCGAGATATGTGAGGTTGAAACTTTGGAAATTATCTTGAAAACACCATTTTCAAAGGCCTGAAAATTAAAATCCAAGATAACTAATGATTCCTCTATTATTGAAATAGGTCTTCTAGGTGTTCAAGTTAATAAACCACCAGTTTCTCTAAGAAACGAGAAGTTTTCTGAATTTTTTTTTTTTGGCTCATGAAAGTGGACATCATTTTGAGGTGTTTTCCGAAGTTTCGAACATTCAAACCCAAATATCTCGTTATCTCGAAAACAAAGCATCAAATCAAAATTGTGCAGAAGTAACTTTTTCTTCCAAATTGAACGTAGAATTTAAAAATATGAACAATTTACAAAATTACCCAAGGGGGTGAAAAATAGGGGTGAAAAAGTGGGAGCACCCCCTATGTCCACGCGCCTGAAGAAATTTGATGAAACGCGTTATTATTGTCAGATGCTGAGTTATTCAAGTAAGCTTTGGTTCAAATTTCAATACAATCGGTTCAGAAGTCTCAACGTTATGACGAAAAATCGATTTTCCAAGTTCAACTTTGAGCGCCTATATCTCCGTTATTATTTGTTTCTGACATCAATTGTTTTAGAAAGTCTACTTCTTTTGAAGTTTCCCATCATTTATTGAAAGGACGCGATTTAAATTTGGAACACTCTATACCGGTATATATTATACCGAGCGTTCATAAATTAAATGGGTCAAGGGTGCCTGTGACTTTGAAAACATCTGTCGGAACTAGCATCGTTCATTTGATGTCTGAAATTTTTTGGTGATCGTAAGTTGTCAAACCAGTCGCAGTTTTCATTTTCGGAACATTTTCAATGTGGTTTTCACGGCAGGGCACAAAACCTACAATCATAATCAAGGAGTATTTTCGAACTTGAAATATTCTTGTGCACTTATGGCAGATCAGAGATCATTAATATGGTACGTAACTTGTCAAAGTTTGACAAATTTATTACAAAAGGATTACGCTAGTCTCTACAGACGTTTTTGAATTCACAGGCACCCTTGACCCATTTAATTTATGAACTCTCGGTACTATCGACCGCACGTGCATAACATATTTGATCAGAATCGATCAGACGGTTCAGAAATAAATCTAGGGACAAAAAGAACTAAACATACACCAACGAAAACAATATTTTCATTCGCAAGTTGCATGCCTGACTTTTATCATAGCTTCACATGTTTCGTCGAGTTCTTAATGGGTAATCTTGCAGCAAATCAGACTGAAATTCGTTTAGTTCTTCTCGAGCTATCGAACATCAAACTTTTAGCTTTGACTGCTTATAACTTAGGACAGATGACAGTTATGTCATAATTTTCACATGTTTTGGATATAATTTCCCAAAGACTACAAAATGAACTACATATCAGAAATCAAAACCTTTACGTGAAAATCACCTGTCACTCTTTGACAGTGACATTTTCGTCTAACAGATCACAGTGACAATTTCATTTTTACTTTTCCACCATCGACCACCAAAGTTTGCTTGAATTGATTTTCACAATTGTGGCGGCTGTGATCAACTGGGATCAACAATTTTTGGACCGAACATTTTTTCCGCCGCTTCCACCCCTCTACTGAGTGACATCAGTACCGGTCAAATATTTCCGAAAATATGAAATATAATAAAATTTATCGAGAAATTTACAATAAACGGAATTTCAACCAAACGTTGCACCCGTCAGATACTACTTATATACCAAGTTTAATCAAAATCTGTGAAATTTTTTCAAAGATTGAAAAATGATGGGACGTTTCTGTTTAATTATGTTGTGGTACACCCGACTGGCGTTTCGGGGAGCTTATTTCCAGGTCTGCACACTGTGAGACGCATGTTCACAAGGTTGTATCGCAGTCAACCCAGAAACACCGATAAAAAATTGGTTTTGTTTGTTATCCCATTTTGACCTGTTTTCCGAAGAAAAAAAATTTTTTTTATACAAGTTGCACGCCTGATGTCAATCAGAACAGCACATGTTCCATCGAGTCCCTGGTGGGTACTCCTGCTGCAAACCAAATTTGGTTGAAATCCTGTTTTCCACGGCCTTTATTAAAATAAGCTATCAAAAATCAAAATCGTTGGGTCAAAATTACATGTATCTCTTAAACAGTGACATTTCACACTGACAGATCACGTTGAAAATATTGGGGAGTTTGCGTGCATACGCACGTTCGACGTAACGTAACTTTCAACGTGAAAATTGACAAGGTTGTTATTTGCAATTCCTTAGTTACAGGGGAGGTTTCACGTTCTACGTTGCGTTACGTCGTACGTTCCTTGAGATTGCGAACTCCCTATTATTTTTCTGTTTTATACCATAAACCCTACGTGCATACCAAATTTGGTCGAAATCGGTCAGACGGTTTAGAAATAGATTGGGGGGGTCAAAAAAAAACCGACATACCATCACACACACGGACCGACCGACGCGGATTTTTTTGTTGTCAACAGATCTCGACGTTTTAGCATACGGTAGTCCCAAATAAAAAAAAAACGAATATATTTTTTCAATTTTGTTTCGCGATTACCTTCTCATTTTTTGATGAATTCGATGAGAAGTGAAAAAAGGCAGCTATAGAGAGAGAAACAACTTTATTGAAAAATAGAGTGGTGCTGCTTGCTTTTAAGCAAGTTGCTCTAGAACACAGCATACTAATCTGTCTATAAAAGATAATACTGAATATAAAAATTGAAGGTAAAAAGTATAAATTATGTAAAAATTATTTATAAATGTGGTTGTGTATAATTCGAATAGAGTCACTCAATATAAGTTCTGAAATTTCCATAAGTTTTTTCTTATCAATTTTGAATTCAATAAAAAATGCCAAAACTTTTGCCGAAATAGTCCCTCGAGAGCCAAACCAAAGTCCAAATACTTCAAAATTTCTTTTTCCATATTTGGGACTGAATTTTAAATTGAGTGAGTCCTTACATTTTTCATATATCTTCCTTTTTTCGTCGTCGACTTGAATGTCTTGTTCCGGATTGTTCGTTTCAAATCTAACCGTGGGGTCAACAATTATCGCTCTTTTCGATCACCGATTACCACAACCACGCACATCAACAATAATAACTTGAGCGCCACGTGACTCCTCAGGCCCCGCCATGTCTGCACTTTCGCGGAAATCAGAAGACAAATTTTTTATCACAGCAGGCCAAGGGGCAAGCGGGACGAATCAAATCGTTTTCCCTATATAACATTGCATTTTGGTTTGGATTTTGGGCTTCACTGATACTTAATTACTAATACGTCTGTCGGTCGGGGATTGATGTATATTGCTATCTGCTGGCCACTGCTGTTGCTTTGACCCCGGCAAGATAAATATTAATTGAAAGAGAGTGTACCACACTACTTAACTTATTTCTTTTGTTTGAATGGTAAAGTCAAGCCGCAAATATGAACACAATGCACAGATTAGTAGTGATCACGGCGCTGGTTGGACTCCTCAACATTTGCTGCTTGCCGGCCATTCCAGTGGACAACCAGCCGGCTACCATTGAATCAACCACGGCAACCACCAGCACGAGTACTAACCATCCAGTTCCTCATGTTACGACACCCAACAACACTGTTTGCATATATGGCTTTGAATATGTGAACGGGACGTGTAGAGAAATTTTTTGACACCTGAAGGTGAGTTTTTGAATCATTTTTCTACAGGGAAGCCTCTCTTCTAACACGAGCTTGTTTTTTACAGGTACCGCAACCACAACACTTGTTTATTTATTTATACCCGCTTAGACTTCGTAATTTATTTATTTCCATTTGTTCCATGTATATTATTAGGTTGTAACAATAAAATTTTATAAATTCACCACCAAATTTGTATATCTGCCTATACTTAGTTTAATTGATTCATTAACTTTTGAAACGTTCTAAGCAGCCTGGTGCACGTGAAATTAATAATTTTGCAGATGAGTCACGCAGTTTTGTGCACCCGTATACCTACGAGTAAGTACACGGATCTAACTGGGTTGAGTAGCGTACGTTGTTCATGCCAATCGTGGTTAATTCAAATAAATTAATAAAGTGGTCCATGGAAGTTTACAAAATTGAATGGCCTACTTATTTTTCGCCAAGCACGAGGGCAATAATTTATCGTCATGACGATTCATTAAATTGATTAGTGATAAATTTTTTGTTTATTTTAATTAGAGATTTACGCAATATGTGCGCGCCGATTCAAACATAAACTATCGCTGTTGTTTCTAAACAGGGTGTCTCAAAAGTATCGCATTCCGACAGTACCTACTTACGATATACAGTCCGTTTCCAGCGCACTTCTCCAAACGGGAGAGCACTAATGTCCTCGCTTTGTCCGTATGTGTGTCTGTCCGTCACAGCATCTAGTTCTAGACGAAAGGACTTTGGCGAAAAATTTCAACTCCAATTGGTTGAAAGTAGCTAGTTTTTGGTATCCGAATCAAATTTTTTTTGTCGCAATAACAATAAATAATTACAATAACAACAATTTAGTGTAGCTCAACAACGCCGATCAGGTGCTGAATTTCACTAGCACACTGAAAACTGAAAACATTTATTGAGTATGTATTTTGCCTTTTGCTTTTAGCAAACTGTTGATGGGTAGCTCATAGTCTCAGGACCCGAACTATGCAAAATCGTGTCCTGACGATCTGGTACTGACGAAATGAAATACTTTTGAGACACCCTGTATTCACGGTTCAGACGAAACATTTTAATTTGTTGTAAATCCCTGGAATACAAATTCTTGCTTTTAGATTGGTTACACTAGTTTTGGAAATCAGGTGCAAGGTGCAAGGTCTATAATCGGCCTTACAAAAGGACAGCTTATATAGAGACAGTTGTTGCTCTGTTGACCGAGTATCTGGACCACGGACCTCTTAATCAAGCTGGACTGCTGATCACAATGCCTCTTTGAATGAAAAATGACACCTCTATTCGCGATTTAAATGTTTTCCCGCCACAAGATAGATGCCAAATAGGAATTGAAATGAGTAGTGACAACCGAACTGCCAATGACAATAAAGTAACATAACAATAGCAACCAATCCTCATCAACGCATTCCGCTTTTGGCAACCATCTTGTGGCCGGAAAAATTAATTTAAATCGCGAATAAAGGCTACCGTCTGGTTTTTCACCCAGTAGTTCTCAAACAGTATCTGAGCACATCAGAGTACATTTCAAAGATTTATTATCATGTAAAAATATTTGTAACCTCACGCAAGTGATAACTTTTAGTTGAAGTACGTTCAACCCTAGTGTGATTCAGTTGTCAGGGAGTTTCGCCACGCGACACCCTTGGAAATGAAAAATTCAGGAAATCATAGCTCACTAGAATTACACTAGGGTTGAACGTACTTCAGAAGAAATACGTTTTTACAAGATTGACTGTTTTGTGGTTGATTACGAGTGTGAAAACGCCATACATGTTTTCGCCAAAAATTGCAATTTTGCTTCCTCTTGGCCGCCATTTGTTATGACTATGACTTTGGCTTTTATGATACATAAAATAAAATGCCTCGATTGGTAGCAGTTGCGGTGCCAATGGCTACGTTTACACCGGTAGACTAAAACCGGACTGACCCAAGCACTGACCCAAATTCCATCTAAATGAATTCTTCTCTTCCAGCGTTTACACAGGTAGACTTACATGGCCGACCTATTTTGAAATATAAACTAAAACTGGATAAATTTCAAAACCAAATTCAGTTCGGTCCACGGCCAACCGGAGACCTGATCCAAGCTACTTAGTTCTAATTTAGTCCTTGTACGTGATCGTTTACACCACGTAGACTAAATTTATTTGGGTCGAATTTAGTGCTTAGGTCGCGGACTAAAGTCACGGTGTAAACGTAGCCAGTGTCAGTTAATTGAAATTATTCTCATAATTTCCATAATTTCCCTCGTAATTTCCGCATTTATTGGGATGATGTTGAGAAAATTGGAAAAAACTTGGTACATCGACGAAAACTGACCACTATCTCCATGAGAGGGGGCATTGCCTCGGGCAGTCCGGTGAATTTTTCAGTGTATGCTTTGGGGATGCTAGCCAGTGACATGTTGGAAATATCTTTCTTATTTCCGATTTTTTTGGGTTAGAATTGAAGAAAAGCAAATAAAAGTGCAGTGCGCCCTCTTTTGCCAATTTTCCTCATTGTTTTGAATTAGAATTGAGAAAAAATCAAAAAAAGGGCAGTGCCTCTTTTGACAATATCTTGTAACGCAGATGGGGTAGGTACAATGTGGGATTTTTTATGATATGTTCAAAACTTGTAACAAAATGATGTGAAACAAAAAATGTCGGTTCGAATTTTCTTTCAGGTTTGGTGCTATTTTGTCTAATATTCCTAAGCTGAAAACAACCTAATGTGACCAACTGATGCAGGGCCGATTTAGAGTGGTGTGCTGGGAGTGCCTCTGCCGAAGGGTTGACCACCTGAGAAAAATATGCACACCAAAATCGCCAACTGCCCGAAAATTGCCAAAATTGCCACAATTGCAAGAAAATTGCCACACAATTGCTAGAAAATTGCCACAATTGCCAGAAATTCGCTCACGGCTCTGTACACCAAAATTGCCAAGTGGTTAACCCCTCGGCCTCTGCACAAGGGCGGCGAAACGTCGCCCAATTTTCTTGAACTAAAAATTGAGTGTCGGAATAGAAACTGATATTATGATTTTCGAGATCCAAGGCGGCCACCCTCCGTAAATTGTGATTGTTTAGTGTCGCAAAAATACAACAGTATGTCAAAAATGGAGGCGAGGCGGCCGCCCTGCGTCAACTTTTATAAATATTAGACTTCTTTCTCAGATAAGTAGCTGAATTCTGTTCGTTATTGACTTTATTATGCCGTTAGTATCGTTTTGTATAAGTAGTTTACCGATATTTTGTTCTACTATTGAATCGAAATTATTATGCTATACAATACTTGTCATAGGTACCTACTTTTTAATGATATGAGGAAGGGCAATTTTCATCTCTTGGTAACGTTTCGGATAGTCTGTTTGGCTGATGAACTTTGCGCTCTACGCTTTGCGCAAGGTTAACCATAAATATCCCATAAATATTCAGAAAAAGTGGGTGGGTTTTTTGGTTTTTGGTGGGTCTTTGGCTTATTGATGGGTTTTTGTGTGGCGCCATCTATATTCCGTTGTAAAAATTGCCTATATCTGTCAAATTAATGCACAGTTCACGCACAGTTGCAACCGATGACGACAGGCTTTGTAATTCGGAAGTGACTTTGTACGACAGTCACTTTCACGGCTTACCTGTAATCTTCAAATTCGAAAAATACGGACAGTTTGAACTAGGTATAGGTACCCATATGATATAAATTTTGTTGTCAAGCCTCTTGTTCAAATGTTCTTTAATTTCTAAATGTGTGTATTTCGCTGTTCTAGCTGGTAGCTAGAACTCGTTTGAGACGACACTATATGGACACACTGAGAGTACTAAAAACTGAAAAAAAAGACATTTCATAAAGATTTTTGTGGGGATTTTTGGGTGGGTTTTAGTGTGGGTTTTTGGTGAAAATCCAAAGTGGGCTTTTGTGTCAAAAACCCGGTGGGTTTTTCAAGTGGGTTTTATTCCGTGCCATCCCTGGTTTATTTGCCAAATAGCCTATTCAAAACTTTTTGAGGGGATGGAAATACCCTCGGAAATATTGGCCCTTGGTATAGGTATAGGTACCTAGTACCTACTACTCACAGACCTAGTACCAATTTTTTATATACCAAATAATATGTATTAGGTTTGTCAAGTTTTTTTTTGTTTTCAGAATTTTGCTTGGAATTTCGCAAGTTGTTGTGTTTTCAAGACTATACAAGTAGGTACTCGTAGGTAATTAATTGACCAATAATTATGACATTTTTCTGGGTTTTGCCTTCTTATATCAATAAACAACAACCTATTCGACAGCTTGCAGCGACAGCAACAGCTTTTTCTGAATTCATTCAACTACAAAATCAATATACCCATAAATTTGTATAAGTGCCTAAGTACTAGGGTATGCCGAGAGGGATATGCTGAAGTGAGGTGGCCACTGGCCATGGACACACCTTGATGCTCAGCGCAAAATAGATTATAATTGAGTATAATTTTGTTTAGAATGGGGGGGCCTTAACGGTTTTAGGCCCGCAAAGTGAAAAAACATCGCCTGCGGCACAATTTCTAGAAACCCTGGACGCCACCGCCAGAAAATTGATGCGGGGTTACAGCTGACGGGCGGCCAAATATTTTTCACACAAGGGCGGCCGACGAGCCAGAATCGGCCCTGAACTGATGTGACTAGTTTTCAAATTTTCAAGTGCTGAAGACACTTGCAGTATGATTGTTAAACACAAATCATGCATATTCTCTCGGAGATATCCACAGACTTCCATCACCCAACGGGAAAATTCCGATGCTGTCAAGTTTAATGAGAAATGATCAAGAAGAATGCAGACAAATAACTACACGCGATAAATTTGCTCATTTCCTTTTCGATAACAACTCATGAAGTCATGAAACACTTGATGTTGAAAAATCGAAAGAGATTCCTCTTAGCTGTGCCCTTGAACTGCCAACATAATCGGCAACATGTTGGCATACCTTATCTCCAATAACAACCAATATTATACTTATAGGTATCTTACAAAATAATAACAAACGGATTGTTGATGACGCGACATTAAAATCACGCTAATGATTTTCACAAGCACGCGGCATTTAACCAAGACAGCATCACCTCATTTTGTACAATGTTGTACCTTCACGGCACATCTAATCAGTTTTTTTTTAATCAAAATTTTATAGTTCAAAATGCCACCTTTTGATGGCCTTGCAATAATAACTGTTTGCTGGCAGATTTCGGGAAACTGGAGCTATTGTTGAAGCGGAGTGCTCAAGTAAGAAGACTCAAGGATCAGAATTGACTTTAGACAAAAATTTCAAAAAGAGGATCTAATCAAAAGTAGGTATTCCAAATGTAAAGCATGCTGAAAATCGAGCAAAAAAAAAATTGGAATTTGTCTTCAAACAGACCATTCTTTTTATTTCAAGATATTTTTCAATTGGATAGAATCAAAATTGTCACTGAGCGAGCCAATTTACGAATTCAGTTTTTTGAAGATGAAACTGGACCTTGTTCGGCTGGAAATGCACATAACCTACGGTACGTTCTTATTGTCAAATTATCCCTTCACACTTGAAGAGATAGGCACCAGTTCTGATCTTTGTAACCTGGATTACGTCCATTTTTAGGTGACCAAGGTTCAGTATTATTCTTTTTTGGAAGCATCCTATTGTGATTTGGGTTATTTACCTTAAAATGTTCAAAAAGAATGGTTTGCTCGCAGACAAGTTGAATTTTGTTTGATTCTTCCCCTAAATTAGGCATTTCCACATGACGTCACAAGCTCGTCAGTGTTGCCAACCTAGTTGAATTTATAACGTCAAAAAAGTGTTAGGGAACAACCCGCGTTGTTATGATTGTAAAAAAGTACTTTTTGAGATTTTGGATACAGTAGGAAGCAAGTTTATGCGTGATAATTGTTCACGAAACTCTGGCGCTTCGATCAATACTGATAGTTGGAGATGTGCTGTCCCAAATAGCTCAATAAACGAGAAAGTTTGGTGGAGTGCTTAAATCATTTTCGTCGAAAAAAAAAGAAATCCGTGTTTTTTTCGGAAAACTAGATTCCTGGAAGAAAAGAGCATCTCAGGAAGTATCTCAAAGTGCCAAGAAATGCGACTCAAAGACATCTGGGAAGGAGAAAATATGCCAGTTTATATGCCTGCCGATAAGGTGAAAAGCTGACTAAATTGTTAGAATACAGAATAAAGGTGAGATGATTTTACAAATTATCCATTACCAAGCGTCCTTCTGATTTCAGAAAGTATGGCTATAGCAAAAACTGTGACCTGTGGCGATCGTGAAATGGGAAAATCCAACGACCAAGGAATTTCTAAGTTGACCACAATGTTACCTCAAATGCTGCTTACAAGAAGAAATTTCAGGATTTTTTAAGCAATGTGTCTTGCCCCGATGAAGCCATCAACTGAAAATTCAAGATTGTCAAGTCAGGTGTACGATTTGGTCAACAGAAGATGAAGATACTCGGAGCCAATCCCATCTGGTTCACATGTGCTTATATCACAGCAAATATTACAACTACAGTGAAGTAGAAAATGGAAACTATTGTCAATTCGAACATCTAGGCTTGTGAAAGCAATGGAGAAAGCATGACTAGAGATGTAGAGGGCTCAATGAACGTGAACGTTGGGTTGGAGTTTGGAGTGGTTGAATCTTTTTTTTGAGGAAAAAATGAGAAATTCATGGTTTTCTCGAAACGCTGGGGCTCGTGGAAGTACGAGGCATCACAGAATGTATCTCAAAGCACCAAGAAATGGAAAGGAGGAAGGAAGGAAGGAAGGAATACACTTGAAAAAGTATACGGAGGTTGTACCGATAACAATTAGGATGGGTAACTAAATTGCTGTAATACAGTTATGATGTTTGCACAAAATTATCTGTTGCTAAGCCTATCTAGTTTCAGGAAGTACGGTTGCGGCCTCACAAAAGTTCACACCGATGACAATCGTGTGGCCATGCCCATTCAAAATTACGTCAAAACTGAATTAGCATGGCCACTCGATCGCCGTCAGTGTAAACTTTTATGAGGCCGCAACCTTACCTATCTCAAGAATTGTGGCCTTCGGCAATCTAAAAATGGGAAAATCTACGGACTGAGGAATTGCTACGTCGACCACAATTTGGAGCCTAGAATCCTCAATAGAACAATAAATATTTGTATTTTTAAGAAATGTGTCTTGACACAATCAAGTTGTAGTTGAAAATTCAATATCGTTAAATCAGGTGTAAAATTTCTGTCAAGGAGGGCTCCGGTGACCGAATACATCTTCGGTGGCTGAACAGCTGTTCGAGTTAAACTTCCATGTTTTGCCTCTGTCCATATTCTACAACCGAAGTGAAGACATTCCTGCACTTTGAAAATATAAAATATAAACAAAAACTATTGTTTGTTTCTTTAATCCAGCAGTAAAAGCTGGGCCTCAAGTATTTGGGTGATTGGGAAGCACAAACCGAAGAGGTACATACCTAGCCCCACAAGGCATATCACTCCAGCAATGCCGGGAACGTAAACCCCCAACATTCGGGTGAGGTTTGGTGGCAAAGTTCATGCCCAATTTTGTCGGAAAATATGAATTTTCACCACTACCCTGTGCAGTTAACCTAACATGTTTGGCTTGCTTTTTCACAAAAAAAAAAACACACTTTTCCACGAGAACTTATTTTGCAGGCGCATTAAGGACATTGCTTTGAACTTGATACAAAAGTTTCAAACTCAAACTCGAAAAGGTAGCCGAGGAAAAAAATGCAGAAACTGGAACTCCATAAGCGCCCTGTAGTTCGGTTGTTCCCGAACATTATTTGGTTCAAATTTGGCGGGCAATTCTGGACAGTTGGGCACACTGCTGTGACGTCAATGGAAATGCCTAATTAGATCTCTAGGGCGCTTCACATCTGATTCACTTTTGATTAAATCTCCATTTCAGAATCTTTGTCTGAAGTTAATTTGTCATGAAACTGTGCATCACGGTAAACTCCTTTGAACATCAATTATTACAAAAGTGGAGGGAAATTATAATGAATGATAAACAGTGATTTCACAATACAATGTTGTTCTACGACTCTTGTGAATCGCGTCGTTTATTGCGAGGTTTATTGCCATTCTTATCTCAAAGTACGGAGAACTTGAATGGAATTTTTCGAATGTGATAGTAGTTAGTTTTTTTTATTCAATAGTGTGATAAGCAAAATAGCCATATCGCTTTTGCCAATGACTGTGGTTTATTATTGTGATAACAAAAAGTCACAATTTCTGATGCGAGGAACTTTCCAACTTTCCGGAAAGTACCAATCAAGGATGCCAGGCTCGGTGCCAGGTTTACATTTGTACTTACATTTTTGATGGCGAAGGCGAAGAAAGAAAAATGATAAAGAACTTATAGTTTTTACGATTATTGTTTGCAAAACATAAAAATATTATTGAAAAAAAAATCTGTTTGGACGACTCAAAAAATAGGAGGGACAATAACTGAAATAGTCGATGGAAACGCTGTATGCTGAAGGTACCAGAGATGTTTGCTTATTTCCTTATTCCATTCAACCTGGTACATTTAGGGAAGGGGAGCCGCATCCACATAGGATTAGTGCAGTGGCAACGGTATGGTAAAAAAAAATCAGTTGTGCCACCCCAAAACTTCCCCGACGACTAGCAAAGAACGGATGGAGATTTTTGTATAAGACGTCTCTTCGGGAGGGAAGTTGGAATCAGAAGAAACATTGAAAATAATTTGCAGAAAATTAAAAATTTTGAGAAACTGAATCTTCCGGGAAAACCCAGGCCTGTTTTACATTTTCAACAGGGACATTCCCGAGAAATTGAAAAGAAAATTGTTGGGAAATGTTCAAGAACCAGTTACCTCTCATTTCAGAAAATTGGTGAAAATCTGTTCACAGGATAAAAAGTTCGAGAATTTGCAGTTTTTCCAGAAAGGAAAACTCGAAAACCGTGGGTCCGATTTCGGAAATTTCTCCTCCAAAAATGTATTCAATTGTTTTTCCAACTTTTGTTCCAAGCATGTCTGCACCTGAAATTAATATTTCGTGAGGCTCACGCTCACCACATGTCGAAGTTTGCACTGCATGCAGTTTTTTCAAATTCACGGAATGTGCAAATTTCATTATGAAAAAATTACCGTCGGAAAACCAAAGCTGTGTAGATTTTGAAAATAAGTCAACACGACGCTTAATCCAATCTACTTTCGATATCTGAATATGGTAGAACTGCTTTTTTTGTGGAAGAGGAAGCCCCCTGGAAGTTGATTTGTTGTGCTTATGCTATACCTGAGCTTTACCCCTGATTGCGTTTTTCTGGTCATATTGTGCTACAAAAATGATCAAAAATGTGCGTTGCTACAGTAACGCTGAAAACACAGGTCTCGGCATTGTTGGAGTCACTTGACGTGTCAGTATGAACAATGGTATAAATATAGGTTTTCAGCGTTACTGTAGCAACACACATTTTTGATTATCTTTGTAGCACGGTATTACCAGAAAAACGCAATCAGGGGTAAAGCCTAGGCATAGCACAAACACAACAAGTAAACTTCCAGGGGGCTCCCCCTTCCATGGAAAATGAAGTTCTACCATATTCCAGGGGTTTAGAATTGCAAAAAACATGTTCCACATCTGAAATATCGTTGAAATTCAACGTGCCAAAAACAGACAGTGACTAGCGTTTCCAAAAATGCCCCCTGCCTGGCCCCACACCAAATTTTCGGGTTGTTTCGAGGGTTGTTTTTAAATTCAAGTTATCCGGAACGGTTGTTGGAACAATCGTGCTTGATGTCAACCACCCATTCATTAGACGCATTCAATCTTGCAAGAAAATGGGGCAAATCTGTTACATTCCATATAAAAATTCATATCTTCTGTGTAAGACCTCCAATCTCGGTAAATCTAAAACCGTTTCGAGACACTTCATGATATTCACATTGGAATTTGAAAAAAAATAATCTGCAAATGGGGGTTCGATGAAGTTTTCGCAATTTTTCACCTTCTTACATATCACTCTGTATAAATGTTAAATGCAGTTTCTTGATATTCACAATCACAGAATCAGTTGAGAATAGATTGGGCTAGTAGACGCAACAAACAGAATGGAAATCACTTCCGGCAATCGAAAGTTATTATTGGCCGTCAAAGTCAACCCATTTTTTTGGTGACGACAACTTCATTGTGGAGCAGTTTAGTTCAACTGGGCCAAATCTGGGCAAGGTTTGTATAGAATATGCCTGTTAACCACCGGACTGTAGGCAGCCAGAAGTGCGACAGTGTGCGGCGTGTGAACATGCACAGGCGATAACACGAGCAGATTGGAGTCTCCGTCTTCGGGCGAGAGATTGTGTTATATCATAGAGTTAGTTATTATTGTTGCCGTTGTTGGTTTTATTTTGGAAAAAAAACTAGGTACTGTTGTCGCTAAAGTGACGTTGTTTCCATCAACTATTACGAACATGTACATTGTACAGTGGCGGACTTTAAATTCGCACCACCTTCACAAAATCAAGAAGCTAATTTTTATTGTCATTGCAAACAATTCAAATTCGACTGCTCGATTCAGCCTTTATTCAGAAGGGTGGTGCGATTTTAAAGTCCGGCACTGTACCACTAGGAGCCACGGGCCACGATATATAAACTGATATAAACTGCTCAACAATGAAAGTGTTACAAAGGAAAAATTCACCTAATTTGAACCGCTGTAACTTTTGATTGGCACAAACGATTCTGATTTTGTTAAAAGTACTGGATAGCGCAATCTAATGGCTATATTTCTTGTCAATATGAAATGCATAGAGCTTTTCATAAAATTTCTACAGGGTGATGAGCAGAGCAGTGCAAAATTGATGAAAGTTCAACATAACGTTCCCCCGTTTTCGTAAAAAAAACTTTTCAGGACCATTAACACCAAATTTATGAAGAATGATGTGTTCTCTCGAAACGGTTTTTGAATTTTCGGGATTCCATTCGAAACAGCCAAAATGTGATTTTTTTATTGTGAATATTGTACCGGGGGATCATTTGAAAAGTATCCACCTGCAATAACTCCCGATTCCTAGTTAATATTTTGTCAAGCAAAAACAGGTCGATTTTTATATCAAAGGGGACATCTAAAACATACATTGGCGAATTTATATCTTCAGCCCCCTTGCCCCCACTCACCCCAACTTTCAAATTTCAAATGACACCACCTACCTTGCGATATTCAAATCGAAGAGAATTAAATTTTCTTTCTGAAAAAAATATTTTCAAAATTTTTAATCCCACCTTCCTTCTCCCTAAAAATTCTCTGACTGTCCTATTTTTAATTCTAGACCACCCAAATCTTTCCAATTCAGTCAGTGTCATCATAGGAAACATCGGAGAAAAGAATTTTCGATGGAGAAAGTGCTACCCAAATTGACCCCTTTGCTCTCCCCCACCTCAACTTCAAAATTTAGCAAAGCACCACCTACTTTGTGATACATTAAATAAAAGAGAATTGAATTATCTTCCCAAAAAATTTTTTTTTGAAATTTTCAACCCTTCTCCAAATGAATCAGACATTTGGAGTATTTTGTGGGGAAAATGGGGGGTTCATGGAGGGAATTCAATTTCCTTCAATTCAATGTATCCAAAGTAGGTATTGCCATTTTAGATTTTTGAGATGAGGTGGGGGGAGCGAAAGGGTGGAATTCGGGTGGCATTTTTTTCACAGGAAATTATCTTTTCCGATGCTATGCAGGATGACGTTGACTGCATTGAAAAGGATTGAGTCAAGAATATTGAATTGGACATTTAGAGAATTTCAGGAAGAAGGGGGTGGGGTTAAAAATTTTATTAATATTTTTTCGGAAACAGATAGACAGATAGACAAACAGATAGACAGATCTTATTAACAGAATCCCATTTAAGGGACCAACATTTTAAGAAATGATACCAAACATGCCTATGTTTTGAAATTTGAGGTAAAGGCAAAAAATTCCAAAATGGCGGTTCCAAAATGGCGGAAATGTTGTCAATCCAATTCTGATGACGTAGTCCCATGTTGACTAAAGAGAGTAAAGAATAACCTTTTTTTAATGCTAAAAATCCGAGTTTTAGTGGTAAAGCTCGAGACTATTCCGCATTTGTTGTTCACCTGTCCTATGTACCAGTCAGTTCGCGGAGAGTTTGTAAAAAATTTAAAGGATATCGATGGCCTTACTCACCTTCTCAGGAGCACAACATATGATTCAGCCAGAAGCCTTTATTATGTTTCTCAAGGCATATTTAAGTTACGCGCTTTTCTTAGAAATGAGTAGTGAACTTTTGGTTTTTCCTCCTGTGTATTTTCCGAGGTATTTTCTCAAGTTGTATAAGTTATATTTTTGATTCTGCTGTACATATTCATTTATTTAAGCATTGTGTAATTGACCACGGTTCCACCAAAAAATTTAAGAGCGGTTTAAGCTAAACCGAGTTTAAACAGATTTTTTTTGGTCAATGCTGGTAGATTCATTATGGAAAATACGTTAAATCGCAAGTATACTACCCTTTCGTGATTTACTTAGCATGAAACCTGAATTTACATTGATCATTTGGCCAAAATCCATCAAAAGAAATCTCGAGTTAGCTATATCAGCTGGTTAAATATTTTGGTGGAACCCACGGTGAGTTGTATAAATTGTATTTTTGATTCTGCTGTACATATCCATTCATTCAATCATTGATTAATTCAGTTTTCTCGAATTTGGGGTGGAACGACGATTTTCGTTCTTTTTCGTTTTTTTTTGAGCTGTTTTCTTTTGTAATAGACACGTATCGAGTTTATGTTCATGTTATCTTGTCATTGTACATTTTTGTATAAAGAGGCAATAAAAGTAATAATAATAATAATAATAGTAATACCAAAAAGTACGCTGCCAATTAAGCATTTCTTCATCCCTACACCAGACAATAGGAACGTGTTGTAAATCAAATTGCTCAGAATTGTTCGGTGAACAAGCCGATCAAGTGGCGTCATCTTGATATAAAAAGTTCTAATGTTTTTGAGTTGCTACAGGAATAACATACAGTATTGTAACGTTCCCAATTTTTGTTAAGGATATTATTTCTAATTTTCTTTGTTTGGTACGGTCCTGAATTGCCTTCATAAAACCTGAAGAATAATCAGTCTACTTGTCTTATTATCGCATGACCAAAAAATCTCGCGCGGAGAAAAAGCCTGGATATCGTACGAGCTGGACGTTGTGCCGATAATTCGATTCCTCTTGATTCCTAATAATTTTTAATTCTATTCACGGCTTTTTTTTTTCGCAAACACTTCGTTTTGGAAAATTGTGATTCAAGAAATTCATAAACCCCTTTGGGTAAGTGAAGTGATTAGGTCAGTGCCGGTCATCTAATGTTTTTTTCTTTTAGGGTTCTTTCTTTCATTCTCTCTTTATGTTCCATTCCTGTGAGTGAACTCCTGTGGTCTTGTTCTTGTGACCAGTTCGTTAATGTGATGTCTCGTCTGCTTCTTCGTTAATCCGCATTCGCAACAACGGCAGCATCTCCTTGCGGTAGCGTTATTGATGTGCAACCTGGAGACTGGAAATTGACTTTGGCCCGTACTGGTAGTCGCCTGTCGCAGAATTGGTCGTTTTCCCTGGCTCGGCAAGGACGGATGGTTACGGCATCCAAAAGGTCAGAATTTTCCATGTTATTCCTCCGGCAAGCAATAAAGAACGCAGTGCGAGATACTCCATTTTCTTCTACGTGTGTACATAATGTAAATAAGTGAATAAGTACCCGATTTTCTTCTGTAAATATCTACATAATTAACGTAGCTGATTTTGATTTCACTTTTGTGGTACATAAGTACTTGTCGTTTGTATTTAGGTCTACATATATATATTTTTTTTTGTTAATTCTAATTTTGCATTCAGTATCAGGCTTCACCTTTTGTTTTATTGCGACTCAAGATAGATTCTTTTTGTTCTGATAAATTCATTGTTTTGCCAAGCACCAGCTTGCGTGTAGTGAACTATTTACTACCTGCTGTTCAAGCTTTTCTAGTTCGAACGTTTCTGTGGCTATTTCTTCTAGGAACCGAACATACGTACGTACGTTCGGCTACGGGTGACGGGAAAAAGATCGAAATACAAAAGGTCGAAAACAAAACATCGAATGCATAAAACCGAGAAACAAAATAACGAAACCACAAAACATCGAAAGCACTATTGTCGAAAGTACAAAAGGTCGAAAATCAAAAGATCGAAAAGTGAAATATCGAAAAGCAAAAGGTCGAAAACCAAAAGGTCGAAAAGTGAAATATCGAAAAGCAAAAGGTCGAAAACCAAAAGGTCGAAAAGTGAAATATCGAAAAGCAAAAGGTCGAGAAGCAAAAGGTCGAAAAGTGAAATATCGAAAAGCAAAAGGTCGAAAACCAAAAGGTCGAAAAACAAAAGATCGAAAAGCAAAACATCGAATAATAAAATGTCGAATAGCACAATGTCGAACTAGAAATACCTGTTTTCAATGTGATTACAATTCGGATCGATTGAAGAGCTGTGACTCCCTCAGAGAGCACTTGAGGAAAAATTTTACTCCCACTTTTCGATTTATTCTTCAGAGATAAATCACCTCCCAAAGTATTATGCAAGGCCACCGAAACACCTGTTTATTCTTTTAAATCTGATCAGCGTCAGCGTAAATTAACTTAAGACTTATAAACCTGTGCACGCATGGACCTTGTTAGGTTGAGTGATTTTTTTGCAGACCTGATTGGGTTTTTGACGCAAAATCCACTCTGAAACGTAAAGCTGTGCACATGGACCTCGTCAGGCCTTGTAGCTTTTTTTTTTAAGACCTGATTTGGTTTTTTGACGCAAAATTCACTCTGAAACGTGAAGCTGTGCACATGGACCTCGTCAGGTCTAGTAGTTTTTTTTTTTAAGACCTGATTTGGTTTTTCGAAATTAACTTGAACTTATAAACCTGTGTACATGGACCTCGTCAGGTTCAGTATTTTTTTTGCAGACCTGGTTTGGTTTATTGACGCAAAATCAACTCTGAAACGTCAAGTTGTGCACATGGACCTCGTCAGGTTTAGTTTTTTTTTTGAAGACCTGATTTGGTTTTTCGACGCAAAATCAAGTTGGACACATGAAGCTGTGCACATAGACCTCGTCAGGTCTAGTAGTTTTTTTTTTGAAGACCTGATTTGGTTTTTTGACGCAAAATCAACTTGGACTTATAAACCTGTGTGCATGAACATCGTCAGGTTCAGTAATTTTTTTACAGACCTGATTCGGTTTTTTGACGCAAAATCATTTCTGAAACGTCAAGTTGTGCACATGGACCTCGTCAGGTTTTTTTTTTTTTGAAGCCTTGATTTGATTTTTCGACGCAAAATCAACTTGGACACATGCATGGACCTCGCCAGGCTCAGTAATTTTTTTGCAGACCTGTTTCGTTCTCTTCTTTTGACGCAAAATCCACTCTGAAACGTGAAGCTGTGTACATGGACCCCGTCAGATTCAGTGATTTTTTTGCAGACCTGATTCGGTTTTTTGACGCAAAATTGACCTGTACTAATAAATCGGTGTACACACTACACAGACCTTGTCAGGTTCAGTATTTTTTTTTTCGAGGCCTGATTAGGTTTTTCACAGAAATAAGTTTGGGCTAGTTGATTTTTGACTCGGTGCTTCTCTTCTCTCGTCCCAAACTCTCAAATTATTTGTCTTTACAACAATTGTACATACACCTATTGCTCATTTTCGATTTTCACGGTTTTTCTTTCCAGACCTTTTCTTTTCGATTTTTTGTTCCTTGATGATTCTTTTCGACGTTTTGTTTTTCGACCAATTGTTTTTCGACCAATTGTTTTTCGACCAATTGTTTTTCGACCAATTGTTTTTCGACCTTTTGTTTTTCGACCTTTTGTTTTTCGACATTCTGTTACTCGATATTATGTATTTTCGACCATATGTATTTCGATCATCATCACTTTCGATATATTGTAAATTCGACCTTTTCTTTTTCGACCTTATGCATTCGATGTTTTGTTTTCGACCTTTTGTTTTTCGTTCTTTTTTCCGTCACTCGTTCGGCTACACATTCAACCAGAGTCCTGCACAAAAGAAAAACAGATTTAACAGGTAGGTGGTGATTACCTCACGACACCCCACGTGTCACGAATTAATTAAGATCGGACTGTCTGGGTTGCAACTTTGAAAATTGTTAGTATTGTTATTTTTTTTTTTGTTATATCATTGGTCTGATACTGAAACGTCACCAACCTGTAAATTATCTACCTATTCCAATTTTTGTTTCTTTCTTAATTAAAACTTATTAAGTATCAATTGCTCTGTTGTTCTCTGATTTGATTTGTGACTTCGTGTGTTGTTGCTCCCTTCAAGTTGTTCTTGCTCGGCGAATTTTCTTTTGCTTTGTTTTGGTAGTTTCGAGCCCTGGCACAGACACTAAACCACAATTAAAAAACTACCTGGCGCTTTCCTAATTTTTTTTACTTTTTATTCAACCGCACGACCACTCCCGGCGGATCTAGCTGAGCCTATTGTCTGTTGCCCGGCGCACAAAAAGATCGCGGCAGTATTCACAATAAAACATTATATTTTGGCTGTTTCGACCGGAATTCCAAAAATTCGAAAACCGTTCCGAGAGAACACATCATTCTTCATAAATTTGGTGTTGATATTCCCAAATAAAAATTTTCACGAAAACGGGGGGATGTTGAACTTTCATCAATTTTGCACTGCTCTGTTTATCACCCTGTAGAAATTATATGAGGGGCTCTATGGATTTCATATTAACAAGAAAGATAGCCGAAAAATTGGGCAATTCAGTACTTGAAACAGAATCAGAATCGTTTGTGCCAATCACGATTCGCACAAACGCACCTCCAATCACGGGAGGTACGAAGTTTCCGGGGGAAAAAACCCAAGCCAAGGCACCTGATAGAGGTAAATCAATGATGATATGTAACCCACGAGTTATAAAGTAAATGATGAGTTGAAAAACCATTACATAAAATGAAAAGTTGCAGCAGTTCAAAATTGGGTGAGTTTTTGATTTGTAACACTTTCATTGTTGAGCAGTTTATTTTGTTTGTTTGTTTGTTCGTTTGTTTGTTTGTTAAGAATGGAAGTAGAATTGGATGTATTTTTATCCATTACCTACGTACAAAATTTTCAGCAATTTATACAGGGTGTTTCGCAATCACGATTACAAACTTCTAGGGATGATTCTCCAGCAAAAATGGACCAGGAAAAAATGTAACTCCGATGTCTCAAATCTTAAATGCTCCGTTGAAAAGTTACAAGGCGTTCAAGTTGAAATTTTGAAATCGATTTTTTGACAAGTGACTTTTGAACCGTTTAACCGATTTTGTTCAAAAGTTGCACCGAAGTTTACAGAAATAGGTCTCTATCGATAATAGTAACTTGTTTAAAAAAAAAGAACTCGGGAAACTCAACCGGTGTGAAGACAGCAAACACGAGATAGCAGAAATTTTTCCGAGGATTCCCGAACGACCAGTGGCGTACGTCCCGTCCAACAAATCCATCCTGACAGACGATGCGAGGCAACCGATCAGAATTTATACTTTGGACAACAAATAATATGACAAGAAGTTTGAAAAAATTGACTTGCGCTGAAGGCGCTTTCCACCCCGAACGCAAAGTTTTCCATTTATGCGCATATCTACTTCGCACTTTGACAATAAAAAAATCATATCTCAAAAATGCCATCTGTGATCCTTTTTTCATAAACGTGATTTGTAGAGCAGACTGGGAGCTATCGGAAATCGTAAAAAAAATCGACTTGCGCAAGGGTCCCCGGGGGTTAAAATTCACCCCGAACGCAAAGTTTTCACATTTATGCACATATCTACTTCGCACTTTGACATTAAAAAAATCATAAGTCAAAAATGCCATCTGTGATCATTTTTTCATGGACGTGATTTGAAGAACAGACTAGGAGCTATCGGAAATCGCAAAAAAATCGACTTGCGCTAGGGTCCCCGGGGGTTAAAATCCATCCCGAACGCGAAGTTCTCACATTAATACACATATCTACTTCGCACTTTGACATTGAAAAAATCTTCACACAAAAATGCCACCTGTGATCCTTTTTTCATAAACGTGATTTGTAGAGCAGACTAGGAGCTATCGGAAATCGCAAAAAAATCGACTTGCACTAGGGTCCCCGGGGGTTAAAATCCACCCCGAACGCAAAGTTTTCACATTAATACACATATCTACTTCGCACTTTGACATTAAAAAAATCATAACACAAAAATGCCACCTGTGATCCTTTTTTCATGAACGTGATTTGTAGAGCAGACTGGGAGCTATCGGAAATCGCAAAAAAATCGACTTGCGCTAGGGTCCCCGGGGGTTAAAATCGACCCCGAACGCAAAGTTTCCACATTTATTATCCGTTTCACCCTTATTTGCCACCCAGCAAGCTATGAAAAATTTCAGTTGCATTGGTACGCCTGAGACTCACAGGTGGTTTCACGCAGTGGAGGTTATGTAGCTCTGTCAGTCTGACACTTGGATGACGCCGCACCGTGGAAGAAAATTCGGACCGGGAGCCTAGCCCGGAAAAAGCGAGGAAAAAATGGCGCGGGGGGATGGCTTTTCAAGATTCAGGGGCGAAATCTTGACCCCCTAAACATCCAAGCCCGGGGGGAAGAGGAAACTTCTTGCATCTGCAGCAAATACCACTGTAATTATTCCCGTGAATTATTCGCAGTACTACCAGGTGTTGGATGCATAATTGGGAACAAAACTATGTGCTTTTATAGAGGTGATGGACAGGAAGCAAGTATAGACTAGGTTTCAAGGCACCAGCTCCCTGTCCATGAAGCAAAACGTGAATTGCTTGGCTTATCCAAGTCAAACTTGAGCTGAGAGTAAAGGGAACCGTAGGTTTTAAGGTAGGTTTGTACTTACCCCCTAACGCTGCTCCAACCACTGCCATGTTCTGGGCCATGTCTGGTTGCAGGCGTTTAATATACTGGATATGCCGCGGAACTTGCATTTTTGTCTTGTGCGGAATAATTTTTGGCATCTTGTGATTTGACGTTGTCAAAATTTGTCAATCAATTCATGAGCTGTCGTCAGTAGGTATGCTAGACCTAACAAAACAATATCATGGCTTGCTGCGTGGCAAATAAGGGTGAAACGGATAATATGCACATATCTACTTCTCACTTTGACATTAAAAAAATCATAACACAAAAATGCCACCTGTGATCCTTTTTTTATAGACGTGATTTGTAGAGCAGACTAGTAACTATCGGATATCGCAAAAAAATCGACTTGCACTAGGGTCCCCGAGGGTTCAAATCCACCCCGAACGCAAAGTTTTCACATTAATACACATATCTACTTCGCACTTTGACATTGAAAAAATCATAACACAAAAATGCCACCTGTGATCCTTTTTTCATGAACGTGATTTGTAGAGCAGACTGGGAGCTATCGGAAATCGCGAAAAAATCGACTTGTAGTAGGGTCTCCGGGGGTTAAAATCCACCCCGAACGCAAAGTTTTCACATCAATACACATATCTACTTCGCACTTTGACATTGAAAAAATCATAACACAAAAATGCCACCTGTGATCCTTTTTTCATAAACGTGATTTGTAGAGCAGACATTTTTGAGTTATGATTTTTTTAATGTCAAAGTGAGAAGTAGATGAGTGCATAAATGTGGAAACTTTGCGTTCGGGGTCGATTTTAACCCCCGGGGACCCTAGTGCAAGTCGATTTTTTTGCGATTTTCGATAGCTCCTAGTCTGCTCTACAAATCACGTTTATGAAAAAAGGATCACAGGTGGCATTTTTGTGTTATGATTTTTTCAATGTCAAAGTGCGAAGTAGATATGTGTTTCAATGTGAAAACTTTGCGTTCGGGGTGGATTTTAACCCCCGGGGACCCTAGTGCAAGTCGATTTTTTTGCGATTTTCGATAGCTCCTAGTCTGCTCTACAAATCACGTTCATGAAAAAAGGATCACAGGTGGCATTTTTGTGTTATGATTTTTTCAATGTCACAGTGCGAAGTAGATATGTGTATCAATGTGAAAACTTTGCGTTCGGGGTGGATTTTAACCCCCGGGGACCCTAGTGCAAGTCGATTTTTTTGCGATTTTCGATAGCTCCTAGTCTGCTCTACAAATCACGTTTATGAAAAAAGGATCACAGGTGGCATTTTTGTGTTATGATTTTTTCAATGTCACAGTGCGAAGTAGATATGTGTATCAATGTGAAAACTTTGCGTTCGGGGTGGATTTTAACCCCCGGGGACCCTAGTGCAAGTCGATTTTTTTGCGATTTTCGATAGCTCCTAGTCTGCTCTACAAATCACGTTTATGAAAAAAGGATCACAGGTGGCATTTTTGTGTTATGATTTTTTCAATGTCAAAGTGCGAAGTAGATATGTGTATCAATGTGAAAACTTTGCGTTCGGGGTGGATTTTAACCCCCGGGGACCCTAGTGCATGTCGATTTTTTTGCGATTTTCGATAGCTCCTAGTCTGCTCTACAAATCACGTTTATGAAAAAAGGCTCACAGGTGGCATTTTTGTGTTATGATTTTCTCAATGTCACAGTGCGAAGTAGATATGTGTATCAATGTGAAAACTTTGCGTTCGGGGTGGATTTTAACACCCGGGGACCCTAGTGCAAGTCGATTTTTTTGCGATTTTCGATAGCTCCTAGTCTGCTCTACAAATCACGTTGATGAAAAAAGGATCACAGGTGGCATTTTTGTGTTATGATTTTTTCAATGTCAAAGTGCGAAGTAGATATGTGTATCAATGTGAAAACTTTGCGTTCGGGGTGGATTTTAACCCCCGGGGACCCTAGCGCAAGTCGATTTTTTTGCGATTTTCGATAGCTCCTAGTCTGCTCTACAAATAACGTTTATGAAAAAAGGATCACAGGTGGCATTTTTGTGTTATGATTTTTTCAATGTCAAAGTGCGAAGTAGATATGTGTATCAATGTGAAAACTTTGCGTTCGGGGTGGATTTTAACCCCCGGGGACCCTAGTGCAGGTCGATTTTTTTGCGATTTCCGATAGCTCCTAGTCTGCTCTACAAATCACGTTAATGAAAAAAGGATCACAGGTGGCATTTTTGTGTTATGATTTTTTCAATGTCAAAGTGCGAAGTAGATATGTGTATCAATGTGAAAACTTTGCGTTCGGGGTGGATTTTAACCCCCGGAGACCCTAGTGCAAGTCGACTTTTTTGCGATTTTCGATAGCTCCTAGTCTGCTCTACAAATCACGTTTATGAAAAAAGGATCACAGGTGGCATTTTTGTGTTATGATTTTTTCAATGTCACAGTGCGAAGTAGATATGTGTATCAATGTGAAAACTTTGCGTTCGGGGTGGATTTTAACCCCCGGGGACCCTAGTGCAAGTCGATTTTTTTGCGATTTTCGATAGCTCCTAGTCTGCTCTACAAATCACGTTTATGAAAAAAGGATCACAGGTGGCATTTTTGTGTTATGATTTTTTCAATGTCACAGTGCGAAGTAGATATGTGTATCAATGTGAAAACTTTGCGTTCGGGGTGGATTTTAACCCCCGGGGACCCTAGTGCAAGTCGATTTTTTTGCGATTTTCGATAGCTCCTAGTCTGCTCTACAAATCACGTTTATGAAAAAAGGATCACAGGTGGCATTTTTGTGTTATGATTTTTTCAATGTCAAAGTGCGAAGTAGATATGTGTATCAATGTGAAAACTTTGCGTTCGGGGTGGATTTTAACCCCCGGGGACCCTAGTGCAAGTCGATTTTTTTGCGATTTTCGATAGCTCCTAGTCTGCTCTACAAATCACGTTTATGAAAAAAGGCTCACAGGTGGCATTTTTGTGTTATGATTTTCTCAATGTCACAGTGCGAAGTAGATATGTGTATCAATGTGAAAACTTTGCGTTCGGGGTGGATTTTAACCCCCGGGGACCCTAGTGCAAGTCGATTTTTTTGCGATTTTCGATAGCTCCTAGTCTGCTCTACAAATCACGTTAATGAAAAAAGGATCACAGGTGGCATTTTTGTGTTATGATTTTTTCAATGTCAAAGTGCGAAGTAGATATGTGTATCAATGTGAAAACTTTGCGTTCGGGGTGGATTTTAACCCCCGGGGACCCTAGCGCAAGTCGATTTTTTTGCGATTTTCGATAGCTCCTAGTCTGCTCTACAAATAACGTTTATGAAAAAAGGATCACAGGTGGCATTTTTGTGTTATGATTTTTTCAATGTCAAAGTGCGAAGTAGATATGTGTATCAATGTGAAAACTTTGCGTTCGGGGTGGATTTTAACCCCCGGGGACCCTAGTGCAGGTCGATTTTTTTGCGATTTCCGATAGCTCCTAGTCTGCTCTACAAATCACGTTAATGAAAAAAGGATCACAGGTGGCATTTTTGTGTTATGATTTTTTCAATGTCAAAGTGCGAAGTAGATATGTGTATCAATGTGAAAACTTTGCGTTCGGGGTGGATTTTAACCCCCGGAGACCCTAGTGCAAGTCGACTTTTTTGCGATTTTCGATAGCTCCTAGTCTGCTCTACAAATCACGTTTATGAAAAAAGGATCACAGGTGGCATTTTTGTGTTATGATTTTTTCAATGTCACAGTGCGAAGTAGATATGTGTATCAATGTGAAAACTTTGCGTTCGGGGTGGATTTTAACCCCCGGGGACCCTAGTGCAAGTCGATTTTTTTGCGATTTTCGATAGCTCCTAGTCTGCTCTACAAATCACGTTTATGAAAAAAGGCTCACAGGTGGCATTTTTGTGTTATGATTTTCTCAATGTCACAGTGCGAAGTAGATATGTGTATCAATGTGAAAACTTTGCGTTCGGGGTGGATTTTAACACCCGGGGACCCTAGTGCAAGTCGATTTTTTTGCGATTCTCGATAGCTCCTAGTCTGCTCTACAAATCACGTTAATGAAAAAGGATCACAGGTGGCATTTTTGTGTTATGATTTTTTCAATGTCAAAGTGCGAAGAAGATATGTGTATCAATGTGAAAACTTTGCGTTCGGGGTGGATTTTAACCCCCGGGGACCCTAGCGCAAGTCGATTTTTTTGCGATTTTCGATAGCTCCTAGTCTGCTCTACAAATAACGTTTATGAAAAAAGGATCACAGGTGGCATTTTTGTGTTATGATTTTTTCAATGTCAAAGTGCGAAGTAGATATGTGTATCAATGTGAAAACTTTGCGTTCGGGGTGGATTTTAACCCCCGGGGACCCTAGTGCAGGTCGATTTTTTTGCGATTTCCGATAGCTCCTAGTCTGCTCTACAAATCACGTTAATGAAAAAAGGATCACAGGTGGCATTTTTGTGTTATGATTTTTTCAATGTCAAAGTGCGAAGTAGATATGTGTATCAATGTGAAAACTTTGCGTTCGGGGTGGATTTTAACCCCCGGAGACCCTAGTGCAAGTCGACTTTTTTGCGATTTTCGATAGCTCCTAGTCTGCTCTACAAATCACGTTTATGAAAAAAGGATCACAGGTGGCATTTTTGTGTTATGATTTTTTCAATGTCACAGTGCGAAGTAGATATGTGTATCAATGTGAAAACTTTGCGTTCGGGGTGGATTTTAACCCCCGGGGACCCTAGTGCAAGTCGATTTTTTTGCGATTTTCGATAGCTCCTAGTCTGCTCTACAAATCACGTTTATGAAAAAAGGATCACAGGTGGCATTTTTGTGTTATGATTTTTTCAATGTCACAGTGCGAAGTAGATATGTGTATCAATGTGAAAACTTTGCGTTCGGGGTGGATTTTAACCCCCGGGGACCCTAGTGCAAGTCGATTTTTTTGCGATTTTCGATAGCTCCTAGTCTGCTCTACAAATCACGTTTATGAAAAAAGGATCACAGGTGGCATTTTTGTGTTATGATTTTTTCAATGTCAAAGTGCGAAGTAGATATGTGTATCAATGTGAAAACTTTGCGTTCGGGGTGGATTTTAACCCCCGGGGACCCTAGTGCAAGTCGATTTTTTTGCGATTTTCGATAGCTCCTAGTCTGCTCTACAAATCACGTTTATGAAAAAAGGCTCACAGGTGGCATTTTTGTGTTATGATTTTCTCAATGTCACAGTGCGAAGTAGATATGTGTATCAATGTGAAAACTTTGCGTTCGGGGTGGATTTTAACCCCCGGGGACCCTAGTGCAAGTCGATTTTTTTGCGATTTTCGATAGCTCCTAGTCTGCTCTACAAATCACGTTAATGAAAAAAGGATCACAGGTGGCATTTTTGTGTTATGATTTTTTCAATGTCAAAGTGCGAAGTAGATATGTGTATCAATGTGAAAACTTTGCGTTCGGGGTGGATTTTAACCCCCGGGGACCCTAGTGCAGGTCGATTTTTTTGCGATTTCCGATAGCTCCTAGTCTGCTCTACAAATCACGTTAATGAAAAAAGGATCACAGGTGGCATTTTTGTGTTATGATTTTTTCAATGTCAAAGTGCGAAGTAGATATGTGTATCAATGTGAAAACTTTGCGTTCGGGGTGGATTTTAACCCCCGGAGACCCTAGTGCAAGTCGACTTTTTTGCGATTTTCGATAGCTCCTAGTCTGCTCTACAAATCACGTTTATGAAAAAAGGATCACAGGTGGCATTTTTGTGTTATGATTTTTTCAATGTCACAGTGCGAAGTAGATATGTGTATCAATGTGAAAACTTTGCGTTCGGGGTGGATTTTAACCCCCGGGGACCCTAGTGCAAGTCGATTTTTTTGCGATTTTCGATAGCTCCTAGTCTGCTCTACAAATCACGTTTATGAAAAAAGGATCACAGGTGGCATTTTTGTGTTATGATTTTTTCAATGTCACAGTGCGAAGTAGATATGTGTATCAATGTGAAAACTTTGCGTTCGGGGTGGATTTTAACCCCCGGGGACCCTAGTGCAAGTCGATTTTTTTGCGATTTTCGATAGCTCCTAGTCTGCTCTACAAATCACGTTTATGAAAAAAGGATCACAGGTGGCATTTTTGTGTTATGATTTTTTCAATGTCAAAGTGCGAAGTAGATATGTGTATCAATGTGAAAACTTTGCGTTCGGGGTGGATTTTAACCCCCGGGGACCCTAGTGCAAGTCGATTTTTTTGCGATTTTCGATAGCTCCTAGTCTGCTCTACAAATCACGTTTATGAAAAAAGGCTCACAGGTGGCATTTTTGTGTTATGATTTTCTCAATGTCACAGTGCGAAGTAGATATGTGTATCAATGTGAAAACTTTGCGTTCGGGGTGGATTTTAACCCCCGGGGACCCTAGCGCAAGTCGATTTTTTTGCGATTTTCGATAGCTCCTAGTCTGCTCTACAAATAACGTTTATGAAAAAAGGATCACAGGTGGCATTTTTGTGTTATGATTTTTTCAATGTCAAAGTGCGAAGTAGATATGTGTATCAATGTGAAAACTTTGCGTTCGGGGTGGATTTTAACCCCCGGGGACCCTAGTGCAGGTCGATTTTTTTGCGATTTCCGATAGCTCCTAGTCTGCTCTACAAATCACGTTAATGAAAAAAGGATCACAGGTGGCATTTTTGTGTTATGATTTTTTCAATGTCAAAGTGCGAAGTAGATATGTGTATCAATGTGAAAACTTTGCGTTCGGGGTGGATTTTAACCCCCGGAGACCCTAGTGCAAGTCGACTTTTTTGCGATTTTCGATAGCTCCTAGTCTGCTCTACAAATCACGTTTATGAAAAAAGGATCACAGGTGGCATTTTTGTGTTATGATTTTTTCAATGTCACAGTGCGAAGTAGATATGTGTATCAATGTGAAAACTTTGCGTTCGGGGTGGATTTTAACCCCCGGGGACCCTAGTGCAAGTCGATTTTTTTGCGATTTTCGATAGCTCCTAGTCTGCTCTACAAATCACGTTTATGAAAAAAGGATCACAGGTGGCATTTTTGTGTTATGATTTTTTCAATGTCACAGTGCGAAGTAGATATGTGTATCAATGTGAAAACTTTGCGTTCGGGGTGGATTTTAACCCCCGGAGACCCTAGCGCAAGTCGATTTTTTTGCGGTTTTCGATAGCTCCTAGTCTGCTCTACAAATCACGTTTATGAAAAAAAAATCACAGGTGGCATTTTTGTGTTATGATTTTTTCAATGTCACAGTGCGAAGTAGATATGTGTATCAATGTGAAAACTTTGCGTTCGGGGTGGATTTTAACCCCCGGGGACCCTAGCGCAAGTCGATTTTTTTGCGATTTTCGATAGCTCCTAGTCTGCTCTACAAATAACGTTTATGAAAAAAGGATCACAGGTGGCATTTTTGTGTTATGATTTTTTCAATGTCAAAGTGCGAAGTAGATATGTGTATCAATGTGAAAACTTTGCGTTCGGGGTGGATTTTAACCCCCGGGGACCCTAGTGCAAGTCGATTTTTTTGCGATTTCCGATAGCTCCTAGTCTGCTCTACAAATCACGTTAATGAAAAAAGGATCACAGGTGGCATTTTTGTGTTATGATTTTTTCAATGTCAAAGTGCGAAGTAGATATGTGTATCAATGTGAAAACTTTGCGTTCGGGGTGGATTTTAACCCCCGGAGACCCTAGTGCAAGTCGATTTTTCTGCGATTTTCGATAGCTCCTAGTCTGCTCTACAAATCACGTTTATGAAAAAAGGATCACAGGTGGCATTTTTGTGTTATGATTTTTTCAATGTCAAAGTGCGAAGTAGATATGTGTATCAATGTGAAAACTTTGCGTTCGGGGTGGATTTTAACCCCCGGGGACCCTAGTGCAAGTCGATTTTTTTGCGATTTCCGATAGCTCCTTGTCTGCTCTACAAATCACGTTAATGAAAAAAGGATCACAGGTGGCATTTTTGTGTTATGATTTTTTCAATGTCAAAGTGCGAAGTAGATATGTGTATCAATGTGAAAACTTTGCGTTCGGGGTGGATTTTAACCCCCGGGGACCCTAGCGCAAGTCGATTTTTTTGCGATTTTTGATAGCTCCTAGTCTGCTCTACAAATCACGTTTATGAAAAAAGGATCACAGGTGGCATTTTTGTGTTATGATTTTTTCAATGTCACAGTGCGAAGTAGATATGTGTATCAATGTGAAAACTTTGCGTTCGGGGTGGATTTTAACCCCCGGGGACCCTAGTGCAAGTCGATTTTTTTGCGATTTTCGATAGCTCCTAGTCTGCTCTACAAATCACGTTTATGAAAAAAGGATCACAGGTGGCATTTTTGTGTTATGATTTTTTCAATGTCAAAGTGCGAAGTAGATATGTGTATCAATGTGAAAACTTTGCGTTCGGGGTGGATTTTAACCCCCGGGGACCCTATTGCAAGTCGATTTTTTTGCGATTTCCGATAGCTCCTAGTCTGCTCTACAAATCACGTTAATGAAAAAAGGATCACAGGTGGCATTTTTGTGTTATGATTTTTTCAATGTCAAAGTGCGAAGTAGATATGTGTATCAATGTGAAAACTTTGCGTTCGGGGTGGATTTTAACCCCCGGGGACCCTAGCGCAAGTCGATTTTTCTGCGATTTTCGATAGCTCCTAGTCTGCTCTACAAATCACGTTTATGAAAAAAGGATCACAGGTGGCATTTTTGTGTTATGATTTTTTCAATGTCAAAGTGCGAAGTAGATATGTGTATCAATGTGAAAACTTTGCGTTCGGGGTGGATTTTAACCCCCGGGGACCCTAGTGCAAGTCGATTTTTTTGCGATTTCCGATAGCTCCTAGTCTGCTCTACAAATCACGTTGATGAAAAAAGGATCACAGGTGGCATTTTTGTGTTATGATTTTTTCAATGTCAAAGTGCGAAGTAGATATGTGTATCAATGTGAAAACTTTGCGTTCGGGGTGGATTTTAACCCCCGGGGACCCTAGCGCAAGTCGATTTTTTTGCGATTTTCGATAGCTCCTAGTCTGCTCTACAAATCACGTTTATGAAAAAAGGATCACAGGTGGCATTTTTGTGTTATGATTTTTTCAATGTCACAGTGCGAAGTAGATATGTGTATCAATGTGAAAACTTTGCGTTCGGGGTGGATTTTAACCCCCGGGGACCCTAGTGCAAGTCGATTTTTTTGCGATTTTCGATAGCTCCTAGTCTGCTCTACAAATCACGTTAATGAAAAAAGGATCACAGGTGGCATTTTTGTGTTATGATTTTTTCAATGTCAAAGTGCGAAGTAGATATGTGTATCAATGTGAAAACTTTGCGTTCGGGGTGGATTTTAACCCCCGGGGACCCTAGCGCAAGTCGATTTTTGTGCGATTTTCGATAGCTCCTAGTCTGCTCTACAAATCACGTTTATGAAAAAAGGATCACAGGTGGCATTTTTGTGTTATGATTTTTTCAATGTCAAAGTGCGAAGTAGATATGTGTATCAATGTGAAAACTTTGCGTTCGGGGTGGATTTTAACCCCCGGGGACCCTAGTGCAAGTCGATTTTTTTGCGATTTCCGATAGCTCCTAGTCTGCTCTACAAATCACGTTAATGAAAAAAGGATCACAGGTGGCATTTTTGTGTTATGATTTTTTCAATGTCAAAGTGCGAAGTAGATATGTGTATCAATGTGAAAACTTTGCGTTCGGGGTGGATTTTAACCCCCGGAGACCCTAGTGCAAGTCGACTTTTTTGCGATTTTCGATAGCTCCTAGTCTGCTCTACAAATCACGTTCGTGAAAAAAAGATCACAGGTGGCATTTTTGTGTTATGATTTTTTCAATGTCAAAGTGCGAAGTAGATATGTGTATCAATGTGAAAACTTTGCGTTCGGGGTGGATTTTAACCCCCGGGGACCCTAGTGCAAGTCGATTTTTTTGCGATTTTCGATAGCTCCTAGTCTGCTCTACAAATCACGTTTATGAAAAAAGGATCACAGGTGGCATTTTTGTGTTATGATTTTTTCAATGTCAAAGTGCGAAGTAGATATGTGTATCAATGTGAAAACTTTGCGTTCGGGGTGGATTTTAACCCCCGGGGACCCTAGTGCAAGTCGATTTTTTTGCGATTTTCGATAGCTCCTAGTCTACTCTACAAATCACGTTTATGAAAAAAGGATCACAGGTGGCATTTTTGTGTTATGATTTTTTTAATGTCAAAGTGCGAAGTAGATATGCGCATAAATGGAAAACTTTGCGTTCGAAGTGAAAAGCGCCTCTAGCGCAAGTCAATTTTTTCAAACTTCTTGTCATATTATTTGTAGTCCAAAGTATAAATTCAAATCGGTTGCCTCGCATCGTCTGTCAGGATGGATTTGTTGGACGGGACGTACGCCACTGGTCGTTCGGGAATCTTCGGAAAAATTTCTGCTATCTCGAGTTTGCTGTCTTCACACCGGTGGGAAACTCATGCTTTTTTAACTTAAATAAGTTTTCTCGGTGTTTCAACCTGTATAAATAGCTAGTGAGGTGGGGTCTGACAGAGCCAATAAGCGAAAATAAAAAGTTGTGCTGTGCTTTTAGGAGTACCTAGTGAGAGAAGCGTGCCCAGCCATAGCTTCCTGTCCACCCCATCTCTAGATCGCAAGTACCTGAAGATATAATTCACATTTTTCTCACATACCTACCTACCTATTTCGCAGTTTTAATTTGTTTTTCCACGTCAGCAGTCTCCACCAAAGTCCAAAGTCACAAAAAAAACCAAAGAAATGAGCATTTTCATTCAACATTACAACATTCACCTGCCAAAGAACACCATTTTGGTATTGGGGTGTCCCCGTTTGATTAGCAACTTCTAGTAGAAGTTGAAGTAGAAACAAAACGAGAAGCAATTATTTATTCTTTCAACCACATCATACGGCCCTATGAGTCCGTCAAGATCTCCAACAGAGAACTAAATTGTTGGTGATTTGATTGGCTTATCAACGGCTAACGCGCTCTCCCAGGCAAGTCGCCGGTCCACAATTTCCACTTGTTCCACGACACCAAACTTGTTGTTGGCCAGGTTCTGGGAAGTGATGGAAACAAGGATGGAAATGAGGAGATGTATAAGCATCAGGAACAGATCAATGATCAATGCCTGTTTTCAAACGGCAGCTAACAACACAACAGTTCCTGTTGCTTTTCAATTCAACGATTTCAAACTTGCGCTAAATTCTTCGCCGCTTTGACGTTAGGTTAGATGAATGATTGTGTGATATTTGGATAGCCCCATATGCAACCAACATTACTTTCCTGCATGTTCAATAGTACGTTCTCCTGACCCGACGGCGCAGATGCAACATGGACGCAACTGTCGCTATTTAGCGCCAAATTTGAAACATCCAGACAAATATCGATTTTTCTATGGAATACCAGGCTATTTCATGACTAAGTCTCCAGATAGATACAAAAAAGTTACTAAAAATGTGAAGAAGAACCAGTCGCAAGCCAAATTTCTATTTTGTGTAGTTCTTTTTCACAAAATAATGGAAATATTGGGCGTTCGTTGCTTACTTCGCAAATGATTCACAGTCTGTAATGGCAATGTTGTCAGAGTTAGCATGGCCGCCGTTACCAATAATAATTTATATTACAATTACTGTCACCTCAAATAGTCACTATAAAATCAATTTGTTTTGCAATATGTTTCCTTGCGCGTTTCTAGTTAGGAAACCTGACACCATACTGAATAAAAGTTCAAAGTTTAGAAATTACTATATCGAAATAATTGAAATTTATATTTCTTGTTTACTTGGCAACCCCGAACGAGGCTTCTGCCGCTCTCCTACCTGGCTTCTGGTCCGGATAGTCTTATGCAACCCGCAGTACACTGATGTAGCAAGGACTGCCTAAAACGTAACGTGTGAGAGTGGCTCTCGCGGCTCGCCTACCTTTGACCCCAGAGGGTTTTAGTTAGAGGAGACTCTGAGAGGGCCCTGACCAAAACTTCCACGTCACGTGTTCGCGGAAACGGAATAAAATAAAACCTTTTTCTTCATCGTATCGACTCTCGCTTCTACACTTGTCATGACACAGTGTTTATTTCCATTTTTTATTGTAAGAACCGAAAGCGTGCCTTCCTATTCCACCTTCAAAATGATTGTTTTTTATTTTTAAAAGATTAAAATAACATCAGACTCATAACTCACAAACAGTGAGCATCAATAGTTGAAAATTTCACTTACACAAACGATTATTGATAGTTTTCCTAATCATGATACGTGTTAACAGACGCTATTTGTCTGGAAGTTTCATATCAAGCGCCTAATTGTACGCGCATGGGCCTGGTTAACACGTAAGATACACAGTCCTATTGTTCATCTATTTTTGATATTCGTCAAATTTCAATTTAAGATCCGGGCGGGCGTAAGAAGTGGTAATAGTAATAAATAACTTACTTCGGATTGATTCAAAACTGATTTCTACTTCTATTCCAACAGATCATACTACATCCTCAAGCAACAATACAATGACATTTTTCAGGAAAGACCCACCTATACCTACATGGAATAAAATCCGCCAAAGCGAGGGAGTGCAGAAAAATGGCGTGCTATGATAGGTACATACCGGAAATCAGGTAGGTACGCTAGTCGGCAGTTTCTTTCCCGGGTCCCTTCCCTTTGATGGTGACAAGAAGTGACACAAACACACGACTGGCACTACTGCACTTGCACTACCCACAGATGCACTACCGGACCGGATCGTAGTCATTAGTCAATCACCACCACCCCATCATCCTTCTCCTCCCCAGCGTTGGCCACTCTCACTCCCACTCTCCAAATACTTCACTCTCCCCAAGTGCCCACCCAAGTCTCCAATCTCCAGCCGAGAACGTGCTGTTATTGTGCTCTTCAAATCCTCTAAACCACCCGTCACCAACAAACTGCCTTGGCTGCCTTCTACCTACACTACAAACACAAAACACAACCATCTACACTCTACAGTATTCTCAACACAGCACTGGAACCAGTAACCAGTTTCTTAAACGCCACCCGGAACCATCACGGCGCCGTCCCGCCAATCCTGGCTGGAATCAGCAGGCGAGTTACACCTGGCCTTGACAGGTCCCTCACCCTCGGCTGGCCCCCTAAGCTTTGAAAGTTGAAGCCTCAGTAACCTCACTTTTCTAAGCATTTCCAAGTTTGCTGCACGTTGATGAGTTTGGTGCGCGATTATTTTGGTTTTGACTGATGGATGTGGATTGTGGATATGGTGGTGATGATGGTGATGATGATAGATTGATTGGTTAAGGTAAAATGAACATTAATTTTTGCAACGCAAGGTGTGTCGGTATCATCAATGTGATGTGACATCAATAGATCATCGGGCTATGTGAAAAAGAGAACCAACAGTGACAGCAAGTGAATAGTAAGCGTACCTCAAGAGGCATTGAACTGATAATGCAGGTGACCCTGATGAACCGTGATCCTAAAACACTGAAGGTAGGTAGGTACCTACTTACCTGGGATATTTGCGTATTTCTGACCAGCACAAAGAAACCTTGGTGACCGAGGGGTTAACCACTTGGCAAATCTGGTGTACAGCTGTGAGCGAGTTTATGGCAATTGTAGCAATTTTCTAGCAATTATGTGGAAATTTTCTGGAAATTGTGGCGATTGTAGGGTTGCCAGATCTCATATATTTGGTATGAGACTCGTATATTTGAACAAGATCTCATACCTCATACCACACATCAAATATATGAGCAAATCTCATATATTTTGAGCTCTTAGCTGTTTCTGTTTTGTTAGATTACCTACCTACTTTTTTGAAGATGAGCGATTTGTTATAAATAGAGGTAGGTAGTTAGTATGGAACTTCTCATATAGGCGGTTCCCTTTTGCTCGCAACTCGTGCGCAGGTCTTCAAGCATACAATCTCACTGGTTCAATTGGCTGTTTAACCGGGAGCGCTTTATCGATCGAGCTGCTTGGGATTGGGGTTGACGACGGCGCCAATATAGGTGAACTTGCGAGGACCCAGGTTAATGAGAATGGCTATACCTAGGCATTAGCAACTATCTAATTAGGACTTTATTAAATTTCATCAGATTTTCAGATAATTTTTTTTTATTTGTATTTTTTACGAAATGTTAGTTGTGATGTGGATAGTCATGATAAAAAAATTGACCTCATATATCTTTTGCTAATCTCATATATATTTCTCAGGTGTCTCATATATATGATTCAAAAAAATCTGGCAACCCTAGGCGATTGGCGATTTTGGTGTACACATTTTTCTCAGGTGGTCGACCCCTCGTTAATGACCGTGTCATAGTCATAAAGGGGACCTCGATTTTGATCCTTCCCAAAGTAGGAATGGACTACAATACTACAAATAATGGCCGCAAGAAGGTTTTTCGTAAGAAATTTTGCAGAGAATCCACAGAAAGTTTCGAGAAAAAAATTATGAAAGTTTTAGGTAACTACACGCTGTGTATTTTTAGCGCCAGGCGTATTATGCAACTCCCCGAACGAAGTGGAAATGGTAGGTACTAAACGAAAGATAAAAATAACACACCAACGGGACAAGGGAGCAAAATAACGCGTCATAAAACAAAAAACAGGGCCAACTATCGCAAGAAATCGTAACAAAGCCACTAAAGACAGGGGGCCGTATTCATACCTCGCTTTTAAGCTAAAAGCGCTATTAGAGCGATGCGTATTTAGGGGCAATTCTCATATTTCAGTGTTTGCAATTAAGTACATACAATCGCTCCCAATCGCAATAATGCATTTTTGAACACTGAAATATGAGAAATGCCCCTAAATGCGCATCGCTCTAATAGCGCTTTCAGCTTAAAAGCGAGGTATGAATACGGCCCATTGTTTTTGTGGCAATACGCTACCAAAAGACACAAATGGAACCGGGGAGCAAAATTGGGGTGTTGGACTGGGACTCTCATTTTCTTGTCACCCCGGATTTGGATAACTTCTCGGATAACTCATTTTTTTGTTACATTCTCAACTGCACAGATTTGCAGATGACGCTACAAGAATCTATAATTATGTTTCTCTTCCGCTCTGCAGCTAATCCGCAGCCTGTTTCACTTATTTTTCAAAGTATGTACTTACACGTTTGTCTAAGAAACTTTTGTTTCGCCGCTAAAGAATGACACTGGCGTGGCAGCAATTGCTATCAAGAATATAAATAAATATAGAGATATGAGAGATAATAGCTATTTACGATACGAGTGTTAAAAGTGACAGGTATTATTTTGTGAGCGGGGACGCTTGCGAAACGAGCATTAGCGAATAGAGCAACCCCGCGAACAAAATAAGACACTTTTAACGCGTGTATCGTACAGGATTTTATCTACAATGGTCTTTGAAATGTTTGGTAAATGTCAGAATTTATTGAAAATATGACAGAAATCCGCAGAATCATCATTTTTTCACGTCGCCCATGACGACGTGCTAAAAGTGACGGGTATTATTTAACGCTTGTAGATAAATATAGTCATATGGCTCCATTGCGGTAGATGAGGTGGCGATGAACAGTAGGGATCGGTGAACCAGTGGTCCTTCGGTAACAACTTTTCATTGTGGAAGAATGAGCGGCGGCTTGCTGAATTCGAAAACTCACTATACAGGGTGATTCACCACCAAATGGACATAGCCTAAGGGTAGGTCCAGTTTTACCAGGCGAACCAGGATCTGGCTTTGAAATTTTTCTAACACTGTTTGTTTCGAAGTTACAGGGTGATTCATGTATTTTGTCGAATTTTTTGACAAGCCGTATCTTCAGAACGACCGAATAGATTGCATTGAAATTTTGTGGGCTGATTCTTCTATTGATATCTGACACATCGCTCTATCAAACAGTTTGAAGTTTCCATGGCCGGCCTTGTAAAGAAAACTTCAAAGCTTTTTTCAAAAAAATACATTCTGTATGCACATTTTCCGAATTTCATTTTCAAATTCGGAAACTACATCAAACATGCTGATAATAACGCAAAAAAAATTGCTTGGCACCATTGAGCTGTCAAGAAAATTTTGACAATCGTAATGCAATATACGCAATATTTTTAAATATTTGCAAATGATCTATTATGCCCCTGAATTTCAGCCGTTTCGTCAGAAAAATTAAAATGACATTTTTCTCGTTTTCTCAGAATCAACAAAAAATTTCATCAGAATTTTCAAAAAATTTTTGATACGTTTTTCAATTTCAGCTCAAATTGGGATAGAAGTGAAGCTGAGGGACGTGACAATAATTTTTTGAAAATTCGGCTGAAACTTTTTGTTACTACTGAAAAAACGAGAAAAATGTCATTTTTACTTTTATGACGAAACGGCTGAAATTTGGGGCCATAATGAATCATTTGTGAATATTTAAAAATGTTAATTTACAAAAAATCCTAACCTCAAAAATCATCAGGATCGTCAATTTTCTTTTGACAGCTTGATGGTGCCAAGCAATTTTTTTTACGATATTGATAGCATGTTTCATGTAGTTTTCGAACATGAAAATGAATTTTGAATAATATGCATACAGAGTGTCTTTTTTCAAAAAAGCTTTGAATTTTTTTTTTCAAGGCCGGCCTTGGAAATTTTTAGCTCTTTGTTAAAGTGATGTGTCAGATATCAATAGAAGAATAAACCCATAAAATTTCAAACCAATCTGTTGGGTTGTTCTAAAGTTATGGCTTGTCAAAAAATTCTACGAAACCCTGCTGAAAATGCCCGCATTGAACCGAAAAAAAAAATTAAAACGGCCGAAGAAGGTTTTCAACTTCGGGATGAATGTGGTTAGTGAAACAAATTTATTGAACGAATCCAATAAGGAATTTCATCAAGCAGGTCGAATACGGGGAACAAAGGGAAATACGGAATAGGTTCAAAAAGGAATTTGGGAATGTTTATGAAGCAGGGCGAATGCGGGGAACAAAGAAAAATACGAAACAGGTTCAAAAAGCGTTTTAACTCGGGTTCTAACTTCGTGATGAATGTGGTTAGTGAAACAAATTTATTGAACGAATCCAATAAGGAATTTCATCAAGCAGGTCGAATACGGGGAATAAAGGGAAATACGGAATAGGTTCAAAAAGGAATTTGGGAATGTTTATGAAGCAGGGCGAATCCGGGGGGCAAAGAGGAATACGAAACAGGTTCAAGAAGGGTTTTGGTCATGTTTGTGAATCAGGCCGAATGCGGGGGAAAAAGGGAATAATGAAACAGGTTCAAAAAGTGTTTTGGGAATATTTATGAAGCAGGGCAAATGCGGCGAACAAAGGGAAATACACGAAACAGGTTCAAAAAGAGTTTTGGGAATGTTCGTGAAGCAGGCCGAATGCGGGGAAGAGGGAATAATGAAACAGGTCAAATGCGGGAAAAAAAGGGAAATACGATACAGGTTCGAAAAGGACTTTTGGATTGTTTATGAAGCAGGCTGAAATGGTATCTGGGAAAAGAAAAACATCCTCGAAAAAAATCTGGTTCAACCTCGTCAGGTCCTTTTTTTTATGAAGACCTGTTCAGATTAACTTGAATGAGGGGACGCGACGTTATTTCTAAGAACGTTTTTCCAGGAACGCTCTTAGGGTTAGGGATCGGACGTTTAATTGATGTCAAAGAGGTAGAATTTTGTACACATACTTTTTAGATTCAAGGAAACATCCTGGAATTTTGGTTATACCTAATCGAGTACTTACCTAATATTTAGCAAAAACATCCAGAAAAATTATTTTTTGCACTGCCTATACAAAAAGCGTCATTTTACTCCCTCAAATGCTGGAGTAAAGTAGCTGTTTACACTCCCTCAGGGAAAAAAAGTGGTTTTATTATAATAAAACATAATATTTCCATTGTTTACAAATCGCCTCAGTTACCGAACTCGTAAAACATTCCCAAACGATGCGATTCTACCGTTCGCCAAGTTGAATTATCATGTTGAAGGGCTACCGGACATTGGTAAACTTAATACCTGAACAGCGCCCAATAGCCCGGTAGTGCAAGAAATAGCATGTATCTACACCATGGGACTGAAGTGCATCTTTTGATCCCTCTATATAAAATATGCACTTTATGTCCCTATAGGTGTACAAATATACTATTTGCAACGCTCTTACCGGGATCCATATGCATTAGGCTGCAACGCAATAATCCTGATATGCATATGAGTGCCTATGTATGGCCGAAAATAACAAGAGGATATCCACTGGATCGTCCATTCGACACAAATCTTGGTATCTGGAAAGTACCTAATCGTCGAAATTTTGACAAAAGGTATAAATGATATAATAAAATATCCTTGTTATAATAACTTGTTTAATGCAAAATGTCGCGTAATAATTTTTAATAAACTTAATACAAGTACCTAGGTATGTATTACTATCTACTATGTCATGATTTTTCAAGTTTGAGTTCATTTTGTACCTATTATCAGGAGTCTTAGAATTTCCTCGAGGTTGTGAATAATTCTGAAATATGTTTGAATATGTTAATTTCCCTTTTTTTTCAAATAATGTATTTTATATGGCACCTCATTTTGTACGTAACTGATGACTTGTGCTTTTGCTGAAAAAATATAACAAAAAACATTACAATAAATTATGAAAAAATCAAAATTCAACTTATCTCAACATTTCTTGGTTATTTTTAGAGTTGGCGATAATGGAATACTCGACTCTGTGTTTTCATCATTTGATGAGCTTACAGAAGGGGATATCTGTATACCATGGCTGTATACCTACTGGCTTCATTGTTTTTTTATTAGCTGTGCCGTCTGAAGATAGCTCTGATGTATCTTTGGCTTGTTTCAATCTCTTCCTCGCATTAACGAGTTTCTCTGAAATAAAACTCATACACTCAACTTAACAGAATTATCAAAATCATTGCATAATTACCTACCAAATGTTCCCTTTTTTAAAACTCTGCATTTGAATAATTCTCAAGCTTCATTAGGTGCTGGGTGGCTCGCGTGCCTTTGATTGTCGAAATGTACAATTGTCCACGTTCTCATTAGTGTGACATCTTCAAGTAAGTCTCTGCGTTTTCCTAGGATGTCACAATGTTTTTTTGTTCCATCAAAGTTACCTAAGTAGGTAGGTACACATTAACCCGATGACTACCTGTGACAGCGTTTCCTCAACGACCTCAACTCAAATTCAAACGTCCTTAAGGGCGCCGGTCATTTGCTATAAAATGTCCTCATGCCTTCCTGCGAAACAGCCTTATTTTCAACAGAAATTTATCGTTGAGGTAAATTTGAAATGGGGAAAGATGGCTCTACTCGTTCACTGCGAGTTATATTTTTTTTCAGAAGGCAGAAAAAAAAATTGCAAATAAAAAAAATTAAAATAAAATAAAAAATTCGCAGTGAACGAGTAAAGCCATCCTTTCTCTGTTCAAATTCACCTCAACGATAATTTCTGTTGGAAAATAAGGCTGTTTCCCAGGAAGGCGTGAGCGCATTTTATAGTAAATGACCCGCGCCCTTAAGCTGTCGTGGAGCAAGGCCGTGCGATATGCCGATATGTGATCAAAAAAAGCAAAATCCGGGAATTTTCGTAATAATTCAACTTTTGAGTCCTACCGACCATAATCTACCGTTATTATCAAGGGCATTATATACTTTGACATGTTTTTTTGAATAAATTGTTTCAGCGGTTTCTACCATCCTTTAAAATAACGCTAGACATTCAAAATTAAAAGCCATGCTCACCACCATCATCAATTACTAAAGAAACACTAACTTATTTCTTCAAAACGATTCAGCTTCTGCAGCAACGACCAAACGGCACAAGATTAGTGTTTAGGATGCACTCTTCTCTTCCGAGCATCCCTTCACCATGTGTTCTTATTCGCACATATGGCAGGGCGTTTTTGAGTAGGTTCCAACGCTCCTCGACTAAACACTCACCTACCTACTTTGGTACTCTACCCACAACCCCCGACAAGACAAAGAAACACACAAACCGGAAATTTAAAACCCATCATAGTAAACAATAGGCGGACAGAAATTTTCCTTTCCTCGATTTTTTAGGATAGTTTGGGAGGGGGGCTCTTATAACCCTTATGACCCCCCTGGATCCGCGCCTGGCTAGAATTTCGCTACATTCGTTGGTTACAGTCGGCAGAAATGAAAAATGCCTGTGAATTTTGAGAACAATAGGTACTTTTTGATTGTAGCGGGCGTCTGTATTTATGTATAATGTTCAAATAATCAAAAACACATAATGGGCCATAAGTTTTATAGGTATTACTCAATGATAGATAATATAAGCTGAATTTGCTTTAGAAAATCAGCAAAGAGTTCTCCCCAACCCATTTTTTTACAGATAAATATACCGTGTGTCTTTCGAAAACCGCAGCAGCCCTCCTATGGGAAATAGAAATTTTTATGGAGTATTTTAAAGTACTTTTGCTATTATTTGCGTTAATCATGAAGCTGCTTTCACTTCCGGAAGTAACCGAATGTGAGATCAACTCATGATTTTCAGATGGAACACCTTATATATTTTTTGATATGCGGATAGAGATTTTTTTTTATCGACACAAAGGTGGTCTTAAAAATTCTTATGATGAAAAATGACGACTTTATACAGGGTGTTCCAGATTTAAATCGCGTCCTTCTGGGAAGTGATGGGAAACGTCAAAAAAAGTAACTATCTCGAAAAAATATATGTCAGAAACAAATAATAACGGAGATATAGGCGTTCAAAGTTGAACTTTAAAAATCGATTTTTCGTTATAACTTTGAAACTTCTCAACCGATTTTGTTCAAATTTGAACCGAAGCTTACTAAAATAAGTCAAAGAAAATGAAAATGAAGTATGGCAAAATAGTATATCGAGTAGTATATTATATACCAATGTTGAGAAAGTATTTTTCGCTGCGGGCTGCGCTTCTGGATCTAAACTGACGCTTCAGCTGTAACAATTTTCTCGATCGTGGTTCATACAGGTGGTCCGGGTTTTAGTCAACAAACTTTGCAGGCTGATAGAGGATGAAAAAAGAAGCCGACTCATCCCAAAAAGTAGGTGGATACATATCTAAAATGCATATTAGCAAAAATACAGGGCTTCAAGTTGCAGAAAAAAAATGTTTTTTTCTTGATAACCGAAAAAAAAACACCCACATGAATGTTGCATTTACAAATGAAGGTGTGTTTTTTTCCGGTTGAATGTTGAGCGGTAGGTTGCAGAAACAGTGGCACATTGGGATGAATGAGTGGTTGAAGAGTGGGCGTCCTCTAAGCGTTCAGGCAAATTTGGACATAGTCCTTTTGTTTTGTCCTTTTTATTTTGCGGTAATAAACAAATTATGGTTTATTATGGCTATTCGGCCGAATATTCGGTATTCGGCAATGAGTCTTGGTTCGGTCGAATATTCTGTCCTATTCAATATGCAACCCCGATTGGAATCAGAGCTGGGCCGGGTACTGATAAATTGTACTCGAGTACCCCGGGTACCGGGTACTTGTCATAATTGAAGAGAGAGTACAGAGTACCGAGTACTTCACTTATTACACATCCTGTCGAGTACAGTACTCCGAGTACAAGTACTCGAATTCCACGAGTACTTTTTCCGAGTACAATTTTCCACTTCTACTTTCACACCAAAATTGTATAAAGCAAGTCCAAAAACAATGCATAAGCACATGTTTTGAAAATATCATGAGCGCACTAACCAAATTTTTAGAAAAACACAAGAGACAGTCCCTATTAGATATTTCACAGATTTTACTACGGTTATGATTGATTTTGTGATGATTCTTCACCATTCATCCCACTAAGGAAACATTGTAGTATAATATTTTAATTTGTGTTGAGGCAAAGGAGCAACATGCCAGTGTTGACTCAGAGAGCAAAATCGTAAAAAAAAATCACTTATGCTCTTTTCAAAAACAAGTGGTTCAAATGAAGAATATAGGACCTGTTGGATTTTCCCCATATCATCAGAAATAATAATAGTTTATTGATTCATAACGTCGTATGATCAAAAACTTTCTTACTCAAGGGAGGCTGTGGCGTGGCCAAAATCAGCCTCGTTTGCCTGCCGATGACCAGGACCATCACAGCCTCCCTTGAGTAAGAAAGGTTTTGATCATATGGTATCTATTTTATAGCTAGCATTAGCTATTCTGTTGCATTCTACCTCCACTACTTTTGCACCCTGTAAAAAAAACGCACTCGCACATACATAGACAAAGCCGGACTTGTGTAAAGTATTCGGAAAATGTATTCGCATGGGAGATACGTCTACCGGGTACTTTTACCAAATATGTTACGGGTACGAGTACCGAGTACTTTATTGAAACTGGACTCGAGTAGGTACCGGGTACAGAGTACCTACCAAAAATGTACTTAGAGTACAGCGAGGAGTACAGTGTTCGAGTACTTTTACTGCCCAGCTCTGATTGGAATATGTTGTTTTTTTTCCCGATTCAATATTGTACTTTTCAAATTGCATCGAATTTGATTGAAAAATGTCGAGAATCTGTCTCCATTCACCCGTGTCATGGTTATCCTTATTCATTCTGTTTGGAATATGGTGCTTTTCTACCCGATTCAGGATTGTGCTTCTCAGACCGCACTGAATGTAAAGAAAAATGTTGAATACCTGCCTGATTGACCCGTACCACAAGCTGTCCTTATTCATCCTGATTGGAATATGTTGCTGTTTTACCCGATTCAATATCGTGCTTTTCAAATCGCATTGAATGTAATTGAAAAATGTCGAATATCTGCCTGATTGACCCGTGCCACAAGCTATCCTTATTCATCCTGGTTGGGGTATGGTGCTCTTTACCCGATTTAATATCGTGCTTCTCAAACCGCATTGAATGTGATTAAAAAATGTCGAATATATGCCTGATTGACCCGTGCCATAAGCTATCCTTATTCATCCTGGTTGGGATATGATGATTATTTGCCCGATTCAATATTATGCTCTCAAACCGCATTGAGTGTGTTTGAAAAATGTCGAGAATCTGCCTGATTGACCCGTGCCACCAGTGATCCTCATTCATTCTTATTCAGCATTATAACCACAAATGAAGGTTTCAATCAGGTCATTTGTAACCCTATTGAACCTCATTCGATCCTAGCTGACGGGAATGAGGTTGAATGCGGGTCGAATAAGGAAATCACAAAGATTTTCAGCAGGGAATACATGAATCACCCTGTAGCTTCGAAACGAACAGCGTTAGAAAAATTTCGAGAAAAATTTCAAAACCAGATCCAGGTTCGCCTGGAAAAACTGGACCTATCCTTGAGCTATGTCCATTTGGTTGTGAATCACCCTGTATGTTATCAATATCAATATACAAAACCGAGTACTACAAAACTGTAGTAGATTGCTAATTTTCTGCTCTCCGGGATCTTCTGCAAGATAGGACCGACCCGGTCCTACCGATCACCTGGACTGTGAATTTACAACGTGATGATAATACAGGGTGTCCCAGCTAAAACAATCCAGCCCGATTTTCTTAGAAAACATCAAGACAACAAAAAGATGTCTCAATTGGGGGAAAGCCTGACCTTTTAGCTTTCTTTTGAGGGAGCGCCGATGCTTGTAAGTGCTCTAGTTTCCAAGAAAATGCAATTTTAATCGGGCGAGTCACAAAAATTCGAAAATTCATGATCGACAAAACAAAATATGTACTTCGGATTAAAAAAATCCTCTTCCTCTAGGCTTTCCATTGATGTGTCGCCGATGTCTGTACCTGGCTCAATAAGCCAGATATTCTGCCTCACAGTCCAGCAAACACAATAATCAGAATCATGACGCCACCGATCACACAATTGTTGACTTTAACACGTCGTTTAGTCGTTACTAGGACTTTTTCACTTACCATACTTGGATTTACCATAGCAAATGAATACTGGCTGATGTTAAAATCAACAAGTGTGTGATCGGTGACGTCGTCATAAATTCCGATTATTGTGTTTGCTAGGCTGTAAGGCAGAATAACTGGCTTATTCGGCCAGGTACAGACATCGGCGACACATCAATGGAAAGTCCAGAGGAAGAAGATTTTTCTTCCTCTAAAGTATTTTGTTTTGTCGGTCATGTTTTTTTTTCGAATCCTTGTGACTCGCCTGATTAAAACTGCATTACTTGGAAACTAGAGCACCTACAAGCATCGGCGCCCCCTCAAAAGAAAGCTAAAAGGTCAGGCTTTCCCCCTGTTGGCTTGATATTTCCTAAGAAAAACGCGCTGGATTGTTCTAGCTGGGACACCCTGTATACAGGGTAATTAAAAAAAGATGTTCATCTCTTTTTTCTAGAGATTGGTGAAAAAGTAGTGGAAAAAATGTTGTCTCAAATTTTGAGGTGCCCTCGTACTCAGAGTTTTGGTGAAGTAATTTTGTTGACATATCAAACTTGAACAGAAAAAGCAGCTGAACCCAACAGTTTTTATCGCTATCGCTATCGTTAACCAATCCCTGGAAAAATGGGGGTGGACATTTTTTTTGAATGACCCTGTATAGATATGTGGGTTTTTTATTCGTATATTTAACATCGGCCTATTTCCGCAACGAGGCCTAACCCCGACGCCGGTGAATGCTTTCCTCCACTATACCGAAAGTTTTGCCGAACCCCTGTGTGTTCCTACCTAGGAGGATTCCAACACAGGGTAGGGATTTTTAACGACCACCAACATCGCATGGGGTCGGCACCATCGTTCGTATTTTACGTGCTATGCGACACATGGCGCGTCTTGCATTTAGCAAGCATTTCAACTAAACCAAGAAGCTTGTTTTCGAGGCGAAAATCCGTCCCTGGCGGGGATCGAACCCGCGACCTCTGCAGTGGTAGTCGAACGCGCTATATATACCGGGTGGGTCATAAAAAACCGTGCTCTGAATTTTCCCTTGTAAAATTTTTATTTCTCCACCGATTTCATCGAACTTTTCAACACTGGATAGACAATTGAATAGGCCATCATTTCCGTATTTAAAAAAATGGCCAACATGTCAAAATTCAAGATGGCAGAAACAATTGAAAATAGGCCTTCTTTGGTTCTCGTTGCTTTTCATTGAAGGTTACCAGAAAGTCCAAACCAATAATGTATTATGAAGAAATAGTCCTTTCTTGTCAATTCAATTCCACAAACAATAAAATCGGGTCATCTGCTAAGGAGCTATTGCGAGTTGCAGCGAAGCCTTTTTCCCGTTTTTTTATATGTATTTCCGCACAATTGACCCAAATTTAGGTATCCTGCCCGCCAATCCGCCATAATATGCTCATTTCTCAACCGAATTTTTCAAATTTTGTATCATTGGCTAGCCAATTGGACAGGCTACCTTTTTCATATGACAAAATGACCGACCTGTCATTATCTGCTAAGGAGCTATTGCGAGTTGCAGCGAAGCCTACTTCCCGTTTTTTTATATGTATTTCCGCACAATTGACCCAGATTTAGGTATCCTGCCCGCCAATCCGCCATAATATGCTCATTTCTCAACCGAATTTTTCAAATTTTGTATCAATGGCTCGATCAATGGCTAGCCAATTGGACAAGCTACCTTTTTTATATGACAAAATGACCGACCTGTCAAAAATCCAAGATGGTGGAAGCAATTGAATATAGAATTTCTTTCGTCCCCATTGCTTATTAATAAAAATTAGCAGAAAATCAAAATCAATAGTTATTGTAAAGGAATAGACCTTCCTCGACAATTCAACATCGCATCCAATCAAATCGGTTCATCTGCTGAAGAGCTACGACCCGAGCTACGACCAGTTGAAGCGAAGCCTACTTTCTGTTTTCCTATTCCAACAAGGAGTCAAGGACGAATAAGGCCCATTTTCAATAGTTTCTGCCATCTTGAATTTTGACATGTTGGCCATTTTCTCATATGAAAATGGCAGCGTGTCCAATTGGCTAGCCATTGATACTAAATTTGAAAAAAACGGTTGGGAAATAAGGATATGACGGGCAGGATTCCTAAATTTGGGTCATTTATGCGGGAATTAGGAATCGCCCACTCAGCATAGCATGTCATGTTTCATAAATGAGATGATCTCAATCACGTCACAAAATAACATCACAATGAACGTTACTTCCACATCTCTGTGATGTTCATCCGCGATGTTATACGATGTAATGTCTGAGAGATGTTTCGAAATGAACTTAAATTGAACATCACACATGAGACATCTACCGGACATCACATTGTTACTGCTTTCAACTTGCCGAAGAGTAACATCTCACTGACGTCAATGAGATGTAGTCACTGAGAGATTTTTCAATTTTCGCGGGCTGTCATCGTTAAGCTCTGTGTGTCGGAAAATATTTAATAAATAGTTTTGTCCTCTATTCCATGTGTGTGATGCCAGAACAGCCTTATGTCTTCATGTTTGGTGTGAGGCCCTGCGGGCCCTCTTATGTCTTCAAGTGTCGTTTGGAACAACTTTTGTGTCTTCTTGTGCTTGTGGCTTTCGGAACTAGTGTGCCCCATTTGTGTCTCCTTGTGTTCTTCGAAAGCCTACTGGGCCTTCTTGCATTTTGTCGTGACTTTCGCACCTTTAGTGAACCCTTGTGTCTGCTTTTGCGTTATTCGGAACCCCAAAATGGGCCCCTTTTTGTTTTATTGTGCTTTCGAATACTTTGATGACTCCCGTTCATGTCTTATTGTAATGTCCGGGGCCCCAACGGAGTCCCTTGTGCCTTGCTGTAACGTTTCGAGCCCCAGCGAGGCTTTTTGGGCTCGGCGTATCGTTTGGAGTCCTAATGAAATATTCCGAGAAACATCCCTGAACATCAAGTGCGCTGTTTAAATACACTGTGGTAGACAAGTTGGTAGCTTAGACGAATCGGCAGCAGTGCCTCTAACCATCAACTGTGGGGATCCAGGTTCGAATCCTGCGGAGGACGTCATAGAAGAAGAACTTTTCTTAGGGAAAAAACGTGCTGTATAGATTGTAAAAATTAGTCAAAATAGGTGCGGAACCTCCTATGACATAAATCTATGTTGAAAAGTGGTGAAAAATTAATTTTTATTAAAAAATACACATCCAAAATGCGACGTATCATGTACGTCAAAAAGTGATATCTACGAGATGTGGAATAGCGATGTAGATAGTATGTCACATTTGGACATCTTTGAGATATCTTATTCATGTTCTAATTACCCGGACATAAGAAGTAACAGAGATGTCCACTTAACATCGCAGAGACTTTTATGTTAACATCGCAGTTGTGACTTTAACATCTAAGTGATGTCACAGAGATGTTTTCTTGCTGAGTGGGCGGTAGGTAGGCTTCGCTTCAACTCACCGTAGCTCCTCAATAAATGACCCGATTTGATTGGTTGCCGTCTTGAATTGTCTAGGAAGGTCTATTCCTTCATAATAATCATTGATTTTGACTTTCTACTAATTTTGATTAAAAAGCAATGAGGGCAAAAGAAATTCTATTTTCAATTGCTTCCGCCATCTTGGATTTTGACATGTACGTAATTTTCTCATATGAAAAAGATAGCCTTTCCAATTGGCTAGCCATTGATACCAAATTTGAGAGAATCGGTTGACAAATAAGCAAATGGCGGATTGGCGGGCAGGATATCTGAATTTGGATCAATTATGCGGAAATAAAAAAAAACGGAAAGTAGGCTTCGCTTTCACTCGCAATAGCTCCTCAGCAGATGACCCGATTTTACTGGTTGTGGTCTTGAATAGACAAGAAAAACAAGTCTATTCCTTCATAATACCATTGTTTCAATACATTATTGGTTTTGACTTTCTGGTAACTTTCCATAAAAAGCAACGAGAACAAAAGAAGGCCTATTTTCCATTGTTTCTGCCATCTTGAATTTGATAGCCTATCCAATTGGCTAGCCAATGCTGAAAAGTTCAATAAAATCGGTGGCGGAATAAAAATTTTAGAAAGAAAAATTCCGAGCACGGTTTTTTATGGCCCACCCGGTATATGTATGTAGTAGCAGGTATTGATAAAATAAAGTTTTGATTGCTTTGATAAAAACAGAAACCCAGCAGAATTGACCACATTGATGATCAAGCTAAGCATGAGATCGCCAACAGGTTATTGATGAGAAATCTGAGATAAGGAAAAGCCTCGGGAAAAGCAAAGCAACGAATGTGAATCTTTGGGTGAATCCTGTTAGGCAATCCTCAACATTAGATCGGTCCTCTTTCTTCTATTCCTTGGATCAGGTCTTTCGAAAGCATATTTAGTTCAAAGATATTTGCAAAAAAATAATTTGGTCTGGTATTCCAGCTTGTACGTTTACTTTATTATTTCAAGTTGAAAATTTGAAAAGAAACTCTTGACGTTAACGAACGATAAACTTCCTTTGAAGTACGCACTATCTCAACAAAAATTGTCTTTTCTGTAGTACCTACTCATACATTCCGAGAATATCAGTGATCAATCAATGGAAATCCTAAAGTAAATTACGCGTCTCAAAGGAACTGCCCATAGGTAGGGTATAGGTACCACCTAATGCACATATCCTGTTCAACATCACCATCAGACCGTATTATTGATTTTCCTAGTAAGATAATATGTATTTAGTCCCAGTGTACACACATCTGAGATAATAGTAAAGGTAATTTTATGCAGTCAACAAGCGAATAACCAACAATGAACACTACCTGTCGGTTTTGGTGTCTGTTATTGGTTCTTTTCGTTGTAGTCTCTTGCTCAAATTGCGTGTGGCTCACATTCGAAGAGTTCTTCGACACGATGAGCGATGCATTGGAGAGTGCAAATGTGATTCGGGCCAAACCGAATTGCGACGCTAATTCCATCCAGGTCGTGCCAGGGGATTGCCGGCCGGTTTATTAATCAACAGGTGAATATTACTGCAAGTTTATTTCGATGAGAATGAATAGCTATTGGTCTTTCACCACTATTTACCATTTCACTTCTACGTTTTTCTATTCTAAATTTTACCTATATCCCATACACTCTCTTTTTTCAGTAGAATTACTTTTTGGAGCAAAAATAAAGTGACAAGCTGGGAAGCTACAGCTGATGGCACCTGCAAAGTTTTGGAGCGAAACTATGAGCGGCCATCGGCCGTATTCTCCCAGCGCTCCAGCTTGTTACTTCATTTTTGCTCCAAAAAGTCATTCTACTGAAGATAGAAAGTGTATGAGATATACTATACTTACTTTATTACTACTTTCAGTGTATGTCACTTGGTCTGTCACTGGAATCCATGGAGAAAAGTAAAGATGTGCTGCTAGTCATAACAACGAATATTGTCTGCGTTAGAATGGAGTAATTATTGAGTTCCTCAAGAGTATTGTACAGATATTTTTTTCTGAACATTTGTTTTATACGAAATTACTATTTTGTTAATTTATTTTAGTTTTATGTGACGTGTAATAAAATATAAACGTCTTCAAGTTGGCGTGCGTCTATCTGACTGTGCGAATCGGAGACATTCCCCCAAAAAAAGTCAGTCGCACGTCAACTTGAGGAAGTTTGTATTCCATCTTACTATACGGCCGTCGGGCCGGGAAACAACGTTTTTCTCAATTTTCAGATTTTTGACGCTCAATCCCATCTGTCTAAGTTGATTTTCTGTTTTCATTTTTTTAGAATAAAAATCATTTGGAAAAAAACCGTATGTGAAAGATGAAAAGGATGTAGAAAGTCACTGAAAGAATAAAACGCATGTGTATTTTGCTCGGTATTTTGCTTATCACCTACGGTTTGCCCAAGTGCAACGTAAGGCACCTACCTATGACAGGTGCTCGGACAGGTGATATTTTGAAATTACCACTGAGGATTGCCGATTGATGTGTCAAGCAATATTTTTTCTCAATTATTGTGGCATCTTGAGATGTTAGCTTGCCATAAAACAAGACCATTGAGATTGAGGAAATAAGTGCCACAAAATATTCATATTTAACAAAAATATGAGGCTTCAAAGCGACTCCAAATTTCAAGTGACTCTCCCTCGGACTCTCCTGTGAAATCCGTTTTGACTGCACCTTCGTTATTTCTATGCCTGACGGCAGTAAAGGGTAGGTAGACTAAGGAGTAAGTTTCTCTCATTAAAATCTGATGTGTCATAAATAATAACAAAAATAATTTATTCACACACTTCGTGAGAAAAATAATAGGTACATTGTAGGTATGTACATAATATTTAAATCATTTATTTTTTATAAAATTGTAGGTAGGTACATTTCACAAGTGCATATGAATGTACGGACTACTAGTGTTGGGTAGTGTCAACTTTTAGGGCCCATATTTTTATCACCTGATAACTTTGCCTAGAAGTTGAATGCCATAGATTCAGTTGGTAGCAATAATTTTCTCCATTGTGTTCATCTTCCAGTTTTGGGATATCCGGAAAATATCTGGTATGAAAATACCGGCCTTTAAGACTTGCTAAATTGGAGAGTGGATCAAGGTTGATGATTCGATGATCTAATCAATACAATGTTCATTGTTATTCAGTCACATGCCTACTAACAAAAGTCATCATCCCTTATAGCTGTATTACACTACACAATTTCTTGTTCAACTTCTTGTACAATCTGTCAGTTAAACAATTAACTCGACAATCAAGTTCATTGTTTTTTGACACTATTTTGGCAGATTGTACAAGAAATTGTACAAGAAATTGTGTAGTGTAATACAGCTATTATGAACCCAACAACAACTGTCGTTGCTTGGCAACCAAGCTGCCGTTGCTATTACATTACTAATTACTATTTCTGTACTAACTTCCATCTCTGGTTAACTTCAACCGAAAGGTGAATGCCAATGGTATCTATGATTCTATGGCACTTAACCTCAAATTAACCTCAGAGTAGAGCTAACCCGGAATGAAAATACTGGGCCTGAGGGTGACCAATAAAATTCTATGATCTCAAAAGCTGATCTCAGCTGCTGCTGTAATCAACGTGACGTAAGTATAACACGACTACCGGTCGTCTAGTAAGCCCAAATTCCACAACATGCCTAGAAATAAAATGAAATGTTGTAAGGAAAACAAAAACTGAATTCAAATATACCCACCTGTTTGCACCCTCCTACTTTGGATCATTCATCATCAAAAGCTTTTATGCATTTTCCATTGATTTTGATGTAGCCCGATTGACATGGGGTGGTTATGATACTTTGAAGGTGGACTTCTGGTGGCTTCTTAGTGGTAGTACTGCTAGAAGCATGGTGGTGTTTGTGGTGGTGATTAGAGGGTAAGGCCAAGACTGCTGCAGCCATAACAAGCAGAAGCACGAGCAAAGCTTTCCACGACATCTTCATTAAGTTACTGCCTCGATACTTCTGCTGGAGCCCGAGTTATATAAAATGTGGTGCTTATCTCTGTGTAAACAGAATTTAACGCAAACAAGTTTTGTTTTGGATAAAACCCCGACGAAATTATACCTGCGTTATCTTGATGTGTGGACGCTGCACTTGTGTCTGGCTTGATCTAGAGTATTTTTAATTTTTGTAAATATGAATGGTGGGTACTTGGAAACCACTATAAGCTTGCAACTAGGTATACTCAAACATTGTTCATTTCTATTTTGTTCGTAGTTTGTTTGCTAGCAATTTTTCTACCGAAGATAGTGTCATGACAAGGATAAGGGGCCTTTTCATTGGTTATTGCCAAAGCATCGTTCTCATTAGCAAGATTGCTAGATCGATTGTTAGCTAATAGTTTACGATGGAGCTTGATCATCGCATTAGTAGGTAAATGTCTCAGATCACTCAGATTCACATACTAATGGAGTGAATCGAAATTTTGACGCCGTCATTCCTTGCAATGAAATTTTCCAGTGAACCTCGCAGTAAACTTGAAGAAATTGAGGCGTTCTTTGCAACAACCCCACGTGTCACTTTCTGGTAGTACTCAATTTCGAATCTTTGGCATGCTAGACCCAATTCACTGAATAAATCTCTACGAAACCAGTGGAGAAAAATTCTAGGTGTGTTTGAGGTTACGTGGCTTCTGCAGAGATCCCACAAATCATATTGAGGTATCCAGATTATCGTAATAAAATACGTGGAACAGATTTTTTTTTAAAGTGACAAATAGGGTTTTTGCAAAGAACGCCTTGATTATCCAAGCATTGAGTTTTGAAAAGTTGTGTATATGTTTTGTAGATTATAGCAGATCCGCAAATAAAAATCCTTCAATGTTTTCTACCCAGACACTTCAGTTACACCTCGAGTTACACTGAACACTAAGCCCCAAGCTAAGATCACGTGATCAATAGAATCTAACAAGAAAGACCTTTTGCAGAACGATGTTCAGGTATAGCTGCGTTACCAGCAGCTTCACTTTTCAACAAATTTAAACAAGCATCCAAGATATGATTCTGAAAAATTCGAAACATTTCCATGAGTTTTTTTTTTAATTGATTCATTGATCATAGCAATATTTTTTGATCAATAATTCGTCGTTGCGTGTACAAAAGGGTACACCTAAGCCTGTTTACCAAAATTTCGAAGAGATAATTCCAATGAAATTGCGAAAGTAATAAATTCCTGAATAAGATAATACTGCCATAATAAAAGGCTTGCATCATTTGAAAACTATGTTTCCTGCATGCATGATCGCACTTTTCAAAATTATGTTTACTGAAATTTTGAAGAAAGCTATATTATATACCAAGGTTGAAAAGGCCACTAGACTTAGTTATGGATGAGGCGCTAGATTTAATCCCAAAGCGCAGCTGACTTTTTCAACTACATGATAATTAATGTTTTTCTCCTTATAGGCTGCGGCTCTTATCACGGCCATAGGAGTTTGTGTTGCCTTTATTTGATCTGAATACACTTGAAAATTCCCATTTTGGGTGAATTGAATATAATATATAAAATATAGTAGGTATATTGTACTCGATATTGTACAACTAGTGTTGCAATGACGACCAATGTTAAGCAGTGTACCTACGAGTATTTCAAGAAGAAACCTCCATAATCCATTCAGCAAACATAAATGTCATAGGTTTGACATTAAGTTGGACAAAGTTTAAGAACCCCAAATGGTTTGAACTTCGTAACTTTGTATTGTTGTTATTGCTGTATGTAAAATTAAAAAAGAGAGACAATTTTGTAATGTCTGTCTGTCTGTGAACGTCAGGTGTCAGGTTTCATGGAAAAATTTTCATTATCATATTATGTTATTCTTTAGCAAACGCGTTGTGTACTAAGAACCTATTTACTGCAACACAACGGAGCTCAAAAAGAGCCTCATTTCCAGGTTCGCCTTTTCTTATATCAGTCGGAACTTCACCGGAATCTTTTCGTTCTCCAATGGATTCACCAATACGCGAGTATTTCTATACTTATTCTGTAGTAAGAAGCTTTTTCCATCCGGGTATTTATTTTGTCTTGTCGTGTTCTGCTTTGAAGATGGGCCCTGAGAAAACGCCAGGTCGAGAGCCGGTTGTAATTTACCTCAACAAAGACACAAACTCAAACAGAACTTATACAAGGAGTACCTGCTACTATAAGGCAAACTCTATGAAAACATTTCTATGATGAAAACCCAGAAATCTGGAAGACAAACCCAACTGACAAACAAGAAGATGACGTTTTCTTTTCTGAGGTTACAAAAGTACACACTATAGGTACACTCGGCTTCCATGAGCTTTGACAGTACTTGCCATTCATGTTTGCTGAATGGATTATAGTGAAAAATACGTTTTTTCATACTACTTTGTCTATTTCGCCTGAATTTATCTATTCAAAATGAGAAAATGTATTCACATAGTGACATATTTTGAATGTGCTCATGCCATTAGTGACAGCCGAAGCACTGGCAAAAAGTACTCTATTTTCAGTTATACTAGTAGCACTTTGTGCTTTGTGTTCGGCTTTGTGACACCGTTCTTCACAAAAACGGTGCTACAACGTAATCATATGAAATATTTAGTACCTACCGTATGATGAAAAACTTTCTCAATCAAGGCAGGCTGTGGTCTGATCGTTAGGCAGGCGAACGAGGCTGATTTTGCCCGAATATATTTGGCTAGCTATAGGCCACACCCACAGCCTGCTTTGAGTTAGGAAGTTTTTGATCATACGGTATAACCGAAGTAGACAGAGGGTATATCGCAACCTTTTGGTATCGGCCGGCCAGATGACGTCACAGTACAAACAGTTTTCGATAGCAGCTTTGCAGCGGATCACTTTTTAGGGCATCCAATCCCGAATCCCGGGATCCCGTTAGATTTCCAATCCCGAAAATACCGGGATTTTCAGACCAAGATCCCGGGATTTTCGGGATTGTTCAAACGATGCATCTTTTCACCTCACTTGAATGAAAAATAGAGTTAATGGCGTTAATGCATGAAACACAGATTATTCAAGGTGAGCACACTGAATTTGAAACCATTATTAGTAAGTATTGGTACTTAACAATAATACTAAAATTAGAATTAGTAGGTGAGCTACATGGAACATTACACTTTAGGACGGTGTTGGATTGGTAAAATAAGCGTTGCGAAATCAATCCGTCTGGGTTTATTCCTTGACGGATTTTTACCATTTTGGTCTCTTTCGAAAGCTACAAGGATGTACTTTGGTTTGAGTCCATTGGCATTTCCAAAATCCAAATATATTTTTTTTCATTTTTGGATTTTGGAAATGCCAATGGGCTCAAACCAAAGTAAATCCTTGCAGCTTTCGAAAGAGACCAAAATGGTCAAAATCCGTCAAGGAATAAACCCATACGGACTGATTTCGCAACGCTTATTTTACCAATTCAACTCCATCCTTGAAGCAGGTATTTTCACACCAGATACCTCTTCCGGTTACCATACCATCAAACACCATGGTATTCAAGGATTCAAGGTCCAGGCAAAGTTATATAGAAATGAAAATAGCCGCCCTTGAAAACTCAAGAACATGTCTAAAAACATGAAATAAAACAAAACTGTGATAAATTTAAAAAAAAACAATTTCTTTCGTCTCGGCAAGTAATTTCTGCTTCCTCGAAGAAAGCACGCATAATTGCAATGCAACTGCAATGTTTTATTTATGCAAAATAAATACAATAAAATACCAATATTGGTGTCAAATTATTGATGATGTACTTGCTTGAATGATCTGTTGACTCTGTTTTCCATTGAACTGAAGTGAAAAGCTGCATCATTTGAGAAATCCCGAAAATTCCGGGATCCCAGGATTCAAAACTTTAAATCCCGAAATCCCGGGATTTCGTTCTAGTCTTGGGATTGGATGCCCCACTTTTTATGAAATATTGAAGTACTGGGAAGACTTTGTTCCCGTGTCAGTTTGTCCTTTTTTTCTGACAAACTCTTCAGGAGCTAGCCTTGTTCACCGGTTACGCCGCTTTCAATTATCCACTCAACAGTACCAGTGTAGCCTTTTTGTGCCGTACTTGAATAGTCCTGTCATCAAAGTAAGTTGGCGTGTCGGTAAATCAGTCTGCCGTTGAATTAATCTTCCAGAGACGTAGTGTCAGTGGCGGACTAAGGGAATTGGAGGCCCGGGGCGGAATTGTGAGATGGGGCCCCCTAATTGGAGGCCCCATCAGATGATTGAGGCCCCGAGGCCCGGGGCGGACCGCCTCCACCGCCCCCCCCCCCCCCTTAGTCCGCCACTGCGTAGTGTTCCATTGAATCAGCGTGACAATGGATTGATTCTCACTGATGAAAGCCAGAGAAAGTAGAAATAATAAAAATTTAATGGGGGATCTTGATTAAGCTGCATCTACACTTTATTTTCTGTTAGGTACATGTTGTAGGTATTCGATTGTTGTTGAGACCCTGCGCCACAGGAGACTTCTATGCCTAATGATGCCGTCTCACTGATTGGGGCGTTGTTGATGTTCCATGGCTGTAACAAAAATCAAACATCAGATGCTTTGCTATCAAACCATTCAAATTATTCTTATCGATTAAAAACCCACACATCAATTGAAATTAAACTCAGTTCACTTGCAACAAAGCGAACATAATCAGTGCTGTTCACGGCACTTAATGGCTCCAGTCAATATTGAAAACTGGACATATAAATGACAATTGGTACAATGGGCCCAAAGGTGAGGCCTGCATGCCGGATGGAACTAGTTCCATCACTTCCTGTACTCAATCCAGAATCCAGAAGACAAGTGACAACAGAAAGACAGATTACATTTTTGTGCACAGCCATTCCGTAAAGAGTTACAAAGGCAAGTGTCGGGTTCCTCCTAGTTCCTTCTGGTTCATAGTACCGTATTCTAGTTCCTACACTTTCCTTGTGTTGGTACCGCTCTATTTGCACCTTGCTTTGCAGAGGATGGCAGGGAGAGGGTGGTTCACCGGAAGTGTATAAATACGTGGACACAAATTTAAAACGTCCTATTTTTCTCCTATTTCTCCTATTCTCACTATTCAAGTCTATTACACTCATACGCTTACACGCATTCATACGCATTATACAAATTATACAATTATAAACGACATAAACATTAAGTGCGAAATAAACTATAAAATCAAGTCACCGCCGTCTACGTTTTCTCCAATAAACAACTTCAGGATCTTGCTGCGATTATTAGTGCTCTCCAAACGTCCGTAATAGTCACGGAACCACACAGCAAGTCTGCAGAACATGATATGATGCAGAATCGGGAATCTGAATAATCGATAGTTCGTATCCTTTCGCTGTTGGTCAGGGTAGTTTTGAAGTTCGATTTTTGACGGTACTTACCAACTTGTCAGATAGTTATTGCCATCAGGTAACTATTATTGTGTTTTCCTGTATGCTGTGTGGCTTCTTGCTACTGAAGTTTCTCAGACAAAATTACGGAAGTAAATAATGGGCACGAGATGTTTTTAGCTTCCTTCTTCTTAGCTTCATCTAACGTGCTGTACTAGTCCGGATGTTAAGAGCCATGATACCACCACCACCACCTTGCATTTAATGATTAAGTGGTGCCGTTTGGTACGAATATTGTACATACCCATGCCTTGATTCCAAGATGGCGGTCCATGCCGACGCCGTATATAGGGTGATCAAAAATGCAAAAACTCCAAAAACGTGCTGATTTTCATGACCCTATTTTTTTTGGTTCATAAGTTAGAGATTTGGCATTTTTGATCCTGTATACGGCGTCTGCACGGACCGGCATCTTGGCAACACCTGTTAAAATTAAGGCATGGGTAAGACATTAATGTACAACATTCGTACCAAACGCCACTGCTTTATCATTAAATGCAAGTGGTTGGCGCCTAACATCCGGACTATACTGCTGGTCGAAGCCAAAATATGTAACTATATCTCAAGACCTCGGCAAAAATTTCAAGCAATAGAGACATTGAAAGTAGATGTTCAAAAACCTCAACTTCGACAGAAATTATAGACTCAAATTTAATTGTCAGTTCGAAGAGCTTGTAGCGCAACCATTGCATCGTCATTCTGTGGTGCTCGGTTTGGACAGATTTGAGCCATAGGTTGTTCAATTCCCAGCGTGAACCGGAAAAATATGACTTCCTTGGTTTAGTTGGAATGTTTGATAAGTGCAAGGCGTAAGTGTGAGTCGCGTAAGCACAGCACGTAAAATTTGAACGATGGTGCCGACCCTATATGTTGGTGATCATTATAGATCTCTACCCTATGTTGGAAAACACAGCGATTTGGCGCAATTTCCAGTATAGTAGTGGAGAAAGCATTCACCGGCATTGGTGTTATAGACCGACGGTTAATAACCAAACAAAAAAAAATTGATAGTGAATTAGTTCAGGGTCTTTTGGCCAGTCAAATGTCAAACCTGTCATTCATGTTTGGTGAACGGATTATAGTCGCATTTCATAATATCTCACCACAACGTTTAAAAAATCGGCCTGCATTTCGTGCCGATCCTCCTGTACCCCGCTTGACAAGGCACCTTGAGAATGTTGGCCGTGTCGGTGTTCCCACCGTTTGCTTTGGACTTACTGTGGAAAAACTCTTGGAAACTTATCACGTCCCGTTTGACTCGAACCAGGTGCGAATAATCGCAAACGGATATTATCAGTAGGGTGAAAAGAATTGCTTTAAGCACAGACATCACGTCTTTCCGAGAAACACTTTTTAATAATAGGCTAGGTACCTAATCACTTGATTATGTAAGCAAGCTCTCCGAACGATAACTGACTTCGTATCAAACATAAGAGAAGATAGAGAGGACACATTTTATCTGTTAATCGTGCGTGCCAGTTTGATAAAAAGGCCCCAGACAATTGGCTCACCTCTCTCAATATATTGGCCTGCAGTCTCCAGGTATGATCTGCACCATGTTCGCGTCGCAGTTGGGCCTCGCCCGCAGAATGTTGGCACCTTCCACGCCTTTATCTAATCGAAAGTATTCCGCAAAGGTAATCCAAACGCAATGCACATCACAAACGATCACTGTCAAGATTATCATCAGAACGGCACAAGATGAACAAAACTTAGAACCCATGGTGGTGGTGCCTTGTTGAATCGCACATGTTTTGTGTGAGCGGCCCAAAACTAGAGGAACGGCGACAATTTTATCTTTGATGAGGAATTATTACCTACACTAGAATTGTATGGTGTCGGCATTTGCACAAGGCATTATCTGAATCAAGGATCGATAAGTCCCATCCCATTGAGTTGTTAGTCAGCGTGACGTTTCAAAATGCTACATTGCTTAGAATTTGGCAATGACGAGGAATTCTCAAAATATACTTAGATGTCAATATTCATTATTTGTTTACCAGTTCTTATGAATTTTCTCAACGTTTAATAATCGCCCCTGTTCTCTGTACGTATGCCGCTGGCGCTGGTTCAATTGGTCTCGGATTTTTCGCCATTCAATATTCAATGTGATTACTTACGCCGATGATTGTGTCAGTTGATTACCAAATTTAGATCCTTTCCGGTGACGGTATGATTGTGAAAGGAGGGCCAAAGATGTCTATACATAAACTGGACAGAGAACTTCGCCGCCATCTTGCATAATCATCCAGCACATTGCCCTCCGCTAATGTCATATCTCTGATGGTCCTTCCGCCGTTAGTTTCTGGAAAATACAGGGCCGTCCCTAGACATTTGGGAGCTGGCATGCATGCCAAACTGGTTACACTGTCCCCTTTTCTTTACGAAAATGGATCATGTTGAACTGCCTGTATCACGCGGGTGCCGTTACTTTCGTTGTCAAACTCAAATGTTTCAACTCTCATCCATTCGGTCTAACAGGCACCGTTCACGCTGGCCACCAATCTCTGTACATCGAATAAGACAAGCACATTCGGCGACAGATCGCCCTCAGGTTAAGTCAAATCCTGCATGTCATCAGCTTTCTACGTCGAAATCGGCCATCCTTCCTGTCCAGTTTATAGTTTATGTATAACATCCTTGGTTAAAACTGTGAACTGTGAAATTGGGGAAATAAATGACAGTAGTCATTGGGGTTGTCATCATTTAGATTCAGGAATCTGCAGTCTTCTGGCAGGATATGCCTGAATCTCTCTGTATATTTAGTTCTCACAAAATTAGGTAGGTATATGTACCTAACGACAATGACTGTGAAGAAAAAGAACCACATCAAAAGTTTTGGCCAATTTAGAAATACTTAAAAAGGGTACCTAACTTCTTTACAGTCTAAGGTACAAGGTCTACGTTGCATTATTCACGTATCGATCGATCCCTTGGAAATTGATGGGCAAGTTTTGAAAACCAATTTTGGACAAATAGGCTTGATGAAAGAATGAGGTGCTTACTTGGGTGCTTATGCTTTTTTTAACAGCCATTGTTCCTACCTACTCAAGTCTCGTTTCAAGTCTCTCTACGCAACACGAAACATTAATCTGAATTGACATTCTTTTGTGAATTCACGTTTTCACCGTTGCCTCTACGATCATAGTTAACTCATAACAGTCATAACAGCAAATTATACCTTCAACCATTTATAAGGACAGCACGTAAATCGTGAATATGGCTTTTCTATGTATAATTAAGAGGAAATCGGCCAATGCATGCCCAACATCAAACCATCAATTTTAATCTTATAGAAATCTACTTTGATGTGATCTGACACAATCAGAACAATTTTGACCTGACTTAACGGAATCAAAGCACATGTTTGTCCAAACAGAATTTTAGTTTTGTCAGGTCAAGGTCAGATTAGAAAAACAGTTCGATACATCGGATAATGATTAGGTAGATACACGTTATACAATGTGTCCCATGTTTCCTGCCAAAAACATCTTTGTAATTTATTTTATCAAATTCGATTTTTTGGCAGAGATGCGGCCCGTCAAAGTTCAAATTTTATCAGTGGTTTTTGCCAATAACTCATTGGCGGCTGGACGTATGTGCCTCTTATTTGACACAGCTATGTGTTGACTTCTACGAATCACTTGACTTTGATAAGCTTTGAACTTTGACTAATTTAATTGAAGATTTAATCGATACCCGAATGAAAGTTAGGGAGGTACTTCAAATACCAAAGTCGGATGAGACTCGTGACTTGATGACATTCTGGATTCTGAATTCTGGATTGAGTGTGGGAAATGACTCGATGACAGTCAAGTTGGACAACCTGGTGCGACAGCGCTCGACGATCTGCGGTCGCCCTGTAAAACCGTAAAATGAGTACTGATCTTGATTTTTTTTGTTCCCTTGCACGTGGTGAAAGAAAAATACGAAAAAAAAAGCTCAAAATCGACCTCACGAATTTGACATATGAAGAGGGAAGGTTGGATACCGTGAAGAAACGCAACAATCGCTACATCGTGGTTGACTAATCAGTTCATTACCCACCTTCAAGACAAATATCAGCAAAATCCCACCAGCTCAGCTGTTCTAAAATTAGGTGACAAAAGTGACAAAAAATAAATTGAAGACGAAGTCCATATTCCTTCAGTGGCTTGTCAGCAAGTGAGCTGACTTAAGGTTCAAATTTTCTATTTAGAAAAATCACAACCGGTCTTGAAGAATCTATGGTTGTTTTTTCTCTAACAAGAACCCGGTACACCCTTAATTTCAGGCATTATCCGATTTCAGTTATTTAGAATTGCGTCTGTTCAACAACAAACAATAGAAACTTACATTTCACTCTAAAAATCGAATACATCTCCCTCCGATCCTGATATACCCATAGCGACACTGAACTTGGATTATGCTTTTGGGTTTCGGCACAGCCGTCAGCTTGTTTTCTCCGTTTGCTGTTCCACCAAAAACTTTCAACCTCCAGGCTTCGTAACCTTCACGACTTTCAGCCAAAGATACTGTCACTAAGCTCACAATGAGAATGAAAAAAAGCACTGGCTTAGTGGTTGCCATGTTGAAACGGTACCTATCGGTGAAGAATCTTCTCAGAGATCCTTTTCACATCAAGCAAGTCAAAAAGATTGTTGAGTATTATGTTTTTCTTGGCATTATCAAGACGTGATAACAGTGTTTGCTTTAACATACGTAGATGCCTGTATAAATTTTATTGTTCTACGAGCTCTTGGTATAAATTTGCACATCAAATAAAAGTTTGAAGAACCCACCTACCTAGGTAGTATCAAAAGATTACCACGTGCAAGTGCTGTGCGGAATTTACAAAGGAAACGAGATGAACTCAAAACAATAGAGATCTTATCTGAAATAAAGAAATACAGGTATTTTTTTATTGACTAGCTGCCATATTAATTTCCGATTAAAAAGAAGGTGTTATAAATAAGTTTCTGGGTAAATAAATAATAACCAAACAACAGTTTATCTATTTCCACTTTTAAAATTATCGTTAAATTTCTCACATTCCCAGTATGTATGACATCACATCACTTTCTAGTTATTTTTTGAACGAATGTACCTTGTGTAGATACGGGGTATCCTACCTACCATACATTATGATGAACCTACTCATGGATGTAGTTATACAAAGTTGCCTACAATATGTCTACATACCAGGTGATCATTTGAAAACTATCCACCTGCAATAACTTTCGATTCCTGATGAAGATGTCTTCGAGCAAAAACAGGTCGATTTTTGTATCGAGGGAACATCTAAAACATACTTTGGCGAATCTCTATCTTTAGCCCCCTAGCCCCAAGCCACCCCAACTTTGAAATTTCAAATGACACCACCTCTTTTGCGATACATCAAATTAAATAGAATCAAGTTCATTTTTTCTGAGAAATTTTTTTTTTTAATTTTCAACTCCATCCCTCTTCTTCATAAAATTCTCTGAGTGTCCAATTTAATATTTTTGACCTCTCAATTCTCTTCAATGCAGTCAACGTCATCCTGCAAAGCATCGAAAGAGAAAAATTTTTGTGGAAAAAGAGCCACCCAAATTCACCCCTTTGCCCCCCCCCCCCCCCACCACACTCAAAAAAATATAAAGAACAATACCTACTTTGCGATACATCAAATTGAATAAAATTGAACTTTCTCCCTGAACACAATTTTTTCGAAATTTTTGAAACCCCTTTTTCCTCCCAAAACACTCCAAATGTCCAATTAAATGAGGGAGGGGTTAAAATTTCCAAAAAAAATGTTTTTAGAAAGAGAATTCAATTTCCTTTAATTTGATGTATCACAAAGTGGGTGGTATTTTGTTAAATTTTGGAGTTGAGGTGGGGGAGGGCAATGGGGTGAATTTGGGTGGCACTTTTTCCACCAAAAATCCTCTTCTTCGATGCTATTTAGGTTGAAGCTGACTAAACTGAAGAGAATTGGGGGGTCCAGAATATTGAATGGGACACACAAGAGAATTTTTAGGGAAATGGGGGGTAGAGTTGAGAATTTAAGAAAATATTTTTCCAAAAAGAGAATTTAATTCTATTAAATCTGATGTATCGCAAGGTAGGTAGTGTCATTTGAAATTATATCTTTGGGATGTGTGGGGGCGAGGGGGTGAAGATAGAAATTTGCCAATGTAAGTTTTAGATGTCCCTCTCGATATAAAAATCGACCTGTTTTTGCTCGAAGAAATATTGACTAGGAAACAGGAGTTATTGCAGGTGGATAGTTTTCAAATTATCACCCGGTATATCCTGTTCACTTCGAAAATTCAGTGTTCAAAAGTCGGAAAGGTCAAGCCCATGCTCTGTTGGACCAAGTGCGGCGATCTGTACCTACTTTGTTTTATAGAGTAGGTATTCAATTCTAACTGAGTCCATCCAGTATTCATTACTGTAACTGTTTTCATGAGAGTATTCAAATCGTTTTGAAATCACTCCGGATACTACTTGAATTTCTTTTTAACATCTGACAAATAAGCTGGCGAACGTCAGACGTCACTGGTAACAACTGTCGGCCGCGGAATCTGACATTTGAGTTGAAAATAATGCTTCTGGTGAGCCAAATCGATCCCAACATTACCATTGATTATCAATTTGAGGAAGTTTGATGATGAACTTTGACGTTGAACTCGATTTAGCTCACCAAAAGAAATATTTCAAACTCAAATGTCTTAATTTCGTGGCGACCTAGATGCCCAAAATTTTGGAACAACGTATAGTTGTTACAGGCTTCCCAAGTGTAATTTTTTCCACTTCTTTTTTCGAATTACAATTTATTTTGAGACAACCGCTTTACTACCCCTTCTCCACACAAATCGCAGGCACTGAATTTCTTATAGTGACCTGATATTCTGTCCGCCTAGTAATGTTTGCAGTAAAATTTGTACCTGTTGCCAAAAATCCAACTGCCACAGTAACGAAAATAGTAAATAAGTGATTTTCATCAACATTAATAAATTTTGCAGTGTTTTACTTATTGCTGTAGAAACTTTTTCCACATTGTTTCTCCAGTTTTGGTTTGATTTGCTGAATGTAAAGGACCAAAGTATCTATCTTGCTCAAAATTTTTTTGACTTTGTTTGGATCTTGTTCTTCTAGAACAAGTGTAAATACTGTGAACTAGTATTTCACTAGTGAGAACTCTTGAAAGGCAAAAGACTGTGTTCTAGTGCCATTCAATATCAGGTCTAAGGGATGAATTTCAAGTTAGCGGCGCAACTTACGCCGCTCATTCACGGCATCGATAAGCCAATCATCGCGTCGGATTGTGTTATGTTGCCATAGTGACCGGACATGCGCTACAGTTGCGCGGACGGATCTCCGACTTGAAATCTTGCCCTAAGACCAAGTATGGAAAGGACTATTGAATACGAGCCTGTGTTTTAATGTAGAAATTGAACAACAAAGCAGACCGTGCTCTTCAGCCTAGAGCGACAAAGATAGTTCTTCATTTTTTTTCAACCTCATTCAAAAACTTTCTCAACTCACCATCAATAACAAGTCTGAAAGGTTCCACGCAGGTGCCATCGTGGGCCATCATGGTGCCGTCCGGACACCTGTCCGGGGTGTCTATGATATTAAAAGGGTGCACGTCGCCGGCCTCGCAGGTCGTGAGAACAACACTGGCGGCGAAAATTGCCATCAGGAGGCAAACCAGGAGTTGTAACTTCATTTTGTGCTGAGGCGATACCGGCGGAACTTAAATGGCAAATGTGCGCCGTGCAGGCCTTTAAATATCGTTAAGGACCGGAGACCGTGATGTTATCACTTTTAACAATTACTAGTCCCATAATGTGATTGCAAACATTTTTATCAGGGCGAGTTGTAGTCGCGATAATTATATAATTTTCATTATTGTCCATAATAATATGTTATAGATATCAAAATGGATAATACAGAGACATATGGAAATGATAAAATTGTTTGATGCAGAAACAAATTAGTGCCGCGTTGTCAGAGTAGGTAGGCAAGTTGCTTTTAAGGTGCGTTCAGTCAGCTTATTTAGCCGCAAGTTTTAATTTTAGTCGTAAGCACAGCATCGCTTATTGGCTGATCTGAGGAGGCTGGTTCATGACAGCCAATGAGCATCGCTGCGCTTACGACTAAAATTAAAACTTGCGGCTAAATAAGCTGACTGAACGCACCTTTATCCATTGGCAGCTAGAATTATTAACCCTTAGGAAGGGTACTTTGAGTATTTTGACTAGATAATGCACCCCACACTTTTTTTTTTACTAGTCGACTAGCAATTTTTGCAGAAATGTTCAGGAATTGTGGAACCAATTTATTGAAACTTTATTGCAAAAGAATATCTTCATTGTAGTGAAAGCAAAAGCAACAGATCAAAATGGATCTTCAATTACACACAAAATTGATCAAAACACTTTTTCTTTCAGGCATTCAGTTTTTTCGGATATAATGACTTGACAATCGTGGTAGGTGATGAACTATTTCAATAGCATCTTACCACATTCAACTTGGAAGTGACAGTTATAATTTTTATTTGTATTTTTGAACCTCGCCAAAAAACGAAACCTTGTCACACATATTATTTGACTGTCCTCTGTTCAGAGAGTTCAGAGGCATGCTTTCCCTGGGGAGCCGGGACCTCCATGACATTCTCTGCACTTGCGAAGGGCATCAAATCTCTAATATTCACAAATTCCTTTTCAACTGTATGAGGCTTAGGTCTTTCATCCTCAGTGAGTGATACCTATTGTGTATCGTGTACTAACTCGTCGATCTGATTTTGATTTCGATACAGCCCCCAATCACGGAAACATCTATTCTGTAATTATTTTGTTTGCGTCATTACTGAAATTTTCCTCTTTTGTTAAGTTACCTACATGATTTTACTCAAGTTGAGTTTGGTCTTATGTTACTTTTGTTTTTGAGTGAGTTGCTTGCGTGGGAGCAGATTTTAAGTTTATTTTATACCGGGTGATCATTTGAAAACTATCCACCTGCAAAACTCCCGATACTTAGTGAAAATGTCTTCGAACAAAAACAGGTCGATTTTTATATCGAAGGGGACATCTAAAACATACATTGGCGAATTTCTATCTTCAGCCCCCTCGCCCTCACCCACCCTAACTTTGAAATTTCAAAGAACATCACCAATTTTGCGACATATTATATTGAACAGAATTAAATTCTCTTTCTGAAATGACATTTATAACATTTTTAACCCCACCCCCCTTCTTCCTCAAATTCCCCGAGTGTCCAAGTTAATATTCTTGACCTCTCAATTTTGTTCAATGCAGTCAACGTCATCCTGCACAGCATCAGTGAGCAAATTCACCCCTTTGCTCCCCCCACCTGACCTTTAAAATTCAAAATGACAATACCTACTTTGTGATACATGAAATTGAAGGGAATTAAAATCTTTTCCTGAACAAATTTTTTTGAAATTTTCAATACCCCTCCCATTTTTCTCCTAAAATACTCCAAAAATGTTCATTTCAATGGTGGAGGGGTTGGAAATTTCAAAAAAATTATTTTCAGAAAGAGCCTTCTGAAAATAAGGCCTTCTGATTTTTAATTGCCTTTAATTTGGTGTATCACAAAGTAGGTGGTGTTTTGTTAAATTTTGAAGTTGAGGTGAGGGAGAGTAATGGGGTGAACTTTGGTGGCACTTTTTGCACCGAAAATTATCTTGTTTGATGCTATTTGGGATGATGCTGACTAAACTAAAGAGAGTTGAGAGGTTCAGAATATTAAATGGGACACTCAGAGAGTTCTTAAGGAGAAGGAGGGTGGGGTTGAAAATTTTAAAAATATTTTTTCAGAAGGAGAAATAAATTTTCTTCAATTTGATGTATCGCAAGGTAGGTAGTGTCATTCGAAATTTAAAAGTTGAGGTAAGTGGGGGCGAAGGGGCTGAAGATAGAAATTTGCCAATGTAAGTTTTAGATGTCCACCTCCATATAAAAATCGACCTGTTTTTGCTCGAACAAATATTGACTGGGAATCGGGAGTTATTGCAGGTGGATAGTTTTCAAATGATCACCCGGTATATATGTACCGAACCCTTTCTGAAAACGAACCTCTATAAGCAATACAATTTATTTATTCATTTTATTTATTTATTCAATCTAAATTAAATCAGGCTGCGTTGAGCGTTTCAGTATGTTTGATTTGATATAGGCACTGAATAGCTATTACATGCAGAAACCAGTTGAGAAGAGAAATTGAAAATAAAATAAGATTGAGAATTCACTACTGCATGGGATACTTCAGTAGTGACTCTCCAGTATTACTTAGTAACACCTCTGGTAACACTAAGTTATTGCGCCTTTGTGCCCCACTCAAAGCCGACCTGCAGTGCAAACTTTTCTGCCAGTTCAGTCCGGACAAAGCCGTTGTGAGATTGCGATTTTCACCAAAATGAAAAGTGCTGTAACAAAATCCACGAGATGTTCGACAATAATCTGGACTCAATAAAAATTACCAGGAATTTGATGATGGAAAGATTCAGATTAACACCGAATGAAAGGTTAATTAGATAATGGGAAAGGAATCTCGAACGAAACAAACCGCTCCCTGGGATATAATTTCTAGATTATCTTCCACATCTCAAAAGCCACAGTTTTGACTCGAGTATTTCGCGAAATTCTAATTTTGTAAATACACACGCTTATGTCGTGGTAACGTCAAACTAACGAAAAAGACTACGTGTAAAATTAGGAACTTGAGATTACCAAGAACAAAGGAAGATAATGAAAAAAAAATCAAAAAAAAAAATCCAATTTCAAATTATTTTCAGGATTACTTTTTTATCTCAAAAGCCAGGGTATTTTCAGAAATTCATTTTATTCATTTGCGTCATTATTGTGGCAATTTAGTGCGCATAGGGATTTAGTTGAACATTTTATTAGGTGATGGAAATCCATGTGATGCTTGACCATTCTTTTGAGGAAGATATAATGATAGCTGACAGGGGCGTTCAGCTGTAGCTATCAAAGAGTATGTTGTTGAAATGTTATCTCGCTTATTTAGACAAGACAATCAATAATCATATTCAGAAAAGTCCTCTTTGACTGATTTTGGATAATCCCCCTTGTAGAGTATGCAACCAGCAGCCCTATATTCACACGGCAAGTAAATGGACGCCATATCGACGCACTCAGATTATCGATTTATTTAACTTCGCTGACCTGTTCACTGTCGCTGCGAATTCCAATCTGCTTGCATCTGCCCGTACCGGACCTCCAGCCTATACTCGCGTGTTGTATCCGAGAATATCCCAGGCATCTTCCAGTATATTCAGCGTTGGCCGCCACTACATTATTAACACTACAGACCGCCTTTAAATACTATTAACAGGCCTACAGAAGGGACCATTCGAGAAGAAGTGATCATTTGGAGAACGATTGCCATCTGGTCATACTTACCACTTTCTGGCAGAGAGATCAAGAATTACAAAAATAACAAATTATTTTCAATTATAACAAATTCCAAATCTTACAATTTTCGAAAATCAAATCTGAAATCCCAAAATTAATAATCTCAATGTACCGTATCTGGCAAGGTATCTGTTTTCTCCTTTCTCAGGATACGATTGTTTCAATATTAGTTCACTATTTCTTCTAGTTGCTAACGATCGCTTACCTTTTTACTTATTTAATAAGCCGAAGCAGATCTACAAACTAATAAATGAGTTAACATTTTGAGAGAAGACGAACTGCATACTTCCACGCATCGAAATAGAATAGGAGCTATGACCACTTTTCAAAGTATAGTAAGGTTACTTTCTGGATACCTGTAAGTACTTACAATTCAATCTAGAGCAGTTTTTCCCTTTTTTTCACGTCTCGATTCTGGTAAACGATACACTGAACAGGGCCCAACCGACGGGGGGGTGTGTGGGGGGGGGGGGGTGTGACACCTTTAAAATATAAGTCGGCAAATCGCAACATTTTTAATTTTTTAGTCATCACTCGGCAAATCTCGGCATTTTCTATTTTTCTATCATGAACCGGCGAATCTCATTTAGACAGGTATGTACAGGTAACTCTACAGTCGTGCGATTATTAGTTTTTAATTCAGCATACAGCTGTATTACCAGATAGGCGGTGTCTAGTTGTCGAGACATCACGTGAAGCTGGATATTCCAGCATTCTCCTACTTGAAAATTGCACTGTAAGTCGATTTTGGCAATATTAAAGTCAGAGGTATATCGTTGAACTTTTGCAATATATCGCATATGTATTTTTGCTGCCTTCATAGTTTTTTCGTCCCAACGATCAACGAAGTCACCGCATTTTTTTCATTGATACTATTGTTACGAACGCCGACTCTCACATGCACTCTCCAGCACACCTGAACTTTCTAGACTGTTCCGTCTCTGAGATTGCAGCGTGTACAAGTGCGAAGCTCGAGACATTCCAGAGCATACGGCATGGCTTGACTATTGAAATTACATGAGAGACTCAACAGCCGAGTAGGTTACATCAAATAAACTATTCTATTCTATTCTATTCTATTCTATTCATATCAGCCGAAATGGCGGAGGTACCGCCATTCTGGAACACGCGGGAAGCCCGCGAAAGGTGTGAGATTTTTCGGGAGTCGCCGCGAAACTATATCCCAAGTCATTGTGGAATTTTCTGCAGGACCGATGGAAGATTCCAGAACAATAGTCGGAGCTATATAAAGCACGATCCTCGGTCTACGGATCAGTTTTCAATCGAGAGCGATAATAGCGAAAAGTCAAAGCGATCTACCCAAGCGCAAGCAGTAATTGTTGGCGTGTATTTATTGTAGTACGCATTGATCAACAGGGTGTGTTTTAAAACCATCGTCTCAATTATTAACGAACCTAAACGCGAAATACGTATCATTATAAATTTTTTACGACATTTTGGCACCTTTTCCGATTGACGGCATTGACGCTTCCAAGTGGTCTAGATTTGTTAGTTGTATGCAGTGATTTTTGTATAATTCTTCTTCCCTTGTTTTCCTTCTTTTTCTGTACTTCAATTTATTATATTTTTTTTATGGAAAAGGTACCTATTATTGTCATTATTTTATTATTATTACTCGAAAAAATCGTCTGCGGAGCATTCCCGCTCTGTTCGCTCGCGGACAGTCGGCATTTTTAGCGCACTTCTCCAAACGGGAAGGCGCTTTTGTCCTCGCTTTGTCCGTCCGTCCGTCCGTCCGTCCGTCCGTCTGTCACAGCATCTAGTCCTAGACAAAAAGGTTTTTGCGAAAAAATTTCACTCCATTGGGTAGCTCATGACCTTGTATCCCGAACCAAGAAAAATCTCGACGAAATAATAATAAACAATGACAATAATAACAATTTAGTGTGACGCGGCATCGCCGTTGAATGCTGCATTTCAGAAGCCGGCCTGATCTCGAATGTTATCACATGGGAGGAAGTACCCGATCTCATCATTTTATCATAATACATATGCGGAGCTATATTTAGAGGATGATTTGAACTTTATTTTAATGAAAATTTCACATCGGTGCGAGGTGCAGGCCAATAGTTATTAATTTTTGAAAATGACTCCGAAACTACGGCTCGGCCGCAAATGATTTATTCGTTGCTTGCTGGTGCTTGATATCCTTTCCTCCGAACAAAACGAAATTCAATACAGACAATATTTCAACTCGAATGGGTAGCTCATGGCCTTGGTACGCGAATCAAGAAAAATTTTGCCGAAATAATCATGAACAATTACAAAAATAACATTTTGGTGTAGGGCGGCTTCGCCGATCAAGTGCTGGCATTCGCGGTAAGATGTAGAAAGTTGCGATATGCAGGCAACTACAATTTCTTAATGAAATACATCACTGCATGTACGGCATTATATTTAGAGAACAATTTGAAATTTCTTTTGACAAAAACCCCACTTCGATCCGACCGTCGGATCAATTGTTATCAATTTTTGAAAACGACCGCAAAGCCACGGCTCGGCGCATATTACACGACCCTACAAATTTAAAATCAGACGTGCCGAAATAGTAATTGACCATTTTGAAATAGCCAATACTAGGTACCTAAAGGATAATGGCACTCAAATTACGAAACATGTTCGCTGAATAACAAAAAAAAGTAGGTAGGTATCACTAAAAATCATGTGACAGGCTACCATTTTTTCGGTTTTTCGATAAAAAAGAAATGTTCCAATTCAAAACTGAACCCGATATTCGTGTTCAGGAGGTCGAAATCAGTTGGAGAACATTTTTTTATGTAAGTAACAGAATGACGCTTATGTGGCCGGTTTGTCTGTCTGTCTGTCTGTCCGAGTCCGTGCAGAAATTAAGACGCTGTACTCCTTCTCGAGAATTGAAACAAGAGTCTTGGAACTTTTTTCCGATTAATAGCTGATGTCCCCAAGGGTGGCCAATGGGCACTATTTTTGTTATCCATACATCGTTATCATTATTCTCAAAAAACAGATCTCCTGTGCACTTCGATGAAGTTGAACTTCTTCTCGGGAACTAAAGCTACAACCCTTGAAGATTGAACTTTATCCGGTGGATAGCTCACGTTCTTAAGGACCAAATAGGCAGAATGGCTTTCATAATTCGGCCGCCATCTTGGCTGCCATATTGAAATTTCTTGTTAGTGGAACGATTTTCATGAAACTTGAGAGTTACGCTTGTCTCGTACGATCATTCCTATTTTCAAGCTGAGGTTCATAATTCTGCCGCCATCTTGGCCGCCATATTGAAATCTCTTATAAGTGGAACGATTTTCATGAAACTTGGAACTTACCCTTGTCTAGTACAATCATTCTGATTTTCAAGCCGAATTTCATGATTCTGTCGATATTTTGGCCGCCATATTGGAATTTTTTGCCCAAGACGGTAGAACCCTAATTACTTAACATCTTGCGTTCACTAATCCTCCAAAAAGGAAGTGCGCTACTGAGCCTCATGCCCATGAGGCGTATTCGCTTGTTTCCCATCTACACCCCTCCACTGAGGGAGACCTCGGTTGAGCCCTGCATCTGAATTTTATCCATAATCAGGAGTCAAATCAAAATATACTATTTGTGTTTCTTCAGATGGAACGAGTGTGCGTGAAATAGCATGATCAAAAAAAAACTCACGTCGGCCTTCCTTTCGGCTTGATCTTGATGCTTCGAAAAGGTTCCACGCAAATTCCATTATGCGTAATCATTTGCCCTTCAGGACATTCTGCGGAACTTTGTGATGGAGCCCCATAAGCGCTGATTATTAACAATAATAACACGAAAAGCGACGACCACTTCATTGTATTAATAATTTTTGTGTTACCCAATAGCTAATATCTTTTAAACTTTGTGCGTTTCACTAAATATCTAACCTAAATCTGCGTCAAAGTGTGTTTAAAAGAGGTTATCAATCAACTAAATGATGTACAATCCATTCACGATACTTATGCCAAGTCAATCAAAACATTCCGCTACAATAAGTAGACAAAGTATTGCAGTTAATGTGCCGACACGATGTCGACTTATATCTGCATTAGTTCAACATTATTAGTACCTAAATGCTGACAGTATCACAGGGTTTGAAAAAATGTTAGATGGAAAATTAATTTAGGTCGTGAATGCTGTATCACTTACTGTGGTTTGATGGTTATCCTAAAGGCTTCCATGCAATCTCCTGCGTGAGTCATCATGGTACCGTCGGGACATCTATCGGGAGTGTCAAACATGAACTCCGGCTGAATCAGAGGGCCCGTTTTAGCATTAGGTAACCTTTTTTTGGCAGTAGTTGTCGCTCTTGTCGGTGTTCTTGTTGTAGTTGACATAATCCTGAATATTGGCGGTCTGAAAGTTGAACCAGTGGGAAACAATTTTGTGCTCCTCGTAGTCGGAGTCCGCGCTGTTGAAACTGTAACCCTGCCCCCGGCAGCAAAACAAAAGAAAAACAAGGACACAAGCAGCAAGATGAAGAATTTAGTCATTTTAATGTTTCGAAGTTTTGACGAAATGCTTGTATCGAGTACTAAACTAGACCAAGAATTCAGTTGTTGTTTCACATTATTTATCATTAAAAGAGTGATAATTTTAGGTTGTTAGGTCAATTTATTCTCGTACAATTCTTGGAATTTATTCAAAAATGTTATTGTCGGATCATCAATCATTTTTGTAAATCATGTTGGCTACATTATATTATTGAATTGTTTCGAGACGAGAACAACTTTTGCGTAAAAAAAAAGGCTTTCACACTCGTTTCGCTCGAGGACAGTCGGCATTTTTGCTCATCTACACCCCTCCACTAAGGAAGACATGGGTTGGGCCCTGCTTCTCGCACCATAGCCGAAAGGTGCAAGTCCTTGGCTCATCCATGTGCCTCGGCCTTCCAAGAAAACGTCATCCAGAATTCGGTTTTCCTCGTTACTGCAGAGAGCCATTCTGGATTCTGGATTCCATTTGGGGAGTTGGTGGAACAAAGTTTCACCTGGCCTGTAGGCCTCATTATTGGGCCCATTGTACCCAGATCAGCCCGACTCATCGAGCCGCAATGTGGTGCCTGGATGTTTGATGGTCGGTCCATCCAAGCACTGAGGCCGACAAGCGCATGGTTGACCTAGACTCCGTCTTTCACCCCCGAACCGAAGGGATGCGGATAAAAAAAACTGAAATTGACCATCAGCATCAAGTTCAGGAGGTCAAAATCACAATGAAAGCTTGGTTCGAATGTGAAAATCTGATCAAATTCAGTTTTTAAGAAAAAAACTGGGTCGCCCATTTTGATCAAGGTATTCCAGATGGTCTGTGAGTTTAGTTGCTGAGAGCAGTTTAAGAAACAATATCCATGAATTCCAACCTCCTATCATCAGAGTAACATAGTCATCCTCGTAGCCTCGCTCGTAGCGATAAGATAAATCAGCATCCTCCAAGAGAAAAAAAAACATAAAAGTCAGAACCAGACTTCCGATTTAAAAAATTTCTCAACTGTACGCAAGCCAAAACCTCACGCTTCATGATCCTTCCATTTGCGTTTGAGAAAAAAAATTATTTTGAAAATGGGGGTCCGTTGAATTTACTAAAATTTTGCACTGTTTTACATTTCACTCTGTAGATATTTTACGTGAAGCTTCCTGATCTTCACCTTCTAAAGGTGGATAACGGAAAGACTGAGCACACTAACCGTTAAAACAGGATTGAAATTGTTTGTGTCATTTAAAAGTTTTTGTGGTTCAAAGCCGGACCAATTTTTCCTTCACGACAACATATTTGTTGCGCAGTTTAGTCCAAAAAATCCGATTTCAGACAAACTTACGGAAAGCGCTGTTCCGGTCGAGTTCGTATTCTAAATTTCCAGCTTGCATTTGAACTTTATTATTGACCTAGGTAGAGAATTAAAACTAATTAACCTGAATAGAGAAGACGACCCCGTAGCACAGGTGGTAGTGCATCGGCCTGTGGTACGGTTGGTCCTAGGTTCGATTCATAGTCATGTCTGGGTGATTTGTGCTGTCCACATTTTGCGTTAATGAGGGTATTTTCAAATGTTTTCAATTAAATAAACGCAAATAACTCCTATGGCGTTGAAGAAGCCGATAAGAAGGAAAACAAACTTTTAAAGAGAGAAGAACTACTTCTAGGGTCGAAGATCGGTCGATAATGATGGCTGTGTAGGCTAGTTAGTAAGTAGCGTAAAAAAAATATTTTGACGCAAGGCTTTAATTTTGAGGACAATTTTTGTGATCGTTTTCCACACAAACACACAGACAGCAAACAGAATTTCAATAAATATATAAATTGCCGAACATTTTGTAAGTAATGGATAAAAATACATTCAATTCTACTTCCATTCTTAACAAAAAAACAAACAAACAAACAAAACTCAACAAAATATTACCCCCCAAAGTGCCGCCGTTCACTCTCTAAGGGTAACCATTGCAAAACTATTATGAATGCATAGTAGGTAAATCTTTATCAATGAGTTCAATAACTCTTCACGGAACCATAGGTTGTGTTCTGGAATAACAAGCCGGGTTACATAATTTTTGTGAAATTTTTGATTCCAACAACAAGCTTACATGTATCTAGATCGCCAATTGTTGCTGATGGACCTAGCGACTTTGGATAAAAAAATATGATTAATTGTTCGATAAATTGTATAAAAATAGTGTGAATAGGAGACGACACGACATTTTTAGGCGCAGGGGTCAAATTCATCACGATAATACGAGGAAATATATTTAAATCCGACGTGTTGGTGCCACAAGTTGACGCAAAAAGACGTACAATGGGTGTGCTGCTGAAAATTTTACTGGTGTCGCTTTTCGGAACGGCTCTGACTGCCGAAAATCCCGAGCCATACAGGCCAAATTACAAACAAATTCCACCGAGGGTTCCACGCCAGTATCCAGTGGGAGGATACGATATCAACGACCCCTGCTGCCCCACAAACTACAATCCTCTAATCTGCAGGAACCCAGAAGTGACACCTTACAGGCAGCAGCAGCAGCAAGTGATTTACCAGCAACAGCCATCTTACCAGCAACAGCCATCTTACCAGCAACAACCATCGTGCCAGCAACAACCGTGTTACCAGCACTCTTATCAACAGCAAGTACCTAACTACAACCAAGTAGTCTACCCCCAACAATCGCAGGTTTCTTATCAAGCTGCTACGCAACAACGTCCGAGCAGCCAAGTAATAACGTACCAGGTACCTAGTTACACTCATCAACAAGTGCAAGTACCTAGTTACACTCATCAACAGGTGCAAGTACCCAGTTACACCCGTCAACAAGTCCAAGTGCCTAGTTACACGCAGCATCACTACCAAGTGCCTAGTTACTCCCAGCAAAAAGTTGTGTACCAAACTCAACCGATCGCTGCAGTTGCTACCCAACCGCAGCAAGCAGTAACTCACCACGTAAGCCAAGTTCCTGCCAAGCAAAAGATCGTAACGTACACCCAGCAGCAACCTGTTCACCAACCTCAAACCGTGTCTTATCAACAAGTAGCTCACCCGAACCAACTGATTTACAGACAAGGTCAACCGTCATATACATCTTACACCATACCAACTTATAATGGAGGACAGAGCTACAATCAACAACTCTACGCTAACCAACCATTTGTGAGTCGCCAACGGACCGGTACCGATCCCTACGCCAACGTCCCAGTTGAAATTATTGACGTCGATGACACCAGGGCCTACAGGTCCAGTCAGAGCGACTATTCCAAAGTTCAGCCGGAAACGATCGCCGATCCCTCAACAGAGAACAGAAAGGAGGAGGACTATGAACCGTACAAGGTGGCGACCTCTTCGCAGACTGATTATAATGTCCAAGGCGGCCAGGTGATAAGCAGCTCGCATTCTGAGAGCAAACCCGTTTCGACCACCATCACCAGGTCTTTCAGACCTGAGGTTGCCCAAGCTGGACCCGTTCACATGAAGTTTGTGAATGGTCAACAAATTCACGACGAAAATGTCAGCGATACTGAAACAGCTACGACAGAGGTCGAATATGAAACTACCACCTTGGAAGCGGAAGATGATAAGCCCAAAGCTATCACAAGCTGGTTCAAATAGATTGTTGATTGTAAAAGAAATATCTCCAGTTTAACAAAATAAAATTTGTAATGCTTTGTGCTTTCTTTCACTTCCTCGACCCACCACCCAACGAGGAGGGGAAGTATCATTGTGAACGCGTTGAAATTTTTTTTCGAGATTCCGATGGATATATCCTTTTTGAGGCCCCTATGACGATTAAGACCATTTCGAGAATAATCTCTGTCTGTACGTTTGAATAATGGGGTACTTGCCCATTTGTTTTATTGGCTTAATCGATAGTATGGTTAAAAATAATCTACCCGTATTTTTTCTTTTTCCTATATTCCAAAAATTGCGACCGCAATGCCTGTTTTTAAAAATATATTTATGACGTCACAAATATACTAAAAACTAAACAAACAGAATTGTTGGATTAGAAACTCGAAAAACTGTAGAGTGGCATCACAATATTTGAAAATTACAGACATAAAAACTCCACTGAAGTTTCTCTACTGTTACCAATTTTTTGAAAAAAAAAGTCGAAAAAAAATCTTTTCAACCAATGAATTCATTTTTCGAAAATTTTGAGGAAATACTCTATATTACTCCAGTTCATGATTAATATTATATTACATACCGAGGCGGGAAACGAGTTATTACTGCGCAGGGAAAAAATTGCTCTCAATAGCAATTTGTTGCAGCTGCGTCGGCTGCAACAATAGCCCGACGCAGTAATAACCATTTTCGCCGAGGTAAGTATGCTATTTTACCGACAACTATTCAATACATATTATTATTAGCAATGCATATAAGCCACAATAATTATTATTGTATTGAAAATCGTCTTTATCAAGTGAGCGCTTCACGACAATGGCTCTCACTTTGACGTATTGGAAATCTGACATGAAAACAAGTCATAGCCAATTTGTCTTTCGAGAATAACCGATATGTATGAACCAGACATAGAAATGTTTGATCTCCCTCCTCCTGAATCTCGGCAAGCGGCCAAAGAATCTACGGCAAATCTAATAGCTACCCAAAACCAGTCGTGAATCGTGATCGATACGAGAAAGGATTTCTCCTTGAGGAAATAGAAGCCCGGCACATGTTGGGGCTACGGGCTATCTATTCCATGCTGAAATGCTTGGTGAAAATAAGTATCAAAACTGACATCTCGCAATCTTAGACTCCAAGCATTTCTCAAAATGTCAGTCATCCACTTCACTTCCCTCTCAATAACCACATGCCGATGTACCCAAAAAGGCTAATAGAATATTTTTTTGAATAAAATCACGCGAAAACATAACCTGGAACGAAACAAACAGCGATCTGTCAAGTGTCATGTGGATGCAATTTTTGCACGCAATCACGTCAAAGATCAGCGATCATAGAAGGCTAGGTTTGTCTGCCCAAGAGATGGAACACATACGTTACCTACTTCTTAGAAGTCTGAAATTAATCAGTTACTATGTTGAATGTCAGTCAAAGTATTTTCAGTCAAATCTGTTTCATGGGCACGTACCCCATTGTATGGTATGTGTGTCTGTAACCTTCCACGATCAGCGACGGCGCCAGGGGGTGGCCAGGGTAGGTACGGGCCTCCCCTAAAATCATAGGTGCCCACCCGCGTGCCCACCCTATTTTTCAAAAAATGTCTCAGAAAATGCTAAAATGAAAAAAAACACATTGCCTAAATTGCATAACCAAGTGGATAATAATGAAAACAACTTAAAATAAGAATGTATCCCTTTTTTTTGATAAAACTTGTTTGCGCTTGAATGTTTTTTTTATATACAAAAAGTTATTTGGAGGATGGGAGGTTGAACATATGATTAGATGAGTGCCCACCTCCCTGAATAATGTGCCTTTTTGTGCCCACCCGTTCAAGAAATGCTGGCGCCACCGCTGTCCACGATAACAGCCGCAACGTCTACCCGATTGAAGTGAAAGTTGTCGACTGAAACACAGACATGGTTTAACCGTCGAATGAGCCCATTCGTTTTTGGCTGTCACCTGTCAAACGGAAGTGTCACTATCAAAAAATGACATAAGCTATATCCCACAAAACTTGACTTGCGATATGCCATTTGAAAACCCATATAAAACTGTATCCAGAACAGTCAAAAGTATCGCCCTATCTGTCATCTGTCAAATGATAAAAAAAGTCAATGTTCAAAACTTTACCATTCAATTTTTCAAAATCTGTTAGATAGATTGGGATCAAATTTAACAGGAAGCAACAGAACAAAAAAGTGAAATGAATTCTGCAGTTGCAATCTTCCACCATTATCCAGTCAAGTGTTATGAATTTTCAAAATTTCTCCTAGCCGTTACCACCCGAGAGGGCCTCTCGCCCGTATTTTGACCAGGACGACTTGCTTTTGATGCAGGACTCCACTCAAAAACTCATTCCTGCTCAGGGGTCGACTTTTTTCAAAAAAGTCAAACTGATGTCAAAAGTACCTACATTGGATTGGGCGTCGTGTAGACCCATTTTCAAAATCGGCACTGTTCCGGTTTTCCGACGGTAATTTTTTCAAAATGAAACCAGCACATTCCGTGAACTTGAAAAAAACTGCAATGGAAACTTTGACATGCGGTGAGTCCAGGGCCGTCTTAAGCGGGCGTGCAACTCGTGCATGGCACAAGGGCGGCCAGATTGAGGGGGCGGCATTTCGGGGCAGAAATGCGTTTTTTCATATTTTTTTGCTTTTTATATTTTACCTCCGCGGCCGCCCCTGAACATTTTGACATTTTTGTTTGTTTTTTCATATTTTACGCTTGCGGCCGGCCGTCCCTGAACATTTTCAAACGGTATGATGGATACCCACCTTTAAAACACGTAAATATGAAATCAGATTTTGCAAGATCCTTGCTAAATTTTTGATTTCTACAAAAAGGCGGTGGAATCGTAATCTATTGGTAAGTACAGTACCTACCTAGAAGTAGTTCGGTATTCAAGTGTAGTTATTGTTTATTCCTAATAGATACGAGAAGAAGTCAGACGTCTTATTTTGACGTTATTTCATCTTATTCATGAACCGTCCGGGATAGGTAAGTTAACTTCCGTTTATCCAATCCTATTGAATAATGCACGCATTATCACGCGCATACATGCTTTCATTTTTCATTAACACTGGATAAAGCATAGTATTCTACCCGCGGGTAATGGCTATTACTCATTCGGATGTTACTACTACTACTACGTGCAAACTACATCCTCATGAGTGAGAAGCAATCATTACCAGCTTGTTGAATAATATACTATTATTTGTTTATCATAATATCGTTACTGACTACTAACTTAATAAAAAAAAATAGGTTCAAAATGCAAAAATTGAAATTCCAGTCGCTGTTTCTGTTATTTTCATGAAATAAAATTTAAATTAAAGAAGCTATATACAAAATTGACCATTTAAAAAAAATAGAGGAAGGGGCGGCCTAACAGTTTTTGCACGAGGGCGGTCAAATGTCTAGAGACGGCCCTGGGTGAGCCGTTCGTGGGTGAGCCCCACGAAATATCCATTTTAGGTGCAGATATGCTGGAAATGAAAGTTTGAGAAAAAATTGAATTAATTTTTGAAGGGAAAATTTTCGAAATCGGACCCACGGCCACGGTTTCCGAGTTTTCATTTCTGGAAAAACTGCAAATTTTCCAACTTTTTATCCCGTGAACAGATTTTCACCTTTTTTTTTAAACAAGAGGTAACTGGCTCTTGAACAATTTCCAATAATTATCCTTTCAATTTCACGGGAATTCACCTGTTGACAATATGAAAATGTAAAAACAGGCCTGGGTTATCGAAACCGGACTTGAATGATGGATCTTGAAGTGGAGTAGTAATTGACGATCTTCATAATAATCAATAAGATTGTTTGGAAAAAGATTTGAGGTTTTCCCGGAAAATTCAAATTCTCAAAGCTTTCAATTTCCTGCTTTTTTTTTCAAATCTTCACCATTTCAAGATCCGAAATCAATAATCAATAACTTATTGTGAACAATACAAATCGATTATGAACAAGTACAACATTGTGAAGAAGTAAACGTAAAAATAACAGTAAACTTTATTACAAGCGAATATGCCTCATGGGAGTAGCGCACTTCCTTTTTGAAGGAGTAGTGAACACAAGATGTTAATTAGGGTTCTACCGTTATTTGGGCAGAAATTTCAATATGGCGGCCAAAATAACGTCAGATTCATGAAATTTGGCTTGAAAATCAAAATGATCGTACTATAGACAAGGATGAGTTCCAAGTTTCATGAAAATCGTTCCACTAATAAGAGATTTCAATATGGCGGCCAAGATGGCGGCAGAATATTGGAATTTGGCTGGAGAATAAGAATGATCATACGAAACAAAGGTGAGTCCCAAGCTCCATGAAAATCCGTTAAGTGACAAGATATTTCAATATGGCGGCCAAGATGGCGTCAGAGCATCATTTTTCCAAAATCGGATGTATTTTGATGAAGTTCACATTGCCTGTGAATTTCACTCAAATCGGACCACTTTCAGAGAAATTCAAAATGGCGGATTAAAGATGGCGGCCAAGTGAGAAAAAATCATTGGTCAACTTTATATGGTGGTCACGTACGCATTCGATTGGCGTTTGCATCACATTGGTATATCTTTTCGTTGAGGCATAATTCTCCTAGTTCTATCACTTTGAAACATGTTCAATATGGAGAATACAAGATGGCGGCGGGGCATCAATTGTCGAAAATTGGATGTGTCTAATTGAAGTTCACATCGCCTGCAAATTTCACTCGAATCAGACTACTTTCAGAGAAATTCAAAATGGCAGATCAAAGATGGCGGCTAAGTGACAAAAGTCATTGGTCAACTTTATATGGTGGTCACGTACGCATTCGATTGGCGTTTGCACCACATCGATATCTCTTCTCGTTGAGGCATAATTCTCATAGTTCTATCACTGCGAAACATGTTCAATATTGAGAATACAAGATGGCGGCGGGACATCAGTTGTAAGAAATTGGATAGATCTTGATGTGGTTTACATTGCCTGCAAGTTTCATTTCAATCGGATTACTTTTAGAGGAATTCAAAATGGCGGATCAAAGATGGCGCCAGAATAAGAAAAAACTGAAAGTCAACTTGACATCCTGGACATATGTACTATTGATCAGCGTTTACACCACATCGATATCTTTCTTCCCCGAGGAGTTATCCCGGGTACAGATTGACGGACAGACGGACGGACGGGCAAAGTGAAGCTAAAAGCGCCTTTTTCCCATTTTTTGGGAAAGTGCGCTAAAAATAAAATAGGAAAAAAGTTATGCATATATTTAGTTGAACAACTACACGAAGCACCTCACCAGATGAATCACCACTCCCGGGCAGTCAGCAAACGTCAAGAAATGTAAGAGTATCAAGAAGGCCCTGCTGAAATAGGGTTGAAGAATCTGAATAAAACTGACCGCTTTTTTTCGCTGATGCTCATCGACCACTAAAATTTATATGTGTACGGAATTAGGTGCCTTTTTTGCCCAGCGATTCATTTAACTTCGCGCTATTTTCGCTGTCAAGGCCAACCACCGTCGCCGGTGAATGCTTTTCACCACTATACCGGCAATTTCTTGAACCCCAGTTCCAACTCAGGGTAGGGATCTTTCACGACCACCAGCATCGCATTAGGCGGCACTATCGTTCCCGTTTTACGTGCTATGCGACACACGTCACACGCCTTTAAATTTAGCAAGCATTCCAACTAATAAGAAACTTGTTTGGGGATAAAGATATTGAAAAATCCCTATGCATGCATAAGAATTTAGAATTCAGCAGATACAGTAATAATTCCAAGATCTGGTGCCTCTTTTGTGAAACCGAACTCGCAAAACAAGCGAAGCATGTGTAGTCGTTGAGCCAGAGGACCCGAGTGGTTTCCACCTTGAAGACTCACCTAACGTTCATACTTTTTAGCGCACTTTCCCAAAAAATAGGAAAAAAGGCGCTTCTAGCTTCACTTTGTCCGTCCGTCCGTCCGTACCCGGGATAACTCCTCGGGAAAGAAAGATATCGATGTGGTGTAAACGCTGATCAATAGTACATATGTCCAGGATGTTAAGTTGACTTTTAGTTTTTTGTTATTCTGCCGCCATCTTTGATCCGCCATTTTGAATTTCTCTAAAAGTATTCCGATTGAAATGAAATTTGCAGGCAATGTAAACCACATCAAGATCTATCCAATTTGCGACAATTGATGTCCCGCCGCCATCTTGTATTCTCCATATTAAACATGTTTCGAAGTGATAGAACTAGAAGAATTATGCCTCAACGAAAAGAGATAGCGATGTGGTACAAACGCCAATCGAATGCGTACGTGACCACCATATAAAGTTGACCAATGACTTTTGTCACTTGGCTGCCATCTTTGATCCGCCATTTTGAATTTCTCTGAAAGTGGTCTGATTCGAGTGAAATTCGCAGGCGATGTGAACTTCAATTAGATACATTCAATTTTCGACAATTGATGCCCCGCCGCCATCTTGTATTCTCCATATTGAACATGTTTCAAAGTGACAGAACTAGGAGAATAATTATGCCTCAACGAAAAGAGATATCGATGTGGTGCAAACGCCAATCGAATGCGTACGTGACCACCATAAAAAGTTTGCCAATGACTTTTGTCACTTGGCCGCCATTTTGGATCCGCTGTTTTGAATTTCTCTGAAAGTGGTCCGATTTGAGTAAAATCCACAGGCGATGTGAACTTCATCAAAATACATCCGATTTTGGACAAATGATGCTCTGCCGCCATTTTGGCCGCCATAGTGAAATTTCTTATCACTTGACGATTTTCATAGAGCTTGGTACTCACCTTTGTTTTGTATGATCATTCTTATTCTCCAGCCAAATTCCAACATTTTGCCACCATCTTGGCCGCCATATTGAAATTTCTTATTAGTGGAACGATTTTCATGAAACTTGGAACTCACCCTTGTCTATAGTACGATCATTTTTATTTTTAAGCAAAATTTCATGAATCCGACGTTATTTTGGCCGCCATATTGAAATTTCTGCCCAAATAACGGTAGAACCCTAATTAACATCTTGCGTTCATTAATCCTTCAAAAAGGAAGTGCGCCACTGAGCCTCATGCCCATGAGACATATTCGCTTGTTTTGGATTCTCCACAACACCAGCATGAAAAGAAATTTAGTCTTTAGTCATATTACGTTCTCGTATAGAGTAGCTCAAGGCCGCCATTTTGCAAGAGAGGACCCGAAATAATATGTAGTTATTGGAGTTTTATTTTTTTCTCGTCAACGGCAAGGCAAAAATGGAACTGAATATGTATAATTGAACAATAAAATTTATTTTAGATATCGTTCAGCACCATCTTTTGATAGGTCTCGTTACTCCCAATATGACAGTTGACAGTTCATAGTGTTCATAGTACCGTATGTTCGTTATAATCATGAATTAGGGCAGGCTGTGAACTTCGAAACGTATGTGCAAAATGTATTCCATGACGACAGCTCATCATGTTGACATCCAATTTAAATGATTATTGATGAATTCACGACATACGTTTCTACTTCCATAGCCTACCCTAACTCATGATTTGAACGAACATACGGTAGTTCAATTCATCAGCTATGACTTTTTTCTCAGTTTTCGAGTACACCTGGTGATATTTATTCTAATCAAACCTCACGTCATTGTCTTTCAACCGTATTTTCCTAGAAAGGTTATTATCATTATTATTAATGTTAGTATTATTGTCTGTCCGTCTGTCCACCGGTTTAACCGTAGAATACCTAGCTGAAATCGACTTCTTTAGTGTAACTTACATATTCAAATCAAATTAAAATCAAATTCTTTATTTCGTTTTTGGCTACATGGTAGTAGGTATAGGATTTGTCACTATGTATAAAAATATGAACTATGTGAATCCCATCACATAACGATTAGTATACAAACAACATACCGGGTGATCATTTGAAAACTATCCACCTCTGCACTAACTCTCGATTCCTAGTCAATATTTCTTTAAGCAAAAACAGGTCGATTTTTATATCGAGGGGGACATCTAAAAAATGCATTGTAAAATTTCTATATTCAGCCCCCGCGCCCCCACTCACCCTAGTTTGGGAATTTCAAATGACACTACCTACCTTGCAGTACATCAAATTGAAAAGAATTAAATTCTCTTTCTGCAAAAAATATTTATAAAATTATAAACCTCACCCTCCCTCCCTAGAAATTCTCTGAGTGTCCCATTCATTATTCTGGACCTCTCAATGCTCTTCAGTTTAGTCAGCATCATCCTAAATTACATTGAAGAAGATAATTTTCGGTGGAAAAAGTTCCACCAAAATTCACCCCATTGCTCTCCCTCTCCTCAACTTCAAAATTTAACAGAACACCACCTACTTTGTGATACATCAAGTGAAGAGAAAATAAATTCTTTTCCTGAAAACAATTTTTTTGGCATTTTCAACCCCTTCCCCATTAAAATGGACATTTGGAGTATTTTAGGAGGGAAACGGGGGTTTTAAAAATTCCGAAAAAATTGTATTCAGGAAGAGAATTCAATTTCCTTCAATTTGATGGGTCACAAATTAGGTATTGTCATTCTAGATTTTTTAACTGGGTTGGGGGAAAAGAAGGGGTGAATTTGGGTGGCACTTTTTCCATGTAAAATTTTCTCTTTTGATGCTGTGCAGAATGACTTTGACTGCATTGAAGAGAATTGAGAGGTCAAGAATATTAAATTGGACACTCCAGAGAATTAAGGGAGAAGAGGGGGTGAGATTGAAAATTATAGAGATATGTTTTCAGAAAAAAAATCAATTCTTTTGAATTTGACGTATTGCGAAATAGGTGGTGTCATTTGAAATTTCAATGTTGGGGTGGGTAGGGGGCGAGGGGACTGAAGATAGAAATTTGGCAATGTTTGTTTTAGATGTCCTCCTCGATATAAAAATAGACCTGTGTTTGGTCGAAGACTTTTTCACTGGGAATCGGGAGTTATTGCAGGTGGATAGTTTCCAAATGATCACCTGGTATAATTGAAAGAGTCGGTCAGACCAGTCTCTAAACAAAAAGCCACCCATCTTGGTAGGTCAGCGACCCAACACAAGGGCTAGAGTTCATTTGATGTATAAACGAAACGCATCTGCGGATTAAGCAGAATGCCATAATCTATCATACAAATCGGTAAAAAAGATTGGACATTGCTACTCGAAAAACTGATGACGTCACTGCTTAAAAATAGGAAGGTGCAGAAAAATAAAAGTTATCGGAAAATGTTGCTCATGAAATGGATCAGTTTGGCCATCGTGGTTTGGCCTGTCAAACCATCATGTTCCAAAAATTCGTGCAGGGAAAAAATTAATCCAGGTTTCGAAACTTTACTCGCTTCCTGTATGATCTAAGGTTGGATAAGGCAGTTCGTTACGTTGCCCTTTCCTCACTAGCTTGTTCAGTGATTCGCCGTCCAATTTCTTATATAAGTTGGGAGCCCTCGCGGCCCCAGCCCCACACATCACTCGACTGTACTAGTACAAAAATAAAACTAAATATCTTGTAATAGTGCTTTTTGTTTCTTTCTTGCCAATAATTATATTCAATAATTAACACACGATAAATTCAAGTTTGAGGAAACACCATAATACCATCACGCAGTGCCTGACGACTCAGTCCTGATGACGCAAACTCAAGTGCTGATTACTACAATAAGTGACTACATAGTATAAATCATTTTCTGAAACAAGTTTTTTTATTTATGCAAATAGGTTTATTTAGTGCGCATTAGGTATTTCACAAATCGATAAAATTCCTCCATCTCATAGATATACATAGTAATACTTATAAGCGAGCCTATTATTGTGTTTGTATAGCTAATTAGCTATCTGATCAATAGGTCCTGTGTTTCCAAAATAAATAGGTACTAATTGAGTTGTAAAAATGTATTCCTAACCTAGGTGGTACCTAAGAAACAAGCTCAAAACTAATTATCCAAAAATTTAAATTTTTGGTACGCTAATGTCAAACAGTCTGAGAAGTACAATCATACAGAAAAGCTTTTCTACAAAAACATTGTAAAATTACATTCTTGAGGCTCTACTTACTTATTAAACCTATACTAGTAGGTACCTATAGTAGGTATCTATTATATTGGTACAAAAATCAGTACAGTGGTCTACATCTGCCTCCGTTATTAGGACGGTAGTAACCCTCTTGACATGGAACTCTCAGAATAGCCCTAGCCATGTGCGGTGCTTCATCTGCTAGAATGATTTGTTTTTTTGTAGGTAGGTGCTCACCAGTTACCCTTTTTTTATATTCAAAGTTTACAAATTATGATTTCAGAAAACTAGAAAACTTCAGAAATCAGCAATCAATGGAACTTACTCGAATTTCTATTCAGTATGAGCACACTAGTCTTGTTACCCTCCGATTTTGATTTTCCTGGATGATGCTTTGTCTTATGCCTATTTGCATGGAGGATCCCACTAAGGTAAAATATCAAAAACAGTACAAATATCAACTTAGCACCCATTTTGCGCATCACTTGAACACTGTGGTTTGTTTTGGACTCTTGCCAGTTAGTAATAAATAATATGTAAATAATGTAATAATAACAAAGTTATCGTAATGACATTTTGATTAAACGCCATGTTGTTTTTAATTCAACATAAAATTGTAAGTTATACTTTATACTTAGAGTGAGACTTAAAATACAAACAGCGTTAAGTAAGTACCTATAGGTAAAATATTATTGTCAGTGTTATGTATATTGTGTACTTCTGAATTTGTACCAGGTAAACATTTTCTAGTACTCATCGTCGTCATCGAACTCCGGATATTTCTCCTTGCATTTTCCATTGGCATCTTCGATTTCGCCATCGGCACAATTCGCTCGAACTTTGAATATATTTCTATTTAATAACACAGTAACATTTTTTGTCTTACTTGCATTATTTTTGCTGTCACCTTTAAATAAAACAGAATTTCAAAGATGAAGAGACCAATTTTTACTCAAACATAATAATAATCGTCCATCAATTACAAAGACTGCTTATTGAAACTTACGTTTCATTTTCTCGAAAGTTTCCGGATCTATGATTTGATCTGCACTCCCATAGGGTATAGTGTTTACCATCACAGCACAAAAAATAATTGCGATAAACACCAGCTTTGATGCAGAAAAGAAAAGTGCCATGTTTGTTTCTCAAAAGTCACTCGTACTCGGTCTCTGCCTACGACTGTACGTTCACTTGTTGATAAAAATACTATCTCTTGGGCTCGACATAACTAAAACAGACGATAGACGGTTCATTAGAATTTATGACTCGAAGTTCACAGACTCACCTTTTACTCATCATCATCGTCGTCAGGAAAATCTTCGACAAACTGACAACCGGTGCTAGTTTTTACGTATCCTTTCGTGCAGGGAATAATGTTCAGATACGATTTGTCGGTGCGATTTTCTGGAAAAAATCGTAATTTTTCACTTTGTCGCTGAAAAAAAGGTGCACTCACCAGTTTGAAGTGGTTCCGTGGTGACGTTTTCAAAGTTGTCGTCGAAATTTTCTGAAGAGTTTGACGTAACGAACGTTTCATCTGCGGTCGTGTTTTCGATCCTTGGCGGAAGAATGGCGGCTGCCTTTAGGAGCATCAAGTAGGCGATGAGTAACACTAAAGCAGGCACAATAACAGGCTTCATTAGGTCATTGGTTGATAGAGGAGAGCTGAGAAATGCGATGGAGCCAAACTGCTGGAATGAATTGAGGGATTATCTTCTCGGAATTATCAAACAGTTGGCATCAGTGTGCGGCAAAATGCGCCTGTCGCTTGGAATTGTTTTTTTCTTAGTTTTTGTTTCAAACGTATTGAGCTCGAACCATTGCTAACTTTGTGTAGGCAACGGCAGTAAGGAGAAGTCGATGTTTCGAAATGTTTGATTCGAGCAAAAATAAAATTTTGTTTTTTTCAATGTGAGAATCGAGAAGAACAAAAGTTGATGAAGTTTCATAATTATAGGTCTTTACATTTTATAAATCTGAACCATCAATTTCCGCGAAAAAAGGGCTGTTGTACCAATGATCTCTAGAAAATGGATTGATCGCTCATCCAATCCTCAACTGCAAGGCCCACTAAACTCTGGTTTTATTGCTACAGTATTGATGACACATTTTTCAAGGAAATCTGTAACTGTAATGTTGTACTATACGTGACCATAATATTGCTGGACTACCCATGCAACGTTGTAACAGCCACCAAAATTCAATTCACTGTGAATGTTGCAAAAGCCTCCCAGATGGAATGTTGAATTTGAATATAACAGAATTTTATAATTCCACCGCCATCTTGGCCGCCATATTGAAATCTCTTATTAGTGGAACGATTGACATCAAACTTGGAACTTATTCTTGTCTCATTGGACATTCTTTTTTTCAAGCTGAATTTCATGATTCCGCTGCCATCTTGGCCGCCATATTGAAATCTCTTATGTATTATAGGAACGATTGACATGAAACTTGGAACTTGCTCTTGTATGAAAATTCTTATTTTCAAGCTGAATTTCATGATTTGGGCGCCATCTTGGCTTTCATATTGGAAGCTGTTATTAGTGGAGGGCTTGTCATAAAACTTGGAACTTACCCTTGTCGCGTTGTCTCGTATAATCATTCTTATTTTCAAGTTGATTTTCATAATTCCGCCGCTATCTTAGCCGCCATATTGAAATTTCTCATTAGTGGAACGATTGTCATGAAACGTGAAACTTACTCTTGTCTCGCATGAACATTTAATTTTCAAGCCGAACTTCATTTCTATCAATGACAGATCTGCACTAAGAAAATGCGCTATTGCGACTCACGCACGTGAGAGGATATTCACTTGTTTTTATTCTAAGTTCAATTTGGAAACACAGTTGCTCATTCAAAATTCCGATTAGAGGCTTTATTTTTCAGTTATTTGAGTTTGAAAGTTTGGAAAACATCTCGAAATCGGCACTTTCAAGAGTCTAAATTGTTTTTCTCTGAAAACTCTTGTTTCTCAGCAAAAAAAAGGTAGTTTATCAATTTAAAAATTAGAAAACTAATTCCAGTTGAAGAAACATGAGTTTTTTGGATTATAATTTTTAGGCGATTTCAAGACATTTTCCAAAGTTTCAAACCCAATTATCCCAAAAATGGAACCTCTAATAAAATTTTTGCAAGAGTAACTTATTTCTTAAATTTAGACGTAGAATCCAGAAATAAGAATAATTAAAAAAATTGCTAGAAGGTAAAAAATGGGGGGGAAATGAGTACACCCCCTATTATCTACACCCCTGCTTTTTAAAAATTCTGTTTCTGTCACAAGATTTTTTCTCCGCGACACCAACATATCTTCTCATTTAAAAAGTTTTGAAGAAGCTAGGGGTATAGTAGGTTCACTTGTACCGTGATTCTAGTTGGCTGTGAGATTTTGTTCCTAAGTTTCCAAATCTGATATTTGAAAACTCCCTAGAACTTGGCAGTTAGTTGCATTGATGTTTGAAAGTTTTAGCTTGACAACATCAACAACATTACCGTTTATGTCAAATAGACTGAAAATCACAAGTTCCACGGAAATTGTGGTGGAATTATGCCTATTACTGTGAAAACTGTGTTTGCGCCTCAGCTTGTGTCTTGAACAATAACGTCCAGTGCCCATTTTGAAGCCCTGCTCGAGGGTGCCATCAAGAACTTGCTTCTGGGAGAAAATTGGCGGAGTATAGGTGCTGGGCATGTACCCCATAACGTTCAGCTTTGCGGAGAAGACGTGAATTTATTTCCAAAAATCACATAATATGAAAGCATTGTGAACTATTCCTGGTTTTTAAAAGAAGTACCCACACTCTGGAAGACTGGGAACTCTGGGAAGCTACCTACACGCTTCTAATTTTTGTGTAGATGGGATTCATCGGCGTGATTACTTGATTTCACTGCTCAGGACATCGTACTGGAACAAGAAATTTGCGGAACTTGTGAAAGGTGAACTACATCCACTCCATACTTGCAATTTGCAAAGTAAATTTCGGTAATTTTTTCATTATTCTTGACAGGAACAGCCGACACATCAACATATCCTATCTTGACAAAAACGCACCAACATAACCTATCTTTCGAAGCCAGATGCTCAAGCGCACACTAGGCAGTTGGACGTGAAGTCTACAATGCCAAACTGTGAAATTTGCCCAGCCTACTAGAATCACGGTACAAGTGAACCTACTATAGGTAGTCAGAGCAGTTTGATTATAAGGTACCGACTTATAATAACTAAAAAGAGTCAGATTTATTATTTTTTATTAAAACATGATGCCTACATCCTAACAGCCTTGCATGAGTGTTCTGAATAATTTCAATAAACTTCCCTACATCTTCCTGCTTTATCCATCCGTTCTCCAGACCTGCAGTTACTTCTCGCTCTGAAAAGGTGTCTCTCTTCCATCAAAATGGCATTGACTGTTGTAGACTCTGAAATAAGTGATAAAAGAAAAACGAAAGCAACTTGAAAACAACACAAAATGTTGGAAACTAACCTGAGCCTTGAATTTTAAGTTTTGTAGGAACCGAGGTAGGAACTAAGAAATAAATTTTCGTGTCTTCAACGTCAAGTTCTTTGATCGATGACAGCGCTGAACATACCGCCAAAAATAACGTTAATAAAAATGGTATGATGAACATGACTGTGACACTAGAACGAAGACTTTTAAATGATCCGCCCAGAGGTCATCGGATCTATTTTTATATTTTTGTGCTCTGCGACTACAATACCAGGCATTTTTGTAATCAGTAATCATTTATTACTAAGAATTTTGATAATCAATCCTGTGCATTTATTATAATTATGAAAAAAGTGGTCACTGAACTGTCTTCAGCGTTATTTTAGTAATTCTTGGAAGACATGCCTTATTCTGTTTTCGGTAATGGCGTTGAAGGTAAAGAATAAACCCGACTATTTTTTGCAAATCATTTTATTTATTTTTACTTCCCTACGGTGATACGTGCGTCAACTAAAAAAAATAGCTTATAGACTAAGAGACTGTATAGTTTTCGAAGCATCTTTACTTATATTCCTCCCTGCAATTCCCTTGAGTATCACCACGAGATCCTTCGGGGCAGTTGGATCCTGCATTTATTATTCGTTTTCCATGTGGAACTGTGGCAAAAGTCTTGGTGCTTTTGGCAGTTGTAGTTGAGAGCCCATCGTTGGACCTAACATCAATAGTTTGCCCAGGAGTGGTTGAGTGATCCAAGATTTCAGGTTCCAAGCTATCCTCCTCTGTTTTTTCAGTAGTTCCGTGATCGGAAACGGATGAGTCCTCGGAAACGGGCTTCACGTCTTCTGATGTGTCGATCCTATTGACAGGCGTCACGTTTTTTTCGGGTTTAATGGAGCTCGTTTCAGGTTTGGACGTCCATTCAGGTTTGAAGTCCACTTTAGGTTTCAAGTTCACTTCAGGCAGAAGGTTTCGTTCAGGCTCAAAGCTTCCTTGACGGTTAAAATTCACATCAGGCTTGTAATTGTCGCTTTCGGGCTTCCAATTCTCTTCAGGTCTGCCAACATTGAATCTTGGAGTAGTTATGTAATTATAAACTGCAAGAAAAAAAAATGGAGTTTACCAAGAAAATTCAACCTACAAACATGAATAAATGGAAATAATACCTACTTTCAGTAACATCAGGACTCTGGTCAGGGTATCCCGCAGCCTGGTCGCTGCCGGGTTCCTGACAGGGGTCATGGCCATGTTGATGTTGGAATACGGTGCTACCAAATTTGTGTAAATTACATCTCGACTTTTGTCTCACTGTTTGGAACCCTTGAGTCATGGTTCCAAAAATCCCGTCGCCATTCACCAAAGTAAAAATTGTATAACACAAAACAAAAACTGCGAAGATCTTCATTTCTCAAAGTTTCTCTGTGTACTAATCGGTGTTGTTGGTGATAATAATTACGTCAACTACCAGAAATTATCTTTATTTATTATTTTATAAAAGAGCGACACATTTCTCTAATTCATTGGCGTAAATTTGGCCCTCTTTGCAATTCTTCTTGACGTGGAACAGGTTTTTCCCGTCTTTGCCCGTAGTAGTGTTCTTTTTTGACCATTGCGTCGAGTCACTTGATTCGGAACCGTGAGAAATATAGGGAACACCGGAAGTTAATAATATTAGGGTCAGAAACAGTGCGCATGACCATAGAAACCCAATTTTCATTCTGCCGGCACTGATTTTATGGAACTAAACAATGATGAATTTAAAATAATTAATAAAATCGAACATCTTGTGAATATTCCAAGATAACCTTCTGGCTTTGCTAGGTAATCTGACATGCATTGACATGATGTTGCTTATCTAACACGTCTTAATTTTTCTGCTAATTCTCTTGTTTAATAAAATATGGTAGTACGTCAATGGGTGCTGGATAATCTTCTAGAACTGTCGGACCTTCGACGATGTCTCCAGTGTTGCCATCTTTCCAAGTACCGTTAGGTAGTACAATGTTCCTAGATGTTGCGCCTTCTTCAATAATGGGAGCTACGAGAATAGTCTCGCCCAAAAGATATTCTGTAAACGATTACAAAATTATATTAAAATTTAGAGATGAGCTGGAGAGTTTGTCTGTGGCAGGGTCTAGCTTCAGGAAAACAAATTCAAAGGCAGCTGTTCAGTAGAAACCGCTAGGTTTTGAAGCTACTCACCGTCATTGTTTTGAAGTGCAAGTGAGTTCGTCGGGTCTATAAACCAGATTGGGGGATTCACCGGGGTTCCGTAGTTGATGCTATTGTTCATTGCTTCCAAAATTTCGTCAGCGTACTCTTCGTGGAGAGCAACGTATTTTTTGGTAATGGCTACTCCATCGAACTGCAACAAATTATCAAAAGATTAGCTATTCAGCAATGAACTAATGGCCAAGGGATCAAAACCTTCTCAAGTCACCTGTGGTAAAAAAGGTTAGCAAGGGGTTGAGGCATACTGAGGAGAAACATTTTTGTTACATGTTAGAAATGTTCCTGTAGAATAAAAAGTTGAAGACCAAGAAACACTGAAGAATATACTATTCAGTGACGTTTCCCACATTTCGAGATAGACAAAATACTAAATACACTAGTACGAACCTCGTCACTTGGAATATCCCACGGAAGATAACTGAACTGCATAGCTGGCATAAACGTGGTAGCTTGTGTCCATCTAGCAAGAAGCTCAGGTGATGGTTGTGCTTCATATGCATCACCACCAATGATATCAGGCAAAACCCTTGAATGTTTATGATTAGGAATAATTGAAATCTACTTATTAGATAACCGTGTGGCCCTCTACAGACCACCAAAACCCTACATAGTATATCCAGCGATATTAAACTGCAGCAACGTGGTAATTACAGAATGAAGACCATCATCCAAGCCCCATCTCGAATCCTTGTCCAACATTCGTACTAGTATGGGCAAGTCTTGGGTCCTGTGAACACAGGTTCAACACAAAAAACGTTGAACATTTTGATTAGCCTCCTCCAACCAGCTCTGACTTCGATTAGATCGCCAAATGTCGCTGCAGCTCTTACATAGTCAGCTGTGAAACTGTTCGGGGACAATTCAATGTCGCCTTGGATGACTGGATTCAGAGGTGCCCAATCAGTTTCACCAGCGTCAAACTTGAAATTGTCGATGCCATGTTTGGCTTGGAGTAATTTTAACCTGCTGATGAACCAGTCTCTTGCTTCTTCATTGGAAAAGTCAATGTGTTTGGCTTCGCCGCCATCCCACCAAGAAGTTTGGTCACTGCCATCTGTAGATTTCACAAAATATCCTGAAATGTAAACAAAGTTCAGCAAACATGACATTGTAGAAAATGGCTATTTTGCACTGGCGCTACATTGGCGGGCTCATTAAATGGAAACACTTGATATAACTCGTCATTATTCTTTTCCATATTCTGACCGACTGTGCACTAATCTCCTTAAAATAACTCAATTAGCCATAGAAGAGGACCTCTATTTTTGTGCTTTTGTAAAAATCGGGGAGAGAAATCAAATCATCAGCTAAAATTGGAAATGAAAAACGTTTTATCAAATGTTTCCATTTATGAGCCCTACCGTGGTGGACAAGTTCTGATGTGTTTCTATCTGCCATCTGCACTTCGAACCTTACAAGATGCTAGTTATATCTGGCTTCTGTTCTTTCGTCTTTTCGCCTTATCTCTTCGTAACTTCGGTTAGAGTACCTACTAAATTTAGATGGCAAATAGACCACGCCTGATGTCTGACAAAACACCATGTCGTTACCCATACCACGATAAAATCTCGACATGCTGTTTTATCGCTCTGGCGCCGACTCCTCCTCTCACGCACTGAACATTGGCAGGCCCGCAATTCAGTTAATTCAACATTCTATAGAATATTCTTATCAATTACCCTCGCAAATACCACTCGAGCTAATGGAGTTTCATCGCAAATTTTGGAAAATTTGTCTCTCGCGTTGTTCTCATGAAGCAATCCAGCCCGTGGTGCTGGTATCTTTATTATCAAAGACAAAACCCCTCCAGCATCACACACTCGGTTGATTTCTGGACAATAACGCTCTCGAGGAAGTTTCAAAAATTTTACCACCCGATAAAACTCTTGTGGTAAATACGTGTGATGAAACATGAACTTGGAGACGTTCGTATTTTGATTTCAGATGGTAAAATACTTGCATAAAAGAACAATGATTTTCTTGATAATGGCTACTTTTCCCACTTACTGCTCTCAGTTCTGTTTCACTAAGTTTTCTTAAATTCCGTCATCGTGATAGATTTTGACTATCGTGTCTCGATTATAATGACGATAAAATATAAGAGAGTGCGAGTGGTGAGAAACTATTAAGAGTTATACCAAGTATTTTACTCTAGCTCATACGATTCCGCGTTTTTCTCTTTCTGGCTTAGGTCATATTAGTGAGTTTTGTGGTAAAAGGAAATTGCCTATGGTTTTGTTACCATTTGTTTCACCAATATCAATATATTCTTGGCAATCCACGTTGACAAAGGGATGCGTCCATAATGTTACCGTGAATCCAAGATCTTTCAATTGTTGCACGCTTTCGTTTACATTCTTGAAATCGTCGTTGAATGTCAAAGAGCCGTAACATGTCTGTTAACAGAAATTTAGGTGTAGGTACCTGAATGTATAAAATTTAAAAAAGCTAATTCACTTAGTATTATCTTCAAGTAGATAGGTACCTATCCTAAGTTATCTAGGAGATACTTATAATATTTGATGTGGAAAACGCTTAGCAAATCGTTCACCAAAATGTTTGACAGTTGAAGACATCTTCGAGATAACTTAAGTGCGTAGGTAGGTACCAAATTCACAGGTAGGTAGAACCTACTTGTAAAGTACTAAATAAAGTCGTTCTTGAAATGTTGTTACCTCCCAGTAGTCATCGATTTCTATCTGTCCAGTAAAGCCATTATCCGCTATTATCTTTGCAAATTCAATCACAGTATTGTCGTCGATGATTTTCTTGTATTTCGCCCAAGTAGTCCAAATTGGATGTCGAACTATCCATTCATTTGGGTGACCTTGAAAGTTACCATTCAGAACTCCGGTCGTTTGAAACCTTACATACAAATACCTGTAGGTTTCCCCAGGAAATTATCCACAGCATGCTTATGAGCTTCTCGGGCATTTTGAGCTGCGACTAAAGTGTATTCTAGCAATACCTATGTAATGGAGTGAAAATTAGAAATCGGCCTCTCAGCACAATACTACTCTGCTTACTTTATTCCTTCCCAAAAACGGAGCCTCAGATTTGGCCAAAAAGCACACGCTACCATTCACTAAACTATTCTGATCCAAAAACAGAGGAACCTTGTCGTCGACAAAGATATATGCTCCTCTGGAGTTCAACCAATACCGTTCGCTGACAGCTCCGTAGTCCTCTTTCGAAGTCCTATAGCCCAAATTAGAAATAACCAGATTCTCAATCGGCCATACACTGGTCCATCGTTCGGGACCTCCGAACCAGTGACCGCTCAGTTCGAAACAATCTTGGAAATTGTTGCTCATATCATTCGTCAGCCAACTCAAGGTGAATCCAGAATCGTGCTCAGTTACGTCCAAAGACACGTTTTGTCCCTCTATGTGACAAGTCGATGGACAGTCTTCGGGCAAGTTTAGATCCCATCCCTCGCCAATTGCACCACGAAGCTTTTGGTTTTCTCCTGGAATGGACTGCAGTGAGAACCATGTTACGGAATTTGGTATCCGGTGTTACCTAGCGATAAGCTCAATTGAACGTTGTCGCCATTTTTGGTCAATTTCAAAGTGACATCTTTGTTGGTGAGAGTTAGACTAGTCACTACTTGGATGACTGTCAAAGAGATGAGTCCCACTGGAAGAGAATGAAAACTAGAATCGTGATTTTCGAAAGTTGAAGTGCTTACCATTGAATTTCATTTTGTTAACTGGACTTTTTTGTTTTTGAAAATGTTTTTATAAGTAAGTATGCCCTTTTAATCTAATCAAGTCGTTGTTACAAAAAGGTTGGCACTTGATGAGAATTTTATTTTTGAAGATAATTTTTTATTCTATCACGATCAAGATGTTCGGAAAAAATATTGAGATGATAACAGTTTTTCATTTTGACCAATCCAAATTCCTGGGAGTGGAAAAATCCACTTGTTCTTGATTGGACCTTTGCGATAATAACCCTGCCTTGTATTAGTAGTTAAAAAAGCCTTAGCAACCAAAGTATACGTAACATCGATTATTTGATATTTCCTTTTGTTTACTACTCGAAATTTGCATTGCCTTAGATATTTTCAATATTATGCAATTTAGGCATTTGAAAAGAAAATCTAAGACAAAAAGCCTGGAAGTCAACCTCCCGAACTCTATTATTATAATCTTGCCCCTTCTACCACCCTAAGGTGTTGGGTGAATAACTTTATTCACATTTCAAATTGAAAATCAATCTAACGAGGGTCGTTTCACATATTTCTAGAATAACACTAAAATAGTATCACTATTACGGAGTTCCTATGATTTCTGTAATCTAGCAACCTTAGATGACCTAAGTATGAAATTTTCAACAGAAACGTCAAATAGTTCATCTTTGGCAGCCGTTTGAAATAGACGACTCCTGGTATTTTGCGAAAATTGAGAAAAACGAGATTCGCGCTGTAATCGAATATTATTTTTTTAAAGGCCTGAAGTCTTAACAAATAATCGAAGACTTTACGAGAACTTTGAGGGAATCTGCTCCATCGAACGCAACCGCTTATGATTGGTACAACGAATTTAAACGAGGTCGGACGAGCCCGAGTGATGAACCACGATCTGGAAACTGTGGGCATCTCAACTGAACGTGTGTTCAACATCTGCACAAACATTTGCAAAAGAAGAAGCAGTCGGCGCGATGGGTGCCGCGATTGCTGAAAATCGACCAAAAGCGCACTCGAATGAACATTTCATTGCAATGGCCAAAATACACGAATTAAACTTTGAATTGGTTCCCCACCCATCGTATTCTCCAGATTTAGCCCGATATGACTTTTCCCTATTTCCAATACTAAAAACTTGGCTCGGTGGAAAGAAATTTACATTGAAGTATGAAGAAATCGACGCCAAAAACGGATATTTTGAGGGTTTCGAAAAATCATACCACAGCGAAGGAATGAAACTTGAACATCGTTGGACCAAGTGTATAGAGCTAAAATGAGAAGGATGGTGGTTAGGGTTTGGGACGCGGTCTCGGTGGAAAGGTCTGTTGATATGGGCACCCCGCAGGGAGGCATCTTTGGTCCTACACTCTTCTTGACATATGTTAATGATTTGCCAGATCACATGGGAGACGTCATGGTTTACATGTATGCGGACGATACATCCATCCTGGTGACTGGTTCGGACGTTGACTCGTTAAACATCAAGATATCTTCGGCTCTGGGGAGCTTCGCAGAGTGGTGCAAACGGAACAATTTATTGATCAACTTGAATAAAACTAAGGTTGTCCAATTTAGAAATAAATTGAGGCCACGGGCCAGTTTCAAGGCAGAAATCGATAATGTCATCTTGATTCCGGCACATTCTGTGAGGTTCCTGGGAGTCGGGATTGACGAGCATTTGGACTAGGGTGGCCATATTGATGGGGTATGCACGAAACTAAACAGATGTTACTATCTATTAAGAACCCTGAAAATTTGGTTGGCAAGAAGGGATTTAATTTCTGTTCACTATGCCTGTGTCTGTTCGGTGTTGGCCTACAACATCATATGCTGGGGTCAGGCTGCTGGTGTGAATAGAGTCTTGCTTCTTCAAAAGGGGATCATTCGCCTCATATTTGACATCCCTTACCGGTTATCTTGAAGGGGGACTTTCAGAGAGAACAAAGTACTAACAGTTATTGAAATTTATGTCTACAATCTGCTCAGGCACATCCACAGGAACAGGGCAAATTTGAAGTGTAACCGAGATTTCCACGGGCACCTTACGAGAGGAAGTCGTAATTTGCGACAAAACAGTCACGCTCATACATTTTATGAAAAGTCGCCCCTGCATACGGGTATACGTTTATTTAATTTGCTTCCGGATGAAATCAAAAGTTGCACGGAAAGTGACTTCAAAATCAAATTGAAACGATTTGTACAAAAAGGCTGTTATACCCTTCAGGAATATGTCGATAATGTGCGTTCCGATCTGTGATTTGCAGTGTGATTATTTGTGTGTTAATTAGCATTATTGAGTATATTTTGTAATTTGCAATTGACTTATTTCATGCAACTATTGTTGTCACAAAGAAACTAATGGCGTTTTCGACTGGCTAGAACCAAGCCGGTTCCATTCCGACTGAGCATGCGCAGTTCATCAGAGCAACTTTTTGGCGTGTTCGACTGGAAGTGGCATTGCTCCCGTGCTACTTTTGCTGTGTTCGACTGGGAATATTCCTACGTCATTTGCACGGAACCAGCTCCGAATTTTAGAACTGTCTTGGTAGCTAGCTTGGTAGTCAGTCCTACTGTCAACTTGATGTATCAGTGTCATGGACATCAGTGTCGATTTTGGTGCTAAATATGAGTCGTGGTAATACCAAAAGTATACCAAGGGATAAATTTGTGGCGGTGCATTCCTTTTTACAATTTTCTCATGAATTCCTATTCGAATCAAGCAGTGATGGAAGGTATGAATGCTTTGAAATTAATGAGAGGGAGAGGGAAAAGAAACGGAATGGAGCCGTCTGTGATGGAGCCGAGCCGACGAGAACAGAATGGAACGAATGCAATTCGGTTCAAGAGCAGCTCGGTATCAAGCAAGTTCGGAACTGGAACAGTTCTAGAGCAGTCCCAGTCGAAAACGCCATAATAGACAAATGAAATGAAATGAGACTATGTTGAGAAATGAAACTAATTTTGACTCAAAAAAATGTTTCTTCATGTTCATTCCAAACACTTATCAAACGACCCTCGTATTGACCACGTTCACGCGAGGCTTAGCACTGATGCTAACAACGTTTTCGTTTGTTGAAATTGTCATCTAAGTACTAATAATCAAATGCCAAATTTATTATTACGAATTGTTTTTAGCAACAGTGCTAAGCCTCGCGTAAACGTGGCCATTATCTGGTAAGTATTCCAAATAAAAATAAATGAAAAATTTCTTCCAATCAAAACGTTTATTCTTCTCTCGACAAACTGGCTTCCCCTCGCACAAACATCATCCTTTCTCGTGTATCTCCTACCAAAGTCTTGGCTTCTCTTCTACAGCTAATACTTCTATTTGCCGGTATTTTATTGAAGTTTTCACCCCATGTTGTCATAAAATCGTACTAGTATTTATGACAACGCCGGACTGCAATTTTTTGGGTCTGATACTAAGTCGAGTCTGAAACACCCCCATTTGAGCTGATTATGAATGGAAAACTAGCAATATGGCTCAAAAAATAATTTTTTCGAGATAACTGTGGTTTTACCTCATTCAAGACAAAATAACATGAACAACAATCTAAATAATATTTTCCAACGGAGCCGGCTGTTATAATACAATAATTCCACATAATAACCAACAAAAACATGGCTGGCTTTGACATTTCCTCTAGGTAGTTTGAATGAGCCATTCCAGCGCAGTAGGCATTTATGTGATAATCAGTAAAATATAACTGGTGCTTCGTGTTTTTCTTCTTGTTAAATGTTTCAAATTCCTCACTCAACTATCAATCACTCGGAAAGAAGATTCAATAATATCTTGGACAAAATCCCTCGACTTCCCTTATGAATTATGGTATGGTTTTCAGGCTTAAACGAGTCAACTGGAAAAACACTAATAGCGAATTCACTTGGCGGCACTGGCACGGAACTGGCTCTAACTGCACATGTGCAGTTGGACGGTGCTATTTTCAAGGCGTATTCACTTGACATCGCACGGTATCCGTGCAACTTTATAAATGTATTCACTTGAGACGCACCGAACCCGAACAGTTCCGAAAAATGGAACCGTCTCTTGAGTCAGTGCAAGGGCTAGAATGGTAAGGCCTGCCAACCTTACAATGTGAAATACCCTCTTCTTTTGGCAACATTTTCTCCTGTTTTGTTTTATTGGTTATGTTAGCAAATAAATAACGCGCCGCACAATGCATGCCCAGAAAAAACTTATTTTGGGATACAAGTTTCTGCAAATCGTACGTCAAACGTCACGGTTGACGCTAATAGCACAGAATCTAATAGGTACTGCCAGTCTGAGACTGTCAATAGTCCCTACGTCATTTAAAATTTACGCGCCATTTCTACAACGCTAGCAGTCGCTCGGCACCGAGTCGGATCAGTTGCTTGACAAGTACCGCCCTAGTTCGGTTCGGTTCGGATTTTCAGTCGGAACTGTATGAGTGCGGTGCGCACTCAAGTGAATTCGTCATAAGCACTTGTTATTAGGGTTGCATTTTGACCGGTCAAATAAGATTTGGTCAATTGACCGGTCAATTGACGGTCAAATCGGTCAAATATTCAAAAAATACGCTAAAAGCAGGTGTTACTATTATTCAACAGTAATATCACAAGTACTTAGATTTTCACGATAATTTTGGTCAGGCGATCGCGAGTGCTGATTGTAGCGATAAATGCCCGACTCCGTAGGAGGAGGGCATTTATCCAGGGACAATCAGCCCGAGGGAAACGCCTGGCCAAAATTATCTGGGAAAATCTCGAGCACGAGTGATATTTTGAAGATTATTACATAAAAGAAGTCCGAAGTGACAGCTGTCAGATTTTGTTGTTTACATGAATTTTATTCCGTTGCTATTGACAGTGGGATTTAGATAAGTGAATATTATCCTTGTAGGTCTAATAATCAAGGGCGTTGTATGTAATAATCAACATTATTTATTGAAATTAGACAACAATTTGAATCTTTCTTTGAGTAAGTACCTCTACTATATATTTCACTCGATTTTTTTATTTTATTTAAAATCAAATAAATTTGAATAAAAATAAATTTCACTTTTGGTTTTTGGTAGGTAATTATAGGTAGGTACGCGAACACCTGTAACTAACTTCAGGTACCTACTCAGACAAATTTGAATAGAATAGAATAGAATGGATTTATTTCCCAACAGGCAACGCCCAATTACAGGAAAACTTCATATAACAAAAAAAAAAAGGAATTGAATGAGAAATTATACAAAACAAAAAATCAAACACAATCATGCGAATACACAAACAGAAAAGGTCAAAAGAATATTAATCGGTATGGTATAACATTTGGTATGGTATAACATGTTCCAAAAATTAAACTAATATTTGGTCTTATTTTTAGACTTTTATTGAATTTAAATTATTATAGTATAGTTTTTTTTTGTCTTTTTCTTGCCCTGCATCAACTACTAGGTTATTAGCAGGTTTTTCTGTGTTTTTTTTTTCAGTAACGATAACAGTATTGACGATAACAACGAAGACATTTTTGGAACAGTGTGGATTAATCAGTGTGGTTTTGTTTCGATTGCTTTCTTGTTTCATTCCTTTTCCTGGGGCATCACCGCACGATAGTAGATGCCCCAGTACTAGGAAACGCGTGAAAAAGTCCATCCGGCCCAGTGCGGCTTTGAACCCGGGACCTTCGCCTTTGAAAGCAGGGCCGAGCTCACCGTGCGACCGACTGGGTTTATAGTTTATTAAATTATGAACTATTACTTCATTATTTTATATTAAGTATTCACGGGTAGGTATGCAAACGCCTGTAACTTCCTCGGGTAACTTTATTTTTCGACTTCATTTTGTCTTTGTCTTAAGAGCAGCAGCACTTCCACTGATGAGATCGAGTTGACTATAGTGAGACTAGGTACTTATTGACTCTGTCTTAAGGACGGCATTTCCTGGTGTTTTTTCTTTAAACGTCGTGGATTTCATGAAAACCAGTGAAGTAGGAGACTTGGAAAAAAGAAGAGTAATCTAAAATCTAGACTGAAAATGAATAATTATTTTAACATTTCAAAACTCGAAAAACTCGATTTTTTTTTTCAAATTTATTATATTTTTTTCAAAAAAAGACTTTCATTCTCTTGCTAACCCAGATTTGAATAACTCATTTTTTTGTTACGTTTTTAGCTGCACAGATTTGGCAGAAACTCACGCCACAAGAATCTATCTGTTTCTCTTTCGCTCTGCAGCTAATCCGCAGTCTGTTTCAGCCATTTTTTATGCTAGGAAATGCCGTCCTTGAAGCAGGAAAGAGCTCTCTTGAAGTAAGTTGTGTTGCGTCATGTACACAAATCGCGCCAAACGAGGCCCAGGGGCTCGTATTTGACCGGTCAATTGACCAGAGTATTTGACACGGTCAAATGACCGGTCAATTGACGGCTTATTTGACCGGTCAATTGACATCGTGCAACCCTACTTGTTATACTATTACTGTTGATTATTATCAACTAGCACAGTCCATTAGATCCATACATACATATTAACAATCCACAAAATTTACGTTTCCAATTTTAGGAGAAAGAAATCGGAGCGGTATTTCAAGGTCGTTTTTTGCCGTATTGACGTTAATGGCGTTTTATTCTGACAACGTGGTATTTTGTCGGAGAAGTAAAGTAGGAGCCATTTCAGAATCACTAATTTATCATGTGGGGAAAGTCACGACTGCAGTCAGTGGAACCATTTTCAACGGACATTGGGTGCTTTCCGACTAGATGTTACAAATACCACCAGACGGAGCATGTTCCATGATTTGGTACAGCTAGATGAAAAGCACCTCAATTTTAACGCATACGGAATTAATTTTATCAATTTAAAATCACTTCTTACGCATCAGAAATGAAATATGAATGGAACAGAGAGACAAGATAGCTGGGTGCTGGGTGACAGCTGACAGCACGTCATTTTTTGCATCCGTGTTCTGTGTGCTTTTTGATAGCACAAAATTTTAGATGGCTCACTGGGAAGGCACGGAACCGAGTAAGAACACGAAGGTGGAAATAAAAGCACCGTTTGGCACCCGCACATGCGTAAATGGCAGATGTACCAAAGTTAGAGCTAGGTGGAAAGCACCCAAAGCACTTTGTACCTATGGAAGTTGGTTTTAATATACCTACGTATATAGGCCTAGTCACCACTGTGACAGGTTGTCATCTGGTTGCTCTTGAAAAGATAAAAACACACTTCAACCATTCCCTACTTGGTTTTCTACCGCATCCACAGTGAATAAATGAAATCAGAAATATGGTATTACCTACTTACAAAATAAGTTATTGTTGGCCCTTTTTTCTTCTTTGGTCAGGGTTGTCATCGGTAAGAAACGAAGCGTCGTAGGTTGTATGTCAAAACATGACCTTAACGATCCACCTTCACGCATGACGTCACGAAAGAGACAGGGAAAAATTGGAAATCTTAATTACGTCATGATGACGCTCGAGTATCAGCATTTCTGGAGAAAACTGTATTCTCAAAACTAACGGCTCGCCCTGTATTGATGAGAAAAGAAAAGAAAATTTATTCTGAATCTAAAAATAATCTCTGGAGCGTATTCCAAGGTGCTCAGGTGAACTACTGAAATACTACCCTACCGGCATTGCATTGCATTGAGGTTGCAGTGGAAAAATTGCGACTGGTGACTGTAACGTTACACCGCTCCGCAAACGGACTACGTACTAGGAGCTTCTATCATAGTGCTTCCCTCTGCTATGGTGCCTGCTAAATGATCCCCAATCCCCATTGTGTCACAAAACGAGCCTAACTTGGATCATGGCAGTGAGACGAAGAACAACACACAAAGATAGCTACGGCGAACTTTAGAATGTGAAATGCCGATTTCCAGGTGAGGTTCAAGCAGAAAATCTCTAGAAAAAGATTATGGTTGACTGCGCGGACAACCCGAAATGACCTTTTCTTAGCTGGATTCAGTCATGGCGTGCCAGCAGTCGGTGTGTGAGGGCTCCATTCGTCCAGAGGTGACAGTCTGTTGTTGGTGTTCCTTGGGTGAAAGCTGTGATGATGGGAAGAAATGTCTACGTCGACGCTGGTCATCGACATGGGCTCCAATAAAGAGCCCGCGGGATGCTACCCAGCAACACAAAATGTTCGGCAGTGGACTGCACAATACAGCAAAGTGACAGTTTTAACGTGCCTTCAACTGGCGTGACAGCTGACGTTGCCTGGCAGCAACTTGAACCTAGTGAAATAATTAATTCCCTAAAGTTTCCTACACGAATGAGCCATTTGGCCTGATTCTATAAAAGAATGGTTTGGTGTGCTGCTTACGATGAAATTGCTAAGGCAACACGTCTTTCTATGGGCTATGACTGTCGCCATATCAATTTGATAGTAAGCACACGGTGATTACCAAACCATTCCCTTATAGATTTTCCTCAATAAGGTAATTCGCCTATAAGAAGAAAATCAATAGGTCGTGATTAAGACCTTCGGTCCAATTCATTATCAGTTGAGGCCTTATGGCGCGATGTGATGGAGAAAAAGTGTCTGCCCTGACCGGGACTCGAACCCGGGTCTTCCATTTGCCGGATGGATACCTTGACCACTAAGCTATCGGGGGAGACAACCGTTCCTCCGCCACATGTCCATATGAGAGCCGCCACAGTACTCCCCCTCCAGAGACGTCGTTCGTCTCGTATGTACCCCTGCGTTCGCCGTACTTATGGATCATTGACCGTTGTTCAGTACCCCCCACCTAGGGCGACGGATAGGACGTGGGTGGACGTAGGGAGAGAATAGGCGGTGCTGTTCATTAGTTTGTTGCTTGCTTTGTACCTCCTTGCCTCCTGCATGTGCGCCGTTGCTTGCTTTGTACCTGTTTGTTTGAGTTGCATGTTGCGTGAGTGCTGCTTTTGTTCGGGGTCACCATTTATGACGCGATGTGACGGAGAAAAAGTGTCTGCCCTGACCGGGACTCGAACCCGGGTCTTCCATTTGCCGGATGGATACTTTGTCCACTAAGCTATCGAGGGAGACAACAGACAACAGAGAACGGTTGTCTCCCCCGATAGCTTAGTGGTCAGAGTATCCATCCGGCAAATGGAAGACCCGGGTTCGAGTCCCGGTCAGGGCAGACACTTTTTCTCCGTCACATCGCGTCATAACCTTATCACATGTGATGCCAAACGTCACATAATCATACTGACAAATATTTACAAAAAAATCACCTCAATGACATAAAAAAGTGCACTTAAAACTGCCCTGATAGTGAGCATAGCAGGGCTTATCGGCAAGCTTCCCTGGCGATGAAAGCAAAAAGTGCGCACTTCTATTTCTGGGGCCAGAGACGCGTCATTCACACTACTGTCATGATATGACACGACTAGGGATGGACGATATCGTGATCGGGGTATCAAAGTTTGATAAGAAAAAAGCATCGATAATTATTGATATATCAAATATCGATAAATATCAAAGTATCAAAAATTGATCATTATCAAAATATCAATATGAAAATAAAGATATCAAGTAATTATATGGAAAAATAAATCATTGATGGTTAATCTAGACTTGCGTGATAAATGAAATTTACTTCTTTGGAAGCCTTTGTTCTTCTATCTTGCTATTTATCATTATTTTAATATGATAACCAATGTCTATATTTCGGTAAAATATGTTGACATTTATCAATATTTGATATTCTGATAGTTATCGACATTTGATATTTTGATAATTATCGACATTTGATATTTTGATAATTATCGATATTTGATATTTTGATAATTATCGACATTTGATATTTTGATAATTATCGACATTTGATATTTTGATAATTATCGATGTTTGATATTTTGATAATTATCGATATTTGATATATCGATATGTTTCAAAGCTGATATCATAGTTGATATATCGATATATTGATAAATTTATTGATATATCAATAGTTCTGCGGTTTGCCCATCCCTGGACACGACACCAAATGCTTACAATGTTGTTTATCTAACTGTTTATTTTCCATCTAATTCTCTTGTTTAATAAAATACGGTAAGATATCAATCGGTGCTGGATACCCCTCCAAAACTGTCGGACCCTCAACGATGTCTCCAGTGTTGCCATCTTTCCAGGTGCCATTGGGCAGGACAATATCCCTAGAAGTTGCGCCTTCTTCGATGATGGGTGCTACGAGAATCGTCTCGCCCAAGAGGTATTCTGTAAACGATAACAACAAAATTGAAGCATGAGCTGAGAAAGGCTAGCTACAGAAGAGGGTCAAATCTCTGAAATATTTCTGATTCTCACCGTCATTATTTTGAAGTGCAAGTGGGTTCGTTGGGTCTATAAACCAGATCGGAGGGTTCACTGGAGTTCCGTTATTGATGCTGTTGTCCATTGCTCTCAAAATTTCGTCGGCATATTCTTCGTGTAGGGCGACGTATTTTTTTATGATTGCTACACCGTCAAACTGCAATTTTGATCAAGAGTTGAAAGTATCGTTAGGAGTGTCACAGTATCACACATAAAAAGTGTTATTCCAAAAAAGTGACATAGCCATCAAGGAGTTCTTACGAGCACATTGACATGAAGCCAGCACAAATCAAGCCTTTCATTCTATCAGGTCAGAATCACAATGAAGCTAAAACATGCTTTTTGCTGTAACATGTTTTCAGGAGGTCTCGCAAATTGCCTAATGCCAAATTCATGACAGCGATTTTTTGCGGCGGAGCGGTGCGTCTTTTTTGCCTGGAACAGTCAGACATCATATTATAATGAATGAACGTGATTGGTCCAGGCAAGAAATCGCTCCGCTGCACTGTGAAAAGTGGTGCATTACGAGTCCAGCTTTAGTAGGTACATACTGCTTGTACTGTGATGAGCTGATGAGTATAAACTCGCTTCATCAGCCTCAAAAGCTGCCAGGATACAACTTCAAGACTCAATTAACGCTTCAATCCATGCAAAAATTTCACAGTAACGCACTTCTGCACCAACCTCATCACTTGTGATTTCCCATGGAAGGAAACTGAACTGCATGGATGGCATGAAGGTGGTCGCTTGAGTCCATCTAGCTAGAAGTTCAGGTGATGGTAAATCACCGTATCCATTACCACCAATCATATCAGGCAAAACCCTGAAATATGATATCAGGATTATCAGGCTAACACCACTTCCATCACCGGTAACAATATACTCACATCGTATATCCAGCAATATTGAACTGCAACAAACTGGTAATCAGAGCGTGAAGGCCGTTATCTAAACCCCATCTGGAATCCTTATCCAGCATTCGTACCAGGATGGGTAAGTCTTGAGTTCTAAAATCACGTGGGTATTAGAGATCGAGAAGCTTTCAAGTTTTATCCAATTAAACCTCGAGGCAGATCTGACTTCTATCAAGTCGCCGAATGTCGCCACTGTTCTTACGTAGTCGGCGGTGAGACTGTTGGGGGACAGTTCAATGTCACCTTGAATGACAGAATTTTGAGGTGCCCAGTCACTTTCGCCGGCGTCAAATTTAAAGGCGTCGATGCCGTGTTGAGTTCGGAGTAATTCTAACCTGCTGGTGAACCAGTTCTTTGCATCTTCGTTGGCGAAGTCGATATGTTTAGCGTTCTCGCCATCCCACCAAGACGTTTGGTCACTGCCATCGATAGATTTAATGAAGTAACCTAAAACATAAACTGAGCTGAGCTTTTCTATTTAAGATAAAAGAACCTTAAAGTTTTATTTTGGAAGCACGTAACCTTTTTTTTTGCCAACATGTGATATTTTCATGTTAAAATGTAAGATATTTTTTTCACAATGTAAAATAAGTATGTTTTGTTGAAGACGTTAATTTTTTTGCTGACATCTTTGTTAGCATTTTTGTGTAAAACTCTCAAAGTTTATCGCATTCCGACAGTACTACTGTATACAGGGTCCTGCAGCATTGTGTTGGGCTTTCCTAGCGCCATTTCCTCGCGGTCTGATACGCTTGATAGATGAAATAATTGGTTTGAAAATTTCTACGTCGCAAAATTATTTTCACCTATAGGTACAAGGTACAGGATGACCCATTTTTGCGCTATACCAAAAACTTCTAAAAAACGTTATAGAAGAAATGCCCTATTTTTAATTTCATTATCTTGTTTAGCATTCCAAGCTCTATTATAGGTGTGTTTTGGTTTCTTCAATTCGTGGCAGTGCCACCAACTAAAAATCAAAAAATGAAAATCCCAATAGTTTTTAGATTTATTTTCAAAAATCGCAGGGGCTTGGTTTTTTGGATTCGAGTCATGAAATTGGAACGACAAATTATAGTCGAAGAGAGGATGAATAACCTCATGACCAAAAAGTTAAGATTCAGTAATACAGGGTGTGTACAATGTTTTTTAGAACTTCGCAAATATTTAAGTGCCATTTTTTTTTCAGATGGTATGCCCTGTTAATTTAATCTCACCAGTTGATAGCTTTTTTTCTGCCGTTTTCATTTTCACTACAGGCTGTCTGATTTGAAACCAACAGGATTTTGTGTGGGAACATCCCCTAATCAAAAATCTGGTCGTAAGACAAAATTTTTGGGGGCTTAGAGTCCATAAGAATTTTCAAAAGAAGGACCAAGATTCATCAGTTTTTCCACAGGTGTTTTGTTGACTAACCCATCAAGTGTGATATATTTGTAATCAGGATAAAAAATGAAATAGATTTTCAAGTTAAAATACAGGTTGTAGGATATGAGAAAAAAATTTCGATGTTGCACCCTGTAAGTCTTTCCGCGGACAGATTCGAAACCTACAGTATCTCAAACAGTCCAATATAAACTAGCGTATCTCAAATTGCACATTATAGACTAGCATATTTCCATGTTACCAGTGAAACTAGCGTATCGAATAGAACATGTTGCGCTACTTTTCAGAAAATCATCAAAAACTGTTTGAGATACACTAGTCTATAACGTGAAATTTGACATACACTAGTCTATAATATGTATTGTGAAATTTGAGATACGCTAGTCTAATTAGGAGGCATCGTGCGTTGACCACTTCGCAATGGCCGCAATCAATGGTACAAGCTGTATGATATTTTAACATTGTCGTGCGTTCGTTAGGTACCTTACCGTTAGCTTCACCAATGTCAAGATAGTCTTGACAATCCGCGTTGACAAAAGGATGCGTCCATAATGTTACCGTAAATCCAAGATCTTTCAATTGTTGAACGGTGTCGTTAATATTTTTGAAGTCGTCATTGAACGTCAAGGAACCATAGCATGTCTAAGTAGCAGAATGAGTCAAATGTATGAAAACTGAAGCTTGTTCACTTCTTCATAATTATAATATGAGTAGGTACGTAAGTCCTAAGTTATCTGGAAGGTAGAGCAACTCAGAAGCTCTCAAAAAATTATTGTTAAACAAGTGTCACATTTGGATCACAGTTAAGAATCTCCAAGATAACTTATCGGAGTAAACATCTTAATAATCTTGTTGTTACCTCCCAATAATCGTCAATTTCGATTTGCCCAGTAAAACCATTATCTGATATAGATCTTGCAAATTCAATAACCGTATTATCATCAATATCTTTTTTGTATTTTGCCCAAGTGGTCCAAATCGGTTGTCGAATTATCCATTCGTTCGGGTGACCTTAAAAATCAACATTCAGAATTTCCTAGCAATAATTTTGTCACGTACTTTGAAAAATTACCTGTTGGTTTCCCCAAGAAATTATCCACAGCATGCTTGTGTGCTTCTCTAACATCTTGAGTTGCCACTACAGTATACTCCAGTAAGATCTGTAATAGAGTGATAGTTGAAACTATCAGGCTGATCACACAAATATAGATCTTACTCTGTTCCTTCCCAAAAATGGAGCCTCGTTTTTGGCTAAAAAGCACACATTACCGTCCACCAAGCTATTCTGATCCAAAAATAGAGGGACCTTGTCGTCGACAAAGATATATGCTCCTCTGGAATTTAGCCAATACCGTTCACTGACGGCTCCATTGTCACTTTTCGAAGACCTGTAAGCCAGATTGGAAATAGCCATGTTTCCAATTGGCCATTCACTGTTCCATCGTTCTGGACCTCCGAACCAGTAGTCGCTTAGTTCGAAACAATCTTGAAAATTTTTAGTCAAGTCATTCGTTTCCCAACTCAGAGTGAAACCGGAATCGTGATCTGTTATATCCAAAGCTACGTTCTGACCCTCTATGTGACAAGTGGATGGACAGTCTTCGGGTAAGTCCAGGTCCCATCCCTCGCCAATGGCACCCAGGAGTTTTTGGTTTTCTCCTGGAATTGAGACCAATGAGCACAATGTAACGAAATAATTTGGTATTTGCCTATAGTATACCTAGTGATAAACTCAATTGAATATTGTCATCATTCTTGGTTAATTCCAGAGTAACATCTTTGTTGGTAAGTGTTAGACTTGTCACCGTTTGGATAATTGCCAAAGAGATGAGTCCTGCTAAAAGGATGGATAAAATTGTGATTGTTTGCTAGTTGAAGTGCTTACCAAACAGTCTCATTTTGTTGACTACACTTTTTTGTTGAAAGGAAATACTTTAATATATTTTTCTTTTGAAGATAATCTAATCAAATCGTTGATGCAAACAACGTACCTACTTGATCAATTGTTATTCAATATTAATTATTTTCATTCCACAATGACAAGTATTAGATAATGCTTTGATTTGGATTGATAAGGCAAGAAGATTCAAACATAGAAAGGAATGAAACCATAGAACAGTTTATTAAAATTTTTCGTTACCACGATACATAATCACTGCCTTATAAAGTAAGGAAGAACGTCTATCGGCGCCTCATAATCAGGTAGAAGGATAGGACCTACGTGCACAGCCTCATTATTCGCATCTTTCCAAGTACCAGCTGGTAAAAACACATCTCTGCTGGTGGCTCCTTGCTTGATAACTGGAGCTACGAGGATTTTTTCACCTAGCAAATATTCTGGAACAGAAAAATCCATCATATTTCAACTGATCAAGACAAAAGCAATCAAAATTGATCATCCGACAGTTTTTTTTTTCATCAACATTCTTACCATCATTGACCTCAAGTGCTGCAGGATTAACGGGGTCCAACCACCATACAGGAGCATTGACGGGAGTACCATTCTCAACATTTGCTTTCATGGCATCTATTATTTCTGGAGCGTACTGTTCATGCAAATCCACATATTTTTTGACAATGCCAGCACTGTCAAACTCATCGCTGGTAAGCTCCCACGGCAAGTAACTAAACTGCATGTTTGGCATAAAGGTGTTGGCTTGGGTCCAACGTACTAGAAGTTCTGGAGTTGGAAGATCAGTGCCATAGCCGTTCCCACCGATCATATCGGGAAGAACTCTGAAAATCATCATGGATTTTAGCGCTTTTCATGTTCTGCTTGGATCAGTCTTGTCATTCGCCATAACAGCTATGTCTGTTTTGAACAAGTGACCCACTAAATACTGGGTGCATGGTTGTCGAGGCGTCTGGAATTCGCAAATTCGATTATCAAGAGATCGGGGCTTCTTCAACGTATCCAATCCGCAGCTTTTTTTATTGCCAAAGTTATTGAAATTATTATTTAAAAACAAAGAGCAATCAATTCCAACGCTTGTTGGTTATGAGTATGACAGTGACAGCTACTAGTGACAATGTTATATTCTCGGTCCCACGCAAAAGGCTTGATCGATTTATTTTGGTATGACTTAGCGCAGTTCATGGTTTTTCCGCCATGTAGCTGCTTTTTTTTGAAATTGCGATTTGACGAACCTCTAGACGACCTGTTTTCAAATTGTCACTCAAGACGTTCATCATAACTACTTCTAGATAACTTTTCAAAGGGGCATGATATATATTCAGCCAATACACTGTCTATATGTAGTTGGCTTTGCTTTCAAGATATTAAGCCAATGGGGTATAATCCAATTTAAAAAAATCGACTATCTAGTTATTAATTTTATGTATTAACATTCCCTAATAAGCGTGTGATATTTCATTTCACTGTAATTATCACACTAAGGCGGTAAAAAAAATTGCAAAAAAAGCAGAAGGGGACGGTTTCGTCGGAAGAGCGATCCAGTGACGTCATCCAAATTTGCACTTTCTGGCAACGTTGCTTGAGGCTTGAATTACTATAACAACCAATAAACAAGATTTTCTGTTTCAAACTTTCAAACGAGTTGTCAGACTGTCAGATCTGACGGCAAACAGGTACCTCCGTTATTTGTTCTTCGTTCACGGTTTGCGTCTACTTGTTTTTGTAAGAATAATGCCGGGTAAGGCCAAGGTATGCTTCTTTGCTGGTTGTCCCAACACCCAAGAATCTGCACCCGACAAACTCTTCATATCGGTGCCAAAAAGTTGGAGGTGCGCAAACGTTGGTTTCAGTCTGCCTGCAACACAGTGAATTTTCCAAAAACAAGACTCCTCTTCTGTTGTGAAGATCATTTTGTTGTAAGTACCTACTTGGAAAATACTGCTTATTTTCGAATACTTCTGAAAGCAACACCTAATTTATAAAACATACTCTTGTCGACAGCTGGAAACTCAGTGTGAAAATTGGCAGTATTTCAAACTGATGGGCGGCAAAATATTAATCAAGCGAGAAGTGGTACCCCAGAATCTTGGCCTTAAAGCACGGGGATCTCAGCTCACAGGATTAGGGGAAAACCGAGAAGAAAACCAAGAAGCTGACACTCCCGAGGCAACAACGGTCGCCCCTCAAAAAAGAGAAACAAATGCTTCTGGGGCTAACGCAGGAAAAAACCCGTGCAAAAGAAGTAAAGCGACTCAGACTACAGGGCCGGCGGTGAGCGTCAACTCAACGAACACCCCAGCTGAATGGTCGGTATCTTCTTTAGTACCACCACCACCAGCACCTATCCAGAACCCTTCCACGGACGAAGACAGTGAAAGTGACACTATCTGGGGCTTTGCATCAGGCCGTAACTTGGAGCCAATACAAGTCGTGTAATACGGCAAAGTATTTAATTTCATCGACCCCCAGTGGCTTGGTGAACTTCGTTTCTGTTGGTTTTGGTGGGAGAACTTCCGACAAAGAAATTGTGGTGGAGTCAGGATACTTAGATGTTCTACCCCAGACCTGTCAAGTGTTAGCTGATAGAGGGTTTAAACAGATAGCTCACCTAATCGAGGGAAAATCTTGTTCGCTTCTTCGTCCACCAAGTGTGCATACCACCACCAAACCCACCAGAGAACAAGTTCGGCAAACCAAAGCCATCGCTTCATTGAGAATCCATATAGAGCGTGTAATCAGACGTTTGAGAGAATTCAAAATGATCTCACCCCACGCTTGTACACCGATAAAGTTTTTACCTCTCTTGGACTATATTGTAACAATTGCATGTGCTATTATTAACCTTCAAGGGCCTATAGTCAAACACTGATTCTTTACGTTACCTACTTTTAAATTCAATTTCCTATGTTGTACATATTTTATATTACAGTTTACTTACGATATATTATTGAATGTTGTTGTTAGTACATGTTGGCATGTTGGCAGATACAAGGGTGGATTGATATATATTTCCGACCTAAACTAATCTTCATGGATCTTGGTTTTATTTAGTGCCATCCTTCAATAGCTTAACTTTGTTATTTTATAAAATTGGGTATGCTAAGTTGTTCTTATTCCACAATTTTTAAAGTGAAACAGTGTCCTGTTTTTTTTTTGAGTCGGGGAAAAATATGATTTGGCGAGATGAGACTTGCATGGGGTGAATCTCGCCTCGTTTTGACATCGGCAGGTCTCAGCCAGATATCGACAATGTTTCACGACTCCAAGAAGAGATGACAATCACCCCATGCAAGTCTTGTCTCGTGAAATGATCAAATTTCTAATTTTTTTAAAAACTAAAAAAAACAGGACACCAGTCACATTAAAATATTGTAAAATAAAAACTATCGAGCGTTATTTTCATAAACGACAAAGTTAAGCTATTGATGGATGGCAGTGATGGGATGGCGTTACATGAAACTATAGAAAGATCATGCATGAAGAGTCAGTTAAATTAGAAAAATTTTATGCAAACTTTATGACATCCTTTTTTCAGTTTTTCAGATAATAAATAGAAACCAAAAATTATTGCGGCAAAATTTAAAAAACTAGCAAGATCCAAATTTAAGCGGAAAACTTTTTTTATGGGTTGTGATTCATCATTGGAAAGATGATAAAAAATGCTGATCAACAATGCCAAACAGAAAATGTGCATCCATTCTTATGGTCGCGAAATTATTCTTATAAGAATGGATGCAGATTTTCTGTTTGGCATCGTTGAATAGCATTTTTTATTATCTTTCTTAGGATGTATCACAGCCCATAAAAAAATGCGCTTAAATTTTTATTACTGCCGATTTTTTTTATTTTGGGGTAAAATTTTTTATTTTCATTTATTGTCGCAAAAACTAAGTAGATTTTCGAAATCTTTTGGATGATCTGTAATAGTCATGAGATTGCGCAAAACTTTTCTAATTTAACCGACTCTGTATGTCCTATAGTAACAAAAAGTTAGCCATATAGTCGTATCACTATTTTGAGACACACTGTAAACCAAGTTATGCTGGAATTATATCAAATTCATGCACCATCGTGTAAAAAATAAATACCTGATCAATTATATAAATATTCAATGTGAACGATGTTGCTTTATTACACAAATACAAAATAATGGTTGGTCATATAAATTATCCATAAATCAACTTATGTAACTTATCAATCAAGAAAACTACAATAACTCAGTTAAATAAAATTGGATAAACAGCTACTTTCCAAAATCTTTCCGCTTGAGCCATCAACTTTTTACATAATTCTCGATCCAGGTTGACTTCAAATATCTCAACCTTTTTGTTACACTCGAATTCTGGCGAGGCAACACAAAATAACCCTTTCTTTTTGTCACATAAAAACATTTGTAGTTGAATCTGGGCATATGGCTTTTTGGCAATAATACCATTATCAACATAACTTTTTCTGGTATTTGCTTTAGATGGGCATTTTATTTCGATGCAAAATTCATCTGAAATTGCATCTGGTGATGCACCGAAAATAGGATAATTCTGCGTTAGGGCAATACCTGACCTGCAGCAGACAATATTTTTTGTTGCACTTATAACGTCAATAACTTGCTGTTCTAAATGTAACCCCCGTGTCATTGCCGATGTTGGCACAAATTTAGACGCTCCAAGAACCGCTTGTGTTAATACCCCATCAATGGTTTTACAATGTGCGATTTCATGAAGTTTCGAAGCTGTTATTCGGCCAAATCTAGTAGCAAACCATTCTGGAGATTCCGATTGCTCCACAGTTGCAGCACATACCTGAGCACACAGGAGTGGATTCATTCTAGTCTTGCAAAACTGTATAAACTCATCAGCATTGGGGTTGTTTGGTTGGGTGTTTTTGTAGGCTAGTATGATGTGATGCAACGAAATTTGTTCAGACAATGTTTGTGCTGTTTTGAAATGAGTGAATAAAACTCCCTGGCAAGACTTTTCCATCCCTCTCGATACCTGCCTTCAAGAAGGTTTAATTTTTTGGTAGTGAGGTTCTCAATTTCCCTTTACAAATGGTCGCCACTCTAGTCGCTTTCAATGTCCCGACTCTGGAAAGGCTTGATTTCTTCCAATAACACTCTACAGATGTCACAGAAGGGCAGCTGCTTCTTTTCAACAGCCAAAACAGCAATGCAACGCCGTGCTTACATCCACCTGAAATCGGTTTTCTTTAGGCAAAAACTAAAGTATTAATAAGTATTAGTAATTACACTTGAGTGTAGTATACCTACTTAAGTGTACATTACTGAAGTAAGATGGCATAGGTAAGATAATTTTCTAATTCTATGCACCTAACTAGGTACATGTACTCATGTGCAACATCAAATAATAACTTTTTTGCCTATTTTACCTCAGATTTGGTAGGTACTGACCTTCACTAGCGGCACAGTCGTGACATCTGCATTCTGCAGTCTAAGACTTCATTTGAGCCTTCATTAACAGACACGGTGACATTATAGGGCTTGTTACGAACTCTATGTTCGGGTGTCACCTTCGCCTTTATCGTACAGATTGGGTACTTTCTTTTTAACTGAACGTACCCGACAGCATCGTCCATATAGCTTTCTCTACCTGCTCTGTAAGGCAAACATAATAGTTCTGTAGAGTCAAGCCCGTAAATTGGAATTGTAATATTTATCATTAAAGAACTGGGAGTCTCACCTTTTCGCTTTTACGTTCTTGACACCCGCGATCAAAAAATTTGCATTGGTGCGGTAGAACGTATCATCAACCATGTCGTAGTCAATATTGGGCAAGTTGCTTGAGTTTCCTTCTTCATAACCGCTCTCCATAACAAATAACTACGTAAAAACTTCTTTCAAATCAAAACTTCTGTTTGACGTCTAACTTGACGTCTGTTACAAAGTTTGAAATAGGTGGAAATTCAAATAACAATTCGTTACCAGGGTACCCCCAAGCGCGACGTTGCCTAAGAGGGCTTTTTTGATGACGTCACTAGGTCGGGAGGGCGTTTCGCTCGTATTTTTTTGAGATTTTTTCCCCGCCTTATTATGAAGATCAAAGTGAAATAAACTACCACATGTTCATCAGGAGGTGTTCAGCTTCAAATTGCACATTTAAAAAAAAAATTGGATTATACCCCATCAAGTCGATCGATCCATTTGATGACAAAAAGGTTCCCAAATCCCAAAGCCAACTTCGAATGGAAATTTTGTTGATCACACGGTACTCACAATCCGTATCCAATAACGTTCATTTGAAGAAGGCTCGTAATCAGGTTGTGCAGTCCATTGTCCAAGCCCCATCTCGAATCTTTATCGAGCATTCTGACCAGCATGGGCAGCTTTTGGCTCCTCCATGCCGACCTTACTTCGATGAGGTCGCCAAACGTGGCGCAAGTGTTCACGTAAGACGTGGTCAGCCAGTTCGGTGCAAGTTCAACGTCTCCATTCAAAACGGCATCTTCAGGGGCCCAGTCGTTTTCACCGGCATCAAATTTGAAGCTGTCGATTCCATGCTTATCTTTGACCAGTTGCAGTCTGTCCTTCCACCAGTTCCTTGCTTCTTCTTTGGTGAAGTCAATGTGGTGACTGTGGTTTCCGTTCCACCAGACTGTCATGTCGCTTCCATTTTTGGATTTGACGAAATAACCTAGAAAGAAAAACTTTAGGATCGAAAAAAGCAGTTTAACAGAACCTACCGTTTTCACGTCCAATTTTGGTAGTTTCTGTACATTCGTCATTTACAAAGGGGTGTGTCCAGAGGGTTACAGTGAAGCCCAGGTCTTTCAAGGACTTAACGGTGGAGTTTATGTTGGCGAATTGGTTGTCGTTGAATATCAGTGAACCGTAACATGTCTGAAACATAATTTCAGCTTTTCATCCACCTCCCCTATATTTTTTTGTGGTTGATATTGAATCGTGCAGATTCAGAATGAAAACAGTACCTGCCCACAATGCTGCAAATTATTTCTGAGAGTATTTTGCCTTTTACTCACTTGCCCAACCCCCACCCTCATTATAGTGCCAAAGCACCATACCGGAAGTGAAGTTATTCCCATACTGGTTAAACATTTTTCAAATATCTATTCAGAAATTCTGAAAATAATACCTACATTTAGAACGAAAATGGGCTACATTGAAAACGCGAAACAGAATAGCAACCACCAAAGTTTTTTGGAATCTGTTGAAAAAATGCGTGGGTATTTTTCTTTTTAAAATTTCTTCGGTAGGTACCTTCAGGTACTGCGAGGAAAGGTCCCAGTAATAAATGACTCTCGCTCACTCATATTTGCACTTTTGCTACATAGGTACTAAGCTAAATAATTTTTTCTTACCTCCCACAAATCATCAATTTCCAGCTGACCTGTGTAGTTATGAGCGATAATATCTTTGGCAAACTCCAGTACTTTATCATCATTAATGTTGACTTTATACTTGGCCCAGGTAGTCCAAATTGGTTTTTCAATAATCCACTTGTTCGGGTATCCGGTCGGCTGTCCCAAATAGTTCTTGACAGCGTGAATCTGAGCCTGCTTCGCATCTTGTTTGGCTACCAAAACGTACTTCAGCAGAACCCTCGACCTTCCCTCATAAGGTTCTTCAGCTTTAGCCACCAAGCATATACTGTCATCAGCCAAACTGTTCTGATCCAAAAACAGAGGAACTCTTTCGTCGACGAAAACGTAGCCGCCGTTAGAATTTAGCCAGTAACTTTCGGCCACCGCACCGTTCTGTATTTTCGAAGACCTGTAAGGCATGTTCGAAAATTTCATGTTTTCTATTGGCCACTCGGAGGTGTAAATCTCAGGGCCGCCGAACCATTTGACGGAATTTTTGTTCAAGTCCAAGCAGTCTTGAAACACAGCCGCGGTTTCTTGGGACAGCCAGGATATGTCAAAACCGGAGTTCACAGAGGTAACGTTGAGGGAAACGGTGCCGTCGTCGTTTTCTAGAATACAAGAGGATGCTCCTTCGCAGTTGTCTATGGGGGTCACGCGGGTATTAGCACCGATTCGGCCGGACATCTTGGTGACGCCATGGCTACTCAGCTTGAGCAAAAGTCCGCTTGTTTCTGACAAGCCCAAATCTAACGTGACGTCCCCATTTTCTAGGAGTAGAGCTGAACCCTGGTGAACCAACACCAAGAGCGCTAGAGCAAAATAAAAGACTATGAAAAATGAGGTTGTACGGGTATAGTATGTTCAGCCCTAGTGTGATTCTGGTTGGCTGGAAGTCTCGCCATGCAGCGCATTTGGAAACGAGAAATTCGGGAAATCACGAGGGAAATGATAATGCACCAGAATCACACTAGGGTTGAACGTACTAGTTTACCTAATAAAAGTATTATTATCGAGTGATATACAGTAAGTTGATACATATTTTGTACTCATTATTTTGTCTTAACAATTTGCTAAAAAAATTTGGAACAACGAATGGCCAAACCTCCAAAACTTCGAAATCAAAAGACCTAAAATCAAGCCTAGAATAACGTACGGTCCGAAAGTTTGGGGAAATTTTGTGAAAGCTCTTAACTTTTTTTTAATAGTTTTAATTTTGTACTTTAATATTGCAAAAACTAACATCAACATCATCTAACATATCGAAGCTGGGCCATTATCTTTGATGGCTCTCAGTTTTCTTCTGCCGCATGTTCGATCATTCTCTGGACAACAGCAGGATCAATTTCTCTAAGCTCCTGCCTCCCAATGTACCGCAAGCTCGACCAATCTAAGATTTTGGTGAGTATTGAGTATTTGGAGAGTACCAGAATAGTATACGACGTATAAGAGATGGAAAGTTGCAATGAAGACCAATTACGGCGTCGCATTTTTCAAAAACATTGGAGCATTTCGCATTGGAGAAATTGATCCTGCTGTTGTCCAGAGAATGATGGAACATGGCAGAAGAAAACTGAGATCCATCGAAGATAATGGTCCGTTATCAATCATGTTGAATATGAATTTGTTATTCTTGTATATGATGTTTTTGCAATATCAAGTTAGAAAATAAATTCCCAAAACTTTCGGACCATACGTTATTTTGAATATTTTTCCAGCACTTCACTATCTTACTGTATACCGCACTTTCTATTTTCGCCAACAATAATTAGGAAAGCTAGAGAAAATTGTCAAAAGTTAGTTTTTCATTAAAAAAAATCCCTAAGAAGAAGTATAGTGTTTAAATGATGAATGTGGTGGTCGAATCTCACGTGAACACTTTTTGCTCAGTATTAATTAAATGGTTAAAACGGTACCTATAGGTATGTACTCACCCAGAAGCAAAGTTGGTCTAACAAACATCTTGTTGTCCCATTTGATTTGTTTAGATTTTTCTTTTTATACGTCAATCTAATCAGCCAATCTTCTAAAAATTGAAGAACCTTCACTCCGCACGTGCACTTTGATTGAGTGTGTAAGGGAAAAAATTGCAACAAATCAAGTCTTACAAACAATACATATTTCACTTGCTTAATTACCTAAATAGGTACCTACCTAATCCATAACAACAAAATACAAATGAAGTTTTTCCATGGTAGTTGCTCAAAATCACTGTCAAGGTCGTGTTGTCCGTTTAGCTCTGTTTGGCTTATCTACCTCCCTACCTAGAATTGACACGATGCGATGGGTCCTATCATTGCACATTCTTGTTTTGCGATTCGATGTAATCTCATTAGAAATTGAGCAATATTTCAATATCGAGAGTATACCTACCTAGTTATTTGAGCTAATCTGCTGACCGCAAATTTTTGGCGTGGCGCGAATATCAAACAGCGCCCCTCAGGGTCCAGATATTGGGACAGTGAATTTAGGCAGCTGAGAGATAATCCTGAGAGGTGAACCACCTGGATAGAAATCACTGTGCATTCACTTGGAAATACCCCGTAATTTCCACAGGCATTTCCAGACCATCTTAGAAAGACTTGGAAGTCACCATACAAATTTTGAAGAGATGGTTGACTCCTCGGATAACCCCGCAGAGTGAATGAAGAAACCCCTAGGCACATAATTACGTTGATGTCCGACTGCAGTTGGACGACGCGACGCGACGTTTGACTTCCGGGGCAACGATCCTGGTACCTACCAAAAGTAGTTGCGAACAACAGAAATCCTTGTGAAGACACCAATGGCCAAAAACCCTTAAAATCTAGGACATATTACTTCACGGAGTGACCTGCTAGGAGAAAATAAAGTAAGAATTAACGCCTAAGCTGCTGATAGTGCTGATGGATGGCAGCTGAATGTTAGGGTAATTGGCCAGGTTTTCAGGCGTTACTTTTCAACCTCAAGCCTTAAACTTGGTATATGAACCCGGCCTAAAACCTTCCGGCTCAAAATACGATAACTTGTAACTCAAATGCCGATAAAAGGGCAAGCACCTACACTCATGCAGTCAAAAAATTCACATTTAGATGAATTCGTGTGGGGTAAACAAAATTAACTATTGCCTCGATTATTGCACTGATCAATATAAACGGTTTATACAGCATATTACAGATTTTTTTTGCTTGAAATAATACGTATATGTACATCAGCTAAGTACAGCTAAAGCCACTGACGACCGACGGGATGCGAGATAATTCCTTATCGTCTGTCCATGTATTGCGCGTCCAAATGACCTCTCTCACCCCACCCGCGATCCCCGCGAACTAATTTAATAATTTATACGTCTCCCAGAAGTTCTCTCACTCTCTCCAAATAATAAGAAAACTGCGAATGTTATGGATTCATTTCTTTCTTTAATAAGAAAACGATTTTTTGAGTGAAATAAAAAATTTAATCTCCTTAAAAGTTGTAAGTCACACAAAATAAACTCTGCGACATTTTCCATTAATGTAAACCTTATCTCGAGGGCAAGAAAAATTTCTTACTAAATTATTCATCAAGGGTCCTCCCGGCACTCCCCAGAGGACCTCCCCCACAATGGGTCTCATCGTGGTGGTGTTGCCGTTGTCGTTGTCGCTGAATGTTAAGGACCGAACAGAGGCGCCACAGATTAGTAGAAAAAGAACGAACTGGCGGACAACGAATTCAGGCATGCTTTCGTTTTGTGTGTTTGTGGTTGATGTTTCAAAAAGTAGCGGCCGAGTCGCATGATCTTATGATGACGTATCAACTCTGTAATGTCCACCTACTACTTCAGTCCAAGAAACAAAATACATGCTTGCTTATGAACCAATAGTATAGACTTTAATTCGAGCTGCTAAATAGAGTACATATTTGAATTGGATTTTTTTGCTTGGAGAAAGTTAGTAGTTCTCGAACAGTTTTTTGCTAAATGGTCAGCTCATCCCCACCTGTTTCACATTCCAAAAGCATACATCCATGTGAAGCGTAATTCTTAGTATACAGAGTGAAAATTTAAAAATAAACCTCAATACAGGTTTCCTCAAAAGAGAGATGGAGAATCCGCGATTCCACGCAGCTGTTCTCGGCACGTTCTGCGCACAGTGTGCCATGAGTGTTGGCGCCATTTGTATTTACATTGCTCCGCCGTGTTAAAAGTGCGTTTTATTTTTTGAATTTTGAAGCCAACCATGCCGGAAAAGTCGCTAAAAAATATAATAACGAACTTCTCAATGAATATTGCAAATGAATATTCCGCAGAGAAGAATTTGCCAGAGAGGCATTTGATGCGCGTATACAACTATTTTTGTAATGGATATATCAACGAAATATGGACGTGCGCAGAAAGCACAGGGCCGCTATTCTTGAATCGTGTGAGAAAAGTCCCTGGGAGTAAAATACATTCCGTACTACACTTCTGTAGCGGAAGTTGCCTAAAAACCACGATTTTAGGCAACATTCGCTACATCAGTGTACTGCGGAATGTATTTTACTCCCAGGGACTTTTCTCACACGATTCAAGAATAGCGGCCGAGGTAAATGCGTGTCCCATGTCCCACTTTTTATATTTTTCATGGTGTATTTATGGCCATCACTATAAATTTGAAGTATTTAATGCAAAAATGTGGCCAAGTGTACCCTTGAATTAATGATACTTGATGAACCAAGCAGGAAGCTCCCTGCTGTTATAACACTAAAGGGCTTGTGGTTCTTTGATTCTTCAAGTGTCACGTCGTATTTTATGGATCCATGCTTAGGGACACATTCATGTATAACTTGTGGACTTGCATGGTAGCCCACAACATTTATTTTCCATAACTACTTGTGAAAACTGTATAAATACCAATAATAACACCCTCAAAACACACGTTCGACTTTTGGAATCGGGGGCAATGTTGGCACACTAGGACTGCGACGATTTACTGCGCAATCGAACGTGACGTCACGGGCCAGAAAGAGACGCTCAATTTAGGAAACCTGTATTTTTTTTTATTCCGGTGGAATGATGTCTCGACAAAACAGTCTTCCATTTTTTAGCATTTTTATGGTCTCCTATTGAACGTGTGATTAAATTCACTTCTCTATAGCCTCTGCTATTCTACATACAGGGTGAAATTAATTTTTTTACAATCAATTTTATTTTGAACGAATCAATCCGGACAAAGACCATTTCCGGCTCTGTTTCAAGTTTATAATCTCTCATTCATGATAAAAAATTGTCACATTCCTCAAACTGCTAAAACATGACATACAGGGTGGAACACCCTTCTTTTCTTCTCTTTTCTTCCGGAGTCACATGAATTCGGATGATAATCTTACCCACTTCAAAAGAGAGCCTAGAGTGTTCGGCAAAACATGATATAAATTCACATTTTTGCAACTACTGTAACCACTGGCTACTGTAGCATCAAGCATTTTTGCGATTTTGGTTGTGCGAGTAGTTGCTAAGGTCAATTTCCTTACCAACTCCTCGCACGACAAAAGTGGAAGCAACATGTATTTCATCCTGTATATCAAGTCAGAGTGATATTAGGAATGAGGATTTTTTATATGGCTTGCGGAAAACCCTGAGCTTTCCAGTGAACCAGGTAAGATTGTTATCCAAATCAATTTCACCCAGAAAAATAATAAAACAAATAAAGTATGTTTCATCCTGTAGGTTGTGTTGAGAGAGTTTGAGGAATGTGAGATTTTTCTATATTGAATGAGAGATTATAGGCTTGTAACAGAGCTTGAATTGATTTTTGTCTGGATAGATTCGATTAAGATAAAAAACATTAAAAACAAATTGATTTCACCCTGTACATAGGATACCAGCGGCTATGAAGGGGTACATTTTTCAAATGTTCATTAAGGGACTATAAGATTGTTAAATAATGAGAGATTGTTTTTCTCGAGAATTGTTTCATCGAAATAAAAAATTTCAAAGATTTATGCTTGATGCTTATGATGTATCCTTTTAACATGTTAAACAGGTGGGGATGAGCTAACCACAGAGCAAAAAAAAACCGTTCAAGAACTACTTTCTTCAAGCAAGAGATATTTCATTTACTATTCGAAGTACACTAATAATAATCTAATGAGCTGTTCAGATCAGCGATTTATTCGGATTATTGGAGCTCATTGTAAATAACGTCAACGTAATAGCTGTATTACACTACACAATTTCTTGTTCAATTTCTTGTACAATCTGCCAAAATAGTGTCAAAAAACAATGAACTTGATTGTTTAACTGACAGATTGTACAAGAAGATGTACAAGAAATTGTGTAGTGTAATACAGCTATAAGTTTATGAAGCGAGATATTTATTACAAAAAAAACGTACGATAATAGAAACGTGATAAGGTGCTTGTGCTGTCGCTCCTCTGTCTTTGGTGATTTTCGTTTGTTTCTCGTTTGTTTTCATCGTGAATTTACTGCTGTCTTATTGGCGATTGACTGGGTCTCTGTTCAGAGAAAAGTGCAGCTAAAGAAGCACTTCCGTTAATTGTAAAACTTGAGCGGCATTATTATTCACAAAGCAATAATTCGATTTCTTGCGGGCACAATCTTTTTTGTTTTATTTTTTTGTCGCGTGCGATAAGACCGATTGTTTTGTTTATTATTGTATAGTTTACACTGATTTCAATTTTCTCAATTTTTAACCGATTTTTGTTTTGCCTTGTGAAAAGGATTGTGTCCAAACACATTGCTTTGGTTTTTGCACGAGTGGGTGCCGGGGCCGGCGGTCCCGAGTATCGCTCACCGGGATGTTGGAGTGCAGCAAATGCTCCAGCAAGTGTTCCCGTTATGATGATGTTGTCAAGTGCTGCCAATGTGAGGAATATTTCCACATTAAATGTGTTGAAATGTCTATTGTGACGTTTGAATCGTTGACCAAGAGCAAGGGTTCCTGGACTTGCCGGGACTGCGCAGGGGATGCTGGGGGGGATGCTTCGGGAGTCACCGTCATTGGCGACAGCTTTGCGGTAGTGTCTCCTGGTGTTTCTGGGCGCGTATCTGATGGTGGAGTTGCCATGTTGTCGTTTTTGAACACATTCAAGGCGGATCTAATAACCGAATTCAAATCTCTTAGGGCTGAGATTCATGATTTGAAGTTGCAGATTGGGGCACAGGCTGAAGAATTGAGGTCGTTGCGTGATGACAGCAATAGTTTGCGTAATCAGAATTATGTAAGTGTTCCTGGTCACAACGTCGTCCCGAAGCAACCATTGTACAGCCAAGCCGCCACAAAAAAGTCCGCTGTCGCAATAAGACCTAAATCCCAGCAAAGTAATTCTCGCACCAAGGCCGATCTTTTGCGATCTATTGATCCGACTGCTTCGGACTTAGAACTGGTCGGTGTCAAGCCGATTTCTGGTGGTGGTGTTGTTGTAAGCTGCTCCTCTGATAAGGGTGCAGATAGACTAAAAGAATTAGCGGCTTTCACACTGTCAAACGATTATGTTGTCAAAGACGTTCCCAAACTTCATCCAAGGATCAGAATAGTGGGTATGACTAAACTTCATGATAGAGATAAAATTACTTCTTTCTTGAGAGCTCAAAATTCGGAGACTTTCGGCGATTCTGATTTTAGCATTGTCTCTATTGATCCTCTTAAGAATAAAAAAAGCAGTTTCCAAATAGTTTTACAAGTTAATGCTGAAACATATAGCAGGGCCATGCGTAGCCAGCGAGTCTTTGTCGGTTTCGACGTCTGCTCTGTGTATGATGGTATTGAAGTGATTCGTTGTTTCAATGGAGTATTATACTAAAAAAATTTTTTGATTGAAATGGAAACTAGATTGAAAAATAATTGACCCGTGTTTTTTTATTTAGTCAAAACTCGTATCGTTTGGGCGCAATAAATAAATAACATCAACTAGTTCTGACGTCACAGCGAGTCGCCGCCTATAGAATAGAATAGAATAGAATAGAATAGTTTATTGCTCTACAAACGGTTGTTTTTAGCAAGAAGTTCAATATGTTGACAGAACTTAAGTATACGTCCATCTTATTAAAGTGGGTACAAAATAATAGTATTAAAAAAATACACAGTAGATCAAAAAACATGAACAGATATTCTCAAGTTTGCTCGTTATCAGAAATACAACGGAAAAAGGAAAATTAAATACCAAGTAAAATACAGTTTCTATATGATAAGACAAGCGCAGATTGCAAATTCCCCATAGAAAAATAGAGATCTTGCTGGTGACGGAATAGGCGAGGAAAGTAAGACTGTTATTCATTCAAAAAGCACAAACGATCTTAGTGTTAGGGCGTTGACAACATATTTGTATAGGGTTGTAACCACGGTTCTGTTAGTGCTCAGCAAAATTTCATCCAGGTGCAACGGTAGGCCCTTGAGATTGTGTCTGAATTCTCGGTACAGTGGGCACTCAAAGATGATGTGTTCGAGAGTTTCGCGTGATTTGAGGTTGCACATTGTGCAGATGTTATTGCAATTAATTTTGTATGAGATACCCTTGATATATAATGTGAAGAAATGGTCGTTTGTTGTTCTAAGCTGTAAGAAAAATCTTTTGAGGTACAGTGGGATATCTTTGTTGTGCAAATCATAGGTGTTGGTGATGTTATTCAAAAACTTGTATTTTGTATTGTTAATAGAGAGCAGAATTCTGTTCCAGTCAGAGTCAAAGTGTCCCTTTTCAACAGTCTCTAGGATTTTGGAGGTGTGCTCCTTACTGTTTAGGGAGAACTCATCATAATCGAAATGTATACCGTAGGAAAGGAGAATATTCGAGAAAAGTGTATACCAGTTATAGGAGTGATTTTGATTAAGTGTATTGGTATTATGTAGCTGTAAAAGTCTATTGAGCGCTCTGTTCGGTAACCGGTTTGTTGACATGATGCATATTTTTTTAAGGTAAGATAGTGTCTCTTTGATTAACATATATTCCATTTTGTTGATGTTTAATTCTATACGAACAATGTATCCGGCTGTGTTTCTGTTCAGATAAAAAAGTTTCTTGAGGAAGTTGAGTTGAACTTTTTCTAATTCCGCTATACATTTCGGACCCCACACACAGACACAGTAAGACCCCATTGGTACAATCACGCTATGATACAGTTTCATTATGCTGTTCCAGTTAGTGATTTTATTTTTACAGACTATACCCCTCACTACACCATTCGCAATGTTACATTTACTAACTACAGTCCTGCAGTGTTCTGTAAAAAATCCATTGTATGAGAACGTCAGTCCCAAGTACTTGTATTTATTTACAACCTCTATGTCGCTGTCAACAAAGTAGAAATGCTCATTTTTAGTTCTATTCCCCCGTCTAAACACGACTACCTTTGATTTTTCTGCATTTATATTTAGTTTCATCTTCTCACAGTATGCTGCAATTATATTAATACTTTTCTGCAATGAAGCAGGTGAGTCAGCAAAAATGACTATATCGTCTGCATACTGTAAGGTTAGAACATCTGGCCCTCCGTCTAATGAAACCCCCCTTGCTCCCTTGCGTAATAGATTCTGCTCCAAATCACTCAAGAAAAAGGAAAAGAGAGTAGGACTCAGGCAGTCTCCTTGAAGAACTCCCTTTGTAACTTTTACAGTGTTAGTACTTGTTCCAGAGTCATTCTGGAGAAGTACTCTCGCATTTTCGTATAAGTTTTCTATTATTCTTATAAACTTAGAGCTTACTCCGTTCTTGTGCAATCGGTACCAAAGAATCTCGTGATTAACTGAATCAAAAGCTTTTTGAAAGTCGATAAAGAAAGCGTATATCTTTCTACCACGCAGTCGCAAGTTGTTGGCTATTATTGTGTTTAAAGTGAATATGTTGTCTTGGCAGGACCTATTTTTTCTAAAGCCATTCTGACTCTCGGGGAGTATGCCGGCACTTTCAGCGTAAGTCATTATGCGGTTGTTCAAGATGTTCGTGAAAATTTTTGCGATACAGTTTATAAGCGCAATCGGTCTATAATTTTGTAATTGGTTGGGGTCGCCCTTTTTATAAATATGTGTAAGTTTGACGTTTCCCCATTCCTTAGGTGTTTTTTCAGTTTTCAAAATGGTGTTAAATAAGTTTTGTATATAGTTCATCCAATCCAAAGGTAAAGCTTTAATTTGTTCATTGCTAACGCTATCTGATCCTGTCGCTTTTTTATTTTTTGATTGATTGACGGCTCTGAACAACTCAGATCGCATTACATCTTGGTCTAAATAAGGATGCCTTGCATCTATGAAATCTCTGTTCGTGGTGAAGTTTGCTGCATAAAAATCTTTGTAAAAGGTACGTATTTCGTCGGGTGATATTTTTTCCACATTATGCACATTTTGTTTCATTGTGGAGTCCTTATAAGCTTTCCAGAATTGCTGGCTGTTTTCTACATTATAGAAACCCTGAAGAATTTTCTGTTTTTCCTGTTTTTTTCTCGACCTTATTAGAGACATGTAATTCCTTTTTTCCGTTAGATACGAATTCCGGGACTCCTCATCGAAACACTTCTGCTTGCATGATTTGAACAGGCGTCTTACTAACTCTTTCTGGTGTTTACATTCGTTATCAAACCAATTGTTTTTTGGGCGAATATCATTACCTGCTATTCTCACTTCTTTAATGAAACCTAAAAACTGTGAGCATTCCGTTACAGCAGATAAGAAGTTTTCATATAAACAATCGGATGTGTTCGCGTCACTTATGTATTGCAGTCGATAGGAGTAAGCCATGATGTTAGAAAAGGACTGTCTCTTATTCTCGGGGAAATTAAGAACTTTTTTAGTGGTGAATTTGAATTGTTTGGTTATCTTTGGTTTATCATTATAATTGGAAGTGGTAATTTTTAGGTTCAATTGGCAAGCGTGGTGATCTGAAACTAAGAAATTTTCTATTCGAAAACATTCTACGAACACAACATCCTTGATATTTATCCACACGAGATCTATCACCGAACTGCCGCTTCTACTAATGTGAGTGAATTGACCGGGAATATCGCCCTTAGACCTACCGTTGAGCACCAAGAACCCATTTTCCTCCATGGTCTCTACCAACAGCGAACCTTCAGATTTCAGGACCCCATCCAACGTAATTCTATGTGGTTCAATGTTTGGATTGCATGCAGTCATCTGTTCCTCGGCCTGATTCCGCTCACCAACTCTGCAATTGAAGTCTCCTCCAATCACAAAAACATCCTCGGGATACATATGTTGAATTTCAATAATTGTGTCATTGAGCATATCCAGGCTTGTCTTAAAATTTGATGAAGGTTTGAAGTAAACGATACCTACAACATAAAAAAGTAAATTTGTTTTATTTCTGAAGCGAACAAAAATCCAGTTGGAGCAAGATTCCAGAACATTGTAACTTGAAATGCCCGATTCTGAATAAAGACAATCCTCACTCATGAAAACAGCCAATCCGCCACTACCCCTTCCCTTGTCTTTCTCCTTAATTGCCCTCTCGGATACAAAAACATAATTTTTCAAAAATTCTGGTAGCGTAACTTCGCTCAAATCCCGGATAAGAAAAGTTTCTGCCAAACATATAATATTATTCTGCCTTAACCTACTAACTTGCGAACTTTCTAAGTTAAAAAAATTGTTCCACCCCTGAATATTCCAAAATAAAATACTTGAATTGTCATTTGTGTTGTTTGTTTTTCTTGTGATGTTGATAGCGGCCCTATTGCTCGTTTCTCGGTTTTGTTTTGGAGGGGCGAAAGGGAGACCTCTCTTCCTCGCGGGGACGTTTTGATGATTTCTCGCCCTCTTCAAGTACGACTATTACCGGTTCATCCATGCGGTATCTAATCGTCAGGTTTTTCTCGCCGCTGCGCTCTCGTGCTCTGACTTCCTCTTGTAGACGCTGGAATTTCTGTCTCTGGGCTGGTGTTCGGTCTGCGAAAATTTGGACTTTTGGAAAATGGTCACTTTTCAAACGCGATTTGTTTTTCAGAATGGTATGCTTGACCTCCACGGATTCGACTTTTATTCGTAGTAATTGGGGTTTAGGGCCCAACTTCTTTCCCAATCTGTCAGCCTGTAGAATTTTCATTCCGCGTGCTTCAGGAGGCATTACGCTGGTGCAAATGTCCAAAGCCAAGTCTGCATCTAAGAACCCTTCTTGTTCAGAAAGACCGCTTATTATCAAATTGTTTTCTCTTTCAAGGCGGTTACGGAATTCGGCATATGACATTTTATTCTCGATTTTTTGCACCGTTTTTGCCAGGCTTGAGTACTTCTCGCCGAGATCTTCGTTTGCTTCTTTTAGGTTCTTCACTTCCTGTTGACATAGGGTAATTTGTTCTGTATGAGCAGCTAATATTTTGTTGGTTTCCGCAATTTGGGTGTTGATTCGAGTTACAGACAAATTTAGTGAAGAGAATTCTCTCATGATGGCTTCGAATTGTGTAAGGTTTAATCCTGAGGAGCCCGGTTTCTCCTGGCAAGCATCACAGGTCCATGTTCCGTCACTGATGTAATCTTGTGGTAGATTCGTGCATTTTAGGTGAAATGGAGATTTACAATTTGCACACCTTTCGTCCGTGTTGTAGCCGATGGCATTTCCACAAATTGGGCATGTAGGAGGAGCCATCTTATCATCAGCAAAAAACACGGCTCTTGTTGGTCGATTTTAGGCACTCAATTTTCTATGTGGATTTTGCTTCAGAAAACAAAACTTTTCTACGTGTAGACTGGTTTATATTGACGAAGTCACTTTAGTCATCAACACTTATTGGATAAGCACACTCAGAACAATTGAAAAAGGCATAGACAACACGAAAATTTGTATCTGTACCGGAGGTGTGATGTGGACGCTGCCAGATACCGTATCGAACTCCGTCTATCGTATATCGAGTCGCCGCCTATACTGCCTGTGTAAATGACGTCAGAAATAGGCAGAATATAGGAATTTCGTTTATTTATTGCGGCCAAACGATACGATTTATGGCAAAATAAAAAAATACGGGTCAGCTTTTTTTCAATATAGTTTCCGATTCCATCGAAAACAAAATATTTTTTCAAAAGTATAATACTCTATTGTTGCGGCTACCACCATGTAGCCAATAAATGCAAGAACAAAATTGTTTGCCCCCGATGTGCTGAGAATCATGCGTTGAAGGATTGCAAATCGGAAACTCTAAAGTGTTGTAACTGCGATAATATCAGCAAGGCAATACCTGACATTGATGTATGTCATGCTGCATGGGATTATAACTGCAGTGTTTACAAGAAAAAACTTGCCTCTTTGAAAGAGGATTTATTTGGAGCTAAGTAGCAATCACAGTTGATTTCGTCTGATACTTGTGTCCGGTATTCTTTGAATAATTCACCTGACCCTAAATCACAACCGCCGCGATGCGCCAATTTTTTGCGGTGCTCCTATCAAAATGTCAGAGGATTAAGAACCAAAGTAACCAATTTTTATAATTCTGTTTCAGCGTGTGAGTATGACATTGTCGCGCTTGCTGAGACCTGGTTATCGGATGACATCGGGGATGCTGAGCTGTTCGATGACAACTTTGCAGTATTTCGCAATGACCGTAATTTCGGAGCTCTGGGTGTGTCGAGAGGTGGTGGAGTTCTGTTGGCTGTGAGAAGTAATATTGCGTCCGCAAGGATTGACTTATCATCAATTACTGACGTCCTTCCATTGGTTGATGTTGTGGGCGCTAGGCTTATGTTCCCCAACGGTGACACTCTGCGCGTGTTTGTTACTTATATTCCACCCCATATACGCATTGCAGACTTTGAAAGGTTCTTCGATCTCCTCGGTGATGCGGATGTGTTTGATGGCAGGGTAGTGTTTCTTGGTGATTTCAATACTCCCAGTTTTGGTTTTGATCCGAAGAATATTTTTTCAGGCGTTCTGCGGAATTTTGTTGATCTACAGGGTTTGGCACAGTGCAATAATATTCTCAATGGTCATGGACGTCAGCTGGATTTGGTTCTTTGTGATTCGTTTTGTGCTGTTGCCAGAGCTCTGGATCCTCTAGTTGAGGAAGATGTCCATCATCCGGCTCTGTGCGTTGATCTTGAGATAAAGAAAAAATCACAAAATTTTGCTATCAATAATCGGACTGATCTGTACAATTTCAAAAGAGCTAACTTTCCCTTGATGTACGAGATGCTCGGGAGTCAAGACTGGTCTGTTCTGGACTCGGTCGCCGATGTTGACAGCGCCTGTTCACTATTTTACAAAGTTTTGTACGACATTTTCGATTTAACCGTTCCCAAATTAAAAATCAGATCCAGCCACTATTTTCCACCTTGGTTTAATTCTGAATTAATCAACGCGATCCGCAAGAAAAAATCGCTATTCAGAAAATATAAAAAACAGAAAACTCATCACCACCACGAATTGTACAAACAACAGCGGTCTCTTGTGAAAAGACTTACGTCACGTGCTTACAATGACTACATCGTTGACATTGAGGATGGTATAATTTCTGATCCTTCAAGATTCTGGTCTTTCATACATAGGAAGAGAAATAACACTCGTATACCTGGACTTATGATGTTCAACGATGTTGAACTTTCCTCACCTCAAGCCATAGTAGACTCGTTTGCAGACTATTTTTCTTCCGTTTATACTGATTCCGACTCATCCGGTACACAAACTCCCACTGATAACTTTTCATTCTGTTCGACTGTCTCTATTCATTACTTATCTAGCGACGAGATCCACCGAACTTTGAAGCGTTCGAAGAATACTCTAACGGCCGGAGTCGACGGGATTCCTAGTTTTCTGTTGAGGGACTGCGCATATGTGCTTAGCAAGCCTTTGGAAAGAATTTACAATTTAATATTGCAGCATTCCATATTCCCTTCTGTGTGGAAGAGGTCGTTTGTCACACCTATTTTCAAGAAAGGCGACAACACAGATGTTGGAAACTATAGACCGATCTCGCTATTATGCAACTTTTCCAAGGTGTTTGAATCAATGCTATACAGTCAAATATATTCCTCCGTCAAACACCACATTTCACCGCACCAACACGGTTTCACGGAGAAGAGATCTACCACCTCTAACCTAGCCGCTTTCAAACAGTATGTTGCAGAGGTGGTTGATGATGGGGGTCAGGTTGATGTTGTTTATACAGACTTTCAGAAAGCTTTTGACCAAATAGACCACTATATCCTTCTCAACAAACTTCGATCTTGGGGTTTTTCTCCAGAACTGCTTTCGTTGTTCACTTCTTATCTTTTGGGAAGAGAGCAATCCGTGAGATATCGCAACCACACTTCCAAAATTTTCACGCCGACTTCTGGAGTTCCTCAAGGCTCCAATCTTGGGCCTTTGCTGTTTTTATTATTTATCAATGACATCGTTGACTGTGTTTCCTCTGACAAGCTCCTCTTTGCTGATGATCTAAAGTTATCCCGTAGAGTGGACTCAGTATCTGACTGTGCCCTGTTGCAGAGAGACATTGTATCTGTGGTTGAATGGTGTTCCAATATCCGTCTTTTTCTCAATGTTAACAAGTGTACAGTCATGACATTTACCAAAAGACATTCCTACGTCGTTTATCCTTATAACATCAGTGGTATAACTTTGGAACACGCCGAGTCTGTGAAGGATTTGGGCATCATTTTTGATCCAAAACTAGACTTTTCAAATCACAGAGCTGAGATTGTCAGTAAGTCTTACAAAATGTATGGAATGATTTACAGGAATTGCCGGGAATTTACCAACAGTGAGTCTCTGAAGAAACTGTATTTTGCTTTGATTCGATCCCGATTGGAGTACGGTTCGATCATTTGGTACCCTTACTATAAAGTCCATATTCATTGTATTGAGCGGGTCCAGCGACGGTTTTTGAAGTTCCTGTGCTTCTTGTTTGATGGCGTCTATCCTGCGAGGGGTATTGAATACAGTCTGCTGTTGTCTAGATTTGGCTTTGTTTCCTTGGAAACTCGCCGCTCTATTTTGGCCATTAAGTTATTACATAACATCTTGCACAATAAAATGGACTGTTCATATCTATTGTCAAAAATTAATTTTTATGTTCCACGTGCCAACTCCAGGCAGTGTGTCACTTTTTATAACCAGGCCTCCAGAACCAACCTCCTTTTCAACTCTCCCGTCTCAATCTTATGCTGTGAATTCAATAAGATTGCCCGACAGTGCGATATCAATTTTCATTCTTTACGTTTTATTGTTTCTAGCATTCACGACTCACACGGCATTGATGTTGGGCAGTGATGGATGCGCTGACATGTTTTGCAGAATGTACCTCATTTTAATTTATCTGCTATTTTCTGTCCTCCTCTTTTTTTTTTCTTGTAAAATATGAGTATTGTTTTTATATTTTTTCCTTCGCATAGGGTGTAACACCTTTTGGAAATAAAGTATTTATTTATTTATTTATTTATTTATTTATTACATAGGTAGGTGTCAGATAGAACCAGAACAACTGCATAACACTGAAATCGAGAGAGTACATGAGTAGAGATGAAAATAAAAAACAAGAATCACAGATTGTTTTTTTATCATTCATCATTTGTTTGGATCATGGAGTTTCTGCCCGAATACCCGATGTTCGGATTAAGCTTAGTTCCCAGATGCGAATATTCGGACAGAAAATGCGATTTTATGTGTCAAATTTTGAATTCGAGGGCTCTGATTGGCCAATATGACAACTTTGACATTAAATTTCGCATTTTCTGTCCGAATAATCGCAACTGGGAATTCAGCTTTACTGGAGGTTCCAATGGGGCCTTGCACTGCCACTTTTACACACCAAGGGCGCCACAACCGTTGGGGGCAAATTCGACAATTTTGACGGCGTTGACGCTTCAGCGACCGACGTCCGTCATTTTATGTCTTGATTTTAAATCTGGATAACCTTTGTTTCTTGCTTGACGTCTCCAGTCACTGTCAGCTACTGGTCAAACTACTCAAACTCCCCTAATTTTCGCGTCGTTACGGCCGCTTCATCGAAGTAGGCGCCCCCTACAGTAGTGGCGACCTCACGTTGAGTTTTTCAGTTGCAAGGCCCCATTATCGAAGGTTCGATTGAAGAATTTCTACTGCATTTCCAAAAAAAGTCCGTCCTAAACAAGCTCCAGGCAGATTTCACTTTCCTTCAACCCGGCGTTACCCAGGTGAAAAACTTTACGTAATAACCCAGGTGGGGTGTGTGATACCCAGGAGACAAAATTTTTTTTATTGACACAGCAATTCGATTTTAGGTTTTTCAACATTCAATTAGAAATACTGTATCCATAGACATCGATAACAATACAGTTTGTTGCACATAAAAGAATTCATGCATTCTATGAGAAAGCAAAGGAAAATGAGACATATGATTATTGCACAAACAAACAAAAATGCTTCTAACAAGAAAAAGTAAATGACACTAGGACGGCAATTTCATGAGAAAAACATCTTATAAAGACTAAAAAACAAGAACGAAATGACAAAATCGAAAAAAAAATATGTCAATCACATACAATCATCACAAGAAAAATTAGAATGTTCCAAGCAAATATAGCGATCACAATGTTGACAACGGTATTTTGTTTTTCTATATCGACTATAGGACATGTTTGGCACCTTGCATACTCATTGTTTTGCTGTTGTGGTTGAGGTTGAACCGATTCTCCGAGAATGTCAAAAAATTTTGAAAAATATTCACAAACATCAATCAAAACATACCTTGTGGAAAAAATTGCGACTTTGTAACCCAGGTGGGGTATGACACACCCGTAACGGTTTTAGGGGCCTATAGAAGTTTTCAAATGAGGTTTTCATTAATGATCACATAGTGATTGTAAACATCAATATTTTTAGGAAGCTATAAGGGAATTTGCCGCGAGGCACCGTTGAACCGCAGCGGTTCCAACAACGGTCCTATCTCCATCTCTTGCTATCCAATTGCGTTCTCTTTTCATATCCTTCAAGCGCGAAAATGCATCGGTCCTAACCGTGGTGAGGTGTCAGGTGACCGCGGTTTCAGTTTAAAGTTTAAATGTTATCTTGACCTCACAATCGACACATCATCCACATAATAACAAACCTCTGAGCTGGGTATCCGTATCCAAATGGAATAAATCCAGTTCCGTTCCAGCTAAACCCACCAATTTTCCCGAGCTCCCGTCCCGCTAGGTTATATCTGACAATTCTGACATAAGACAGATAAACCGCCACACTGAACCGGCCACTCCACCCGGTCCCTGATATTGCGAACCGTTGAAGTACACTCCAAGTAAAAAGTTTGAACCGGTCAGGTCGCGGCAACGCAGCGGTCATGCAGAATCGTGCACCGTTGACTCAACGGTGCCTCGCGGCAAAATGCCTATAGACCGGAGAAGTGATGACGTCACAACATGGCAACATGGCCGGCGGTTGACATTTTCTGGAGGCCAACGTCACATGAACGTGACGTTTCTATGTTTGGTTGTGTTTGGCATGACATTTTCTGGAGGTTCACAACAAAAGTCACAAAAGTCAGTGCAAAATGGCAGTGAGCATTGCTGAAATTGCCAGCCTAAGAGACAGCCAGCGTCATACAGGCGGACTTGGTTGCAAAAAGGCCAGACATAGCCCAACTCATTGACAGAGAGCTGCGCAAAGCTGCACTCAGAACCACCAGTGCCTACAGAACGGTTCCGCATGATGCAGGGATGCAGCACGAGCGCTCTCGGGTATCCCACCCTTCGCCCTGATGCTTGCGATTAGAGGAAACAAGCCTAGGAGTGCCCACCAGCAAACCAGATAGCAGGAACAAGGCCAGAGAGCAGTTCGTCGAGCAGTGGCAACGGCAGTGGAACGCCTTGGTTCAAAGTTGGATGAAAGAAATACTGGGGAGCCTCAAATGCCTCAGCGCCAGGACAACGCGGAACACGCTCGTTTTCATTGTAACGGTCCATCAAGGCAGCGAAAAGACCTCGAAGAAAAACTGGGCAGGAGAATCGCCGTCGACAATCTCGTTCATGAGATGCTCAGAGGCAAAGAGCAATGGATCGCAGTTTATAGTTAGCAGTTTTTAGTTTATAGCAATATAGTTTGATTTCCTCCACCTGATATAGCCCAAAATATGGATCTTTTTTTGTTATATCCATTTCCGTTATTTACCTTCGCAAAAATTTGACAAACACATGACAAACACAAACAGAGAAACGTCAAGTGCATGCCACGTGCCGTGCATCCCACGGTCATGTCACGTTTGACGTTGGCCTCCAGAAAATGTCAACCGCCGGCTATGTTGCCGTGTTGTGACGTCACACTTCTTCGGTCTATAGGAAACTATAAGTGTGTAAGTGGGTACATGGCAACAGCTAAAAATGGCACCAGTTCCAAAACGGCTTGGGTATGTCACACCCCACCTGGGTAACGCCGGGTTAAAACAGAAATGTATATGCAGTCTTGATTTTTTTTAGTGGATTTGTTTTATAGTGTCTTTGCTCGGTTTTTTTTCATTGCCCTGACTGGCCCTTACATTGCTGTGATAGATAGCCAAGTAGGTACATATAGGTAGCTAGATCATAGTAGATTTTCCGCGAACTGCATATTTTTCAAGTATTGATAAGAATCTAAAACTCAATAATTCTTAGGGATATCCCGTTCACTTTTTATTTTTCAGTAGAATGACTTTTTGGAGCAAAAATAAAGTGACAACCTGAGGGGCTACGGCTACGGCTGATGGCACCTGCAAAAGTTTTGGACCAAAACTATCAGCGGCCATCAGCCGTATCCTCTTGTCACTTCATTTTTGCTCCAAAAAGTCATTCCACTGAAAGTGAAAAATGAACTAGGCATATCGTCGAGTTCTTGAGAGATCCCTGCAAGCATCCCTGCAAACAGTAGCTTGAAGAAAGAGTGGCTAAAATCAACATAATTTAATGGGATAAAAGCCTAAGGAGTACCAGATGCGCAGTCTTGATATTGAATTTTCCTAGATGGTCATGCAGATGCGCGATTGAACTCACATGTACAGTGTGATCAACAAAATTCGGAATTGAGGTAGGCTGTGGTCAACCTGGTCAAATTTCAGGATGTCAAGCTGCTTTCGGCCAGAGCACAGCCTACCCCAATTCCGAATTTTGTTGATCGCATGGTACCATCGCATCTCGTTTCTCACACAGTCTTTTGTGTAAGTTTGTGTCTTTTATTTTGATCGACTGGGTGTATTGGGGTGCATTCACCTGTTCGGTTTTACCGGTCGCCCACGTGGACTAAGCTAACTGCGAGTTCTAGCAAAAGTTTAATGAGCGAATTAACTTAAACTGTTGCCCTGGGTTGCAAAAAACAAGATACGCAATTAACGCTAATACGAGATCAAATGGATTTCAGTCTGGCCAACCCTGGTAGGTTGAGCATGAGAAATGCATAAAATCTTCAGCTAATGAATCATTAGAATCATTAGATCATTTTCTTTTGAGAAATCAGATTCTCTATTTACAAATTACAAACAATGACCGAAAGAAATTTCACTGATCTCGTATTACCTTAATTGAGCGTTGATGCTACCCAGGGGTAGTTAGTTAGTAGTTGCTAAATAGTTGATATGACACAGCCAATGGCAAGACCTTAGCAAGTTGCTTAGCAACTGACTCAGTTCAAAATTAGCTGTTCATATAGACATGTATTATTGAGTGCCATAGCCACAGCTACTGCGTTACAATACGATTATATCATAGCCTTTAACAGCATCAGTCGCCATGTCGCCATCATTTTTCACTGTTAAAAAAATTAAAGTCTTCGGCTATTGCAGAAAATTGGTTTTCATTTCTTTCCACCTACAAGAACATATGAAAAATTGGCGCGTTTGATGCTGTTCTCCACATTTTCGCATCAGCTCATTCCATTTATGAAGTCAAAATTGCGCTATATCCTTTTTTTAGGAGAATACCAGAGGCAAAGAAGTGAGCAATTCTTATTGGTCAGTTCAACAGCGGTTTTTTACTATATTCCCAGTCGATATTACTGATTACATCACTAGGGCAAAATAGGTCGAACTGTGTCCTAAAAATATTTCGAATGTATACCTACATGGGGAACCACACGAGAAAAAATCACGTTAACGAATTTTCATTATGCGCTATAAAATACGTGTAGCACTGTGCGAGTAGTTACGTGATAGGGACTGCAAAAAGTACTTTGCTCAGAGCGTGTGGTTTATACACTGACTATCAAGGACCATGACCTCATAAAAGTGTCTACTTACTCCAGTAAAGTGGAAGAGTAAGATGCTGATGCCGGCTCAAAATGATCGGGATACAGCCATTCATGACAATCGAAGGACAATCGAGTGTTACAAAGTTTCAGCCCTCTACTGATTTTTCCGAAGTTGATACGATTTTTGAACATAGTGACTGGACTAAAAAATTTCAGGCTCCCACGTAAGTGTCGAGTTTGGACATGGTAAAAAATGTTGTCAGTGTGCAGGTGAACACCGTTTAATTGGTGGCCGGACAATTCTTCGCGCGGACAATTCTTCGCGGACAATTCTTCGCACGGACAATTCTTCGCCGGACAATTCTTCGCGCGGACAATTCTTCGCCGGACAATTCTTCGCGGGAGACTTTCGAGCTCTTATAAGGCCTATAGTACAGTCGACCGATACATTGAAATAGGGTTTACCTTGCAAAAGGTCGCGGAGATTCGAAAATTTGCAGTCTGTTACAGTTTTGTGTCCTGATTAACACACTAAGTTTTCGAATTCGGCAAGCCGCCGCTCGCTCCTCCACATTGGAAAGATGATGCCGAAGGACCAAAAAAGAACCAATTTCTACCAATTCACTGTTCATCGTCGTCTCACCTACCGCAATGGAAACCTTTGACTTTGTTGAAACTATTGATGCATTTGCTGCCACGCCAGTCCCATTCTTCGCGGTTAAAGACAAATAATTCCTTCGGAAATCATCTAGTTTCTCTTGATTCTAAAAAGATTTTTTCTCACGCGGAAATATGACCAGTTGACCTAACTCAAGTGAATTTCGATCAGCTTCTTTCTTCTCGCGCTAGTTCTGGTCTCATAGTTTTCATAACATCATTTGTTAACAAGTTGCACTGCAAGAAATGTTAAATTGCCAACACCAAATTCAACAGTCATTTTTTCATAATTGCCAGTGATCATGAAGTTCAATTTCAACAGGAACTGATAGCTTGGACTGTTTTCTGTTTATTCAGCATGCTATCGAATTTCGAAATTCACGTGGGAGTACGAAAAAATCAATTTCTTTAGCACGCGTTAATCTGCAAAACCGCATCTAACCACCTGAAAATGGTCGTAACCAACACAACATAAATTTGAACAATAAGTAACCTGAACTGGTTCTTCTGTCACTCATTGTTTTGGGTTCTGTAGTGTTGGTTACGACTATTTTCAGGCGTTCAGAGCAGCTTTGCAGATTTACGCGCACTCTGGGAAGAATTTATTTTTTGGTATTCCCACGGGCACTTGGGGATTCGGTCCATGCTGTATAAGCAGAAAACAGTTCAAGGTATCATTTCCTGTGGAATTTAAAATTCCTGATCGATCGCAATAATGAAAAAATGACTGTTGATTTGGTGTTGGCAATTTTACACTTCTTTCAATACACCTTGTCAACAAATGCTGTTAAGAAAATTATGAGACCAGGGCGAGCTCAAGAAGAAAGAAGCTGATCGAAATCAATCTGAGTTAGGTCAGTTTGTGATATTTCCGCATAAGAAAAAAATCTTTCCAAAATCAAGAAAAACTAGACGTTTGCCAAGGGAATTATTTCTTTTTAACCGCGAAGAATCGCACTGGCGTGGCAGTAAATGCTATCAAGGGCTTCACTACAGTCATGTGGTTCCATTGCGGTAAGTCAGACGGCGATGCACAATAGATTAGTGAAAAGTGGCTCTTTTTGGGTCCTTCGGCACCAACTTTTTGATGTGGAGGACGGAGCGGCGGCTTACCAAATTCGAAAACTCAGTATATTAATCAGGACACAAAACTGCACCAGACGGCCAATTTTCGACTCTCCGCGACCTTTTGCAAGGTAGAACCTACCCATTGCCTGGACTATAGTGTGATTGTGATATTCAGAGCCCTATCCCCCACTAAGTTTTTACGTAGAGTTTCAAGCCTTGCTGGGCCCCCTTGTCTCTACAAGTGTCGTTTGGGGTCTTGATGAATCCCCTTGGGTATCTCCAAATTTTCTGAATATTTGCTTCGCCCTTATGCCTTGGACGGCTTCTCAGAGCCCTATTAGCCCCCCCTGTCTTCATGTTGCAGTTGTAGCCCTGCTGAGCACCTTTTTTATTGTTTTAGTTTTCAAAGCTCTAGTGAGCTCCTGTAAGTCTTTATGTGTCGATTGAAGTCCTATAGGGCACCCTTTGTGTCTCTTAGTGTCATTTGAAGGCCTGATGAGCCCCACCTTCGCCTTCTTGCGATTTTCAGGGCCCTATTCTCACTTGTGTTCTACATCAAAGCATTTCAAGCCCTGCTGAGCCCCCTTGTGTCTTAAATACCGTTTGGAGCCGTATTGCGCCCCCTTGCATCTTCAATTATCGTTTGCAGCCCAGGTGATCCCCTTCTGATTTCTCGAATATTCTGGAACCTTAGAAAGTTCTCTTTCACTTCTTTTTAGGTTTCTCGGAGCCCTATGTGGCCCCCTTGTGTTTCCATGTTTCATTTATAGCCCTGCAGAGCCCCTTTGTATATTGTGTGATTTTTCAAAGCTCTTGTTAGCTCCTGTGAGTCTTCATGTATTGGTTGAAGTTCTACAGGGCCCCCTTTGTGTTTCTAAGTGTCATTTGGAGCCCTAGTGAGCCCCGCCAAGCCTTCTTGTAGTTTTCAGAGCCCTAGTCTACCTTGTGTTCTACATCAGAACATTTCAAGCACTGCTGAGCCCCCTTGTGTCTTCAAGTATCGTTTGGAGCCCTATCGAGCCCCCTTGTGTCTTCAATCATCGTTTGCAGCTCCAGTGAGCCCCGCCAGGTCTCCGTCTGATTTTTAGAGGCTCCTGATCTCTTGTGTCTACATTAAAGCGTTTCAAGCCCTACTGAGCTCCCTTGTGTCTTCCAGTATTGTTTGGAGCCCTATTGAGCCCCCTTGTGTCCTCAATTGTTGTTTGTAGCCCCGGTGATCCCCTTCTGACTTAGCGATATTTCTGGCATCTAAGAAAGCTCCCTTGTGCCTTCTCAGATTTCTCAGAGTCCTATTAGGCCCCCTTATGTTTTTGTGTGTCATCTGTAGCCCTGTTGAGCCCCTTTTTAACCTGTCTTTGTTTCTGTGTTATAGTAAGCTCCTGTTGTCTTCATGTGTTGATTGGAGCCCTATAGGCCCCCTTGTGCCTTCAAGTGTCGTTTGGAGCCCCATTGAGCCCCTAATGCCTTTTTGTGTTACTCGAAGCCCTATCTATTTTTTTCAATAGCCTTGTGTCTACATTGTGGCGATTTGAGCTCCGCTAGCCCCCTTGTGTCTAAAGTATTGTTGGGGGCCCTAGTGAGCCCTGCCAGGTCTTCTTGTGATATCAAGAGCCCTATCCTCCTTTGTGTCTACGTTGTAGGATTTCAAGTCCTGCTGAGCCCCCTTGTGTCTCAAAGTGTCTTTCATTGCGGGCGCAATGCTTGCGAAGAATTGTCCTGCGAAGAATTGTCCGTGCGAAGAATTGTCCGGCGAAGAATTGTCCTGCGAAGAATTGTCCTCGCGAAGAATTGTCCGCGAAGAATTGTCCGCGAAGAATTGTCCGTGCGAAGAATTGTCCTAGCACTGTTTAATTGCATTTCAGTAAGATTTACATGGTAGTATGGTACATGGGAGAGGGGTACAATGGGCCTAATAATGAGGCCTACGTGTCAGGTAAAACTATGTTCCACCAACTTTCCAAATAAAAATCCAGAAATCCAGAATGATATAATGGTGGTTTGATGGGAACTCTGGCACCTTGAACTTTCAAGGGCCCTACAAACCCCTTCCGCATCGAGTTCGCCGATGTCTCCAACTATTGAAATGATGGTTGGGGGATCCCCAATCGGACCCTAAAGCGCATTGCTCAACAACAACAACAACAACAACAACAACAACAACAACAACAACAACAACATCGAAAAGTGAAAACTGTGAACTGGACTAAAAAATGATTATTGTGAGGACAAACGACCAACCGTAATATTCTTCACCATTATTATTGTGAAAGGATGGTTCCGCATTTGGGCGGTCGTTTGGGCCTAGAATCTCGGAAAACACCGGGAGACGGCGGGTTTGCCGGGCGTGCGGCTGGGCCTACCCTAATGATACGTAACTAGGTTACGGTGTGTCAGATGTTCTATCAAAATAATTTTTATCGAAATGCCAGTGTCAGATCAGATGTCCAGGTCTAGTTTAAATAGTTAAGACTGCGAAATTATCGATGTCCAGGAGGTAGTGTCTCATCATATCTTCAACATTTGGTCAGTTCCTTCAAAAAAATGCGAAAGTTGTCAGTATTCTAGTAAGTCGGTTGATTGATGATTTCAATGGCCAAGGATGTCTCATGAACCTCATTTCTGTGTGGGCTTGCACCTCCAGCTCTCTCGCTAAAGTCCTCCGTAGTACACGGGTTAAATTCAATGAATCTGGCATAGTGGCTTTGTGTGAAGTAGACAGGTATATGTAGCTAAGTGTATGTAGGTGAGTATAGTAGGTATCACGGTACATTCCCATGGTTCAATGAACAAGCGCAAACTTCTCGGAGAACTGGACAGTAGGTACTTGTAGCAGAAAAATGAGACCTTTATGGGATCTGAAATAACACACCTGTTGGTCTCTAGTCCACACCATCACATGCCCATGAAAAAAGGGCTTCTACTGAACAAGTTTGAATAGTTTCAAACCCTTCTCCAGTTTCGAAGGACTCCATTTTAAAATTCCGCAGATTTTGGCTATGTTCAATAAACATTTCTCTCAAGGCCAATTGTCAGTAGGTAATGCCTAAATGAAAATCGACAGGAAAACCAAAATTATCACAAGTTGGGAAGAAGTTTCAGGCGATTGAATTTGGAAGCTATATGGGTTTGATTTATTACCAGTAGTACCTAACTACCTAAGGGCTATTGGAGTGCTGATAGCCGTCTCTAGTTCCCAAAACTGAGACACAGCACCGACGGGTAACCATTGTTTTTGTGATCCAGGAACAATTTAGCCCTCACAGAGCTGATAGCCCGTCGTTTGTTCTTGGAGGTGCGACACCGCACCGACGGTTGAGCAGTGTTTTTGACCCAGAGGTATTTTGCCTTTTGCATTTTGCTTGACCCGAAAACAATTTAGCTATTGGCTTTCGCAGAGGTGATGGTCTGTTGATAGTTCTAGGAGGTGCAAAAGCACCGACAGTTAGCCACTGTTCTTGACCCAAAAACAATTAAGCCCTTGAAGAGCTGATACACCGTCGTTATTTCTCGGAGGTGTGACAGACAGCACCGTCGGTTATTCATTGTTTTTTATTCGGAAGCATTTTGCTTTCGCAGAGCTGATAAACCGTCGTTAGTTCTTGGAGGTGCGACAGCACCGACGGTTATTCATTGTGCTTGACCCGTAAACAATTTAGCTTTCGCAGAGCAGATGGATTTTGATCCGGATGCAGTTTTGTTTTCGTAAAGCTGATAGACTGTCGTTAGTTCTAGGGGGTGTGACAGCACTGACGGTCAGCCACTGTTCTCAACCCAAAGCTATTCAACCCCCGCAGAGCTGATAACTCAATGTTAGTTGCCAAGGATGCGACACCGCACCGATGGGTAACCATTGTTTTTTAACAATCCCTTGCAGAGCTGATACACTGTTGTTAGTTCTCGGAGGTGCGACAGCACCGACGATTATTCATTGTATTGGATCCGGAAGCAGTTTTGATTTCGCAGAGCTGATTCTCTGTCGTTAGTTCTGGGAGGTGCGACAGCATCGACGTTTAGCCACTGTTCTTGACCCAAAAACAATTTTGCATTTGCAGAGCTGATATACTGTAGTTATTTCTCGGAGGTGCGACAGCACCAACGATTATTCATTGTTTTTGATCCGGAAGCAGTTTTGATTTCGCAGAGCTGATTCTCTGTCGTTGGTTCTAGGAGAGGCGATAGCACCGACGTTTAGCCACTTTTCTTGACCCAAAAACAATTTTGCAATTGCAGAGCTGATATACCTACTGTAGTTATTTCTCGGAGGTGCGACAGCACCAACGGTTATGCATTATTTTTTATCCGGAAGCAATTTTTATTTCGCAGAGCTGATTCTCTGTCGTTGGTTCTACTAGGTGCGACAGCATCGACGTTTAGCCACTGTTCTTGACCCAAAAACAATTTTGCAATTGCAGAGCTGATATACTGTAGTTATTTCTCGGAGGTGCGACAGCACCAACGGTTATGCATTATTTTTGATCATCCGGAAGCAATTTTTATTTCGCAGAGCTGATTCTCTGTCGTTGGTTCTAGGAGGTGCGATAGCACCGACGTTTAGCCACTGTCCTTGACCCAAAAACAATTTTGCAGTTGCAGAGCTGATAACGTATGGTCCGAAAGTTTTAGGAATTTTTTAAAGCTAATAACTTTTTTTGGATAGTTTTATTTTGTAACTTGATATTGCAAAAACTAGCGTCATCTTTAACAATTTCAAATTCGTAGTCAACATATTGGAGATGGGTCATTATCTTTGATGGCTTTCAGTTTTCTTCTGCCATGTTCGATCATTCTCTGGACAACAGCAGGATTAATTTCTCAGAGCTCCTGCCTCCCAATGTACTGCAAGCTCGACCAATATAAGATTTTTGGTAAGTATTGAGCAGGATAGTATACGACAAGGGATGGGAATCTGCGAATGAAGACCAATTACGGCGTCACATTTTTCAATAACATTAGAGAATTTCGCATTTGAGAAATTGATACCAAATATCATGGAACATGGCAGATAAAAATTGAGATCCATCGAATATAATGGTCCATTTTCAATATGTTGAATATGAATTTCTTCTTGTTATATATGATGTTAATTTTTGCAATATCGAGTACAAAAATAACGACTATTCAGAAAAAGTTAATAGCTTAGAACTATTTCCCAAAACTTTCGGACCATACGTTATACTGTAGTTATTTCTCGGAGGTGCGACAGCACCAACGATTATTCATTGTTTTTGATCCGGAAGCAGTTTTGATTTCGCAGAGCTGATTCTCTGTCGTTGGTTCTAGGAGGTGCAATAGTACCGACGTTTAGCCACTGTTCTTGACCCAAAAACAATTTTGCAATTGCAGAGCTGATATACTGTGGTTATTCCTCGGAGGTGCGACAGCACCGACGGTTATGCATTATTTTTGATCCGGAAGCAATTTTTATTTCGCAGAGCTGATTCTCTGTCGTTGGTTCTAGGAGGTGCGATAGCACCGACGTTCAGCCACTATTCTTGACCAAAAAACAATTTTGCAATTGCAGAGCTGATATACTGTGGTTATTCCTCGGAGGTGCGACAGCACCGACGGTTATGCATTATTTTTGATCCGGAAGCAATTTTTATTTCGCAGAGCTGATTCTCTGTCGTTGGTTCTAGGAGGTGCGATAGCACCGACGTTCAGCCACTATTCTTGACCAAAAAACAATTTTGCAATTGCAGAGCTAATATACTGTGGTTATTCCTCGGAGGTGCGACAGCACCGACGGTTATGCATTATTTTTGATCCGGAAGCAATTTTTATTTCGCAGAGCTGATTCTCTGTCGTTGGTTCTAGGAGGTGCAATAGCACCGACGTTCAGCCACTATTCTTGACCAAAAAACAATTTTGCAATTGCAGAGCTGATATACTGTGGTTATTCCTCGGAGGTGCGACAGCACCGACGGTTATGCATTATTTTTGATCCGGAAGCAATTTTTATTTCGCAGAGCTGATTCTCTGTCGTTGGTTCTAGGAGGTGCGATAGCACCGACGTTCAGCCACTATTCTTGACCAAAAAACAATTTTGCAATTGCAGAGCTGATATACTGTGGTTATTCCTCGGAGGTGCGACAGCACCGACGGTTATGCATTATTTTTGATCCGGAAGCAATTTTTATTTCGCAGAGCTGATTCTCTGTCGTTGGTTCTAGGAGGTGCGATAGCACCGACGTTCAGCCACTATTTTTGACCAAAAAACAATTTTGCAATTGCAGAGCTGATACACTGTAGTTATTTCTCGGAGTTGCGACAACACCAACGATTATTCATTGTTTTTGATCCGGAAGCAGTTTTGATTTCGCAGAGCTGATTCTCTGTCGTTAGTTCTGGGAGGTGCGACAGCTCGACGTTTAGCCACTGTTCTTGACCCAAAAACAATTTTGCAATTGCAGAGCTGATATATTGTAGTTATTTCTCGGAGGTGCGACAGCACCAACGATTATTCATTGTTTTTGATCCGGAAGCAGTTTTGATTTCGCAGAGCTGATTCTCTGTCGTTCGTTCTGGGAGGTGCGACAGCATCGACGTTTAGCCACTGTTCTTGACCCAAAAACAATTTTGCAATTGCAGAGCTGATATACTGTAGTTATTTCTCGGAGGTGCGACAGCACCAACGATTATTCATTGTGCTCTACCCGAAAACAATTCCACTTTCGCAGAGCTGATGATCTTTCGATCCGGATGCAGTTTTGCTTTCGCGGACGGCAGAGCTGATACACTGTCGTTAGTTCTCGTAGGTGCGACAGCACCGACGGTTATTCATTATTTGACCCGGAAACAATTGAGTTCTCGCAGAGCTGATAGTCTTTTGATCTGGAAGCAGTTTTGCTCTCGCAGAGCTGATACAATGTCGTTAGTTCTGGGAGGTGCGATAGCACCGACGCTTAGCCACTGTTCCTGGTCCAAAAACAATTTAGCCATTGAAGAGCTGATACACTGTAGCAATTTTTTGGAGGTGCGCTGGCACCGACGGTTATTCGATGTGCTTGTCCCGAAAGATAGGGGAGAGTGGTCTAACCTGAACTGACCCGAGTATGCAGGGGAGAGTTGTGAAATGTCGACTTCAAAGTGACGGGCTGTCAACTCTCTCTTTTCGATTTTCAGCTGTCACCTGTCAACTGTCACCGTGTGCCATCTATGAATGAACCAGATGATGGGCTGTCAACTATCATAGATCAATTGTCAGCTGTCATATGTCAGACCGCCGTCAACTGTCAAATGTCACTTGTCATTTGTCAGGTTTGAAGAATGCGCCACCTGTGGACTGAATGGTTAATGATCTGACAGATAACTATCAATACGCCACCTATGAGCCGAATGATAAACTAATCTGATAGATATCTGTCACTCAATACACAGCCTGTGGGTCGAATGAGCTTTCAGCTACCTTATTTTGGCTACCTGGGCCGCGTTGCGCTACTTGCGAGGGTCACCTATCCACTAGCGATCGCTCGTCAAGTCACAGTTTCTGATATATCGAGTTGGTAGAATAGTGAAAATGTCATAAAAATACACGCATCAAAAGAATCTGGAGGACAAGCAAATTCAGACGATTTCTCAAATCATCATAACTTTTGATTTCCGTCAGCGATTTCATATTGGTTTCCAGTGTTCGATAGCTTGTGATCGTTTTCTTGGAAGTTCAACATGGCGGCACAAAATTATCAATATCTTAAGCAAATTACCTTTCATTTCCAAAATTCAAAAACGTTACTGGAGCTGAAGAACCAGTCTTCTTAACTGTGCTATTGGAATGCATAAAAAATTGTTTTTGGGAAATCGCGCTCGTACTGAACTTCGGCAATTTTCCACTGTTCCATTGATCACCCTGTAGAAACTTTATAGAACATTGTTTGTATTCGACGTGATCAAGGCTAAGAACGAAGGATTGAGCTATCGAACACTGACAACCGATATGAAATCGCTGACGGCAATCAGTGATAATTAACCATAATTTTTTTCTCAAATCTCTCTGTTACCCCTCGGGCCGGACCGAAATGTTGACACTTACTCCTCCGGAACTAGGAATAGCGCCATCGCAATTTTTTGTCAGCATTTCCTTTATAGTGTGTACTACCAACCCATCACCTCAGCATTGCTCGAGCTTTGTCTCCAAGGACCTTAATTTTTTTTCTTAAATCTCTTTGTTACCCCTCGGGCCGGACCAAAATGTTGACATTTATTCCTCCGGAACTAGAGAAGCGCCATCGCAATTTTTCGTCAGGATTTTCTTTATACTGTGTACTACCAACCCATGACCTCAGCATTGCTCGAGCTTTGTCTCCAAGGACCTTAATTTTTTTTCTTAAATCTCTTTGTTACCCCTCGGGCCGGACCGAAATGTTGACATCTATTCCTCCGGAACTAGGAATAGCGCCATCGCAATTTTTTGTCAGGATTTTCTTTATACTGTGTACTACCAACCCATGACCTCAGCATTGCTCGAGCTTTGTCTCCAAGGACCTTAATTTTTTTTCTTAAATCTCTTTGTTACCCCTCGGGCCGGACCGAAATGTTGACATTTATTCCTCCAGAACTAGGGATAGCGCCATCGCCATTTTTTGTCAGGATTTTCTTTATACTGTGTACTACCAACCCATGACCTCAGCATTGCTCGAGCTTTGTCTCCAAGGACCATAATTTTTTTTCTTAAATCTCTTTGTTACCCCTCGGGCCGGACCGAAATGTTGACACTTATTGCTCCGGAACTATGGATAGCGCCATCGCAATTTTTTGTCAGGATTTTCTTTATAGTGTGTACTACCAATTCATCACCTCAGCATTGCTCGAGCTTTGTCTCCAAGGACCTTAATTTTTTTTCTTAAATCTCTCTGTTACCCCTCGGGCCGGACCGAAATGTTGACACTTATTCCTCCGGAACTAGGGATAGCGCCATCGCAATTTTTTGTCAGGATTTCCTTTATAGTGTGTACTACAAACCCATCACCTCAGCATTGCTCGAGCTTTGTCTCCAAGGACCTTAATTTTTTTTCTTAAATCTCTTTGTTACCCCTCGGGCCGGACCGAAATGTTGACACCTATTCCTCCGGAACTAGGGATAGCGCCATCGCAATTTTTTGTCAGGATTTCCTTTATAGTGTGTACTACCAACCCATCACCTCAGCATTGCTCGAGCTTTGTCTCCAAGGACCTTAATTTTTTTTCTCAAATCTCTTTGTTACCCCTCGGGCCGGACCGAAATGTTGACATTTATTCCTCCGGAACTAGGGATAGCGCCATCGCAATTTTTTGTCAGGATTTCCTTTATAGTGTGTACTACCAACCCATCACCTCAGCATTGCTCGAGCTTTGTCTCCAAGGACCTTAATTTTTTTTCTCAAATCTCTTTGTTACCCCTCGGGCCGGACCGAAATGTTGACATTTATTCCTCCGGAACTAGGGATAGCGCCATCGCAATTTTTTGTCAGGATTTTCTTTATACTGTGTACTACCAACACATGACCTCAGCATTGCTCGAGCTTTGTCTCCAAGGACCTTAATTTTTTTTCTTAAATCTCTTTGTTACCCCTCGGGCCGGACCGAAATGTTGACATTTATTCCTCCAGAACTAGGGATAGCGCCATCGCCATTTTTTGTCAGGATTTTCTTTATACTGTGTACTACCAACCCATGACCTCAGCATTGCTCGAGCTTTGTCTCCAAGGACCTTAATTTTTTTTCTTAAATCTCTTTGTTACCCCTCGGGCCGGACCGAAATGTTGACATTTATTCCTCCGGAACTAGGGATAGCGCCATCGCAATTTTTTGTCAGGATCTTCTTTATACTGTGTACTACCAACCCATGACCTCAGCATTGCTCGAGCTTTGTCTCCAAGGACCTTAATTTTTTTTCCTAAATCTTTTTGTTACCCCTCGGGCCGGACCGAAATGTTGACACTTATTCCTCCGGAACTAGAGATAGCGCCATCGCAATTTTTTGTCAGCATTCCCTTTATAGTGTGTACTACCAACCCATCACCTCAGCATTGCTCGAGCTTTGTCTCCAAGGACCTTAATTTTTTTTCTTAAATCTCTCTGTTACCCTTCAGGCCGGACCGAAATGTTGACACTTATTCCTCCGGAACTAGGGATAGCGCCATCGCAAGTTTTTGTCAGGATTTCTTTTATAGTGTGTACTACCAACCCATCACCTCAGCATTGCTCGAGCTTTGTCTCCAAGGACCTTAATTTTTTTCCTCAATCTCTTTGTTACCCCTCGGGCCGGACCGAAATGTTGACATTTATTCCTCCGGAACTAGGGATAGCGCCATCGCAATTTTTTGTCAGGATTTTCTTTATACTGTGTACTACCAACCCATGACCTCAGCATTGCTCGAGCTTCGTCTCCAAGGACCATAATTTTTTTTCTTAAGTCTATTTGTTACCCCTTGGGCCGGACCGAAATGTTGACATTTATTCCTCCGGAACTAGGGATAGCGCCATCGCAATTTTTTGTCAGAATTTTCTTTATAGTGTGTACTACCAACCCATCTCCTCAGCATTGCTCGAGCTTTGTCTCCAAGGACCTTAATTTTTTTTCTTAAATCTCTTTGTTACCCCTCGGGCCGGACCGAAATGTTGACATTTATTCCTCCAGAACTAGGGATAGCGCCATCGCCATTTTTTGTCAGGATTTTCTTTATACTGTGTACTACCAACCCATGACCTCAGCATTGCTCGAGCTTTGTCTCCAAGGACCATAATTTTTTTTCTTAAATCTCACTGTTACCCCTCGGGCCGGACCGAAATGTTGACACTTATTCCTCCGGAACTAGGGATAGCGCCATCGCAATTTTTTGTCAGGATTTCCTTCATAGTGTGTACTACCAACCCATCACCTCAGCATTGCTCGAGCTTTGTCTCCAAGGACCTTAATTTTTTTTCTTAAATCTCTCTGTTACCCCTCGGGCCGGACCGAAATGTTGACACTTATTCCTCCGGAACTAGGGATAGCGCCATCGCAATTTTTTGTCAGGATTTCCTTTATAGTGTGTACTACCAACCCATCACCTCAGCATTGCTCGAGCTTTGTCTCCAAGGACCTTAATTTTTTTTCTTAAATCTCTTTGTTACCCTTCGGGTTGGACCAAAATGTTGACATATATTCCTCCGGAACTAGGGATAGCGCCATCGCAATTTTTTGTCAGGATTTCCTTTATAGTGTGTACTACCAACCCATCACCTCAGCATTGCTCGAGCTTTGTCTCCAAGGACCTTAATTTTGTTTCTTAAATCTCTTTGTTACCCCTCGGGCCGGACCGAAATATTGACACTTATTCCTCCGGAACTAGAGATAGCGCCATCGCAATTTTTTGTCAGGATTTCCTTTATAGTGTGTACTACCAACCCATCACCTCAGCATTGCTCGAGCTTTGTCTCCAAGGACCTTAATTTTTTCTCTTAAATCTCTTTGTTACCCCTTGGGCCGGACCGAAATGTTGACATCTATTCCTCCGGAACTAGGAATAGCGCCATCGCAATTTTTTGTCAGGATTTTCTTTATACTGTGTACTACCAATCCATGACCTCAGCATTGCTCGAGCTTTGTCTCCAAGGACCTTAATTTTTTTTCTTAAATCTCTTTGTTACCCCTCGGGCCGGACCGAAATTTTGACATTTATTCCTCCGGAACTAGGGATAGCGCCATCGCAATTTTTTGTCAGGATTTTCTTTATACTGTGTACTACCAACCCATGACCTCAGCATTGCTCGAGCTTTGTCTCCAAGGACCTTAATTTTTTTTCCATAATCTCTTTGTTACCCCTCGGGCCGGACCGAAATGTTGACATTTATTCCTCCGGAACTAGGGATAGCGCCATCGCAATTTTTTGTCAGGATTTTCTTTATACTGTGTACTACCAACCCATGACCTCAGCATCGCTCGAGCTTTGTCTCCAAGGACCTTAATTTTTTTTCTTAAATCTCTCTGTTACCCTTCGGGCCGGACCGAAATGTTGACACTTATTCCTCCGGAACTAGGGATAGCGCCATCGCAAGTTTTTGTCAGGATTTCTTTTATAGTGTGTACTACCAACCCATCACCTCAGCATTGCTCGAGCTTTGTCTCCAAGGACCTTAATTTTTTTTCTTAAATCTCTTTGTTACCCCTCGGGCCGGACCGAAATGTTGACATTTATTCCTCCGGAACTAGGGATAGCGCCATCGCAATTTTTTGTCAGGATTTTCTCTATACTGTGTACTACCAACCCATGACCTCAGCATTGCTCGAGCTTCGTCTCCAAGGACCATAATTTTTTTTCTTAAATCTCTTTGTTACCCCTTGGGCCGGACCGAAATGTTGACATTTATTCCTCCGGAACTAGGGATAGCGCCATCGCAATTTTTTGTCAGGATTTTCTTTATAGTGTGTACTACCAACCCATCACCTCAGCATTGCTCGAGCTTTGTCTCCAAGGACCTTAATTTTTTTTCTTAAATCTCTTTGTTACCCCTCGGGCCGGACCGAAATGTTGACATTTATTCCTCCGGAACTAGGGATAGCGCCATCGCAATTTTTTGTCAGGATTTTCTTTATACTGTGTACTACCAACCCATGACCTCAGCATTGCTCGAGCTTTGTCTCCAAGGACCTTAATTTTTTTTCTTAAATCTCTTTGTTACCCCTCGGGCCGGACCGAAATGTTGACATTTATTCCTCCAGAACTAGGGATAGCGCCATCGCCATTTTTTGTCAGGATTTTCTTTATACTGTGTACTACCAACCCATGACCTCAGCATTGCTCGAGCTTTGTCTCCAAGGACCATAATTTTTTTTCTTAAATCTCTTTGTTACCCCTCGGGCCGGACCGAAATGTTGACACTTATTGCTCCGGAACTATGGATAGCGCCATCGCAATTTTTTGTCAGGATTTCCTTTATAGTGTGTACTACCAATTCATCACCTCAGCATCGCTCGAGCTTTGTCTCCAAGGACCTTAATTTTTTTTCTTAAATCTCTCTGTTACCCCTCGGGCCGGACCGAAATGTTGACACTTATTCCTCCGGAACTAGGGATAGCGCCATCGCAATTTTTTGTTAGGATTTCCTTTATAGTGTGTACTACCAACCCATCACCTCAGCATTGCTCGAGCTTTGTCTCCAAGGACCTTAATTTTTTTTCTTAAATCTCTTTGTTACCCCTCGGGCCGGACCGAAATGTTGACACCTATTCCTCCGGAACTAGGGATAGCGCCATCGCAATTTTTTGTCAGGATTTCCTTTATAGTGTGTACTACCAACCCATCACCTCAGCATTGCTCGAGCTTTGTCTCCAAGGACCTTAATTTTTTTTCTTAAATCTCACTGTTACCCCTCGGGCCGGACCGAAATGTTGACACTTATTCCTCCGGAACTAGGGATAGCGCTATCGCAATTTTTTGTCAGGATTTCCTTCATAGTGTGTACTACCAACCCATCACCTCAGCATTGCTCGAGCTTTGTCTCCAAGGACCTTAATTTTTTTTCTTAAATCTCTCTGTTACCCCTCGGGCCGGACCGAAATTTTGACATTTATTCCTCCGGAACTAGGGATAGCGCCATCGCAATTTTTTGTCAGGATTTTCTTTATACTGTGTACTACCAACCCATGACCTCAGCATTGCTCGAGCTTTGTCTCCAAGGACCTTAATTTTTTTTCCATAATCTCTTTGTTACCCCTCGGGCCGGACCGAAATGTTGACATTTATTCCTCCGGAACTAGGGATAGCGCCATCGCAATTTTTTGTCAGGATTTTCTTTATACTGTGTACTACCAACCCATGACCTCAGCATTGCTCGAGCTTTGTCTCCAAGGACTGGAGACAAGCTGGGCTTTTTGTTGTTTGTGCTCGTACCTACCGTGTGGCTGAACTTGCTTGTGATAACTTGAGTTAGTTATCCCCGTGCATTGTGATTGCATTGAGAAGTCATAGCTTAACAATTATCACCTACCTCAAGAGTTTGCTCAGTGACATCCAAGTTCTTTTCTGTAATTCTTCTAACAGTTGTGGTTCATGCATAAAAGTCACGCAATTCATAGATGACAACGTCTGCCAGATAAACATAAAACGTCAGAGCCGGGGTGTGTCCATAGCAACTGAAATATTAGGGTATGATCATACGGAAGCCATAAATGCGGTTTTTTGAAGTGTCTCCAGTAATCTCTACTTCTTGCTGAAGAACATTTTCTTATGTTCTTCAAACATGCACCATGATAAAGAGAAATAACTAGGCTCTATGATCATTTTTTTGCGAAAGCAGAAGTGCGGTCCTACATGGAGAAATAATAGCCGAAAATGTGGCACAGATTCAAGCCTTGCGTAGTCAAAGCGGGCAAAACATGGTCTTCGAAAATGGTTCACTTCTTTGTTTTCTGTAACATTTAAGTCACATATTGTGTGTTTTCATGATCAGAGAACATCTTGGCAGTATTCTAGAAACCTTTTTCGCAGAAATTCGGTTTTCGTCATAGATTATTACGAGGCCCAATTCACCCCCAAAACTGAGAACCAGCCTTTGTGGTTTAACCTGTGCTGTTATTCTACCTAATATCTGACACTGGAACCCTCTCTAGTTCTAAGCCTCCGCATGCAATAATCGTACTTCTGAAAGGCCGTAATTTTTGCGGCAGTTTTTTTCGACTTTATTATTTCTAAAACTTCTGGCGTTACTATTTAATAATACCAGAGAGTAGAATAATACGTATATTACCTACAGTCAGTGTATTATTCATAAAGCAACAAACACTCCAAAGTAATGAACGTTGCATTGCTTTTATATTCAATTTATTGCAAGATCATCATAATAATACAGGTAAAACCGGAGAAATAAATTAGTTATTTTTTTTGTAGATTTTGTTAGCAACATCTTCCTGAGAGGAGTTGACGTTATCACGAGATTCCTGTCCACGTGACTGCATGTAGTTGCTCTTCCTACGTGCATTTCCAGCCTGTTGCGGATCGGTGTTCTGAAAATTGACCACAAAAGTTGTTACCTACATATTCATAGATACAAATTATTATTATTATAGGCGCTCTGCACATTTTCAATATCCCGCCCGAGATCCCGCCCGTTTCAGCACCCTCATGCGGCAGTTGCGAACATTTTTGTAAGGAAAATTGTCAATACTGAAGTTTATGAATTGTTGAAATTGACATTTGCAGGTCGTATGATTATTCAAATGGCAATGTTGTAATGGAAACAGATAACTTCTTGCAGAAAGTGTGAAGAAACATAGCTACTTCAGGCGCTAAAGCAAATCCGCAGAGTAGGTACCTATTGTGTTGTTTGCTTTATCAAAGAAGCATACTACTTCTGACGGCAAAATAATTGTTGATGATAATAATAATTGTTATTATAGAACTTTAGTAATTGAGCACTTACATGTCTGACTTTTTCCACTTGCAGACCTTCCGAAGACTCCCTGGATTGCTCTTGCGAAGTCACCAAGTTGATTTTGCGGCCGGGCTGGTGGCTCTGAAAATAGAATTTTTTCAAGTCAAAAAGAAGCCTTTCTGAATAATCTTATGGTCAGTGAAAGTGTAATTTCAGGTGAATCAGGCTAAGTTGAGTTTTTTGCCAAGCACCCAATCACGACAAGCCGAATACTACATTGGTGACGTCATGTCACCTCATAACACACTATCAGATCTGCTGCAGTCCAGGCAATGACAAGACATCGCGGAATAAACTTCAGCTGGCTGCAGGCTTATTCCTGGACAGCAAATCACCATTCAGATCTATTTCGAAAGCTACAGAGAGGTACTTACTATGGATTGATCAGAAAAACCGTCTCTAAATTGATAGAACCATTTTTTTCGAAATTAGATTTTTTCTTGGATTTTGATAACAGCTTTTGAAAGAGACCTGAATCCTAAATTTCTGTCGACAAATAAGCTCGCTGGAATTGATTCCGCATCGCTCCATTCCATCAATTCAACTCCATCCTTGATAAAGACTGGTTAACAACAACGACCCATCATAAACCTTAACCACGCGATAAAAAATCATACCGTGCGCATCGGAGATCCCCATTGCCTCATTTCACTTCTGGATCCCATATTGTATTCTTCAGAGTCGCCATAGTGATGTTGGTGATGGTGACGGTTCATGTGTTGGTTGTTCCTCATATTAGCGCTCATAGGTCCACGAGTAGGTCCGTAACTTTCTTCGTTGCTGGCCTCAAGTGTGGTCATGAAATCGGACGAGATGAGCTTTCCGTTCGTTCTTTCATCGTCCCTGTTGGAATACCCGGATCTCCTGGTGTTGCCGGCCTTGCCGTAGTTCCTTGCTGATTCGTCTTCAGGTTGGTTCGTGTAGTGCATTCTGAGTGGTCGAGCTTCATCCCTGTTGATTCCCGAAGTCATCCAGAATGTGGTATCCGTGTTCTCCCTGAGCATGTCGTGGCTCATGCCGTGCGTGTTCAGTTTGTGCAAGCTCTTGCCTTGCATGTCTTCGGCCTCGAGAAGGCTGCGATCTTGGGAGGTTGTGTGACGTCCATTGCAGGAGATCAGCTATTTGAAGGAAAAAAAACTTGTTAGTTTACTTGCTTCAAATAGCTGGCACATAGTAGTTATTATGATGAGTGACATTATTGAGACTGAAAATTGCTGCAATACTCACCACAAAGCCGAGTACTACGCAAGAGAAGATGACTTTGGAAACCATGATGCTGCTATACCTTATGTGATTCGACCCAACGCTTTTATACAGATATTTTCTGATGAATCTACAATAATTTGATGAATGAACTTTGCAATAAACGATTCAGCAAAGATAGTAAGTCTGCTAAGATGTAAAAAATGTAATCGTATCGCAAGAATGGAAGGAAAGGTCAAGATTCACCTACTTCGAAAAATTAATAACTACGATTCTCTAGTTTCTTTCAAACCCCAAATTAAATTCTGAATCCAACTGCAGAACTTCTTTGTGTTAGCTGTTGTTAGTTTTTACACAATAGGCAGGTACCATTATTATGTAGTACCTACCTGCTTACCTCAACGTTGAGATCTCGTCAAAATATGATGGGAACTTACGTAACATTTTGCAAAATTGCCAAATTGAAAAAGACACGGCCCTTCAAAGTTCAACAAGTTGTTGTTTCAACAAAATCATCTTGAATTCAGCATAATACAGAGTCGGTTAAATTGAAAAAGTTCTTCGCAATTTCGTGACTATTCCATATCATCGAAAAGATGTTAAATATCTTTTTTAGTTTTCGAGATAAAATTGCCAAATTAGAATTTAAGCGGATAACTTCTCATAAGAATAATTTTGCGGCCACGCAAATTTCTGTTTGGCATTGTTTTTTTTTATCTTCCCAACAATGTATAACAACCCCCGCTCCCCCCCCCCCCCTCTAAAAAAAAACAAGTTTTCCGCTTGTTCGGAAATCTAAAATCGGTTCAAAAATCACAAACCACTGGGTATAGTGTCTAGAATAAAGATCTAAAATGAAAATTGCGGATGATTCACCAAATTTTCACTTTTCTCCCATACAAGTAACGGGACCACGCCCACGGAGCGAATTGGAGTGCTGGGTGGGTGAGAAATTAGAAGAAAACATGAGAAAAATCGGCTGAAAACACAGTAGGGCAATAAATGAAACGTCATCTCAAAATGCACAGAGAAAAGCAAAAGCTGCCAAAATGTATGAAAATTAGGGTAAGAGGGCAACTAACTAGGGAAGGGAGCAAGTGAGCAACTAAGCAAAAGGGAGCAATCAAGGAAGGGAGGAACTAAGAGAAGTGAGCAACTAGGGGAAGGGAGCAACTAGATAGGAAAGCAACTGAAAAGGGAAAGGGAGCAATCAAGGAAACAGAAATTTAGAAGCCCACGGAAAATTATCTCAACAAGAGAAAACAAGTGAGTATGCCTTCACGTGCGTGAGTCTCAGTAGCGCATTTTCTCAAAGAGGCATATTGTGAACGTAAAGAAATTTGGTTGAAGGAGAAACACCATTCCTTGCTCACTTTCTTCATTTGAAACTCATTGTGATATTTTGTTATCAGAATGGGGTACTTGCCAACTAAATTGATTTGAATGAAAATTCTTTCACTCATCAATATTTTTTTGTTTGAGGGCGGGAGCTGGGAGCGGCGACTAATCAAAAGTGGCCTATCTCTTCCCATTTTTAGTCAGCTATCTATATAGCGGAACAATTAGATCGCCATGTCTTCAAGGTTATGTTTTACATTTATCTCTTACTTTGGGGGCGGCGTGTGGGAGCGGCAGAGTTTGGCAAAGAAATTTTTCCACAGTTTGAGTTGGGAGTTTCTGAATGTTTGAGGTAACATTAAAATGTAAATCAGTGGAAATTATTGGAAGTTGCACTTTTTTTCTTTTGGGGGTGGAAGTTGGAGGCGGCGTCATATCAAAAGTAGCCTATTCTCTCCCATTTTTAGTAAGCTATCTATATAGCGAGAGAATTAGATCGTTATGTCTTCGGGTTTATGTTCTTCATTCATCTCTCACTTTGATGGCAGCGTATGGGGGCGGCAGCATTCGGCAAAGTAACTGTTGCACAGTTTGAGTTGGAAGTTACTAAATGTAAGGGAAATATGACAATTAGTGAAAATTGTGGAAGTTGCATTTTTTGCTTGGAGGCGGCAGCTGGAGGCGGCGGCTAATTAAAGTGGCCTATCTTTTTCCAATTTCAGTCAGCTATCAATATAGTGAAAGAATTAGATCGCTATGTCTTCAGGTTCATGTTTTTCATTTATCTCTCACTTTGGGGGCGGCGTGTGGGAGCGGCAGCGTTCGGCTGAGCAAATGTTGCACAATTTGAGTTGGCAGTTCCTGAATGTTAAAGGGAACATCTTAATCAGTAACATTTGTGAAAGTTGCACTTTTTATCGTTTAGGGGCGGAATCTGGGGGCGGCGACTAACCAAAAGTAGCCTATCCTTTCCCATTTTTAGTCAGCTATTTATATACCGATAGAATCAGATCGCTATGTCTTCGGGTTTATGTTTTTCATCCATCTCTCACTTTGATGGCAGCGTATGGGGGCGGCAGCATTTGGCAAAGTAACTGTTGCACAGTTTGAGTTAGAAGTTACTATATGTAAGGGAAATATGACAATCAGTGAAAATTGTGAAAGTTGCATTTTTTTACTTGGAGGCGGCAGCTGGAGGCGGCGGCTAATTAAAAGTGGCCTATCTTTCTCCAATTTCAGTCAGCTATTAATATAGTGGAAGAATTAAATCGTTATGTCTTCAGGTTCATGTTTTTCATTTATCTTTTACTTTGGGGGCGGCGTGTGGGAGCGGCAGCGTTCGGCTGAGCAAATGTTGCACAATTTGAGTTGGCAGTTCCTAAATGTTGAAGGGAACATCTCAATCAGTAACATTTGTGAAAGTTGCACTTTTTATCGTTTGGGGGCGGAATCTGGGGGCGGCGACTAACCAAAAGTAGCCTATCCTTTCCCATTTTTAGTCAGCTATTTATATACCGAAAGAATCAGATCGCTATGTCTTCGGGTTCATGTTTTTCATTTTAAAGTGCTTGGGGGCGGTTTTTAGCAGTTTTTTCATGTTGGCGGCGCATATTGAAGACGGAATGTTTTTTGGCTTACGTTTATAAGTGGCAACTATGTATTATTCAAAAAATGAGAACACTAGAGCATCAGGTCTGGTAGAAAGTGCAATATTATGTTATTTCAAGTTTATCGGGGGCGGTTTTCTCTATGTTGGCGGCGCAATATGGACATCCAATATAGCCTAGCCCTCCTTTGGGAGTGGCAGCTATGTAACAGCGAAAAAATTAGAAAGCTAGGTCGTCTAGTTTGGGAGGAGTTCGATGAACGGACGGACGGACGGACGGACGGACGGACGGACGGACGGACGGACGGACGGACGGACGGACGGACGGACGGACAAAGCGGTTGCAATAGCGATTTTCATCAAGATGGAAAATGCGCTAAAAATATGTATTTATATTAGCGGGCAACCTGGCATCCACCATTAGCGCGTATAAATCATCATCAATAAAGTTTATCACACGTAGCAAGTCATCGAAGTCAGGCACGTCCTCAGACACGTACATTTTTGTCACATTTTGCACTTGCATATACATACAGGGTGTTCATTTGAAAAGTTGTCACCCTTGATTTCTCGCCGCAAAAATTTTTCACAGGAAAACACCGGAACAGGTCGATTTTTGTTTCGAAGGAGACATCTAGGACATATACTGCCGAATTTTTATCTTCAACCCCTTCGCCCCCACCCCACCCTACTTTAGAATTTCGAATGGCATTGCCTATGTTGTGATTTATCAAATTGAAAGCAACAAAATTCTCTTTCCGTCTAACATATTTTTATTTTTTTAATCACCCCTCCCTTAACCCTTGTGAGAATCCTTTCTTTATTATTGAAAGGAGAAATTTTCCCTTATAAACTCCCGATTCTTGAGAAATGGACTTTTCAGCTAAAACAGATCGATTTTTATTTTAATGGGGTCATCTAAGACGCGTATGTCCAATTTTCATCTTCAACCTCTTCGCCCCTACTGTACCTTACTTCCGAGCTTACTTCAAAGTGGTGGCTTGAAAAAATTGGAAATATGTTCGACTGAGAGAATTTTATTGCTTTCGATTTGATTCATCACAAGATTAGTAATGCTTTTTCATATTTTGAAGTAAAGTAGAGTGGAGGCGAAAGGGTTGAAGATGAAAATTTGGTAATACGTGTCTTAGATGACTCCCTCAAAACAAAAATCGGTCTGTTTTTGCTGTAAAGTCTATTCTCAAAAATCGGTAGTTTACAGGGCAAAAATTCTTTCAAATCAACAAAAAAATCTTTTAAATAACAAACAGATGATTTTTACAAGGGTTGGAGTGATTTAAAAAAATCAGAAATATGTTTGACGGGAGGAGAATTTTATTGTCTTCAATTTTATGTACGACAACATAGGTACATAATGCTATTTCATATTTTAAAGTGGGGTGGGGTGGGGGCGAGGGGTTGAAGATTCAAATTCGGCAGTATTCGTCCTAGATGTCCCCTTTGAAACAAAAATCGACTTGTTTCGGCATTTTCCTGTGAAAAATTTTGGCGGCGAGAAATCAGGAGTGGCAACTTTTGAAATGAACACCCTGTATAAGTTTTGAAGCTAGGAATTTTGACGTTTGTCACGGTGCTCCAGCGAGTACCTCCGAAATAGACCCGAAAGACCCGATAGTAGTGGAAATAAGCCGAGAACATGCCGAAACGAATGGAAATCATGCCTGCGTAGGAAAATGTAGAAACAATCAATTATTTAATTTCTTAAAACTGATAGCAATTACAGCCTTAATCCTCACCCTCATGGACTTGAAAATGTCTGTAGAAGTAAATGTGATAGGCTTTGTTACTGATAAAAGTGTTGAACAAAGTCGACTCAACGTAACTGTAGCCAAAAGCTGCTCTGTAAAAATGTGGCATCTTTTGTAGGGCAAAGTAGTTTTGAAACCTGCACTTTGGACTCCTGTTTGCGATGTATTTGGTTTATCCCGGTATCATCAGCGACGTACGTGCAATCAAGCTTCCCCACACTAATGACTCACCGAGTGACTCACTCTGTTAATGGCTCACCCTACGTATTAATGCAACAAGTTTTCTTTGACAACGAGTCGTGTTATTTGTTGCACCACATTAGTTCAAGTAGGTACCTTGGAGTATAAAAACCTTTTAAAGGTATTTTGGAAGAATATAGATTTCCAAACTCGACTTAACCACCCTGTAGAATAAATCAAATTTCAAAATACATTCAACCGTTCAGAAAAGAATGTCTTATACATATAGTTTGTTTTGAAGAGGTTACAAAAATCGTTACAGGTAACGAAAATGGAGAGGCTTCAAATCTAGGTTTTCAAAAAAATAGAAGACCCTCTCCTAATGGAAGAAAAAGTATTGTGATCGTGTTGATTTTTTTTGTTAACAACATTGTGAGGTACCCCAAGACGCTTAATACTGAAGAAGTATGTATACTTGTGTATTTGTATTGGTTGTGTTGTTTTTTGTCCAGTTCAATGCCTGCCGCACTCCTTGCCAAAGGAAAATGCATTGTTCTGAAAACACAATAAATGAAGATATTTTATTCTACTTGAATAACAATCAACAACTAGCACTAAGAATCATGTTCTGCCATTAGATTTAGGATATATATTTCAAGTTTTGAAATAAAAATAGAATCGTTATAATTATTAAGCTATCGAAGTAGGTGAATCTTGACCTTTCCTTCCGTTCTTGTGATACGATTACAATTTTTACATCTCAGCAGACTATCTTTGCTGAATCGTTTATTGCAAAGTTCGTTTATCAAATCATTGTAAATTCATCAGAAAATATTGTATAAAAGCGTTGGATCAAATCTCAGAAGGTTAGAAGGTATAGCAGCATCATGGTTTCCAAAGTCATCTTCTCTTGTGTTGTACTTGGCTTTGTGGTAAGTATTGCAGCAGTTTTTTGTCTGAATAATATCACTCAACACAACTGTTCTGTGTCAACTAAATATTTAGAGCAAGTTAATAACCAACCTTTTTTTTTTAAATAGCTGATCTCCTGCAATGGACGTCACACGACCTCCCAAGACCGCAGCCTTCTCGAAGCCGGAGACACGGAAGGCAAGAGCTTCCACAGACTGAACACGCACGGCATGAGCCACGACATGCTCAGAGAGAATACAGATTCGACTTTCTGGATAACCTCGGGAACCAACAGGGATGAAACTCGACCGCTCAGAAATGACTACAGGAAGCAACCTGAAGACGAATCATCAAGGAACTACGGAAGGACCGGCAACACCAGGAGATCCGGGTATTCCGACCGGGACGACGAAAGAACGAACGGAAAGCTCATATCGTCCGATTTCAAGACCACCCTCGAGGCCAGCGACGAACAAACTTACGGACCGATGAAGGCCAATATGAGGAACAACCAACACATGAACCGTCACCACCACGAACACCACTATGGCGACTCTGACGAATACAGCATGAACATGGGACCGAAAAGCCAAATGAGGCAAATGGAATCTTCGAGGGGCACGGTAGGTTTTCTTTAACGTAAGGTTAAGGTTTATTATGGGTCATCAACCATATCCACTCTTCATTCAGTATACCTATTCAACTTTAGACTCAGCATTTGGACAAGATCGATGACGAGTGGAATAGGTATAGGATATCTCACGAGCATGTATTCAAAAGCCATAGAACAACTTGTGTGAGTGGAAAAGTCACAGATAGAGAAAATGGTCGTGTTTAAAGGGATGAAGTTTTATGACTTTTGGGTATTTCTCGTGAGATATGCTATAGGTACTACCATACTACCGGGTGTTTATAAATGTCTGTGATCGCATCGCCTTTGGAATCCGCTTTCGATCACTACAATTGCGCCTGTTACTGCGTTTTTCGGCCTGACCCATGCCTGCCGCGATCACAGTTTCTTATAAACACCCCGTACAATAGTGATGTCACGCACGCTGCCTGGCAGCAGCCTATCCGATAGTGTCTTGCAAGGCAATATGACGTCACTAATGTAGTATGTGGCTTGTTATGATAGAGTGCTTGGCGGCTTGGTGTAAAAGTTGATTTAGGCAGATTCACATGGAATCAGAGTTTCACTAACCACGAGAAAGTTCCGAAAAGCTTTATTTTGTCTAAAAAAAATAATATTTCCAGAGATATCAGCCCAGTCGCGGAATCAACTTGGTGACATCACAAGAGCAATCCAGGGAGTCTTTGGAAGGTCTCCAAGTGCAGAAAGTCAGCCATGTAAGTGCCTGTACACGAAAGTTCTATGACTATTATTATAATTATTATCAAGTATTTTTCTGCAATCGAAATAAAAATCATAAAATTAGAACAGCACAATAACAATTTGTGTCTAAATAGGTATCTACTAATAACTTTCATGGTCGATTTTCAGAACACCAGCCCACAACAGGCTGGAAATGCACGTAGGAAGAGCAACTACATGCAGTCACGTGGACAGGAATCTCGTGATAATGTGAACTCCTCTCAGGAAGATGTTGCTAACAAAATCTACAAAAAGAATAACTAATTGATTCCTCCGGATTTCTTTTTAATGTACGAATAATCTGTATTATTATGATCTTGCGATAAATTAAATTAATTGTAAAAGAAATGCTACGGTTTATATTTTTGTGCGATTCTGAACCTCTAGCAATTTACTTCAGTGTTTAGTGCTCCATAATATAGCACTGTAATAAACAGGTCAACAGATGAAGTGGTCCACTCCGAAAGTTCGCCTTCAAATGGATATGTCTCGAAAAATATGTAACCGATTTCTTGAAAGCCGGTAAGGTCAGAAAGACTATTCATTTGGCTACAAGACGTCATGTTGCGGCAGGTACTCATTGACATTGTCCTTTATATACATGGTTTTTACAGAAGGAGTGTCAAAATGATCCATTTACAACCATGCATCATTTTCGCTAAAAAACAATTTTTTTCCACATCAATATCTCGGAATGGTTTTCGACTAATAATGTCTGGAAGAATATGTATTTTTGTAAAATTTTAGTTTGCTGATGCGTCCGTGTAACTAATCAGTCTTATTCAAAACACAAATTATTTGTATATTCAAAACAATTGCCGAACGGACCACCGGAATTAATTTTCATCTCCTGGACCCCCACAGGAATCAATACCACCCGGCGTTTATCTTGTTAATCCTTTGGGACGCAAGATAAAAACGGAAAACGTGAGGGCACTCGCTGATCGCGGCTTCTTTTTGACTTTATATCGAGTTGTCAATACCACTAACAGCCCAGACCTCTGTCTACACCACAGCCATGAGACGACTAACGATAATCTAAAGTGAAACATGAACCGAGTTGTGGACATGCATATTGAGCATTTGAAAAATTCAATCGAACCTTTTCCATGTTTTCTACAAGCAGCTTATATTATTTATCATTATGGTCGACGTCTGGCGTTTAGTCCTCGGTTTAGTCACTTTCGGCTGTGTCAGCACTATAGGTAGGTACACTCCTATTATGTCTTTTCTTCAGAGTTGAAGCTTGCTTTGCTCACTTAAGAGTCCTCTGTACGCTCAGAGTGGCTCCAACTAAAATGCCTCTAAATCGAAGCCGGTGATTTTCTTTGAACTGGCATTTGGAGATTTCACTTCATATATCTATTTTAACATGTCAACGGAAAAAAATCCGAGAAAAACCGATCACAGCCGAAGATAGTCAAATCTTACGCGCGCCACCCTAGGGCCTTCATTTGACTTGGAACAAGAATCCTTTTTTCAGGGTGGACTCTCAACAGTATTCTGCACAATCGTACCGGGTGGTTTTTCAGTAAAAAAATTTCAGCTGAAGATATGAAACTCTAAATTTTTGAGTATTTTTTTGATAATTTTCACAGCCAAATAACTTTGGCTCCAGATATTTTATAAAAAAACCACCCGGTACGATGGTGCAGAATACTGTAGAGAGTCCTCCTTGGAAAAAAGAATTTTCTTTCAAGTCAAATAAAGGCCCTAGGATGGCGCTCGTGTAATTTCACTATCTTCGACTGTGATCGGTTTTCCTCGGATTTTTTTCCTCTCACATGTTTTTATGGAGATATGAAGTGTAATCACCAAATACCAGTTGAAAAAAAATCACCGCCTTCGATTTAGAGGCCTATTAGTCGGAGCTGCTTCGAGCGTACAGAGGACTCTTAAACATACCGCCCTGTTCTTGGCTTTCACATAATAATTCTGGCAGTGTAACAATATTATTATAGGCGGCATTCAAGTAAGTTCCTCTTATCGAAAAAGTATCGGGTGTGAGACGTCAGCTTTATGATCAGAAGTGGAGCCACAATGTTAACACATAATCACATAAAAGCTTTATCTACTTTTATAACTACTTTTTTGCGTTTTAATTTCAGAATGTCAGTTCCAAAGAAGTGCTAGACGTAATTATACACAACGTGGCGATGCCGTCCAGTCCAAAGAAATATGCGAGCTGTTCCAAAAATGTTGCCGCTATGTTTCAAATAACTTTGGAGTCAAGAAAGACAACAAAACAGGGGCTAGAAATCGGGTGCGTCCTTTGCCGTGGGACATGTTTGATGGAGCACTTGGTTCATGTGCCATCGAAGCCAGATTTGCCGTCTTCCAATGTTTGAGTGCAAATAATTCAGATAAATTGCATTCGCTTGGAGTGAGTGCTCGGATAAGAAAAACTTCACCGCCGGAGAGATGGCATACATTTTGAAAGTCAACAAGAAACGTGTATGATTACGTAGGAATGTTACGTCAAAAACATGGCTTGCAAAACTTGTAGAACTCTAGAACTAATTTCTTTTAGGTAGGTAAATACTTTATAGTTGCAAGCAGCGTTCTTCTTTTTTAATTAGACACTCCCTGTGCTGCAAAACATTTTGAAACGTCTTCGTTGCGAACAAAGCGACGCAAATTGCGGCTGCAAGAGCTCAACGCGCTACTAAAATTGGAACTATCTAAATTGTAAAGCGTCTTTAATGGATGTTAAGTGGAGGAAGAGGATGAAAACTCGGCGTTTCCAGCAAAAGTATGGACGAGAGAACCCGGGCTGGCTGCTGTGTGTAGTTGTTGTAGTGCAGATAGTAGTAAAATGCTGCTGGTAATTTTCGAGTGGCGCTGTTTTCGAGCGGCATAAGCACTTCTTGAATAATCCATTGCAATATCCTCGATGTGCTCTTATACTACAATGTCGGCGGCGGCCGCAGAGGCATCCGAAGAAGAAGACAATATTCTTTGTCTCGTCGTCGACGTGTACACTTGACTGTAGGGGAGCACGAGGAGCAGAATAGAGGTAGGATGGCTGGAGTTATATTGCAGACGAAACAATAAAAAACAAGATCTCGAGTGGGTATACACGGTATAACGGTTGCAATATTACAAATTTATACCCATAAGGGGTTGCATATTAGGCGGTTGTTCGGTGGCAGACGAGAGCAGTGGCAGACCGCGAAACGCCGAGAAGGGAAAAAGTAGTTCTTGGAGAGCAGCGCTTGTCGCTGAATACTAACCATCTTTGAATGGCATATGAGCTCTTTTTGATGCGCGTACTTGCGAAAAGAGCAAAACAGAAAAGGTCCTAAATAAAACGTTAACAGGGTTTAAAGGCCACTCACATGAAACCAATATCAAGTGCGTTTTGCTGTGTTTTGTGACATAGCATTTGTACTGCATGCAGCATAGCTTACCAAGTGGGTATACTTACTTGAGCTTCTCAGCGTGGAAACTTGTTAAATTTCGTTTTAAGTCGTAATAATCAGGTAATAATATGCACTTTGCGATCTCACGGAACGTACGACGTACAGGTAGAATTTGGTTGCGACTGTCGGACGTAGCGTCTCGCCGCGACGCGACGCCGACGTCTGGACGTTATGACAAGTACAATACGTTTTGGTCGACCGAGCAGTTGAGACGCACGACGTTGACGAAATCACTTCTGTTAAAACGCATTGCACTAGTAATTAACGTTCGGACGTAGCGTCTCGCCGCTACGTCCGGCAGTCGCAATGAAATCCCACCTTAACGCAGCGTAGGATGCAGAAATTCCCCTGTAACTAGGGAGTTTGCGTGCTCAAGCACCATACGACGTAACGCAACTTCCAACGCGAAAATTGGCGGGTTTGTTACTCGCGACCTCCTAGTTAAAAAGGAATTTTCATGTTCTGCGTTGCGTTACGTCTTACGTTCCATGAGATCACAAACTCGTCACTATAAAAAAATTTAGCAAAATTGAGTTAAATACCTATCTTCTCTTTTCAGTAGTTGTTGAGGGTGCTTCTTCCTTTCCCTTGTTCTTATCACAGTCTTTGATAATTCCAGTCATCTTCTACCTTTGTTCACCAGTATTTCTTCAATTCTCTCTCTCTCTCTCTCTCGCACTTTCTCACTTTCTCTTTTGAAATATTTGTTTTGTTCCTCTGTTGTCAGCTTCCCGTATATTCTGCTGTACCCTGACTCTTTAATTTCCTCCATCCTTTCTTGTCTCTCCTGTGTTTCCACATCTCTGTTTCTCATTTTCAACTCTTTCATCAGTTAGTCCACCGCCTTTTTCCAATCTGCGGATTTCTTCATTGGAAATACCCTTTTTCCGGAGTACCCGCACCTTTAGTGTTTCATGTGGTTGATGTGGTCCGCTCTCAAGGCCTAAGAAAATTTCTGAGTCGATGGGCTTCTAAAGCTTCGATCAAGGTATTGAAGTGGTAGTTTGTCATTTTCTGGTAGATTTTTTTCTTTTCTTTCTTCATACCTTTTATTCATCTGATTTGCATGTGCTCGAATTAGCAACTTTTCTCCAGTCTGCAACTTGACGTTATACATGACCGTTCCAATTCTTTTGATGACTATAGGCGATTTACATTTAAAAAACGCCACCTGGTGTAGAGCTCGGTACTTGATCGTCGAGGACGTTTTTGCGAGGAAAACATACTCCGACATCTAGTAGCCTAGGTGGGCACTAGTGGATACCTGTAATACCCACATATTGACATGGAAATTTGACAAGTAGAAATAATCTGATAAAGGGGTTTGCATTTGTGTTTCTTATTTCATGTTATGGTTGGCATATTTAGCAGGTTTGTAGATCTAGCTCCAGAGGTGCGCAGCTGAAAGACTACGCCCCCAGCAATGCACTACATTATTGCGATAAAAAAAGACAACGTTTACGTCGCGAACACAGAGGTAGCTACGGCGAGCTTGTTAGAATGAAAAATGCGGATCTCCAGCTGAAGTCAAAGCAGGAAATCTTTAGAAAAAAGTGAGGAAAAAAGGTAGGTGGTGGTTGACTCTGCACGGCCAGCCCGAGGTGATTTTTTCTTGGCTGGCAGGCTGGTCGACGGGCTTGTGTGTTTCCCTCCGTGCGGGTGTGACAGAGTCTGTTGCTCTTCCTTAGCCTATAGCCTATAGGCGATTGACCTTATTGGGGAAAATGGCCGTTTCGTCGAGGAAGTTTTAGGGCATTAATTTTTAGAACTGGTGTAAGTTGCCGTCCGGCAACGGCGGTGGTTACGTCAATTGGTGGCATGTCAAAACTGTCACTTTGCTGTCTTGTGCAGTACGCTACAAGCAAACTTTCGTTCCTGTGAACCCTTGGGACCCCATAGGCTCGTTATTGGGCCCCATGTTGATGACCAGCGTCGTCGCAGACCTTTCTCTAAATCATCCATAGCTTCCGCCCAAGGAAGAGCAACAGACTCTCTGTCACACCCGCACGGAGGGAAACACACAAGCCCGTCGACCAGCCTGCCAGCCAAGAAAAAGTCACCTAGGGCTGGCCGTGCAGAGTCAACCACCACCTACCTTTTTTCCTCGCTTTTTTCTAAAGATTTCCTGCTTCGACTTCAGCTGGAGATCCGTATTTTTCATTCTAACAAGCTCGCCGTAGCTACCTCTGTGTTCGCGACGTAAACGTTGTCTTTTTTTATCGCAATAATGTAGTGCATTGCTGAGGGCGTAGTCTTCCAGCTGCGCACCTCTGGAGCTAGATCCACAAACCTGCTAAATACGCTAACCATAACATGAAATAAGAGACACAAATGCAAACCCCTTTTTCAGATTATTTCTACTTGTCAAATTTCCATGTCAATATGTGGGTATTACAGGTATCCACTAGTGCCCACCTAGGCTACTAGACGTCGGAGTATGTTTTCCTCGCAAAAACGTCCTCGACGATCAAGTACCGAGCTCTACACCAGGTGGCGTTTTTTAAATGTAAATCGCCTATACCAGGAGTCTATTCGCATTAGTGTACTTTATAGACTTTGGTATACCTACACTGCGTCTCCCGGAACGAAGTGCTTTTTCTTAGCTCCATGTCCTCGATCAAACTGCGTTTTCATGGGTTCTTGATGAGAACAGCTGGTTGTTTCATCTAAGATCTCGAGATAGTGGTTTCATGAGGTCTGAAGTTGTTATCTTTCTTCCAAACATGAGCTCTGCTGGTGACTTGTTTTCTGGCGTATTTTTGTTTGGTGTTCACCTGGACTGTTTTTATTCCGAGTTCTCTTAAATGTGTCCACAAACCTCTCTGCTTATCCATTCAACCAAGGATAGTATGAAGCCGTGCGGACGTCTCTGATTCCATTGTCCAAGCAAGAAATTTGGAATATTTCACTTGTGAATTGACTCCCATTGTCCGTTGTCATGGTTACAGGCAATCCAAAATAGGTAAATACTTCCTCCAAGGTCCGAACGGTCTGTGCTGCCGTAGTTGTACATGTAATGAAACTACGGCCATTTTGTATAGGCGTCGACAGTTATCATGAACGTGCTGCCGTCCATGGGTCTTACGAAATCCAAATGTAGCCTCTGCCAGGGTGCTATTGGTGTTATCATCGCGGTGTCGGGGAGGGAAGAGAGCGAGCTGTCCTCAGCTGCTGGCAACGTGCTCGGCGGCACGGCGGCAGACATGTTCCTCGCCGTTTGGTTAGGCAGGGTGGCCAACACGATATATCATCCTCTCTTCGAACTTCATCGCTTTCTGCCAGTTTCAATCTCCAAATTTTTGTTTCCTCTTTTGCTATTGTTAAATCTCCTGGTGTATTCATGTTCAGCCTTAAGAGCTATCTAAGCTACCGTTCTAGCAGTTTTTCGACTACTTCATACTCTCCCCATCCCCGAATCCTTGCCTTATACATCAAGACGGTGCTTATCGAGCTGTCAGACATCAGTATTTTCCCTACATCGTGTTTAATTTACTTTAAATGTTCTTTCTCCAGTTCCCCACAGGATTCCTAAGATTTTGTTCGCTATCCTCCAGTGGCGTACCTAGCGTATTTGGCACCTAGGGCTGTGGCGGACTATCCTGTGACACTCCCCTCCCCCAAACCTACCTAGAGAATAAGCTGGAGACTACGTAGTGCTAGTGACACCCCCTGTGCTGAAGAAGGCAATTTTGCGCCCTTAGATTTCAAGAATCGAAAAATCGTGCCCAATAGGTGACATATGGTATCTTTGGGACATAGGGAAACGATTTCTCGACAAAGCGGAAAACACAACGAATAGTGACTAATGCGAGAAAAAAGCGCCGCAAGCGAAATTTTTTTGGAAGACGGGTCTTCACCAGCTTGTTTTGCACCCTCCAAGGCCTTGCGTCCCAGTTTTGTAGACTCCTCTTGCACCGCGAATAATCCGACACTGACACCCCCTTACTGTTGGTACCCGGTGCGGACCGCACCCCCCGCCCCCCGTTGGTACGCTACTGCTATCCTCGCCAGATTTCTCACGTGTACTCTTGAGCTCTTGCATTGTTAGTTTTGCTGCAGACGTATCCTAAGTACCGGGCCAACAAGCTCACATGAGCCTCAGAATTGTGCGAACTATCGCGATTTCAAGCCGCATCTCCTTCAGTCCCTTTTTATCCCTTACTAATATCACCAAGTCATTCGCGTACACCAATTTCCATACTTATTCCTTGCTCATTATCGCGTTCCTTTTGCACTCCTCTAAACATTCAGGTTTCCATCAATTTTGTTTTCTCTCAACTTATCCTCAGTTTTATTTTATAACACTGTCAAGAACGGCTTTTAGGTCAACGAACATTTTATAGTTTCATTTTGTGTCGTCCTCCGTAAATTCAGCTAAGAAACTTGTAGTATAGTGGTTAGCGCGTCCGACTGCCATGCTGTGTGTTTTGTGGGTTCAATCCTCACTGGTGACGGGTCGAATTTTCGTCTCGAAAACAAGTTACTTGATTTGGTTGGAATGCTTGCTAAATTAAAGGACAGTGGGCCTGTTCGTCGCATAGAAAGTAAAATTGGCACCATGGTGCCGACCCCATGCGATGTTGATGGCCGGTAAGAATCTCCATTAAGCTCCGTGTTGGAACACACAGGGGTTCGGCAAAATTTCTGGTTTAGTGGAGAAAAGCATTCACCGGCATCGGTGATTGGTAGAGCTGGGCCGATACCAGGATTTCAGATACCGATACTCAAATACATGTATCTGAAATCTAATTTAAAGTCGGAAAACCTCGAGTTTCTTTTTAATTAGCTGCATCAAGTAAGCATTACTCAGTTTTGAGTATATCTTTCAGTTTTTTATAAAGAAGGCTCATTAAAAATTATTATTCTCAACATTTTCAATTCAAATTCGAACAATAATCAAATTCAAAAAAAAACATTAAAAAATCCTAATCATTTTCATTTTTTTTTTAAGTATATGCTGTTGCACATGCTTTGCAGTCAGACTTGTCCTTTTGATAGTTACGATGCCCCCAGTTTCAGAGTCAACTGACTCCAAAAACACAGAGCCTGCTGGAATAGCAAGGTAGTATGAAGCCAGTTTTTTCAGATGGGGAAATGTTATTTGTTTCTTCCACTAATCCACTGGATCTGAATGCAGATTTTGGACACCTTCAAACTACTAAACGCAAGCACCAGCTGATGATGAAAATCAGTTTGGGTTAGACAAACGAATTCTGGGAATCCCTGGGTGCAAAATAAAGTCCTATATGGAGCCGGAGGCTGCGCGCGAGCGCCGCGTAATTTTCAGATACTTTTCAGATACAAGTATCTGAATTTTCTTATTGGTATCGGCATGTATCTGAAAATAGGGAGAATCGGCCGATACCAGATACTGAGTATCGGTATCGGCCCAGCTCTAGTGATTGGCCGTGGCAGCGGAATAGATCGACTTTGAAAAAATTATAAGTTTCAATTTGTCGCTCGATTTGTCGTGTTATGAAATTACGCCCATTAGTTCTAATTTCACAATTTTTCAAGCGTGACGTGATTTGATGATTTCGCAAGACAAGATTTGCATGAGGTGAATTCCGTCATTACATTGAAATTTCTCACGTATTCTCAGAAGCTGTCTTCTTCCCATGCAATTCCAAACTCATTCCAAAATAGCACCTTAATTTTCTGCCTCTCCTTCGTTAATTCAGCGCTTTCTGCTTTACGATGTTCCCCGTTTGTGAGGGTTCCTCTGATTGCTTATTCCCATGTAAGTTTTTCTAGTCAAGCTTGAATATCCTCTTCCTTTCCCTTTTCTCCTCTTCTGATGATCATTGAATGAATTTTTCCTATTCAATTTCGGTCGTTGGTTTTGGCGTCTTCGGTTCCATATTTTTCTTCCCACTAGCTTTGGCACTGTCGTCTTCCGCAAATTACTCCTGTGAGAACACACAAAAGAAAAAGTCTTGACTAAAACGGTCTTTTTTTTTTGTACTGCATACTCATGGAGCTGTACCTAAACTAGACTATTGATACCATACATTGCCATGTAGCTCAGTCAATGAAAGCATAATTTAGGAGAATAGCGAAAATAAATAGTGTAGTTTTGAAAATTGGTAGAGATGTTCTCGAAAGCTTGCTGATTACTGTGTAGAAAGTTACCATCGATAGGGGGTGTGGAATCGCCGCCATCTTGGACTATTGGTACATTTGAAGTATTTTTTGCAATTATCTCGATCATAGGCGACCTTGTCAAAAAACGGCTTGGTTCAAATGAAAGGCCATCAAATTGTCTACAAAAATGTTGCGTATCACTTTCACGTATCTAACATAACTTTGGAGAAATTGGCCTGTGAGCGTCAGGTGTGAGTTGTGGAGGAGATATTTCATTTCTCACGTTGTTTTTGGAGAATCACGAAAAACTACGATGCAGTGCTGCTTAATTAATCTTTGTTGATGAATAATAAAATAATAATAAAATTTTTGGCCTCCACTCCAAAAATAATGGAGGGGTCGAAGGGAAAAAATTGAACCTCTAATATTTCGGTTATTTACAAAAATTTTGATAACATTTTTCAGGGGAATTATGAGTGATCCATTTATGATACAAGGTGCAAAAGACAGACCAATCATTGTACAGGGTGAGTCTGTACCCCGGATTTTTCCAGACCACGCGTAAATCTGCAAAGCCGCACCCAAACATCTGGAAACAATCGTAACCAACACTATCAAAATCAGAGCAATGAGTGACAGACAAACCAGGTTAGGTTACCCATTAGTCTGATTCTCGTCGTATTGGTTACGGACATTTTCAGTTGTTTAGATGCGGCTTTGCAGATTCACGCGCGGTCTGAAAAAATCCGGAGTACAGACCCACCCTGTACAATGATTGGTCTGTCTTTTGCACCTTGTATCATAAATGGATCACTCATAATTCCTTCCAAAAATGTGTTTTCAAAATTTTCTTAAATAACCGAAATATTAGAGGTTTATTTTTTTCCCTTTAACCCCCCCATATTTTTTCAAGTGAAGGCAAATTTTTTTCAATTTTATTGTTCGTTAACGAAGATTAATTAAGCAGCACTGCATTGTAGTTTTTTTGTGATTCTTCAAAAACACCGTGAGAAATGAAATATCCCCTCCGCGACTCACACCCGGCCGAGGGGCAAACCGCTGGGGAAGTCTGGTGTACATGCCGGAGGAAGTCCGGGGGAAGTCCGGGGGAAGTCCGGGGGAAGTCCGGGGGAAATCCGGAGGAAGTCCGGAGGAAGTCCGGAGGAAGTTCGAGGAAGTCCGAAGGAAATCCGGGGGAAATCCTTACGAGGGGGAAGTCTGATGTACAGAATTTGACCAGCGGTTTGCCCCTCGCACCCGACGCTCACAGGCCAATTCCTCCAAAGTTATGACAGATACGTGAAAGTGATACGCAACTTTTTTGCAGGCAATTTGATGGCCTTCCATTTGACCCGAGCGGTTTTTTGATGAGATCGCAATCTATCGAGATAACTGCAAAAAAACTTGGAATGTACCAATAATCCAAGATGGCGGCGATTCCACACCACCTATCGATGGGGACTTTTCACACAGTAATCAGCAAGCTTTCAAGAACATCTCTACCAATTTTCAAAACTGCAATATTCATTTTCGCAATTTTTTTATTGTTGACTGGGCTAATGGCTCCATTAGAACTGCTGGCATGGTAGCCAACTGGGCACCTTCATTTTCATTTTCTCATCACTATTCGCCTTGCCGGCATAAACAGAGTCTAGCTATCAAAAATAACATTTTTTGATTTCTGCAATCATCGAGCCCACGTTTATTCGAAACAAAACAAACTCTATGTGGTAGGTAGTGGAACTAGTGAGAGGGTACATGAATACTTCTCCTTTATCGGTACCTGTCGGCCTCTTGCTTCGCGTCCTGTGGCTTGCAGCCACCGTTCCTTATCGTTTTTGCCTGCAGCACCTGCGACGTTGCATTTTCTGTCACCTCATCACTGAAGCACTGATCGATGGTGGATGATATCAATAAATTCAATAATAAATTAACATAATAAACACCGAATTCGAATTGGCCGTAAAATACCGCGGACACATCAACCTCGACATCAACGCAACAGCGTGATGTACATACCCTGGATAGAAATCGAGTTCAAGTAGGTACCTACAGGTCCATGTGCATGCTGCTTGCATGGTATACCACATAAACTTCTCAGCGTGAAGACTTGATCAGAGGGACTTGATAAATTACGTAGGTGGTAAGCTATTCCGCAGTAAGAAAAAGCCAGATATCTTCAAAGGATAGGCAACACATTGTACTGTCATTTGATTCAAGGTTATTTGAATAATGAATAAGTACCTGATTATTGTCTTTATCTAATTACTTTTTTTTTCAGGTTAGAGCTCTCGAGAACGTTGACCACAACTGGACACAATCCCATGACCTCTTGTCCGCCATCAGCCGAGCCGATTCTTCTGATGAATTAGCCTCACTGCCCACGGCAGTGCAAGGCGATTAAACCACGAGCGACGCTTGAAGTTGATTTGGTTCCGAATCGAATATCAAGTAAAAGTTGATACGAATCAGGAGATCCCTTAACGCGATTACTTTGATCCAGTGACAGACTAGGGGTAAACCACCTTGGAAATCTGGTGTACACTTCCACGGAAATCATTAAAAGTCATTGGAAATCGGCGAGGAAATCGGTGTACAAAAATTCCGTCAGTGGCTTACCCCTCGGTGACATCATGTTCGCATTTATCTGATCAGAAATCCAGCATCTCTTATAGGCACTTTTTCAATCCTTCAGCTTGCAATCAGCTACGAAAACCCAATTAGATTAGGCTCAAAGCTTTGATAATGGCTGAATAAAATTATTCTGCTCAAGTGCATAGCCCGATCCTTTGTTTTTAACAATAGATACAACTCACTGGCATACTGTCGCTGCGGGACGGCAGTTTGTATTTTGAATTGCTTTTGCGCCGCTGCTCGACGTCATCAGTCACCACTACCACCGCCACCACCCCGGCAATAGCTCTTTTTTAAACCGAGAGCTCGCTGCCCTGGAACAAATTTGATGGGTGCAATGTGGCGCTTCGGTTTTTGTTACACGCCAGTGATTGAGATAGAGGCCCGATGTTATTTAGATATGCAAATAAAAATTCGGATCCAGAGCGTCGCGACGCAACCCAAAAGTGGCGCCCGCGGGGACCACCGAGCACATTCCGCGTGACAGACGTGTGCGGGGAATCCCAATATGGCCCGGCGCTTTTCCAGGCCATATCTCCTGATATACCTATGCCTCTGTCTGTGGCGGTTTTCTCCTCCTAAAGTGACAGGGTCGGATTGGCGAAAGTGACGGCTTTAGGTAGGTACCATCGCATGCAAAAAGTCTAGTACATTGAAAAAGTCTAGACACCTTGGCTTTTGTAAATTGCAGTGGTGTGATGTGGATGTCAGTCGGCCGTGGCCGTGCTCAAGTTTGACTCAAGTTGAAGTGATACAGAGACCTATGACTAAGAGCTTTCTCATGCCGTCGAATAATCAAAACCAGATTAAATTTGTCTACAACCTTTGCGTGGGAAATTATGAAGAGCCGCTACCGGCTACCGGTGACATTTCTGACACTGATAATGGTTTTGACAAAGTACCTACCTATTCGCTTGCTGCGACCTACATAGTCCGGATGCTAGTTGCATAAAATGGAATGAACCTTGCATTTTTTGATGAGAAGATGCTACTTGGTGGAAATGTTCTTTGCATCATACTCTTCCGATCCAGAAAGGTAGCCATCAGCGCCATCCATGCCGGCAGCGTATACAGGGTGAAACAGAAAAAAAAAGTTGGAAAATTATATTTAAATAACCGAAGCATGTGGGGACGTGTAATTTACCACATACATCAACTATTTTATGCTTATGAAGTCACAGCAAACTGTTCTTGATTACCTTGAAGCATCTTTGAGATGTAGGGAAAAAACAGAAGAAAAAAACAAAAACACTTTTTTTCTCATAAATAAGTGATTCTTAGAGATATTGACACACTACTTGATATTTCTACAAAAAGTGAAGTGAGAAATGATATGAGCTGGGTAGCCAGTTCCTAGGCCAACTATTTCCAGAAATACGATTGTCAACTTTTTTTTCCTCTTGAGCACCATCTTGTATCTGCCCTGTGGGGCATCGTTGAAAAAGTGATTGATTATCATAATGATGGTAATATGTAATCATTGCATCGTAAAAACAACCTCCCCATCATAATTTAGTGACCTCTTCGGCGAGAAAGAATGGCCATACACGTATTTTCTGGCTCTTCAAAGCTTTAGTGCCCATCATGGCATTTGCAACATCCGGAATGGTAAAATATGTTACGCATTATGAACCTTGATGTACTTTGAGGTAGCCTACCAAGTTTTGCAATCATCAATTGAAAGGTTTGTTCTTAAAAGCTGTTTGAACAAAATTTGTTAAATTTTTTTATGGAAAATGCAAAATATTGGATCTTTCACCCTTACTTGATCCCTCGTTGAGGAAAGCCTGAAACTGTAAGTCTCCAAAATTTCCATGCTAATGGTTCACTGAGAACTGTTCTTCAATGTGTAGCTGTCAAAATCTGCATAGTTGCGTTCAGATTCCAGACAAAGAGCGACAAAAAAGTCCATGCAGTGAAAAAAGACACAACTTTCAATACAATGGAGAAATTTCGGAAATGTCCCTTTTAGATAGGCTTCCCGCAATACACAGGTTCTGTAAGACTCTCAAGCGTGGATGAAAGGCTTGAAACATTACTAACTTGAGGCTCTAACAGTGTACCAAATTGCACATTCATGTTATAAAAAGAAAGGTCTCCAGACAGCTTTCAGTCTAGCTCTGGACTAGTTTTTTCTAGACTATAATGTATGTCTTTTTTCACTGCATCAACTTCTTTGTCGCTCTCTGTCTGGAATCTGAACGCAACTATGCAATTTTTGACAACTAAACATTGAAGAGTACTTCCCACTGAACCATTATCATGGAAAATTCGGAGTCTTTCGGTTTCAGGCTATCCTCAGTGAGGGATCAAGTAAGGGTGAGAGACCAAATATTTTGTATTTCTCATAAAAAAACGACACAAATTTTGTTCAAACAGCTTTCAAGAACAAACCTCTCAATTGATGATGGTGAAACTTAATAGGCTACTTCAAAGTACATCAAGGTTTATAGTGCGTAACATATTTCACCATTCCAAATGTTGCAAATGCCATCATGGGCACTAAAGCTTTGGAGAGCAAAAAAATACGTGTATGGCCATTATTTCCCGCCGAAGAGGTCACTAAATTATGATGAGGAGGTTGTTTTTACGATGCAATGATGACGTATCACCATTATTATGATAACCAATCACTTTTTCAACGATGCCTCACAGGGCAGATTCAAGATGGTGCTCAAGAGAAAAAAAAAGTTGACAATCGTATTTCTGGAAATAGTTGGCTCAGGAATTGGCTACCCAGCTCATATCATTTCTCACATTACTATTTGTAGAAATACCAAGTATTGTGTCAATATCTCTGAGAATAACTTATTTATGGAAAAAAGAGTGTTCTTGGTTTTTTTTCTGGTTTTCTCCTACATTTCAAAGACGGTTCAAGGTAATCAAGAACAGTTTGCTGTGACTTCATAAGCATAAAGTAGGTAATGTATGTGGTGAGTTACACGTCTCCACATGTTTCGGTTAATTGAATATGATTTTTCAACTTTTTTTTCTGTATCACCCTGTATACGCCGCCGGCATGGATGGCGCTGATGGCTACCTTTCTTGATCGGAAGAGTACAATGCAAAGAACATTTCGACCAAGTGGCATCTTCTCATCAAAAAATGCAAGGTACTTTCAACTAGCATCCGGACTAACATGGTGAGCTGAGAACTGCGGCTTGATCCTGAAGAAGTGAAGAATTTCTCAGAAATAAAGGGCAAACTGACACCAGAATGAATTCCATTCATCAGTTCACTATTTGTTTTAGAAAACGATCCGCTGTAAAGCTTGTATCTAAAGTTGCTTATACTGTGGAGTCATCTACGGACTAGGTAATACTGAAAGGTTACGATGGCTCCTCTTCATATACTTCCACTACTTGTCGTCTAAACTTATTGTAGGGACCTACTTATTAGATTTTTTGCACACGATGGTACCTAGCTACTGTAGTATATTGTTACGAGCGGCGATCCCGTGCATTCTGGTAAACACGGGATCTTGTTTCTATATTCTTCCACCCATTAGGTCGCAGTGTAGTGCTCACAAGTGCGGAGCTCTGGACATTTCCAGAAGTGTACGCGATGGCTTGGCATTGGGAACCTTCAACGCTCGATCAAGACACATCTGTTCATTTTGGCGGAGGCGCCGGTTGTGAAGCACGGCAGAATTATACGAGTAATGTGTGAGATTTTTCGGGAGTCGTATGGAAACCGTATGTCAGGTCACTGTGGAAACTGCTGGAGAATGCATGGAACATCCGAGATAAATTAGTCGGACCTATATAAGGCATCAATCGTCGCCTCACGAGCAGTTATGAATTGGAATGCGAAGTGGTAGCGAGCGGATTAAAAGCGAGTAGTAATCACAGCGATATTCCTGAGTAAATAATTGTTGACGTGTATTTATTGTAGTACGAAGTTATGAACAGTGTGTGTTTCAAAATGATCGTGTCAATTATATTCGAACCCGTACGCGAAATACGTAACAATATTGAAGGCACACATCTAGTCCCATAAGTTATAAGTTGTAAAAGCGGGTCGCAATCCAGACAAACTGCTAGGAATCTGTTAGTTTTCTTTATACGACATGTAAAAGCATTTTTTTAGAGCGACTGGTGACTTGAAAAATTAAATTACATAGGAGTAGGTACGTAGTAAGTTTCTATTTAACATAATATGACTGACGAAGATGAAACCTGACCATATGGACCTGTCAACTGAGGTGCCTGTTCTTTGCTGGTGATAACGTAGAGGCCTACTGTGTTTGGGTCGAGTGAAAAATAAACTCAGGTATAACTTCGCTATAATCCTAATCTGCTCGACACAATGGCCCAAATACTCGTGTAAGGAAGTCAGGTCTTGCAGTTCTAGAGTCTAGAGCCGAAGGGCCTCCATCATGAGCCGAGTCCGCTTCTGTCTAGCTACTTGCTACTCTGGCGGTTTCCTCCTCCTCGGTGTCAGTGGCTGGCGGCGTCTCTTGATTATCCTAATTTGTGGGACTGCAAGCAAGCAGAGCAAAGAGGTTAATAAAGCCGGGGCTGCTTTCTGTTCGCCCGGTCGCAAGGCAATGGAGTTAAGGAATGCATTTAAATAGAGCTTTAATGACAGGCTCTATCCGTCAAGAGGCATTCAGCCGTCCCTGGGGAATACCCGGGCACGTACAGATTCCACCACTCGTTCCTAAGTAAGACTTCCGTTTAGATACTTCCTCCTTCCTACTGATCTTACAACAGGGAACTTTTGTTGCGGCATTGTGCTTGGTGCGCCCCAGACGCCGCCACGGATCGGTTAACTTATTTAGCCGCCGAGTTTCTTGCCATACCATACACGAGCAGGTTATACAGGGTGATTTTTTGGAAAGGACCCATCTCCCCAACACGATTAAAACCATTTTCAGAATGATGTTTGTCTGTGTGTCTGTGTGTCCATGTGGGTGTGGACATTCCACTTCCACGATAACTGCAGAATCGTTGATCCGATCGACTTGAAATTTGGTGTGCGGGCATGTTTTTCCTCTGGAATGAGTCCATCAGTTTTTGACAGTTATCTGTCAAACAGAAACTCTTAGTATCCCTCCATTGCGCGGGTAGAGCCGAACACACTATAATTTCTGAAGCCAAGTTTTTGATACACTCAAGTATAAGCGTAGTCCTCGGCGTAGTCTTTTGACATTCGTAGTCTATGATCGTGAATGGGGGCAACTACCAAAATTTTTCAAGGCGGATGGCACTGAAGTGACTGGAGTAATCTAAATTTGGCGGTACCTATTATTGAACGGCTGCAGTTCGTCATACTTGTGCCATGTACCATGCAGGCAGAGCTGCTTGCTTATTATTGTAATGATGTCATCGTAAACCGAATAAAACGTTTTCAGCAATATTTCAATAATAAGAAGAATATGGTCAATGAGACGTTTGTGAATTTTCTATTTCTAACCTCTTTAAAAATTACAGGCATTTGACAGGTAGGTACCTACATTGGTGAAATCAATTTGACGACTTTTGGCGGCTTTACAGAACTTTGTTTGTCGTCGGTGACAGTCCCCCACTCCACTGTAGTTGAATAATTTTAACGACACGACGACAGAAACTCGTGTCGCGGGAATTATGGAGGGAGGTAGGGGAGTACAGGCAGATCGAATCCTATTGGCCAGCGACACTGTCGCTGGCGACAAACGAAGTTCTGTAAAGCCGCCATTTGAGACTTTGACACTGATTAATGATGACACTGATGACATTTGGATGTCAGTTTTGAATTACTCCAGCCACACCAGCACCCTCTGAAAAACTATCAGTAGTTGCCGAGGTATTTGCATTTGCATTAAGAAATTTATTTAATCTGATCCGACAGTTGACCCCTACGCGAACAGCAGCGAAGAGGTCCCTCTCTTTTTTGCGGAAATAATTTACTGTATTTTCCACCACTCACCCCCGGACATAGGTTATGATGATATTTGTATCTACCCAAATCATGAAAAATATTTTGTGTGTTCAACAACACTTCTTGTTTTTCTAGGTTTGTTTTCCAACAACAAGCCAATAATAATTGACCCGGTCAGGCCTACAATTTTTTTCAAGAATCTAACAATATCAAGGCTGCCGCCACCTACATAATTCCACGAACTCAGTGTGTCAAATGTTAATTGGTATTGTCCATTATGCTTTGTGGAATTATAAGTGCGCGTATACGGAGGAAGGATCTCATTAACCCATCAGTCAGGCGGATTTCTTGCAGTTTTGGTATTCAGCGAAAGCGATTGTTTTCGTTTTTAATTATTATCACGTTTTAATAATTTGAAATTCAACGCATCGCATAAACATGATGCCCTAGACGACTTTGTCAACAGTAGTTTTTGGTCAATGATTCAGGTATGTTCTTACAATCATTCATATTCGCTGCGCTCATTTCAGTATCACTTTTATTGGTTAACTCACCCTTTTGATTTTGCTTATACCTAAGTACAATTTTTGATTTTTTGTTTGCCTGTCCTATTAAACGAATTCCTCAATAGAATTTGGAGATACCTGAGCTTCATTTGCATTTCAGTCGCTATATTTTTTTTACTTCGAAGCTTCTATATTCGGTTTCTGAAACTTCGATTGTTCACTGTTAATATATATTTCCTTCTTAACAGACATGAAGACGCTGCTGCTTTTATCTTTGTTGGTCCAATTCGGAGATTTCGTGCCTTCATCATCTGCGCCTCCATCAAATCAGGAATGCGACTACGAACATGACATCCGAACGTACTTCTGCAGAGGAATGGACGGTGTCTTCCCTAACAAGTTCTACGGCAACTACAACCTGAGATGCGTCGACTGCAGACTCGAAAGGTTCACCCAGGAAACCTTCCCTTACAGCAACACCCTCATTTCCTTCAACGTATCAGAAAGCGGCATCAGACGTGTGGGCAGCGGAGCTTTCTCCAAGCTGACAAACGCTCAGTACATTTACTTGCACAACAACGACATCGTCGAAATTCAGCGAGGCGCCTTCGCCGGCCTCCGTCAAGTTTACGAGCTCCAGCTCCAAAAAAACAAACTAAGAACCCTCCAGCCGCAATTCTTGGACGCCATCGAAGTCAGCATGGTGGACTTAAGCATGAACAAGCTCGAGAAGATTCCGAACTTTGCTTTTGGCGGCTCGCTGGGCGTGCTCGTCCTGGACTTGTCGAGAAATGTGATTTCGCAGCTCGAACCGGAATCGCTGTCGGATCTGGAAAACGTTGAGATTATCAATCTGGAACAGAACAAGCTGTGCGCTTTGCCGCTGGGGGTGTTCAAACATCTGGACACTCTGCGGCAACTCAATTTGGCCGACAACAAGCTCTCCACCTTTATCACAGGGGCGTTTTCTGGTCTGCGTAATTTGATCAGTCTCAACTTGGCCAACAATTCCATGGTCAACTTTGACGGAAACGCGCTTTTACCGTTCAACCATTTGTCGAAGTTGGACATCAGTGGGAATGGAATTTTCTACTTTGATGCTGACAATGTACATTTGAACGTGCCCTCTCTGAAGGTGCTGAGGATGGACGACAACTTGTTCTCTTGCAATCTTCTGATGAACATTGTGAGATATTTCAAAAAAGTGAATGTGGAAGTGGTCAATACCGTTGGGAGGTATGACGTGCTCAACATTAACGGAATTGCATGTACTGAAATCGATATAATTGATAAAGTGGATTTCGATTTGTTCCTTAGGAATGCTAGAGAGACTGCGAAGAATTATGCCAAGTTCTGCCCTGCATAGTTTTGATGTTATAACTTTTTTACACAATATAAAAAATATATGTAGTAAGTAGGTACCGTTTTCAGTTCTGATAATTTATTTAGAGTCTCTTTAAATAGGTACGTAGCGTAGGGCCTACTAACTACTGCGATTTACCTAACTACCATAATATATTCATATGATTGCACAATTATTACAATAAGCTAACAAAGTAACATTGGGTAGAGGTACCTATCAGTTATTAGGTAAGACTGTTACCCAAAGTTTTCGTATAAGTTCAAATGTTTATAAATTAAAATCGAACCGTCGCAGATATTAAATAGCAAGAAACTCCCTTAAAAGCGATTCGTAGTGGAGATGAAGCCTTCCAAGTTTCAAGAAGGACGATTTTCGACAGCGGTCGGCGACTTGCGGCCGTCCTGTAAAACCGTAAAGCACTAATTTGAAAATGATAAGCGGTCGTTCCACCTTTGGTGGTGAAAGACAAACTACGAAAGAAAGCTCAAAATTGGCTTGACGAATTTGACATTTGGACAGGGGAGATTGAACATCAAACGCAAAAATTGCTACATCGCATCAAGGATGGTGCACAGACTTGGTAAAAATGTCCAATTATCCTCACAAAACCCACGCAAAATTCATTGCATTATTAATTATGGACAAAGAAGATTTTCTTGCTTCTTAACTTTCTTATCTTCGAATCAATTTCACAGAAGGCCCGCTTCTTCCTGAAGAGAAATTTTGTCGCTTTACCCTGAAACGGGACTGGAAAAGTGCACGTTTTTCAGGTAGAACCTAGAACGGCACAAAATTCCGCGACAAGGTAGGCACACAGCTTTTGAGGTTTTCAAGCAATGAGAAGGAAAATGAATAATATGATTCCAATATGTATTTCCAAAATAAAGTATCAATCTTTCAATAAAGATCATTTTATAAACACGCGTCGTCCTACGCCTACGGTTTTGGATAAGGAACGGGACAAAAATGTGTCATAATGGAGAATATTTCGAACTCCGTCTGTGAATAAGAATAAGGAAATCTGAGTCAAAACTCAACTCCTTAGGTGAGTCTGAAAAGAAGGAGGAAAGTAGATAGTAGAGCATTCAATTCTGAACAGAGTATTAAATTTTCAGGACGTCCATATTTTTTCCGAGGTTTGGTCGATTTTTTATCACTTTTCCTGTACTAATAGCCATTGTTACAACAATCGTTGATAAGGCATTCAGTCACAGTCTAACCTATTATTCTAAGGTTTAACCTCAGGGTAGAATTATTAACGAAGGATAGAAATGCTGGACGTAAGGACTCAATGTTCACTTTTACTGCCATAATTTCTGTAGATCTGAATCAATACAGGCGTAGGTAGCTCGTTTTAAGAGGGTTTTTTAAAACCATCATGGTAATCCTTTTGCAACTCTGTGTCGATCCTTCAAGTTATAGAATAATAGAAATTAGTTCAACTGAGGGCTAACCCCCAAGGGGATGTGGGAGGGCATCTGCACCACTTTAGAACTTTGCCATCAAATAAATCAGATTCTGTGGACCCTCACTGATTGCGATTAAAGAAAAAACTTCTCGACCTTTCAAAAAATAAACAACAACAATTCTGGCATAGGCTAATGATAGCAAAAAATCGTGTATTTAATTTTTATTGCATTGCTAAGTCCATATGTTGGTTCAATCCTTGGTGGAGATGAATTTGACCATGTCGAGCATCCTACAAGAATAGCCGTATTCATTGTCGTACCAAGCAATGAGCTTGACAAACGTGGGGCTCAGCTGGATGCATGCGCGCGCATCAAAGATACACGAGCGTTCATCCCCGATGAAGTCGGATGACACGACCTCGTCCTCGGTATAACCCAGGATGCCTTTGAGTTCGTTTTTGGCGGCACACATAACCGTGTTCTTGATCTCGTCCAGGGTAGCTGGTTTGCACAGACGAAGGGTTAAATCGACGGCGGAAACATTGGCGACGGGTACGCGGAAGGCCATGCCCGTCAGCTTGCCGTCGAGGGCAGGGATGACCTTGGCGACGGCTTTGGCGGCCCCGGTGGAAGCGGGAATGATGTTCTGGCCGGCACCGCGACCGCTGCGCCATTTCTTTGCGGACGGAGCGTCGACGGTTTTCTGCGAGACGGTGGTCGCATGCACAGTGGTCATGAGGCCTTCGGCGATCTCGTATTCTTCATGTATGACCTTGGCCAGGGGAGCCAGACAGTTTGTGGTGCACGAGGCGTTCGAGATGACCTTCGCAGATGCGTCGTAGGTGTCGAGGTTGACGCCGCACACATACATCGGGGCGTCGGCCGACGGTGCCGAGATGATGATTTTTTTGGCGCCTCCCTTTAGCAGGAGAGACGCTTGTTCTGTAGTTTTAAAGACGCCGCTACACTCCACGATGTAGTCGGCACCGCTTCCCCCCCAAGGAATGTTGGCAGGGTCCTTCTCTTGGTAGACACAAATTTTGTTACCGTTGACGATCAAGCTGTTGTCTTCGCACTTGACTTCGCCCTTGAAGCGACCATGGGTCGAGTCGTATTTGAACAAGTATAGCATGTAGTCGGGTTTGAGGAAGGGATCGTTGATGGCGACCACAGTGGGACTGCCCTTCAAGTAGCAGGACGCACGGAGAACCAAGCGGCCTATGCGTCCGAAACCGTTGATTCCAATTTTGACCGCCTTCGCATTAGAGCAGTAGTTTCGTACCAGCACCAAAGGATTCATCGTGAGTTAAAAAAGAGCTTGACAGTAGTGTTCGACGACAGCGTCAAAAGAATGTTCTGACTCATCAATCATCACTCAGTTGTCAAAGCTATATGGTTGTGTCACTCCAAAACTTTGCCGACGAGTAGCAAGGAACGGATGAAGAATTTTATACGAGACGTCCCTTCGAGTGGGAAGTTGGAATTTGAGGAAAAAAATAGAACAAATTCGACCATCTTCCATAATAATTGAACAAAAAATTGAAACATTAGGGATTTATTTTAAGGTGGGAGATTTTTTTATTTGACATAGACAACTAGAATACTGCTGTGTGTTATGGGTTGCCTATAAAACCAATGCAGTGATGCCACATTGTGCGCCTATTTCGATCAGTAATTTTGAAGCTATAGACAATAAGTAATACTAACTGTAGGTACTTATTTGTAAAGGTTGGAAAATCGTGAGACGTTGATATTTTTTGTTGAAGGCATTTCTGTCTTCTGTTTACTGATTAGGTATCTTAAAATTAATACGTAGGTAGATACTTAGATATAACAGATATAAAGACGATGGATAGTCATTGTAACGTTTTATTCAGGTTGTTCTAAATCAGTCATCAATCGGATGTCCTTCACGGTTATTTCCAACTCGTCGAAAATTACATGATTCGCCACCTGAAATCACAACTCAAATTACGAAACCAGAAAAATTGTACTTACTCTAAAGAGTGAAGTTTTTTTTTTGAAGATTTTCTTACAGATTCGAGGACTTCAATTTTTCTTCGATTTGCATGCCTCAATTGCCTAATGTTGAGAATCGGAACATTTTTTGACCCGTGGAATATTTTTTCGTGCAATTTCTTCCAGGATGCAATTATTGTAAAATAATTTTAAAGCGGGATAGTTATGATGACGATTAAGCCGAAGTTAGTTGTTGGAAATCTCCAGACAAGTCTTCTTTTTCTTTGTCGCCTCATACAAACTAATCCCAAGTTTTTTGACTCCAAAGAAACACTTCGCCTCCACGCCATTTGTGCTTCCGACGAGACCTTGAAACTGAAAGTCAATAAAATGCAGTTAAGTGCGTGAATGTTTGGGTTGCATCCTTCAGTAGCAAAAGAGGTAGGTGAGTCCTTATATCTAGAGACGCACCCAAGCAACCATTTTTGGGATGAATAAAAAATCCCGATTTTTCCACTATTACCTACGCCCAGTTTTTCCTCTAGTTTTTTTTTTATGGCGAAGCATTCTTCTGATTCCAAGTAGTCGATGGCGACTGTGTAGAATGGGTTTTGGTAAAGAGGATATCTTTGAGGTTATGACAAGGAGTCGTCTGTTGCTTTTTCACCACTCGACCAAAATAGGAGCAGTGAGTCTACAGCTACTAGTGATTCGATCAAGTCTCTCTGAGATAAATAGATCGGAATTTATCTGATTTTAGTGTTTGTCTCTATAAAATCGAGTGGTAAACCACATTGGAAATCTTGTGAACACTTCCATGGAAATCATTTGAAAATCATTGGAAATCATTGGAAATCTTTGGAATAAATCAATGGAAATCTTTTGAAAAATCATTGGAAATCGGTGTACAAAAATTCCGTCAGTGGTTTACCCCTCGTATAAAATGTACTTATCTCTTCTTGTGTGACCTAAGAATAAAAAACAAGTGTACCCACCCAATATGGAAAAAATAGAATATAATAATGATTACTTGAAGCAGGACGAATTTTCGTGTTTTTTCTTTGACATTTCATCAGGCGAAGAATCAGGCTGTGTGGCCTTTTTGCCGTAATTTTTTATACAGTGATTTGTTCATTCGACCTTCTTGATTTTTCTATCATAGGGAACTTTCTCGATCAACTTGGCATATACACTATACTATCGCCATCCCCAATAAATGTTTTAAGCCACGAAAATGTTGTTTTTCCAAGAAACAGAAGCCTTCTGTGATAATATCAGTTTCCATCGCCCCTGAGCTTGCCATCCAGTTCTTATACCCAGGCTGGTTTTGCATTCTCAAGTGGAAAAACTCTCAAAAAATTTGAAGAATTTCGAGAGGAATTATCGAAAAATGTTCAAGAACCAATGACCTACCTCTTGTTGAAAAAAAATTTTTGGAAATCCTCGGGAAATCTGTTCACGGCATGAAAAGTTGAAAATTTGCAGTTTTTCCAAAGAGGAAAACTCTAAATCCGTTTGTCCGAATTCAAATTTTTTTCTCCAAATATTGATTCAATCTCTTCTCTAACTGACCGCAGCGAGTCTGCACCTGAGATGAATATTTTGTGGGGCTTACCACAGGTCAAAGTTCGCACTGCATTTTTTTTTAATTCACGAAATGTGCAAGTTCTATTTTGAAAATATCCGAAAAATCGACGGACGAAAATGTTTTCCTCCTTATCGGCTTTTTCTCGCCATAGGAGTTTGCCCGTTTATTTTTATCAGGTTAACAAATTCAGAAAAGTGCAAATTTCGGACAACACAACACCCAGACTTTTTTCCGGGAATCGAACCCGGGACTTCCGCGTCGTCGGCAGCCACTCGCGACCGCCTGCGCCACGGGGCCGTCCTACTTCTGTCGAATTTGACAACTGGCCTACAAGACGCCCAATGCGATCTACTTCCGATATCTGCAAAAGATGCTTCCAAATTTTTCAACCACCTCCTAACCCTTTCCAAGAGCTCTCTCAATTATTGAGGAGCGAAAGGGTTAAAAATGAAAATTTGGCAAAACGTTTCCTAAATGTCCCCCTCAAAGTAAAAATCGATCTGTTTCGGCGTTTTCCTGAAAAAAATTTGCCGGCGAGAAATCTGGGGTGTGAAGTTTGAAAATGAGCAATTAACGACGGCCTGTCGACCTGTAGGTACCTACAAGTTATCAGTGTAATAAAAATTGTGTCTTTTCCAACAAGTTCCTTTAATATTTGAACCGGTTTCGGACTAGTTTCAGTCCATCATCGGCTGTGGAACTAATATTTAAAGATGACTAGAAATTAAAATCAATTTGGTCAAGTATAGTGTATACAGTCCATTTTCATTGCGCCATGAGGTTAAACAGAATGACAGAAAGATAACTTAGGAAGAAAGAGGGTCAATTCTTCGTTTTGCGCTCGCGCTAGGTGTCAAAGGTTCGAACCGAAATTTATCGAGAGTTCAACGATAGTACTTGCAATATGCAAGAGTCCCATGTATGGCTTATGGCCCAACGTGATGTCTTTTGTCTTTGATGGGCTTTTATCAACAATGTCCTAATAGGTAGGTGATGCTATGCTAGTCGAGAATGATAGTGCAAGCGGTACACACCTAAAAACACATCGATACTGCATTTTGGAGTGCAGTAACGAGATTTGGTATGGGCATACTTTATACCAAGACAAGCGATTTGACCCGCAGCACTCGATATTTTGTCCCTTAGGGGGCCAATGGGGGCCCTCCAAATTTTCAAGATGCAAGAACTTTCACAAAATGATCATTGCGTATCGTCATGTATGTCATAAATGAAGCTTACGGGTCTATTGAAAATATTTTCATCAATTGTCGTTGTGTCCGATTCATTCTTCACACTTGAAAAAAAATTTCTTTGGCAGAGGTCAAAAAAACTGTTTTTATTTTTTCTTCTATGCAAGGAGACGATAAATTCATATGTTCTGTTGCGTTCCCAACTATATCGCATTCCCTAAACCTAATTATAAAGAAATTTTTCTTGTAATGGTATTTTTCAAAGAAGTGGTGACCTCTTCAGTACCTCTTTTCCAAGAGCATTTCTTTCTATGTCCCCACTGGATATCACTCGTGATTTCTGCAGGAATGGAGACCTCGAACTCTTTACCTGGTGGTTGCGAAGCAACATGACTCTAAAACGCCTAAGGGAGCCCAAAAAAAAATTTTTCGGCTGGGCCGTCCAACTTACGATATTTTGATTTTATAGTAGGAGAGACGCGGACCAGTATTCAATCCAGGCTGCAGGCACAGGCGATTTGGTTTCAACAGAAAATATTCTTCCATGCCTTGTTTTATTGCAGTACAACAAAACGCAGAGTCGTTAGGTGTAAGTAGGTATATTTTCCGGTAGAACTTATTCGCCTAGACTAGATCTTATTTATTTGCGCGTCTCCCCTACTACAAAATCAACATGCCAAAAATTTGACGGCCCAGCAGAAAAAAAAAGTTTTAGGGCTCTCTTGTATGTTTTGAAGCCATGTTGCATGGAAATTACTAAGAAAAGAGTTCAAGCCTCTCATATCAGCGAAAATTGACAGTCTTATCCACTAGGAACATTGAAAAAAATGCTGTTGAAAAAAGTGTACTGAAGAGGTCACCTCTTCTTGGGAAAATGATATTGCGAAAAAATTGTCTTCATATTTGGGCTTACGGAACGCGATTTAGTTGGGAACGCAACAAAACATATGAATTCATCGTTTCCTTGCACAGCAGAAAAAATAAAAACAGTTTTTTTGACCTCTGCCAAAGAATCTTTTTTTTCAAGTGTGAAGAATGAATTGGACACGACGACATTTGATGAAAACATTTTCAATAGACCCGTAAGCTTCACATATGGCATACATAACGATACTCAATGATCATTTTGTGAAAGTTCTTGCATCTTGAAAATTTGGAGGGCCCCCATTGGCCCCCTAAGGGACGAAATATCGAGTGCTGCGGGTCAAATCGCTTGTCTTGGTATAAAGTACGCCCATGCAAAATCTCGTTACTGCACTCCAAAATGCGGTATGCTTTTGCGTACCGCTCCCACTATGACAGAAAGTAAGGGAGAGTAATTAGCGTCTACAAGTTCATTAAGAATGTTTTGATTCGATCTTGCTGTCTTCATTCTTTCAAAATTCTCTCTGATATTATGTAAAAAGTGCCTTTATTTTAAGAGTGTAGTATCTCATAATTCTTGATAGAAAAAGTATGTCCTGTTTCTATGAAATGTTTGGCAAAGTGAGACTTGACTGACCTGACCTGTACAAGATTTCATGCATGTTCCTGGCACTAGCCTGATTGTCTTATCAATTTAGGATTTTTCTGTTCAAGAAAACAGCGACAGCCGGGTAAAATGGAGGGTAAGAGGGGGTGACGGGGTCAGAATTTTCTATCACTGTTGATAATAGGTGGGCAGCAGTCAGTAACTAAGTAGGTTAACTACTCATCAATTGGTATAGGTATCTACTGGTTAATAAGTCAGTCAATCAGTAAAATAGATAAGTAAATTCGACTGATCGGTCAGTATTCAGTAAGTCAGTCAGTCAGTTTAGTTGGTCAGTAAAATAGGCAACCTGAAGCGCAGCTAAGGTAATTAAGGCGCCGAAGCTATCCGCTATGTGCATTCAGTCGAGTAGTGACATCTCGCAGTCGAAAACAACACATACAGCCATCATTCACTTTCGTAAATCACCACCTTGAGCGCTGATGTCGACTTCTCCCGGCGAACGCACATAAAGGAATAGCCATGTGCATTCAGTCGAGTAGCGACATCTAGCTACCGAAAACAAAACAAATTGGTTTATTCAGTTTCGTAAATCGTCACCTTGAACACGCTGATGTCAACTTCTCCCACTTTTTTGGCGAACGCACATAGCGTATAATGGCTCGCTCAATCGCGTGGTTCAGGTATATGGAATTTTTTTCTACTAGGAAATCGACATCGCGATCCAAAAATAGATCAACAATACATAGTGCTGCATAAACGGAATTTTTCAGCTTTTTAATACTTGAATAAAATGTAGCCAGCTCTTATGGCATAAGAAATGCCGTAAAAGGACGAAAACAAACTTAAAAAAAAAACTCTAAAAAACCTATAACTTTTATAATGACGATAATGAGTAGTGATATTATACTTAAAAAATTGCTACGTGCACAATGGACTTCTTGATGGAGAGAGTGCCTAAAAATAGCGTCAAATGATTCAATATCCTTTTAATTACTCTTTGTTAATAAAGTGGTGAGTAGGTACTTATTGCATGGCTCCATTGTCATGGAGTTTTTAGTGGCAGTTCAAACCTTCACAATTGAATAGGTAAGGTACAGAGTGATTCCAAAAATATGTTTAGGTAATCAATCCACTCCCATCTTTTTCAAGAACCTTCGTCTGTCTGTCTGTGTACAAATGCCTGCAGTTGAACTCCGCCTCGAGGAATGAAGTTAGAGCCTTACTAGTAAGAAACCTACCCCTCTGTGCTTATAAGCGTGCAGTAAGACAAATTGTCTTGAAAAATGGTTTTTATTCTCTTCAAGAATTTTTGTTCCTGTGAACCTTTGGAACCTCGCAGACTCTCTATGGGGCCCTACGTCGATGACCAAAGTCGCCGCAGACCTTTATTGGCATCATCCATAGCTTTCACTCAAGGAACAGCAACAAACTGTGACCTCCGGACGGACGGAGTTCTTACACATCAACTGTTGACAGCCATGATGGCTATATCTGCTGAATCCAGCCAAGAAAAGATCCGCTCGGGCTGGCTGAGCCGTCAACCACCACCTTTTTTGAAGATTTTCAGCTTGGACCTCACCTAGAAATCCGCATTCTACATTCTGATTCGTAACTATCTTTGTTTTTGGGACGAAAACGTTTGTGTCACCACTGTCCAGATCCAAATTTAGGCATGTTTTGTGACTAACATGATTGGGGATTAGGGATCATTCAGGAGGCATGGCAGGGAGAAGCACTATGGTAGATGCTACTAGCACAGCAGAACACCATGTTTGCGTCTGCTAAGTGGTGTAACGTAACAATCACCAGTCGCAATTCTTCCACCTCAACCGTTGCCGGTAGCGTAGTCTTTCAGTCTCTCACCTCTGGAATGAACTAGAACTACTATAGTAGCCTGCTGAATACGCTAATCACAACATCAAATAGGAAACACAGAAGCAAACTCCCTTTTCCATGACTTCTACCTATTTGTCAAATTTCATGTCAATGATGTAGGTAGGTATTGCAGATATCTACTAGTACCTACCAGGCTACTAGACGTCCCAGTATGAATCCCTCTCAAAAAATTCCTGAACGATTAAGTACCGAGCTCTACCGCAGGTGGCGTTTTCAATTGTAAATCGTCTATAGAATATATGTATACGTCTTTTCCTCGGTCTTTTCCTTTTTCATGCTCACTTTATAATGAGATCTGACGCCATCTTGGACCAATATATTGAACTTTGTTGTTAGTCGAACAATTTCAATTGAATTTGGAACACACTCGTGCCTCATACTGAGAATCGTGAAATCAAGTTCAGCTTTGCGATCCGCCGTCATTTTGACCCGCCATATTGAACTTTTTTGGCCGCCATCTTGGCCTCGGCCGTCATGTTGAACTTTTTCTCAAGTGAAGCGATCTAGATGAACCTGGAATAATCACGTTTGTCTCGTATAACGATCGATGTTTCAATCAGTTTTACGCTCTCTGCAATCTTATAGCCAGCCATATTGAGCTATTCTCGTAAATAAACCGTGTTTGAGGAAATTTTCAACATACTTATAAATAGTTCGATTCTATAGAAAATTACATTCCATGAAGGATCTGTTGTTGTTATTACTTAGGCAACAGCCAATGGCCGACACGGATTTTTACATAACAGAGCGTTTATGGAATGTTATGTTTCACAGAATAACACTACTATTACTTGTGTCTCATATAACGTAGGTATAATTAGCTATGATTGTAAGGTTGGTTTTACGAGTCGCGTTTTACCATCTTGGTCCGCCATATTGACTTTTCCACAAGTCAAACCGATTTTACAAAAACTTCATCATTATGCGGATCCACCCCTGGCCGAAAGGAAATGCTGTATTGAGCCTCACGTCTGTGAGGGCATATTCAAAACGGTTTCCATATAGATATAATTATTACTCATTACTCAAAATTGAAAACGTGGAAAAACCCTTTTTTTAGTGTATAAAAAGAAAATCTATATGGAAATTTTTGCAAACTGTGCGTATAAACAGGTTATCATTTTTGTATCACCCTGCATAATATTTTATTGGGTACCTATACAGGGTGTTTCAATGGAAACGAGCCACCCTGAATAAGTTCTTGCCTGATAAAATTCAGAAAATTTCCTAAGACCTGTTGATTTTTGTTTTGAGGAAGAGGGGGACATCTGAAGCATACATGGTCAAATTTCAATCTTCAACCCCCTCACCTCCACCCACCCCAACTTCAAAATTTTAAATGACACCATGCACCTACCTACTTTTCGATACATAAAATTGAAAAGAATTAGATTCTTTTTCTGAAAAAAACATTTTAAAGATGATGATAGAAGATAAAAATTTACCAATGTACGCTTTAGATGTCCCCATCGTAACAAAAATCGGCGGGTCTCGGGAAATTTTCTGAATTTCACCCGGCAAAATTTATTCAAGGTGGCTCGTTTCCATTGAAACACCCTGTACATAAAAACAGCGTTTTTGCAACACTTCAAAGCCACTTATCATCCATCTATATGACTATTATAAACAATAATAATCCTTTCATGATTAAGTTCGGTACAATATGTAGATACATATAAAAAATATATAAAATTCTAATGTGGTAGACCCACTTATTATTGTATGTGTTCCACTTTAAAATAGCCGTCGATTGCATACATTTTCGAGGTTAATTTTTTGCCGGTTCTCTTGCCCATAAATCCCACTAACAATACAAAAAAAAAAATCGTGCCTAATGATAATGCAAATCCTAACATTTAACAACAGAGATTAAGAAGCGGAAGTGTGTTGTTTGAATGTCAATCGAAATAGACCAGTAGTGCGGTTAGCACGATGAGAGGTGAAAGAACCATCGTAAACCAAAACGATGGACGTCTATCAGGTATACTTACTCATTATTTCATTTTAAGCATGGCTTGATTTTTATTGTTTTTTAATGCCAAAAAAAAAGAATTTATTTGTACGAGATATTATGTAGTTAGTTACCTACCCATCAGCGTAACTTTGTCAATCCCCCCAGTAGAGACTATAGAGAGTTACAAATTATATTTCATATTAGAGTAGTGCTTCCGTTTGATAAGAGGATTTTAAACTTTATTCCATACACACTGTTGATGTTCGTACTAATGCCGCGTAATGTCGGTATAATATTATGTTGTTGTAGGTAGTAGAAACAATGGTAGTAGCTAGGTACTATGACAAATTTTGAATAGAGTATAAAAAGTTGCACTCCCACCCACTACAATAGCAATCCATCTTTTTATGATAATCATAATTTGCTTTGTTTTTATCAATTATTTCAACTTGATATGAAAGCATCAGTGAGTTCTTCTCTGTTAGTAGGTATCTGCATCAATATAAAAGTAAGTTTTTTTGCTGTATTCAAGTTTTTATTTTAAACATTGTTCGTTTCGTTTTTGAAATTTGATTTTTTTCCAGTGACGAATTTGGTTTTTCTACTGTGCTGCGCCTTATTATCACCTCTGGTTCAAACCCAAAACATAGGACAGTGAGTATGCAGTCAAAAATATATTTTTAATAATTATTGAAGGTAAAACGTAAATAAGTAGGTACCTACCTAAGATCAAACTGAACCTATCTACCTTCCTAGCTCAAAAATACATACTTATATAGGTACAGAGGTAGGTAGGTACCTAATTATTATTACATATTTCTTTTTCATGGTCAACTGCAATAATAATTGTTCTGCTAATGTTTTTAATGTCCGAGATCATAATATGGTATTATGTAGGTAAATTATATTTGTACTTCCAGGTGGGTGTGGAAGAGTGACTCAGCCAAAGGATTTTGTCAAAGACGGTCTATTTCTGATGACAACAAGGAAACTTACCCTACAGTTGAGCTATGCAGGCTAGTCTGTGGCCCAAATGGTGGACTATGGCCTATTCCAACGACTCCGCCGTTTCTGTCGAAAACACTGCAAAATTTTGGATACAAGTAATAATTTTTATCTTCTTTGGTAAAACAATGAGATATTGAAAGCGAGTCGAAAGGAAGCATATTAATAAACCGCTTTTCATCTTGTTATTATGCGTTTTTGGAATATGTTTTTCGAGAAAAATTCTATTTTTTTTCGATTCTTCATGCATCGATTATGATTTTTTTCTACTAAAACCTGGACCACCTCTGTATGTGCATACGCTTATAGTAACCTCTTTGGTATGATTTGGATGACAAAATCTTTGCTTTTTCCCCAGCAATATCAACTACATCAACAATGCCCCAGACGACATATCTCTGGGATTCCTCAAACACACACAGCAATATTTCGAGGCCATAGTCTCCAAAGTTCCAACTTCCAACTGTCCGGACCAAAACACTGTAGAGATAACCGTCTCTGTGGAATCGCCCGTCCAACAGCTGAATTGGGACACAGATGAAACCTATCGACTTGACCTCACCACTCAAGGATCACGGTCTACAGTAGAAGTGAGAGCGAAAACAGTTTTTGGCGCGAGGCACGGCGTGGAAACTCTGACACAACTGATTGAAGTACTTCCGGATAAGGATGGTAAACAGTGTTTGTCCACGGTGAAAACTGCGGAGATTCAAGATGGACCTGTGTACCCTCATCGAGGGCTCCTGCTGGACTGCGCCAGGAACTTTTTATCAGTGGAGAGTATCCTGAAGCACATCGATGCCATGGCGGCGTCCAAGCTGAACGTTTTGCATTGGCATGTCACCGATTCGCAGAATTTTCCGTTGTATCTGCCGAGTCTACCGAATATGACCAAGTGAGATGCATTTAAAGCTTTTATCGGTTACAAAATTTGGAGCTGTTGACATTTTTCCTACAGGTACGGAGCTTATGGTTCTAACAGAATATACGAAGTCGAAGACGTACAAGAAATCATTTCATACGCAAGGTTTCGAGGTATAAGAGTAGTCATCGAGATAGACGCACCATCGCATGCTGGAAACGGATGGCAATGGGGACCAGAAGCAGGTTTAGGGAATTTGGCGATCTGCTTGAATCAACAGCCCTGGCGGTCTTATTGCATTCAGCCTCCGTGTGGTCAGCTCAATCCGGCTAACCAAAACGTATACTCGGTGTTGAAAACACTCTACTCGGATATTTTGTCTTGGCTGCCTTCTGGGGAGCTATTCCACATGGGCGGAGACGAGGTGAAGAGGGGCGAGTTCCCCTTATTAGATAAATCAGGCTAGCTTCAAAATTGAACCTCTTAAGTCGTTGATGCTGTCCGTGCAAGTCGAGGATACGAGTACATGAGGCTTTTTGGGATCGCGATATTGAAGAAGGCAAATTTTGGAGCAGGTCTGGGGCCCTGAGGTCAGGTTGCCCAGAAACTGTCTCTCTGATAGCCTGCGACTAGGCGACGTGACGTCACAAAAGCTACATTTATGCTACCACCTACATGTTGTATTACAGTCGTTGATATTTGTATTTTCAGGTATACATCGATTGCTGGAACTCATCCCAAGAAATATTGAAATATATTGGCAATAAACCAAGAACTCTGGAGACTTTTCTTAATTTGTGGTCAGAATATCAAGGAAAAGCTTTGGGTGCTCTTGACAAGGCGGCTGGCAACTCTAACACCAAAATTATTGTTTGGACAAGTCATTTGACCAATGTCAGCGTGATTCAAAATTATCTTTCCAAGGACAGGTGAAATGAATTTGTCTCAGTAGGTTAGGTACCTATATCTCCATATTTCACTTTGTTGTCCGATTTTCTTGAATGAAATACCATCACAAAAATCTTACTGATTGACATTTACATTTTACCAAATGCCACTTGACGACAGAAAAGCTCTATTGATTCAACGTGAAGTACTAGCCATTTAAGTACAATAATTATTATGATGGCCAAGAAATTTGCTGGGCAGTACCTACTTTGACACGAAGTATAGATGTTTATTTGAACAGTGCACACTGTGGCCACTATGTAAAGGAAAATACAGATTCCGTGTCGAGACGATTAGAAGATCAGTAGTGGAACCACGAGCACTCGACATTTGTCAGTCTCGACAATTTCCCCTTTCCTCTCTACACCCTTCACCCTAATTTCCCCTTTCCCCTCTACACCCTTCACCCTTCAGAAAAGCGGAAATTGTCGAGATCGACAACTGTCAAGTGCTCGTGGTTCCACCACAGATTTGACAATGTTGAGCTTTTTGGTTTGACATCGCGATGATGGCATGGACTTCTTTAGAAAGCCCAGATGAGGCGGTGAAGAGATAGTTCACAATGCCAAATCTAAAAATTCCCACAGACAACTTTTCGTGTTACAAACTATACAATTTACCAAACCATCGATAAAGACCTACATGATGAACTAAAGAATTATAGGTACGTGATCCAAACATGGGTTCCAGCCCAAGATACAACACCAAAAGACTTGCTGAAATTAGGATATAAAATTATCGTCTCCACCAAGGATGCCTGGTATTTGGATCATGGATTTTGGGGAAGTACTGCTTACCACGGCTGGAGGGTTGTATATAATAACAGAATACCAAACAAAAACGATGGAACTCTAGGAGGAGAAGTGAGTTGACTCTTTATTCTTGACTCACGCTATGAACTGTGCTTGAAAAACATCAAAATTTATTGCTGGGAACCAGTGGTGGAACCACGAGCGCTCGACAGTTGTCGATCTCGACAATTTTCCCTTTTATAAAGGGCGAAGGGTGCAGAGGGGAAAGGGGAAATTAGGGTGAGGGGTGCTGAGGGAGAAGGGGAAATTGTCGAGATCGACAACTGTCAAGTGCTAGTGGTTCCACCACAGGCCTAATAACTAAAAGAGCGGGAGTACAATCAGTCAGCAATATTCTGTGAAAATGTGTTGACGACCTTGGTTGATGTGTCGTGGGTCATGACCAGAACGATGTTGTAACTTTAATAGACGATACACCTTTATCCCTCAAGAGATCACTACTAGATGATGCCACCGACATTCATGCACGTCGCCTATTCTGCTGTATCAATTCTAAAGGGCTTACATATTTATAATTTTGTTATAAATTGAGTAAAGTAGGAATAAATACACCTTTTAGGTAGGTATATCATCTGTGTGTCAAGAATCTCAAGATGGTAAGGCGTATCCCAATGTATAGTCAGAAAGTCATTCAATAAACAGGCTCTAGCCCCGCTTATTTAAAAACCTTGTCTGAATTTAGTAGTAAGTTCTTCAAGTTGCTCGTACTGCCCCAGTTTCGCAGCAATTTTAGACAGTGGTATTATTGGGCGGTTTAATTTTTTTAGCAAATGTCGTTACGGCAAACTGCTCTCTCAACAGAAGCAGAGGGCAGTAGGTGTATATGACTCGATAACGCTGTAAGTGGGTGAATGAATTTTTACTGATTTGCAATTTACAGGTCTGTATGTGGGGAGAGTACACAGACAGCAATTCCGTGGAATCGAAAGTGTGGCCTAGAGCTGCAGCGGCCGCTGAAAGATTGTGGTCCGATCCTGTTTTTGGATCAAACGTGGCAGAAGTGAGATTTTACAGACATCGCCAGAGACTGGTCGAACGAGAAGTGCATGCTGACGCCTTGACACCTCTATGGTGTTACCAAAATGAAGGACAGTGTGACTGATTGTGATATAAAATTCTTGAAATGTTGTTACAGTTCAAAACAGGTTTTCTTCCTACTTTTGTAAAATAAAATGTTTGTGATACCTAATAATCCCAATATATTATACATAGCAGGTAACATACAGGTTATTCAAAAGTCCGGAACAAAATTCATAATTTTTGACCATATTTTTTTTGGGAAAAAACGCTCGAACAGGCTCGTTGGAAAGCTTGTCATAAACTGTACTCCGATCTACAATTGAAAATGATTGGACGCTTTCCAACGAGCCACAAGCCATAGGGTGCGATAAAAAAAATACTGAGGGTGGCTGGGGGTTAAGGGGTTGACGGTATGTCATGCACGTATCATGGAAAAACGACTTGTACCGTTTTTAAAAATCGACCTGTTCGAGCGTTTTGTCGGAGAAAAAAAAAGATAATACAGGTTTCCTAAATTGAGCGTCTCTTTCTGGCCCGTGACGTCACGTTCGATTGCGCAGTAAACCGTCGCAGTCCTAGTGTGCCAACATTGCCCCGATTCCATAAGTCGAACGTGTGTTTTGAGGGTGTTATTATTGGTATTTATACAGTTTTCACAAGTAGTTATGGAAATTAAATGTTGTGGGCTACTATGCAAGTCCACAAGTTATACAGGGAATGTGTCCCTAAGCATGGATCCATAAAATACGACGTGACACTTGAAGAAGCAAAGAACCACAAGCCCTTCAGTGTTATAACAGCAGGGAGCTTCCTGCTTGGTTCATCAAGTATCATTAATTCAAGGGTACACTTGGCCACATTTTTGCATTAAACACTTCAAATTTATAGTGATGGCCATAAATACACCATGAAAAATATAAAAAGTGGGACATGGGACACGCATTTACCTCGGCCGCTATTCTTGAATCGTGTGAGAAAAGTCCATGGGAGTAAAATACATTCCGCAGTACACTGATGTAGCGAATGTTGCCTAAAATCGTGGTTTTTAGGCAACTTCCGCTACAGAAGTGTAGTACGGAATGTATTTTACTCCCAGGGACTTTTCTCACACGATTCAAGAATAGCGGCCCTGTGCTTTCTGCGCACGTCCATATTTCGTTGATATATCCATTACAAAAATAGTTGTATACGCGCATCAAATGCCTCTCTGGCAAATTCTTCTCTGCGGAATATTCATTTGCAATATTCATTGAGAAGTTCGTTATATTTTTTAGCGACTTTTCCGGCATGGTTGGCTTCAAAATTCAAAAAATAAAACGCACTTTTAACACGGCGTAGCAATGTAAATACAAATGGCGCCAACACTCATGGCACACTGTGCGCAGAACGTGCCGAAAACAGCTGCGTGGAATCGCGGATTCTCCATCTCTCTTTTGAGGAAACCTGTATTATGATTTTATTTCCAGACTTTTGAGTAACCCGGGGGAGGTTCCTTAAAACTTCATGGTGAAGCGTTTGATCTAATTTTCAATGGTAGATCTGGATAGGTACAGTTTTCGACAAGCTTTCCAACGAGCCCCCCAAGCCATATGCCATTAAAAACAAGCGAATATGCCTCATGGGCATGAGGCTCAGTAGCGCACTTCCTTTTTGGAGAATCATTGGAGGCAAGATGTTGATTAAGGTTCTTTCTCTATTTGGAAAAAAAAAATCCAATAATTGCGACCAAACTAGCGGCAGAACCATGAAACTCGGCTTGAAAATCAGAATGATCGTACTAAACAAGGGTAATAAGTTCGAAGTTTCATGAAAATCGTTCCAGTAATAAGAGATTTCAATATGGCGGCCAAGATGGCGGCGGAATGATGAAGTTTGGCTAAAAAATGAGAATGATCGAAGAAACAAAGGTAAGTTCCATGAAAATCGTTCCACTGATAAGAAATTTCAATATGGCAGCCAAGATGGCGGCGGAATCATGAAACTCAGCTTGAAAATAAGAAGGTTGTCCTGTAATGTATGCAAAGTGTCCCGACTTCAACACCAGAAAAAGTAATTCGTAGATTTCTATGTCAATTGTACGATTGCATGTGAAGTTTTTTTCGAAATTTATTATTTTTATCACCCTCGATCAGTTCCTCCCAACTTTGAAACCACTGCTTAAATTTGAGTAGAATTCGTCTGAGTAGATACCTAATTATTCTGAACAAATCTCTGGCAAGTAGGTAACATCCAGTAAAATACCTCAAGCTGTTGATGAATTATTCATAAAAAGCAATAACTGTTATCAAGGTTTTGCGAGGCGTATTTTTATGGCCAAATCAGCTTCATTTTCAATGGTCTATCCATCCTTAAAATTAGTAGGGTTAAAGTCGGGGCACCTTGTATAAAGGTGTCCTAGTAAGAAATTTATCACATATGGAGAAGTAAACTCACATTTATTATGAGTCTCCCAACCAGTGTACTTTTGGGATCTCTAACTGCTGTTTCATAGGAGCGTCTGACCTGGATGAGCCCCCAGTAGTGGCGAAACACGTGTCTGTGGAGTTGTCTGGTGATCCGATGTTGTCCGATCTGAGAGCTCTGTTCCTTAATGATTTCTTCGTTAGAAATGTCAATGAGGATATCCTTTTCGACTGCCATAATCATTGATTGACCCAAAAGATTTTGTGAAGGCTTATTATTATACCATTACTGTCGTGTGTTGTGTGAAGGCTGCCTGAACTCAAATATTCAGCAATAATTTTTTGAAGTGCTTCTCAAACAACAAATTGGGAATATGAGGCAAAGTCAAAGTTGTACCTTAAATAAAGTTTACTAGAAATTGTGCAAGTACAAAACATTTCATAATAATGCTGAGGTCTCCAGATTTCAGAAGCGTCTGAATCTTGTGGAATAAAATATCCTACTTGATTTATTTTGCCTGCAATCAAATGTACTCAATTTATTACCTGTAAATACATTATTGTAATAGTAAAATAAATATAAAACTAAGTCGTAAGTAACACTCGGACGATCCACTCATACAACGGAATTTATCAAATTAATGTCGGAGAGAGGGGGGGGGAGGCATTTGGACAAAGCCGCAAATTCAAAAATACAACACTTCTCATTTCTTCTTTTTCTTTTTCTCTGAACCGCCACCTGTGCTGTCATTTTTCCTCTTTTGCGCACTCTTTGACGAAACCTGCTGAGGAGTGCCAGACACGGCGCCCGACTTGGGCGTCTTCTTTTTCCTTTCGTTCCTCTCTCTTTCCTCCAGTTCGGCATTTTCCCTTTCTATCAGCGTGATGAGGGTGTTGCACCTTCTCTGAAGTTCCATGGCTGTACGCGATTTCAAGAACCAATCGAAACGAAACTGGGGCGAGGCTCTCACTGCCGCTCTCAGTTCTTCATAGACGTTTTCCCTGTCGAAACCGAGTCTGTGCAGCATGCACACCAAAAATCTGTCTTCTTCTTCCATGTAGTTCTTTCCTTTGTTGGTGCCGTAAGCTATTCTCAACTGGTGGAATGGAGCCCTGTAACGAGCCATTTTGGCGTCCAAAGCTCTCTTGATGCTGGCGCGTCTCTGGATTTTCGTCTCGCCCCTTTCGATCTGCGCCATGATTCTGTCGATGTCCTGCAATTCGTGACACCGTTCCCAGAATACCGCCGAATACTCCATCACTTCTTCCGGAGTCTTGCCTTCGACTTCCTTGGCGATGTTCTCGATGTCATCCCTACCGTACTTCTCGTTGGCTTTGATGAACTGGTTGAAATCCCTCTTGCTCCAGTTGGTGAATCCCTGCGTCAGCAGCGCCTCTTTCTCCTGCTGCTCTTCATCGGTCAGCATTTCCGATTCGTCTATTTTCTTCTGTTCTTCTCGCTGCTGCTTGTTGGCATCCGGGCCCAGTTCTGAGTTTTTGGGAACTTTGTAGCCCAGAGATTTGCGGTAGTAGTAGATTTCTTGATCCAGCAGTTCGAAAAGCCTCGGCGGGAAAAACTGGAAGTCTTGGACGATGGGTTGCTTGGGAGGTCGAGGCGCTTTCGGTGCTTTTGGTTCGGAAACGCGCAAGGCTTCGCGGAAGTAGGCGTCGACGGCATAATTGGCCTTGCGTTCACGTTTGGGCGGTTCGATCCAGGCGCACAGGCCCAGATTCTTTTGTTTTTCGCGGTAGTCTTCGCCTTCAAACTTGTAAACGGACTCGGTGGGGGTGTCCATGGTGAAGTTGCGCAAGGAGGACTCGCCGAGGCATTCCAATTTCTGCGCCAGTTGCGCAGTCTAGAAAAAAAAGTCTTGTTAAGGTATACACATTTCAATCTGTCAGATGATTATAGAAGTCTCCAAGTTCCCTAGAACAGAGAGAAAATGGATTGCACGTTCTTCTCGTTTTTCAAGACGAACTGATTGGCGAAAATTAGTATTCTCAAGGCGATGGCCCAGATTGATTATATGTTTCTTGTACGAAATACAGACTTTACAGGTATTTCCTGAGTACGGCTCACGTTCGCGATAGGTAGACGCCTCTTTATGATCAATGGATCTTCCGTTAAAAGCAATCTTTCACTTGATTTGACCATCAGTTTCCATCATCTTCCCATCTGGCACTACCCACGGGATTTCAAGATAAACCGAGCCATCTCAAGCCAAAAGTGTATTTTACTAAACCACTTTTTCAGTGGCATCAGAGATCCCTAAAACGGGCTCACCTCCTTAGGCGTGACATGATGGAGGCACCTCCGCCGAAGGATTGACTGATGCCTTACCAAAGATTGTCTTACATCATAATCAGCATTCAACTATTTCTACAAAAGGGACTACACTTCCAAGAGGGTAGAGAGAGGCAAGAGGGAAACAACTACTGAAAAATCAAGACGTACCTTGGCTTCGCCCTTTTCCAAAATACTGTCGATATCTTCATCAGTTATTTCCGAATCCTTGGCGGCAAATACGTGATTCGCTCCATGTCTGATCATGTTCAGCATTTCGTCCTTGTTGAGAGATTGAGTTTTATTGTCAACCAGACGACCCTGCTGGATGACCAACTTGTCCAGTCTCAGTTTGACTTCGGCTCTCTCAACGATCTTCTCTTCAACCGTATTTTCCGTGATGAATCTAGAATTATATAATCAGTTTAATAGTTATTTCAATTAGGCTGTTTCAAATAAATAATGATTAAGTACCATCAACGACATAATGTTGGCATTTTACAATGACAAGGGAGGGAGAAGATAACACACCTGAAAACGCGGACTTGTTTTTTCTGACCGATCCTGTGGGCGCGATCCATGGCTTGGAGATCCATCTGGGGATTCCAATCCGAATCGTAAATGATGACGACATCAGCCGTGGCCAAGTTGATGCCCAAACCGCCGGCCCTGGTCGATAACATGAAGATGAATTTGCTGCTGTTATCTTCGTTGAACTCGTTGATCTGACGCTGACGGTCTTCATGGTGGGTCTGACCGTCCAGACGGCAATACTGGAACTGTTTCCAGTGGCAATAATCCTCCAAAATGTCCAGCATCCTGGTCATCTGCGAGAATATAAGGACGCGCGAGTCCTGCTCTTTCAGTTTGGGGAGGAGTTTGTCCAAAAGCACCTGTACAAAAAAAAAAATTCAACACGAATATTAAAGAATTGTAAAATGTTTTTTATTTGAATTCTGGGGTCTTTTCTTGTATGAGGCTTCTATTCTTGAAATAAGAATTTCTCTTTGGCAACATCTTGTTGTCACGTTACACTCGCACCTAGGTATATGCTGCTTAGGCGACCGGAACTCGTCACGCGCGAAGCAAGATTGGTAAAATAAAGATTCACTTTGGAACTAATTATAAACTTGAAAAAAGTTATGTCAACAATGAAAAACTAAATAAGAAAAAACAAGGTTACATTTTCCACCGCCGCCAAGATCTTGCGCCGCTGTCTTTCTCATGAAACGGTGAAAGAACGGTAAGACATACATGAAAACTGTTTGGAACAAAGTTGTAGAAAATGTATTGATCTACAATAAAGTCCCCGAGGACATATGTGGTGGTGGCCGAGTGGTATAGGTTATGGCAAGTCAAGCCATTCGCGCTGCCCTGCGTGGGTTCGAATCCCGCTACATCCATGAATATTTTGTGCTGTCCCCGAGGCTGCATGGTAAAGCAGTTTATAGCTGTATGTCGCCTCGTAAAGTAAGAAAAATAAGACAATTAAATACGTCTAACTTCTTCCGTTCATCAGTGAATCGCGTTTAAAGTTGCGCGGCAGTCTTGTAAAATGCGACAACCGTCGCGTCTGATTTGCCACGCAACGCGAAGATAAACGGAAGAAGTTCGACATTATGCCCTCGAGGACTTTTTTTGTAGATTACTTAATCCCCTACAACGTTGTTCCTAACAGTAGTTCTCATGCATCTCTCGTTATTTTCTCACCATTTCATGAGAAAGACAGCGGCGCAAGCTTTTCAATTTTTTCCACATGATTCCCGGGACGGTGGGAAATGTTACTTCCTCAATCAGTTTTTCATTCTCTGGGAAAACCGTCGCGCGAGCCATCGCGTCTGATCTACCGCGGAACTTTGAACGCGTTAAAAAATGTCGAAGTTCAAAACATTCACATTGAATAACTCAGAAACTGCCGATGGAATTAAATAAACCAAATTCGACAAAAAGCAACAACGAAATAATAAAATTAGGTCCACAGTCGGAGTTCTTCACCATTTCCCGGTCGGGCGCTACGCATTTTCAAACTTTTTCCTGGCCAATACGACTTGAAACGTCCGTTCACCCGGCTTTTAGCCGAGACAGACCGTGTTCAGTTAGTGGTCATAAAATCGGGGATTTTTTGCCAGTTTTTCAAACAAACTTTCACCTTAACCAGATTTTCCGGAAAAAATATATCCACAAAAATACAATGTTTGTGGATGTTTCCCGCGTTTCTATATTTTCAATGTCACATTTTCTTCTAGCGATAATAAAAATGAAATTCCTGCTTACGGGGACTGAGGTATTCAAAGACTCGAAGTTTCAAAGTCATACTGTTGTTTGCCTTTTATTGCAAAAAAAAAAGATTTCAATTTTTTAAAATTTGAAATTTTCATTTCTACTTGAACTTGAACGCCCTGCCCTATAAAATGGAGCTCTTTAGAATAAATCTGTCAACAGTTACTCATGATGAAGATCAAAGAATGTTTCCTTAAAAGGGATGACATAAGTGAGGAATCGGCCGTGATTCGAGTGACCTAGGCCGCTATTCTTGAATCGTGTGAGAAAAGTAAGTTGCCTAAAAACCACGATTATAGGCAACATTCGCTACATCAGTGTACCGCGGAATGTATTTTACTCCCAGGGACTTTTCTCACACGATTCAAGAATAGCGGCCCTGGGAATTTTTTCTAGTTTAGCATTGTAAGCTTGCTGCCTCTCACCTCGTGAAACTAGCTTGTCCAGAAGTTACGTTGTCTGTCAAACTTGCATCAAAATGATGAAGTCTTTGGCAAATTGACCGTGTCATGCGTGGAAACGCGACACAAAGGCCGCAGAGGCGTATTTACAATTTTAGCAAAGAGCCCAGAAATAAATCAAAATTTTCATAGAAAAGGAACATTGACATACATATAGATAAGGCAATAATAATGAAGAAATAATAGCAAAACAGTACAAAATACCATTTCTAACAACCATAATTATGATAAAATAAACCTGTAACACTCCAATTTGGAGGAAGTACCTCCAGGGCGCCCAAGAAGCAGAAGCATATTACCATTGACACTAAAACAGCATAGGCCCCCTTCGAATTTCACAGCATTCGAGATTAGTGTTATTGACGGCCCAAATTCGAATGACCAGCCAAATTCGTTGAAATTGTTGAAAGAATTATTAATTTTTTTTACAAGTAAATCCCGCTGCAAGTGCAGACCTGTGGGGTGTTTCTTATTTTTCCAATAATTCTCGAGGGTTCAGGTACATCCATGGTTCGGGCCGATGCCTCCATTGCGGCACTTTTTTGGAGCGACGGCATCGCATTTTTTATACTGGAGCGTCGGAAAATTATGCAATTTTCCAATGAAATGGAGAAGAGCGTCAGACATCACGTTCTCCAAAAAAAAAGTTTTTCTTTAGCGGAAATGTGCGGAAAAAGTTTCAAAAGGAGCCCGGACGACGTCGTGTGTCGTAAATTATTGTGCAGAATATTGCCAGTCCAACCAACTGCAAAGTTTTTGAAATTTGCTCTAGTCCAGAAGTTTGTTTGGAAAATTTGAAACAAAGTCTCTGAAGTCACTCAAATCACGGTTTCGTTGCAAGGACTACATTTGAAAAACCTTCAATGCGTTTCAAAAAACTCTAATTCAATAACATACTGCATGTGAATGATTTAATGATTGGGATAGTCTTCACAGGAAACAAAATTTTAAACTTGACCCAAACAAGCAGCGTGAAGATAGCCGAGTACAAGATATAACTTTGTAATTTTTCACTTTGCAAAAAACTGATTGTTGGAAATCGATTTGGGCGCTTTTGGCCTAAAAAACTGAAGCGCAAAGTAAAAATTTGCAAAAGAGCTTCATGAAATAGGCATCTGAATTAGATAGTGTCGGCATCAATTGGAACTGCAGAACACCTGTTAGTTGAGGATACACTATTTCTTGAAATCTGTAGCTTCGTTTTCAAAATTGTACGGGGCTTTTCGGATCGGTTCGGAGGCCTCAAAAATACTAACCATTTTGCCGCAATTGTAGACGATATGCTCGTCGGTGGTGTAGGGAGGACCAGGCTCGGCCCCGTCGAATAAGTACGGGTGGTTGGTGCACTTGCGCAGCTGCATCAGAATGTTCTGCAAGCGCATCTTCTCCACTTTGCCAGCACCGTTGACCACGTCGATGTCCTTCAGTAGCACCTTGGTGTACCATTCTCTTTGCATTTTGCTGAGGCCGACGTAGACCTTGACCTCCTTCTTGGGCTTCAGCTTCTTCTCCACCTCGGATTTGAGACGACGCAGCAGAAACGGTTTCAGCACGGCATGGAGACGCTCGACCAGCTGATTGTCACCCAGGCACTGGTTCGTGTTGAACCAGGCGTCGAAATCGTCCGCCGAATTGAACACGTCAGGCAGAAGGAAGTTGAGCAAAGCCCAAAGTTCGTGGAGGTTGTTCTGCAGGGGCGTGCCCGTCAGCAGGAGGCGATTGGTGGTTTTGAATTCGCGCAGGATTTCGCTCAGCTTGGACTTTTCGTTTTTGATGCGGTGGGCCTCGTCGATGACCATGTAGCGCCAATTGAATTTTTTGAATACGGATTTCTCTTTCATTACCATTTCGTACGAGGTGACGCACACGTCCCATTCGCCGGGCATCATGACGTCGCGGATGAACGTGTTCTATTGATGAACAAAAAGCAATGTAAAACAATAAGAATTTATGGTATAAATGAACAATGCTAGATGTTGTCCTCTAAAATGTTTGGCAATAATTCAGATATATTTACAGCCTTTGGTTTTAGTTTCTAGAAAGTACTGCTGCATGAGCATGGACCTGTATCTAGACTGCTGATCGACATACCACATATCAAACAACTCACACCTCAGGCTATATTATAGCAAGACAGCAGTTTTTAAAAAGACTATAGACTTTAGAAGTTCCTAAAAAGCCATTCATAAATTGAAGTTTCCATTGGTAATATGAATATGTTTCTTACCTCAAAACGTCTCAAGGTGCGTTCAGTCAGCTGATTTAGCCGCGAGTTTTAATTTTAGTCGCAAGCGCAGCGACGCCCATTGGCTCTTATGAACCAGCCTTCTCAGAACAGCCAATAAGCGATGCAGCGCTTACGACTAAAATTAAAACTTGCGGCTAAATAAGCTGACTGAACGCACCTTCATTTACACTATTATCAGTGCAGTTTAGGTACAGACTCATGCCACGAAAAGTTGCAAAAATACAATTTAATACGAAGGAAGTACTTACTCTAGCTTCCTGATCGCCAATGAGACACACAGCCCTGATGCTGGGGCACCACTTTTTGAATTCGTTCATCCAGTTGGTCAACGTCGATTTTGGCACGATAACGATGTGCGGCGACGCAACGTTCTTGTAGTGTTTCATGAAGCCGAGCAGGGAGATGGTCTGCAAGGTCTTGCCCAGACCCATCTCGTCGGCCAGGATGCCATTGATGCCGTTCTCGTACAGAGACACCATCCAGTTCAGACCGCGCACCTGGTAGTCTCGCATCTCTCCATTCTTGATGAAGTGCGGCGAGTTATCGAAACGGATGGTGGGCTTGGCTTTGGCATTGCTTTCGGCCAGAAGCTCTTCGTCCTCTTCCTGCTCGGTTTTTCGGTGGCGGTGACTGGAAATCAAGAGGATCAAGATGACTATTTTTCATTTAAAAAATGAGCTGCAGACCAAGCGCCATTGAAAATTGAGAATCGTGAACATATGGCATATTATACAGGGCCCCTCAAAATTTCAAGATGTCAGAACTTTTACCATAGATCGGCGAATTTTGAGGATTTAAGGACAGTGAGTAAAAAATTTTCCTTTGTAAACGCACAAATTTTTTACTCACTGTCCTTAAACCCTCAAAATTCGCCGATCTATAATATCATCCAATAGGACAAAAATACAAACGAAGAACTTTTACCATGCACCATTTAGTACCGTACAGGAACAAACAACTTTGTTCTTGATCATCATAACATTTTTCGTCATGTCAATTCCATTCTTCTTTTGAAAAAAAAAGATTTCTTTTTCTGGTCAACAAATCAAAAGATAATTATTTTTTTGGACCACAAATCGATTGTTGAGTCGTTTTTGTGTGATCATCGATAAATCCGCATCCCCTAGATTCATTTATGAAAACAAAACTTTTGCTGTTCTATTTTTCAACGAAGGAGTGACCTCAACCTACCATTATTTTCAACATTACCTATTTCAATGTTTTATCCTTTTTATGTTTTATATGATTATTGTTGTACTAACATATACAACAACATCTCGGGCGGAGTGGTGTGTATTGACATTTTGGCCGCTCTCGCTAGAAAATCAAAAATGCCAAATTTGACGGCCTTGCAGGAAAATTACTATGTACGGCTTCCAGGTGGAATCTGAGGCCGTTTCATCATCCACATCTCTGAAGAAAACTCCAAGCTATATACTAGTATACAATAATCATACTTACCGGGATAAAACATTGAAAAAGGTAATGTTGAAAATAATGGTGAGTTGAGGTCACTCCTTTGTTGAAAAATAGCACTGCAAAAGTTTTGTTTTCATTAATGAATCAAGAGGGTGCGCATTCATCGATGATCGCAAAAAAACTACTCAACAATCTATTTGTGGTCCAAAAAAAATTATTTTTCAATTTGTTGACCGGGCAAAGAAATTTTTTTTTCAATAAGAATGGAATTGACATGATGAAAAATGTTATGATGGTCAAGAACAAAGTTGTTTAGGTCCTGTACGGTAGATAGGGCGGTACTGAATAGTGCACGGGAAAAAATCTGACATCTTGAAATTTTGAGGGGCCCCCAGTCACAAATTTCTGAGTGCTGCGGGTCAAATCACTTGAAATTTTATGTAGTCTGCATATGCCAAATTTCATTGCAGTATCACAAAATGCAGAATCAAAAAACGTACCGCTGCAACTACTACTACTACTACTTGTGGCCAATATACCGGGTGTCCGCGCGAAAAACTTACAGTAGCGATAATTTCTGCAATTTTCGATATACTTACAGATTTCAAATTCCACAGTGTCAATAAGTAACACGTTGATAAGTATAATAATATACTACAATAAGTACAATAAGTTTCCGTTTTGTTGTCAAAAACCAACAGTACCTACATTTTTGTCTTGCCTGTATAAGCTCTATAGACAATACAAATAGAGAAGACCATATGTTATCACCACCGTCGTCACGGATATTGGGTATCAAAAATCAGCCAACCTTTTTTAGAATGATGGACTCACCTGGTTCCTACGCAACCGTAAAAATCCGTGACGAGATTCATTCTATTCTGTCAAAATGTGATTACAATAACTAGACTGTTCATAATAATAATATGACGGCTTGACAGCTTCTTTCAAGACCTCAGTATAACCTGTGGTATAACGATGTGGACCGTATTTATTATCAATTCGCGATTTAAATTAATTTTTCCCGCCACAAAATGGCCGCGAAAGGCGGAATTCAACTGACAGCTCAAGGTGACATGAGATGTCATACTCACAACTCACAACCTCACTTTTATTGTATCCAGTGTTGCCAGATCAGTAGAATTTCTACTAAAACTGGTGGATTTGAGTAGCCATCTAGTGGATGAAACTGAGCAAAAATCCACCAAATCCATTTAGCGGACTTTCTGGTGGTTTTCAGCTGAATTTCATTTTCAGCAGTTTTCGCCAAATTTGATACCCAAACTTTTCTTTAATATCACGAGAGATCACGGTTCACAATTCCGATAGGGCTATTTCACGTTACGGTTGTCGACCTTCTCATCTGTTGGTGATTTTTTACTGTCACATGTCAATCTCGCGCGAAGTGTAAGTTAACTGTCAAGTGTAGTGTTCTTTTTTTCTCCAAAATTTTACGTTAGGTATGGGTAATGGGTACCAAGGTACCTAATTAAAATGGAAAAAATGCATCAGCGTATAGGTATCCTTGGAATAGAATGTCCTTACTCAGGTGGTTCACTGGTTAATAGTTATTTATGTTGAAAAAATATTTATTTAAATTATTATTATTATTCGTAAAAAATGTTTGTCCGCCAAATCCCTTTCCTCCTCAAAGTCCTAAACTGTCCATTGCCGTTACCGTTTTTGCGCAACTATTTGAAAATCTGGTGTCTGGTGGATTTCTGGTGGATTTTCACAGTCGATCTAGTGAAAACTCCCAAGAGAGCGTTGGCAACACTGATTGTATCAATCACCCACCTCTGTCAGTCTGTCACCCACCACCCAGTGTTTTCTGTTTACCTCAGTTTACTCCTTGCTTGGCTTCCTAGTGTGGTCCCAGTTAGAGATAGTGTGCGTCTGTTTGCTGTATTCGAGTTTTGCGAGTAAATTTAAAGTGATTGTTGTGTTTAGTAGTAGGTATTACTGTATCCCATCGTGTTAGTCACAGGGAACGTGAACTGGGAAACTTTGATGGAGAAAGATAAGAAAAGAAGACAAAGGGCTCAACAAACTGTACCCGAATGACACCAGCTCCTAAACGTCCATGAAGCACCTTCTGGATTTGAACTCCCCGGACCTTCAACAGGGTTCGCACAGGTCCCGGACGATGTGCTGATTCGTTTTACCAGTGGGACCTTACCAAATTCCCCGAATGTGATTGCCGCTTGAAAAACCAGACAGTATAACCCGTCACATTTGCGTGGCCTTTACGTGCATACCAGGGTCCGTGACCAGGGTTCTCCAGAGGTCTTCGTGAACTATTCACATTAGAACTGTTTGTATTTACTACTGCTTTACTTTTCACAAAATTCCGGGAGCTTGGAGAGGCGGCAGTCGGCACGCAAGTAATTGCAAATCTCTCCCAACGGCAAACGAACATCTTTCATAACAGTCGTAATAAGAACAAATAACACAACAATCACTTTGAATTTACTCGCAAAACTCGAATACAGCAAACAGACGCCCTATCTCTAACTGGGACCACACTAGAAAGCCAAGCAAGGAGTAAACTGGAGTAAACAGAAAACACTGAGTGGTGGGTGATTGATACAATAAAAGTGGGGTTGTGAGTTGTGAGTATGACATCTCATGTCACCTTGAGCTGTCAGTTGAATTCCGCCTTTCGCGGCCATTTTGTGGCGGGGAAAATTAATTTAAATCGCGAATTGTACGGTCACCAAAGCATCTGTGGAGCCTTCTACTTGCCACTCAAGTCCATTCTGGTGAGAAAGATGGCAATAATTGTAAGTTTTTCTATTTCACAGTTCCATGTTTTCCGTCGTACCGTCAGGAGCAAAATACTGCACACATCAAATAGGGCGATTGCATGTAGGGGACGCTTGCGGCACCGTTTGCCACCTGGGGACTTTAGGTTTATCAATTGGTATTGCAAATCGCCAAATCGTGTGTCATAACTGTCAATCGCGTGATTTTGGCACTTGAATAAATTAAAGCTACATTCACAACCTCCAAATTAACATCACAATACAGGTTTCCTGAATTGAGCGTCTCTTTCTGGCCCGTGACGTCACGTTCGATTGAACAGTAAATCGTCGCAGTCATAGTGTGCCAACATTGCCCCGATTCCGTGAGCCGAACGTGTGTTTTGATCATTTGATGGTGTTATTATTGGTATTTATACAGTTTTTACAAGTAGTTATGGTAAATAAATGTTGTGTGCCACTATGCAAGTCCACAAGTTATACAGTGATGGCCATAATACCTACACCATTAAAAGTATTAAAACTGGGACTTGGAACACGCACTTACCTGTGCTTTCTGAGCACGTCCATATATCGTTGATATATCCATTACAAAAATAGTTGTATCCGCGCATCAAATGCCTCTCTGGCAAATTCTTCTATGCGAAATATTCATTTGCAATATTCATTGAGAAGTTCGTTATATTTTTAGCGACTTTCCCAGCATGGTTGGCTTTAGAATTCAAAAAATAAAACGCACTTTCAACACGGCGGAGCAATGTAAATACAAATGGCGCGATCACTCATGGCACACTGTGCCCAGAACGTGCCGAAAACAGCTGCGCGGAAACGCGGATTCTCCATCTCTCTTTTGAGGAAACCTGTATTAGTGAGTCAAATTAACCGTGAAGGTTTGGCATATACGATTGTATGGAGTTGTTCACAACATCCAAATTAGCACTTTACGCCGCACTTGTAATTTGTACGCAACGCCAGACCTTGCAATGTCCAAGCTTTTGGGTTAATTTGAGCCACTAATTACAGAAATGCACAGACAGCGCAGAGTCGCCAGTCGGCATTTTCAAATAACATGACATCTCAACACTATTTGTTTTTGGACAGTTCTAAGTTCTAACCTCGGTTCTGACCCACGTTATCATTATAACCAAAGTTTGTGCTTTGTACCGTTTATAATGGAAATACAGAGGAATCGGCGACGAAGGAGATTGTTTTACAGGTATCTATATCGACTCACAAGCTTTTCCGCTAGATGGGGCGGCAAATTTCTACCCATTAATTTGGACGCTATGAATGGTGGGATTGGTGGGTCACACTAAGTACGAGTATAATTATTCGTATCAAGTGCAAGTGTTCAGTATCCTACTAATTTGGAGGTTGTGAATGTAGCTTAACATTTATCTCGCCACACCAATTGCCTGCTGTCATTAGTTTTCTTTTCATCTTTCTATAAAGTCCACGCTGAAAAATGCCCTATGAATGTTGTGTGCCACATCGCGCTCAAAATTCAACAGAACAGAAATGGCATAGAATTCCACAAGTTCCCTACCAATGAAGTCCTGAAGAAGCGATGGGCCGTTGTTCGACTTTTATTTGCAATTTGCAAAACATAAACAAACAAAACTAATCGATAATCTGGATCTGGCTCAAGCGCGCTGTGCCACCGAACCAAAGCCACCAAGTGGCGACAAGCTGAACCAACATCATGCAATTGCCCTATTGTTTGTCATTAGAAAAAAAGCGACAAGGTCTTGCTTCCTGACTTCATGGTGAATGTACTACGTAAGGGCTCCTCCATGGCTGTCACATTTTTTGGAGTTACAAAAATTTTGATATATGTAATACAGCTACAGTGCTCCTGACAGTACTATTTTTCATTCTATTCCATTTGCATCATGCACATGAAGGATCATGCACTACATGGTCTGTCCTGTCAGTTCTGTCACTCAACTGTCAATGTCATAATCAAGTCACAGTCCTTGTTGTTCACATTAGCACAACCACCCATTTACAAAATTTTTAACATCACACAAAGTACCAAAACAAAGCGGTGACCTTGGCGGAGCATACACTCCGCCAAATGACGGACATGGTGTTTATGTTCCGTCCTTGTCATTACAATTCCTTTCGTCTTTGCCCCTTATGATTATTCCTTCTTTTCAGGAAGGGTTGACGACTTTCCCGCGACTTTTTTAGTACCTACACACCATAGGTTTACAGTAGAGTAGTGTTTTCCTTCTTTGCTAATGGATTGAAGCTGTAGTAGTGTTTGTGTGTGTATTTCCTTCTTAAGCACAATTGATTGCTGATCCCAAGTCCCATTAGTCTCTTTTCATTTATTTTGTGAATAATCCGCAAATTTTCTTCTAGAATATCATTCCACATAGCATTTCAAGTAGGTTAACGTGGGTGGCCTACTTCGCTATCAGACCCATATTTTGAAATGACAAAGTAACTACTGTTTGGATGAGTGTGAACTTGGGAAATGGAAAATCTTTAGATACATTTTTTAAATACCCCAGTAATGTCTCGAACTTTGTGGTGCAATAAGATGAAAGAACCTGAGTTACTTTAACGTAGCTCATCAACTGACAGTGAATCACTGGGACGTAAACGACAACAAAAAAGCAGCAATTATTATTGAACCAAATACACAGACTTACTCTACAACGGGATCTTCCTTCACTTTCTTGGGACGCCCGGATTTGGCTTTCGTCGGCGTCTTGGTCTGATTCATGAAGTGAGAGAAGATCTCGGTCTGCTTCAGTAAGTAGTCGAAGCGCCTTCCCCGATCGGTCTCTAGCTTGGTCTCAAAATCTTCGCCCTTGCCCCTGGACGAGAGGGTGTCCGAGGAGGATCCATTCTTGAAATCAAACATCTGTTAGTTTGTAATGCCGGTTAGGTTCAATGAACTGACAAAATCTTACCGAATTTTCACCAGTGTCAGCCGTTTCCGCGCCTTCTTCGGGCTTCGACATGATCGCTTGATTAGTTGTTCCGACCGATGGACAACGTTTTTGTGTCGCACTGATGGTAAAAGACGCAATAGATTACCGTTTATGATCCAGAAAACACACAATAACGAGCGGGAAAACGCACACACACAACCTGCTATCGTGAAACAACGCCGGGAATGTAGTGACGTAACTGTCAAACCACAGAATTGTCAAACGTCACTGTCGACACTACAACGGCAATAAAAGTCACAACCGGTCACGCACGGATCGGTCACGTCACAACAGCTGGAATACGTGACCTTAAAGCGAAGCCCCGCTCGTACGAAGGTTGTACGTAAATCGCGCGCAAAAAAAAACGGAGACCCTGAAAATACTTTCAGACCTAATAATACCCTGGACGCACTATAGAAAGCTTAATGATCATTAACGATGGATCGTCATTTAACTTCCCTTGCTGTCTTTGTGACAAGCAAGGGAAACGTGAAACGTTCGTGCTAAAATGATCATTAACCAAGAAAACGTCATTATTTTCCCTATAGCTAATTTTCCCCCTTGCTGTCGCCAAGGGGGTCCAGGGTATTAGTTTTTCAACTTCTAGTTGTGTAGTGGTGATGTTTGTATGCATTTTGCGTGCACACTAGTGTGATCAATCAACATGGATAAATGCATCAACCTCACACCACACAACTAGAAACTAGAAGTCCGAAAACTTAATAGGACCTCATCAAAGTATTTTCGGTGTATCCGTTTATTTTGCGCGCAATCGTACAACTTTATACTTTATCATGCTGAGCATCGGTGACAAATTTCTTTAATAACTCCTCAAGGACGGTGTTGAATTGGTAAAATAAGCGTTGCAAAATCAATCCGTGTGGGTTTATTCCTTGACGGATTCTTACCATTTTGGTCTCTTTCGAAAGCTACAAGAATCTTCTTTGGTTTGAGCCCATTGGCATTTCCAATATAAAAAAATAATTTTTTCAAATGTCAAAATTTATTTTTTTTTTGGATTTCGGAAATGTCAATGGCCCGCCCGCCTTGTGCCTTGGAGAGCACGTTAAGCTGTCGGTCCACGGTTAAGTAGAGTAGCCATTGGCTAATAAAAAAAATATTTATTCATTTATTTATTTATTTATTTATTTATTGTTGGTCCCTGGAATGAGCCCATTAGTTTTTGGCTGTCATCTGTCAAACGGAAATGTCACTATTAAAGAATGACAGATGTTATACATCACGGAACTTGACTTGCAATGTACCGTTTGAGAGCCCATAAAATACTTCGTATATTCAGAACAGTTAAAAGTTTTCCTCTATCTATGATCTGTCAAATAATAAAAAATGTCAAAGTTCAAACTTTATTATTTAATTGTTCAAAATCTATCCGATGCATTATGCTGGCCTTACATTGAACATCAAATGCTGCAGCTTTCTTTGCAGCAGAGTTCTGATTGGAACTGACGCCTATTAATGCTGCCAGTGACCAACATTTGACCAATGAGAGCTCGGCAGCAAAAAAAGCTGCAGCATTTGATGCTCAATGTAAGGCCACCATTATGCTGGCCTTACATTGAGCATCATATGCTGCAGCTTTTTTTGCAGCAGAGTTAATTCTGATTGGAACTGACGCCTGTTATTGCTGTCAGTGACCAACATTTGACCAATGAGAGCTCGGCAGCAAAAAAAGCTGCAGCATTTGATGCTCAATGTAAGGCTACCATTAGGACCAAATTTGGCAGCAAGCAACAAAACAAAAGAGTCAAACCGAGTCTGCAGTTGCAGTCTTCCACCATTTTCCAGTCGAGCGGTATGAATTTTCAAAATTTGTCCTAGCCGTTGCCACCAAAGAGAGCCTCTCGCCCGAATTTTGACCAGAACGAATCGCTTTTAATGCAGGACTTCACTCAAAAATTCATTACTGCTCAACAATCAATTTTTTTCCAAAAAGTCAAACTGATATCGAAAGTACCTATATTAGATTGGGCGTCGTGTAGACCCATTTTCAAAATCGGCACGGTTCCGGTTTTCTGACGGTAATTTTTTCAAAATGAAATTTGTATATTCCGTGAGTTTGAAAAAACTACAATGCCAACTTTGACATGCGGTGACCACCACGAAATATTCATTTTAGGTGCAGACATGCTGGGAATAAAAGTTGGATAAAAGATTAGATTCATTTTTGGAACGAAAATTTTCGAAATTGGACTCACGACTTCCGAGTTTTCATCTCTATTATAGAAAAACCGCAAATTTCCCAACTTTTTATCCCGTGAACAGATTTCGCGTTGTTCAGGTGGACAAAGTTTGAATAAACCTTGCCCTCTGTTCTTCCACTCAACTCCACGCAGGGACTAACCAAAACAAAAAAAATAAATAAATGAATAAATCAACAATTAATCCTATCAAATAAACTCACAACAATTCAAAACGGTTTCATATAAAAAATGATAAATAAAATTCATACAACAACTTACTGAAACTATGAATCCAGCTGATCTGAATAGGTAGGCGCCTGGTAGGAAAAGGAGGGTTGTTCAAAATGTGGAACATTGATTTTCGAATAGCACAGTGAGCAGGGCAGCACGAAATGATTTGAAATGAACAGAATGAAAACAAGAATATAGCCGGGAATATCTGTTAAACGTCCGGTGAGCACTGTATGTAAATTGTAAATGAGCCCTCGAACAGTGTCGTATGGTGGATCGGTGCCGTGAGAAGTCCCTTTGACCTGACATTATAGCCCAGGCGCCAGGGAGCAAAAATCAGCTCAATAAGGAAATAATTGTTTCCTGTCTGGAAACTAGCTTAAAACGATCTGTGTGGCTTAGGTTTTGACATACTAATTTCCCCCCTTTCGGAAATGTCGGCGTCATGTCGCCATCATCAACAAGAAGTGCACCAGCGTGGTTTTTGCCGAATATCTTGATTTTAGGCCATCTGACAGCAAAAGATATAAGGAGTCATTTTGAAACCAATGAAATTCCCTATGGAATAGTTTTTAAATGACCTTTCTGCGACCTATGGTTTATGAGATAGAGCTTCTGGACGCGAGAGGCATTGTCGTAAAAGCTCCATGGCCACTTGACTCAAAAAACTAAAATGTCGATGTGACAAAAAAATTTCAAAATGAGATTTCTCGAGAATCCTTCATGCTATAGTTGCGGTGATGGTCTTAAACTCTTTCTCTTGAACCGTTGATTACGAATATAGAAAAGTCAAAAACGTCACATTGTACATATACAGGGTGTACTGAGGGAATCAAATCAGATCAGAGAAATTTTACATATTTCTTCGATTTAGCCTATATGTGACACTCTAAGCACCTAACACGAGTCCAATATCAATATGGATTTGCTCTATAAGCTTCATTTAATACACTAAAGAAGTGATAAGCTCACAGCTTTACTGTAAAATGTTTTGAAGGCCCTCTGAAATCATCAAAATATTAAAAATTCAGTACCAAGGAATGTATATAACAGTATATTATATACCAAGGGACCAAAGTGAATCTTTGATTTGGGGATTTGGGCCCAAACAGCCCTCGAGCAACAAACTTCACCCAAGGGATCAAAAATTCACTATTTGGTTCCTTGGTTTATAATATACTGTTACATACATTTCTTGCTACTGTAAATTTTGATGATTTCAGAGGGCCTTCAAAACATTTTACAGAAAGGCTGTGAGCTGACCACTTCTTGAGTGTATCAAGTGAAGCTTACAGAGCAATGCATATCGATATTGGACTCGTGATAAGTGCTTAGAGTTTCGCATAGGCTATATCGAAGGAATATGTCAAATTTTTCTGTTCTGATTTGATTCCCGTAGTACACCCTGTATATGTACAATGTGACGTTTTTGACTTTTCAATATTCGTAATCTACGGTTCAAGTGGAAGAGTTTAAGACCATCACCGCAACTATAGCATGAAGAATTCTCGAGTAATCTCATTTTGAATTTTTTTTTGTCACATCGACATTTTAGTTTTTCGAGTCAAGTGGCCATGGAGCTTTCACGACAATGACTCTCGCTTCCAGAAGCCCTATCTCAAAGACAATAGGTCGCAGAGAATTGATTGAAAAACCAGACTGTAAAGAATTTCATAGGCTTCAAAATGACTCCTTACATCTTTTGCTGTCAGATGACCCAAAATTAAGATATTCGGCAAAAATCACGCTGGTGCACTTCTTGTTGATGATGGCGACATGACGCCGACATTTCCGAAAGGGGGGAAACTAGTATGTCAAAACCTAAGCTACACGGATCGTTTTAAGCTAGTTTCCAGCCAGGAAACAATTATTTCCTTATTGTTTTCCCTGGCGCCTGGGCTATTAGGTAACGTTGTGAATATCGGTTCGAAAGCTGAGCTTTTCAGTCAGGTATCTAGGTTCTGAAGTGTCAATGATCTTTTTCAAAAAGCAAGCCATTATGACATAGATGACGATACTCAACGATCATTTTGTGGAAGTTCTTGCATCTTGAAAATTCGGAGGGCCCCCATTGGCCCCCTAAGGGACAAAATATCGAGTGCTGCGGGTCAAATCGCTTTTCTCGGTATAAAGTACACCTATGCAAAATCTCGTTACTGCAATCCAAAGTGTGGTATCGATGTGTTTTTAGGTGTGTACCGCTTTCACTATAAGAAAATTAGAGGAGTAAAAAAATATATTGACACTGCGACAGGCTCCAGGTCCGCAATAATCAACATTGTTGTACCTACCCCTTGAGGGAACTCGGTCAAAATCTCAAGTCACATAACTTCGTACTTATGTCGCCGGCGACAGTGTCGCTGGCCAATAGGTCGCGGGAACATAACCGTCACCCTGGCACCCGCTATGGCAACGTTGCAGGCACGCCGGCACAACGAAGCCGAGAACGAAGCACCTCTTGCCAGCTTCTTGCCCGCGTTTGCGCATTGGGGGGTGCCAAGGTAGCGCAGTAGAGATTCGCTCGTTTTTACTCATTACTCAGCCAAATCTTGAGTTCAGCGCAATAATTTTTTTAATACAGCGACAATTCTTCGATAATTGTTATGTTGCAAAATGCTTCGTAACAAGTTTCTTCGATACGCGCGAAAATTAAACACACTCTAGTAAACTTTCATCACTTTATTGCTGTAATGGTTGGACATGCTCAGAAGCGAAGTAGACCTTATCTTTGAATGTCTCTTGAAAGAAAAACCGTCACTGTCGCAAAACGTTCTGAACTCCACACGTTCACCATTTTGTCTTGGGGTCAGCTGTAATGGGATTTGAATAGCCGTATCTCGAAATGATCCGCTACCAAACTGCTGGTATCGAGGCTGGTATGTTGATTTTATTTCACATTTTCTTATTTTTCACATGGCTATTTGTATTCCAGACCAGTTGGCTACCGCCAGTTGGTTACCGCCAGTTGGTTACCGCCAGTTGGTTACCGCCAGTTGGCTACCGCCAGTTTACAGTCATTTAACCATTACTTCACCACTATAGTTAATTACCACCAGTTAATCACAGCAGTATCTAATCACTGATTAACGCCATTCGTCGCACTGGGTTATTTCCAACCTTCACTTTCACCACGCTGAAGTACCAACTAACAGCAGGCAGCACCACGCCTGCACCTGCAGCCGTTGGATCCACAGCAGATGCGATTCTGGTGAGACACACCCAACTCCGCTAAAATTAGTCACTTATTTAATTATTTTCCTCCTCGGTAAATTGTGCACAATATAGGTACTAGCTGTAGGGTTTAGTTACTTAGGTAGGACTTACTACGTTTACGGATTGGTAAAGTGTTCTCCATCATGAACATCTTTCATCTCTATAATTTCTTCAATCTTTATTTACCTACTGTGTTGATACCTGGTTGAGTAGTTAATTAATTACCATTCCAATTACCATTATTATTAATTACTTACATTCATTTAACTTAACCTTCTGTAAAATTCTATTTGATTTGCGAAGAAACGAATATTACCATCATTGTTTACTTTAATTTACTTGAACCGTGTGAAGTTACCTTTGCTGAATAAGCTCAACCACCTGAAAAGTAGCGAACGTTTCTATCTGGTTTTGAGGTAGGTTTTGAGGCGAACCAGCCGCTAAATGGGGAACTATAGGCAAAACGGATTGTAGAGGGCGACGTGTTCCATGCACCCATATTGACAGTTAACGTACATAACCTCAAAGAAATGCAAACAAATGTACGGAAAGTATGCAATGTCCTTTTCTTATTTTTGGAAAATTCCACTACATTTGGCGAACGGCACTCAGCTTTTTGGTTAGAGCGGGTCGTGGGTTTTTTTCTTGCACGTCACACAACATAAATTTATATCGCGCCAACCAGGAATGTTGGTGTGAAGCTTTATTTCGGGGGAGTCTACCCTGGTTTACCCCAACCCAAACGTGCTATAGTGAGACGTAGCTACTAAGCAAAACTGAAGTAAATGTTAAAGTGAAGGACAACTATTAATTTGAGAGTAGTTAAAGAGTTACAACAAAATTTTAGTTTTTGACTATTTAATGAAAATTAAGATTGGTTTTGTATAATAATAAATGTTGATATATGAATTTTTAGAAATGTTGAACTGAGTGAAATAATTTCGTATTTATTCGTAGCGTATCGTTGTTAATCCTGAGCCGTCCCGTGACGACAATCCTTGGACGCGAGAAGTTCAATAGTGAGAACTCATCAAACACACCCCCCGGGCATTTTCGTAAATTAAAGAAACTACAAGCTACGACCTATCTTAAATAGTGACGTCTGTCACAGAAATCTTGGGCCCAAGTAATCGGTGTCAGTTTTTTAGGCGCAAACCTTGTGCGGAAATAAAAATTGGTACGTATACTGTTCTCTAAAATACTTAAATTCCTAAGGTTAGTGGATAATTATTGTAAAATTCTCACGGACAGGAGCGTCGCCCTGGAATGTGCCTCGGAAAATATTGCTGTCTCGCTGCTTGGTGCTGACGTCTCGGTCAGATTGCGGACGGAGTCCTATCGAGGAGAATTTCGAGACAATGCGTAGCTCCAGCAGGGACAAGAAGATTTCTGTCGGCGTCACGGCGATGCTGACAAATGCTGACGGGTGTACAGCGTGGTAGAGAAAATACAGATGCGGAAATACAGATGATGGAACCGTTGTTAAAAAGTAAAGATGAATAAAGATGAATGATGATATCGATAAGTAAAGTTGCGTGTACGTCGTCGTGCGGATTTCTCGATCCTGCCTTAGACCTTGCAGACAGATAGACGGAATTTCCTGATATTTCGACGTGGACATACATATAATTTTTACACGTGGGAGTCGAAGTTGGAGGTTGGACCTAAAATTGATATTTTGTACCTATTTGAATACCTAATCAATAAATATCTTACCCCAGCACATCGGGCACTTATTTCAAAGAAGAATCTGGTCAGATCTGGCACGGATGGCCCACCAAAATTCGGAAAATCCACGATGGCTAGGGATTCTTGAATATTCACGTGAATTTTATACGACGTCTCTTTTTCATCGTCTATTGAAAGAAACCCTACTCAAAAACCGTTCGCTTCTATCTCGATGCCTCTGAGCCGAACACAAACTCTTATCGGTTCACGCGCGATTTATTTGAAATGCCTAGGTACCTACTCTGTAATTTAGTACCTAAGTACCTACGTACCTACATACAAAGCAGACTATACTTCGCGCGGAAAATAAAATCGTTACACCACCCTTCTCCAAAAAAAATAAAAAATTAATGAATAATTTTTTCTTGTGATAACCTTCTGTCGTTGATGCTTATCATGCTACAATTTGGATCGATATCTGCGCGTATCATACGTCCTTACGGAGACAAAAATCGGTGAGTCATAATCGGTAGTGGACAAATTGGGGAAGTCTGCCAAACATAACATAATCAAAACGAAGAAGTGCCAATAAATTGAGAAGAAACTTATTTTTAGATAATCTGCTTTAGATTACTAAAATCCAAAAATGAAGAAAAAAAAATACCTAGTTTAGAAATTATGATACACTATGTACAAAGGAAATATTTACACAAAAGGAAATACTGAGTTCCAGTCAGGAATCTTTAGAATTTCTAGATACAAAAGACTGAATAATCAATCGATTTCGGAAAAGTGAGCCACGGCAATACAAATGTGAACAGATTCACCGGAAAATTTGTATTACTCTCTAGGCTACAAAACGATAGGAATTTCTCGATTTTATCGAGAAGAAACTTTCGGTAAAAGGAGACGGTAAGGTAAGAAAATTGTTACATGAACAACTACGGTAGGTACGATAATTTATCCAACAGAAATGTCGGAATTGGAACCAAAGTATGGTTTCAAATCTTTCACATGCCATTTTCCGGCATCGGATCCATTCATGTTGTTAAGGTGATAACAAAGATTTGAGGCTTTCCTCCGGACAATACAAAGAACAAATTTCGACGCTAACTTAGCCGCAAATTGATTCGAAGCATCTGAAAGCACTTTGTTCCGTCGCCATACTTTATCCCCAACTTTAAAGGATATGTCGCGCTTCCGCAAATTGTACACCTTAACATTCTTCTGATAGGCAGCGTGAAGATTTCGTTGAACATTTTCAAATATTTGCTTGAGACCGTCACTTATTTCTGTTGCGTAGGTTTCTCGGTCTATTCCAGGTAGAAGTTCTACATCTTTAACAGTTTCGATTTTTCCGTAATAATTCCCGCTAAGAGGAACGTTTCTGCCAAAATTAAGGAACGTCGGCGAGAATTTTGTCGCTTCGTGCTTCGCCGTATTAATTGCGTGGGCAATTTTCGGAAGTTCTTTGTCCCAGTATTTGTGTCCTTGTTCGCCGATGTAGCATCTGATTGCGGTTCCGACTGTTTTGTTGTTTCGTTCCACGAAATTGCATTGTGCCGAATAATAAGGGGTGAACCATATTTTCTGGACGTTGTAGGATGTTGCCAAATTTTTGAAAACGTGTCCTGCGAACTGTCGGCCGTTGTCGCACAAAATAAATTGTGGAACCCCAAACTTCAAAAAGACGTCATTTTCCACATGTTTCACCACGCTCTTTGCGTCGGCTTTTCTTAGCGGAAAGAGCAACGTATACTTCGTGAACCAGTCACCGACGACGAGTAGATATGTATGACCGTTCACAGAGCGAGGAAATGGTCCCATGAGGTCAACGGCGATCACTTGCCATGGGAAACTCACCCTTTTTTCGGTGCCCATCAATCCAATGCGCGATTGACTCGGAATTTTCTGTTCACCGCATACCTTGCACGACCTAACAAACTTGCGAACATCATGCCGCATTTTCGGCCAATAATAACTCTCTTGAATGCGAGTCAAAGTTTTAGCGAAACCAAAATGAGCGGAAGTGGGAGGATCGTGACAGGATTTAATGATTGACGACCGCTGTGATTTAGGAATTACGAGTTTCCACTCGCGCAAATTTGAACTGAAAGGAAGATTTTTGGGAAGGTGTTTATACAACAAATCGTTCTCAACTTTCCACTGAGCGAAAAGCTCAGGATTTTTCACAACTTGGTCACGCATCGATTTATACCAACTGTCTAACTGATCCAAAACCACCTCTACCGCTGAAATTTCCGGAGTTGGACACGCCGGAATCCTGGAAAGAGCGTCTGGAACGACATTATGAGTCCCTTTCCGGTGGATCAGATTGAAAGAATGTTGACGCAGACGCACCGCCCATCTAGCCAATTTGCCAGTGGGGTTAGAGAGATTATTCAACCATAAAAGACTGTGATGGTCAGTGATTACAGAAAATTTGACCCCTTCTATGTACGGTCTGAAGGTCTCGATACAAAAAATGACACTAAGAAGCTCTCTTTCTGTTACACTGTAATTGCGTTCCGATCGGGAAAGTCCGCGACTGGCATATGCGATGACACGCTCTTGATCATCGATTGTCTGCGTCAAAACTCCACCTAGTCCAGTGTCAGATGCATCGGTTTGGATTGTGAACGGTTCGGAAAAATTAGGAGGACAAAGAATTGGCGCTGAGACAAGTGCTTTTTTGATTTTTAGGAAAGATACCTCAGCTTCGGGAGACCATGTGATAGACTCTTTTTTCCTTCGACTTTTCAAAAGATCATTTAGCGGAGATACTAGGGTAGAAAAACTATCAATAAATCTTCGATACCAACTACACATTCCTATAAATCTTTTTATTTCGGTCGTAGTAGTGGGTCTAGGATAATTGACAATACACGTGACTTTTTCAGGATTCGTTCGGAGACCTTGAGAATCGATTACAAAACCGAGATATTTTAAAGATGTTCGGAAGAATTCACATTTTTCGAGATTTACTGTCAGATTGGCTTCTTGAAGTCGTTCTACAACCTCCCCTAAAAGTTCTACATGTCGATCGAAAGTGGAAGATACTATAATTAAGTCGTCCAAGTATGCAAAAATCTCAGGTTCAAATTTAGGACCAAAAAGAGAATCAACTAACCGCTGTTGTGTCTGCGCACTGTTACGCAATCCAAAAGGCATTACTACAAATTGGAAAAGACCTCTTCCAGCTACACTGAACGCTGTTTTCTCTTTTGATGCTTCATCAGCCAACGGGATTTGCCAAAAAGCTTTACGCAGGTCGATACTAGATATGTATTTTGCATCCCTGAGCATATTGAGAATCCGGTCGATTCGCGGAAGAGGGTAGGAATCGTGTTTGGTTACTTCATTAATTTTTCTGCCGTCGAAACAAAATCTATAATCGCCGCTAGACTTTTTAACCAATAAAACTGGACTCGACCACGGACTTTTGGATGGTTCGACAACCCCGAGCTTTAACATCTCGTCTAGTTCATCATTTAGAATTTTCAACATATAAGGAGAGAGAGGATATTGTTTGATTCGGAAGGGGGTTGCATCCCCGGTATCTATTTTCAAAGATATTTTGTCCGTTCGACCTAAGCGATTTTTATTACCAATTTTTTCAAACCTTTCTATAATTGATTTAGTTCTAAGTGATTGCTCGGGATCTAAATTTTCTAGAGAACACAAATGATCAGAAGTGACATCGATCTCATCTATTCTAAACACGTCGCCATTTTTCAAATCGTTAGAAAATCTTTGAGCTAGCCAACTTTCGTTTTTGAAGTCAATGTTAATTTCGAATTGTTTGCAGAAGTCTGTCCCTAAAATGAAAGATTGAGAGACTGAAGGTACAACCAAAGCGCGTATAATCTGACATGTTTTTTCGACACAAATAGGTAAGTCAACAACACCAGTAACGGGCTGTTTCGCGCCGTCAGCTGTGTTTATAAACTTGCAGGGAGAAGAACTGGATTTCACATTGCACCTGGACAAAATTTTTAAACCTCCAGCGCCCACCACTGAGACAGTCGCGCCGGAATCAAGAAGAGCTGTGATCGGCTGATCGAAGAGATTAACTGTAACATAAGGTCTGTTATCAGAAAGTTGTTTAGAGAATAAAGGTTCTATTTTATTAGAAGATTTCGAGATATTATTCTGATAAAAATCAGATACAACCTTTTTCCAACTGGTCCAGTCTTGCAAATTAAAGTTTCTATGATACACGGAATCTAGCGATATTTTGTTATGTACAATCTGAACAGAATTTTTACGATATACCGGGTGAGAAGAATTTTTATTATATACAGGGTGAGAAGAATTTTTATTATATACAGGGTGAGAAGAATTCTTATTATTTACCAGTTTGGCCTTAGGATTTTCATGACGAGAGAAAGGACGGCCACGTAAGCTCCTCTCGAAAATCAGTTTCCCTGACATTTTTTACACGAATTTACGGTCTCATTCGGCGCACCACACCGGAAACAAAATTTGTTTCTCTTCAACGTACAATTTGAGAATGTATGATTAGTTCCCTTACAATTCCAACATACAACTGGCTCACTAGAATTTTTCTTCTGGTTGTTTTTAACGAATTTACCTGACGATTTCGATGGTGTTGAAGGACGAGAACCTCTGAAGTGAGTTCTTGAAGAATTATTGTTGGTATCCGATCGGCTCGACGAAAGTAATCGGGAAGAAGAACAATTTTCAGCGACAAATGCCAATTCAGGTTCCAACAAATTCAAAGCATTACTCTTCTGCGAAGTCGAAATTGAAGTGCGAGAATTCACATTCAGAAAGTTTTCATCTTCCAACCGTTTTACCAGCTTATTTAATTCAGCAACTGTTTGAATATCCTGTAAAGCCAAGGCAGTGGAATATTCGGGAATAAGAAGTCTTCGAATCCATTTTATTTTCGTTGTTTCTGCAGGCGGTCTGGATAAACGACTGAAAAGTGTATTCATCGTTGCAAAATAAATCGTGACACTTTCGGAACGCATTTGTTTTCGTTTCTTTATGATTTCCCACATTTCTTCGTCATAATCTGCTATATTGAAGTCTCGTTTTAATGCTTCCACCAGAGAATCCCAATCACTTACATCTGATAATATTTGTCGATACCAGTATCGGGCTTGACCCACGAATAAATCTCGTGCAGACGTAAAAAGTTCGGATTTGCTTACATGTCGCGCTTTCATAAGTTCTTCAATATTTTCAAGAAAAGGAATTACATTTTTTCGTTCTCCGTTGAATGTTTCACCCCATTTATATACAGGTACGGCTTTTGAGGAATATGCTGTAATCACTTGTTGAGTTTGAGCCGCTGCAGCTCCTTGAATGTTAGATGTCGGTGAACTCACGGTTTGAGATAAAGAAACATTTTGTTGCGCAATAGCAGCTGTGTCTGCTTCCTTCACTCGTTCATGTAAATCAGCGTCGAGTTCTATGCACCTTGCATAGGCTTCGTTTTTAAAATCCGTTTGGGCTTCTGCTCCAGCTTCGTTGGAACTAATTGGTAGACGTAAGGCACGGGCAGTAACGTGAAAGATTCTAGATCTCAAACGTTTGTATAGAGAATCGGAAGTAGGACCTTCGAATTCACCAATCAATATGTTGATGGAATCAATTATACTGTTGATGGCTTCCTTTTCGGTATCATATTTGAAAAGTGGATCTTTCAAAGAATTCGGATCTGTACCAGCTTTTCGCTCTACGTCTAACAGTCGACTCAATATTTTTCTTCGCCTGTCTTGATCATTACTTGAGATTACCTTTCGAATTCGTAGCTCATAGTTTAATTCATCGTTCAATAAATGAACCGCTTTGAAAGATGGATCCATTTTTTTTTAATTGGAGATAATTATTAAAATACTCAAAAAATTAAAAAGAGATAATTTTAGATAAGGAAGAGCAATAAGGACTTCTAACAATAAATTAAACAAGTCCGCAACAAAAACTATAGATAAGGAAATGACCTAAAGAAAACGATTAACCGCTGCAAAAAGATTTTAAGGCACTATAGGTACCTACGATGTACGTACGTGGATAAAACAAGTTACAATTGACACAAAAAGAAATTACGGAAATTTCTGGAAAAATGTATCGATTTCATCCGCACAATGAAACGCACCTTCACGATAAAACCACTATATTCTATCACTGCTAGAAGTGAGAAAATTTTCTTCGGAATTTTACTTTCAACTCTCCAAGAAATCCTACACTTTAATCGGCCTAGACGTTAGGGCGCCATTTTTATGCAATGTCCTTTTCTTATTTTTGGAAAATTCCACTACATTTGGCGAACGGCACTCAGCTTTTTGGTTAGAGCGGGTCGTGGGTTTTTTTCTTGCACGTCACACAACATAAATTTATATCGCGCCAACCAGGAATGTTGGTGTGAAGCTTTATTTCGGGGGAGTCTACCCTGGTTTACCCCAACCCAAACGTGCTATAGTGAGACGTAGCTACTAAGCAAAACTGAAGTAAATGTTAAAGTGAAGGACAACTATTAATTTGAGAGTAGTTAAAGAGTTACAACAAAATTTTAGTTTTTGACTATTTAATGAAAATTAAGATTGGTTTTGTATAATAATAAATGTTGATATATGAATTTTTAGAAATGTTGAACTGAGTGAAATAATTTCGTATTTATTCGTAGCGTATCGTTGTTAATCCTGAGCCGTCCCGTGACGACAATCCTTGGACGCGAGAAGTTCAATAGTGAGAACTCATCAAACACACCCCCCGGGCATTTTCGTAAATTAAAGAAACTACAAGCTACGACCTATCTTAAATAGTGACGTCTGTCACAGAAATCTTGGGCCCAAGTAATCGGTGTCAGTTTTTTAGGCGCAAACCTTGTGCGGAAATAAAAATTGGTACGTATACTGTTCTCTAAAATACTTAAATTCCTAAGGTTAGTGGATAATTATTGTAAAATTCTCACGGACAGGAGCGTCGCCCTGGAATGTGCCTCGGAAAATATTGCTGTCTCGCTGCTTGGTGCTGACGTCTCGGTCAGATTGCGGACGGAGTCCTATCGAGGAGAATTTCGAGACAATGCGTAGCTCCAGCAGGGACAAGAAGATTTCTGTCGGCGTCACGGCGATGCTGACAAATGCTGACGGGTGTACAGCGTGGTAGAGAAAATACAGATGCGGAAATACAGATGATGGAACCGTTGTTAAAAAGTAAAGATGAATAAAGATGAATGATGATATCGATAAGTAAAGTTGCGTGTACGTCGTCGTGCGGATTTCTCGATCCTGCCTTAGACCTTGCAGACAGATAGACGGAATTTCCTGATATTTCGACGTGGACATACATATAATTTTTACACGTGGGAGTCGAAGTTGGAGGTTGGACCTAAAATTGATATTTTGTACCTATTTGAATACCTAATCAATAAATATCTTACCCCAGCACATCGGGCACTTATTTCAAAGAAGAATCTGGTCAGATCTGGCACGGATGGCCCACCAAAATTCGGAAAATCCACGATGGCTAGGGATTCTTGAATATTCACGTGAATTTTATACGACGTCTCTTTTTCATCGTCTATTGAAAGAAACCCTACTCAAAAACCGTTCGCTTCTATCTCGATGCCTCTGAGCCGAACACAAACTCTTATCGGTTCACGCGCGATTTATTTGAAATGCCTAGGTACCTACTCTGTAATTTAGTACCTAAGTACCTACGTACCTACATACAAAGCAGACTATACTTCGCGCGGAAAATAAAATCGTTACAAGTAGAAAGTGCTCAAAGAAGAGTTGAGGCCGGGAGGGAGCCCCACTGAGAGGGAATAAAAAAGAGCTGGTGCAAACTGCAAAGGTATGGTCTTTTGGAACTGTTACAGCCTGATACACAACACGTCACTACCAATTTTTTCAACGCGATTTTGGGCTTATCGGCGTTTCTACTTTTCAACTCACGAAGTAACGCAAACCGCTGGTTCCTATGCTGAGTGCTGACAAATAAAAATGAAACGACAATTACAAAGTTGGGGTTATGTACGCTTAAAATGACACTGATGACAGCTGGGGTGCATGGAACACGGGCGCCATTACTTCAGGCGTTTGCCACTATAGTTCCCCATTACCATCGCTCCTGTGACGCAACCAGCAGCTGGTTGGCGTCCAAAATTAGAACACAACACCCACCCCTAGCACCGACTAGAGTGGCCGGCACTTGACGTCAACAGGAGACCTCCGACTCGTGACAGCGCATTAATTTTTTTAATACAGCGACAATTCTTCGATAATTTATCCTTGTATTTATTACAATCAAAGAAAATTATATTACCAAGTAGGTACTAGTTATAAGATTACTATGGCCGCACGCACTTGAGACGCACTTTTGCACGAACGGGCCTTCGCTTTCATGGATTCATGAACGTCACTTCAAGAACAATGCTTCAAGGTCATGGACTTCAAGGTAATTTGAATTTTTTTTTCGAGCAACGCCGAACTCGCCCGATCGATTACGGGCAGTTAGCGCGACAATTTCAAGCGCGACAGGCCACAAGAGCGACAGGTTGAATAGCACATTTCGTGGAACTTATGCGCAAGCGTGATATCGAATATTGACGGATAAGCGAGTCTGCCGTCAACTGTCAACTGTCGAATTTTGCGCGAGTTCCGTTCTCTCAGAGACTCTCAGCTAGGACTCTCTGACTCTCATCAGTTCTATATAATCCGTACTACACTTCTGTAGCGAAAGTTGCCTAAAAACCACGATTTTAGGCAACATTCGCCACATCAGTGTACTGCGGAATGTATTTTACTCCCAGAGACTTTTCTCACAAGATTCAAGAATAGCGGCCCTGCTCTCTGTTTCGTGATGCGTGATGGCTTCATCCTCAAAGAAAGTGCGAATTCGCTCAAGTGAACATGATGTGCCGGCTGTCTGATTTGCAGCCCTCAAAAGTGCACCATTTTGTAGCGCCGTGTTTTAAACGATGCACGTTCATTCCCATGTGGAAATTAGCACGTTGGAATTTCACGTTTTGTTGGTTATGTCGGTTTGTTATTGTTATTGACTCGCAGAACTGTCATTTTCTGCCAAAAATCTCGTGCATGCGCTCAGCTCCGTGCAAAACGTGTGACCTTGAAAATTCCATGAAATGACCTATAAACATGGCAACATGGCCATCTAGTTTGACGGAAATGTCAAAAACTTGAAAAAATGCAATCCCCTCTCTACAAGAACCCTTCCCACCCTCCAAAAGCGCTAGGCAACGTCGCACTGTCGCGTTTGTTGCTTTATTATTGTTTGATTTGTTGTCCATGTGTCCATGTGGCCCATATAATAATGCCAGTTTATGAACAAAGGTAGGTAAAAGGTAAAACAAATAGAGTTTGGAGGGAAATTGGATTTGATTTAAATTTATGTATGTAGATGATTTAAAGGTGTATTTTTTAGTGACTCCGGAGAGACACAATCGAGGACACAATAGTCATTTCGAGGGAGGATATATTTCCTGCCTTGGGACTTGAGGCTGGGTTTCTTCCACCAGAAGTGGTTGATATCCTTGTCAAAGACCCTTGTGATAATCCCAGGCTCGCTCAAATCAAAGGGTGAGCAAGTCGTCACCACCGTACCGGGGAATTCTAAAATGCAGGTCAGCCAAGCCTGCAGGTCAGCAGAAATCGTACCTATACCCCATTCACTTGCCTTGTGGAACACATACCTACACACTCATATGCCTTCTACGTCGGCAAAATATTCTTGCAGGTCGGCATACCGTTGCTGTCACCTTCTCCGAGCACTTCCAGACAATTTTCGTGGTCCTCCAGGTCCTTGGACGTCTGCTGCTGGCGATCAAAGTGAGAAAATTTAGCAGGTCGGCGAAAATTCTTGCAGGTCGGCATACAGGCCGTTGCTGTCACCTTCTCCGAGCACTTCCAGACAATTTTCGTGGTCCTCCAGGTCCTTGGACTTTTGCTGCTGGCAATCTAAGTGGGAAAATTTTGCAGGTCGGCAAAAATTCTTGCAGGTCGGCCTACAGGCCGTTGCTGTCACCTTTCCCGAGCACTCCCAGACAATTTTCGCGGTCCTCCAGGTCGTTGGACGTCTGATGCTAGCAATCAAAGTGAGAAAATTTTGCAGGTCGGCGAAAATTCTTGCAGGTTGGCATACAGGCCGTTGCTGTCACCTTTCCCGAGTACTCCTAGACAATTTTCGTGGTCCTCCAGGTCCTTGGACGTCTGCTGCTGGCAATCAAAGTGGGAGAATTTTGCAGGTCGGCAAAATTTCTTGCAGGTCGGCCTACAGGACGTTGCTGTCACTTTCCCCGAGCACTTTCAGACAATTTTCGTGGTCCTCCAGGTCCTTGCACGTTTGCTGCTGGCGATCAAAATGAGAAAATTTTGCAGGTCGGCAAAAATTCTTGCAGCTCGGACCACAAAAATTGTCTGGGAGTGGTCGGAGAAGGTGACAGCAACGGCCTGTATGCCGACCTGCAAGAATTTTTGCCGACCTGCAAAATTTTCTCATTTTGATCGCCAGCAGCAGACGTCCAAGGACCTGGAGGACCTAGAAAATAGTCTGGGAGTGCTCGGGGAAGGTGACAGCAACGGCCTGTAGGCCGACCTGCAAGAATTTTTGCCGACCTGCAAAATTTTCTCACTTTGATCGCCAGCAGCAGACGTCCAAGGACCTGGAGGACCACGAAAATTGTCTGGGAGTGCTCGGGAAAGGTGACAGCAACGGCTTGTAGGCCGACCTGCAAGAATTTTTGCCGAGCTGCAAAATTTTCTCACTTTGATCGCCAGCATCAGACGTCCAACGACCTGGAGGACCGCGAAAATTGTCTGGGAGTGCTTGGAGGAGATGACAGCAACGGCCCGTATGCCGATCTGCAAGAATTTAGGCCGACCTGCAAAATTTTCTCACTTCGATCGCCAGCAGCAGACGTCCAAGGACCTGGAGGACCACGAAAAGTGTCTGGGAGTGCTCGGGAAAGGTGACAGCAACGGCCTGTGGGCCGACCTGCAAGAATTTTTGCCGACCTGCAAAATTTTCTCATTTTGATCGCCAGCAGCAAACGTGCAAGGACCTGGAGGACCACGAAAATTGTCTGAAAGAGCTCGGGGAAAGTGACAGCAACGTCCTGTAAGCCGACCTGCAAGAAATTTTGCCGACCTGCAAAATTCTCCCACTTTGATTGCCAGCAGCAAAAGTCCAAGGACCTGGAGGACCACGAAAATTGTCTGGAAGTGCTCGGAGAAGGTAACAGCAACGGCCTGTTTGCCGACCTGCAAGAATTTAGGCCGACCTGCGAAATTTTCTCACTTTGATCGCCAGCAGCAGACGTCCAAGGACCTGGAGGACCACGAAAATTGTCTGGAAGTGATCGGAGAAGGTAACAGCAACGGCCTGTAGACCGACCTGCAAGAATTTTTGCCGACCTGCAAAATTTTCTCACTTTGATCGCCAGCAGCAGACGTCCAAGAACCTGGAGGACCACGAAAATTGTCTGGGAGTGCTCGGGAAAGGTGACAGCAACGGCTTGTAGACCGACCTGCAAGAATTTTTGCCGAGCTGCAAAAAATTTTCACTTTGATCGCCAGCATCAGACGTCCAACGACCTGGAGGACCGCGAAAATTGTCTGGGAGTGCTCGGAGAAGATGACAGCAACGGCCCGTATGCCGATCTGCAAGAATTTAGGCCGACCTGCAAAATTTTCTCACTTCGATCGCCAGCAGCAGACGTCCAAGGACCTGGAGGACCACGAAAAGTGTCTGGGAGTGCTCGGGAAAGGTGACAGCAACGGCCTGTGGGCCGACCTGCAAGAATTTTTGCCGACCTGCAAAATTTTCTCATTTTGATCGCCAGCAGCAAACGTGCAAGGACCTGGAGGACCACGAAAATTGTCTGGGAGTGCTCGGGAAAGGTGACAGCAAGGGCTTGTAGGCCGACCTGCAAGAATTTTTGCCGAGCTGCAAAATTTTCCCACTTTGATTGCCAGCAGCAAAAGTCCAAGGACCTGGAGGACCACGAAAATTGTCTGGAAGTGCTCGGAGAAGGTAACAGCAACGGCCTGTAGACCGACCTGCAAAATTTTCTCACTTTGATCGCCAGCAGCAGACGTCCAAGAACCTGGAGGACCACGAAAATTGTCTGGGAGTGCTCGGGAAAGGTGACAGCAACGGCTTGTAGGCCGACCTGCAAGAATTTTTGCCGAGCTGCAAAATTTTCCCACTTTGATTGCCAGCAGCAAAAGTTCAAGGACCTGGAGGACCACGAAAATTGTCTGGGAGTGGTCGGGGAAGGTGACAGCAACGGCCGGTATGCCGACCTGCAAGAATTTTTGCCGACCTGCAAAATTTTCTCAATTTGATCGCCAACAGCAAACGTCCAAGGACCTGGAGGACCACGAAAATTGTCTGGGAGAGCTCGGGGAAGGTGACAGCAACGGCCTGTAGGCCGACCTGCAAGAATTTTTGCCGACCTGCAAAATTTTCTCACTTTGATCGCCAGCAGCAGACGTCCAAGGACCTGGAGGACCACGAAAATTGTCTGGGAGTGCTCGGGGAAGGTGACAGCAACGGCCTGTAGGCCGACCTGCAAGAATTTTTGCCGACCTGCAAAATTTTTCCACTTGGATTGCCAGCAGCAAAAGTTCAAGGACCTGGAGGACCACGAAAATTGTCTGGAAGTGCTCGGAGAAGGTGACAGCAGCAGTATGCCGACCTGCAAGTATTTTTTGCCGACGTAGAAGGCATATGAGTGGGTAGGTATGTGTTCCACAAGGCAAGTGAATAGTGAATGGGGTATAGGTACGATTTCTGCTGACCTGCAAAATCGGCTGACCTGCATTTTAGTGACACCCCATCGTACCTACTTGCATCCAGGACCAGGATAGAAGATGGTCCCTTCAGGCTAAGATGGCCATCAGGTAGGGTGACAGGCAAATACCTAATTGTGGACATGGTCACTGTCTCTTATAGGTACCTACATAATTTTGTTGTTTTCAAAAGAATTTTGACCTGTAAGAAAGGCCTCGCCGGCTGCTATTACTACCAAATACACTGCTCCAATAACTTGACACATCTTATCACCATTTTGCGGCCACTACTTTGTGGGTAAGATTTTTCAAATCCATCAACTCATTCAAAAGATATCGGCCGACAAAGTCGCGGTCACGAAATGGTGATGGGTCGAATTATTGGACCAGTGTAATTATTACTCAAATCAAATAATTGAAAGGCTTTGGATTTATCTACTTGGGTGTATTTTTCAGCCCCTGCGGAGAGACACTTTTTGCAATGGATGCCTGCTAGCCTCCAAGTTTTAAGGGAGACAATAAGGAGCTAAGTCATTTCCGGAGTAAGGTGGTCACTTCTTGGTCCCAGAGGACAGACCTGAAGCTGCTAAAAAAAATTCATACCTACGCGGGCGGACACCCCCCTCCCTTCCCCATGGATTTACCAAGCTCATAAATTTGATCATCAAATTAAATATAAACTCGCAGTGCTGTTGTTCAAACAACAGTGAAATGCCCATGGTTTAGTTGGTAAATCGATAATATTATGAAGGCCTGGTACAACCGGAGGTCAATTTTTGATTTCAAGTTATCTAAGTGGTAATAGTTCAATAATTTATTATTATAGATACCTACTCATTCGATTTTTGTAATTGCTGATTTTTTATTATTTTAATACATATATTTACGTTCACAACAAATGCTGTAGACTTTTGTGCTTTTAGTCCTTCACCATAGTTGTTTTTACAACATACTCCTATTACATTCATACCTGATACCTCTGCCATACATTTAGCTATCATTCTTTTCAAGCATTCCCATTCACCCAATACCTATGGAGTCTAACTCCAGGATTTTTGTCTAAAGCAATGAGGCTTTCAATTTTACATGTCTTTATCTATTTCGTCAGCTCTTCTAAATTAAGATGGGTCACAGATTCATCAATAAGAATGTCGTAGTCTCCTGCTTTTTCCGGATTTTCACAATTTATGATTCTTCCTGTATAGCAAATAAAATTTTTAACACAGTCGCAATAGTTGAAGAAAATCTTTCATTCTATTCTGAACAGTTTCTTCAATTCTTTGTCTCTCACAGATAGAGATAACAAAAAAAGTTTTGAAATCCCACCTGGTGCGTCTATACAGGGTGGTCCGACTTTTATGTCAGTAAATTTAAGGGTCGATAGAGAATGAAAAATGAAGGGGACTTTTTCCAGAAAAAATATTTGAAAAACGCCTAATAACAGAGATACAGCCCTTCAAAGTTAGAAATAAATAATCGTTTTTTCCGCATAATTTTTGAACTGTTCAACCGATTTGATTGAAAATAGAACCAAATGTTTACTGAAATTATCCCCTGTCGAACAATCATAACACGTTCCATAAAAAAGTTTCAGGGGCGTAGACATTAGGGGGTGTTCCTACTTTTCCTCCCCTATTTTTCACCTCCCAAGTTATTTTTGGAAACTGTTTATAATTTTGAATTCTACGTTCAATTTAGAAGAAAAAGTCACCCCCGCAAAATTTTGATTAGAGGCTTCGTTTAGGAGATATTTGAGTTTAAAACTTTGGAAAACATCCCGAAATCGCCACTTTCCAGAGCCCAAATTGTTTTTTCCTGAAAATTTCTCGTGTTTTGGAAAAAATGGTGGTTTATCAACTTAGAAATTCTAGAAAACCTATTTCAGCTGAGAAATCATGAGTTTTTTTGGATTTTAATTTTTAGACCTTTAAAAGTTGTGCTTTTGAGATGTTTTCCAAACCTTAAATCCTAAATATCTCCCAAACAAAGCCTCTAATCAAAATTTTACAACAGTAATTTTTTCTTCCAAATTAAACGTATAATTCAATATTATGAACAGTTTCCAAAAATAACTAGGGGGGTGAGAAATAGGGGGGGAAAAGTAGGGATACCCCGTAATGTCCACGCTTCTGAAACTTTTATATGGAACATGTTATAATTGTTTGACAGGGGATAATTTCAGTAAACCTTTAGTTCTATTTTGAATCAAATCGGTTGAACGGTTCAAAAGTTATGCGGAAAAAACGATTATTTATTTCCATCTTTGAAGGACTGTATCTCTGTTATTGGGCATTTCTCAAATATGTTTTCTGAAGAAAGTCCCCTTCATTTTTCAGTCTCTATCGATCCTTGAATTTAATGACATAAAAGTCGGACCACCCTGTATAAACAACGAAACTTTGGATTCAGGGGTGGATGGGTCCGGGCACTTTTTCCCTCTGGGCTGGTGAGATTTGTGAAAACAATGAACCCCAGAAAGCTCTTTTTCCTATTGGTATCCAATAATGGGGTTCCGAAGTAGCTAGGATGAAGCAGTGTCGGTGTACAGAATTGTGGTCTTGCGGTCTGATTACGCCGAGTATTTTGCGAGTCTCAATAACATCAGTGTCTATGTAAAGAACGTAGTTCAATACATTCCTGGGTCTCTTGCGGGAAAATTGTAAGCGGTGTGTTCACTGAAGAGAATGATGACCAAGCTGTCGAGTGCAGCAGTAGTGAAGAGAACGGAATGAAAATGCCCCTGTCGAGTGGCCACTGTGAGGTTGAGACTCGGGTTGAGAAAACAATAAGTTGTAAAGTTATAGTACATGAGGTGACGCTTAGTGTATTGCGTTTTCCCTTCTACCCCCTTGGCCCATCCACCCCTGCTTGGGTTCATCGGTTTTATTTTATCATCTTTTTTTTAATCTTTTTTCAAATAAATAAAATTTGATTGTCTATATTATGTTTTTCAAAATCTTTCTATTGTTCTCCACCGTCTCTCTGGTTAGTCTTCACAGACAAGTGAAGAACTGACAGGAGAAACCACTGACAAAATATAATGCATCCTCTTATTGGTTTGTACGCCAATCCAACACCCTTTGATTGACCCACACCCCCACATATATTTGTTCCTAAAACACAAACAACATTTTTCTAGCACTCTTGAATAAGCATTGAGGGAACCTCTGACATTGACAGGAAGTTCAATTGCTCATGCTCCGACAAAGGTACGCAAGGTGAGCAAACCTCCGGCTCCCTGGACTACTCCGAATCGAAAACTGCGTTCATGGAAGCAAAGAGATTTGATCTCTTTAAAAGTTTAAGAAGTCTCGTAATAAGGTTGCCACGGTCTGGATTTAAAGCTGGGCATAGTATGGCAATTGCTTTGGCAAAGGTTACTGATGATATTGTCAAAGCATATATGAAGATGAAGATTTCCAAACTGCTCTCATTTTTGTTGGATTTTTCATAAGCTCTCGATACGCTTGATCATGGTTTGATCATATCAAATCTGAAATACTTCGGTTTTGATTCAGCATCTCTCTGTCTCTTCTGCAATCCTACTTTTCACAAAGATATCAGCATATTGTCGATGACAATTTACCTTTCCCACGAGCTTTCCCATGACCAGTTTCACGCATCACACCTAATGTGAGCGTGGAACTAGCGGTCTGTAGTAGCTGTTTGCATTAGCGGGAATCAGCGCTCACAGGTAAGTGATTTCTCGTATGGAAAAGATGGATTTCCAATCATTGATGCCTTTCCTTGCTTTCTGGCGTTCCACAAGGATCCGTTCTTGGTCCGTTATTATTCATCATTTAAACCTAATGTTGACACGTCCTTATTGCTACCGTCAAATCTTGTAGCATACAGGCTTATGCAGACGATACATACACATACATACATCACACTGTACATTGTACATAAACCTACCTCATGTCCATGCATATGTAAGTAATTATAATTTTAATCAAGAATAGGTAGTTTTGATGTTTTGTAGTTGAGTTTCAGGATGATGGAGGTTGTCAAAGAAGGTTGCAGTTTAATCTCTACAGAACTAGTCGAAGTTTTTAATAAATTATATGAGGAGAAAGGACTCAAAAAACGATCATTCATACCACGATTTATACTCAGATCGATTACGTTTTTACTCTGACGAATGTCTAGCATCCCAAAATATAATCAATGAGGATCTCGAGCGGACAAGAGTCTCAGCTGAACTGCTGAATAGCACAATCTGTGATTGAATTCACTAAAATTTAAAGCACGACTTCTTTTTGGCAGTAAGTGGCCCCAAAAAATCTATTTGTCATTCCATCACTTATTATTATTATTATTGTTATTATTATTGTTGTACTGCACCCAACATACACCCACACTTATAATAAATAATAATCATAAGATCCTGATTCTCGTCTGTTTGCTTACAGTATTTTCCTTCAAATCTTGGAAATGATAGACAGTTTCAGTTCCAAAAAACGTGTATTTAGCAACCAACGTTTCAACCTCGTTGACAGATATTTTCCAAAGAAATGTAAATTCTAAAAAATACAATATTGAATAATAATATACCTTAAAAATGTGATAGCACAGAATAAGAGAGTAAATAAAAGAGACTGGTGAAAACGGCGTGAAAATGTTGACGAGGAGGTGGCACTCTTCATGAAGCACGAAACACAGCGAGATCAATGATTTCTGGGTGTGGATCTAATGATCCAAATGAGCTGCCATTGTCGGCTACCACTGCTGGGAGTGATGAGGCAAGCTTTGAGAATGTTGTCTACAGTTCTGTAGGATTCTGTAAAGGTGTGTGATGGTTACCTCATGGCCAGCTCAGGTTTTCATCCAGGTCTCCTACTGTAACAAAAGAACACACTGCATTACAATTACAATAATTATACTCGACAGTGATTCCCGCGGAGTGTACCTACTGATTTGATAACTTTTGGCTTGGTGTCAGTGACAAGAAGTCCCAAATTCATCAAATCAGTACCTATATACACTCCGAGCGAAACACTGTCCTTGTTTATTTTACGTACGATGGTACCTATATTATTATTCTGGGTGAATATCAGTGATCACATCAGACATGAGAATTGAGCAAAAAGTGGAATATATGATGCATAACTGCGGAGAAGTTGATTCCAAAAGGTGATGTAACATTAGGACTTGGACGTGAGGAAAGCTAACACTATAGTATAGAGCCTTCAAGTGAATTTCACCTCAAGTCGCCCATGATTCTTGGAAATTTAGTGAGAAATCATGGCTAGCGACCAGGCTTACTATGAGAGGAAATTCACCTCAACTCTTGATACATTAAACAATCCTTGTGGACCGTAAGTTGGTATGAATCTAACGCAAACAATGACTTTACCTACCGATTCCTTCCATATGTACGGACATCCTTGGCTCTTCATGTTTGTTTCATGTTTCATGGATCTTACAATATCCTCCATTTGGAACATCAATTAGGTAGTAAATCCTCAAGTAAATCGTACTGCTGCAAAGAAAAAAATGAAAAAAAAAATTCTCTCATGCATAGTTGTTTAGACCTAATAACAATAGACTCACTTACTTAATCCCAAAAAGTCTTTCTACCGTTCGGTGTAAGACTAAAGGGCCCGAGTTCAGCTACTGTTTGTTCTGTTTCTCCATTGCATCCTGTTCTGGACCAACGCATCGATCTCCTCCCACCTGATGTCCTTCTCCTCCGCTGCTTGCCTCACCTCCTCTCGCCAGGTTTTTCTTGGTCTGCCTCTTCTAGCTCTTCCGAGAGTTCTTCCCTGTGCTCTCGCCTCATACACTCTCATAGGCTTCGTCTTCAACCGCTGCTCTTTGAAAATCTTGTTCCCGATTCTGTCCCTTTTTGTTTTCCCCTCCATTTTTCGTAGGGATCTCGTCTCTGCAGCATGCACTCGACTCTCGTACTTTCTTGTCAGGGTCCACGAGTCGCTCCCATAAAATCAGTGTTGGAGTCACCATGCACCTTCCTTCACCATCTCAACCTTTAGTTCCTTTGTAAGTTATCTCTTCCCGAAAAATGTTTTTCTCATGAAGTTGTATATTCTTCGCACTATAGCAATTCTTTCACTCACTTCTCTGTCCTGTCTTATGCCTGTCTTCCGTTCCCTTCAATTATTGTTCCAAGATATTTGTAGTGCTCTACTTTGTTCGATGTTCGATAACAATAGACACTAACGTAAAATTGCACTTATTGTTGTGGAGCACGTGCATTTTGACACCAGAGATTTGACACTTTGATGCGGCATTGCCGAATGGTCAAATGGGTACAGGGGGGATCAGATTAGATTGGCAGGTGCACATTTCGCTCTTATGTCGCCAAGATGTGACATTTTGCTTTTTGACAGCCGTGCAGCGTTGCCACGTGTCGCGGCTGGGGTCTGTCGCGTTTATGGGCTGTCGCGGTAACTGCCTGTCACCGCCCGATCGCTCGTTTGGCGCTTGGCGGCACCTTTATTCTCTGACACCTGTCAAATTTGTTGATCGTTTAAAATTATTTTTACAGCCATTTCCAACCCCTAAATCCCACCCATTATCGATACAAACAAACCGTAACGATCAAACAGCCCCAAAACTGAAATGGTGAGTTGTGCTTGTAACACTTTAATTTTGTAATTCCTGCCCAAAACCTCAAAAAAATTCCAGAGTTACTCTCCAAGCCCTACTCCAGGCGCCCGAAAGGCCCCCACTTCTGGGACGATGCGCAAGAAGCCCAGTGGACCCAAATTCGAGCTGACCGAAGAACAGAGAAATGATATCAAAGAAGCTTTCGATATGTTTGACAGTGAGAACGCCGGAAGCATTGACACGAAAGATTTGAAAGTGGCAATCAGAGCTCTCGGCTTTGAGCCAAAAAAGGAAGAAATTAAGAAAATGGTCACGGACATTGACAAAGAAGGCACAGGTAAAATTTCATTTGACGACTTCTTGCAACTGATGTCAATCAAGATGTCTGAGAAAGACTCGAAGGAAGAAATTCTCAAAGCCTTCCGTTTGTTTGATGATGACGAAACTGGTAAAATAAGTTTCAAGAATCTCAAGAGGGTCGCCAAAGAACTAGGCGAGAAACTTACTGATGATGAGTTACAAGAAATGATTGATGAAGCTGATCGAGATGGTGATGGTGAAATCAACCAAGATGAATTCCTCCGGATCATGAAGAAAACTAGTTTATATTAATTTATATTCTTTCCATTTTCCATGCTTCATATCATTCTAGTCAATGTATTTTTGTATTGTTTATTGCAAAGATATACTTATCAATGTATTGGAAAAGCATTTATTTTTCAGTGGAATATCGAGCACTTATATAAAAATACAAAAAAAAAAACAGAGATTAGTCTCGTTCAGTTACAGTTCCATCTTGCATCCCAAAGTACGCTTTCTTGGCCATCTTTATGAACAGCCCAGTTTCTACTACCCCAGGCATTGAGCTGATGTCCCTATTTATTTTATCCCAGTCATAATCAGCTTTGAAATTTTTCCAGTCCAAAATGAAGTTTCCATTATCAGTAACAACTGGTCCGGCTTTAGAGACGGCCATTCGTAACTCTAAAATGCCTCCATAATTGTCTTGGATTTTGCTCCGTACTGGGACATAAGCCATAGGCACCACTTCAATTGGAATCCCTTTCTTGTACTGCTCTCCCAGTTTCTTTGAATCCTTGGTGTAGTCGGCCACTATTATGAGTTCCTTGGCACAGCTAGCAACTACTTTTTCTTGGAGCAGGCACCCTCCGCCACCTTTGATCAGGTTCATTTTTGAATCGACTTCATCAGCTCCATCAATGCAGACATCCAATTTTGAGTCGATTTCCAAGTCTGTCAAGGTCAGTTTGTGTTTGATTACTAGCTGGCGGGCTTGGAAGGATGTGGGGACACATTTTACTTTCAAGCCTTCGGTTTTCACCCTTTCAGCCAGCCTTTCAACAGCGAATACAACCGTGGAGCCGCTGCCAATTCCAATGATGGTGTGGTCCTTGACGTGAAGGTCCACGGCCAGGTAGGCGGCCACTTTTTTGGCACTGTCTAAGGACATGTTGTCTTTCAATGATTGAGAAAAGTATCTGCAGCTGAGGCTGGACTTACTGAACCTCAAAGATTTTAGCATTGGCAACATTACCGGCTTTCCAGCATTTTTGTGTTGCACGCATATGATGAGCACGCGAAATATTTGGACATGCGCTTTGGAAAAAGATGGGACATTTTAAATTTGAGGACGGGTTCAAAGGATTATCATGATTGTTCCTAATAATATTGTTTATGTAATTAAAATGTTATTTTTAAATTCTTAAACGTTTATTTGTTCCCGATCGAGTCGCAAAGTTAGAATAGATGTCTCAATGCTCATTGCTGATACGCTTTTTGCAATAGTTGCTTTAACAAACATAATATCTTTTACTTCCTCCTACCTTTTTACAGGTTTTTAATTTTTTTTTGTCTTTTCTTTCAACTTTCTTTGACAGCAACGTGAATGGCGGTATGTTAATGAGCTTCCAGGCCAAAAATCAAAAAAATAGCGTGCCGGTATTTTCCATAACTAACCCAGTCGGTAGCACGGTGAGCGTCGGCCCCGCTTTCAAAGGCGAAGGTCCCTGGTTCAAATCCGCACTGGGCCAGATGGACTTTTTCACGCGTTTTCCTAGTAGGTACCTACCTACCTACTGGTAGAAGTGCCTGTAGAAGTGAGAGTCATGATCATGGCACCAGGAGTTCATCCCTCCTTGTGCAGCCTTTCTCGCGCCTTGGAGTTACTCAGCAAAGTCACACTTATCAGGGAATTAGGCTCTACAACAAATACGTCTCGAGGTTTGGAGCATCCCTCAGCTGCAGAAAAAATTTCAAAAACCATCTTTATGACTACTTGAGTCGGAGAGCCTTTTACTCTGTGCAGGAGTTCCTCTGTGATTGATTTTTGACTGTGATATTGTTTTTATGATAATTTTAATTGACTTGTCTTATAAGTAGCATAACCTATGGATATTTTTTATTTTTATTCATGATTTGTGTACCTTCAACGACAAATTAATGTTTACTGTTTACTGTTTACTGGGGCATCTACCATCGTGCGGTGATGCCCCGGGAAAAGGGATGAAACGAGAATTAAGCCATCGAAACAAAACCACACTCATCCACACTGATGATGATTAATCCTCACTGTTCTAAAAATGTCTTCGTTTTAATCGTCAATAGGTACTGTTATCGTTACTGATGAACCCTCACAGAAAAACCTGCTAATAACCTAATAGTTGATACAGGGCAAAAAAAAAACGATAAAAAGTAGATGAGGTAGAGGGTAGAGGTACCTACCCACTAAAGATGAAACATAACTGGAAGCCACCCGCATTTGGCGGGCCGAAAATAATCCGGAGAAAATATAGCCCAGGCATATATTAGGTTTTAACCCGTAACAAATTCCGACAAAGCTGAAATTTGGTATACGGGCCTTGTAAGACCTAAGGAATAACATATCAAAATACTCGGTGGCACACCCTTTGTGCGTCATTGATTGTGGGGGACGGGGCTAAATATTGCCATTTTAAATGCGTAAATGACACCCTGTAGCTTATATGAATGAAAAAAATTATATTTAGATGCCTCAAGGCTTCAAACTATTTGCTTGACGTTTGAATTGTTGATAAGTAGTTTGGGTTTCCTGAAAAAAAAAGAAGATTGGCAAAATTTATTTTGTTCTTCTCTCAAAAACCTCTAATTGATATCGGCAAATGTGGTATCGTTTCCAACTAAATCTTGGCCTCTGATATCAAATATGGTGTTTAAAATTGAATTGAAACACGATTATACAAGTTTTACTGAAAAGACGACGATCGATCTTTGCCATCTGAAATTGTCGTTTTGTATTTTCGATTTCCGTGTGGTTAGAAACATCTCAATTGAATATTTCCAACATAATTCATTGTTCTTGACCATTTTATACCTGAAAACAATAAAAAGAATGTGCCTGTATTCATTACAAGATCAGAGAATTGGTCAATTGTGAAAGTAATTATATGCCCAATTTTCCCCCGAAAATGCATACAATTTTTGCATCTCTTTTTTTTACTGTTGTGAAGCCACCCGCATTTGGCGGGCCGAAAATAATCCGGAGGAAAATAATTCAAAGCTATGAAATCGAGGTATAAGTATGTGAATATTCAGAGTCAAGGCATCATTAAAAGATGTCGCTAGTTATTTGATTCATTCGTGTAAATCCCGCGAAGCTCTACAACATAATTTACTTGCTCCTCATCGGAATTCAATAACCGTCCCTGCTCGACGTCCGATGGATTGGTAAATTGGTGCATATGAAGTAAAGCACCCGCACATCAACCCAGCCGTTGCGGCCGCACTCCTGCTGTGTTGACGCTCCGCGTTGCCGCTCGCCGCCCGTCATCATCCGGTTCTCACGTGCTAGCACCGCCGGTCGCATCCCAGCGCGCTCTCAAATCATCTGAGCTGTCTATACGCCGTTCGCGATCGTTTTGGATGCAATAAAATATTCCAAATTGCTGGGAATGGAGGATATCGCCGGAGATTGACCGTGGTACCTGGACCAATCTTCTTGGGCTGCCGTCCGCTCCCGACTAGTCACGTCCGTTGCCGAGTGCTTCTGCGGGCCTGTTAGCGAAGAGTTTTAGTCCCCTTCGAGGAAGCTGAGTTAGAACCCGTTTATGTTGCGTCGCGACCCTCCTAGAGGCCGAAGCGTCGAAGCCCCAATGATGAGCCCCAGCCCACTTGGAAAATGACGAGTCGATTCCCCGGCTGATGTGTCTCAAAGGCCCCCTGGAGAAAGTCGAGTTGGAACCCTTCGGAGACGTGTTTTGGTCCCCTTGGGGGCACGTTGAGTCGAGAACCCTCCAGGTTGAGTTTTGACCCTCCGAGAGACTGATGAGTTGCTTCCCCCGTTGAGTTGCAACCCGTCTCTTGGATGTCGTGTCAAAGCCCTTGGACGTCGAGCCTTGATCCGCCTCCAGGTGTCGAGTCAGAGCCCTCCGACGACGAGTTCCAGCCCTTTGCCAGGTCGATGTGCCAAGGCCCTTCCGGTGTTGAGTTTCGACCCTTCTCCAAGTCGTAGAGTTGGGACCCGTTGACGAAGTGTTTCGAACCCCCTCCAGGATGCTGAGTCGCGTTCCCTCGACGATGAGTTCTAGCCCACCTCGAGGATGTCGAGTTGAAACCCCTAAATGACCCAGGCCCGATAGAAATGAGGTCTCTCGTTTCGGTATCTCGTGTGGCGATGGCGGAGTGATGACCTCGACGAGCGGAGGGTTAGTCTTGGTGAGTTGGGATAGTTGCTTACGGTTAGGCTTTGTCGTGAAAAATGTATGATGGGGCTCACGCGTGCGTTCTGAATCTGCCTGCACGTGCTGGTATCTGCGCTACTGTCTGCCATCAGGTACAGCCACTATCAAGCCTCGTCCTTTGTTGGATACCTTCATAGAAAGGTATTCGCGCTCTTGGGCCCTCTGGACTTGGCTTTGTGACTGCGGTACTCAGAGCACCGGACCTAGTGGGTTAGATCTGGAAACTCGCGGCGGGTGAGCTTCCTCTGCGTTTCTGAAGCTCCTAGTTATTTGGAAAAAGTAAATTTTGAGGAACCACGTGGAAACTCAAGTAATTGAAGTAAAAATAGAATCGCGTTTATATCGGGGTTCGGACCCTGCCGTAGAGTCGCAATTGTTGATCGGATTGATGGACCCCCCTCCCTCCTTGAAACTAATGATTTTGTTTTAGCGCCATGACCATGACAGTTCCGGATATTTCCATGTAGAGCTTGTTACGGGAATGAAAACGTTCTTATTCGAAACTGATGAATTCAATCCGGTACCCAACGACGCCATCGTTCACATAGGGACTTTGTAAAAATGAATTGTTATTAGGGCTCGATCAGGAATAGTGTAGACGGCGAATACTTCGTGTTAGGGCTGATATTATTTCGACGCCTCTTCGCATCGGCTTTTCGGCGAACACCCTGTATAGTCAATACTCTGCGTTTTGTTTCTCCTGGCTGCGGCCTTCTCTCACAAACTGCTAAACAACAATGAACTAACGCGTATACGGGGCCTGCTCAAAACGTTTTCCACATCAAATTACTACCTTGACTTGAGTAATTGTTTCGCGTACACCATCGGTTCGAAAGTTTTTGGAAAGGCGAAATTTGGTTCAACATTTCCGGTTATAGGCACTTCCGATCACGGGAATCTTCCTGAGCGTTGGGGGCAATTCACGGCGAAAACAGGTTTAAAGCCCCCACAAAGGCCATCAGCCATATCCAATCCCTTCCAAACGGGCAAAAGAGAACCATAGCTCAAAAAGAGCGTCAGCCTTTGAAAAGAGGCTCCACAAAAAGGGGGCCACCGCACACACCGGCCCATACCTAAATCTTAGATTGCATTCGTGGTCGAAGTCACTCTTCTCTTTGCAGTGTCTAGAAGCCGGGCCTAACCCTAAACATAACCTCTAACACTAACATAAATGTTGGATCTGATTTGACCACAAAAGGGACTTTGAACCGCGAAAACCAGTCAGAATTAAATGTCGATCAAGGTGTAGAGTCAGGTGTTCGTCGGAGGGTTGGGGTGTTGGGACGTCTGAAATAATTAGGGGAAAGTTATCTCTTCGGGAATAGGTTAGATCTTTCAGAGATTTTAGCCTGCGATGTGGAAGTAGGACTAGGTATAGGAGCGAGCCATTATTTAAACATTTTGAACTGTACATAGAGGTTGATAGATTGATGTTATGTTAAAATTTTATACTGTGTCTTATTGTGTTCAAACTCGTAGTCAGACCTATCTCAACAATCTCGAGAGCTCTATAATCGAACAACAAGAAGAGAGGCACAACGGGATGTCGTCCTGATACTAGATGATCATCGGCCAAGCGGTTCCAAAAGCGGGAAAAGTGATTTAATTCAAATAAGTTGAATTAAATGCCAGTATAATGGGTTGCCTACCCATTCAGGGGTACAAGAAGATAGCTGGCGTCGCTTCAGTTGGAATGATAGAGTAGTTCTACTATTTTCGTGTGTAATATTAAGTGAAGTTCTTCTTCTATCAGAAAATACCAAAAGCTATTTGTATCTATCAGGCAATAGAAACATAAAGTCATCTTTTCTGTAGCCGTTATTCCATTTTCAGAAAAAAAAAAGTCGGTGTAAAACTTGTTTATTGAAAAATTGATACTCTGACTTTGTAATATAAATAGGCGTAAGCAATTGATGCTGTTTTTGTCCAAGATAAACATCAATATAGGATTTGTTGGTAATTTTTATTTTTGACAGCTTCAGATAATCATACCCCTAAATGAAGAAACCACAAATTTGTTGCAGAGAATTCATTATTTTCGAGATGAGCACTGTGAATATCAACTGTTCACTCATCAGTCTCATCACTTGGGTCTGTTACGAAGATGGGAAGAAGAACCTATTACCAAATGCTCAGCTTTATTGGCAATCACAAAATATTCTAATATGTTTCTCATTGGAAGATACAGGCGAGAAATTCCACTGTTGTAACTGTTGTATTTGTGGTACTTGGGTTAATTGATTATTGATCGCCATTTAACAAAAGTTCATTTTCTTGAATAACTCGATCACCTGTACGAGTATTTCGGCAATTCGCGCGATTGTCAATGGCTATATCTGACAGAAGCGACAGAACCGAAATGACGTAGAAACTTACAAACCAGGGTCGCCATTTCAGCCGCCACAGGGCGTCTAGATTTTTGAAATCGCGAGAATTTTTACGACTATACGCCGTTCGCGGTCGATTTGGATGCGATAACATATTCCGAATTGCTGGGAATAGAGGAGGATCGATGGAGATTGACTGTTGTACCTGGACCAATTCGCCTGGGCTGCCGTCCGCTCTCGACTTGTCACGTCCGTTGCCGAAGTGCTTCTGCGGGTCTGTTAGAGAAGAGTTTTGATCTCCTTCGAGGAAGCTTAGCTAGAACCCGTTGATGTTGCGTCGCGACCCATCTAGAGGCCGTAGAGTCGAAGCCCTTCGATGATGAGTCGTCCCAGTCTACTTGGACGATGCTGAGTCGAAGCCCCGGCTGACGCGCCTTAGCCCACCTGGAGAATGTTGAGTTGGAATCCTTCGGAGATGCGTTTTGATCCCCTCGGGAAAGTTGAGTTGAGATCCTTCCAAGTAGAGTTTTGATCCTCTTAGAGACTGATGAGTTGCTACTCTTTGAGTTTCAACCCACCTCTAGGCTGTAGTGACAAAGCCCTTGGATGTTGTGTCTCGATCCGCCTTCGGGAGTCAAGTCAAAACTCTTCGACGCGACGAGTTCCAATCCTTCGTCAGGTAGTTGTGCTGAGGCCCTTCCGGGTATCTGATGCGCTACTGTCTGCCATCGGTACAGCCACTATTTAGCCCCGTCCTTTGTTGGAACTTTCACAGAAAGGTACTTGAGCCCTTGGACCCTCTGGACTTTGCATTGTGACTGCGGTACTCAGAGCACCGAACCTACAGGCTGTCCGTTTTTCGAGGCTAAGCATGGGTATCTCGCTTATCTTTAGAGATACAGAGTCGGTTAAGTTAGAAAAAAGTTGCGAATTTTCATGACGATCAATAATCCAAAAAGATATTTGACTCGTCAGTTTTAGTTTTTGAGATATTGAGAAAAAAAACTGAAATTTGGAATTTTTGTTTTAATTTTTTATTTGAAAAACGGTTGAAGGTTGCTTTTTCTAATCAAGACATTGTGGAGGCACTTTTCAAAGGGGAATTCAATATTGCCAAAATCTTCATTCTAGCTTCCAAAACAACCGAGATATGACATTCAACTGTTTTTTCTCTTATGGGCGCCATATTGGATTTCAACATTTTTGAATACAGTATTTTTTCTGGTTACAAGAATGTGTCACATGTCACTGTTGAATGATAGCTTTTGAGCAAAAAATATTTTTCTTATTTTTCAAAGAGTGCTTTGGAAACAAAATCAGCACCGACAATAAAAAAACGTGAACGTTGAACATTTATTCAACACTGACATGTGGCACATCGTTGTAACCAGAAAAGAATACCGTATTCAAAAATATCAAAATCCAATATGGCGCCTGTAGTGTCCTGTAATGGATATATATATTATAAATGTATAACATAGTGGTAGATGGCGGTGGCATTTGATATGAATTAGGAATGATAGCGCATGAAATAAAAAGGTAGATAGATAAGAAGAACGGCAGGTACGAGACCGGTGATATAGATGAGAGAAGCCAAATAAACCCACATAAAACCGAACCCCGAGTTTAATTTGACCAGCAACAAACACAACAAAGAATGGCGACGAAGATGTCAACGGTTTGATTTGGCGATGAGCAAAACTAACACAGATATTTGTAGATAACTGGCATAGATCGAGAAGACACGTGGAACAATCAAAGGGAATAAAATGGACGCCGTGTTGGCAGGAATTCCAATCCCTCAGTTCCAGATGTACGAAGACTCATCAAACGTGGGCGCACGTTGGGAAAAGTGGATAAATCGCTTCGAAAATTACCTGTTGGCAGCAAACGTGCAAGACCCAGCACGCATGAAGGCGATGTTATTGCATTTGGCGGGTGAAGATGTGCACGATTTATTTCTTTCGCTTCCCGATGCCGCACCAAATCCAGGTCAAAACCCTACAGAATATGAAACCGCAAGAAGAAAGCTGCAGAGTTACTTTCATCCCAGGGTAAACACCGAGTTTGAAAAGTTTAATTTCAGGAAGAGTGTGCAGCAACAAGAAGAAAGCATTGATCAGTACTATGCAAGACTGCTGAAAGCTTCAAAAACATGTAACTTCAACAACGCGAATGAAGAAATAAAGTCACAGATCATAATGAGCACAAAATATCTCGAATTGCGCAAATTTGGACTCACAGAACAGCCAACACTTGATAATCTGCTAAACAAGGGAAGAACAATAGAAGTCACGAAGAGACAGATGAAGGAAATTGCAAACGGATCTCGAGAAGTGCAGCCAGAGAGTGAATTTAGCAACAGGGTAAAGTCTGTAAGCAAGAACTACAGCTTCCGACAAAGGGCTCCAGCACAACAATCCAAACGTCTTTATAACAGCAACTTAGACAGCAGAAGACAGGAAATAACATCGAACAAGCAAAGTGCGAAGTTATGTAAGAATTGTGGCAACCGGTGGCACACAAACGGCAGAGAAACATGCCCCGCTTTTGGTTTGAAGTGCGATGCATGCCACAAAAGAAATCATTTCGCAGCTATGTGTATATCCAAACAATACAATGTAGATTGTAATAAAAGATATAATCAAGATTATAAACAACATCATAAACAACATCATAAACAACATCAAGTGAATCATAACGATGTTTCAGATGAGTCTAGTTCGGAAAGTACATTCGCTGTGACAACAATCAGAAATGTCAAACTTCCCAGGATTACGATACAACTAAACGAGATTCCAGTCCCCTTCATCGTTGATACGGGCTCATCTGTGAATATTGTCAGCACCGAGACTCTCAACCAGCTACCTGATCAAGATCTGATGCCAGCAACAACAACAGTACTGCCATATAATTCGGAAAAACATTTGGAAGTGGTCGGAAAATTTCAAGCAGTTCTGCGACACAAAAACACACAAACAAAGGCAGAAATATTGGTAGTCAAAGGCCATGGTGAATCGCTCCTCAGCTATGGAACATCAGAACGTCTCAAGTTAATCCAGATGTCATTTTTCAACAACATCAAGCATCGTGGACTTGACTCCATGAGAAACAAATATCCAGATTTATGTCAAGGAATAGGCCGGATGAAGAATGTCAAGATCAAGTTGCACATTGATTCAACTGTACCACCAGTCGCTAATAAACACCGAAGAACACCTTTCCATTTACGATCACAGCTGGAACAAGAAATCCAACGACTTGAACAGGAAGACATTATAGAGAAGGCAAGAGGTCAAACACCCTGGATATCACCGATTGTCATTGTCCCACGAGCTGACAAAGGAAGACTGAGAATTTGTGTAGATATGCGAGAGCCGAACAAAGCGATAAAAAGAGAAAGACATCCAACGCCGACGATTGATGAAATTATATCCGTGTTGAACGGAGCAAGAGTGTTTTCAAAACTTGATTTGAATGAAGGCTATCATCAGCTAACTCTAGACGAAAACTCACGGTATATCACCACCTTTTCAACACACATGGGATTATACCGTTACAAAAGACTAAATTTCGGCATCAATTCGGCTGCTGAGATATTTCAAAACTCGATTAGACAACTGTTATCCAACATCAGCGGAGTTATAAACGTCAGTGACGACATCCTGATATACGGAGAGGACCAGAAGCACCACGACAGAACACTCGAACAAGTTCTGCAACGCCTCCATAGTAACAACCTGACGATCAACACAAGAAAATGCGTTTTCAGTACCAGTAGAATAAAATTTTTTGGATACATATTTTCTTCAGAGGGCATCCACCCGGATCCAGAAAAAGTAGAGAGCGTTGTGAACCTCAAACCACCAGAAGATCAACATGAGCTGAGAAGTTTCCTAGGGATTTTGAATTATGTTGGAAAATTCCTACCGAATCTTTCAAGCAACACTGAAACACTTCGCAAGCTTTTAGTCAAAAACTCAAAATGGGAATGGACCGCTGATCAACAACATGCTTTTGATTTTGTGAAGAATCAGCTTAGCTGTGCGGACAAACTAGCCTACTATGACACCACAAAACCGACACATCTGATAGTAGATGCAAGCCCGCATGGATTGGGTGCTATATTATCGCAGGGCTACAGAGACAACATCAAGATAATCGCTTTTGCCAGTCGATCTTTGAGCGATACAGAACGTCGATATAGTCAGATCGAAAGAGAGACATTGGCCGCAGTCTGGGCAACCCTTCATTTTAGGATTTACCTTCTGGGCACGACATTTACGTTACACACAGACTCCAAGCCACTAGTTCAGATTTTGGCAAACGCAAAATCAAGCCCGAGCGCTAGAATAGAACGCATGTGTTTAAAGATCCAGGAATTTAGTTTCATTCCAAGACACCAAGAAGGATCAACTAATCCGTCGGATTATCTGTCAAGGTACGTAAGACAAACAGCAAGAAAAGAAGACCGAAGATTGGAAACAAAGGTTAAAGAATATGTCAACTTCATCACGTTGAACAATATTCCAAAACTGATGTCACTTGAAGAAATCGGAAAAGAGACCAGCAAAGATGAAGTCCTAGTATTGTTGACAACAGCACTCAAAACTGATGACTATAAATTATGGAGAAGACCCGAACTACAACCATATAGCATGTTCAAAAGCGAAATTTCAGAACATGATGGAATACTGGTTAGAGGACACCGTATAGTCATTCCAGCAAACCTTCAACAACACGTCATCGAGCTGGCCCATAAAGGACACCAGGGAATCGTTAAAACGAAGCACTTATTACGCACCAAAGTTTGGTTCCCAAAGATTGGTGAGATGGTTGAAGAATTCGTGAAGAGATGCAGAGCGTGTCAAGCCACAACAACGATTAAACACAGGGATCCAATCCAGACAGTTTCCAGTTCAAGAGCCACTTACCCGTTTCAGTATGTTGATTGTGACTATGCAGGACCGTTTCCAGATGGGAGATATTTTTTTCTGATGATAGACGAATATTCACGGTTCCCCGTAATTGAAGTTGTGTCATCAACAAGTTTTAAACATCTGAAACCAATTTTAGACAAAACCTTTGCACTATTTGGCATACCAGCGCAACTCCAATCGGATAATGGACCGCCTTTTAACGGAAATGAAATCCAAGAGTACTGTCGAAGCATGAACATCAAGCATCACAGGGTGACACCCGAATGGCCCGAAGCGAATGGTCTACCGGAAAGGTTCGTCAAGACATTGAAGAAGGCGCTGATTTGTTCGGCACTAGAAACCAACAACATGACGGAACAGCTACAGCACTTCCTGACGAACTATCGAAGTACTCCACACTCCACAACAGGCAAGTCACCATACTATCTCGTTTTCCAGAGAGAAGTGCGAGCATATCTACCGACGATAATTGATCCACACTTCAAGAGCAACATCTATTCTCAACATCGCGACAAACAGACGTATGAGAGGGAGAACGTGCGAAGAAGAACCAAACATCACGACTTCAAGGTTCGCGACTTGGTGCTGCTCAAACAGAAGAAGAGGAATACACTCACACCAAAATATGACCCAGACCCATACACAATCGAAAAGACAATAGGTTCTCAAATACACGCTGCGAGAGAAGGAAAATACGTAATTAGAAATTCGTCGTTTTTCAAACATTACGTAGGAAGACCTTCAAAGCCAACAAACGACACCGAGAAACCTCAACAACATCCCAAAAGCGACTCCAATTCCAGCATGATTCCACTAAGCCGCCAGAGTTTTAAAGGAACTCTTCGACCCCCATCTGTTGCTCCTTTTGCGGTGCCTATTCAATGGTCAAGTTTCGGCGAATGTGATGGAAACCGGCCCAAGACGCACTCTACTCCCGAGGTGCCTCCAGTCGTGCTGGCTCCAAGCCGCCCCAAGATGATCTCCATCCCAGAGAATTTACCTTCTCCAGAAGCCCGGTCCGGCACTGCATCTGAGAATCCAAAGCCGACTTCACAGCAGAAAGAGAAACTCTCTATTTCTGAGAGCGTGTCTTCATTACCATCTCAACAGACCCAGCTCAACATTGCTCCAGAGAGTCAACAGCCGACCCCAGCGCAGAGAGCTGAGCTCAACCCCAGTCCTGAGACTCGAAGATCAACACGAGTAAGAAGACCGCCACAGAAATATTTGCAGTGAATTTTAATGTGTAAAATTTGTTTAAAATACTGTTATAAGTATTGTTATGTTTTATGTTATTTGATGTGAACTGTGATTCCCAGTTCGAAATGTGTAAAGTCCCCGAGGGATGTAGTGTCCTGTAATGGATATATATATTATAAATGTATAACATAGTGGTAGATGGCGGTGGCATTTGATATGAATTAGGAATGATAGCGCATGAAATAAAAAGGTAGATAGATAAGAAGAACGGCAGGTACGAGACCGGTGATATAGATGAGAGAAGCCAAATAAACCCACATAAAACCGAACCCCGAGTTTAATTTGACCAGCAACAAACACAACAGCGCCCATTAGAGAAAAAAGTTGAATGTCGTATCTCCGTTGCTTTGAAAGCTAGAGTAAAGATTTTGGCAGCTTTGAATTTCCCTTGGAGTGCCCAGTGCCCTGACAATGTCTAGATTAGAAAAAGCCACCTTCAACCGTTGCTTCAATTGTTTCGCGCTCACCATCGGCTCGAAAGTTTTTGGAGGGATGAAATACGTTCCAACATTTTCCGGTTATAGTAAGGTGACCAGATTTGTCAGTGAAGAAATCGGAACATGCGGGGTCCGAGAGGCAGAGCCCCCCCGAGATGCGCCGGAGGCGATTTTTTTTTCGAAAAAGGGGCGTGGCCAACTTATATTTGCTGATTTAGAATTTTCAGGCATCTACCTACCATCTATACCTCATTTTTCTAGGTCTGTTCATTGTTGGATAGACATGCAATAATACACCGATATTTGGGGATATTTTTTGGAACTCAGTTTTTCTGATCGCATTTTTCTGCAAAAAAAACCTCGAAAAAAAAAACAGTAGACTTCTAGGGGGACGGGTAAGTAATGCTGTCCCTTGCTCCCTTCCCAACCAACGGTGTCCATAATAATACCCATTAATAATAATGAGATAATGTTGATAATGATAATAAAATAATATGCTTTTTTCAAACAACATGTACATTCTGCAGACAGTCAAGATTGCATAGCGTGGGTGAAAATCGAAATAGATTCAACTTTGTGAATAAACTACAATCTTCATTAAATTCCAACCACATTTACCAAACCTATAAAAGAGGAAAGAGGTGAAAAAAAATTAAAATGTTCGTTGCTCAAATCGGAGCATTTACGGAATAGATACTCAAATCGGAACATTTACGGAACAGAAAGTCGAATCGGAAAGTTTCTCCCGAAAACGGTACAGTTCCGATCGAATCGGAACGTCTGGTCACCTTAGGTTATAGGCACTCGCCACCGCGAGAATCTTTTTAAGCTCAAAAAAAAGGAACAGCCTTTGAAAATAATGCCACAATAAGGTGGGCTACCATACACACACCGGCCATCAAATATTGAATGGCACACGTGCGGTCGAAGTCACTTTTCCCTTTTTCAGTGTCTAGAAGCCGGGCCTAACTCTAACATAACCCCTAACACTAACATAAATGTTGGATCTGATTGAACCACAAAAAGAGCTTTGAACGACGAAAACCAGTCAAAAGTAAATGTTGGTCAAGGTGTAGAATCAGGTGTTCGTCAGAGGGCTGAGGTCAGGGGCGGACTGGCCAAGGCCGCTAGGCCGCAATCCCGGCCTATATTTTTGGCGAAGGGTCCCCAAATCTTTGGTCAATTAAGGGCCCCCGCAGACCAAAAATAATCTGGTGAAAAAAAATACAAAAAAAAATACGTGAAAACAAAATGGGCCCCGAGGCCCCCTTCCTGTTATTTTTTCTTCAACGAAGGGCAGTGATATCATAGCGCAATAGATAGATGTAGTTCAGCAGTAAGAATTTACAGTTTGTGACAATGAATTATGGTTACAGTAGGTAGTTGCGCTTTTAGGCAGCAGTCACACTGAGCCACCCACCACCACCCACTATCATCAACCAAAAATCAAACGCACGCAATGTAATGATGCTGGTCACACTGCAGCCACCTCTTACCACCGCCCCAGTGACCACCGGTGGCCATGTGTTTGAAATTTCCAAAGTGGTGGTCAGTGGTCGGTGGTTAACAATACGCATCTTGATGCGCATGCAGAACAAACATTTTGTGTATACATACAACATACAATCACCTTTGTCCCGAAGAGAACAAAGGTTTCAATTTTGTCACTAACAAATTGTAACATTTCTTGCTCATATACGGTAATAACTGTAAAATTGTTCTTCATCATCAACAAGCTGCGGCACTAGTTGATGAAATTCTCCTAGTTGTTCTCTATCGAGAAACATTTGACGCACCCACATGTTCCGGCGTTTTTTACGGATTTTTTTCGAGATGTAGTATAAAGCTACAACTTCGTCGGTATCTGAGTCATCAGACGAAATCATTGCAATCACAGAACTTGTCAATCTTGTCATGAGCTGGGCCGCTATTCTTGAATCGTGTGAGAAAAGTCCCTGGGAGTATGAAATACATTCCGCAGTACACACTGATGTAGCGATTGTTGCCTAAAATCGTGGTTTTTAGGCAACTTTCGCTACAGAATTGTAGTACGGATTATATAAAACAGGATTATGTCAAATTCAGGAGGGGGACACGGTGGTTAACGGTGGACGATGGACGGTGGCTCAGTGAGACCATGGCGGATTATTTTGCTTGGTGGTAGTGGGTGGTAGTGGGTGGTGATGGTGATGGCTCCAGTGTGACTGCTGCCTTAAGCTGCTGAGTTCCAATAGAAGACAGAAGCGGCCTTAGGGTAGGGCGAGACGGGTGATCGCTCAGGGCGCCAGCTCATAGCGGTGGAAAAATCGCCGATGGAACAAGAAAAATTGATGATCTACGAAGGCAAAAAAGACTTGTCAGCGGCCATCACCGAATCAGGCCACCAGGTAGGTAGGTTTTACCAGGTAGTTACAAATACTTTACCAATAAAATGATTTCAATTAAAAATTTGAATAAAAAAGTTTTAGCTTGTGACCCCCCCTCCAGGTCACAGGGGGGGCCCCAAATCACATCAGCGGCCCAACTTTTAGAACCCCAGTCCGCCCCTGGCTGAGGTGCTGGGACGTCTGAAACAATTAGGGCAAACTTATATCTTTTCGGGAATAGACTCCATGGGGAATAGCTTAGATCTTTTAGATATTTTAGCCTGCAATATGAAAGTAGAGGACTAGATGTAGGAGCGAGCCGTTACTTAAACATTTTGACTTGTACATAGAGGTCAATAGATTGATCTCATGTTAAAAATTTATACTGTGTCCCATTGTGTTCATACCTACTCGTTGGGTGCTTTCCACCTAGACGGTACAAATACCACCAGACGGCACATGTTCCATAGTATGGCACACAATTTTAGGTGGTCCAATGAACGGCACAGAACCGGGTAAGAACACGTAGATGGAAAACACCGTCTGGCACCCGCGCATGCGTAAATGGCAGGTGTACCAAACTTGGAGCTAGGTGGAAAGCACCCGTTGTCAGACCTGTCTTAACAATCTCGAGAGCTCTATCCTCGAACAACAAGAAGAGATGAGGCACAACGGGATGTCGTCCGGATGCTAAATGATCATCGGCCAAGCGGTTCCAAAAGCGGGAAACGTGATTTAAATCAAATGAGTTGAATTGTTGAATTAAATGAAAGTATAATGGGTTGTCTACCCATTCAGGGGTTCCAAGAAGATAGCTGCTGGGGCCTATTCCAATACTAACGTTTGTGAAGGTTATATTTGTTGTTCAGTAAATGAGATTCTTGAAAATCGTTCAAAACAGTCACGTTAATGTGACGTGATTTTGCCAAACGACTTATTTTTATTTATTAACATAAATGTAACGTTAATTTTAGAAGACGGCATTTTTATGATCCCAATGTAACGTTTCCCGGACGATTTTTAGCAAATGTTCGCAACAAAACGTTATTTGGACGTTCCTTTATATAAATAAATATATGATGTTATATTTTGAACGGTTGAATAACGAGTTTGAACAAACTTACCTGACTTGAATTTTGATTAGTATAGTTGAAATATAAAATTTTTGAACAGGGCTCCTAATAATTAATTTAACAACGGTAAAAGATGAAAAAATACATTATTGCGATTGGGAGCGATTGTATGTACTCAATTGCAATTAATTTGCGAGTTAATTTGTATTTTTGAACACTAAAATATGAGAAATGCCCCTAAATGCGCATCGCACTAAAAGCGCTTTTAGCTTAAAAGTGGGATATGAATACGGGCCGAGGATTCTCTGAATAATGCAATGAATATTTAGGGGCGTAATAAGTGGGGAGTGATCGAACAAATCTCCTTTCAAGGTAGGCTTTGATCTCCTCACTTACCATGTTTTGTCGCCAGATTTTCAGGAATCAGAGTCGACTGGAGGAAAAATTTATTCTATCACTCGTTAGTTTGGATTTGCTAAATGCTGAATATAAAAAAAAATGGGAAAACGCTTTCGGAAATTATTGGTTTTTGCTCGGTTTTGGTATTATCGTTAGCATTATTATTATCATTATCTTGATAAATTTTCGCCTGCGGTGCCATTTTGCTCGCGCCTTGATATTATTTTCTCACTATTATCATCTAGAAATTCTTATGTCCCGATTTTGGTTTTCAAAAATCTGGCAACCCTACCCGGTGCCACAGACTATCAGTCTATGCTATCAGGTAGGTTGGTAGGTATCATGTAGGTATCTCAGCGTGACGCAGGGCCGGGCCTAGCAGGCGTGCAGTGCGTGCCTGCACGCAGGCGGCAAGTCATAGGGGCGGCAATTTGATAATGAAGTTGAATTTCAAAGAATTATTTTCATTTCCGTTTTTAAAGAGGGTCTTCTCTGCCGGTGAGGGGGGGGCGGCAATTTTTTGCTGGCACGCAGGCGGCAAATAGACCAGGCCCGGCCCTGGCGTGACGGGGTTGGGGTTGGGGTAATCCTGCACCGTAGTATGTATTCACGCATCCGGGTATGACTATGAATGACATGACTGGTGCTTATTATTATCATTACCATCATAATTACCATAATCTTCACATCTTTCTTGCTCGTTTGTTTTCGGAACTTCGGACAGAGGGACTTCAGAAGTGTTTCCCGCTAGAGTGGCTAGCTGTGCTAGAAGAGTTAACTGTTGAGTAGCAGGAAGCGGGTGTTAAGACTGTTATGTTATAAGTATAAAGTTTGTGGTAGGTACGTAGGTACCATCACCATCGTCATCGTCGCCATCAAGGATAAAAATTTCGTGTCGTGTAGGAGTTTGTCTGTTGTTACAAAAGTCACAAACACAACACAACCAGCTTCTTCAGCTCCACAACACACCAGGCTTTCAGGAGCACCAGGTAGGACATGTCTGTGATGATAATAGTAGCATATTATTGTGATAGGTTACCTCGAGGGTTACCTTAATCACTCTGTGGGTTAATTTAATCTAGCACTTTTAAATAAAACTTGGGACCAGTGCTCGGTCCATGCAGTGTGATGAGGGGCCACTCGATTTTGATAATTCCAAAAGTGGGAAATAGGTGCTTGGACTAAAAATAACCTCACTAAAAACAGTAAGGTATCACAGGAAGCCAGGGTTACGTGTGAAACTAAAATTTGTGAATTATCCACTAGTTTTTAAGGGAAAAATCCATTAAATTAAATTAGGGAACCACACGTATACCTACCTATGCCCAATTGCACAAGCGTCGTGGTTTCCTCGGTGGTATCAGATTTTATAGTTCGATACCAGAATACACAGGATCGGTGACCGTGTCATGGAGGGGACCCGAAGCCGCACATTTTACAGTAATGAATAATGATTCCACCACGACGATTCTCTTCCCTATACAATTTTGAGTCGATGTAGATACGGAAGAATGCGATTTACTTACGTTAACTATCCTATTTTCGCACTTGAACATCGCCCACTGACGTTTCATTCACAACTGTCAACATTTGACAGCTACCCGACCGCTATAGTGCAACATTCCGACATTGCTCATTGCAGGAAAGGATCGAGGAATAAAACACAGAAAATGGGAAGAAAGTCGCGGAAATAGGTAGTTGATAGGCAACCAACAATACAGCTTATAAGAACAGCGAGAATGGAGTGCCGACGAGTAAGGAAACTGGGCGATGTTCAAGTGCGAAAATGGAATAATTAGCTTAAGTAAATCGTATTTTTCCGTACCTACAGCAACTCAAAATTGCATAAGGAGGGGAATGGTGGTGGAATCGTTACTGTAAAATGTGCGGCTTCGATTCAGGTCCCCTTTATGACACTGTCGCCCACAGGATCACATTTTCAAAATCCAAGAAATTAATATAATGGAAATACAGAGCATCGCCCTAAACCGAGCCCTAAACGATCATTCTGGTACCAAAACACTTGCGAGATATAGCCCTCATTATTTTGGTTTGCACCTCGGTTTGCACAATAGATTTTATCCAAACTGTCAAATCTTTTTTTGTATTCGGAAAAAAAGCGACAAGTGAATATTGCCCCGCGTTTATTTCGATATTGGAATAATCACTTATTGAGGCTATGTTTTGTATTTCTATCATTTTCTTTTCTTTTGCATGATCAGGTTCGTATTTTATTCCACTTTTACTTTCCCGGCCCCCCACCAACATGGAAGGGGAAGTACTTGTTATTGTAATCGTGCAGAAGAAGTTTTGGGATTTCGACTGATACATATCCATTTTGAGGTCCCCCAAGACGATTAGGACCATTTTCAGAATGATGTGATCCGATCGACTTGAAGTTTGATATGCAGATATGGTTTTGTTGTCGAATGACCGGATTAGTTTTTGGCTGTTATCTATCAAACGAAAGTGTTAATGTCATAAAAATGACAGAAGTTACATCTCACGGAATTTAGCTTATGCGATATGTCATTAGAAGGCCCTTGAAAAACTGTTCTCAGAACAGTTCAAAGCATTTCTTCATCTATCATCTGTCAAAGAATAAAAAGTGTCAAAGTTGAAAGTTTTGCCATTTAATTATTGAAAATCTATCTCATGGATTTGAACCAAGTTCGGCTGGAAGCAACATAACAAAGAATCAAATTACTTAAGGCTGAAGTTGGAGTTTTCCACCATTTCCCGGACAGGCGCTATAAATTTTGAAACTTTTTCCTGGCCGATATCAGCGGGACTGGCCCTTAACCTGCCTTTGGCCCATTTCATTTCCTGGAATACCAAACCTGTGAGCTTTGGTGTATCGACCTGACAAATTTTATAGGTAAGTATTCAAGTCAAACTGACGGTCGCACGATGTACTGATATAGGTGCACCTACCTCTATTTTGTCTATTTGTAAGGTTTTAAGGCAACAGCGGCCCCCGATCCTTCGTTCTTCAAATTGTCGTTTGGAGCTTCCTATATGTATTATTGTGTTTCTTTAAGCGTCGTTGTAGCTTTCGGGACTCCAGTATCCTTTGGCGTGTGCGACTGTCTTGTGTGGTTTGGTACCAGGACCCCTCGCAGGACCCCATGGTGTCTTCCAGTCTTCCCGTCATTTGAAGCCCTGATGGGGGCTCTACTTTTCTTGTTTTGTAGCTTTCAAATATCTTATTGGGTGCCTCTTGGGTTTTGCTTTTGCCATCTGACGCCAAAGTAGACGCATATACCTAGGTACCATCGTTTTTTCTGTCGGCAGCGGTCAAGAAAAATATTGAGGTGTAGATATAATCCGAAGCCCTATCGGTCCCCTGGTGTCTTCGTGTGTCTCTCAGATCCCTGTTGAGCCCACCCCTCGTTTTTTTTCCAGTCTTCAGAACTTTTGTGCCGCTAGGTGTGGGAGAAATTAATAGCTTCACGTGTTTTGACTATGTCAATTTATGATCGATACCAACCCTCAAAAATCTGGTACTGGGTACGCTTTGTGTGGAACCACTGGTTGTTCGAAGCAAAAGGCTAGACTGCACCTACCTATAGTGGAGTTCTTTGTGAAGAATTCAAGCGTGACAGATTTTAAGGTGTTATTGTTACCACACCGTTAACAGTGTGATACCGTTTCTTAGCCCTCCACTTCGACGACATAGACCATGTGAAATGTTGAGATACACGTAGGTACCAGAACCGTGAGAAGTTCTCACGATTTTTACAATAAGATGATTTGGAAAAAGGTTTGAGGTTTTCCCGGAAAAATTCAAATTTTCCTGACAAAATTCTCAATTTCCTGCAAATTATTTTTGCTCTCTCTCTCTCTAATCCCAACTTCCTACCCGAAGGGACATTTCGAACAAAACTCCGCCTCACTGCTGCGGAAGTTACCCAATAGCCTTCTTCTGAGTGGAAAGCTTGACGAGGACAATTTCGTAATCGATACCGGAGCCACGAAGTCAACTGATCGACGTGGATACTTCGAAGGTAACGCATTGTGCCACTGAGGGACGGCGCTTGTTTGACTACAGCACCGGAGAGTCTGCTACATTGTACGGAGAAGCTGAAGTGAACATTCGCTTTGGACGGTTTCTGCCGCAAGACCAACCGAGTTCCGTAGCCGCTAACTCCAAGAAAACCATGTGGGTAACACTGGGCGGACAACCTGGAGGACATGTCGCAGGCATTGTCAAACCCGACACAGCTGCCAGATCGCAGCTGCTTATCGCTAAGATATTGATCAACATGGACAAGAAGTAAATCCGGATTAGTATCCTTAACCCTAACGAGACATGCAAAACAATCAAGGATGAAGAAACCCGGGGCAAGTGTGAACCCCGTAGTATAGAACAGATCTCGCGCTGTGAAGAGCTGTCGACAAACTGCAAAGTCTTCGGCTCCAAAGTTCTTGTAAAAAAAGTTGTGGAGATGCTCTCGCCTGACTGGAAACACCTTAGTGGCAATAAGAAGGGGCCCTGATTAATTAGGGGCCTCCAAGATGTTAATTTGGCCTTGATCGGTAGAAGCAGTGATGGATTAACCAATAGGCTAAGTAGGCTGCAGCCTAGGGCGCCTCGATAAAAGGGGGCGCCGACCGAGGCGAAATTGAAAAAAGCATGAATTTACGAACAATGTTCTACTTTTATGTTTCATATTGTTGCGATAATTTTAGGCCAGCTAGAAAAGTTGGAAAGGTACTTTCCGGCATCCACTCCCAAGTGAAGAAATTCTGTGAAAAAACTGAATCGAAATGCTGGCAATTAATAAATTATGAATAAAATAATTAAATCTCATTATTATAGGGTGACTACCTACGCACCTTTGCTTATGAAAAACTGGTAACTGTAGGTACTCGAAAATGAACCGCTACTCTATGATTGTGTTAGTTTTGTTCTGTTTTTGAACAGCCTATACATTTTTGTATTCAATCTTTAAAAATTGAAGAAAAAATCGGAGTGGATTTTTTTTTCATTAACTGTTGTAGTTCCAAAAACGAAGAGAGGGGGGGCGCCGAAATGAATCAGCCTAGGGCGCCATTGCTTCCTAATCCGTCACTGGGTAGAAGTGAGAAGTTACGGCAATATGCGAGTGCGTAAAACCACAGAAATGTTGAGACTCGCACTCCTGACTCGCATCGTGTACGTGGTGATTGCTGTTTGGGAATTTTTGGTGGCAGCCGAGTTGGCACTTGGCAGCATATAAATATTTGATTTTGGGAATCAAACGTGTTTATTTAGTGCGCAATTACTTACAACCGAATATTTCAAGTACATAGGTACCTACTTGTACATTATATCAACCTACCTACCTAAACTATTCCTAATCCAACATTTTCCAATCGTTATTCTTAGTATCATTGATGCCGTTTTTTGTGAAATTGCCTCCGATAGTTTGCGGAAACAATTTTGGGTACCTGCTTTCGTATTCCGATTGCCTATTCCCATTTTGCGAATCAACTCCATTCGTTGAAGTAGCAACGCGGCCCCGTCCAAAGCAGCCAATCCTGTCTTTCACCATGGCGAAGATCATGGCAAAAATAAGCAAAATTATACCACACGCAATCATCAAATACTCGATAATGACGAAAATGAAAAATCTGTCGAAATTATTCTTTATCTGTTCCACCATTTGCTGCGGAACCTCGACGCCCTGAAACATGTTCTTGTCAATAATTTGAATGTTTGATGCATTTTTAAAAGAGTTGTAGAGACGTAGATACACACATTGAAGAATAATTGACATGTTAGAAATTCGACTTGAGATTGAAAAAGTCTCAGAAAAATTATTCGAGAAAAGTTTTCGCTTGACGAAAATTTGTTGAAAATTGTCAATTTTAGACACCCTGTACCCCTATATCTCGGACTAGCAGGTGGCAATCGATTAGTGCAGTGGACCATATTATTATTATTGATTTTAGTGCACATATAGGTAGGTACCTAATCTAAGACTCTGGATCGCCGAGCTTCTGCCTCAAATGTTTCAGCACTGATGAGACCAAATCAAAACACGTAGAAACACGACGTGTCTTCTGGATTTCGATGGTTGTTTCTTGGTCGGTCTGATGTTCCGAGATTCCTTTCCTCATGATTCACATCGTTATTAGTTTAAGGTTGCCTTTTTCATTGTTTATTTTATTTCTAAGAACAATACATTTTGGCGAGACATTTTGTCAAAGTTCTTGGCTTGGGTCACAAAATGCAGGTTTATTTTAGCTTAGGTAGTGAACTGCTATTATCATGGTGCAAAACTTTTTTTGATGAGTGTATACATATATAGGATGTCTCAAAAGTAACGCCCCCATTTAATTTTTCCACTTTTTGTTTATGACCTACTTATACTCTAGGTCAAATTTTTTAGTAGGTTTCACTTCACCATCCATACATGGCGCCCATTTAGAAACATGTAGGCGAAATACTGTTGTACTGTTTATTAAACTCTAATTCTGTTTAACTGAGAATAATATCTTATCTTATCTGTTGTATTTCAAAAGTTATTAAACTCGTTATTGAAATAGAAAATAAGGGCCTTACTTTTGAGACACCATTAGATACCTACTAACCTCTTCCAACCAAAAAAATGGAAATAGACCTTCGCTAACGTTCTGCATCAACTCAAGCTCTGGAATTCTTTTCAAAGGTACATTCATCTGGATGCGTGTCTTCACTACCACTGCTACTCCTGCTTTCTGCAACAACAACTTTTTCATTTTTTTCCAGCTTGAGTTCACAATATTTTCTGGATCTATACAGGGTGGTCCTCGTTTTATGTCATTAAATTCAAGGATCAATAGAAAATGAAAAATGAAGGGGACTTTCTCCAGAAAACATATTCGAGAAATGCCTAATAACAGAGATACAGCCCTTCAAAGTTGGAAATAAATAATCGTTTTTTCCGCATAACTTTTGAACCGTTCAACCGATTTCATTCAAAATAGAACCAAAGGTTTGCTGAAGTTATCCCCTGTCGAACAATCATAACATGTTCCATAAAAAAGTTTCAGGAGCGTAGATATCAGGGGATGTCTCAACCCCGCCCCCTATTTCTCACCTACCAGTTATTTTTAAAAACTGTTCACAATTTTGAATTCTACGTTCAATTTAGAAGAAAAAGTCACTCTTGCAAAATTTTGATTAGAGGCTTCGTTTAGGAGATATTCGAGTTTGAAACTTTGGAAAACATCCCGAAATCGCAACTTTCCAGAACCCAAATTGTTTTTTCCTGAAAATTTACCGTGTTTTGGAAAAAAATGGTGGTTTATCAACTTAGAAATTCTAGAAAACCTATTCCAGCTGAGAAATCATGAGTTTCTTTAGATTTTAATTTTTGGACCTTTGAAAGTGGCGATTTCGGGATGTTTCCCAAAGTTTCAAACCCAAATATCTCCTAAACGAAGCCTCTAATCAAAATTTTGTAACAGTGATTTTTTCTTCAAAATTGAACGTAGAATTCAAAATTATGAATTACAGTTTCCAAAAATAACTAGGGGGATGAATAATGGGGGGGGGGGGGGGGGAGGAAAGTAGGGTCACCCCCTAATGTCTAAGCCCCTGAAACTTTTTTATGGAACATGTTATGATTGTTCGACAGGGGATAATTTCAGTGAACCTTTGGTTCTATTAATAATTAACTCGGTTGAACGGTTCAGAAGTTATGCGAAAAAAACGATAATTTATTTCCAACTTTGAAGGGCTGTATCTCTGTTATTAGGCATTTCTCAAATATGTTTTATGGAGAAAGTCCCCTTTATTTTTCATTCCCTATCGATTCTCAAATTTAATGACATAAAAGTCGCACCACCCTGTATAGTTCTGGGAATCAGTGCCGGGCCAGTATGATTGTGTGAGCTAGATACCAGTCTACTTACAGGTTCCATTTCGATTATGGTGTCATGTTCCTCTGGTTCCGGTGTCAGTCCCTGAGCATACTGCAAAAGTGCTTTGTCCGCATAGATGAAATGTGGCTGTGAAATCAGTAATGGAGCACCGACGCAAAGTTCAATGCTCATGGTGCCCTCGGGGGTGCATTTTGTTGGAGTTTTCTTAGCGTTGGTGCAATAACAGCTAGGACGAGACTCCCCTCCGAACATGAATTTTGATCGAAAACTGTAGGTTTCCAGCCCGAAAACTTGTGATTTTCCGACAAAACTTGTTTGTAGTGATCTGAAAATGAGGACCAATGCTTATTTTACTTTAATCTAACCTGAATATTTATTTAGATTGCGATTAGTGCGCACCATGGCTAGCGAAGCGGACGAGCTCTCCGCTAAACCAGGCTTATGTAGAGTTTGCAATGAAAATGCGGGCCTGAAACGTGTTCAGTTTGCAAATTGTACAGTGAACTACTATCCCAGCTGCTACCAAAGATCCAAGGATGTATTGTTGCGGCATCATGTGAATGAAAGTGTGATCTATTGCCAGAAAATGGACGGCACTCGTGATATTGACGACAGTGACTTCGACGTCCCGACTGAGGAAGATACTTTTGTCTCTATGGAAAACCTTGTGGAAAGTGCTATTAAAAAAGGTGAAGGCTCCCGTAAGGAAATGATGTATCGCAAGGCTGTCTTGAAGGTGAAAAATCAGTTGATAAGTGAACTTTTAGAGAAGAACGAGCTGCTAAGGCAAATGCTGCATCTAACTCAAAGTGAAATTGCATGCATCGATGTATGGTGACAGTGATGTTGCTTGTGATCGGAAGAAAGAACTCGTGTCTGATTCTCGAGAGAAGCCAAAGAAGAAAATTGTCGAAGTTGCGAATGATGGTCAGGAATCCTCATCAGATCTAGCTAAAAAGTCAACCTTGGCATAGGTCACAAGCGGAACATTATCGCAAGAAGTCTCCGACGGCTTAGGTAAAAAGCAATCAGCTGATATTGCAACAATTGTGAATAGAAAGGCCAACAATCTGAAGAAGCTCGGTACAGTGAGCGGTCCGGATGAGTGGAAGACGGTGCAGTGAAAAAAGACTAAAAGAAAACCATCACAGAGTTGTAGGCGAAAGTGAGAACATCACTGGTATCGGGTAGTACAAAAAAAAAGAGGTCATGTCATGTTTCCCGTCTTGACCCTTCGACTACAGCGGATGACCTCGTGAAGTTGTTCGGGTTAGAGCATTGTAAATTATCGACCGATCGCACTTTTATCAGCTTTTTCTAAATTATACGGAAACATTTTCAGTATTCGGTTGCTGTCATTTCTGGATGAGCGGGGAATTCTTGGCAAGGATCAGTTTGGGTTTAGGGGGGGTTGCTCGACTGTAGGTGTCATTTTGTCTTTGTATACCCATGTCCTGGATTGCCTCGACCGAAGAAGAGAGTGTACATCCCTGTTTTTCGATTTATCAGAAGCATTTTGGCACGGTGAATCATCGGATTCTGGTCGGAAAGCTCCGCGACTGTGGCGTTCGTGGGGTGGCACTCGACTGGCTGACCTTGTACTTATTTGTTAGGCCGGGGGCAGCTCGTCGGGGTGAATGTGGGAAGCACCACCTATTTTTCTGGTACGAGGGCGGTCAGTTCGAGGGTTCCCCAGGGGAGCATCCTCGGCCCTATACTGTTATCATCTGCATCAATGACTTGTCGATTACAGGTTCACACGTGACATTGTCCACCGTTACACCGATGATACCTCTGCCGCATTTGAGTCAGACAGTCATGAGGTTCTTGTCCAGAAATCAAAGGTAGCAGTAGGGGTAGCAGTCTCGGATATGTAAAAATTCTGTAAGATGAATCATCTCGTACTTTGCAAGGAGAAAACTGATTTGATGCAGTTTTCCAATTCGCACTCTCGCAGATAGTCCAGCATTGTGAGTGGTCAGAAGCCATACAATTTTAGTAAATCCATAAAATTTTTGGGCATATTTTTTCATTTTTTATGAGAAGAAGATGTACTGCGCATGATGACATTCAAGGGTGCTATGTTCTCTTGTCGTAGTCTCTTCAACGAGTTGGGCATTTTGACGGTGGCCTTCCTTTTCATTTTGAATTGTGTATGTTACGCGTACAGAAATGGTGAATTTAAGGGTAGGGGTGATGTATCATCGTCCTGTAGCTATCGTTTTCCAGAAAGGCTGGTAACTTCACTGCATGGACTTTAATTGGTGGAAAAAAGCCTATTGGTCTTCCCAATTTATCTATTTAATAAACTCCTCCTACAATCAAGGCAAGCACCTGCCATTCGAATTTTAAAAATAGAGTGAACACTGCTGCTAAAATACTCATTCTATACAGTGAACAAATTTTTAAATTCTGATCAATTTTAGTTTTGTTTTGTTGTGCTTGATTGCTTCTACCATTGTTATAATGTTTATTTTCTTGTATGTACGTAGGTACACTAGTTGTAATTTTATACCTACCCTGTAACTGACAAAACCTGTTTGTATGCAAATTTGCACAAAAGGAAGCAAATAAATGAATCGAATTGAATGAATTGAATCGAATTGAATAATATCCATTTTGTGATCTCACAAGACGTAAGTATACGACGTAACGCTGAATAATGAACCTACTTACCTGCACAAGTCAGATGCAAAGAAGCTCAACTTTTTTGGTGTGTCATGAATAGAGGGATTAACAGTCAAATCTGTGCCTTCTATGGTACTACATGGCTCACCTACCCATGGCATTTTGGTAGCTTCTTTGTACGAAAGAATCTGGCCTTTTACAGTATTACCGATTCCTCTTGCCATTTCATATGGACCGTCTTCAGTGCCGTTTACCTACAAGATATTAGAAAATGTAGCAAGATAAACACCATCGATAAACAGCAAATAGCATAGCCAGTTGCTAAGTTACCATGAGAGCGATAAACTTGATTATGTCATAAGACTTTAGTGGAACTGACTGAGAGCAAATAATGCTTGACTGCTTGAGGTCATTTTCCAGTCTAGGTTGACCTTGAAACTTGGATTGATTATTTGTTGCTATGAAGACAATTTTTGCACCACTCATGTCCATAACAACAAAACCAAGTTAACGACAACCCTACAATAAGAAACTGACCCTTATTTAGTAAAACAAACTTACGTGGTGAAATAATGATAGCAAGAAATCTCTGTTATTTTTGGCAATCCTAATTGTAGACGGTAGTTTGGATTTCAGTTGACTACATAGAAACTCTAAAATGATCGCCATTGACTTGACTTTGAATTATTACGATGTAGGAAAAGAGTGCTCACCCACTTCTTCAGATTCGCAAGACATACGCATTCCTTCGAATAACACATTTTTTACCTTATCTGTTATAAACATGCTCTTGATACCTGGGTATAAAAATGGCAATCCGTCGTCCAGTAAGGGTAACGCCACTGGTGCTGCTTCTTGAACTTTTAATGCTGTGCTCTACGAAGTAATCATATGTTATTAGATTAGTGTAATGAAATCATATCATAATCATATCTTGTATTGAAAGCGAGGCAGAACGTAGGGAGAATAAAGTGGGTGAGTTATTGGAGGTGAAGAACAACGAAGCAATAACATAGAGACAAGGAGAAAAGCTAAATAGCAAGAACTAAAGTAGGAGAGAGGGAAAGGAGTAAAACGGATTTTTTTTTACAAACTTCTCTTTGCCTTTATTTTAATTCCTTATTGCCTCCTTGTTCAGAATGAATAGAAATGTGAAATTTTGAAATAGGCAACGAGAAGTGGTGCTGGTGGAGACGAAATGGCGAAGGAAGATAAAGTAGGTTGACATGAAATAACAAAAGCAATTGAGAAAATGTTCAAGAACCAAAATGGGAAGGAATCAAAACTGATCAAAAATAGATGAAGAGAGACAAAAAATGGAACAGTCTTGAGCAACAAATAAAATACCACAGCTCCAAAGTTCAGAATTGTCAAAACGTCACTGTCACTCTTGCATCCAGACTCTTTATTGTTGAAGTAGAAAAATTTCTTCTGGACAAACTTCAACGTGTCATTTTGTTCATCCACCGAAACTATATCCTTCACCCTGTATTCACTGGAAAAATGTCTTGTCAAATACCTGCGTTATTTTCTTGCAACTATTTCTTTACTCGTAAACATACGGTCCAATATCTTTGAGGATGGGATTGGCACCGTTCTGAACTTCATCTGGATTGGTCACGTTGAAAATGTGTATTTTGAACTTGAATGGAAAAGGGGTCTTCTTCCATATTTCGAATGCGTGGTTCCCCTCTGTCATAGCCGTCGCCTGTGGAACATATTTTCTCACACAATCATAGTGTTCTTGACTCTAGGGTAGGTATTCTTGAAAGTGTGGGAGAAACTCCCTGGGAGTTTTATATAATCCGTACTACACTCTTGTAGCAAAAGTTGCCTAAAAAACACGATTTTAGGCAACATTCGCTACATCAGTGTACTGCGGAATGTATTTTACTCCCAGGGAGTTTCTCTCACACTTTCAAGAATAGCTACCCAGGCCTTATTCTTGAAACGGGGAACAAAGTTGTCATGCGGTATTGCTACGCAAGGAAAGCTATGATTGGCTCTTGCCCAGCAACTACACATGTGAACTCTGTTCCCCGTTGCAAGAATAGGGCCCCAGAAAACTCATCTTTCCGGAATGATAAATTCCGTTATTTTCGTAGCTCAACAAGATCAAATCTCAGCAAAAATCAATAAAAGCATCTTCTATCTAGTGGAAAGGGTACCTACCTAGCTGATTTACTTTATTTACTTTGAAATGTTCGTTCACTTTGAAATGTCTGTTCGAACTCAAGTTGAGCTATTTGGCTGTAGTTGCCAGATATTTGTTTTAAATAAATATCTACTTCCAACTTGAATTTTGATAAAATCCAACCAGTGGTTGCAAAATTGAGCAGGGCTGAGGGGTCACAAAAAAAATCGAATTCCAAAAAAATCTTTATAGGGAGTCATGAAATGAGATAAGGTATCTAAAGTTTTTCTATTCAATTATTTCTGGTACACCCTGTATTAGGAACAGATTTTTTTTCAATTCAAAATCCAGAAAACTCATGAAAAACCAGTGAAGTTTTTTTGGAAAAAATGATAATTCAAGAATATGAATGAGTTCAGTTTGATGGGACACGTGATGTGATAGCCAAATGATATCATATTTTCAATATTGAAAATAACACATTGACCTTCCTCCGAAGATATGAACTATTCCTCCTGATTTGAGCCCACTAATTTCACACCAAACAGAAGATCTAAAAAACCTTGTAAGTGGTTGATGCGAGGGTTGATGCTCTTACGAACCGAAATGAAGAAGGATTAATGAATATTGAAAATAAACAACATATATCTTGAGGCGGGTAGGTACTTTTAGGACACCTATCGACTACCTTTTTTGTGAAATCATTCCGCACTAGGACTGTTTTGATCATTTTGATCTACCCCAAAACGAAAAAAAAAATACGGCGTAGAAATGTCATAATCCAAGATAGCTTTTGGCAGAGACGTCTCGTGTCTGCCAGATGGTGACAGTTATTAAGCTTAAAGAAACATCTTTATATTTGAGTTAAGTAGATATTATACCAGTACTATAATGCTAGTATTATGTACCTGGGTGTCTCAACCTGAGACCTCGGTACTCTACATTTTCTCGCCGCATGTTCCTGCCAAGTTGGAGCTCTTGTTTTCAGTGAATAATTTCTTGCATAATAGACTTAATGGGTGGAGTTGATGGGACTAAGCTCCATCTTGCACGCAAGCCTGACTTTTGAGACCATCAACTTCCCAGACTAGCTGGACTCATCGAGCCGCAATGTGATGTTTGTATGCTTGATGATCGGTCAGAGTCTTGCTCAAGATCATCCAAGGGGGTTTTATCAGTTTGTACAGAATCAGGTGGAGGCCGACCCATCCAAATTCTGACTTCGCTTCGCATTGCTGCAGCTGAGCTTTATTTCGAGTGGAGCGGTGTACCATGCGCTATGTACCCATCCCATTTTTTATGGAAATATATACTAATAAATACATACAAATAAATACAAATACTAATACTATACATATACTAATAAATTTGGATCTGCAACAAATCAAGGTGGCAATTATCAAGTCACTCAGTTTCTGGCGTGCAAAAGTTGATAAGTATATCTTCGAGAGTGGATATATTTTTCAAACTACCTACATTTTTCGGTCTGACATATCTACTCTTAATTACGTGATTATAGCAAACAATCACGTTTGTAATGTCAAAGTAACTTGAGAACGCTCCGCACAATTTCATACCTTTTCAATGAGATAAGTTTCTAGTTTCGGAAAAACTAAGCTGTAACAAACAAGGCCGGCTACAAGTACAATAAAACCAGCAATGGCCAAGTACATAGGCGTGTAAAGACGCATTTTTCAAGTTTGTATAACTGTTGTTCCAGGCTACTGTATAAGCACATTTAATAAACGAAGTGGTCCTATATTGCCTCAAATTTAGATCAAGGTAGATAAGACATTACCCCATTTCATTATACTGTAGGTTTTCATGAATCTTTCATGGCAAATCATAGAATTTATGTATGTAATTATTGTAGGAAAGACCGGGGCAATGCCGTGAGTGTTTCCTAATGTTGTTTCTTTTTATTGCAAACAAGTTGCCTTGGATTGTGATATCAATGAGACGAAAACACTGCTAAACGGGGTACCTATGTTATGTAAACGTGATATTACCCCAGTGTTCCTTATTTTAATTCATAGTTTTGATAATTATAGTGTGGTCAGAAAATGAATCGTCATGTTTAATATCGCGAAATAAGTAACTAAACTGCTCAACAACTGGAATGATGGTATCGAAAATTTTGCCTTTTTTCAAAATGACGTAACTTTGGATTGACACAACCGATTTTGAATGTGTTTCCACAGTTTTTTAGATCCATCTTTTGGAAATCCATCTCATTGACGAGATCAGGTTTTTAATTCCAATTACTTTTTTTTACAGGGTGGAATGTAAAACATTGCAAAATTGTGCTAAGCTCGACTGATCCCCGTTTCTCTGAATTTTTTTTCGATTTTTAATGAATTACTCTTGAAGCCTGATGTCTAATCTTGAAACGGTTTTTGAATTTTCCAGATCAGAAGTCCAACAATGACGATATGATTTTTTTACTTTCCCGACCTACCACCCAACGAGGAGGGAAAGTATTGTGAACGCGCTAAAAATTGTTCTCGAGATTTCGACGGATATATCCGTTTTGAGGTCGCCTATGACGATTAGGACCATTTGCAACGTGAAATGATCCATCTTCAAAATCGACACAGTTTAGGTTTTCCGACGGTAGTTTTTCAAAATGGATTTTGCACATACCGTGAATTTGAATAAACTGCAGTGCAAACTTCGACATGCGATGAGCCCCACGAAATATCCATTTTAGGTGCAGAGAAGAAGATTGAATTAATTTTGAAAGAAAAAATTTTCGAAATCGGACACATGGTTTTCGAGTTTTCCTCTCTGGAAAAACTAGAAATTTTCCAACTTTTTATCCCGTGAATAGATTTTGGTGGGTCGGGAAAGTAAAAAATCATATTGTTATTGTTGGACATCTGATCTGGAAAATTCAAAAACCGTTTCGAGATTAGACATCAGGCTTCATGAATAATAATACATTAGAATTCAAAAAAAAATTTTATACAGAAACGGGGATCGGTGGAACTCAGCACAATTTTGCAATGTTTTACATTCCACCCTGTAAAAAAAGTAATTGAAATCGAAAACAAAATCTCGTCAATGGGATGGATTGCTAAAAACTGGATCTGAAAAACTGTGAAAACAAATTCAAAATCGGTTGTGTCAATCCAAAGCTACGTCATTTTGAAAAAGGGCAAAATTTTCGATACCGTCATTCCAGTTGTTGAGCAGTTTATATGCCGTTCAGCTTTTAAATTCAGTAGAATGACTTTTTGGAGCAAAAATAAAGTGAGGAGCTGGGGGGCTACGGCTACGGCTGCTGGCACCTAAAAAGTTTTGGAGCGAAACTATCAGCGGTCATCAGCCGTATCCTCCCAGAGTGCTCTAGCTTGTCACTTTATTTCTGTCCCAAAAAGTCATTCTACTGAAAATAAAAAGTAAACAGGATATAGGTATGTCTCGGTGTGTAGGTATATCACATCGAAATCTATTTGCAGTAAATTGCAATAAAATCAAAATTTCCAAAGACGACACTTAAATATACTTCCACTCTAGTTGATAATTCAGATTCAGCTTATCGACCTGGATAATGATATACCAAGTAATTTGAATTTGAATTAACAATAGGTAAGGCACCTTCGTAGTAAAATACAAAAAATCTTGATATGACCTTGACCCATTGTAAAAAGGCTAATTTGGATACCCTTCACCTATATGCATTATGAAGTTGGAAAAAAGTGGGAGTAAAATTCAGTGGCATGAGCTCGGCAATGTGGAAATCAGTTGTCCCACTAGCACCATGGCGCTCATACTTCGAGAAATGTACAGCGGATACTTCACAGTATTCAACGACTATGCAGGTTTTTACTCACATCTACTTTAGACAATAACTTCATAGTTAACCCTTTTCTAATTATTGAAATTGCAGATCCCAGAGTCAAAAATTTTCCGTTGATGTCAGGAATATTGAGCCCTTTGCTCATAATTCTAGGCTATCTCTACTTGGTATTCGACCTGGGACCTAAGCTTATGAAAAACCGGCCTGCATTCCACTTGGACAAGATCCTGATCGGTTACAATTTGGCACAAGTGGCTATCAATTTGTTCATAGCTATTGCTGTAGGTTGTTTTGCTGTCAGATTTTAGATTTTTGCAAGCCAAGTTATTTAGAATCATTGCGTTTTGTGAAAGCATTTTTACTTTTCGAGAAAGGGGATATTTCCAGTTATAAAATTCAATGAAAATTACGAGGAATCACGAGTTCAATAAGACGTTGTCACGCGAACTGGCTTTGTTTTGTGGCATGACTAGCTGGCGAGCTTCTAAAGGAAAGAGTGTGACAATACGGCTTAGTAAACGAGTGTAGAGTGTAATAGACTATTTTATCTACTTTGCCCTAATAATTGCTTCAGGTTTGACAACTGACACTTCGCGACTGACGTTGCTTCAGTAAATTTACTAGCAGTAAATTGTTTCTATTGGTTAAAAAGCGGTTTAACAATATGCATCTTTTCGACACCGCTCCCAGTATTCAAAAATGTGAACTCAAAGTGAATAAAAAAATTTCTAACCTCTTGAAGCAAGTACGATTTTTCGACGCTTCAATATAAATAAAAAATAATAAAAAAAAGTGAGTAATAAAAAAAAATCGTAATGGAAGCACCGACCCTTTGGCCTGCTCTAGCCAAAAAGACTCTGAATAATTTTTGGCAAAACAAGGAATATCTCGAAAGGGAGCATCACGGCTCCGCTGGAAAGACCCCACTCATCACTTACAATCATGACATGACCACATATTTTAAATATCTATATTTTCAGGGGACGATAATATCTTTGGACTTCGATTGGGGCTGCACACCCGTGGACTATTCACCCACACCAAAGAATATGATAGTCGTCTATGGAATGTATTTGTATTTCATCATAAAGTTTGTGGACCTCATTGACACGATATTTTATGTTATGAGGAAGAAACAAAGCCAAATATCATTTTTGCACGTGTACCACCATTGTGTCATGATATTCATTCCATGGTGTGCTGTCAAATTCTGGGGAGGTGGTCAAAGTGTGTACCTAATAATTTGCAATTGTTTCGTACACACCATCATGTACTTTTATTATTTTTTGACCATATGGAAGCCTGAGTACAAAACAAGCATTTGGTGGAAAAAGCACATCACTCAGATTCAGTTGGTAGGCCTAACAAGTACAAGGTGTTTCAGTGACCTTGCATAATACTTCGGGAGGTGATTCCTCTCAAAAAAATAAATCGAAAAGTAAGACTAAATTTTTTTCCTACAGTGCTCCCCGAGGGAGTTACAAACTGCAACAAAGTTTTCAATTATTTGCTCAAGAACTGTCAAAGGTAAGAGCTTCAAAGAGCTTGTTATTTTTTCGATAGATTCGTTCAATCCAAAACTTTTATTCCTCCTGCATTTTTTCCGTAGGATGCATCGTTCTGAAGTAAAAGTAAAAAAAATACGGACGTGTCATGAATAATTTTCAACATAATCCCAATCCCCTCTAATTTCACTGCCACTGGTTAAATTTGTTTAGAACTTTGCATGTACATTTGCACTGTTAAGAAACTTCTCTATGCCAAATTTAAAGTTCCTACCTTTGACGGTTTTCCAGCAAATAATTAAAAACTTTGTTCAACTTCGTACCTTTGAGGGGCTGTAACTTCCTTGGGAAGCATTTTAGGGTAAAATGTTACTTACACTTTTCAACTTATTTTTTTGAGGGGAATCACCTCTCGAAGTATTATGCGAGGTCACCGAAACACCGTGTATAATATTAATAAATATACTTATCCACCTACACCTGCGGCCACGAAATTTCGGACAGCTGTAACCTTTGAATTTTAAAAACTTCAGTCCTAAAAGTTTATAAGCGTAAACTACATCGACGCTTAATTTTTTGAATATAAAATCGATCGGTGAACCTGTACTCTTTAAATGAAAATTGAATCAGGTTTGAGAATTGATGAAATTGAAAAAATAAATTTTTCGTCACATTTTTCAAATTGACTGATGGCAGACAGCTGTTCAAAGTTACGTGTTCACAGCTGTACAAAATCTCATTTTTGTTTTTCCAGATCCAATTCTTGTTCAATATTGTGACGTACGGTCAGCTGCTGTTCAAGCCAAGTTGTGATTATCCAAAACTGATTTCTTATCTGTGTGTTCCGCAGAATTCGTTCCTGTTTTTACTCTTTGGTGATTTCTACATCAAATCGTACATTATGCAAAAGAAAGTTTCGAAAGAGAAATGATAACGGGGCAGCAATCGTTTTTTCATTGTTATAATTTATTGAAATCATCACATCTCTATTTATTCTTTAGCATTAGATTGAAGAAAACCATTTTTTGTTTGACTAGTAAAAAATCTCCACTCTCCATAAACCTCAGGTCTGCGATTACCTCATTGCTTTTTGAGTGACGTTTTAACGTTGGACGTTGGGTATTCGAGCGAGTTCTCAGCTTTGAAATTGTGAACTGAGAAAGATGTCCAAGGCTATATTATTGTAATGGGAGACGTGACTTTCTGTACGAATAAAGAATAGTTCATAAGGTATTCAAATCTCTACATTGTTAAACACTAGAATATTGCCCGGCCTACGGGTTGGGTCAAATGTCGAAATGACAAGTGGTGTCGCTTTATGTGGTTGTCACCGCATGTTAAGTTCAAAGGTAAGGTGTCTTGCCTTCGCAGTCTATCTCATCTGTTTGAGACGGATTTTCCATTTTCAGATTGCAATAGTACAAGCGGTACTACACTGCACTTTATGGTTTATGATACAGAAATGCCACTTATTCAACCTATAGGTGATTTACATTGAAAAAACGCCACCTGGTGTAGAGCTCGGTATTAAATCGTGGAGGAATTTTTTGAGAGGAACACATACTCGGACGTCTAGTAGCCTAGGTAGCCACTAGTAGATACCTGCAATACCCACATCAATGACATGAAATTTGACAAGTGCAATAATGTAAAAGGGGGTTTGCTGTTGTATCCCGTATTTGATCTTGTGGTTGGCGTATTCAGCAGGCTACTAGTGGGATCTACTTCCAGAGGTGAGGGGCTGGAAGACTGCGCTACCAGCGATGCATTGCATTTCAGTTGCGGTGGAAAAATTGGGACGATGACTGTAACATTACATCTTCCGCAGGCAGATGCAAGCATGGTATGCTGCTTTGCCAGTAGCTTTCGCCCCTGCCATTGCTGCCATTTAGTGCCTGCTGATTGATCCTCCAATCCCCAATGGGCCACAAAGCGAGCCTAAACCTGTATCTTGACAGTGGGGCACAACAAAAGTTTGCGTCCCAATTACAAAGGTAGCGAACTGTAAAATATAGAATGCGGATCTCCATGTGAGGTCTAAGCAGAAAATCTTTAGAAAAAGGAGACTGACGACGCAGCCAGCCCAATCGGTGACCTTTTCTGGCGTGCCAACAGTTGGTGTGTGCGGAGGACTCGGTCCACAGTCGCGGTTGCTGTTCCTTGGGTAAAAGCTAGGTATGATGCAAAGAAAGGTCTGCGACGACGCTGGTCATCGATGTAAGGCCCAATAAAGAGCCTGCTGGGTCCCAAGGGTTCACAAGAACAATAGTTTGCTGGTAGTGGACTGCACAAGACAGCAGAGTGACAGTTTTGACGTGCCTCCAATTGACGTAACAGCCGACGTTGCCAGGCGGCAACTTACACCTCTTCTAACAATTGATTCTCTAAAACTTCCTCCACGAATCGGCAATTTTCCCCAATAAGGTCAATCGCCTATACTCAACACAGCAGTAGCAGTACTTACCTGCCTGGCGTATGATCAAAAACTTTTTTACTCAAGGCAGGCTGTGGCCTGGCCAACATCAGCCTCGTTTGCCTGCCAATGACCAGGACCACAGCCTGCCTTGAGCAAGAAAGTATTTGATCATACGGTACAAATCAGTACTATTACATGTGCTAATTTTCGCCTGGCGGAGATGACTGCTAGAACCTACCACGACGCTAGAAACAACCCCCCCACATCCGTCAATAGGTCAGGAACAAAAATGAGCGAATTTTTCAACAAAGTATAAATTTTATTGTAAAATTTGTTACTTCATCACATTGTTACGACTAAACCTAAAATCACATAAACAACAAATTCACGTTATTTTCAATCACGGTAAAATTTTAAAAATATTTACACACTTCTTATACTCGTAGATGCAATAATATCAACTTAATAAAAATTAAAATAGCTAGAGCCTATTTACAATGTTTATATAAAATTCACTGGTTGTTGTCTACGTATAAGTATAAAAATAAAATGTATATAGCACCGGCAATTTTAAGATATTATTATAAAGAATTAAGTACTTACTAAGGAACTTGGTTTTGAATGAAGTTTGTTCAAACTTATATCATTTTTTTCTTTTTCTTTAATAAATATTAACAATAACACACAGGTATTAAAATAAATAATTTGGCTAAATAAAATCTATGGCATGGTTTTGTCATCATTATTTTTTATGTAACTGTAACACGCTAAAAAAGGTACATAGCTGTACATAATGCTTGATAATTCAGACAAATATTGTCTATATTGTTATGGATCCCGCGAAAGCCCAATTTAGCCAAACGTCAATATTTGCATGAATTTTATCTAGAAAATCTATAATCACTCAGGTGATTTTTGTGCGTGCTTTCGATGGAACCAAAGGTCAACTTTGCTTTTAGCCATCCACAAGATCCTTGATGGCATAGTAACTACCTGAGAACAGAGCAAAAATGGCCAACAAAGATACGACAATGTCTTTCAATAATCTCCACTTGAAAATCCCGAAATCTCCCAGTTGCATGTTCAGGACGATGTCGATGACTGAAGGAATCAGTAGGCCGAGCGTTGAGAAGAAAACGGAGCCCACTAAGGATATGATGACGTCCAATCTGGGCACCGCGGCTGCTATACCCGTAATTAAAATCACGACGAGTGTCCTCACAACGACTTGTGCTATGTTGTGGTGCCTTTCTGGGATCTTGGGACTGACCTTTCTCCATGTGATTTCCATGGGCACATAGAACTGCAACATGAACGTGAAGAAGACGGCTATGGAAATGCAGGCTTTGGCCACTTGAGCTGGACTGAAAAAAAGAATTTCAACTTCAATAACAGAACCTTATAACGGTATGGGTGACATTTTTTTTTTAGTAACTCCCGTACCACCTCTGTAGTCAGAAGCGGTACCGGACGGCCGCTGTAGTCAAAAAGCACATTCCCTCTTGTTGAGGGCGCATCCGCTATTGCAAGTATTGCGACTTTTTTTCGATTATCTAACTTCACCATTTTCATCTTATTGGCACAACTGCTCGGTGGTATTATACACCAACGTACTAGAGAGCGTATGGCAAAGAGCCATCTAGCTCGGCCAAGATTCGAACACACGATCTCTGGGTTTAAAGCCAGAGACGATGCCCGCCGAGCTACTAACTAAGCTGGCGGCATTGAGCGTGAATATGCCCAATGTGCTTACACTCGCAGCATTCATCCATGTTACAGTACTTACATTTCTTCTTTGGGAATATCGGTGATGATGCTAGAACTGACGCCGTCCCCGAATCGAATGTACCCGAACAAACCGATGATTGTGTACAGGGTGATGACGAATGCCATGGCAATGTTCAAAACTCCGGGACATCCTAAGAATTGCGGCCTGATCATAGAGTTTTCGATGGGCAGCATGGTTCCGATGCCTTCCATGGCGAATATCACAGTGCTGAAGAACAGCGGAAATCCGCTGATGTCGTTGAACAGTTTCCTGTCGCTCATGTTGACGTCGCCCAGTCCGGAGAACATGTAGTACAAGGTGATGGCGAAGGCTACTATCATCGTCGTGTTGGCTATAAACGAGAATGGAACCAAGTGCTTTAGATCTCTGACTTGGGCACATATTATCAGCGGAACGAGAAGCATGAGCATGTAGTACTGGACCGGCCAGTCATCCAGCTGTGGGTGGTAGTAGTTCACCAGCTAGAAGAAATAAATATTTTTTATTAATCTATTCGGTTACAAACGTGGTTTGTGATGGAGAAGATCTCAATATAGTATTAATGGAAATAAAATTGATAGTGATCCAAAATGAAAATTGACAAATCTCACTTTTATTTGATATATTCAATTCCAGAAAACAGTGGAACAGCGGTTTTCTACGGGTTTAAGGCGTATTATAGAAAAACGAAATTGATATAGAGCATGTCGGTGTCCCAGAAAAAATTGAAAGTATTCCAACCATAGAGTCCTTAGATGATGTTACAAGCAGCTGTAAAGTTTTTTCCCTGAAAATTTTACTGTGGGGCTTATACCGCCATGATGATATGACACATGATGTCGAACCGACAGCTATAAACTGCGACCTGTGAACGCCCGACTGATTTACATCTGCCAGTGGCGCAGCCAGGATTTAGCCATGGGGGGGGCTGACGAGGCCACCCCCCCCCCCTCATAAAAAGGGCCTTGGTCATCCTATTTTCGAGTATAATTATTGTGGTACCAATGTTACCTACCTTAAATTGAAGTAGGTATTAAATTTAGTATTCCCCGGGTTTGCGGGGAAAATGACAGTAATAAATGGTAGTAATGACACTTGCAAACTGACAGCTGCGCTGCGCGCACGTAGAAACGTCATATACGATCGTTCGGCACATACAAACGAACAAACGATTCGGCCGAACGCAGCTGTTCACGAAATACGGTTTTTCGTGCTCTTGTTAGATCTATCGATAGTGGCAGTCTGAACGATAATCGTTCGCTAACAAGTCGTTGGTGAACGAGAAGTTACAAAATAAACCTAATAGGTAGGTGAGTATACTTGCTTAAGGACGGAGTTATATCGGTAAAATAAGCGTTGTGGAATCAATAGTCCCTGTGGGTTCATTCCTTGACAGAATCTTACCATTTAGGTCTCTCTCGAAAGCTACAAGGATGCAGTTTGGTTTAAGCCCATTGGCATTTCCAAAATCGAAAAATATCTTTTTTATTTTTGGATGAATAATTGATTTTTGGATTTGTGGATTTTGGATTTTGGTTTGAGACCAATGCCAATGGGCTCAAACCAAAGTGCATCCTTGTAGCTTTCGGAAGAAACCTAAATGGTGAGATTCTGTCAAGAAATAAACCCACAGGTATTGATTCCGCAACGCTTATCTTACAATTCAACTCCGTCCTTAAACCGGAAAAGTTTCTCTCCGCACCAATTGAAAAAAAAACGCACAATCCAATCGCAGTGCAACTCTTACACAGAAAGACTAATGATCTATTTTCTAAATGATAAAGAAGGTAACAGTCGAACACAATAGTTTTTTTTATTTTGTTCAAAATTTTTCATTGCTTCGGTGAAAAAGCGAGACTGTCTGGGGGGGGCTATAGCCCCCTAGCCCCCCCCTTGGCTGCGCCACTGCTGCCAGAATAATTATCACTAGCGAAATTTTGATTTCTGCTCTCTTTGTACAGAATAGTTCGAGTTTCGAAAGCTCCCATTCCAAATTGAATTCTGCAAGGACAGGGTACTTACTTATAAGTGAATAAAAAACATTTAGCACTAAAATTGCTTGGTTTGGCATAAAGATAGTGAATGAATTTGAAGTAGCATGCCGGATTTGGAATAATTGTATTAATTATTTAATGAGTTAACGACTGATATAATTAACATTCTTTGCGTGTTGCCCGTTAAATAATTACTTTGGGTGGTATTTATTGCGTCACCTGAACCGAAACCTCGTGCTGTCAAAAATTAAACATTTATTCAAATTAATTTTTTCTTAAGTTTTGAACTGAAGCATTTCATGGCTGGTTCATGAGTAGGTAGATGGGTGCCAACTGCCAAAAATATACTACCTGATGAGAATTTTGTGATGAAGTTTTAAGTTTATAGCTAGAGAATAATAGCTTCCTGACTAACCTCCGGTCCCACCAAGCTTTCACCAACGAATTAAATGCATTACTCTCATAGTAACTTAGCTCGTAACTAAGCAACCGGCCATGCTATTGACTGGTGCATCGCAGCTATCAGCGTGATAGATTTAATCCGCTCATAAAATTTTGGTGGAACCGGAGGTAAGTAAGACATTATGCTTAGATTTTTTCAAGTTGCTGATGCAAAATGTAGGTAAGATGAACAAAGTGGTAGAGATATATTCATATAGGATGGTGACATTTAAAACACGTGATGTAAAATTTTTATCTTCAACCCTGTCGCTACCACCCTACTCTAAGGTTAAGGACGGCATTTCCTAGCATAAAAAATGGCTGAAACAGACTGCGGATTAGCTGCAGAGCGAAAGAGAAACAGATACCGGGTGATCATTTGAAAACTATCCACCTGCTATAACTCCCGATTCCTAGTGAAAATGTCTCCGAGCAAAAACAGGTCGATTTTTATATGAAGGGGGACATCCAAAACATACATTAGCGATTTTCTATCTTTAGCCCCCTCGCCCCCACCTACCCCAACTTTGAAATTTCAAATGACACTACCTATTTTGCGATACATCAAATTCAACAGAATTAAATTCTTTCTGAAAAAATATTTCTAAAATTTTTAACCCTACCCCTCTTCTCCCCTAAATTCTCTGAGTGTCCAATTAAATATTCTTGACCTTTCAATTATTTTCAATGCAGGCAACGTCATCCTGCACAGCATCGAAAGAGAAAATTTTCGTATTTAATATCACAAGAGATAAAATTTTGTCAACAACAATACCATAAGAAGGATCTATTTTGTCGACAAAATTGAATTTCTCGATAACTGGTCGCTAGGCATTTTTCGAAAACCAGCTGCCACAGAAAAAAACGACGAGTGCACAGCACGAGTCGTTTTTCTGTGACAGTTGGTTTGAGAGAAATGCCAAGACCAGTTTGAGAGAATAAATTCAATTTTGTAGACATAAATGGATTCTTCGAATGGAATTTAATGGACTATTTTTTTTAAACGTTTATTTCAAATCACTTGTTATAAATATCAAAGGTACAGTTGCTGTTATTCAAAGATTTGGAAAGGCTTCGGCCAAAGTACAACAACGCTGCTTCTATGAGAATGGTTGGTTATTTTCATTTCAGTCAATCCAATTTTTCCGCACTGGCTTTTGCATGTCCATTTGCTTTCCTGTCCCAAGCGCTGCATTTTTATACCAACACGCATGTTATAATGCCCAATCTCTCAAACTATCGGCAATCTGCGGCACTGTTGTATCTCCGACAAACCATAGTCCATTCCGCGTGTTTTTCGTGTTTTTCGGGACGATCAGTCTCTCCTTATTCGGACATGGCAAATTCGCCACTCATCATTAGGAACTGTTTTGTATTTTCTACTCACAAACACTGACAGACAATCAAGCAATAATTATTAAATTTTACAATTTGACATTCACGTTATCGTTGTTATGGTGAGTGTATCAACAGCCAGTTTTGTCACCCTGCAGAGGTTTATTCAGTAGCAGCAAAAGTTTTGTCACCCCACCATTAATTTGCCATTGCAAAACTGTTGACATTGGTTGTAATGGTAACACGTGGTACTAAATACAGCGTCGCTATTGGTTTAAAACGTCAAAAAAAAATAGTCGGCAAAATTTTTCGATTGTTATGAAAATTTGTTGCTTGGCAATTTCGCGAATGACATTTGTAACAAAACCACGAGCCGTCAGGCGAGTGGTTTTGAATTAATGTCATGAGCGATATTGCCAAAAAGCAACAAATTTGAATATTACAAGAGGAAAATTTTGCCTTCAAAATTTTATCTCGAGTGGTATTCGACATGACTATTTTACGAGAGAAAAAGAGGCTTTCTTTGAACAGCTTTTTCATCCAAAACCAAGATACCTATCTATGGCAATCTATTTTATATAGAAAGGTGTTAATTTATTTTATTTGAATAAATTATTTATATAATATCTAAAATAACGTGAAGCCATAAAAGGGCCGTGAGAGTTTCGGAAGTCATGACCAACGGCGTATGGAGGTATAAGAGAGCCCGCTATGATCTTGAGAATCCAAAGAAAGTATATAAGAGCACAGAGTCTCGGGAGATAAAGAGAAGGTTTTCTACTAAAACCTTGACTGAAAAACCAAGAAAATACAAGACAACACACCTAAGTTTCGAAAGCCAGAAGAAGACGCAAGGGGGCTCACAGTACGTCATAAGAAGGTGAGCTAGGTCTTTGAACGGCACATACAGGGTGGTGAAAATTTCGATGCTCACCATTGGTATCTTGGAAACGGTAAGAGATACGAGGTCGGTTAAATTAGAAAAAAGTTGCGCATTTTTGTGGCGATTGAGAATCTGGAAAGAAACTTTGAATATTATGATTGGTTTCCGATTTATCACGAAAAAACTAAAAATTCTGATTTTAGAAATTATTTTTTATCTTTCCAACCATTCAAGCTATTTCAATCAAACTTGGTAGTTTTATGTTTTTGATCACTCCGAGTCGAATAACGTCGACAGAAATTTTCCAGGCCTTCTAGATTTCAAATTATGATAGTCAACTTTTCTTTTTCTTATGGCCGCCATATTGGATTTTTGCACTAATAGATAGAGAAAAAAATTAGCCTTCCGAATTAGTAACCAACATGTTCTTTTATGACATTTTTAGCGTCAAATTTTGAACTTTTCGTAAATTATTGACAAAATCGGGAATGCTTTGGAAAACAATTGAAATACTATCAATAGCAACAACAAAAAAGTGACAGATTGTGTGCAATTGACGTATCTAACTTCTTAATCGTGTTTTGTGCTTGTTTGTACCGAGAGTTCATAAATCAAATGAGTCAAGGGTGCCTTTGAATTCAAAAACGTCTGTCGAAACTAGGGTAGGTACCTAACCCTACTCCTTTTGTAATAAATTTGTCAAACTTTAACAAGAACGATGCTAGTTCCGACAGACGTTTTCAAACTCATAGACACCCTTGACCCATTTAATTTATAAACTATCAGTACAGACAAGCACAAAACACGATTTAACCCAGTCGGTAGCACGGTGAGCTCGGCCCCGCTTTTAAAGGCGAAGGTCCCGGGTTCAAATCCACACTGGGCCAGATGGACTTCTTCACGCGTTTCCTAGTACTGGGGCATCTACAATCGTGTGGTGATGCCCCGGGAAAAGGAATGAAACGAGAAAGCCATCGAAACAAAACCACATCGTTACTGAAAAACCCCCACAGAAAAACCTGCTAATAATCTAGTAGTTGATGCAGGGCAAAAAAAACACGATTAAAAAGTGATCTACGTCAATTGCACACCATCTGTCACTTTTTTGTTGTTGCTATTGATAATATTCCAATTATTTTCCAAAGCATTCCCGATTTTGTCAATAATTTACGAGAAGTTCGAAATTTGACGCTAAAAATGTCATAAAAAAAACATGTTGGTCACTAGTTCCGAAGGAAATTTTTTTTCTCTATCTATTAGTGCAAAAATCCAATATGGCGGCCATAAGAAAAAGAAAAGTTGACTATCATAATTTGAAATCTAGAAGGCCTGGAAAATTTCTGTCAACTTTATTCGACTCGGAGTGATCAAAAACATAAAACTACTAAGTTTGATTGAAATAGCTTGAATGATTGGAAAGATAAATAATAATTTCTGAAATCAGAATTTTTAGTTTTTTTGTGTTAAATCGGGAACCAATCAAAATATTCAGAGTTTCTTCCCAGATTCTCAATCGCCACAAAAATGCGCAACTTTTTCCTAATTTAACCGACCTCGTATCTCTTACCGTTTCCAAGATACCAATGGTGAGCATCGAAATTTTCACCACCCTGTATACATCCACATCAAAAGGGCCCGCAAGGACTTCGACTTCGAGCCACAGAAGAAGACACAAGGGGCAACTCATTAGGGATATAAACGATGCATGAAAACACAAGGGGGCCCGCTGGGGCTTCGATTGATACAACAAGATGCAATGAAGCTTACTACATAGAGCTTACTAGTTTGCTTGAATACTGTTTGTGACGACCGCCGATTCAAATTGATGCAAAAGTGTCAGTCTGACAAATATTATTCTAGGTAACTCAATTTGAGCTTGCTTTGTTTTCCTGTGCTCATCTTTAAGGGCCTGCCACACGCACAAGCTTTACCTCACGCTTACTTGTGCAAACTGGCATGTATCGGGAAGCCCGTGCGTGTGGACGACAAAACAGTAGCACGTGCAAGCCACTCAAGTGTTCCGTATTACTTGCGCAAATTATACCGTACAAGTAAGCGCGAGGTAAAGCTTGTGCGTGTGGCAGGCCCTTTAGCTGAGTTCCGGTCATTTACAAAAGGAATTTTATAACAAGGCGGACGGCTGGACTGATTGGGACGGACAGGCGAATACAAAGTATAAAAATAGCGTATTCGATAGGAAAATGCGCTACATCTACTAAAGCAGTTTGAATGTAATGAAACGATTGAAACGTCAAAAAATTGCCGCTGCAAAACCATCATGTTGGTTTTGCCCAGGTAGGTATAGGTACGTGTTTTGTCATCTGAATACTAGATTTTATTGTCGGTGTAATACACTCTAGTGAAATAGTCTATGGAAAAAGTGCCACCCAAATTCACCCCTTCGCTCCCCCCCCCCTCCCCTTCCTGACAAAAATCTTAAATGACAATACCTACTTTATGATACATCTAATTAAAGGGAATTGGATTCTCTCCCTGAACATAATTTTTTCGAAATATTTTAAACCCCCGTTTTTCTACTAAAATACTCCATGTCCAGTTAAATGGGGGAGGGGTTGAAAATTTGAAAAAAATTGTTTTTAGAAAGAGAATTTGATTTCTTTTTATTTGATGAATAACAAAGTAGGTGGTATTTTGTTGAATTTCAATGTTGAGGTGGGGGAGAGCAATGGGGTCAATTTGGATGGCACTTTTTCCACCGAAAATTCTCTTCTTTAAAGCTATTCAGGATGATGCTGACTAAACTGAAAAGAATTGAGGGGTCCAGAATATTGAAAGGGACACTCAGAGAATTTTTAGGGAGAAGGGGGGTAGAGTTAAAATTTTTGAAAATATCTTTTTCAAAAAGTGAATTTAATTTTCTTCAATTTGATCCTATCGCAAGGTAGGTAGTGTCATTTAAAATTTTATTTTTGGGATGGGTGGGGGCGAGGGGGCTGAAGATACAAATTTGCCAATGTATGTTTTAGATGTCCCCCTCGATATAAAAATCGACCTGTTTTTGCCCGAAGAAATATTGACTAGGAATCAGGAGTTATTGGAGGTGGATAGTTTTCAAATGATCACCTAGTATATTCTTGTGACGTGAGTTTTTGCCAATTTGTGCAGCTAAAAATGTAACAAAACAAGTGAATATTCCCTCACGTGCGTGAGTCGCAATAGCGCATTTTTTTAGTGCAGATCTGTCATCGATAGGAATGAAGCCCAGCTCGAAAAATGAATGTTCATACGAGAACATAGGTTCCAAATTTCATGATAATCGTTCCATTAATGAGGGATTTCAATATGGCAGCCAAGATGGCGACGGAATCATGAAATTTAGTTTAAAAATAAGTATGATCATACGTGACAAGGGTAATAACTTCCAAGTTCCATGAAAATCGTTCCACTAACAAGGAATTTCAATATGGCAGCCAAGGTGGCGGCGAATCGTAAAATTCAGCTTGAAAATAAGAATGTTCATACAAGGCAAGAGTAAGTTCCAAGTTCCATGTCAACTTCGTTCCACTAATGAGAGATTTAAATATGGCGGCCAAAATGGCGGCGGAATCAGAAAATGTAGCTTGAAAATAAGAATGATCATACGTGTCAAGGGTAAGTTCGCAGTTCCATGAAAATCGTTTCACTAATAAGAAATTTCGATATGGCGGCCAAGATGGCGGCAGAATCATGGAATCTAATCCGCTCACTGGCCATCTTTGAAGACCTAAGCTATCCATCGGGAAAAGTTCCAGAGCTCTAGCTTCATTCCTCGAGGAGGAGTTCAACTTCTCAGAAATGCACAGAAAATCGTTTTTTTTTTATTATAATAATGGTAACTATGTATGGATAAAAAAAATGCCCATTGGACACTCTTGAGGACATAAGCTGTCTATCGGAAAAAGTTCCAGGGCTCTAGTTTCATCCTTCGAGGAGGAGTTCAACTTCTTAGAAGTGCACAGGAAATTTTTGTTTTTTTGATGATGATAATATTGGTAACTATGTATGGATCAAAAAAAAAATTGCTCATTGGCCACCCTTGGGGACTTCAGCTATCCATCGAAAAAAGTTCCAAGGCTCTAGCTTCAGCTTCATTCCCCGAAGAGGAGTACTTCTTAATTTCTACACGGACAGACGGACAGACAGACAAACCGGCCATATAAGTGTCATTTTCTTACGATAATGCCCTAAAAATGAGTTAGTCAAATCTAGGCTGGCAAGGGTCTTTTTTCGAAAAATATATGAAATTTTTGAAAAAACAAGTCGAGTTTTTCGATTTTTAAAATACTTCTACGTTTTCATACTTGATTTTACATTATCCTTCTTTTTCTCAATTCTCCTACTTCTTCATGAAACTCACGTTTAAAGAAAAAACGGTAGAAAATGCCGTCCTTGAGGAGTAGTTCAAAAAATTCGAAATTATTTTTCAGAGAAGAGGAATTGTATTACATTAAATTTGATGTTTCACATCACCTAATGCTATTTCGAATTTCAAAATAGGGTAGTGTTAATGGGGTTAAAGGTTGAAGGTAAAAAGTTGATAATACGTGTTTTAGATGTCCCCCTCGAGTTGAGAATCGACCTGTTTTTGCTGGAAAATCTATTTCTCAAGGATCGGGAGTTGATAGGGGAAAAACTTTTCTTTACTTAACGATGAGAGGATTTCAAGAGGAGGTGATTTAAAAATGTTGAGAAAATGTTCGACAGAAGGAGAATTTTATTATCTTAGTTTGATATACCAGAAGAGAAGAGGGAATGGTCTTTGAAATTTTGAAGTAGGGTAGGGTGTGGGCGAAGGGTTTGAAGATACAAATTTAGAGAATTCATGGTCACAATTTACAACCGATGCAGAGTTTTGTTATCCTGATCGCAAATAGATTTGACTTCGATGTTTGACACTCATTATGTTTGAAAAAATCAAAACTTCATGAATCAAGGAAGATGTTTTGAACTGATCTATAATTATTTATCTATGTCTTGGGAACTGTCAATATTACGGCCACACATTTTCAAATCTGAGCCTTACAAAAAAATACAGCTTGACATTTAACTGCATCTATGAAAAAATATGTGTTCGCACCAATGAAGCAATGTGAATCGATAGTAGGAATGTTCAAAATGTGTGCAACAAAAAAAAACTTACATGGAACTAGGTAGGTGCGGCAAGTAGGTAGGAAGGTACAATGGCGGACTTTGAAATCGCACCACCCTTCTAAATCGAGCAGTCGAATTTGCATTGTTTGACAGTGCAATGACAATGAGAATAAGCTTCTTGATTTTGTTATTTTAAAGTCCGCCACTGTACCTGATTATAGTGGAATTATTTTTTAATTATGAAAATCGTTCATTGAAGGACATTACATATTTCTATCAACTTCAATCTTTTATAGTTCATTGTTAAGTTGTTACTTGCGTTCCATTCTGATTTATTATTTGCATTCCATTCTGATTTATTATTTGCATTCCAATCTTATTTGTTATTTATGGAGATGTGAATACTAAAGTACCTACATACCTACCCACATCTGCTGTGTGATAATTAAAAATACCATTTTTATGAGTATCCGTAAGTATTTTTGAACGATTTTCAGTTATTATTATAAAAGAAGGATTTCTAATTTATATGTATGTACATGCAATCAGTATAGGTCGATAAAATTATACATAAAGTCTCAGTGATGCATTCCTGCTTTTGATGTGTTTCCAATCGCCAAAAAAAAAACATCTAATCTATCTAGACTTAATTCTGCGGATCCTAAATTCAGGTCCATGATTGTGAAATAAGAGGTTGGGAACACAAAACGTCCAGCGCCTGAGCTCGGTTTTAAGTGGGTACTTATGTAGGTGTAGGCACTACAGGGTGATTCAGTTTAATTGTTGTGTGAAAAAAATTGTAAACAATTGGTAGATAAGGTGTCCACGCGAGATTTATAAAAAGGGAAATTGAAAATTTGAAAATATCCGCATCCACATAATTGAAAAAAATCTTCCCATGAACGATTTTTTCTGTAGTTCCTGAATATTGTTACGATATCTCGCGTACGGGTTCGAATAAAATTGAGACGATCGATTTGAAACACACACTGTTTATTTCTGCGTACTGCAATGAATACACGCCAACAATTATCTACTTGAATTATCGCTGTGATTATCGCTCGCTCGTCCGCTCGCTGTCTCTTTCAATTCAATACTGCCCTGAGCTGCCGGCTGATGCTTTATATAAAGCCTCCGAATAGTGTTCCCGAACTTTCTGTCTACTTCCAGCAAATTCCATAGTGGCCCGGCATATGCGGTTTCTAGACCATTCCTGAATAATCACACACATTACCCGTATAATTCTGCCGGGCTCTGGAACGGCGCCTCCGCCAAAATGGATAGATGTGTCTCGATTGATCATTGCAGTCTTCATGTATTTTAATGCCATCGAGTTTACTCTAGAAATCTCCAGAGCTCCGCGCATTTGTACACTGCGGCTGTGGAAGAGTCCAGAAAGATCGCGTGTTTACCGCTGCTCGTAACAATATGTTTTAAGCACAGTTTTCCATCTCATGGCATACAGGTTCTCGTTTAATTTTTTGCACTTCAAGGACTGGTGGAAGGAATGTAAAAAAGTATCCTGGACGTATCACTATTCACTACTCAAATAGATTCAACATCCTCCAAAATCAATTCTTTAAAGGTTCGCATGAGGTTTAAAATTTCACTAGCATATTCAAAAACTACAGGAAAAAAATCATCCGATTTTGTTTCTTTTCGAAACTATTGTGAAAGAAAATTGTTTAAAGGGGGAGTATCCATCTTCCACCCTGTACAACTGGCCCTTTTATAATAAAAATACCTAGACACTAGTTCAAAACATTACAGGTCAAAACGGAATCACGCCGTACCTATACATGAACTATAATTTAGCTCAACTTTATGAATCCCACGATATTGAAACTAACCTGTTGGACTGATTCACAAATGAAGACGATGTAGACTGCATTCCCGGCGTAGTAGGTCAGGAGCAAGGCAACGTCCACGAATATTCTGCAAGCAAAATCCAGCGGTTAAAAAATGCACCAAAAACGCAGCATACGTGATTAAAATATCCAAGAACAAAAACATAACATGGCATAATTATGCAAACGCGAGAAACAAAAAAGAAGTGCTTTCTTCAGGTAGCTGGTTGGGTAAAAAATAGAACTAAAGTTTCACAAGGTTATATGTTGAGGTACGAGGTATCTACACCGGCTGCAAACAACGTACCTCAATTATTCGGTGAAAATAAGTAAACAAGGCCAGCAGCAACGTGATTCGGTGGTGAAAATTCTTCGAATTAGGAATTGATGTTTCCTTCTCCTCCTTCTTTCTTAGATGCTTGATCATTAGTAACACGCATAGTATATAATGTCGTAAGTATACTTTGTTTATTGAAACAAAAATTGCATAAATTTTGGGTCATTGTAACTATTTTTGTATGATGCAAAATTGACAGAATTTCAAGAAACTCGGACGTAGGTACTATAATGTACCGTATGTTCGTTAAAATGATGAATTAGGGCAGGCTGTGAACTTCGAAACGTATGTCCAAAATGTATTCCATGACGACGGTTCATCATGTTGACAAAAATTTGAGTGATTATTGATAAATTCACGACATACGTTTCTACTTCCATAGCCTGTCCTAATTCATGAATTTAACGAACATGCGGTATAAAGTGCTCAAAAAGTTGAGAGTATTTTGATTTTTGACAACACTGGGATGAGTCATTTTTTCACCGATTGACATCAGACGGTGTTGACACGTTGATAGTGATGACACTAGGAACCTTAAGGATCAAAGATGACGTATCGTACAACGCTAGCCAACAAGCCAACATGGCTCCTTAAAGTAACTATATCAATAACACTAAACTCTAATCCTGATTTCAACGACTTGGAGTAAAGTAATAATGATCGCTAATGATTGACGGCTCTTTTCTGCTGTTAACTTTTCCTTCGGCGCGTCTCTGATGGACTACCTATTCGATTCGCGCTGTTCGTTTTGCAATGCTTGACCTGGTCTCTTCTGCAATTTTCGAACGCCCTCGGGCTGTGTTCGAACTTATTCCAGCGACAAGGGAGACTGACGAGCACGAAGATCGTGGAGAAAATTACGTTTCGTTGTTGATGTACTACAAAAAAGAATACGAAGTTACTACGCAGTAGTATTTTCTGTGGCAGTGGCAGTAGTCTGCATTCCGGTATGGGTAAAGTGGCTGGCTTGGCAGACTGCGTGTCTTCAGAAGCACCATAGTGTTTCTTTCGTAATAGGAATGGAATCCGATTTACTTTTACCGCAAGTTGATGATGACGGTGATGGACTGATGATGGATAGTTTGATTTTGTTCGTTTTGGTAGTTTGTAATTTTTTGCATTTCTACTTTTACTTTTCGCGAGCTCTTCGTTGTTTTGATTCTTATTTCATCATCATCATTCGGGATAATGAGAATCACTTCGATGATAGTCCAGGAATTTTAGCTGTTAAAATCGCAAATAGCGAACAAAAATGATAACTAGCCGGATTTTTGTATAGAGGCTCAGTTAAGCATGTAGTTCAACATAGTAAAAGTCCTCAAGAATCCGGTGTGAGCTTCGGCCGTTGTGGCCTCGAGAAGAACTTGAGGGTCAGTTTTTCGCGTATATCTCATGAACACTAGCACTTGGGAAAAAAGTTCTTGGGAAGAAATTGTTGGAAATTTTATTGTCCACAAGAAAGGTCCTTACACATTTCATCGTCAGTCATCTCGTTTTTCGTCAAAACACCAGGTAATAAAAATAGTCCAGATGCTCGATGCTGAAGACTGGTATGGACCTTGAGTTTTATGATGGCGGAGTGCCACTTTGTAGAGGTGTTGTTTGATCCACTCTCTTTTGGTTGAAACTTGAAGCCATCAAGACGAACTATGCCGGCGGCATATACAGGGTGAAATAAAAAGAAAAAGTTAAACATTTGTACCTCGAGAACCAAAATAGGTAAAGACATGTAAATCGCCATAAATAATTCTGATTTCATGGTCATGAAGTCGTCGTAAACTTGAATTGAATATCTTGAGCCGTTCTTGAAATATCTTCAAAAGACTGAAGTTGTTACCAAAACAAAAATATTTTCGTCTACTTATCAGAAAAAAAGTTGACTGTGTTTTTTCTAAAATTACTTGGCCTAGAGAGGGCTTTTCACTGTAATTTCATTTTGAATGTAATTTATCATTGTTTCGATTGAAAACACCAAGTTTCGATTCAAGATCTGAAGAATTACTGATATACGGAAAACTATTTTTTTTTTCGTAACGACTCTTCAGTCTTCTGAAGATATTTCAGAAACGGCTCATCATATTTGATTCAAGTTCACGACGACTTCATGGTAATGAAATTAGAAATATTTTTGGCGATTTACATGTCTTCACCTATTTTGGTTCTTGAGGTACATTTGTTCAACTTTTAATTTTTATGTCACCCTGTATATGCCGCCGGCATAGTTAGTATTGATGGCATTAAGTTTCAATCAAAAGAGAATGGATCGAACAACACCTTTACCAAGTGGCACCCTGCTATCATAAAACTCAAGGTCCGTACAGTCTTCGGCATCGAGCATCTGGACTATTTAGCTTTTCTTGTGTTTTGACGAAGAAGGAGTGGACTGATGATGGAATATGTAAGGACCTTTCTTGTAGACAACACAATTTCCAACAATTTTGCTCCGAGTGCTTTTCCTCCAAGTGCCATCGTTTACGAGATAAACACGAAAAACTGATCCTCAAGTTCTTCTCGAGGCCACAACGGCCGAAGCTCACATCGGATTCTTGAGGACTTTTACTATGTTGAACTACATGCTTAACTGAGCTTATATACAAAAATCCGGCTAGTTATCATTTTTATTCTTTTTTTTTTATAATTCTTGGACTATGAGGATACATTCGAAGTAAAGATTAAGCAATCGCTTTTGCTTAAAATGTACCAGTAAAAAACGGAGAAACATTTGGAAAGAGACTTTGAACCAATGTTACTATTTCAATCATCAGTTACTCAAATGCTCAGTGGAACCTAAATTAATGGGTTCCTTGAAGTTTCTGAGTTTTTTGAGAATTTTCTAGGAACAAAAATGAAACAAAAGCAATTGCTTAATCTTTATTCCTAAGGCTCATTAATCTAAACGGTCTACAACATCACAATTTGTAGGCAGTTGTCTCTTTTGTCTTTTGGGAACATCTTCAATTATTATTGTTTTTCACATTGCGCGCTTTTTTTTCCGATATCAAAGATATATGCCTCCTAGCCCCGAAATTGCTTTTTTATTTTTTTACTTGATTCTTGATTCTTGATTTATCCAGAGTGTCTTTTACGGTAACTTCAAAAAACCTGCAGGGGGATTGGAGATGTTATTCAAATTTTTAATACCTAATAGGGCCTTGAATAAAAACTTTTCCATTTTCAGTGATTGAAGTCCCTCTCAACAGTGTTACAATTCACTAGTACTCAGCGACAAAAGAAACAAAACTTTATTTGACGGCCTGAATAGCACAACGCTTGAGTGCCGAACAACATTTATTGTAATCGTTTCATTAGATGGGCCATAGCGACAAACCAGCAAGCTTGTTAATCATCTCCCTGTGCCTTTAAAAACGTATTCAAATCGCTGGAACTAAATAGATAGCTAGATACTGTTAGCCCAGGTGTATTTTAAGTGCTATTTTAGAAGCGTGAATAAATTGATGACCGGTTAAAAGTATGCCAAACCGACCCTAAACTATCTCGACTATATCAAAAGTCCCCTCCGATCCCATGTTAGCTTCCTCGTTTTCCATGATTATTTTCGTGCCTATTTTAGAGAGCCCACTGTATGGGATGGGGCGATCAAACTATCGCCGCGGTGGTTAGTCGGAAGAGTGTTGCTTTCAAATGCCACACACTTGAGTTCAGTCCTCCGCTGAGAAGATGATTCTTTTTTAGAACTGATTTTTTTTTCAAATAACTTAGTCAGACCCCTTTTTTAAATGATTTTTACCGATATTTCTCAATTCGTAAGTAGCTGAGTCGCCAAAAAGATTTGAACAGAGAGCATGCACTGTTAGTTATTCAGACAAAGGTACCTATCTATAACCAAGAATAAGCTAGCTAACCAGCACTCCTGTATGAAACAATGAAGTCTTTTATTGATAAACTTCCTGAAAAAAATACATCCTATATGAGCATATACAATACTTATAGAAAGTCAACTGATCTTGGTTTTGAGGAAGGTCATCGGCAGGTAGGCAGTAACTACATGTTTTTACAATAATTACATGCTCAGTTGCACAAAGTCTGAATATGCTAATAAATATTTGACTTCGATGTTAGGTCTCGGTTAACAAAAATTATTTTGAAACCAGCACGTCTCTAAATAGGCAGGTAGCATGGATGTAGGTAGGTAGGTACATACCACCTCTGATTTTGAATAAATATTTTACTTCGATTATGAATTTCGCTTGAAAAGTTCTTTTACTCCCGAGAACGATTCGGATTGGTCACTTCACACTTCAAATTAAATTTTCACCTCGCTGCTCATCCACCTACAGGCTACAGGCAAAATGTCTTGATGGTGCGTCAATTTGGCAATGGGAGTTAGGCCGTGGAATGTGCTCGCCGCTCGTAAAGAAAATTCGGGCGTCGAACTTTACTTGACGCACCACAAAAATAGTTTGCACGTAGGCGGCATCCTTATTCTTGCTAAATGTAGTAGTCAGTCACCTCATCACCAAAAACGTTATATTATATGATTTTAACTCTCCCGGCAGGTCATTGAAAATTGATAACTACTGTACTCTCGAATGAGACGGCCCCGTGGCGCAGGTGGTTGTGTGGCTGCCGCGGCCACGGGAGCTCCGGGTTCGATTCTTGGGAAGAGCCTGGCTGTTTGTACTGTCCCAATTTGCAACTTTTCTGGATGATTGTATGAGTCACTAAAGGCTTAAAAACTCCTATGGCCGTTGCGAACCAAAAAGGAGAAAAACATTTGATTATTATTTATTATACCTACATATTATACGAAAATTGATGGAGCTAAAAAAAAATGCAATCATGTTACAACGAACAAGTCGCGAGCGCGCAGCATGAACGTTCGCCTCAGTCGAAAATCTCTCCAACCCCGCGCAGTTCACAAGTCTGGAATGTATTTTTATGTTTTCTTGTGACATTGTTTTTGTCAATTTTGTACATTTTGTTCATTCTGTCAGTCACATGTTGAGTGTTTTGCGAAAAGAACCATTAAAGAATAATTTTGCACTTGTTTGGCTCTGAGTAAACGTAATTTTCTGTGCAATGAGCGTGTTTCATTGAAGTCCACCTTAAACTCCACCTTCTTCCCCCTCGGGTCGTTTCCCTCATGAGCAAAAGCGGCCCGATGGGTTAAGACGTGAACAAAAATGGGCACAACGAAGGGTTCCGACGATCAAAGGCCAAACAAATAAAAATGTCAATGGGGGAGGGGGGGACGGGGACGTACCATTACAAGCCTTACGTTCTTGGAGCATTTCACTTGGATAAGTTCGGTGCTGTCCTGTTTTGCCACGCCGCTGGGCGTTGAGCTTTGATCGTCGGTTGATCGGATTTGGCCAGCGAAACAACGGAACTCGCGTCACCTTGTGTCCTATCATGTCTACAGTCGTGATATTCAATCGGAATTTTGAACCTGAATACAAAAGTCATCAGACTACATACAATCTATCGTAAAGCTTATCCCAAAAGGTAAACTGATGAATGGTTTTTATCGCATAAAAATTCTCAAGATACGGTTGGCATTGTCCAACTTTTCTCTGTCAAATGCAAAAAACCACATATCAGCATCATTTCCTTTGTGCACGTACGCGTACAGGGCTTGTGAACCGCACCGTGTTGTTGCGTTTTTAGACTTGGACGAATGCTCATGACGCGCGCTCGCATCCCGTTAAGTAGATACATACTTACATCCAGTCATCATTTTGATATATCATATCTTTCAAAATGTTTTCAAACTATCAAACGGTAGTTCAGGTAGTAGCGTCAAATTGATAGGTAGGTGTATACACACATCATGCACAAAAGCAGAATCAGGTTACGATGGTGTTTGCAAATTGTCACTATTAGTCACATTTGTCACGGCCAATTACCTCTACATATTTTCAACTACAACCTTCTGTATTATAAATTTGTATGTAAACTCGAATATGTAGATATTTCACTTAATTCAAGTTTATTCAAATGAATTCCAAATCAAGACAGGTTGTGCCCTAGACAAAGCATCTTCGTACCCCTGAATTTGACTAGGCCACAGCCTACCTGAATTAAGAATTCATTTGATCACAAGATAGCTGGGTACCTAATTGCACGTTTTGTTTTTTAATTTGAGTCATACCTACGAGTCAAATTTTACGGTTGAAATTAAGTTTGTAGGTACCTACTTTTCAATACCAAGTCGTTCGTCATTAATATCCTTTAAAAGAAATTCTAACCTCAAGGATGGATTTGTTTATTAATGCACGGGGTCGTAGCACTCGTAGCATTGGCGAGACCCATGCCTAGGATGCTTACAACTGTAGCATTTCTGCTTTGTAAAAGTTGGGTAATGTATTTAGGCAGGTGTTCAGAACTGCAGCAGAACTGATAGGTGTACAGTCAAAATCATTCACATCACTCGTAGATATATGAAACAAGAAAAATGTGAAATTTGGTTTTGTTTTTAACTATTCGAATTATTCCTACTACTAAACATCTTTTGCACACATAGGAAACGAAGTCTTCGATTTTTTTCAATCCCCCAAGTGTCAAAACGTCACAACCAAACATTATTAATTAGATCTAGAACTATTGCATAAACGCCGCAAAATTTCCATCAACATAAAAAAAAAATAGCATAAAAGTCGACACCGGTTTAGGAGTTTGAGGTCATGGTTTTTGCTAAATGGCATCAGGCTTGATTTCTAATTTTTTTCGAATGCATCTCATTTTTACCTGCGCCAAACTTTCATCGCCGCGGTGTCATTTTGAGTCATTCATTTTGTTTGCTGATAATCCTGATGAGGATTCATCGTTTTCGGCATTGGTAGGTAGGTAGGTACACCTAGTCTTTGTATATGATGGGTGCGAGGGATTTTTTATTTATTTACATAGCTGAGGTCATGGCGAATTGAACAACAAAACCGAAGGCTGATTTCCATAAGCAGCATCAAGAATCTTAATTGCACTTCAGTTTTGCAAACCCAAATTATCTCGTATACCTCTGTGTCCACTGGTTATAATTAACTCTTTGATATAATTACCTATACCCATGGGGGAATAAGTAGTGTGGTGTGGACATCGCAGCCGCCTACTACTTCGCGCAAAATTTTTCTCTTAGTACAGGAGCAATTATGACAATCTAATCCGGAAGCCTTTGGATATTATTGCAACAGACCACCGCCATAATAATAATGGTCTGGTAGCAATAATAATAAGGATCGGACGTCATCGCAGTAGGCCTTTCACCAACCGCATAAACGTTGAGGTATCAACATTATTTTATAATGCAATGACACTGTAAACGGTAGTAGGTTGGTAATCATTAATGATGGCGTGAATCATCCTCGATTATATTCTCTTTTGACAAGATGAGGAATTTGATAATCATTTTGACAATGGATTTTGCGTTACCAATGGTTCAAAAGCAGTCCACCTTGAAATTCTCAGCCCAACAGCAGTAAGAATATCAGTTTTTGTTATTTTTGCCAAATTAATGCGGTAGTTCAAGTTCTAACGGTCCTTTACCTACAAATTACCCATTACTAATCATTTATTTATATACTTACTTGAGTGCTGTAATAATTGTTATGAGTACTTGATTTGTTGGTTAATGCAAAACATCCTTACAATAATAAGACGGATATCATTAATTTGAAAGTGTAAGTGATGATGAAAACATTTTGCAGGTAATTATTCACAAACGTTTACGTAGATACTTTTTGAATGGGACTTCCTTCTGCTATCTCACAGGGCTATCCAAGCTTGCTATTGGGGAAATACCCTAATTCCCTCCATCAAATTGACTTTCTGCGGAATAATAATTTGCATCTCGCGTTGCACTTCTCTACTTCTCAATATCTTGGGTATAAGAAAAAACAACCAAGGTGGATATTTCCTCTGCTTAAAAAAAAAACAGGGAAACTTGAGATTTTCAGGATGGAACATCAATCCGTAACTACTATGTATCCACTTTACAGATTCCATTTAAATAGTTGGAAAAAGTGGTACGTCCTATACATGGTCTTGAAACTATTGCATTCCGCCAGTACTACAGTATGCGGAAATCTATGAAACCTACAAAGAATAGTAAAAAAATCTTTAGCAATAATTTTTGAAGTTACGAAAGGTCAAAGATGGTCATTCGAACCCTTCCTATTTTGTTTTCACAAAAGATTTTAGTAAAATAACTAATGTCAAATTATGGGTTGAAACTATCAACTACACTATACAGGTGTTTCAACACTTTCAACGATGTTAGCAAAAAATTCAGCTGTGGGTAGATCTCGTCAAAATATGATGGAAACCTATATGTATACCATTTTGCAAATTTTAAAGGTTGTCGTCGTATTTTGACGAGATCAACTCACAGTTAAATTTTTTGCTACCATCTCTGAAACACCCTATATCAGTACACCCATTCAGTGTACTGAATGGTTTTCCATTTACCTATACTGTAATAGAGTGAGTGATAATCTACAAATGAAATCCTCCCAAAAAATTTCTTTGGGACAAAATTGTGTTGACGTGTCATATTCTGTTCTAAATTAAAAAGAACCAAAAGAATCATTTTACAGACTTTTTGGAGGCAAATATTTTTTGAGGGTAAAGTGAGTAGAGAACAAATTTAAATCACATCCAGTGTTTGATTTTTTTCACAAAATTTTGCCCTATTAATTTTACTTAAATATTTTGAAATAATGAAATAATTAAGAGTTTCTGAAGGACCACCATTGGACCCTTCGTAACTTCGAAAATAAAAGTCGTTGATGATTTTTTCAAGTGTTTCTTGTGGGAGAATTCCTTATGTACCGTCTGGTGCTATCGGAATGCGATACTTTTGAGACACCATCTATAGGTATAGGTAAGTCTATGTTTCCCTACATTTCTCATGTACGTATACTTCTTAATCTAATTGGTTGATATCCTAGATAAGGAGATAACTGAACAACGAAGCTGAGGAGTAGGTGCCCAAATGATACATTTTTCAGAAGACCAAAATCTTGAGGACCGGTTGTTTTTACTTCTCACTTACTTGGCAAAACCGGCCATGGGTCGAACGCTCTTCGGGCCATTTTTGAAGACGGCTTTCGCTGTGTCCGAGAATCCCAGCATTGGAACTTTGGTCACTTTGCACATTTCTTGAGACGCGAACACCTGAAAGCAGAATAGTATTCAGACATTGTTAAGTGATGTTGTATCCCATTATGTATACGATATCAATATCAACCTCTCGACCCAAGAGCAATACCTGGGTACCTCAACCCATTCATGACACAAATATCATATGAAAAGTGAAGAAAAATGGTCAGTTTTGAAGAGCTGATAGCTGAATCTCTTTTATTAAGCGTAATTTTGCAAGATGAAGTGGGCAGATGGATTTTTATTCCAAGTCTAGAGCTTAAAAGTACTTCTAGTAGAATACGCTGATGAAATATTTAGGATTGGGACCAAAAAAAAAGGTTATTTTGGCTCTTCACCATATTTGCCCGCGACAGAGAAGCGATGTTCCACTATTTTTTTCAGGGTCTTTATCTTTGATATATTTCAGAAACCTCTCAGACGAAGCTGGACATCAAAAGGCTATTTGACACCTTCTGTTCCTATAAGATAACACCCGCTACTTTGAAAACGGGGCGACATTCAAATCCTAAAGAACAAAAAAAAACACTGCGGGTCGAATCGTTTATTTAGGAGGTCTTATAATAAAACTGCTCAACATTTGAAATGTCGGTATCGAAAATTTTGACTTTTTTCAAAACGGTATAAGTAACTTTGGATTGTCTTAACCGATTCCGATTTTGTTTACACGGGTTTGTTTAGATACATCTCCCAGCAATCTACTTGGTTGGCGAGATTTCTCGACTTATCTTCAGTTACATTTTTACAGGGTGGAATGTAAAGCATTGCAAAATTGTGAGTTCAATAGACACCCATTTTTGTGAACAATTTTTGTTTTCAAATTCTTACGATATAATCATATGAAGCCTAATGTCTCCAAACGGTTTTTGAATTTTCCAGATCGGAAGTACAACAATGATGACATGCTTTTTTTTGTAAAAGTTGCATTTAAATCATTTCGGTTGGCAATAAAGCCGCCTTTTTGATGATAAGAACCTGTAATTTTGCATGCTTGTTGCTTCAACTCTTAAAAACTGTTGCGCCCTCATAAACCTCCGTTTCACTTTCTAGTGCAAGAAAGATAGATTTCAACCTCGGAAAAAATATGGACGTCCTGAAAATTTGATATTTTGTTCAGAATTGAGTGCTCTACAACATATCCAAAATCGCCAAAAATCGCACCCGGGGGTTTTGAGTTATTGGAGGGGGGGTAAAAAATTGCAGGTATAAATGGAGGGGATGGAACCCGTCAATCCATTGGATGCGGATACATTATAGTTCGACGTATCATATTCCATTGATACTATTTTGGCACAAAAAGTGTCCATCATTGTTGAAGGGGAGTAGTGGGGGGGCGAAGCTCTGATAGGTGGTCCATTTTGTTTTTCTGGCCATGGCGAACCGACCACGACAAGTTTGGTATCTTTTCCGACTAAATTCAATCTCCTGAACTCATATTCGATGTGTAAATTCGGATGAAAACAAGTTTGGACAAGTTAACTTGAGAAAACTTGTTTTTTCTTTGACAATTTTGACGAATTTTTGTTTTACTGTTGGAGGCGTTCATTTTTAGAAAATTTTCAGGGTCCATTAAATTGAAGTGTATTCTCCACAAAAATTATGCACTCGATGTTTAATTTTGTTTCTCAAGTTTAAAAAATTGATTTGAACTTGAGCCAGCGCGGCGCGTCGTATACTACTGACCAGAACACTACAGCATGCATCTTTAAATGGAAACACCTCAAACTATTGAAGAAATAAGAACTTATCTTTGAAAATTGGAGGATCTGTGGAGAATTGAATTTCCTATAACATAAACAAAATCGCCATGAATCGCACTGCAGGGTTTTGAGTTATTTAAGTGGAGAGGTAACAGTTTATAGAGTATGAATCCTGTCAAAGTGTTATCCTCATCCTCGAATAACTCGAAATTCTGCATTGCGATTTATGGCGATTTTGTTCATGTTATAGGAAATTCAGTTCTGCACAAATCGTTGAATTTTCAAAGATGAGTTGTTATTTCTTCAATAGTTTGAGATGTTTTCATTTAAAGGTGCATGCTGTAGTGTTCTGGTCAATCTGGTCAGTAGTAGACGACACGCCGTGGCGGCTCAAGTTCAAATCGATTTTTTAAACTCGAGAAACAAAATTATACATTGAGTGGATGATTTTTGTGGAGAATACACTTCAATTTAATGGTCCCTGGAAATTTTCTAAAAATGAAAACCTCCAACAGTAAAACAAAAATTCGTCAAAATTGTCAAAGAAAAGACAAGTTTTCTGAAGTTAACTTGTTCAAACTTGTTTTCATTCAAATTTACACATCGGATACGAGTTCAGGAGATTGAATTCAGTCGAAAAAGATACCAAACTTGTCGTGATCGGTTCTACATGTCCGGAAAAACAAAATGGATCACCTAGCAGAGCTTCGCCCCCCCACTACTCCCCTCCAACAATGATGGACACTTTTTGTGCCAAAATAGTATCAAGGGGATATGATACGTTGAACTATAATGTATTCGCATCCAATGGATTGACGGGTTCCATCCCCTCCATTTTTACCTGCAATTTTTCACCCCCCCTCCAATAACTCAAAACCCCCGGGTGCGATTTTTGGCGATTTTGGATATGTTGTAGAGCACTCAATTCTGAACAGAATATCAAATTTACATGACGTCCATATTTATTCCGAGGTTTTGCCGATTTTTTTACTATTTTTCCTGTACTATTTCCCAGTTCGGGTTCTCGAATGAATAGGAAAATATTGTGAACGCGCAAAAAATTTGTTTCCGGATTTCGAAGAATATCTCTTTTTTGAGGTCCATCTGAACGATTTATTTAGACCATTTCCAGATCAAAGTCGGTCTGTCTGCCTAGTCTGTGTGTCTAACTCTCTGTAATCATCCATGATAACTCCCAAACCGTACATCCAATTGAGCTGAAATTTGGTACGCAGCCATGGTATAGGCGTATAATGAACTTATGTGATTTTGCTTGAAATCCGCCATTAGAGGGCGCACTTATCGCGTCGTATCAATATCGAAATTTTTGACGTACGGACCTCAAATTGAATATGCAAATGTTTTGTTGGTTCATGCAGAAACACATTCTAAAATTTAAGTGTGAATGTTTCAAAAATATGCCTTAATTTCTTATTCTTTAAAGAATATATAAAATGCAACTTTTGCAAAAAAAATCATATCATCATAGTTGAACTCCTCATCTGGAAAATTCAAAAACCGGTTCGAGACTAGACATCAGGCTTTATGATTTTATCGTTAGAATTCGAAAAAAAATCACAAACGGGGTCTATTGAACTAAGCACAATTTTGCAATGCTTTACATTCCACCCTGTAACAAATGAAATTGGAATAAATTGAAAATTCTCGCCGATGGAGTAAATTGCTAAAAGATGTGTCTAAGCCTAAGCAACCGTGTAGACAAAATCGGAATCGGTTGAGACAATCCAAAGTTACACCATTTTGAAAAAAGGCAAAATTTTCGATACCGATACATTTCAAATGTTGATCAGTTTAGTTATGATCCAGCAAAGCGTTTGCCTTTATCATAATTTGAAACTCGTTTTTTCTTATCACGTCCACTAATAATATGCATTTTAGCTGCATAGTGTAAGCTCCAGTGTTTTTATTTTACTGAATCATTCCGAGACAATGAACCCAAAGCGGAATGATCATTATCTGCTAGCTTCACATTTTAATCACATCTTTGAACTCTTATTACAACTAGGAAACATTTACCTTTGCCTATGATGTTAAAAAGACATCAGTATTAAATATTCGCATGAGAAAAAAAACAAAAGACAAGGACGTTCCTACAACTTCTCAAATGTCAATAACCCATACTATAGATAATTAGATTTGAGGTGGCGCAATAATCTAGGTTTACCAAATATATAAATGTAATGAAACAAAACAAAAACGAAAACCCAAATAGAAAGTATTTCAGTAATACGCTCGTAACATATAGAATGCCGAAATACCTGATGCTGATGCAGCCCATGAATTACACTCCACATACATTACCTATTTGTCTTATATCATGTTATAATAGTATGATTTATGTTCCATCAGTTGGACATATGGAATGCGTAAGCTCACCTTCAGCCATTAACCCATTTCAAGCGCCGCCTGCTCGTTTGAATTAACGTTGTTTATAAAATGTATGTACGATTCGATTTGAAAGTTACTACACTACAATAATTTCAAGGACCAAGCATTCGCGTATGCATCCCGCCGGCCGTCCTTTGAGTGAGTTTCTTTCATACGCTACCGTTGAAGTCGCCTATGCGGGGATCATATCCGTACTTATAACCTTTATGCTGTAAGTAAGTTATAAGGGTTTATAGGTTAACCGCTCTTTAGCAATTTCATTTTACCGAGAGTAGGTATATTTACGTGAGGGCCGGTATTTTCTTCGATACAAAATTTGGATTTTTTTTTGTAAAAATATCAAAGTGCAATTTTTTTTAAGAGTGGACAATTTGGCTTCTAAACTGGGAATTGGCAAACCGGGCATTTACCCGGTTGCCCGGCGGGTCAGTCCGACACTGTACAAGTACAAGCCCCCAAAGTTGACTTTTGGATGTATAGTTTTTATGACTCATCTCCGAAACCGTTTGTGTTAGAAAGGCAGAATTTTCTATAGTCACTCAGGTTTTTATACACCACAATATGATTTTACGCTTGTTTCAAAATTTCACCCCGAGGGGTGTCAAACTGATTTAGGGGGGGGGGGAGTAAAATCCCCTCCAACTTGTTTGCGTGTGGATTTTTTCAAAGTTGAACACAACAATATAAATTTCCGAATATTTTTACAAAAGAAACGTGCTCTTGTTGAATTTCAATAAAATGCATGGTTTCAAGAAAAATCTATTTGAAAATTTCATTACTTAAGGAACTGCCATCTTGAACTTTCACAGTTCCCAACCGATTCACTTGAGATTTTGAGTCAATATGTACTTACTTTCAAAAGACAATCGATATGCATCTGTCAAATTTTGATTTTTGACGTTTTTAGAGGTCACCACTCGGATCACCAAGTGGATTAGTTGAAAACTAAATCCAAAATGATGATGGTGACTTGAGGTAGCCTCAAAAATCAAAATTTGACCAATGCTTATTGATTATCCTTCGAAAGTACATGTTGACTTAAAATCTCCAGTGGATCGGTTGGAGACTGTAAAAGTTCAAGATGGCAGTTTCTTAGGTAATGAAATATTTATATCGATTTTTCTTGAAAACCATGCATTTTATCCAAATTCAACAAGAGCACCTTTCGTCTGTAAAAATATTCAAAAATTCATATTGTTGTGTTCAACTTTGAAAAAATTCACACGCGAAAAAGTTGAAGGGAACCTTACTCCCCCCCTTAATCAGTTTGACACACCCCGGGGTGAAATTTTGAAACGGGTGTAGCGTCATATTGTGAAGCATAAAAACCCGAGTGACTGCGTACAAATTTCTGTTATTCTATCACGAACGGTTTTGGAGATTTTTGATATATAAACTACATCCAAAAGTCAACTTTGGAAGCCCGTATCTCTCTTAGGAACCATTTTTGTATAGAGGTAAGTTTAGTTAATTCGACCTACTTTGTTGTCAGGAGTATGTGATATCTTTTTGTGCACTCATTTCTGTGACACCCTGTATAAGCTTTTGGAAAATAAACGCTGCGAAGAGCGTGGAGCACACCGTTCATTCGCCAAATAGCTTATTCAGAATTTAAATGGTAGATGGAATTGATGGAAATACCGGGCCTAAAAGAAATAACAACAGCATAAGATTTTTTTTGTGTTGTACAGTTGCGGCCTTTTTAAAGTGGACGACAGTTGACAGATTTTCTAGGATTTTGGCCTGAACGTCGCCTGACAGCAAGCCAACTCGTTGACATTGTCGTCCACTTTAAAATGGCCGCAACCGTACTTTGGGATCAAATGATTTCGATCATGATGATAATAATTACTCTACCATCATCTACACTTGAGATAAAATTTATCAATATGACCTTGATTACTGTTATAAGTTATCATAATTGAAATAGGTATAATTACTTGGTGAATATCAACCGATAATGAAGTTGATATGTATATCTATACTACAAGTAAATATACATAATTGGCGCAGTTTTTGATAACGCATGTGTTCAGGTAAACACAAACTGATGGATATGACCATGACCATTTTTCCAAAATTCACCAAGAGTTTGATAATGTAGGTATATGAAATAGCAAAATTGAGTGAAACACGAACTCATGCATATATTATTGTATACCCGGTATACCCGCACCACCGCTCTTTTCGTATACATACTTATTTCATACATATTGAAAAAATTAATCGGAACAATTAGAAATCGCGTCAGTTAAGCAAATATCGTTGTCAATATCACGAAGTAACGTAATTCAAAACAATAAAAAATTTAAGTGAGTCTCTTGTGATGCATACAAGCACAAGCATATTTCATTCATATAAAAATGGCCAGCTTCAGGAATCCTCAAGGACAAAAAGTTAGAACCAATAAAATAAAAAAAATAAACGCTTCCCTCGTGAAACTGACTGAACTGAATAAGGTACCTATACCTACGCCACTTCGTCATTCACTGATTTTGACGACATGTCTTTTTGCGTCATATTCTTATCCCATCGACACTTTCTGTTAAACAGATTTCTTTCAAGTGGGTATCTATTGAATTTTTTCTTATTATGTTCCATCATCATCATCATCATCATCGAAACGGTTTATTTTTATAGAAAAAAATCAAACGAATAACCGGCACATTATGAGTCATTCACACATCTTTGTTTACATAGTTTCCATAAATTTCCCATTCATTCAACCATTATTATAGTTCGCACAGATTTTATATTCTTTGTTGTAGCTAGGTAGGTATAGTTACCTAAGTATTTACGAATAATATTGGCTTTTAGTCGATTCTAGCGTATTAGTAGAGTAGGTACCTACACTTTTGATTGGTAGATAGGTACCTACGAGTACTTTATGTTTTAAAACAGAATATTCAAATTTGACATGCGGCTTCCTTGAAAGAAAAATGTATCGACGATTCTATTCAATTTTCAAATTTTCCGAAAAAATCAAAATTTTACAAAATTTCTGGACAATCTGGAAAATCAATATCATCACCTATTCATTTACACCTATTTTCTTGAAAAAGTCGCAAGCGAATTTTCATTTGTATTACATCAAATGATTACTCACGTCGCCGTCGTACATTTATCAGGAAGCCTTGTTTCTTATTCCTTATTCATTGACAGAAATTTTTCATTCAGGTCTCTTTCGAAAGCTACAAGGAGGTACTTTGGTTTGAGCCTAAAGATATTCCCAAAACAAAAAAAAATTATATTTGAAAAAATTGTTTGTGGATTTTGAAAATGACTTTAGGCTCAAACCAAAGTACCTACTTCCTTGTAGCTTTCGGAAGAGACCTGAATGATAAGTTGGTATGTGTCAAGGAATAAGCTCATTGATTCCGCAACGCCTTATTTATTTCACCAATTTAACTCTATCCTCCATTAACAAATTCTTGATTGGTATATATACTTATTTGTATGTAATAGTGCGCTCCAGATGGTATGTCTGTAATCTGGTAAATCATTGCAGAAAAAACAAATTGAGAAAAAAATTTGGCTCAATTCTTCAGCACATCTAATGGTGCTAGGACAATTCTTCGCACGGACAATTCTTCGCGGACAATTCTTCGCGCGGACAATTCTTCGCAGGACAATTCTTCGCCGGACAATTCTTCGCACGGACAATTCTTCGCAGGACAATTCTTCGCAAGCATTGCGCCCGCGCATGACCGGGCTTATTGGGGCTCTGAAAGACACTTTGAGACACAAGGGGGCTCAGCAGGACTTGAAATCCCACAACGTAGACACAAAGGAGGATAGACTCTTAATATCACAAGAAGACCTGGCAGGGCTCACTAGGCCCCCCAGCAATACTTTAGTAACAAGGGGGCTAGCGGAGCTCAAATCGTCACAATGTAGACACAAGGCTATTAAAAAAAATAGATAGGGCTTTGAGTAACACAAAAAGGCATTAGGGGTTCAATGGGGCTCCAAACGACACTTAAAGGCACAAGGGGGCCTATAGGGCTCCGATCAACACATGAAGACAACAGGAGCTTACTAGAACACAGAAACAAAGACAGGTTAAAAAGGGACTCAACAGGGCTACAGATGACACACAAAAACATAAGGGGGCCTAATAGGGCTCTGAGAAATCTGAGAAGGCACAAGGGAGCTTTCTAAGATGCCAGAAATATCGCTAAGTCAGAAGGGGATCATCGGGGCCACAAACAACAATTGAGGATACAAGGGGGCTCGATAGGGCTCCAAACAATACTTGAAGATACAAGGGGGCTCAGTAGGGCTTGGAACGCTTCAATGTAGACACAAGAAAGCAGAAGCCTCTGAAAATCGGACGGAGGCCTGGCGAGGCCCACTGGGGCTGCAAACGATAATGGAAGACACAAGGGGGCTCGATAGGGCTCCAAACGATACTTGGAAACACAAGGGGGCTCAGCAGTGCTTGAAATGTTCTGATGCAGAACACAAAGGAGGATATGGCTCTGAAAATTGCAAGAAGGCTTGGCGGGGCTCACTAGGGCTCCAAATGACACTTAGAGACACAAAGGGGGCCCTGTAGAACTTCAACTAATACATGAAGACTCACAGGAGCTAACAAGAGCTTTGAAAAATTACACAATATACAAAGGGGCTTTGCAGGGCTATAAATGAAACATGGAAACACAGGGGGCCACCGAGGGGGCCACATAGGGCTTCAAGAAACCTGAGAAAGGGCTCAAGGGAGCTCCCAAAAATTCCAGAAACTCAAGAAAACAGAAGGAGTAACCTGGGCTGCAAACGATAATTGAATACATAAGGGGGCTCAATAGGGCTCCAAACGATACTTGAAGACACAAGGGGGCTCAATAGGGCCTCAAATGTTCTGATGTGGAACACAAGAGAGAATAGGGCTCTGGAAATCGCAAGAAGGCTTGACGGGGCTCACTAGGGCTCCAAATGACACTAAGAGACACAAAGGCGGGGGCCCTGTAGAACTTCAACCAACACATGAAGACTTACAGGAGCTAACAAGAGCTTTGAAAAATGACACAATATACAAAGGGGCTCTGCAGGGCTATATGAAACATGGAAACACAGGGGGCTCACATAGGGCTCCAAGAAACCTGAGAAGGGGCACAAAGGAGCTTCCAGAAAATTCCAGAAACTCGAGAAAACAGAAGGAGTCACCTGGGCTGTAAACGATAATTGAAGACACAGGGGGGCTCAATAGGGCTCCAAACGATACTTGAAGACACAAGGGGGCTCAGCAGGGCTTGAAATGCTCTGATGTAGAACGCAAGGGAGGAGGGGGCTCTGTAAATCGCAAGAAGGCCTGGCGGGGCTCACTAGAGCTCCAAATGACACTTGAAGACACAAAGGGGGCCCTGTAGGGCTTCAACCAACACATTATGACTCACAAGAGCTAACGTGAGCTTCTGAAACTGAAGTTATGAAGAAGTGGCTCAGCAGGGCTACAAATGAAACATGAAAACACAAGGGGGCCACATAGGGCTCCGAAAAACCTAAAAAGAAGTGAAAGAGAGCTTTCTAAGGTTCCAGAATATTCAAGAAATCAGAAGGGGGTCACCTGGGCTGCAAACGATCACTGAAGACACAAGGGGGCGCAATAGGGCTCCAAATGATCTTAAAGACACAAAGGGGCTAAGCAGGGCTTAAAATGCTTTGATGTAGAAGACAAGTGAGAATAGAGCTCTGAAAATCGCAAGAAGGCCTGGCGGGGCTTACTAGGGCTCCAAATGTCACTCGAAGACACAAAGGGGGCCCTGTAGGACTTCAACCAACACATTATGACTCACAAGAGCTAACGTGAGCTCCGGAAACTGAAGTAATGAAGAAGTGGCTCAGCAGAGCTACAAATGAAACATGAAAACACAAGGGGGCCACATAGGGTTCCGAGAAACATGAAAATAAGTGAAAGAGAGCTATCTAAGGTTCCAGAATATTCGAGAAATCAGAAGGGGGTCACCTGGCCTGCAAACGATAATTGAAGACACAAGGGGGCGCAATAGGGCTCCAAATGATCTTAAAGACACAAAGGGGCTCAGCAGGGCTTGAAATGCTTTCATGTAGAGCACAAGGGAGAATAGAGCTCTGAAAATCGCAAGAAGGCCTGGCGGGGCTCACTAGGGCTCCAAATGACACTTAGAGACACAAAGGGGGCCCTGTAGGACTTCAATCAACACATAAAGACTCACATGAGCTAATGAGAGCTTCAGAAACTGAAGCAATGAAAAAGGGGCTCAGCAGAGCTACAAATGAAACACGAAGACACTAGGGGGGCACATATAGGGCTCCGAGAAACTCAAAAAGGAGCACAAGAGAGCTCTCCAAGCTTTCAGGATCTTCGAGAAATCAGAAGGGGGTCACCTGGGCTGCAAACAATAATTGAAGACGCAAGGGGGCGCAATACGGCTCCAAACGATATTTAAGACACAAGGGGGCTCAGCAGGTCTTGAAATGCTTTGATGTAGAAGACAAGTGAGAATAGGGCTCTGAAAATCGCAAAAAGGCCTGGTGGGGCTCACTAGGCCTCCAAATGACACTAAGAGACACAGAGGGGGCCCTATAGGACTTCAACCAACACAGAAAAACTCACAGGAGCTTACTAGAGCTTTGAAAACTAAGACAATGAAAAAGGGGCTCAGCAAGGCTACAAATGCAACATGAAGACAAGGGGGCTAATAGGGCTCTGAGAAGCCGTCCAAGGCATAAGGGCGAAGCAAATATCCAGAAAATTTGGAGATACCCAAGGGGGTTCATCAAGGCCCCAAACGACACTTGTAGAGACAAGGGGGCCCAGCAAGGCTTAAAACTCTACGTAAAAACTTAGTGGGGGATAGGGCTCTGAATATCACAATCACACTAGGCCTTATAAGAGCTCCAAAGTTCCCCGCGAAGAATTGTCCGGCGAAGAATTGTCCGCGCGAAGAATTGTCCGGCGAAGAATTGTCCGACGAAGAATTGTCCGTGCGAAGAATTGTCCGCGAAGAATTGTCCGCGAAGAATTGTCCGCGCGAAGAATTGTCCGGCCACCCATCTAATATGTAATGTAGGTACCTAACGATGATTTTAAAATTAGAATTAAGAAAGCCCCTTCACTTATTTTTTGTTGTTTTTTTAACAGTTGCTACTGGTCCATATTATTATTACTTATTATTTACATAACCAATTCAGGTGTCAGTCACTTATTAGAACACTAATTATATTATTATTAAAAATGTAGGTTCGTGTTAAATTATACTTTGCAATTCAAATTTGTCATGAATTCGATAATTCTGACGTTTTAATTCAAGGATTATATTATAATATTTACTCATATTTTATAGTTAATAATATCAACAAGTTCACGGATCTAGATGATCAGGTTTTTCACTTGGTTTTTTGTTTTGCTTATTTGCGTTTTGATTTGTTTCGATATCCTCATTCGTTTGATCGATTTTGCCCTAATTTTGTTCAGATGGTTGTCAAACACGTAATTAATGGACAGGGAGCTGGTGCCTCAAAACTACTTACGTCATAAGGTACATGATTTCAACCCTGTAGGTCTAATGTGCATTGGTAAGGTTGTTAAAAATTTCTTTGTCTTACATGTCAGACCGGGGGCTTCAGGCTGGTATAGGCTTGTCAATTTTCGAAAAATGTCAAAAATTTACGTCATAAGGTACATGAATGAAACCAACGGGCTTTTATGTGGGAACATTCTCTTAATCAAAAATCGGGTCATAAGACAAAATTTTTGGGGGCTCTCGGTCCCTAAGATAAGTTTGAAATTTTCAAAAAGGGCCAAAATTCACCTCCTCCTGGAGACTTCTCCTTTGACACAATTTTAGGAACGAAAAACCATTTCTACATAATTTTTCACGTAGGTTTCGAATCTGTTCACAAAACTTTTCAATGGTACATCGCTTACAGGGTGTAACATCGAAAACTTTTTCTCAAATCGTACAGCCTTTAACATGGAAATCGATTCCGTCTTCTATCGTGATTACAAATATATATCACACTAGGAAAGTTTCTAAAGGATTGCTGGGACATTTTTCGACAAACGAAAAAAATATCAACTGCTTAAAAAGAATGCTTACAAAGCCGTTTTTTGAAAAAAGTTCTCAACAAAAGAGAAAAAAACATTATTTTTTTCACATAATTGGAAAAACGTTCTGTATTAAATTTTGTAATATATATTTAGTACACCGTATGAAAAGTTTGTTATTATCTTAATTTTTGAGGAAGAAATCCTCAAAATAATTTTGGCCTGTTGGGAATACAGCCTTAAGTACAATGTTCACCAAATATTTCACTTTTATTTTCGTCCTTTCTTTGTCATAGATCTGTTTTACGTTTAGGGCTGAGGCTGAATTAACTTTGCGCCATCTAACATGAAATCGAGCCCTAAGATACTATGAGCAAATAGGTACGTTCGAATGAGACGGATTGTTCTAGTACCATGCAGTTATACGATAAAAGTTGATAAAAAGCCTACACTATCCAATTCACTCTGAAAAAAATTCAAATTAGGCCGGAGGATAATGATAATCTTATAGGCCTAATCTCAATTATTCATTCAAAAATTTGAAATCTAATCGATGCGTGAATCATTGAATAGTCTCGCAAAACCGATGCATATCTAAAGAATAATGTTTGTCGAGAAAAAAATTGATAAGGCTCAAGTGGGCGCCTTTGTTTAAATGAACAGGTTTTGAAAGCGAATGTGGGACTTGCTCCAGTTTTTTAGCTACAAAGTTGATTTTAGGACCTTTTATGGCCTCATAACTTCAACCATCGACGTTGCTTTTTTCTTTTTTTTTTCTCCTGATGTCTTTTTTCACACGATGAATTGATCCTGAGCTCCCTGACCTGGCCAGTGGATGTAACGGATCATGATCAATAGCTGTAACTGTAATTGATGTTGGGCTCTCATGTGTTTTCTAACTTAAAAACCTATTTCAGTGAAGAGATGGTGAATTTTCTTGAATATAATTTTTTAAAGTTCGACGTTTTTTGACGCAAAAACGAAGCTTCTTATCAAACTTCTGTGAGCTGATAAAGTTGCGAGAACCAAGGTATTCAAGGGCTTTCACTCCCGACTTGCAACCGCCAACCGATGCCAAGTTCCATCACTGTGTCAAAATGTCAAAACGTTAAATTTTGAGCTGAATTCAATCACGTAACCCATGAGCTTCAAATTTCGACTAAATGCGAAAAAGGTTTCCACTTCCCTTTTCTTTCTCCTTTTGCCATGGGTTTGTTTCAGGTTTGAAGTCGGCGGGGGCTGCGGCATCGACGCGACGTGAAAGTTTGAATTTTTTTCAACGTTTTTCACATCAGTTGCAAATCGGACTTGAGAGTAAGCCCTTAGATTGCTTGTTCTTGCAACTTTATCAGCTTGCAGAATTTTGATTAGAAGCTTCGTTCTCGCGTAAAACGTTTAAAAATTAATTTTCAGGAAAATTCACGATTTACAGTTGTTGTCTGTCAGTTACATCCACTGACCACGCCAAGGGGGTCAGGGTCACTTCATCGTGTGAAAAAGACATAACAACATCGTTGGTTGAAGTTATGAGGTCATAAAAGGACCCAAAATTAACCTTGTAGCTAAAAAACTGGAACAAGTCCTACATATTGGCTTCCAAAAGCTGTTCATTCGAACAAAAGCACCCACTTGAGCCTTATCAATTTTTTCCTTGACAAACATTATTCTTTATGCATCAGTTTTGCGAGACTATTCAGTGATTCACGCATCGATTAGATTTCAAATTTTTGAATGAATAATAATTGAGATTAGGCCTATAACGATAACTATCATAATCCTGCTGCCTAATTTGAATTTTTTCAGAGTGAATTTGATAGTGTAGTAGGCCTGTGTTGATTTTTATTGATAACTGCGTGGTACTAAGACAATCAGTTTCATTCAAATGTAATCTGCTCATAATATCTTACAGATTTCAAGTTCAACGGGGCAAAGTTGATTCATCGCCGGTCTTAAACGTGAAACGGATCCATGACAAAGGAAGGATAAAACGTAAATGAGAACGTTCCCCGCTTTTGGTTAATTATTTAGAGGGCACGGATAATGTACCTAACTGAGATCAAAATTCAACGTACTGACATTTTGACAGCGTGCAATTTTGATCAGGTTGCAAGTCGGACTTTTTTTTACCTGCATCAACTACTGAGGTTATTAGCAGGATATTTTCTATATGGGTTTTTCTGTAACTACAACAACGATGATACAATGTGTGGGACAAACAGTGGGGGATTTTCAGTGTGGTTTTTTTCGATGGTTTTTTTGGTTTCATTCCTTTTTTCAGGGTATCACCGCACGGTAGTAGATGCCCCAGTACTAAGAAACGCGTGAAGTTCATCTGCCGAGCAGCCGAGCTCACCGTGCCACCGACCGGGTTTAAGTCGAACTTGAAACTGAGAAGACTATAATATGGTGGTCTCACTATAAGGTCAAGCTGACACTTAGCCTTTTGAATGCATGAGCGTGAAAGTCCCGCCAAACTTCCGAAAGACTTCGCGGAGCTCCAGTTTACAAGTGATCAGAAATGAATACCAAAAAACTCTAGAGCTGCCCATGCGACCAAAAATAAGAATCAAAGAATCATTCATGGCGTGTGAGGCATGACCAGGCATTCGCCAATATACCGTATAATCAAAAGTTTCCTTCTCTAGGCAGGCTGTAGCCTGTCCGAAATCAGCCTCGTTTGCCTGCCAATGACCAGACCACAGCCTGCCTAGAGGAGAAAAGTTTTTGATCATACGGTACTATTACATTTCTGTTTAGTTCAATCTTGCATGGTCCGGCGTGGCCTTCTTGTAGTATATCTGAGGGGCCCACAAAAACATCTTATGATGTGGCCTTCTTGTAGCATTAGTGTATTTATAGGAACCACTGGAAACATCTTAGGTGGTCGGAATAAACCCTATTTAGCCATTGAAATACTTTTCGTGTTATTTCGTTGGTGGAAGGCAGCATAACCTCTGGATTCCCTTCAGTACGAATGAGTCTTTCGCCTTATATTACAGATTTCCGTGGAGAAGATCAACTCAAATGAGTCTGTAATCAACTCAAATGATCACTCAAAGGCCCATTTTTTAATAATTATTGTAGTCCGGACTCCAAAGCCTATACTACTGAGCCGCCAAAAAACTTTTAGTTTCGTTGTGTACAGAGATGTCATCATGAGCATCTTGTGTATTGGTAATATTGGTATATACTCTGCTAATAGAACTCATTTTGTTTCATATTCTCGAAACGATGTTCCAGAAACTTCACATAGACAATCATACAGAATTCTAGACATTTTTTTTGTTGATTTCCATATGACATTTTTGACAGGGATGAAAGCTCGAATAGCATGCAAGATGTGAATTCTTTGATCAGACCTCACACGGGTTCTAACGTTAAAAATGCACTTACCAATAAATGTATGGTGTGCGTGCAGAGAATCCCAGTGAGAACGGTTCCTATGACTCCTATCACGATTCCCGCATGGCTGAAGGCGCTGGGTATTGCCAAGATTCCGGTTCCTAAAGAGCTCTTCAGCAAGTGTATCAAGGCACCCGTGAACCTGAAAATCCCAGATTCAATGACGTCATTCCGCACGCAGCTTTCATATGGCATGCTTTCTTGTGGCGATGCTTACGTATTCGGATGCTCCACGTTCCTGTGCTCGTAAGGATCATATTCCTTTTCGGTGATGGTCTCGACGCTGCCCACGGGTATTTTGTATTCATGATCAGCCAATTTCGTCCTGCAAAAATACAACAAGTGTTCTATTATATTCCATGTTATGTGGCATTGTCCTGTTATGGCAACGTTTCATTTTTTCTCTATAATGCATCACACAACTTTTCTTCTGAATCGTAAAAAATTGATGCATCACTGCATAAAATCATACGGGAGATAACAAGGAGCCATACACGTGCACACAAATGTGATAACGAGTGCAAATTTCGAAAAGGTAGTAATCAGAACCGTAATCAAATTCTTTTGTTAAAATCGTATAGTTATTAGTTATGGATAGGCAGGCATGATAGACGGTCCAAAAGTTTTTTTTTTATCAATAATTTGAAATTTGAATTTCGTATACTTATGCGTAAATAGCTTTTAACTGATAACGTAACGTGGAAACAATTCCAGTTGTTATCTTCAAAAGCAGTAGGCGTCTAGCCGCGCGCTTTAAATTTTGAAATGTCAATAATTAGGCCTAGAGGCCTAGTATGCCTATCATTTATCATTCATCGTTGGAATGTATTGCTAAATATTGGAAAACAATAGATATATGTATAGCAATTGGTAAGTGTTGAAATAAGATCAAAGCATGCGTCTTTGTGCCATGAAGACAATCAATAATAATTTTTTGGTGCCACATTCAGTCTCTAAGGATTTACGAGTTATACGACAACGACAACTCAACAACAATAGCATAAATGCCCAAAATTATCACACTTTCAGCACTTGTAGGAATGGGCGCGCGATGAAAATATTGGAGACTATACGCAGATTGTAGTGAAATACAACTTTTTTGCAGTGAAAAAGGATTGTTTCTATAAATATTCCGGTTCGAAATAAAAGATAATTGGATTGATAATTGATATGGGTTTAATAGCAAAATTAGACCTCAACAAAATGACACTCGAATCTGAAGTGTCTTGTGTGCCTATAATACTTGAGCCTTAAGCATTTCCGTAGTGGTTAATCGTGTAGGTGTAGGCCATTGTATTTGATTATACCTGTAAAAACGATTAAACTGAAAATAATTAGAATTTTTCCATAAACGGCTCTAGAGGTATAGGTAGGTATGCGTCTACCTACGTAGGTACTCTTTTTTTTCTTCTTCGGAAAATAGGCTATCTGTTGTTATCAATCAAACCAATAATTATTTTTGAGAATACATTGAAATCGTTACGATAAACTCTTATTCTCTTGGAAGTGAGGAAAACAGCAAGTGCCAAGTAGGTACCTACTAAGCCGTGTTTTCATCAAATGATGAATACCAACCGAAAGAAAATGCAAATTTTTGAACAAACACCCAAAATTGATTTGTTCGAATAACCCAAGCTCTCAAAAACGGGACGTCTTTAGAATTGCATTTCAACTTCCAAATTGGTTTTGTAATTTAGATTTCATTATTGCAAGAATTGTTTCATTATTTCTACAGTCACCAATGCGTGAGTTTAAAGTGAACTCTGTTTAATAAGCAACTGGGTCTTATAGTGAAGTTCGTGATCTCTGCCCAAACCATCGTCCCTGTATTATTTCTTGCAGACTTTTCTGATGGCGATCTGGCGCCCAAAAAGTGAATTGTGTTGCAGAAGTGAAGCCAATTTGGAAACACTGACACAGTTTGTCAAAAACTGAATAAGTGAGAAGGTATGAGACCTTATCAATTTTTTTTTGAAACTGTGTTATAAAGTTGTAGAAAGACTTCTATTTCAGTCGTTTCCGCCCGGCTCCCCAGTTGCTGCAGATCGCCACCAGAAAAATCGAAAAGAAATAATACGGGGACGGCAGTGTGAAAAACATGTGGGGGCTTAGGACCTCGCTAAAGAGAGGATATTGAGATTATTAGTACCTCATGAATCTTTGATGACCTGGAAAATGTTGAGTCTCATGGGATTTTGCGAATATTGAAAACGAATTAAATTCGATATTTGAATTTCATTTTTTGAGTTGAAAAATGTGGGCTTGAGAAATGGGAATCTTGAGAAACTGCGGAGTTCATGCATCACGGAAACTATTTTTTATGATCCTCAACAGCAGCCTTGAAAGTTTCCTGATTTTTCAATAGGCAGTGATAGGCACCTCTAGATAGTGACAATACAGGGACTCTTTTATGATCTTGAGAACCTTGGAAACTGCGCAAGAATCTTGAGAATTGTAAAAGTCTTTTGAGAGTAACGTTTGCTGGATCTATTGAGTCGGTTATTGGATCTATAGGAGTGTTTAAAAACATTTAGAATTCTGGAAAACTGCAAAATCCACTATCCATGAAATAATCAAGTTTTTTCTTACAAAAAAGAGGAATCCACTATTCATGAAATTTTCAACTTTTTTGCTCATAAAAAAACAGTAGAATCGAGAAAAAATACGAAAATGCTCATCAACCATTTTTTTTTATCACGTAAGTTTTTATGCTCGGCTTTATATTATGTAGATATACATGTTTTCCAAGATTTTCATCATGCACGACACATTTTTAGCACCCACACGAGTTAGCAATTCAAATTTCCAGGACTTGTGAAAAACAACTTTTTTTTGCCTTTATATTAGGTACTTATATAAGTGCTACAGACAATAGGCAATGTTTCAAATTTATATAGATTGCTATCAAATATATAGTTGTGAGAAAAAAGAATATGGTAATTAGGCAAGAAAAATGGTAAAAAAATAAATCTGATAGCTTCTACATTATGTATGAGTTTAAGTGGAGTCCCCTTTCAACTCAACCTTTTAGATCTCATGGGTTAATGTGCTCGAATATTATTGTTATTAATCAACTCACTAATTTTAGAATACATTTGAAATAATTTTAAGACTTCCAGCATAATGGAGTAATTAATCGATCTAAATATTTCATACGAATTGATAATATGATTTATTGAGTGTTAAGGACGTCATTTTTCCTATTGGTTTTTCTTCTGTCGTGACCCTCGTCTAAACCTGCCTGCCGAAAGAAGTGAAAAAAATTGGGGCCAACTAAAATGGCTTTGGCAACATAATGTATATTTTGAAATTTCAATTTTCAGGAAATCGATATAATATTTTCAAAAGTCTTCTTTTTTATTCGAAAAACATTCTTATTCTCTTGGCAGTTCCCGAATGAGTACTTGTAGTTTTTTTCGTTTTTTTTTTTTCGGCAGACAGGTTTAGTCGAGGGTCACGACAGGAAAGTCTATCTGTGTCTCTTTCGCACTGCCGGTAATCCGCAGTCTGTCCTTGTGATGGAAAAATCAGCCTTGAGATCATTGATTCATCTTCCAAAGAAAAATATTTGCTCGTTACGACAAAAAAGTTATCCTAGTTGAGTTTTAGGCAAGTTATGATCCAAATATTTTCTGAAAACTCCTTAAAAATGAATATTCATTCACAGTTTGAAAATTTCGTATAGGACAAATTGATTGACAAAATAGTCGGATAAAAGAGCGCAGACGCGTCATTAAAACATCGCGGCCACCCCTTTTTCAGGCTTCCTACTTTTTAGACCCCCAAATAGGAAGGTGATTTTTGACTCAGGCTCCCTCATTTTTCCAAATCCACCAGATGAGTTCACTTCTGACTGTTTTTTTTTCATACCCACTAGATATGTCTAGCAGTCGGTCTAGCATCTATAAAATAGTATTGCACATGGGTTTTATAGTGGGTATGAAACTATGGAAAGATAGAAGAAACTTGAGTCCGAAGTCAACTTCTTATCTGGTGAGTCTGAGAAGAATAAGAAAACCTGTAGTAAAAAACCAACTCCATAACTAGTTGGTCTGAAACGTAAGATGATACTTGAGTCAAAACTAAACTCTATCGGTTGGTCTAAAAAGAAGCAGGAAACTTAAGTCAAAAATCATATCTTTATCTGGATTTTGTCCCAGTGCTATTTTGTGACTGCGCTATTTTTTTTGCTTCCATCGCTATTTTGTCCTGCGCTATTTTTATGGGTTCTTTTGTTCCAGCGCTATTTTGTAACGAAGCCAATAATTTAGTTCTATGGCGCTATTTTGTCTCTGCGTCAGTAGTCTCTGCGCTTTTCTGTCCCGCGCTATTTTTGTGACAGAGCCGAAAACTATTACTTAGGCCTCAACTTTGGCATATTCACTATATTTTTATAAAAAAATCAACATCTTCAAAACGGAGTCGTTAATTTTACAGTAAACAGGATTTCGAAATCACACCGAGAGCAATATAGGTACTACCTATTACTGCAATACTATACCCCAACACACATAGTATAATCCTCATGTCTGGTCTATTTACTCGTATTTATGAGATGAATGTGTGTAATGTCTTTCACAAATTTTATATTTGATATTGTAAACAAAAACACGCCAAAAACAAATACCTATACCAATCTATTGAGAAGCTGTCATTATGTATCACTCCATTAGTACAAACCCCTAAAAAGTATATCTGTCTGTAGGCATCATAATTTTAATCATAATTTAAACATACAAAGGAAAAAGAAGAGTTTAAGGATGAAAAAGGATGTTTAGACAATTTCAAAAGGTCGACTCAGTTTGATTTTTTTCTGTTCTCCTTTCTAAGAGTTGCTATCAACTCAAAATCAGAATTTTGTTCAATCTATTTTTGTTAATAAATATGTTGGTCACATCGAATCTGCCTGGAACTGTCAAGTTTGTGTTTTTGTCTAAAGTGCCAATCATCGATATACTTGATTATTGATAATGATTTTATTTATCTATTGAACTATTCAACAAATTAAAACTCGGATTTGAAGTTTTGTGTGTCCCATGTCCAGAAACAGATTTACGAGGCTCACATTTTAGATAACTGATGTGCTGTTTTTGGTCTAGTTCGAGGTCTAGTTATACAAACCACTATCCACTATAACCACTATAACCACTATAATAAGTAATAACTATTAATTTCAATTGATTTGGGTACCTAGGTAATCATTTTTACTGATCATAATTATTTACCGTCAGTTCCACAAAAAAGATGATCAGCGATCAAGGCTAATTGCAGATTGACTGAACTTTTTTCTGCTGAATGCTAGGCGATTACCCACAAAAATGCCTGAAATCTGTACTAGACCCATCATCTTTTCATTATTGAGGAATAAACCAGCATTTCCATTGATCAGTCAGCTATGAATTGACAAACAAAAATCGCGAATCAACTAATCTCGTATTATGTGTTTTGTGGAACCCACGGTTAGTATCAAAATCAGTCAAAAAAGCGAATTATACGAATAATACACCTATAACTTCAAACCTGTTCAAAAATCAGTTTTCTCCCTTAACTACCTAGCAACCTAGGTACGGATAGGTAAACAGGGTGATTCAAAAGTGTCGGACCAAAACAATACACGGTATATGGAATCATTTATAATCAAAAATCTTCCACAAATATTATTGAAAAAATTCTTCGACTTTTACTTTTGAAGTTATGATGAGGGTCAAAGAGGGGTCCTTCGAACCCTTTTATTTTTGTTGTTGCAGAAGATTTTTGTTAACTGTTGGTGCAAGAATTATCGAAGAATCCCTCACATCGGTTGAGGGACCAACCAAATGGTTCAGGGGCATTTTTGAAGAGAACTAATTTCCGAGGTGGCTGACTCACCCTGTATAGAAAACAAAAATTCAATACAAATCCAGTAGTTCATTTTTCTTACTCATAATTCTGCCACCATCAGTTTATTGAATTCTTTTGAAATAACGGAACTGGAAGGGTCCGAAGGACCACCCTTTGACCCTTCATAACTTCAAAATAAAAGTCCAAGAATTTTTTCAGGGCTTCATAAAGGATTCCATGTACTGTATTTTGTTTTGGTCCGACGCTTTTGAATCACCCTGTAGGTATATCTATTTCAAATTGGTCACAAAAGTTCGGTTGGAGAAATTTCGAAGTATTTCTTACAACAGACTGAGTGTCAAGAAAATGACAAATCTATTGGAGTTCGATCTTGACTGAACTCCAACACTGAACACTTACTTTTTTTTTTTTTTACACTTACTTGATCTGGGAGATCATGATATAATTTTATTTGCCATCAACAAAAAAGGCCTGCTGCGCAGAAAACCAATTTGCAAATAGATTGCGAATAGCTCATAAAATTCACTCATGAGCATTTTGGAATGCTAATTAATTTATTGATAATAATAATTCTAACAAATTCCATGGCGATTAGAATGTACCCAACCTTCCTTTGTTCCTCTTCCTCAATAATCTTAGTTTTCCTCGTTGATTTCCATGAAATAATGAAAAATCTTTCCATCAGATAGGTAATAAGTAACAAAATAGATACGGTCATTTTTATCCAGTAAAACCGCGTACAGCTTTTGATACGAAGTCGACTAGACAAAATTCCAAAAATTAGTGTCAAAAGCTGCGTACGCGGTTTTATTGGGTAATGACCGTACCTACCTATTTACCTATTCTATTTCTCTGGCACTTTCGATGGTTTTTGTTCAAGTCCATGGCTCTCATGGCAGTCATTTGGTAAGTTCTGTTTGATAGTTCCGATAGTAATAAAATAATCATAATTTCCTCACGCACTTTCATTCGGATCTATGGTGATCATTATGTTCTTTCTCCCAAAGTTTATTTTTAGTGTTTCGTTTGTGAGCAAATTGGGCATGCACAGAGAAAATGTTCTAGGTACTCACGTCGAGCTGAAATTGTCCACGGTGAACGTCGACGGGAACTTTTCCTTTTTACCGGTGTCTGTCATGATGGCTGCAACAATAAAACCAATAAATGTATAAATTGTGTCGAATTTTTCACACTGCTGCTGTAACTCTCAATCAAAGAGCCGCGTCTTTATTGAACCAAAACCAATCTTGGTTCTCTTGGTAATTATGTCATGGAACAAGTGAAAGCAGCACGCGGACGTTTATGCCAAAGAATAACAATTACGCGACGACAAATCACGCATTGTGTGATTCTTCGCGAAAAAAGAAAGAAAATGTCAGATGCTGTGATTTTTATGGAGTCTCTTTAATTCCCAAAATCCTGATAAAAGATAAGTTCCGAAGTAGCTATAGCATGAGCAAACACACTTTATAGAATAAAGTAGCCAAGTTACGAATTACGATGAGAGAAAAAAATCAAAATGACAATAATTCACTGAGTATTGTTATTAAAAATCGATTCGATTGCAAGAAAACTCACCTTAGAAAATCTCGGATAACTTTTATTGCTATGACAACTGATTAATTTATTTACCCACTAACACGATTGAGCGTAAATAAACACATATCTCCGGACACGGCTGTTATATCCGACAAGTAAGAGAACGCGATCGCACTAAGTAAATTATAGCACCTGGTGATGGTATTATATAGGTATAATAGTTGATGGAGTCTACATGCCGTCTGAACGGCGGACCAATGTCCTTGCTGAATTTACACTGTACCCGAACAATACAACGCAGAGGGACGGGAAATTTGCACTTGAACGAATGCTGTTATCGATAAAAATAATGCAAAAACCTTACATACAACGGTCGACTTGACAGAGCCTATAGTGGCAGTCATCAGGTTCACATCTCAGCTGTGACGTCATGTAGAGGATCTCTCGGCATTCATTGACGTAACTGGAGATGGTAATCTGGACAACAAGCATGTAAGACGGTAATTGATGGTACTTGGAGTTCTGAAGTTGCATTGTTTTTTTCTTATAAGGTAAATAGGTATATCCAGAACCGGATTCGAGTACCCTAGTATCATACTCACCTACATTTTTGCATTAGGGGTATATTGCATCACCCTGTAGTGCGAGATTATGTCACCCTGTTGTGAGAATATTGGAGAAGAACATTTTAGTGAATCAATGGAACTTTTCATTTCAGTGGAAAACTCATCACCAGTGATACCAGAGAAACCTTATGGAAAAAAATTTTTAAGTGAATATAGTAGAATTCTTTGAAATGTATACACCCTTTAAAATTTTGAAGGATTTCGGTTACATACTCTCGGGAATATAATCGTTCCAACCTTTTTTTGACCGGCCCTCAAAGAATGAGTTCAATAATTATAGAAGTAGTTCTTATGTCTAATTCTAATTTACAAAATTCGGAAATGGGGTGGGCTTGATTCGCTCATGCAGCCAGTCCATTCCTCAAACAAAACAAACCTCAATTCCGAGTTTTGTGGATCACTCATGTTCCATGGTAAGGAAGTTATGGCCCCTCAAAGTTCAATTTTCAAAATCGTTTTCTTACCGTAACTTTTTTATCATTCAACCGATTTAAATCAAATTTCAAGCAAAGTTTGTTGAAATGAGTATCTATCGAGCAATAATGACGCGTTTCATCAAATATTTTTAAGGGCGAAGATAATACAGGGTACTTTCCCATTTCCTCTCTATTTTTCATTCCCCTAGATGTTTTTGAAAATTGATTCAATTTTTGAATTCTACGTTGAATTTAGATGAAACAGTTGCTCCCGAAAAATTTTGATTAGAGGCTTTATTTTGAGATTTTTGGGGTTGAAACTTCGAGAAACATCTCGAAAACACCACCTTCAAAGAGCCTAGAAAATTCTCATCAGGCCAAAATTATTTTCAGGATTTCTCCCTCAAAAATGAAGATGAATACTCAATTTTTTTATACTGTGTACTGAGTGTATTGAAAAATTTAATACAGAGCGTTTTTTCAATTTAGTGGAAAGAATATATTTTTTTGTTGACAACGTTTCTCAAAAAACGGCTCTGTACTCAATTTTCTACGTCTCTCAAAATTTAAAAAAACAGTTGATGATTTTCTTGTTTGTCAAAAAATGTCCCAGCAATCCTTTAGAAACTTGTCTAGTGATTGAGGGTATTGGGCTTCTAAAAACTGTGGGGTAATCCAAACGGAAGCAAGATGGACAAACAGTATGAAATCCATCAAAATCTGTATATTCTTCATCTTTATTTTTGATGGAGAAATATTGATACCCTGCGTATACAGCCTTAAAATACAAAAAAACTCATGATTTCTCAACTGCAATATGTTTTGTTTTATGTTGAGATGATGTTGATTAGTTGGTAAACCACCCTTTTAGCTGACAAACCAGAAGTTTCCTTGGATTTTAATTTTTAGGCTCTTGAAAGTGGTGTGTTTTCGAGATGAGTAGAATTTTAGGACCTCTTATATTATCCTTGCACTTGAAAATTTCAGATAAAACGCGTTGTTATTGTTCAAAACGCGTTGTTATTGTTCAAAAAAGACTTATTTCGGTAAACTTTGGTTGACATTCGATTAAAATCGGTTGGACGGTTCAAAAGTTAGAGTGAAAAAACGATTTTAAAAATTGAACTTCGATGTGGCGAACCCTGTATTTACACTCTTTCCCCTAGGGAAACCCATGACGCGCACATGGGAAAGTATGAGAATTTTAGTACGAGTTCGAATAATTATGTTGTTCAGCACACTTTATAGAGTCTCTATGCAAATTTTCAGCCCGTCCCTATTTTTATCTAGGTTTGACAGATATTTGGCCTAAAATCAATGACCGATGGTAGTTATTTAGGTAAATGAAATAAACGAACAATTTTTCAAGAAGGCGCTCTGGATTTCCCACAAGCCGTATTGTATTCTTTCTCTATTCTCAAATCCTCTTGAGGATGGAGTTAAATGGGTAAAATAACGCGTTGCGAAATCAATCGCAGCGGGCTTATCCTTGACATAAATCCACCATTCAGGTCTCATTCGAATGCTTCAAGGAGATACTTTGGCTTCAGCTAGAGAGTCTTCAGCCTATTGACATTGACTATTGAAAAATTTTCAAACTCCAACAATATTTTTTCAAAATTTGTTTTTTTTTTAATTTTCAATTCAAATCTATTCTTGAGTATACCTATCCTCCAAATTCCGTAAAAAGCTCCTGAACTCTAAAGCTCGATTCATGACGGAGTAATTTTTCGCGATGGCAAGAAGCAAGAAGCGGAGCTATTTTTTCGCCTGAACCCAATCACTCCATAAATAACGTTATAGTCCGGATGCTAGTTGCATAAAATGGAATGAACCTTGCATTTTTTGATGAGAAGATGCCACTCGGTGAAAATGTTCTTTGCATCATACTCTTCCGATCCAGAAAGGTAGCCATCAGCGCCATGCATGCCGGCAGCGTATACAGGGTGAAACAGAAAAAAAAAGTTGAAAAAATATATTTGAATAACCGAAGCATGTGGAGACGTCCAATTTACCACATACATCAACTGTTTTATGCTCATGAAGGCACAGTAAACCGTTCTTGATTACCTTGAACCATCTTTGAAATATAGGGGAAAAACAGAAAAAAAAACAAAAACACTCTTTTCTCCATAAATAAGTGATTCTTAGAGATATTGACACAATACTTGGCATTTGTACTAAAAGTAATGTGAGAAATGATATGAGTTGGGTAACCAATTCCTAAGCCAACTATTTCCAGAAATACGATTGTCAACTTTTTTTTCCTCTTGAGCACCATCTTGAATCTGCCCTGTGAGGCATCGTTGAAAAAGTGATCGGCTATTATAATAATGGTAGCATGGAATCATTGCATCGCAAAAACAACCTCCTCATCATAATTTAGTGACCTCTTCGGCGGGAAAGAATTGCCATTCACGTATTTTCTGGCTCTTCAAAGCTTTAGTGCCCATGATGGCATTTGCAACATCTGAAATGATGAAATATGTTACGCATTATGAACCGTGATGTACTTTGAGGTAGCCCCCAAGTTTTGCAATCATCAATTGAAAGGTTTGTTCTCAAAAGCTGTTTGAACAAAATTTGTTTAATTTTTTTATGGAAAATTCAAAATATTGTATCTTCCACCCTTATTTGATCCCTCGTTGAGGAAAGCCTGAAACCGAAAGTCTCCAAAATTTTCATGCTAATGGTTCACTGAGAACTGCTCTTCAATGTGTAGTTGTCAAAATCTGCATAGTTGCGTTCAGATTCTAGACAGAGAGCGACAAAGAAGTTCATGCAGTGGAAAAAGACACAGCTTTCAATGCAACGGAAAAATCCTGGAAATGTCCCTTTTAGATAGGCTTCCCGCAATACACAGGTTCTGTGAGACTCTCAAGCGTGGGTAAAAGGCTTGAAACATTACTAACTTAAGGCTCTAACAGTGTACCATATTGCACATTTATGTTATGAAAAGCAAGGTCTCCAGGCTGCTTTCAGTCTAGCTCTGGACTAGTTTTTTCTCGACTGTAATTTATGTCTTTTTTTACTGCATGAACTTCTTTGTCGCTCTTTGTCTGAAATCTGAACGCCACTATGCAATTTTTGACAACTAAACATTGAAGAGCACTTCCCACTGAACCATTATCATGAAAAATTCGGAGACTTTCGGTTTCAGGCTATCCTCAGTGAGGGATCAAGTGAGGGTGAGAGACCCAATATTTTGTATTTTTCATAAAAAAAACGACACAAATTTTGTTCAAACAGCTTTTAAGAACAAACCTCTCAATTGATGACGGTGAAACTTGGTAGGTTACCTCAAAGTACATCAAGGTTCATAATGTGTAATATATTTTACCATTCCAGGTGTTGCAAATGCCATCATGAGCACTAAAGCTTTGAAGAGCCAAAAAATACGTGAATGACAATTCTTTCCCGCCGAAGAGGTCACTAAATTATGATGAGGAGGTTGTTTTTGCGATGCAATGATTCCATGTTACCATAATTATAATAACCAATCACTTTTTCAACGATGCCTCACAGGGCAGATTCAAGATGGTGCTCAAGAGGAAAAAAAAGTTGACAATCGTATTTCTGGAAATAGTTGGCTTAGAAATTGGCTACCCAGCTCATATTATTTCTAACATTACTGTTGGTAGAAATACCAAGTATTGTGTCAATATCTCGAAGAATCACTTATTTATGTAAAAAAGAGTCGTTTGGTTTTTTTCTCTGGTTTTCCCCTATATTTCAAAGACGGTTCAAGGTAATCAAGAACAGTTTGTTGCGACTTCATAAGCATAAAATAGTTATTGTATGTTGTGAGTGACACGTCTCCACATGTTTGGGTTAATTAAATATAATTTTTCAACTTTTTTTTCTGTATCACCCTGTATACGCCGCCGGCATGGATGGCGCTGATGGCTACCTTTCTGGATCGGAAGAGTACGATGCAAAGAACATTTCCACCGAGTGGCAAATTCTCATCAAAAAATGCAAGGTACTTTCAACTAGCATCCGGACTATTATGAATTATGATGAATGGATGTGATTGGGTCTAGAAAAATATTTCTTTCGCTCCGCTGAAGAAATCGCCCATCATCATGAATCCAGCTTGAGAAGCAACCTTTTCGAAAAGCTTTTTGTCTTGCATAATGCACATAATGTACCATTGTACCACCTACCAAATAGAATAGAAGTACCTGAGGAGCTTGTGGTGTGGTGGTTAGCGCATTCGACTACCACTCCAGGGGTCGTGGGTTAGAGTCCCACTGTGGGCGCTCGGATTCTCGTCCGCAAAACAAGCTCTTTGATTTAGTTGGAATGCTTGCTAAATGTAAGACGCGACGTGTGTTGCATAGCACGTAGAATACCAACGATGGTGCCTACTCCATGCGATGTTGATGGTCGTTAAAAATCCCTACCCTGTGTCGGAACACACAGGGTTTCGGCAAATTTTCCGGTATAGTGGAGGAAAATATTCACCGGCGTCGGTGTTAGGCCTCGTTGCGGAAATAAGCCGACGTTGAATAAATGAATAAAAAAATCGGTTGTGTCACCCCAAAACTTCCCCGACTAGTATCCAGGAACCTATGGAAATTTTTGTTCGAAACGTCGCGTCCCTTCGGGTGGGAACGAGGGTGGGAAGTTGGAATTACAGAAAAATATTGAAAATAATTTGGAGGAAATCATTTTCAGCCGGAAAACTCCCGGGAAATTTGAAAAAGTTGTTGGAAAATGTTCAAGAACCAGTTACCTCTTGTTTAGGTGAAAATGGTTAAAATCGGTCCACGGAATAAAAAGTTGGAAAATTTGCAGTTTTTCCAGTGACGAAAACTTGGCAACTGTTGATCCGATTCCGAAAATTTTTCCTCCAAGAATTAGCTCAATCTTTTCTCCAACTTTTATTCACAGCATGTCTGCACCTAAAATTAATATTTCGTGGGGCCTACCGCATGTAGAAGTTTGCATTGCGTTTTTCTCAAATTCACGAAATGTGCAAATTTCATTTTGAAAAAATTACAGTCGGAAAACCGAAGCCGTGTCAACTTTGAAAATAGACCTGCACGACGCTTGATACAATCTACTTTCGATATCAGTTGAAATTTCCAAAAAAAAGTCGATCACCGAGCAGGAATAAATTTTTGAGTGGAGTCCTGTTACAAAAGCGAGTCGTGCAGGTCGAAACACCGGCGAGAGCCCCTCCTGAGTGGCAACGGCCAGGAGAAATTTTGAAAATTCATTACGCCCAACTGGAAAATGGTGGAAAACTGCAACTGCGGCCTCAATTTGACTCTTTTGTTGTGTTGCTTCCTGCCAAATCTGGTTCCAATCCATCGGATAGATTTTGAATAATTAATTGGTAAAGTTTTGAACTTTAACATTTTTCATTATTTGACAGATGACAGATAGGGCAATGTTACCAACTGTTATGAATACATTTTTTCAAGGGCTTTCAAATGACATATTGCAAGTTGAGTTCCGTGAGATATAGCTTCTGACATTTGATGATAGTGACAGTTAGGTTTGACAGATGACAGCCAAAAACTAATGGGCTCTTTTCAGGAAACAACCATGTTTGTATACCAAATATCAAGTCGATCCAGTCAACGTTACGGCAGTTATCGTGGAAGATCACAGACAGACACACAGACACACACACAGACAGACATCATTCTGAAAATGGTCTTAATCATCTTGGGGGACCTCAAAACGGATATATCCGGTGAAATCTCAAAACTTTTTTTTGCACGATTACAATAATACTTCCCCTTACATGTTGGTGGGGGGTCGGGGAAGTAAAAAAGTAGAAGTACAGGGTGTTCACGATAAAATTCACCCCCCTCCAGTAGATTCCCCTTTAAGATATTTCGAAGAACTAAAAACTTTTTCTTCACGATTTTTCCCAGGGATCTTGAATCGATCCTCTAAAAGTTTCTAATTGGTTTTTATTTTAAATGCAACACCCTATATTTTATTCCGTTATTTGATGAAGCCTTTTTTTCTGATTACAAATATATATGACACTAATGATTTATTTTGACAAGTAAGTTGTCGAAAAAATAATAAAATAGGTAGTCAAATAATTTTGTTTCGCGGCAAGATGGCTTTGGTTTCTACAGTTCACTGAAAAAAAAAGTTATTCTCGCAGCATTTCATCTCGCGATTCTCAATTTCGCGATCAAATTTCATCGCGAAATTTTTAATTTTTAATTTATTTGACTACCTATTTTCTTATTTTTTTGACAGCTTCCTTGTCAGAATAAATCATGAATGTTATATATTCTTGTAATCAGAAAGAAAGGCTCCATCAAATGACGTAATAAAATATAGGGTGTTGCATTTGAAATAAAAAAAAAGTCACACTCTGTATATGGTACCAATTGAAAACTTTTAGACGATCGATTCAAGATCCCTGGGAAAAATTGTTGAGAAAAAGTTTTTAGTTTCTCAAAATATTTCAAAGGGGAATCTCCTAGAGGGGGGGTGAATTTTATCGTGAACACCCTGTACCTATCAATTCATTCCGAGAACACCTTGCTCAATGTAAAGGCAAATAAACAATTACGATTGTTAATATCTAAATAGGTACCTACCTAAAAGAACACACTCAAATTGCACATGATTTTGAAAATTTCATTACACTTATACAAATCTAGTATATCCACACGTTTTAATCGCCCATTAAAATCATAAGTCCTGACGTTAAGAATAACAATTTTATCATCACACGAATAATGATGAATCCTTGATTTATTGTTGCGAGACTGATCTCTAAGCACGTCTTTAATATTGGATTATATCCCACGCAAAATTCACAATTCGACTGGAAACGAATCCTCATTTTTATGTAATAATTTCATTATTATATCATTCTGGGTTTCTAACAGAATGCAATAATAAGATTAGTGTTATCGCACGGATTTTAACAACAGGTAGGTAAATTGTTAATCTTCTTAAATGATGCTATTGTAATGTACCTAATGTAACGAACGCAATGCTACGCATTGTGCTACTGGCTGGTGGAACTAAACGAGTCAAGGAAAAACGAGTTCGCAGGGTCAAAATGACAAGGTTCAATACAAAAGGCCATCATCAATGGAACGATGTTCTATGTTTTGTACCAACATGAAGAATCGAGTAAAGAATATTTCATATGCTTCAAACTTGAACCATGGAAGCCGATTGAAAGCTAGGGAACCCCAAATTTCCCGCATAAAATGTTTGTGCTACCATCGATCAGAACCCGAGAAGTATATGTATTGGAATCTCACACGGAATTTTAGCACGATTTTTTTTTAAATCCGCTAAAAGTGATACTTTCGGATATTCGCATTTCTGAATAAAACTGGCACCTATATCCCGTTCACTTTTTATTTTCAGTAGAGTGACTTTTTGGAGCAAAAATAAAGTGACAAGCTCGAGCTCTGAAAGGATACGGTTGATGGCCGCTGATGCTGATGATAGGTTAGCACCAAAACTTTACAGATGCCATCAGCGGTAGCCGTAGCCCCTCACCTTGTCACTTTATTTTTTCTCTAAAACAAGAAGTCATTCTTCTGAGAATAAAAAGTGAACGAGATATACCTATCGGTACAGTGGCAGAGCACAAAAATTATATTCGAACTGTCATTAGTGTGCCAGTCATACCATGCGATCAACAAAATACGGAATTGGGGTAGGCTGTGCTCTGGCCGAAAGCAGCTTAACATCCTGAAATTTGACCAGGTCACAGCCTACCTCAATTCCGAATTTTGTCGATCGCATGGTACTATGCACTATCACCCGCCACTCCCATTATTATTTCAAAAAAGTTTGAAAACCTATTACCTAAAATGTCTTTTCAAACATCAATCATGTAATTATGAAGCAGAAATATGTATAATACAGGTGACCTGTTTTTCAACACTCACTGTTGGGATTTGGGAAATGTTGCGAGATACAAGGTCGGTCAATTACAAAAAAGTTGCGCTATTTCATGACATATCTAAAATTTGTCAGAAATTCCAGTCTTTGATCTTCTTGGAATATCCCGAAATAACTGAAAAATGTCAAGTCGAAAATTTCAAATTACTTCTTTATTATAACAGCTATCAATTTAAAAATTGGTATCTTGATATTTTTGAAGGTTCTTGATCGACTTGCGTCAATTAATCATTCGTACTACTGACTGCTATTTGTATTTCTTTAACACCTGTACTGTACAGTACATCTGTTCTTATATTTCAAAAACCTATCCTTTTTGAAGGTTCTCGTCCTCACTTACTCATTCTTGCAGGTTCTATTACTTGAACATATTTTTCTAGTTGCGAAAACTCTGGAAAAGCTTGGAGCATCAGCTTCGAGAATATGCCGATGAGCTTTCGATATGCGCTGGCTCCTCCGACAATTGTGCAGGTGTGTGTCTTGTCCTCGAGTTGGGGTCTCCAGCGAATATCGAAACAGTCCCCGACCCCCTTCCCAGTGCAAGTCAATCGATCAGGTGAATTGATTGGGTCATCCTCCAGCCTGCTAAATAAATGACAGAATTGGCAGATCTTGAAGATCTCTCCAGCGATAAAAATGATATAGCTCCTGTGCTACTGTACTACTGAGGCATTGAAAAAAGTGCCAAACTGGAGCAGTCACATATTGCCAAGGCCAAGGAATTCCTCGAAATTTTTGTTAGCCGATTTTTTGAGAGTAGTATAGTTTGCGAAGTCCACCTCCGAAAAAGTGCAGTAGTTCTGGAACAACCCGTATATTTATTTAATTGTCTCATATTACGAGGCGAAAATCAGCTATATAAGCTGCTCTACCATGCAACCTCGGGGACAGCACAAAATATCCATGGATGTAGCGGGATTCGAACCCACACAGGGCAGCGCGAATAACTTGACTTGCCATCACCTATACCACTCGGCCACCACCGTTCCTTATATCCGCTCTTGCATTTCAAAATATTCTTGTATCCTTCCGGGGAGTCCTCGAAGGTTCTCATCGGTACTATTCCACTCCGGCATATTACAGCTTCTGTACTTCTAGTCTAATCACGAATCTGGGTGATGGGTGCTAGTCTTTCTACAGAAAACTGAAAAAGTTATTATTTTTTGTACATTCTAGCATACCTAGGTAAAGTGAACAAAAATAAACGAACTCCGATTACAAAAGCAAAATTTTAATCGCCGACCTAAGATGATTGTATACCTATTATAGTGCTTTATGTATAGCTGAATAAGTAGGCACTTGTGCGATGAATCTGAAGTGCCTTGCCTTGCTAAAAACCATCAGAAGTTTTTTTTATTAATCGGTAAATCTTGTAATTACCTACTACCTACATTATATCTCCTGTTTTTTTTCTTATCATAATTTATCAGTTATTCCAAATGATTTCTAATATTTCATCTGCTTACACACTTCTTCATCGAAAACTTATTTTTCAATAATTTTCACTGCCAAATTTTCCGAAGGAAATCTTAAAATATTCAGGTATAGTATATCGGAAATAGAATATCTGCTGGAACTAATTCAAACAAAAACGATTTTTTCACCATGGCTAGCTTTCAGTTCCCTCTTCAACATATCAAAAGTCCTCAACTCTAGGACTGCTACAAATTAGTATACAGGGTGAAAGTTTAATATTTTTCGTCAATTTTTTACTTTCTTGAAAAACTGATGACTGAAAAAAATGGTTTTAGGCTAGTTTGATAGGCCATAGTCTTCCAATAAACATATAAAAAATATACCACCCAGCAACTGCTGTGTATCAAGTTACAGGGTGAAAACTATTTTTCATCTTCAATTTTTTTTCTTGGTGGAACTGATCTAGATTAAGGCCGGTTTCAATTCTTTTACAAGTTTATAATGTCATACTAAACATATGGAAAGGATAATGATCTCTGCAACTGCTGCTTTTCAATTTACAGGGTGAAAAGTAATTTTCACGTTTTAATTTTTTTCTTGGTGAAATTGGCTCGCACAACAATTGCGACTGATTCTTCTGTAAACTTGAAGCTTCTAGTCAAACATATCAAAATAATACATTTCTGCTACAGCCACGTTTTTTTTTTATAAATTTAAATGTTTGGGTATATTCGGGTATATTGCATCAAAAATTCAAAAAATCTTGGAACGCAACCAAAACATTTAAATTTGTAAGTGACATCGTAGCTGTAGCAGAAATGTATTATTTTGATGTGTTTGACTAGAAACCTCAAATTTACAGAAAAACCAGTCGCAATTGTTGTGAGAGCCGATTTCTTTAAGAAAAAAATTGAAACGTGAAAATGACTTTTCACCCTGTAAATTGAAAAGCAGCAGATGCAGAGATGTGTCCTTCTCATATGTTCAGTATAACATTATAAGCTTGCAAAATAACTGAAACCGGCTTCAATCTAGATCAGTTCCACCAAGAAAAAAAATTGAAGATGAAAAATAGTTCCCACCCTGTAACTTGATATGCAGCAGTTTCTGGGTGGTATATTTTTTATATGTTTATTGGAAGACTATGGCCTATCAAACTAGCCTAAAACCGTTTTTTTTTCAGTCATCAGTTTCTCAAGAAAATGAAAAGTAAAGAAAAATAATAAACTTTCACCCTGTATACTGATTTGTAGCAGTCCCAGAGTGGAGGACTTTTGATATGTTGAAGAGGGGACTGTAAGTTTGCCATGGTAAAAAAATCGTTTTTGTTTGAATTAATTCCAGCAAAGCACCTATTTTTTTTCTATTTCCAATATACTAGTAGTTTTACTTGTGTACTTGCTAGATGAAATTTTGTACATCAAATATATTTTCTTTATAGCTATATACGATACAACGGTTTTTTTTAGCCGATCGATCACAAAGGAGCGATTTTCCAGCCTACCACCAGACAAAATGAACGATTGTTTTTAGTGACCCCAGTAACGTAGATTAACAACAGTCCAGGAAATCCAGGAATAATATTGCTGGCCGCCGCGCCAGCCAGGAATATAGAATGATGATTTTCAAACAACATTATAACAATATTTTCTGTGCATCGGCTAAAAAAAATAGTAGGTGCGGTTTGTACGCAGGAAGTGACTTCCAGACCTCCGCCGGTTGCAAGCCTTGGCTATCGCCTCGGCGAATGCAAAATTCAGTCGTCAGTCAGGAATATATGGCACTTCCTGGACTGACCACACGGAAGTTCGGTTGATTCATATGTATATCTATGGGCGAAGTCTATTTTAACCATATTCTCTTCAGACAAGAAAGCTTTCTGTGTCACTACAGAGTGAATTGTCTCATACCAGATTCTCTCATATGACATCGTTATGGTACCAACGGGAGAGCCATTTTCTTCCTTAGCCTAATTTCTAATTTCCGTGCTGATGAGGAATATTCAGACTTCCAAAAGTGTTTTCCTGTTTTCATTACTAGAATCTGTAGGCCCGTTCCAACATTTTCCTTATAATGAAAATTATAGGTGAATATTCTTTATCTCTTTTTTATATAAATATAGCCCCAAAGATTAGATCTCCATGATCTACTCATCGATCCAATTTCATCAGAAATTCCATTGTTAGCACACTATCTTCTATAGACCACCAGTTGGATCATTGACGTGATTGCTAATTGCTACAACTCCTTCACATTTCAATTTCGGTTTTTTTGAACATCAGTTATGTTACGTTTTTTGAAACATTTTACTGCACAACGGTTTTTTTCCCATGATAAGCTTCCAGTCCCCTCTTCAACATATCAAATGTCCCTGTAACTGCTGCCTTTCAATTTACAGGGTGAAAAGTCATATTCACGTTTCAGCGTTTTTTTTTTTTAACCGAGCTTATTATATTTCTTTACTTTATTTCTTGAAGAACTGATGTTTGGCCATGAGGATTCACGAAAAAGATCATCAAGTCATCATCTCTTGAATTTAGTGACCGAGACAGAGATTTGAAGTCATCCTGTGGACTCGATGTGGATCCATCGGTCATCCCTTATAAGTAGGTACCTAAATGCCTAACTTCAAAGTAAATTTTGTAGGAGTAAAAAATTTGAGACCCTTTTAGAATGGCAAATAGTTTCTGCGAGTGATCCGAAGGTATCATCCTTCAATTTGTAGGTAATACGTATGCGTATTCTTGAACTTGCGGTACTGTCGTAGCATGTACAGCATGAAAGTAATACCTAATGTACAACAGGTAAAAGGTACGGTAAGGTACGTACGTTTCATACGTGTGCAGTGTTATGAATCTATAATACCAGCTGGCACTGGATTTTCCATCAACGCAGTCCGTTTTATTTCAGTATTTTTTATTAGTAACAAGTTGTTGTTATGTAGGGTAGATAATGAGTCGTATGAATAAAACGAAGCATTATTTTGCTACTACTTGTAGTTTGTAGTATATACTCCAGGCGACAGGCAAATGCTTCAATAATGTAGTGAATACTTCACATTATTCTAGCCTCGTTACAAGGAAATAAAATACTACAAACCATAGTATTCGCGGTTCAATAAATCGGAATAATTTGAATAAATCAATTTGACAGTTATTAATGTCACTATAAACAGTTTTTCTCTGAGTTTCAATAACAATAACAATAATAATAAATGTTACATAGCAATGTTAGCAATTAATCTTTCGTGAATAATGAAATCAATACAATGATATGGCTAAATTTATCGCCCGATATCAATCCAATTGAGCACATATGGGATGCTCTCTAAAGAAGACTGTCAGCACTACCAGTGCAACTCACTACAAGACAAGAACGTATTGGATGCTCTAACCGTGAAGTGGAGAGAAATCAGAAATCCCTGTGGCAACTATCAATAACCTGTTAAAAGGTATGTTTAGATCCTACTAAAAAGTAGTGCAGTCCAGACCAGGTCCAACTTTCTGCTGAAATATCTTACCCCGTTCATTTTCATTGCTCATAATTTAAATCTAATAAAAAAAATTGTTCGTATAAATTAACGTGATAAAGTAACTAAATGAGAAAAAAACATATTGTCATAACCAAGCAACGTAGAGCATCAAACTAAGAGATCCTCATACTATTGGTTACCAAATAGGTTCAGCCAAAATCCAAAATTACAGGGTGGCCACGAAAGTTCCTGTACCATTGCAAAAAAGTACAAAATTACAAGGCATCCTTTATCACCCTGTATTAAACATATCGCTGTCACGAGCCAACAAGCACTTGCAGATGATGGAAGTAGAAGGATTTATCTTGAAGTTGGTGTGAGTTACTTCAAAATCTGATGATTTTCAAGTGATTGACGGAGATTAAAAACCGAACAGTTTTTTGGGTGACCCACTTCAAATTGTGACCAGTATAGATGAGAATTTAAGCAGCTAACATAGAAACTTTATAATTCTGAGGATAAAATTGATAATTTTGGTCCTATAGGACCAAAAATATGGGCCCGAGTTTTCATGTCGACGCTGTGCGGAAACGACCGATCATTCGTAGAACTACGATCGTAATCAGCGTTAAACATTTTTCGTTCGCCATCTTGGAAAAAGGTCCAAATGTCAAACCGTAATGGATGAAGTCGAAAGAGCCTCGATCCAAATCGTTGGAAAGGTCTTTGAACAACAATACTGTGAAAATGACTTGCTTTTATCCTTGAATACCACTTTTTTGACGTAGGTACCGATAGAACTAAACTACTCAACAATTGAAGTGGCCCACCCAAAATTTTTAATGAAGTTCAAAGTGCCCTAGTTTTTTTAAGGATTTTACGCGACGCCCTGTATAACCAACAAGGAAGATTTGAACTTAATTCTGTATCCGTCCTCTGATAGACAGAGGGCCGCAGGTATGTAGGAAAAGAACGAGTTTGGAACTAGTCCTAATATTTCGGGAGCTAGGTCACTTTGATCTTCATTAAAAATTTTGGGTGGGCCACTTCAATTGTTGAGTCGTTTAGAGGAGTTGCTAAGGGAATACTGCCTAGCAACTTTTTGAGTATTTGCCAAGTGCAAAGTGAAAAGTTGTTGATAAGTTTTATGACATGGGTCCCTTTTATGAGGAGCTCAAAGCAGAAGTGGACCAAGTGCATTTGAATTAAAACTATCGAGTTCGAAGGTATACGCATCATGTTATTAAAAACTAAACCTATTTAATAATAGGCGCTTTCCTTTTACTACAAAACTCACTGATCTGATCTAAGTAAGAGAGAGAAAGAGCGAGAAATCACATGCGCGAAAGTGAGATACCCACTAACAACTTAGGTCAGAATACTTAGTTCAGGTTGTAAAAGGAAAGCACCTAATGTATTTATAATCAATTTTGACTTTAAAAATATTGATGTCATCTATTACCTATTCTGAGAAGCTTGTGGTATGTGCAGCCGAAAAACGTTAAGAGGGACATGGTCCACTTCTGCTTTGAGCCCCTCATATAGAACTTGTAAATTATTATGCAAATAATAAAAATGGTTTGTTTGGTAGGGACAGCATTATTCTCGGGATTGACTTGTTTCTTGTTTGTGATATTAGCCGCGAATTTTTATGCTAACGAGAACTATAAACAAAGTTATCCAGTGAATTGTGCGAATTGTGGGTATACCTTGTTTTAACAATTTTTTATTACATAGATAACTGCTTATATACTTAACCTATTGTCGATTGTTTGTCTAAAAAGCGTTCGGGCGACATACCTATACCTACTGATTTTGAGCCAACAGAACTTGTGTTCCGGTTCATATGCGCTTACTTATTTCCAATTAAATGAAAATAATTCAAGGCCTGGCGATGCTTAGTACCTACCCATTGATGATCAGTGAAATGCAACACTTCAATATTATTTACTCCTCTACATAATGAAACATTCATTTTTTTTTATTTAAATACCCAGAGTGCCTATTATTCTGTGTGTTGAGGGTGTTTTAGTAGGTTGTATTTGGGTCAATGTGCAGGTGGTGACCATGTGTGAATTTTGTGTATATTTCGAAATCTAAAAAATCTACAACTTATTGCGAGTTAAATTATAATAAAGAGTGTTTTGAAGAAGGAGATTGCTAGTAGGTAAGTATTGAAAGTTGCGGTAGTCCTGACAAATAAATATTGCAACAGCTGTCAGAAGTGGGATTCATCTAGCAAGTAAGTGACGGCTGGATTAATCCCGCGCGCGTGTCTTTGATGGTGCAATATGCGATATTCAGCGGCACGAGTTGCGCTGTAGGTTCGCAAAGCTAGGGGATGGAACTCATGCGTCTGCGCGAGCTAGGAAAAGTCAAAACCTGCAGATTTTCAGCCATCGATTAACCAAAGGAAAATAGATAACAAGAAACTCCTGACTTCCATGCTAGATTATGTGGAATGATGTTGTCCATGTGCATTGCTGTCGAAAAAATGAATTCCGCGCGTAGTGTTCCGAAAAGAACGAAAAAGCCGTTTTCAGTGTATGACTGGTTGCCTAGAAGGTGATGTTTTTTGGGAACACACATGAAATAGAACTGTAATGTTCTTTTCGTACGGTTTTTGCAGCCAGGCACTCCACAAACTGCCCGTCATTTTTTAAAAAAGAACCAGAGAACACAAAACCTCTGATATATTATACATATAACCCGATAAAATTTTAGTTACCATTTGTTTACATGCAGTTTCATGCCACTGACAGACAGGACGGCAACCGTAAGACAGAGAAGAATACCAGAAGTAGGGCGGTATTTTCAAAAACACACCAACTGATAAACACGTTACCATATTTTCGCTCATTGTGTATCTAGAACTGATCCATCATTGCTGATCTTGAACACAATGAAAGATCAAGAAACGCTCTTTTTTCCATAGCTTATTTGAAAGTTTCATTTCCAGCCGTTTCAATAATAGACAATGTTGAAATTACGCTTTTTACATGTGTTAGCATACGGCACTATTCTCAAATCCCCTAGCATGGTTGCGCCAGCGCAGAAATGGCACTGAATTTCGCCTATTGAAAAGCGCGAAGAAGTCTGCATCAGAGTCGGTGCTGAAGGCGTTTGACGGTGGCGACGAAGAAGCCATCATGAGTGAGAATTATACGCAGAGCAACCCAGCGATGCCGGCGAGTTTCACAGTGGAGAGCTTGGTCGCAGTGTTGCGTCAAATAATGACGAGGGACGCCGCCACTGGCATCAGTGCCGCCGACACCTAGTGCGAACTTGTGTGTCATGCCAGACCTGACGGGAGGGATTGCGAGTTTCGACGGCAGCTATAAGGGTACGCGAGCAGAGACATGGCTAAAAGACGTGAAGTGTATGTCGGGAACTTGCTCCTAATCTGACACTGTGCACATGGAGATTACGCACCAAGATCTGCACGCGAGAGCCCTGTCGTGGTTCAGCTACCACCAGGACACCATCAAGAGCTTCGCCGACTTTGAGGTGGAGTTCAAAAGGAATAACGGCGACACCAGAAGTACGACAGAGAAGTTTTTCTGGCCATGCACGGAAGAGTGCAGAGAAACGCGGAGAAAGTCGAGGACTCTATTTTTTCGATAAAATGCGGATGGGCCGGGAAATGGCATTGGGCTTCGAAGAAGCGAAGAGGCTAGTGCTGGAGGGTCTTAGGACCGGAGAGGTTGCTCGAACTCTGCTTCCTGCTTCTGCGAGACCAGCAGTGGGATGAGGCACTTCAGATACCTCGCAGACCAGAGCGCAACCGGGCAGAACGCCAAGACCTGAAGACACCGGCGCGGCGGCGGAAGATAGAGGCCTAACGAGGATATTAAGAGAAGGCCCGGACACGGAAGGGTTGCGGTGCTACAAATGCGGGTCCAGAGGCCATTATGCAAATTTTTGCCGCGGGTTCACAAAAATGTTTTGCGTGTGGCGGGGGCTACCCCGCGAACCAGCTAGAGCCACCAAAGGACCCAGGACCGTCGACGAGTCAAGTCAGCGTGGTGCGTCATAAAGAACGAGCAAACGCGAAGTTTTTCAAAGACGCAAATGTGAACGGAGAGGTGGTGGAGGTGTACATAGACTTTGGGAGCGAGGTGTGCGTCCTCCAAGAAGAGGATGACGTGGACCGCTTTCGAGCTGGTCTTGGTGAAATTCAGGTATTTGCCTACCTTGATGATCTGATTATCATCAGCAAAAGTTTCAAAGAACACATCGGAGATCCTCAACTTGTATTTTCAGGCTAACTGTTAATCATTCAGAATGTCATTTCTGTTGTGACAGCGTCAAGTTTTTGGGTCATGTGATCACACATGATGAAATACAACCGGATCCAGACAAGATCAGGGTCATCCAGGACCTGCCTTGTCCCAAGAACGTGAAAGAGCTACTTACCTTTCTGCAGACCTGCAGCTGGTTCCGGCAATTTGTGCTCGACTTTGCACAAATTTCCCGCCCGCTTTGTGCTCTTGACGAGAAAGTCAGCTATCTGGAAATGGGGAACTGCGGAAAACGAGGCATTCAACACTCCGAAGCAGTGCTTCATCACACGGCCACCGATCTATCGATAGCCTAACCCAGATGAAGCGTTTATCATCAAGTCCGATGCTTCCGCTTACACCATTGGGGCATTTTTCTCCAAGGGGAGAGCTTTGAGGAGCGTCCTGTCGAGTACGCTTTCCGCTTACTCACTGCTCCCGAACGCAATTATACAGTAACTGAGCGCGAGACCCTTGCAGTAGTCTATGCTGTGCAGAAGTTTCGAGAATATCTCGAAGGTGCCACTGTTGTCTTCAAAAGCGATCACCAGCCTCTCAGGTGGCTCATGACAGTGCAGTCGCCAACTGGAGGTCTAGCACGTTGGGCCCTTCTACTTCAAACGTATAACATTCGCATTGAGTACTTACCAGGAAAACAAAATGTTCTTGCTGATATTCTTTCCCGACCTCCCATGTCAGAATCCGATCCTCTCCCGAACGTTAACATCATTTGTAGTGTTACAGTACCGTGCTTTTGCCGACAGGGGGCCAATTTTCTACTCTTCGCAACTTTAAAAAACGTTCGCAAGTTTGCGATTTCTGTAAATAGAGTATTATACTTTCGGAAAAATATTTTGTTTTCGATGGAATCGGAAACTATATTGAAAAAAAGCTGACCCGTATTTTTTTATTTTGCCATAAATCGTATCGTTTGGCCACAATAAATGAACGAAAATCCTATATTCTGCCTATTTCTGACGTCATTTACACAGGCAGTATAGGCGGCGACTCGCTGTGACGTCAGAACTAGTTGATGTTATTTATTTATTGCGCCCAAACGATACGACTTTTGACTAAATAAAAAAACACGGGTCAATTATTTTTCAATCTAGTTTCCATTTCAATCGAAAATTTTTTTTAGTATAATACTCCATTCCAATTTTTGAGCCATCGTTTCTTTACGTATGCGCATCGATGCGTACGTTTTCATACGTTTTGCTGCGAGCGGACCTGGACTGGCGCAAGTCACTTTGCGTATACGCTTTCATGATGAAGTGAGGTTAGGTAGTAATGTTTTCATTGTTATCAATAAAACAAACAGCATTGCTGAAGGTATGTGGCGATCATGGTGCCGAGTCAGGTGGCTAATGAGATACAGCACGGAATAACTTCACGAATGCGTCCTAAATAAAGAATTACTCACTCTTCTGTCATTCTTTTCAATCATCAGCTTCAGGGACACTGTTTAAAACTTGTCACGATGATGTTCAATTTTTTTCTTTTCATCGTCTGCAGTGAAGCTTTGCATTTGCTCCCCACTAACGAGATCCAGGTTTTTGGAAATAGGTAATAATGTTCAGTTGTCTTCAACTGAACAACAAATTCAACTGTGAGTAGATAGATCTTGTCAAAATATTACGAAAACTCATAAACCGCTTTGTAGAGTTCGGCCTATTGTCAAAGATACAGCCCTTTATAGTTAATTTTTTTTGGATTTCAAAAATTTGTAACTCAGGAACATTTCGACAAAATTAGCCTAAATTTAGCGTTGACTGGTTTTATTGGCTACTTTTCCAATTTTTATGACGGTACAGGGTGTTCACGTATAAATTGGAGGCTTCCGCTCAAACATAGTTTCAAAAATTTAAGACCACTTTTTTTTTTCGCAGGTTTCGAAGGCACTAAAATTTTCTGTCGTCTATCGCGAGTCATTGAGAATTTTTCTCAAATTAGACACGTGTATGTAATTATAGGAATTAATTCAGCTTTCCATCCTGATTATAAATATACGTATATCGTATATCCCACTCGATAGGTTAGTTAGGAAAACTACCAAGCAATACAGGGTGTCCGTTTTTCGAGGCTAAGCATGGGTATCTCGCTTATCTTTAGAGATACAGAGTCGGTTGAATTAGAAAAAAGTTGCAAATTTTTATGACAATCAATGATCTAAAAAGATATTTGACTTGTCAGTTTTGGTTTTCGAGATATCGAGAAAAAACTGAAATTTGTAATTTTTGTTTTAGTTTTTATTTGAAAAACGGTTGAAGATAGCCTTTTCTAACTAAGACATTGTGGAGGCACTTTTCCAGGGGGAATTCAATGTTGCCAAAATCTTCATTCTAGCTTTCAAAACAACCGAGATATAACATTCAACTTTTTTTTCTCTCATAGTAAACATTTTTAAATACAATATTTTTCTCTGGTTACAACGATGTGTCACATGCCACTGTTGAATTCATGCTTTTGAGCAAAAAATTTTGTTGATTAAGAGTGCTTTGAAAACAAAATCAGCACCGACAATAAAAAAAAGTAAATGTTGAACATTTATTCAACAGTGACATGTGGCACATCGTTGTAACCAGAAAAGAATACCGTATTCAAAAATATCAAAATCCAATATGGCGCCTATTAGAGAAAAAAGTTGAATGTCGTCTCTCGGTTGCTTTGAAAGCTAGGATAAAGATTTTGGCAGCTTTGAATTCCCCTTGAAAAAGTGCCCTGACAATGTCTAGATTAGAAAAAGCCACCTTCAACCGTTTTTTGAATAAAAAATGAAAACAAAAATTCAAATTCCTTGTTTTTTTTTACGATATCTCAAAAACTAAAATCGATACGTCAAATTTCTTTTTGGAGCATTGATCGTCATGAAAGTGCGCAACTTTTTCCTAATTCAACCGACTCTGTATCTCTCAAGATAAGCGAGATACCCATGCTTAGCCTCGAAAAACGGACACCCTGTATTTCTTTTACAAAAGTTTGATTTTGTAAAGTCAAGTTAGGTTCAGTAAAAGTTTCAAACTATAGTGAAATCAATTTAAGTACCTACTAAAATGATAGAAAATTTACTGAGTTACTTTAAAACAAAAAATAACTTTTTGATCATTTTAAAACTTCATCACTTTTTTCACATGCATTTGTGTTTTGTTGATGACCCTATCAAGTGTGATGCATATTTATAATCAGGATAAAAATCGGAATCGATTACAATATCAGAATAGGGCGTCGAATGTAAGAAAAATTTCCTATGTTGCACCCTATAAGTGATATCCACAGACATTTTTCGTCGACAGATTCAAAGCCTACGGAAAAAATTATGTTATAATCGTTTTTCATTTCCTGAATTATGTTCAAGGGGAAGTCTCCAGACGTATTCTTTGTTGTTAAATATGGAGGTTATGAAAATTTATTAATCTGAATGAAAACACGAACATCAGAAACTGACGTTTGAAAGCTTTGGTAGGCTTGGCGTGGCTTGAGTAGATAAAATGCACCGATATTTGCAACGTTGTCGCGTCTACCATGCGTTTATTTACGAAGACCCAATTCGAACGTTTTTCGTTTTGCGAACACTGCTCAAAAATTGGCAAACGGAAACGTATACGTAAATCTTCGTACGCAAATTTGCGCATACGCAACTTTACGTATATTCTCAAAAATTGGCCCCCAGACTCCACAAACGATATTCGGAAGCAACAACTAGGCGACTCCGACGTTGCTGCCATCATCCGATGCTTTGAAGCTGATGATCCTGACCCGGTCGAACATACTCGCTGGCAGCGTCGGACTGGCAAATTTCGGCCTACCGGGCCAAGAATGGAAGTGGCTTCGAAACCGAAGGGGGGGTCTGGGTGATACGTGCCACGACCCGTGCTGTCGCACGAACACCACACTCGCGCTACATAATTTTTTTTTGGATCTGCATTAACTGGGTACTAGGTTATTAGCAGGTTCTCCAGAGGGGGTTTTTCAGTAACGATAACAGTAATGACGATAATCCGGACGGAATCATGTCATTCCACGACTAGTGACTACTAAGAAATAATCAATGCATGATACATGCATGCACAAACAAAAGTGGACCAGACTTCGATACAAAATTTGTATTTTTTTCGTAAAAATGATAAAAATATCGAGCAATTTTTTTCAAGTGTGAACAATTTGGCTTTCAAACTGGGGATTGGCCTACCGGGCGTTCGCCCGGTTGCTCGGTGGGTCAGTCTATAATCTTAACCAGGACAAAATAAGATGCCGTCAGGTTGCGCAATCCGGCTTGTGCTTCTCCTCGTCCTCGATCCCGATACTGTCCGTGCTTGCCGCATGCTGCCTCGCTACCTCTCCTCTGTCGACCTCTCGATTGATCTTTCCGTGTTCCGTCTTGCGGCCCAAGTGCGGCCGAACGTTTGAATTTCCGATCAAGATGCCAACATAGTTTGATCTTCTTCACCTGGGTAGCTATTCTTGAAAGTGTTAGAGAAACTCCCTGGGAGTAAAATACATTCCGCAGTACACTGATGTAGCGAATGTTGCCTAAAATTGTGTTTTTTGGGCAACTTTTGCTACAACAGTGTAGTACGGATTATATAAAACTCCCAAGGAGTTTCTCCCACACTTTCAAGAATAGCTACCCAGCTCAAAATAAGAATCTTTTGTTATCCATTCCCATTTATTCACCTTCGTGAAAATTTACCAAACACAAACAGACACAGAAACGTCACGTTCATGCGAGCGTTAATGTCACTGTTGAATTCAACGATATGTGACGTTTGTTTGCCTCCAGAAAATGTCAACCGCCATGCTGTTACATCACACTTCTCCGGTCTATAATAGGCGATTTACATTTAAAAAACGCCACCTGGTGTAGAGCTCGGTACTTGATCGTCGAGGACGTTTTTGCGAGGAAAACATACTCCGACGTCTAGTAGCCTAGGTGGGCACTAGTGGATACCTGTAATACCCACATATTGACATGTAAATTTGACAAGTAGAAATAATCTGAAAAAGGGGTTTGCATTTGTGTCTCTTATTTCATGTTATGGTTAGCGTATTTAGCAGGTTTGTAGTAGATCTAGCTCCAGAGGTGCGCAGCTGAAAGACTACGCCCCCAGCAATGCACTACATTATTGCGGTAAAAAAGACAACGTTTACGTCGCGAACACAAAGGTAGCTACGGCGAGCTTGTTAGAATGAAAAATGCGGATCTCCATTCTCCAGCTGAAGTCGAAGCAGGAAATCTTCAGAAAAAAGCGAGGAAAAAAGGTAGGTGGTGGTTGACTCTGCACGGCCAGCCAGAGGTGATTTTTTCTTGGCTGGCAGGCTGGTCGACGGGCTTGTGTGTTTCTCTCCGTGCGGGTGTGACAGAGTCTGTTGCTCTTCCTTGGGCGGAAGCTATGGATGATTTAGAGAAAGGTCTGCGACGACGCTGGTCATCAACATGGGGCCCAATAACGAGCCTATGGGGTCCCAAGGATTCACAGGAACGAAAGTTTGCTTGTAGCGTACTGCACAAGACAGCAAAGTGACAGTTTTGACATGCCACCAATTGACGTAACCACCGCCGTTGCCGGATGGCAACTTACACCAGTTCTAAAAATTAATTCCCTAAAACTTCCTCGACGAAACGGCCATTTTCCCCAATAAGGAAAGGAAAGGAAGGAAAGGAAAGGAAAGGAAGCCAATCGCCTATAGTATATAGTATTATTCAACAAGCGGGTAATGATTGCTTCTCTTACTCATGAGGATGCAGTTTGCCGACACGAGCCTTGACGAGTGTCGTAAAGCAATCGAATGAGTAATAGCATTGTATGTAATAGCCATTACCCGCGAGTAGAATACTATGCTTTATTCAGTCTTATTGAAAAATGCGAGCATGTATGCGTGTGATAATGCGTGCATTATTCAAAAGGATTGGATAAAGAAACTAAATCCAAGTGGAACGACGTGATTTAGATCTATTGATCTACCTGGAGCAGCTCCGCTGGCAAAACTTTCCGGGCACGTACGGCAGATATGGCAGGTCAGGGGAGGGGAGGGTAGCTATAGACTTTCTCATACAGAGGCGGTTCCCTTTGCTCGCAGCTCGTGCGCAGGTCTTCCTATAGACCAGTTCGAGAAATATTCGCGCGTTTGTAGCCAAGTGGGGATGCGACCAGGCATTACGCTGGCTCATTCAAGTTACCCTGCGCCTCGAGTACCGAGGTGTATGAGAAAATCTATAGTCAGGGATGTGGAGCCACGAACACTCGACAGCTGGGATGCTCGACAGGATTAGGCGAGCGGCCGTTCCCTATTTTTCGAGATATAGTGATTACGGGCGTACAACAACGATTTTTGATTTCCAATAGTAAGTACTAGATGGGGGTGTGCCGCTTGTGATTTTTTTTCGAAATCGCCCCATGGGAACTCTTGTCAGGGCCCCATTTCCATCTTTTTTGCAAAGTAATATTTTCTTCATTTTTTGCATTCGGCAGCTCATAACTCAGCGACTATTAATGACATAGCAAAGATTTTTTCACCAATACAATACCTGGATACTACTTATACCCTCCACATTACTTTTGTGTTGCATTTCATGATATTAACCTTCCTGGACCATAAGAACATAAGAGGTGCAGAAATACGTCACAAGAACTTTGATATGCGGGAAGCTATATCAATTTCTCAAAATAAGTGGACATATATGTGAGAACATATGTAGAGAATACTCCAAAGATGTTTTTGGGGAAAAGGCGTTGCAACAGGACTCTTGGTTTTTCAATTATGATTTTTTCAAAATCCGACACTGATATATGCGAGCGGCCGAGCGGCCAAATAGGCGAAAAAACGGGGATTTTCAATGTGGTTGGGAAAACATAACAGTATGAGCCACAACAGCGGTCTCTCTTGTGCTTCACTTAGTAGTAGGTAGCTCAAGGTTCAACTAGACTTCAACCAAAGATTCAACCTGAACTACCGTTCCTGCTATACTGTTCTTAGGAGTCGTCTTCTCCACTGCAACTTTTTTGAACGTAAACTTGTATTTCAGTGATTTTGATGTGGATTTTATATGAACTTCGGTTCCTTTTAGAGACTCAATGTCAGTTACCTTCTACCTCTTTATAACCTTCCATAGGTAGGCACCCCTACCACACTTTGTATCTTTTTAATGATTATTATTATTACCTACATAAATTACAAGCAGCACCAGGACCAGACTTCAGAGCATAACATTCCTATTGCCTCGCATGGGCAAAGGGTGGTTTCACAAGATATCTTGCCATGGAAATTGCAAAGATAATTCTGAAGCAACTCCAACTCCATACTGGTTTGACCTTTGAAATTTTGATCATCTAACCGCGCAGTTTTCCACCAATTAGGAGGATTCCATACTACTTTCTGGTGACGAGGCCCTTCCTCCATGCATGTGCTTGTCATGAAGCTCATATGCCACATGTTGCTCAAATGCAGGTTCCCAGAGTCGCACTCTGTCATTGCTGTTTCCGCTATTTACAGCCAGTTGTGCCGGGAGATCATTCACGGATCCATGATCAGTGGCATGTTTTCTGCTTGAATCTTAGAGAAAAACAGTAAATTTTCTTGCTTCTGAAACTTTATCGGTCATTGATATGTTTTGGGTGATGACAGGATGCTAAGAAGTGAGGTGACAGATCCAACATATATTTCCATTCTCCTTGTCGCTTGAAAGGCCTCTTTTTTGCCCACGCCATACATTGCTGATACTGTGTTGTACTCTGTTGAAGGATAAAACGACCTGCAATCCTGCAAAGCTTTCCAAAAGTTTTCTCCAAGGTGGCAGAAGTGGAGTGTTCCTACCCACAAACTAGGTCTATACACCTATCCCACCGCGATATCAACTCGGGAACCCCCTGCGTTCGCCTGCGTGCGCCGGTAATTGGCTATTCTGGTAGTAGGTTGTTTAACTTATAGTAGACTAAACTGCACGCATGTTCAGTTCATTTTCTGTTGATTGTTTACAAAGGCATTTTTGAGGTTAATTTTCAATTTTATCTGATGAGTGTCATACATTTGATCCTGCATACCATAACCATAATTACTATTAATTTTAGTTAGGTAGTACCAGTTTTTACTATGGTCACAGACTCTATGGTTTTCAATGCATAAATGCATACTGTTGCAATGCAATGACAAAAATGTGAAACTAGAGAATTGACACTGACAGTAGATAAGATAATATGCACCGATACCCGTCAGACTTGCCAACCTCAATTTTGAATATAGTTATATTGCCTGCGCACTGGGTCCAAAATTGTACGACGGGATAGGTGTATTGCACATTGTTTGGTATTACATCAGTAAGAGCACAAGAACGTCGATGTCGGGCGATTCAACAAAAATCCGACTTGAGGAGCTTGTGGTGTGGTGGTCAGCGCGTTCGACTGCTATGCCAGAGGTCGCGGGTTCTATCTTCGCCGGGGACGGTTGAATTTTCGTTTCGAAAAAAAGCTTCTCGATTTAGTTGGAATGTCTTGCTAAATGCAAATGTGTGTCGCATAGCACCTAAAATACGAATGATGGTGCCGACCCCACGCGATGTTGATGGTCGGTCAAAATTCCTACCATGTGTAGGAATACACAATGGAGGGTTTGGCAAAATTTCCGGTATAGACCGAAGAAGTGTGACGTCACAACACGGCAACATGGCCGGCGGTTGACATTTTCTGGAGGCCAACGTCAAACGTGACATGACTGTGGGATGCACGGCACGTGGCATGCACTTGACGTTTCTCTGTTTGTGTTTGTCATGTGTTTGTCACATTTTTGCGAAGGTAAATAACGGAAATGGATATAACAAAAAATATTCATATTTTGGGCTATATCAGGTGGAGGAAATCAAACTATATTGCTATAAACTAAAAACTGCTAACCATAAACTGCACTGCGATCCATTGCTCTTTGCCTCTGAGCATCTCATGAACGAGATTGTCGACGGCGATTCTCCTGCCCAGTTTTTCTTCGAGGTCTTCTCGCTACCTTGATGGACCGTTACAATGAAAACGAGCGTATTCCGCGTTGTCCTGGTGCTGAGGCTTTTGAGGCTCCCCAGTATTTCTTTCATCCAACTTTGAACCAAGGCGTTCCACTGCCGTTGCCACTGCTCGACGAACTGCTCACTGGCCTTGTTTCTGCTTTCTGGTTTGCTGGTGGGCACTCCTAGGCTTGTTTCCTCTAATCGCAAGCATCAGGGCGAAGGGTGGGATACCCGAGAGCGCTCGTGCTGCATCATGCGGAACCGTTCTGTAGGCACTGGTGATTCTGAGTGCAGCTTTGCGCAGCTCTCTGTCAATGAGTTGGGCTATGTCTGGCCTTTCTGCAACCAAGTCCGCCTGTATGACGCTGGCTGTCTCTTAGGCTGGCAATTTCAGCAATGCTCACTGCCATTTTGCACTGACTTTTGTGACTTTTGTTGTGAACCTCCAGAAAATGTCATGCCAAACACAACCAAACATAGATACGTCACGTTCATGTGACGTTGGCCTCCAGAAAATGTCAACTGCCGGCCATGTTGCCATGTTGTGACGTCATCACTTCTCCGGTCTATAGTGGAGAAAAGCATTCATCGGCGTCGGAACACGCGATTCCGTTTCATTTGTACCTGCACCAGGAATCTTGATTGTTTTTGTAACCTTAGTTCCTTCGTTGTACAATGGTTGTACCCACCAGCCAAAATAATTGATTCATTTGTTTTTCATGTCTGCCGAGATGTCCATTGAGACAAGAAGTCACACGAACCGCTCTTGTTTTTTTTCATGACAAGAAATAATCTCCAGTTTGGTTTTGACTGAGTTCCCTGGATTTGATAGACCCGCTTTTCTTTGGTACCATATTGCAGCGTATTTGTTCTAAAAACTTGCGAATCCTATGACGCGAATCGTCGTTAATCGAAAATTAAGTGGACTTGGCTGGCATTAAGAAACCTTGTTAGTTTTCCAAGACAGTGTCGACTGGATGATGGTATTACGATGATGATGATGGACAGATGTGGTCCTTGCGACTTTTTTAAAATTGACATCATTTCCACTTTTTGACAAAGCTAGCGCTCGCCGATGAAATAGGACTTTGAGCGAGACAATTTTCTAAACATTTCACTCACTCTGGCGAATGGTAATTTCCTTATTCATGTCGGCAAAAACGTCTTCAGGTCTGAGTTTCTTATAGGTGCATAGCAGTTTCGATCATGATTTCTCGATTTAAGGCGATCTATTATGAAGCTTTGAAACTCTTCTTGACCTTTGTGTGTAGTGTCTAGCCATTTTATTTGACAAGTACGGCCAGCATTCGGAAGAGAGGCCACCATGTTGAAATAGGTATATGATAGAAAAATAATCGAGAGCTGAGGTTTATATGAAATCCATACAGAAATCACTAAAATACAAGTTTACGTTCAAAAAAGTTGCAGTGGAGAAGACGACTCCTTAGAACAGTATAGCAGGAACGGTATATTGAGGTTGAACCTTTGGTTGAGTCTAGTTGAACCTTGAGCTACCTACTACTAAGTGAAGCACAAGAAAGACCGCTGTTGTGGTTCATACTGTTATGTTTTCCCAACCACATTGAAAATCCCCGTTTCTCGCCAATTGGGCCGCTCGGCCGCTCGCATCTTATCAGTGTCGGATTTTGAAAAAATCATAATTAAAAAACCAAGAGTCCTGTTGCAACGCCCTTAACCCAAAAACATCTTTGGAGTATTCTCTACATATGTGCACTTATTTTGAGAAATTGATATAGCTTCCCGCATATCAAAGTTCTTGTGACGTATTTCTGCACCTCTTATGTTCTTATGGTCCAGGAAAATTAATATCATGAAATGCAACACAAAGAGTAATGTGGAGGGTATGAGTAATATCCAGGTATTGTATTGGTGGAAAAACCTTTGCTTTGTCAATAATAGTCGCTGAGTTATGAGCGAATGCTGCCGAATGCAAAAAATGAAGAAAATATGACTTTGGGAAAAAGATGGAAATGGGCCCCTGACCAGAGTTCCCATGGGGCGATTTCGAAAAAAATTCAGAAGCGGCACACCCCCATGCATCTAGTACTTACTATTGAAAATCAAAAATTGTTGTTGTACGCCCGTGGTCACTCAACCCCTTAAAATGCACGTTTTTTGCTAACGGCCGCTCGCCTATTAGCTTCGTAAAGCTAGGGGACGGAACTCATGCGTCTGCGCGAGCTAGGAAAAGTCAAAAACTGCAGATTTTCAGCCACCGATTTAACAAAGGAAATAGATTCGCGATTTAAATTAATTTTTCCCGCCACAAAATGGCCGCGAAATGCGGAATTCAACTGACAGCTCAAGGTGACATGAGATGTCATACTCACAACTCACAACCCCACTTTTATTGTATCAATCACCCACCACTCGGTGTTTTCTGTTTACTCCAGTTTACTTCTTGCTTGGCTTCCTAGTGTGGTCCCAGTTAGAGATAGTGCGTCTGTTTGCTGTATTCGAGCTTTGCGAGTAAATTCAAAGTGATTGTTGTGTTATTTGTCCTTATTACGACTTTTATGAAAGATGTTCGTTTGCCGTTGGGAGAAATTTGCAATTACTTGCGTGCCGACTGCCGCCTCACCAAGCTCCCGGGACTTTGTTGAAAGTAAAGCAGTAGTAAATACAAACAGTTCTAATGTGAATAGTTCACGAACAGGGCCGGCAACAATAGTGGTGCTGACGTGCTCGAGCACCACACGTAACCCGAAGAGGTGGTGCTGAGCACCACATGTTGAAAATGCGAAAACTGAAATTAGTGCCATGGCACTGCAGTTTACCAATTTCGAGAATTTTTGTTTTATTTTGAAAGTCTTATTCATGTATTATTACCCCTATTATTATACAGGTGTCCCAGAATGAAGTATCCAACGATCTTATGGGAGTCTAGAAGACACTAGAAGACCTCTACATTATTTTTTTGCGAAAGCTAAATATTAACCGAGATAAAGCTCTTCAAAATTTGACTTTTCCATTGGTTTTTCATGAATAATTCATAAACGGTTCGAAGTGTTTGGCTGATATTTGCCAGAGACTTGTTTTGAATGATTCCCTACATATTGGCATCATTTCACTTAAATCCAACCAGTAGTAAAACAGATAAGAATTAAAATAAAAAAAGTTCGAATGCCAAAAAAAATATGTAGGAGCCTCTAATTTCTTCCGGGCTATCTCCCATAGACGTTTGGCTACTTCATTTTGGGACAGCCTGTATAGTATATTTTATTTAAATATGACGTATGCCTGAATATATTTTTTCAAGAGCCTGTATAGTATATTTCGTTTATATATGACGTGTGCCTGAATTTTTTTTTTAATGTTTTAATAAAACTTGAAAAAAAATCGCCTGCGACGCTGATACCCCCCTCCCCAGGTCTTTTTCTGAAATATTCAATAGTTAGCACCACACGTTTAAATCCAAAGTTGCCGGCCCTGTTCACGAAGACCTCTGGAGAACCCTGGTCACGGACCCTGGTATGCGCGTAAAGGCCACGCAAATGTGACGGGTTGTACTGTCTGGTTTTTCAAGAGGCAATCACATATTCGGGGAATTTGGTAAGGTCCCACTGGTAAAACGAATCAGCACATCGTCCGGGACCTGTGCGAACCCTGTTGAAGTTCCGGGGAGTTCAAATCCAGAAGGTCCTTCATGGACGTTTAGGAGCTGGTGTCATTCGGGTACAGTTTGTTGAGCCCTTTGTCTTCTTTTCTTTTCTTTCTCCATCAAAGTGTTCCAGTTCACGTTACCTGTGACTAACACGATGGGATACAGTAATACCTACTACTAAACACAACAATCACTTTAAATTCACTCGCAAAACTCGAATACAGCAAACAGACGCACTGGGTGCTTTCCACCTAGACGGTACAAATACCACCAGACGGAACATGTTCCACGATTGGGTACACCTAGATGGAAAGCACCGGCATCGTTGACCGACGCGACATCTCTGGTCTGGAGGCGAAAGATGACTATGGCATTCAGAAATAAATAAATGGCAGCGTAAATCTTAATCGATCGTACGTTATCCCTGCAGAGAAATAAAATAAAACACGGATGCATGGATGAAACAACACAGAGAGAGACATATGACAACGGAGTGCTGAATTACAGCTGACGGTACGTCATTTGTCGGATCCGTTTCCGGTGTGCCTTCCGACGGCACAAAATTTTAGGTGATCCACCGGACGGCACAAAACCAGGTAGGAACACGTAGATGGAAAGCACCGTTTGGAACCCGCACATGCGTAAATGGCAGGTGTACCGAACTTGGGGCTAGGTGGAAAGCACGCAATATCTCTAACTGGGACCACACTAGGAAGCCAAGCAAAGAGTAAACTGAGGTAAACAGAAAACACTGAGTGGTGGGTGACAGACTGACAGAGGTGGGTGATTGATAGAATAAAAGTGGGGTTGTGAGTTGTGAGTATGACATCTCATGTCACCTTGAGCTGTCAGTTGAATTCCGCCTTTCGCGGCCATTTTGTGGCGGGAAAAATTAATTTAAATCGCGAATATTATGCGAAATGTCCATGTGCATTGCTGTCGAAAAAATGAATTCAGCGCGTATTGTTCCGAAAAGAACGAAAAAGCCGTTTTCAGTGTATAACTGGTTGCGTAGAAGGTCATGCTTCTTGGGAAGACACATGAAATAAAACTGCAATGTTTTTTTCGTACGGGTTTTACAGCCAGTCATTTTTGGAAAAAAAACACAAAACACAAAACCTTTGATATGATATAACCCGATAAAATTCTATTTACCATTTGTTCCAAGGTTTGTTCACTTGCAGTTTCATGCCATTGACAGACAGGACGGCAACCGTAAGGCAGAGAAAAATACTAGAAGTAGGGCGGTATTTAAAAAAAAAACACTAACTGATAATAACACGTTACCATATTTTCATTATTTTCGCTCATTGGGTATCTAAAACTGATCCATCATTGCTGGTCTTGAACACAACGAAAGATCAAGAAATAACGCTCTTTTTTCCATAACTTTTTTGAAAGTTCCATTCCCAGTCGTTTTAATAATATACAATGGGTGCTTTCCACCTAGACGGTACAAATACCATCAGACGGCACATGTTCCATGGTGTGGCACAAAATTTTAGGTGATCCAATGAACGGCGCAAAACCGAGTAGGAACACGTAGATGGAAAGCACCGTTTGGCACCCGCACATGCGTAAATGGCAGGTGTACCGAACTTTGGGCTAGGTGGAAAGCACGCATTGTTGAAATTACGCTTTTTACATGTGTTAACATATGGCATTGGCACTATTCTCAAATCCCCTCGCATGGTTGCGCAAGCGCAGAAATGGCACTGAATTTCGCCTGTTGTCGAGCTCGACAATTTTCCCCTTTTCCCTCTACGCCCTTCCATGGATCACCCTTCATCCTAATTTACCCTTTCCCCTCTGCCCCCTTTATCCTTTAGGAAAGGCACAGACTACCGGAAAGGGGAAATTGTCGAGATTGACAACTACTGTCGAGTGTACGTGGTTCCTTTCCTTGCATACAGTTTTCTTCTTATCGACAACGCCCTTTACTTAGTCAACAATCTATTGAATCATAGATGGCGGCACTTGAATTATAGATGGCAGCACACCCTTGCCACATGTTGATAGAAATGGGTTCGGCGATCCGTGGTTCGGCGGCAAAGAAGATGCCATTTTGAATTTTCTGTCCTACTCTTAACTGACACTATGCTGACCTGCGCGGAATGTTTTCGCGTGGTTCTGGTTTTGGGATAACTGTCAAAATCCATTTTCTATCCTCTATTTTTGATTTTTGGAAAGATCAATAGATAAAAGATATGTACCTAACCATTTAATCATCCTTGTTAGGATAGGTAGGTACCAAATAACCAAATACACACCTAGAAATTCTGAAAGAAATAAGTTATATAGGTCTTACCTACTTAAACGCTAAATGGCATGGCGCAATGTCGCAGTGCGGCGACAGCGGCCCCAAGGTTGGCCAGTCCGGCGGGTGCGTCGGCTTGTTCCGACTTATCATTGCTCCGACTCTCGCTTGGTTCGACCTTGGGTTATTGGCATCACTGGAGATGAAGTGAGGCTTCTGGTACGTTCTGCAGTGGCGTAGCCCCAGCCGTTTGGGGCAGGGCATAGACCGGGCGCGGGTAGAGCATACAAGGGCAGGGGCATCGGCATCACGTGACTGTCATGAGGACCCTGGCCTGGAGTGTAGAATCAACAAACCGGCACTTTGCATTAGGTAAACATCGCCGTTTACCTCAGGGGTGCCATGAGGATTCGCTATTCTGGGATAACATAAACCATAATACTTATCACATAAACATAAACAGAGAGGCGGTGGTATGGACTCCCGTAATGTGTTCAGCTTTGTGAAGAAGATGTAGGTAAATTTACTTTCAAAAACCAGTACCTAGATAAAACCGCATAATATGGAGGCATTCTGAACCTATACCTATCTGCATGGCTTTCAAAAGTACCCACACTTGTTGTTCGCCTTACTTTCTATTCCTTGACAGAAATTCACCATTCAGGTCTTTTTGGGAAGTTACAAGAATGTATTTTGGTTTGAGCTTATAGACATTTTCAAAATCCAAAAAAATTTAAGTTTTGAAAAAATTATTTTTCTATTATAAAAATGTTTGTAGGCTCAAACTAAAGTACCTACATCCTTGTAGCTTTCCAAAAAGACCTGAATGGTAAATTTCTTTCTTAGAAAAAACCCACACGGATTGATTCCGCAATAATGTCTTTATTTCACCAATATGAATAACTTTGTCCTTAAATGTAAAATAGTTATTTCATCAGCGACCATTGCAGCTAGAATCGATAACGACCAATTTTTACATGGAGCCAAAGCGGGAGCCAAAGCGGGAGCCAAAGTTATCAACACCGCCTGACGGAAAAAAGAAATATGGGGTCATTTATCGCAGACAGGTAGGACTCAAGGCGAAGACAGCAAAGCTTTTGGTTTTGTCTGCAGCAATCATTTGGTTACCTACTCTAGTTACTTCTAGTTCCTAGTCCTAGTCCTAGTCCTCTAGTAGGATTAGTTGGTTAGTTAGTAGTAGGTGCTAGGTGGTACTAAAGTAGGTACCAACCAGACCCAGTTGGAGTTTTGCTTGTCATGCGAAATTTTTTATGGGGAGGGGGGGCATCTGAGAGTCACTCATCTAGTTTGGAGTAGTATATATTGTATGTGGCGGATTTACCCGTTCAGTCAGCTTATTTAGTCGCAAGTTTCAATTTCAGCCGTAAGCGCAGCACCGCTTATTGGCTGTTCTGAGGAGGCTGGTTCGTAAGAGCTGCGCTTACGACGAAAATTAAAACTTGCTGCTAAATAAGCTGACAGAACGCACCTTTAGAGGCCCCCAAGGGGGGTCTGGGGGAGGGGGGCGTGCCGCGCAGAATTTTTTTGCGGATAATAATATGAATGTTGATAGTAATAAGTGTTTTTTAGTCAACAGTCGACACAAAACAGGTAATCAAAATTTAATTCAAAAGCAAATGAAAATGGAAAAAGATGTAAAACAGATTTTTTCAAGGTTAAAAAAAGTGGGGGAGAAGGGCCCTCTCCCAACAGTTTTCGCGGGGGCCCTCAGCCACCTAGCTAGGCCGCTACGCCACTAAACTCGGGTTACATAAATACACATTATATACCGAGCATTATTATATACCAATCAATCATCATTAATATTATTATACAGGGTGATTCATGAGTGACCTTACATAGGCTAATGGGAAATAGAGGACTTCGAGGCGAGTCAGGATCCACTGAAGAAATTTTATTTTCTCCGATGGTTACGAAGATACAGGGTGTTTTGTGTGTTTCGTATGAAACTTTGATAAGCGATATTTCTGAAACGGCCAAAGGTATTTTGTTAAAATTCATAAGTGATATTTCTCTGTTGGAACTCATCCCGAAGCCATACCGGGTAAGTCAAAATCCAGGGCCGGGCTAGAAAAAAAGTGCCCCTTTTTTGTTTCATCAAAAAGTACATTTTTTGACCGCTTTTCTAAAAAACTGCTATCGGATTCAAAAAGCTGAGGGAAAATGCTTTAAGAATCACTCTTCAATTTAGATGGCACACCTAAACCGTTTCGACAATAAAATTAAAAGTAAAATTTGTGGGTGAGTTCCCATTTTCGACCGGACATAATCGACTCATTGTTTGATCGAATTCATTAAAATTCATTTTTTGGCTTGTCTCTGTTGAATAAAAGGGCTTGGTTGAAAAAAAAAATTCAGAGCTGACAATTTTTTTTCATGACAAAATCGAGAGCGAAACCAAAATTAGACTCGTTTTGATCGTCAAAAAAAAATTTCCGGCTATGGAATTTTTCTTACTACCAAGCCCTTCTGTTCCACAGAGACAAGCTAAAAAATGAATTTTAATGAATTCAATCAAACAATGAGTTGATTATGTCCGGTCAAAAATGGAAACTTACCCACAAATATTACTTTTAATTTTTTTGTCGAAACGGTCTAGGTGTGCCATCTAAATTGAAGAGTGATTCTTGAAGCATTTTTCCCTAGCTTTTCGAATTCGATAACAGTTTTTCAGAAAAGCGGTCAGAAAATGTACTTTTTGATCAAATAAAAAAGAGGCACATTTTTTCAATTCCGGCCCTGGATTTTGACTCACCCGGTATGACTTCTGGATAAGTTTCAGCAGAGAAATATTACTGGTAAATTTCAACCCAATATCTTCACCCGTTTCAGAAATATCGCTGATCAAAGTTTCACACGAAACACACAAAACACCCTGTATCTTCGTAACCAATGGAGAAAACAAAATTTCCTCAGTGGATCCTGACTTGCCTCGAAGTCCTCTATCTCCCATTAGCCTATGTAAGGTCACTCATGAATCACCCTGTATGAAGAAAAAATGAAAAATTAATACATATAAAACAAAGCCCTGCTCGAACTCTCAAACAGAGGCCTCTTGTTTTGTGAATGAAGTAGGTATATAAAGTGAAGTTGAGAATGTGCAGGTTTGAAGTAATGAGACTGAAAGGGCGGAAGGGGGGGAGGGGGCAGGGCCCAGAAACTAGCATACATCGATTTAAGAAAAAATCTTACAAACTTCGAATTTACAAAAATGAAGGGAAAAAAACAGTCATGAAAAGGGGCCTCCGCTGGGCCCCTTTGATAGCGCGCGTTAGGCCCTGGGCGCGCGTTCACTGCGCCCATGGGTAAATCCGCCAAATTATAATATCTGTGGGACACAGATGACCGAATGTGATTGATTCATATTTTATGTCAAGTTCCTTGTGGCGTGAACCCTACCCTACTAACGTCATCCACTTCCTATAACCTCTAACTTATACTGCGAAGGGGCAAATTATATGCTCTTTCCTTCCTTCCTCAAGAAACAGTCCTAGCTCGAAAATGCGGGGCTTTCATGAAAAATCTAACGGTACTTTATTCTTCAAGATGAGACGACGGATCATTTGATTGTGCCGATTCCCGAAAATTCAGAAGATTATAGTGACACCAGGACCGAGCCAAAGCAGGGGTCGCAAGGCCGTTTTTTCTTCACATTTCGCAGACTTCTTGGGTTTCAGAAACGACAATCGTAGTTGGAATATTCACAGTTGGGTCAATCCCGCCTATATTTGCAGAAGAACCCCGAATTTTTCGATTCCGACTGGCCGAAAAATGGAAATTACACTCCGTACTCTGAGTTACACTCGCTCCGAGCCGTTATGCCGTCGCCATTAACAGCCATTAAAGGAGTAGGCGCTGTGTGCTGTGATGACATGACCATGGTATCTTCACGTTCACGAAAACGATTTTCCCGGTTATCGAGACCATCGCGTACAGATGCGCTCTAGAAAACTTTAGCATCAGGTACTTAAAGGACAATTTTCGGTGGTACTGAAGCTGAGATAAACCGATAAATCTTCTGAAAGTCTAAATTTGCAAAAAAAAACAGTGCTAACTTGAAAATGCGGGCTTTAATAAAAAATCTCCTAACGGCACTTTATCCTCCAAATAAAACGGCGGATCAAGCCATGGTACCGATTCCCAAAAATTTTCACGAATAATGACACCAGGGTCGGGCTAAGGGCTCCGGAGTCGATTTTTTTGACATTTCGCAGACTTTGTAACCTCGAAAGCGACATTCGACGACGCAATTTCCATAATTAGGTCAATTCCTTACATATTTGCAAAACAAACGAAATTTTTCGGGTTCAGCTGACTGAAAATATGACCTGGTCGTTCTAAGAATACAGATCGCATTTTTTTCTTGAATGAGCCTATATTGAACGCAAAAAAAATTGCGGTCAAAAAAACCCGAAAATTTCATGGATCTCAGGTGCTGAAAGGTCTACCGAGCAATTTTTTCGGAAAAATTTCGAAATTACCAATTTTTTTCAAAAAAAAAACTTTGCAAATCGAAAACGCAGGTTCTAATCAAAAATCTTCTAACGGCATTTTATTCTCCAAATGAGACAAGAGATCATTCGATTCTGCCGATTTACGAAAATTCTCACGACAGGGTTCTCGCTAGTCAATGGAGTCAAATTTCTTGGACTTTTTCCCTGATTTTACAGACCATGGATGGTCGTGAGTTTTCCCTGACTACTGAGTAAAGAAATTCTCAAGCACCTAATAAAAGAAATAGTTGTGGGTAGCAGGTAAAATAAAGCGATCAATTTTTTCGGCAAACACAAAACATGTTAACTGCATGATTGATGACTAGAAGCGATAACAGATTTGAAAAATGAAAAAAAAGTTGCTCAGTTTACGAATTCCCTGACCCTCAGAAAAAAACCTCTACTTTTTCATTTTTTTTTCAAAATTTCATGACATTTCCTGACCAAAATTTTCAAATAGTGAATTCTCCAGGTTTTCCAGGTTTTCCAGATTAGCGGGAGCCCTGCACGATTAATGATACCAGAGCTGACCAAAGGGCTCCGGGGCCGGTTTTTGATAAATCTTTTATAGCCTAAAACTGACAAAAAAAAATTTAACTTGAAAACGCGGGCTTAGATCAAAAATCTTCTAGAATAAGCCCTTCATTTTTCATTTTCACACGATACCAGGGTGGACCGCCAGGCTCCGGAGTAATTTTTTTCACATTTCGCTGACTTGTGGCTTCAAAAACGACACTGCAACATTTTATTCCAGCATTTTCGGTTTTTCCGTTCTTTCGAGTTTTTCATCTTTTCGATCTTCGCCCATTTTTGGAATTACCAGACAGTGAAATCGTACTTTGAACCTTATATTATTCTTCTGTTCATAGATCCCCTGTTGTGAAATAACTCTAGCTCTCACTCCAGCTCGTTATTTGTTTTAGCTTCTACCGTTAAAAAAATCGGCTGTGTCACCCCAAAACTTTTCCGACTAGTACCCAGGAACCTCTGGAATTTTTTTTCGAAACGCCCCTCCGGGTGGAAAGTTACAATGGGCTACTTGCCCAAATTTTTTTTATTGGCTTAATCGAAAGTATGGGCAAAAATATTGTACCCGTATTTTTTCTTTTTCCTAAATTCCCAAAATTGCGGCCGTAGTGTCTGTTTCAAAAATATATTTGTGACGTCACAAATATACTAAAAACTAAACAAACAGCACTGTTGGGTTGAAAACTCAAAAAACAGTTAGAGTGGCTTGACAATATTTGAAAAATACAGACAGAAAAATTTCACTAAAAATTCCCGACTTTTACCAATCTTTTGAAAAAAAAAATCGAAAAAAATATCTTTTTAATCAATGGATATATTTTCCGGAAATTTCCAGAAAATACTATTTATTACTCTTGTTGATGATTGAAAGTGTTTCCAGTCAAATCTGTTTCATTGGCAAGTACCCCATTAGAAAGAGAGATTGAAAATAATTTGCAAGAAATTGAAAATTTTGTCAGGAAAATTTGAATTTCAAATTTTCCGGAAAACATCAAATCTTATTCCAAATCATTGTAAAAATAATCAATTAAAAGCCTCACTCAAAGCTCCATCATTGAAGTCCGGTTTCGAAAACCCAGGCCGGTTTTACATTTTCAACCGGAAAATTCTCGTGAAGTTGAGAAAAAATTGTTGGAGAATGTTCATGACCCAGTTACCCCCTGTTTAAAATAGCACTGAAAATCTGTTCACGGGAGAAAAAGTTGGAAAATTTTAAGTTTTTCCAGAGAGGAAAACTCGAAAACCGTGGGTCCGTTCTCAAAAGTTTTTCTTCCAAAAATTAATTCAATCTTTTTTTCAAGTTTAATTCCCAGCATGTCTGCACCTAAAATCAATATTTCGTGGGGCTCACACTGCATGTCAAAGTCTGCATTGCAGTTTTTTCAAATTCACGAAATGTGCTAATTTCATTGTGGAAAAATTACCGTAAGAAAACTGGTACCGTGTTAATTTTGAAAATGGGTCCACACGACGCTCAATTCCATCTACTTTCGATATCAGTTGGAATTTTTCAAAAAAGTCGATCCCCGCGAGTGGGAATGAATTTTCGAGATCAAAAAGCGAGTCCTCCTGGTCAAAACACAGGTGAAATGCCCCTCTCGGTAATATAACTTTTTTTGTTGTGTTGCTTCCTGCCAAAATTTAATTCCAATATCCATCGGATAGGTTTTAAATATAATTGAATGATTAAGTTTTGAATTTTGACATTTTTCATTATTCGACATAACAGATAGGACAATACATTCAACTGTGCTGAATACAGTTTTTCAGGGCTTCCAAATGACATATTGCAAGTCGAGATCCGTGGGATATATAGCTTCTGACATTTGTTGATAGTGAACAGTTCTGTTTGACAGATGACAGTCAAAAACTATTGGGCTCATTCCACGGAAAAACCATGTCTGCACACCAAATTTCAAGTCTAAGTATGTCACAAATTCTTGAGACAGGAAGAGTTGAGGTGTACTCTGCTTTGGTAAAATTTTTGAAGAGGAAGAGTCGTTCAACATATAACGTTTTTAATTTTGCAGGTCTGAACTTGATTGCGTTTGTTTATGAGTCCTATATTTTCTTCTGGTTTTAATTAGTGTAATGGCTAATAGGACAAATCAGTCCTAAGGCAAAAAAAAAGTTGATCGTATCAACGGTTTCGCAGTTACCGTGAGAGATTACAGACACACAGACAGATAGACAGACATCATTCTGGAAATGGTCTTAGTCGTCTTGGGGGACCTCCAAATGGATATATCCGTGGAAATCTCAAAAACTTTTTTCTGCACGATTACAATATGTACTTACTTTCCCTTCCATGTTGGTGGGGGGGGGGGTCGGAAAAGTATAAAAGGAAGGACGTCAAATTAGGTGGTTTTGGCATGTTTCTGGCAAATTGTTTCATATTATGCGTTCAGCTTTTATTTTCACCAAAGCAGGCGAGTCTAGTGTGTGATGTGTGACAGAATCCACCTTGTAAGAGCGCATATTTTTGGAATTGATAAGCCGCTTTTACAGAACTTCGTATGTCGCCGGGGACAGTGTCGCTGGCCAATAGGATTCGATCCGCCTGTACTCCCCTACCTCCCTCCATAACTCCCCGCGACACGAGTTTCTGTCGTCGTGTCGTTCAAATTATTCAACTACATACAGTAGAGTGGGGGGATTGTCGCCGGCGACAAACGAAGTTCTGTAAAGCCGCCAATAAGCATTAGGTATTCTGTGTGATAAAGGGTATTATAGTTACTATACTCTTTTAAAAAGACGTATGATCACCCGTGATTATCACACTCTTCCGTGTGGTTTCCTTCGAAAACCAGTCGTGTGACAATACTGCATACGACCTACAAGTTGGGGCTAAGACCGCCGTAAGTGCGGTTACTATAGCAACGGGCGCAACGGCCAATCAGACCGTTCTATTTGGCAAGTTACGCCGTCCTAACTTTTGCGCCTGGAACTTGGTATCGAGCCCTTATCTATTAATACGATTCTGGCCAATAAATCGGGCATGCATGCGCCACTCAAAGGCAGTGAAGCCAAACCTTTCTCAAAAGCAGCTCCCGGGAATGAGGTCCCTCGATCAGGGACACCGTCCAGCTTAAAATGAGAGATACTTTAATAACTTTCTCTGGACGGTCCTCTATCTGGCTCATGTATTTCGCGTAATCTGGCGACCAAACGCAGGAAGCATAATCAGGCCCTCCCCTTCGCTACGCCACTGGCCATTGCCTGTGCAGAAGCCTCACTTCATCTCCAGTGATGCCAACCCAAGGTCGGACCAAGCGAGAGTCGGAACAAGCCGACGCACCCCAGTCCGGCCCAGAATAAAAGTTAAACGTCAAAATTGCAACTGTTCCATCATAAGAAGTACGTACCTACTTAGAATTTACAAAAACTTCAATAAATAGAAGAAGAAACAGCAAGAAGAAAATATGTAGAACTTTACAGCCATCGATTACACACAAGACTAGTGCTTATTTGGTTAAAGTCAAGCAGCGCTATCAGTTCTTTTCTCTGGCAGGTGCAGGTACGTCAAATTTTGAGGTTACCTCTTCTTGTCAAACACTTCTTTGAAATCAATTTTTCTTAATTAGGATCTCTTCGTACGCCGCAAAAATGTTGCCGAGGTGCTGCATTGTGGTCAAGCAAGTCTGTCAAAAAGCCGCTACTCCAGGATATGAACGAAACTGTTCCGTAGCTTTAAGTGAGTCTTTCGGTATCTCATTGAGGCCCCTCATTCTCAAGGCATCGTGGTTACAGGTACAGTCAGGCAGTTTTACTTATTAAATGGAACCAAGAGCAATCCGTCGTTGGTGAACAAAAGAAGCTTAACATGGACAAATAATCTTTTGAATGGCCAAAAGTGTGATGAAATCAAGGAACTAAACAAAGCTGGAAAAGTGGCCGGCGATAAAGCTGCATCGCCTGGCAAAAAAGAGGCACCTTCGAGGCAACCTGCAGAAGCACAAATTACGAAAACTGTTGCAGGCCAAGAGGCTGTGAAACCTGCAGTAGCTGCTGTGGTGAAAACGAAGATAATCGGTAACGAAAGTGCTGGAGGCAAGCAAGAAGTGCAAGTAGACATCCAGGATGGTAAAAATGCCAGTAGAATTGTTAGTGCTGAACCAATTGAAACGTTGAAAGACAAAATCTTGGCACCTCTTCCTAATGGAAGTACGGAGGTAAAAACACCTGCAAAAGAGGGTGACACTCGAGCAACAGCGGCTGCAGTAGCTGCTGCATCGGCAGCGCCAGGTTGGTTTTATTTTACGAGTAATAGAGTTTTTCAATTTTACCTGTTAGGGTTCGGCCCCGAACGTTTCCGATTCATAGTTGACAAGTTGAAAAAAGTCAGAAGTGACTGTCAGTATTGGAGTCATGTGGAAACTGCTTGTGCAAGTTGTCTTGAGCTGTGTCTTGTACCCCTTTTGTTAAGTTCATACCGAATCCTCAGCTCTTAATCTCTCCCAAATGAAGTGGCTCGGCGTCACAGCATAGCCCGCTAGCCGGAAAAATAAAATTGGCTCACGTTTGGATATCTATTGAGTTTGAACAATTTGAACGTTACAAAAACCTCACAACGTTGGTACAGAACAAAATTAACATCCGTTCGTGCTGACCCTAACAGCTCAGTTAATATTGGAAAGGTCTATTATTCCTCATTGCAGATGAAGGTATGCGTGGTAGGTGATCGATAGAAAAACGAATTATTTGTTCAGCAAAATTAGAAGTACGTAGATACACAATATCAAAAATTCAGCCAAATTAACCAAGGAAAATTGGAAAACCATCACTCCATCATTAGGGGTGGAAAATAATTTTTATATCAAAATTCATAATTTAAATCACAGAAGCCATCTGCATGGCTTTTGAGGGTAATCTCGAATTTTATGATGGTAGATAGGGGTTGGGAGTGAAGGAGGGGGTTCAAAATTTGCTCTCAAATAAATACAATTGCCATGAAACATAACTTGAAGAGAAGTACAGTACAGATAACGGCCACACGCAAATCCAAACGAAAAAAAAAATAGTCAAATCACTCAGAATGGCGCATGGCGTGTGGGATGATAATCAAAAATAAAATTTGCGGATTATCCAGAAATCTTTGCAAAAATATGAAGAAGGAACAACGCGTTGAAGAACAGTTTGAGTTTCTGGATGTTGTTGTATTGTTGGTTGCCTACATCACTTCAGTGGAAAATTAGAGCAGGTACGCTCTTAACCGCCAAAGTGACTTATGACTTATACCCTTGACAGACTGCACCTTAATGATCATTACCGTTAAATGACGATTGCGAATTTGGGGGTGACATACTGTAAATCGTAATAAGCCTATGAGCTTGCGCCGTAGCGCATGAATAAACGTGACGATCAATTTCCCCCCAAAATGTCAATGTCAAATTGTCGAATGGTCCGGAGTATTGTGCTATTATTGCTCTTATTATCTATAATTATAATATTAATTTCATATTTTTGGTGAGGTGTGAGGTGGTATTTAGCTTAGATTCCATTCAATCAAGAAAGCGTGGTGTGAACATTGCAAGCAACAACAAAGCAATTAGAGCTTGCAATGTTCACACCACATCATACTATCTTTATTTGTTGCCAAAATATATGTTGAATTTGTATTGAGTCGAAAGAAATGGAGGAAAAGAACAATAAGAGACCGATGATTTCGTCAATAACCTGATCAAAATCGCATAGCCCCATAGTCTAATCAACTTTCAAGCGCGGCCCTGATTTATGTGCGCGGCTGGCAAGTGGCAAGGCAACTGACATATGCATGTTATAGTTCATTGTGTTTGTATCTATCGTGTGGTTCATTATAACTTTTTTTGCAATTTTTCAACTGCTTTTGCGATAAGTACTTTCCATCTCGCTTGCTTTTGCAAAATTTCACATTTTTCACGACGGACGTTCTGGAAACCTATTCCCTCATCAATAAATTCGACGATAGTGCGGAATGCCAAAGATAGAGTACCACCAACCGTACTGTGCTACAAGTTCGCAATGTTCGTATCATCCAACTTTCGCGAACAGGTGCAGGCGGTCATTTCTTATGTAAAGCGAGGAGATTTTTCGTACGTGCTATACGTGCACGCTACGGGAATTATATACCTACCTGTCTCACGGATACTTACGGAAATCCATCTTCTCATCAATAAATTCGACTCGCTCAAAAATAAAGTGCCGCCAATCTATATCCTGCTGCCCGTTTGCAATGTTCGTATCATCTAAATTCCGCGAATAGATGGTCATTTCTTATGTTTTTGGAGTTTTTATTTTTCCGTACGTGCTTATACGTGCACACTACGGGCATTATCTTATAATTTGGTACAAGAGATGTTGTTGCAAGAAGCAAGACACAAAATCCAGTTCCTCGATTCCAGAAATACGTGTCTGAATGGCGTACTGAAATGACGGACTTGATGAGAGATATCGCGATTTATTGCAGAAAAGCTGGCCAATGGTATTTAAAAATCACGGTGATGATGCACGACCACCGGCGATTATTCGGCGATTATGGTTACTCCTAGTTAATGACCATTAAGGTCCTAAATGACGTTCTAAATGATCATTAAGTAAATGACGACGTGACACACTAGTCATATATAGGGTGTCCGTTTTTCGAGGCTAAGCATGGGTATCTCGCTTATCTTGAGAGATACAAAGTCGGTTAAATTAGGAAAAAGTTGCGCATTTTCATGACGATCAATGATCCAAGAAGAAATTTGACGTATCGATTTTAGTTTTTGAGATATCGTGAAAAAACAGGAATTTGAATTTTTGTTTTAATTTTTTATTCAAAAAACGGTTGAAGGTGGCCTTTTCTAATCTAGACATTGTCAGGGCACTTTTTCAAGGGGAATTCAAAGCTGCCAAAATCTTTATTCTAGCTTTCAAAGCAACCGAGATACGACATTCAACTTTTTTCTCTAATGGGCGCCATATTGGATTTTGATATTTTTGAATACGGTATTCTTATTGTCGGTGCTGATTTTGTTTCCAAAGCACTCCTTGAAAAATAAAAAAATCATTTTTTGCTCAAAAGCATGAATTCAACAGTGGCATGTGACACATCGTTGTGACCAGAAAAAAAAATTGTATTTAAAAATATCAAAATCCAATATGGCGCCCCTAAGAGAAAAAAAGTTGAATGTCATATCTCGGTTGTTTTGGAAGCTAGAATGAAGATTTTGGCAACATTGAATTCCCCTTAGAAAAGTGCCTTCACAATATCTTAGTTAGAAAAGGCTATCTTCAACCGTTTTTCAAATAAAAAATAAAAACAAAAATTACAAATTTCTGTTTCTTCTCGATATCTCGAAAACTAAAACTGACAAGTCAAATATGTTTTTGGATCATTGATCGTCATGAAAATTCGCAACTTTTTTCTAATTTAACCGACTCTGTATCTCTAAAGATGAGCGAGATACCCATGCTTAGCCTCGAAAAACGGACACCCTGTATATCGTAATTCATGCTTAATGATCATTAAGTTTTCCAGTCTGTCAAGGGTATTGCCAACAAAACATTGTTACGCGTGGGCCCGAGATGGGCACTGCAAAGAAGAGTAGTACGACGTAAACAATATAACTGCAAAGCAACTTTAAGTGTGATCGTAATTTCCCTCTCGGTGGGGACTAATCATCGTTAGTAGAAGGCAACAGAGTTTGTTTCGTAGTTGTAAAGTGTTTGAAATGTAGCCGTTAAGTGTACTCGACCTGATAAACCAAACTAATAAAAAACTTTTATTTACGTCATAATGTCATTTTTAACTCGTTAGAACCTCCAACTTCAACCTCCTGTGGGTAAAAAACTGTCCAATCTTCAAATTTGGGGTTCACGGTATTTGATTAATATCTCATGAGCTACAACATACAGGGTGATTCATGAGTGACCTTACATAGGCTAATGGCAGATAGAGGACTTCGAGGCGAGTCAGGATCCACGAAAGAAATTGTATTTTCTCCATTGGTTACGAAGATACAGGGTGTTTTGTGTGTTTCGTGTGAAACTTTGATGGTGTGTGAATGTTGCGCGTGGGCCTGAGATGGGCACCGCAGAGAAGAGTAGTACGGCGTCAACAATTCAAGTCATGATGTCTTCCCTCTCGCCGCTGAACCTCTTCAAGTCGGGACCTAAAATTTGACAATGTTTGCTCTCACAATCGTGCAAGCTGGAATAGGCACCATTTTTTTTTTGCAGATTTTTTTTTCAAATCATGCAGTATAACAGGTGCTATAGCGAATACTTCATCCCTGTATTACTGCAGAATGAGAATCGCAACATATACGAAACATTCTGTACCGTTTCCGTGGCAGCTTTTTCACCATCAGACTTGTGTCCAGTTTCAACTGACCAGATCTCACCCGCTGACATGGTATAGAATGTCCAAAATTGCTTGTAATTAGGGCACTTTCCCTATTACTGGATTAGATAGAGGGAAGGGCATTGCACTTTTTTCCTTTTAGAAACAAATCAATTGGTAAAAACGTTAACATAAAATGTTCAACATCTCGAGTCGTTTTCAAAATTTATGTATGTACCTTTATTGTGCATGCAGTATTTACGTCTGTGGCCTGTTCCTGTTCGCATACCGGCACATCCAGAACTATTGAACATCGTCATATTTGTTTCCAGCAAAACCAAAAAGACAAAGAGTCAAAGTGGACTACTCGGCGGAAACGATGGACCGAAATTTCATAACACCAGTGCGGGCCCTGGGAGATTTCCTATTGAAACCGTCCGATCTCGAGAACTTGCCCAAAACAAAACGCCGTTCGCCTTACGAAAACGAACCGCCCATGACTGTGTACTGGAGGAAAGACGTCCAAGCCAAAGCCGTGAGCATATGGGGCTGTATGGAGACGCTGCGAAAAGAACAAATGAAGCGCGAGATCGAAAGAAAAAAGTTCCAACAAAGTGAGCAACAAAACTAACAAACGTTTTTGTCTCATGTCTTATTGTGTATTATTCCATATCTGCACAGATATATTCACGGTAAAACGAAGACTTCGAGATTATAGGAGAGAAATGGGAAGGGGGGAGACACAACCGCCTGTCGATCCGGGTATTAAGGGACGAAGTGGTCGGGTCGTTGTTACTGCTGTGATTATGTAAGTTGTTTTTAACTTGTTTTCAGTTGTAGTTGGTGGTGGGCAGTATACAGGGTCATTAAAAAAAAGTCCACCCCCATTTATCTGAAGATCTGTTAAAGCTAGCGAATTGCGGTAAAGACCGTTGGATTCAGCTGGTTTTTCTGATCAAATTTGATATGTCAACAAAACTACTTCACCAAAACTCTTCATCAAAACTGAGTACGGGGGAACCTCAAAATTTTGGCGAATTTTTTTTTACATTGCACAATATTGAGTGATATGTCATTGAAAAGCAGTTAATCATCTTTATACTATGCAACGGCTAAAATAAAAACGGCATACCGTTTGCGCATGTCCAAGTACACTTTATACTGAAAATATTTTGCACACTTATTGAATAATTTTCCATCATTTAAATATAAAGTGTACTTAGACATGCGCAAACGGTATGCCTTTTTTATTTTAGCCGTTGCATAGTATAATGATTAATAATTCTCAATGGCAGCCTGTTCAGAATCGCGGAAAAATTAACTTTTTGAATGCAAATTCACCTAGCTATGCCAACCTGTTGGACTCACGCAAACGGTATGCCTATCATTTTGCAGGTAGCTTTTTCGTACAATTTTATTTTAGTACGCTTGGTAGCCTGAGTAAAATCACATCAAAACGCTCATTTTGCGAAGAAAAGCAAATACCTGTAATAATGGAAGTTTGTATATTCGATGGTAGAGGTCGCCCCATTACAACACAGCAGCGGCGACCGATTAAAGAAATGAATTGAAAATTTTCTGATTGCAAATAATGAAACACTTTCGTAAGTTAGAATTCATCGATCAGATCAAATTTTTATTTATGATGAAACCTGAAGTACTTGAAACACGATGCAAGCGGTAAAAGAATACCAACATAACAGTTAAAAGTGAGCCTCACAGCACATTCCCTTCTTCCATTCTCTGAGACGCCACTGGTCACCCAGTAAATCGTTACACCAAGAGCGTTACACATCATCCTCGCATCAACTGAATTTACCCTCATCCACAGAGTCCCTCATTTGTGGTTGTTGTGATCTAAGCGAGCGATAAGAAGTTTTACTTAAAAGAAAAACTCCATAAGGAGTCATACAGTTAACAACCAAGGACTGTCTACCCTGTGAATTATGCGGACTATTTTTGTGGGCCACGCGACACGTGTCGAAATGTTAGACAGCCACGATTGACCCACTACTGTTATATGATTTAGGTTAGCAAGCTAGCCAAATATTCAAGTTCTCCATATTTAAGCATCACTTTTATGCCTGCAAAATAAATATTGATGCAACAAAATCACAAAACTTATGTACAAAATATGAAGAATTTGAATATATACCGCGCCATATCTACTTTATGAATGACGTTATGCAGTAAAGACATAGTTTGATATAGAACGTTGAAATTTCAGAAATGGAGCGAATTTCGTGGTGAAGCTCGGCGCCTGGCTGTACACTGGATCTCACAGCATGTTTGCTGAGTGCATACACTCGTTTGCGGACACCATAAATCAGTGCATTTTGGCTTATGGTATTCACAAGTCAGTGCAGGTAATTAAAAGGTGATGCGGTAAAAATTCAGTTGGTTTTCCATTTCAGTTTAAAACAAATTATAGCGTGCTTTAAAAAACATTCTGGTTGGCTGTATGTCGAAAAACTCGGTCATTCGGTCAATCCAGTCGATCCATGAATAAGTATTTTGTTTCCAAAGCCAATCCTGATTTTTTTTTTATCGGGCGGTATATATACAGGGTGTTCACGATAAAATTCACCCCCCTCCAGTAGATTCCCTTTTGAGATATTCCAAAAAAAAACTTTTTCTTGACGATTTTTCCCAGGGACCTTAAATCGACCCTCTAAAAGTTTCTAATTGGTACCGTATACAGGGTGTGATATGTAACTTTTTTATTTTAAATGCAACACCCTATATTTTATTCCGTTATTTGGTCGAGCCTTTTTTCCTGATTACAAATACATATGACACTTATGATTCATTTTGACAAGTAAGTTGTCGGAAAAATAATAGAATAGGTTGCCAAATAATTTTGTTTCGCGGCAAGATGGCTTTGGTTTCTACAGTTCACTTAAAAAAAGTTATTCTCGCAGCATTTTGTCTGCAGAATTCAACTCTTCATGGATAAATGGTCTAACTTGTTCCTAATACAGGGTGTCGCGTAATTTTCAATTTTTAATTTATTTGACTACATATTTTATTATTTTTTTGACAGCTTCCTTGTCAAAATGAATCATAAATGTTATATATCTTTGTAATTAGAAAGAGAGGCTTCATCAAATGATGTAATAAAATATAGGGTGTTGCATTTGAAATAAAAAAGTTAGATGTCACACCCTGCATACGGTACCAATTGAAAACTTTTAGACGATCGATTCAAGATTCCTGAGAAAAATCGTTGTGAAAAAGTTTTTAGTTTTTCAAAATATCTCAAAGGGGAATCTCCTAGAGGGGGGGTGAATTTTATCGTGAACACCCTGTACAGGTTACGCCCCTAACTTTCAATTTGGCGCACTTTCAACTCGCTGCGAATTTTGAACTAGTCCAGTGGATATTGGAAACAGGGGCGTCGCGTAGGCCCATTTTCAAATAAGATACGGTCCCGGTTTCCGGCGGTGGTTTTTTTCAAAATGGAAATTGCACATTCCGATAATTGAAAAAAAAAACTGCGTGAAAACTTCGACCTGCGATAAACCGATGAACCACACTAAATATTCAATAGATTTTTGGAGGGAAATATCTCGAAATCGAACCAACGATTTTCGAGTTTTCCGCCCTGGGAAAACCGCCAATTTCCAACGTTTTATACCATGAACCGATTTTCACAATTTTTTTTTCAAACAATAAATAATTACTTATTACACATTTTCCAATAATTTTTTCTCAGTTTTCCGAGATTTTTCTAGCTGAAAATGTAAAACCGGTCTGGCATATCGAGACTAAACTCAAAATATGGAACTTAAAATGAGGCCTAAATTTTACGATTTTTACAATAAGATGAAGAGAGCTCGTGGTTTTTCCGGAAAATTCCAACTTTTCTGCTAAATTTTTTCAATTCTTTGGTATTATGAAGACGCCGCAGATTTCTTTCAATCTTTCTCTCAAATTACTGAGACAGAAACCTTTTTTTTTTCATTTCGAGGTTACGTTCAATATTCAGTAACACGGAAGACGCATCGGAATTAACGTATTTTGATATTTTGAAATCTGTGGAATAACAAGTAGGGTTCTTCGATCGAAGCGCCGTCTATATGTTATTGCCCTATTATTTGTAATTTCCTCAAATTCATCTTTGTTTTTTTTTTTACATAGATAGCTGATTCTTACCATCCTTACGGCTATACCAACATGAAGTATGTATCATCGTTGATCTCCGGCGTTGGAATTTTCTGCGTCGGAACAGGCTTATCTTTTTACCATGGTATTTCCGGTTTGATACACCCAGAGCCCTTTGAGGATATTACAATGGTAAGAAAAGACTTTATGGATTTCTCGTTTGCATTGCTATCGTGGCTTGTTTATTTAGTTTATTGGCGCATCATCATTCTAACGCTGGAAAAGGTTACGAGCTTTCCTTTTTGATCAGTTTCAGCTAATTGACCCATGAAATTCCAACGTACAATAATTGGAAGTTCACCAGTAACACGAAAATATTATTTTCAGGCTTATCTGGTCTTGAGCGGGTCGCTAGTTTCGGAAGGTGCTACGTGGTGGGTAGCGTTAAATTCGATTCGTAAAGGAGCAAAAGAAGTCAACATGTCTGTCAAAGATTTCAGTAAGTAGGTATATTATAAGTACATGTTGAATTAATTTGATGGATTGGTAAACTGGGTGATAGTAAACTGGTTTATTCAACAATATTCCGAATAAGCGTCACAACAGCACCTCGTTGAAAAATTGACATGAAAAATTTCTCATCTGATTCTGAATTTTTTTAAAATTTTGCGCTAGAATGGTGCTTGTGAATTTGCCATCGACTGACATGAATTGTTACAGAAATAATTTGATTCAAATGATCATTTGGATGAAGATGGTGCCTGTTTTGACGGTAAACAGTAAACAATACTTTAAATAACGTATTTTCTTGCAGTTTTTCGAGGACAAGATCCTAGCGTGAACGTTGTACTTTTGGAGGATTTCGCTGCCGTTATCGGTGTCCTGGTTGCAGGAAGTTGCATTGCCTTGTCCTCAAAATACGGCACTCCCATACCCGACGCTGTAGGTTCTTTGCTTGTAGGAGGCATCTTGGGCTGTGTCGCGTCCTTTATCATATACACCAATGTTGCAGCTCTTGTGGGAAGGTAAACAACTGCCTTGTATTTTTTTAAACAATACACGCCCACCTACGGAATCTTTTTGAATTCAATAAAACGAACCCTGTCTCGATGAAATTGGCACAGCTATACGAAATACAGGTTTCCTGAATTGAACGTCTCTTTCTGGTCCGTTACGTTACTCTCGATTGTGGAGTAAATTGTCTCAGTCGCAGTATGCCAACATTGGCCAGATTTTCAAAGACGAACGTGCGTTTTGATGGTGTTTTGTGTTCGTACAGTTTTACAAAAATATTGGAAAACTTGGAAGACAAAGGCAATTTCAAGTTTTCAACAGATTAAGAAGAAAAACATCACTAACGCACTAAAGGCCCACAAAACGCAACCTATTACCTGCAACTCGAGAGCTTGACAGGCCAATACACGTGAGTAGACTTGGGATTGAGCTATTAAAAAAATAACTTAGTGACCTGACGAGGTTCGTGTGCCCACAAGACGAGGAAAAAATTGCATGCGGACAAACAAAAAGTGAAAGAAACTGCTCACGTGAATGTTCGGTTATCAGCCGAATGGACGGATTGAGGGTTGAACCTGTCTAGGTCTATGTGCACACAGAACGAGGGAAAAATTGCACGCGGACAAATAAAAAGTGAAAAAAAAACTGCTCACGTGAATATTTGGTTATCAGCCGAATGAATTAATTGACGGTTAAATATGAATGCCATCGGCCTGTGGTACGGTTGGTCCTAGGTTCGATTCCTAGTCATGTCTGGGTGTTTTGTGCTGTCCACATTTTGCGTCAATTAAGGTTTTTCCAAATGTATACTAAATTAAATAAACGCAGGTAACTCCTATGGCGTTGAAGAAGCCGATAAGGAGGAAAACAAACTTTAACTTTTAAAATATGAATATGCGTCCTGCGGCTAGGATCCTCTCACCCACTATAAAATTTCGATTCGAATTGGTTTCAACCAGCATTTCACAGTTTGAAAAAATGACTACACTGTGTTCGTTTGCACTGGAACAGCCATATTGAATTTGTTTGGATAAGCTCCTCCCACATGTTGGATCCCAATAAGTGAAACTGACTTAAGCTAACTACTGTGCCAACTTTATTGAGACGGGGCTTGTAGAAAGATGGTTAGGTTGTCAGCGTGCTACAGTGACTAAGCTGTACTGATATAAATTAAATAAATGCTTATGCTTCAAATTCGGCAATAAGCATATCTTGAAAGTTCCAATTACTGTTAGCCACTTCTTTCATAGGTAATTATTCATACTTTCCCAATCTTCAAGAAATATTCTATTTTTAATGAATTTCAAGGATAAGCATTAGCTCATTTTTTATTACGACCTTCTTTCTTTGGCTGGACGTTTCGAGGTTTTCTTTGTGGCGTTGACATCTTACTTTGGATTGCAAATAACGAAATAACTCATTTTTGTATAGATCCATCCCAGAAGAAAATTTAGAAAAAATTAACGCCGAATTGGAAAGCGACGTCATGGTTAGGGCAATCCATGACGTCAAAGGAATTGATATGGGCGGCTATCTGGTGCGTTACAAGGCCGAGGTGGATTTTGACGGAAGAGAACTCACGAGATCTTACTTGGATAAGCAGGATTTGCCCGCACTTTTAGAAGTAATTACTGCAGTATAACAGAAGGGAGTTGCCTAATTTGAATCGCTTCTGGCTACTTATTTTGTACTTGCATCAATCTCATTATGGAATGTCAAAAGACATTGCTGGATTCTAAGAAAAATTCTTACTTTTGGAAGTGATTCAAATCGGCAAATTTCTCTAGATTTATTTTTATTTCAACTGAGACATTTGTAGGAGGTCAAGAGAGTTGACAACATCGACGACGTCGAAGATTTTATGCTGAAACATGGCGAAAATATCGTTGATACTATGGGCGGTGAAGTAGACAGGATCGAACTAAAATTAAGGGTGAGTTGAGTTTGAAACAAACTTCTAGAAACTCCTTGTTTGCTGTTTTCATTGCACATAACATGGTTCGCCTCATGTTCATGATCAGTTTCACGGCTTTTTTCATTAGAGTAAGCTATGGCAAAATTTTTGTGTGTTGGTACAAAGTTAACATCTTAGTGGCCGCCACTAACCAGCCCAAGCAAGAAAACCACCAGTCGATGTTAGTTATCGGCTGCAGCTAATTTCCACTCCAACTCGAGTTTCGCAGGTGTTCTGCAATCTCTGCACATAACACGTCATAACAATAATAACATACTGTATCTACATAACTGGCTGCGACGACGTTAGATTCGTACCCACACAACACAGTTTCTGCATATAGCTTAGGTACTCTGATGGAAAGCCGTGAAACTGATTATATGTGTGGTACCTACTTTTGAGAAAGCGGTAAATGCAAAAAAAAGTAGTTTTCATAGACGTGAACTATGATATCAGCATAATAAGATACAATACAATAATTTTCCTTCGTAAATACTGCATGCAAAAGGATGCATGAAAATCAGCAGTTATGTCATTCAATAAATTCATACATAAAAATGAAGAGTATAGAGCTCCAGCTCAGCTACAACCCGACAGTTCACAAAAACAAAGTTCTAAACGCTTCTGAGCAACGATAGACTTCTCTTCTAAATGGTGATGTAGGTACTTTGTTATCCGATTTCGACGGAGCATTTTTTTTATGGATTCATATATTTTGATAGTATTAATAAAAAAAAATACCATAAACATTTGCTTAGATTTCAGTGGGGTCGCTAGGGAGTTTGTTGAACTCAGACCTAGTAAGGAAAAAAAAGTAGTGGTCAAGGGAGTTTTGATGCGACTGAAAAAGTGGATTAGTAGAATACACTTTTGGTACCTTTTTTCATTAGAAAATTCAAATTCGGCATGCGATTAAGGATTCATTGGCAAACTCGGTGAGACAACATGGTTGGCGCGTGCTTAGCTTTCACAAAAAAATCATAAAGAATTACTGCATCATTTCAGCTCCTCGTTTCTTTAGTTCAGTGTACCTATCTTAAAAATTAAAAAAAAGTGCTCATCTATTTTTTTTGTAATGTCGCCTGAATATTTCATAATGAAAGGGACAGTAGAGTTTTATTTTGTTAGTGGGAAAATGTTGGTGTCTAATTTTGACGTTCTTTGTTTACAGAAAAAACACCCCGAGATTAGGCACTGTGATCTGGAAATTTTGTAGAGCTTTACGTGTAAATTTGTATTTAATAATAATTAAGGCAACAACATTTTATTGTATTTTTTTGTCTCCGTAAATAAAGTGCAAAGCAGTATTTATGTCATCTGAAGATGTGTGTACATTAAGCAGTTAAATCTTGACTAAGTATAATAATTTATTTGACGTTTATAACCAGTGCTAAGTTTTGTACAGTTTCAAAATATATTATATTCAAACGTGCTGGAGTTCCTGAATTATTAAATGCAGTGTCTTCAGGTATTTCAAATAACTTATTGCCCGGCGTGTGCATGTGAGTAGAAGTGCAATAAATGAAATTAATTGGGACACCATAACGGAACCCGCTATTCTCTTTACTTGTCATTTGCATACAATAATTTCCCAAATTTCGCTTTCAGATTTATTCATTGGCCTCTGCGCTTCACAATCGTTAAAGTACATTTCGATAGACTTGTAGGCTTGCTACCGTGAAGAGAAAACTTGACCTTAAACTTGACATTGAGCTGTGAAAAAAGTGCTTTTTTGCAGTTTGTTGGAGGTAAGTACAAATTTCACATTTTAGCTTCGGCAGTACGTGTCAGAGTACTTCCGTGTCACGGCATGCATTTTGGCGGTTAACCGAATTCATTATTCATTTATTGTTTTGTAAGGATGGCTCTCTAAGTGATAGATTTTTTGCATGATATTGGTTGAAACAAGTTATACCTTTTCGGTGGGTACAACCTGAAACGTAATTTTCAGGAATTTGATGTGGTAGATGTCGGTAGACAGTTAATATCGATCGCTCATTTCAGTTGGCAGTACTTTCCAAGGTAAGAGGATCTGCGCCGATGAAATAAGCCCTTTTATAACTTGGATTATATATTTTATTTACCTTTGAATGTATATTTCAAATTGAAGAGAGTGGCATTGGTGGAAGAACTTTTCTCGCGGCAAAAATTAAGAAAGTAAATTGTAAAACTTGTTAACTTGCGATGGTAAATAATGATGTGAAATTCTAAAGTAAACATTTTCGTATACAAATAATGTTTCTCGATTAGATTAAATTGACTAGGAAGAAATTATAAATGGGGAAACGTCTTACTATAGTTTATTTGAAATGAAGCAGTAGCCATTACATTACGACCATTCCTAGATATTTCTTTTCTTTTTTAGCGAAATGAAAATCTCCGCAACTCTTCTAGTAGTTTTATGCTTATTTAGTAACTGCCTGATAAATGGTTTGGTGGTTGAAATGGACGACGAGCCAAAAAATAGAGCTCCTAACATAATCTTCATTTTAGCAGATGATTTGGTAAGTGCTTTTGAAATTCTTCGTATTTTATACTTACACAAAGTCCTCTTCTACTCAACCCTCGGACTGTCTGATAGATATTTTCTTCAGTATGAGAATTAAAACATAATTGTTTAAAATTTAATTTCATTGTTGCAGATTTTTTTTTTCAGTAACTCTAAACTTTGAAATTATTTTATGGTATTCACGATCAGGTATCTTTTGCATTATTCATACTCGTAGAATTGCTCGCACTTCTGGAAGTTACCGGAAGTGACATGAACTTTTGATTTTCAAATGGAACACCTATATATTTTTCAGTACATATTTGAATAGCAATAGACCATTTCCGCATGACGTCACACGCACGTGTCGAACGGCTGATTCGGGGCAACGTCAAACTGTCAAACATGACGTTAACGTCAACTATACATGCCAGTTTGTCAAAATTTTGTGGTGACACCAGTGACTTTTACACACCGACACCGACTGACATATTGACATATACTACCAATCTGACTGACGCACATGACGACGTAGCCCACGTGCCCCGTGACAGATAACGCAGATCTGACTGACGTTGCTCCGAATCAGCTGTTCAAGACGGAGCTGCGTAACGTCAGTGGAAATGGTCTATCGTACTTTATTATGAATAAAATGAGATTTTTAGGAAGGTCCTGCAATTAATTGACAATAAAATGTTTATAGTGGTTTAAAAATTGAAGATTCCAGAAAACAGAATAGAAATTATTGCCCAGGCTGGCCATGCATGATCAAATGAATTTTTTTTACGTTTTAAGTTTAACATCTGTTAACGTCAAAACCATCGCTTTAGACAAGTTGTAGCCACAAAAAAATGTGAAACTTTCATTTGATAACAGAGCCAGCTTGTGATCCGAATTCTCCAGTTTTCAGAACTCTAAAAAATCCTCAACTTTCATCGAAGAATGTTTCTAAAAACTGGGAGTAATTCGGGAAATCATAGCTCACTCGAATCACACTGAGGTTGAACGTACCTACTTCACCTACTAGTGTATCATTTTTCTTTTCGAATATTTTCCTCGAGATTTTCCTATTCGCGATTTAAATTAGTTTTTCCCGCCACAAAATGACTGCCTCAAGCGGAATGCATTTATGATAACTGGTTGTCATTGTTACATTACTTTGATGTCATTGGCAGTTCAGTTGTCACTACCCATTTCAATCCGTTTCAATCCGAACCTGGCAGCCACTTGTGGCGGAAAAAATTATAATAATTGAAATCGCGAATAGCTGTCGTTTTCCGGGGAGTTACTGTACGCACGACTCGACTCGTATAGACAACTTCCCGTCAAATTTACGTGAGCTAAAGAAGAATATTCGACTAGAATGAGTCAACCACGCAAACTCAATAGTCGTTCAAGAGAATGTACCTATGTTCTTTTGAAGTTTGATGTAACTGTTCTTTTGAAGCTTGATGTAACTTTCAATTGCTAAGACCGATTTGAATTCTGTTGAAAGTGTTTGCTAGCACTATAGGGGAGCGCACAGTCGAATGAAGATCGCTCGCTGCGAGTGATTACCTTCATGCAGCAACATAGCTGGCAGTCAGTTTCTGGATGGGTGGCTCACACCATATCTACATTTCAACTAGAAAATAGGTTGATTAAGAGGAATAGGCTTAGAGTTGTCAAGTCATGAGTTAACCCTTTGGGTCTTTGATCGTTGAAACCCTCTAATAAGCTTTTTTCGGAGGGAACTTTTTTTTATTAACTGCACGATTACAGCAATCTGTCTATTCAGACAATAAGCGTTTGTTTAGACAAAGATGAACTGACCTGTACAGTACATTCCAGTAAACGTACTGCATTACAAATTGATTCAATAAACATATCGAACACAAATATATCAATCTAATGGGTATTATTATATATACAGTATCACAGAACATTATCACAGATAGAGCATTCTCAATCACGACTGGTTAAATCTGTCCACCAGATCACTTGGTTTAAATCTTTTGAGTCTGCGAGTTCCGTTACTTCTATTAAAAAGTTTATTGGCGTGTGTGTTCGGATGTGCTGCCATTCTTTCTCGATATTTCACGCTGTGGTTCTTGATTTCTTCTTTGATGGACGGGATTGGAATGTCTTGTTGGATGATCCTCTTGGGCATGTATCTTGGAGCGTCGACTACCACTCGCAAAATCTTGTTCTGGAACCTCTGGAGTTCTGGAAAATTTCCAGATTGGATTCGGCAGCAGATCCCCACAGTTGTATACCGTAGGTCCATATTGGCTTGATTATGTTCTTGTAAAGCAAGATTTTGTTTGCAATTGACACCTGTGACCTTCTACCCATCAACCAGTACATCTGACGGAACTTGAGACCAAGCTGTTTTCTCTTCGTGAAAATGTGTTTCTTCCATGTGAGTCTCCGGTCCAAATGCATGCCCAAATATTTTGCGTCGTCTGTCTGTGGTATTAGTGCGTCGTTTAGCTTCACTGGTGGGCACGTCTCTTGTCTCGCAGTGAATGTGACATGAACCTACTTGGACCTGTTGACACTGATTCGCCACTTTCTTAACCATTTCTCGATCTTGTTAAAGTTCATTTGTAGGTTTCTTGATGCTGACACTGGATCCACGTGTGAAGCGAGCACGGCGGTGTCGTCAGCAAATGTCGCTGTCATTGTCGTTCTTGTGGTCGACAGGTCAGCAGTGAAAAGTAAGTATAGAATCGGTCCCAGGACTCTGCCCTGAGGAACGCCCGCATTGATGGGGTAAAGTCTGGTGTACTCGTCTCCTTGTTTGACGTAGAAGTATCTGTTGGATAGGTATGATTTCAATATCAAATAGTAGGGAGCCGGCAGGGTCTTCTTAAGCTTGTACATCAAATCAGTATGCCAGACCTTGTCAGAAGCCTGGCTCACGTCTAAAAACACGGCTGAGCAGTACCTCTTGTGTTCTAGATCTTGATTTATTTGGTTGACGACTCGATGGACTTGCTCTATCGTACCATGTTTGCATCTGAAGCCAAACTGATGATCGGGCAAAAGTTTTCGCTCCTCGATGACGGGGTTTAATCTCTTCTGCAGAAGTTTTTCGAAGGCTTTGGACAGTACTGGTAGAAGGCTGATAGGTCTGTATGATTTAATGTCTTCTGGTTTTTTCCCCGATTTGGGTATCATAACAACTTCTGCAACTTTCCACTGACTGGGGAAATGACAGGTTCGAATGATGGCGTTGAATATATGCGTTATTGCCCGGAAGCATCCGTTCGTGGCTTCTTGCAACTTTCTGCCAGTTCGAAACCAGGCGCTTTTGTTGATTTGATTTGTTTTTGTATTGCTGTTTCTATTTCCGAGACAGTGAATTTTTTGATTGGTAGGTCCATTTGTAGAGATTCTGTAAGGAAATTTTCAATTTCGCCTTCTTCATTGGTCTCAGCTGACGGGTTAGCTGGTTAGGTTCAAATGTGTCAACAAGATGTTCCGCGAAGGCGTAGGTATGCTTTGTCTTTGTTGCTTCTTGCCCATTTGTTATTTTTATCTTTCACTAGTGGATATGTTTGCTGTGGTCTTTTCATTTTCCTGGTGGCTTTCCACAGTGAATAATCCGTCGCTTCCGTTCCGTCTAGGTTTGTAAGGTAATTTTGAATTATCTGGTTTTTTGATTCAGAGAGTAGTTCCTTCAGTTCCTTGGTGACTTTATTCAGTTTAGTTTTATTTGTCTCACATCTTCTTCGTTGCCATTGTTTCCTGATTTTCCTTTTTTCCATTATTTTCTGTTTTAACGTGGGAGGGAACTTTAGTTCGAATCATGTAGCAGATAGCTCCAAATGACTTTGGCTTTTTCAGGCTTGTGTGGGAGACTTTCTCGCGTTTTTCTTTCCTAATCGCTCAATTTCCGCACTTATTACTATCGCGTAGCTCGATCCACACCAAATACAACAATCACTAAATACTAAACAAATTAAATAAAATACAACAATAATAGAAGGAACGCTAAATAAGGCGTCGTTCTACACCCTCTACCCTTAGCATTCCACCGCCAACCAACTTCGCGTTCTTCTCGACTTCTTCGCTGGGGTCTTGCATCCCCACTCCCAATTTCAACAGCTGAAGCTACGCTTTCATGTTTAATCAACTATTTCACTTTCGAGGAAGGGCAATCGCCACAATATGAACCCTAAATTTTAAACACGGGTCAGCGCAGGAAGGAGTTATCACAGCAAAACCAAGAAGGTCATTTTTGTGATCACCCTGTAAATAAAGAACTTTGGGAAAAAATTAACACCATTCTGTGTTTTGAGAACCATCTCTACATCTTTGTGGTTGAAATTCAAGATTTTTTTTCAAGCAGGACTTGTTGGTCGTTTACAAATTTTGCACTGTTAACTTCAACTCCTGTACAGACTGCATGTGAAGTATCAAGTGTTTTGCAAAACACGGACTGACAGCTGAAAGATAGTGCTAAAGCTTGTGCTGAAGTACGTTCAACCCTAGTAGTGTGATTCTAGTTGACTGGGAGTTTCTCCGCATGTCAAATTTGCAAAAACAAAAGTGCAAAATATTGAGAAGCATCCTGTGCCTTTAGTCTCCGCATTTTCTTCGTAGGGTTGGAATGACGTAGGCTTCCACGGCTCTAACCAGATCCCGACTCCAAACATAGATGCACTAGCCTACTCTGGACTGATCCTGAACAACTACTACGTAAACCCAATCTGCACTCCTTCCAGAAGTGCGCTTATGACCGGAAAGTACCCCATCCACACTGGAATGCAGCACACTGTACTTTTTGGCGCAGAAGCCCGAGGTTTACCTTTGACCGAAAAACTGCTACCTCAATACCTCAAAGAGCTGGGTTACACCAACAGACTAGTTGGCAAGTGGCACTTGGGATCGTACAAAAAAGAATACACGCCAACTTATCGGGGATTCGATTCGCACTTGGGATACTGGACGGGCCACCAAGACCAAAACGATCACAGCGCCATGGAAAGCCCCGGATGGGGTCTCGATATGAGACGGAACATGGACGTGGCCTACGACCTCCATGGACAGTATTCCACCGATGTCTTCACCAAAGAAGCAGTCAGGTTGATACAGGAACAGAATAAAACGAAACCGCTCTTCTTGTATTTGGCACATGCTGCTGTTCACTCTGGGAATCCTTACAACCCACTGATGGCACCTGATGATACCGTCCAAAAGTTTTCTTATATCAAGAACTACACTAGGCAGCGATTTGCTGGTGACATTATCTGATTTTATTGTTGGAGAAACTGACTCGTGTTTTGCAGCAATGCTTTCTAAGCTTGACGACTCGGTCGGTGAGGTTGTCAAAGCTTTGAACAACGAAGGTATGCTCGAAAACAGCGTTATAATCTTCAGCACAGATAATGGCGGACCTGCAGCCGGTTTCAACTTGAATGCTGCTTCAAATTTTCCGCTAAGAGGTGTAAAGAATACGCTTTGGGAAGGCGGAGTCAGAGGGGCAGGCCTTTTGTGGAGTCCTTTGATTAAAAAACCTTCGAGAGTGGCTAAACAATTTATGCACATAGTGGATTGGTTGCCAACGCTTTTAGCTGCAGCTGGTGGAGATCCAAGGTAGGGACTTAATATCATTCAGGACACTGTTCATTCTAATTTCATTCACACACAAGGATTGTGAAATAACCATTATTCAAATTTTAAGCTCATTGAAAGATTTGGATGGAGTAAACCTCTGGCCAGCGCTGTCCGAAGACACAGAATCAGGCAGGAAAGAAATCCTTCACAACATAGATGACGACTACGGGAATGCTGCTCTTCAAATGGGTCCTTGGAAAATACTCAAAGGTTGGTTCCGTACCTACTCTTTCAACGTTTTAGAATGTTGAGAAATTTTTTGTTTCAGGAACCACTTACAACGGTGTTTGGGACAGCTGGTATGGTCCGTCAGGTCGAAGCGGTGCTTATAATATCGAATTGATTCAGAGTTGTCCGGTGGGTCAGACGTTGAAAGCCATAAATCGTACTGTGGAACCGAAAGAGATTTTGGTATTGAGGAATATGGCAACTGTGAATTGCACTCGAGGAAAGGATCTGTTGAAGTGTAATCCTGCACAGAATGCTTGTTTGTTTAATGTGCTGGAAGATCCTTGTGAAACGAACAACCTAGCAAAAACGTGAGTGTTAACTTTTGAACAATGTGGTTGGAGAGGGCGTGGCGTGTAATTTTGTGACCAACTAACAGGCAGCCCATGGGCTGGTAAAATGGTAACACTTTCTTGCTCTAATGCTAAAACGTGACATGACTGAAGTAGAAATGACCTGTAGGTTTTCAGTAAAAGTCAACCGCGCTGAGAAATGCAATATGGCGAAACATTGGTGTCCGCGAATCATGTTCGCCTCTAGCAGCAAACTACATGTAAACAATAGCACCGTAGCATCGTTTATTCGGAAGTCTATTAAAATTTTCTGTGAAAGATAGATAGGTTAACGTCTAGGTTGCTCTTCCCCATGACAATTCAGTTCTCAAGTCGTAAGCAATAATAACCAATTAAGTCACTGGTCGTTACCATTGGATATATCTTTCGCTATTAGTCACTATTGGTTTACAACCGCGATTTACGATCCACAACTTGCACCAATTGATAAACTGGTTTGCAACTGAGGATCTTATTGGTAACGATAGGCATGTCACTGAGTAAGGTATGGTCAGTTGAAGTTGTTTAAATAACGCGAATGCTTAATGTTGTAAAGGTTGCAATGACTGCAAACTGCAATTATAAAGACTGATTAGTTGACGTAAAATCTCATGGTGGAAAAATTGCAGTTGAATACTGCCATGTAATGGTTATACTGCCTTAACTGTTGTTAGTTGGAAACGGTGCACATGTCAATCAACGAGATCTGATCAGTTCATCAAAGAGGACGGATAGCTGGCTCATAGTGTCATAGTATAGCGGCTGCAATCGAAACCTGCCGATAATAGTGCTTCGTAATTTCGTGCTGTAATTTCGTACCAGCGAAGCATTGTGGATATCGATGAGCTTGCAATGGATGATCATCAGGATAAAGAGTCCTGCTCAAAAATGGCTAGTGGTGGACTGCCGTGAGTGCCGTGGAGGGTATTTTTGAGTCCCCATTATGTGGGCGATTTTAGGCAACTTCAATTCAAACGAAAAAACTTGATGGTTATGAATGGGACCTTGCACTGCCACTTTCAGACACCGAGGGCGCCACAACCGTTGGAGGCAAATTCGACAATTCTGTCGGCGTTGACGCTTCAATGACCGGCGTCCGTCATTTCATGTCTTGATTTGAAATTTGGATAACCTCGGTTTCTTGCTTGACGACGCATCCAGTCACTCTCAGTTACTGGTCAAACTACTTAAACTCCCGTGTTTTCCCGTCGTTTAGGGCCACTTCATCGAAGTGGGCGCCCCATACAGTAGTGGCGACCTCACGTTGAGTTTTTCAATAGACCTATTTCTTATGGGGAACAGAGACGTTCAGACAAGGATGAATAATTTTAAGCCACACCCCCTGGCCAATTAAACGCCTTTTATTATTAGGCGCGAAATTCGAGGAAGGCGATACTGTCACAATAAATTAGAATTGTCACTGTCACTATGACTGTAACATGTGTCGTGTCGCTGAACTGATTGAATAATTCGAAAAATGCGCGTATGTAATGTGGAAAGTTGTCCGCACAAAGTCCAAGACAGCATTTCCCCCGAATGTTGCATTCCACGGTTTTCCTGCTGACGAAAATAAGCGAAATAAATGGATGGCCGCCACTGGAAGACACGATGCCGGCATCAGGAAGAATTTAAAGGCTAACGAAACAACTTCAGCTGTTTTACAAGTTGTACTTGCAAGGCCAAAAAGGGGGCGTCCAAATCACCGTTCAAAGTGCTGGGAATGCTAGGTACCTTACTCCGATTACTGTAACTTTACAACAAAACCTCAATATTTTGCTTCAATCTTAGGTGTCTCACGGGGCACTTCAGAGCGGAAGATTTCTATTCATCAGTGATTAATTATTTGTACAAAGAAGACACTGAAAACAAATGCTGTTCCGAACATTTTCTTGAGGAGCTTGTTCCTTTTTCTGGCTCCTGTAGCACTTCACTTCCACCTTCAGGTTATTCACAAGTGGGTACCTACGTCTTCAAAATACCCTTCCGCACTATACTTCAACCCCTTATCACGCTGGTTCCCCGTCATGTGATGCTTACACTTTACACTTATAAACAAGTGAAGCGTTGTCGAGTCTGTAGGTTTGTATCGTGGCAAGACTTTTGCTCCATATTTTGGTTCTGCTCTACTGACAACTGATGACAAATTGTAACATATCGTTGTCAGGGGTAATGAGAAATAGAAAGTCACTGACACTGACATAGTTGCTACGGGAGAATGTGAGGCAAATCCCGCCAATGAGCGGAGATAGGAGGCAAAATGGGCGTGAAAAAGAAATAGGTCCATTGCAAGGCCCCATTAAAGTGAGTTGAAATTCGTTTCAGGTATCCGGAGATTCTGAAAAGTTTGGAACTTACATTGTCAGCGTATAACTCCACGGCAATACCCGCTGGTAACCTACCGTTAGATCCAAGAGGCAACCCAAAATACTGGAACTACACTTGGACGAATTTTGGAGACTATGACTTTGCCACCAAACGTATCATTATTACAGAGTAGTTGGTGCAAAAAGAAACAATATAAGATTTTAACAGATGACAACATTTTTCTACTTTTCACTGAGAAATGTTCACTAAATTATAATAGGTAGGTACTAACGTGGCCCCTTAAATCAGAACGATTTTTTACGCATTAACAGGATATCTGCGAAATCACAGGGCGTCGACATGGCTTTTAGTGCCAATGTTAACAGTGATACAGCTTTGCTGGAAAGTCATTAGCTTCCTTGCAGTTCTCAGGGTTGTAAGGAAGTTAGTTTCTTCTCCAGCTGTTTTTGGTGTGGCAAACGGGTGGTCCACAGTGAATAATAATGTGAAATTTTGAAGAACCCGCCGTTTGAATTTACTTCAAAAGAACTCCTATAATAGTAAATTTAAAAAGTAGCAAAGTCGCCACGGGCGTTTCATCTCAAAATATTCTCATTAAGTATGACATTTCATTCAACATTAATGCTTCCCATTATGGTTTAAATAAGTTCAATTCTCAACACGCACTTTTTTAGAAACCCTCTTCATTCATTGGTGTTTCCAAGAAAGCCAGAATGGGACAATCTGACAACCTAAGATTATTATCTCATATTTTATCTGCAATAATGATAAAATGAATGGCGAAAATCTTATAGCGGGAAATAGTGAAATTCCAAAATTTAAAATAATCACACTACAAGTTCCATTTCACTTTTGATTAATACTTTTACGCCATCATAACTACTTGATTGTTATTTCTATCATAACAACGCTGATACAAGACACGTTATCCAACAAATACCCTACCTGATAACGATTGTTTTTCATAACGACGGGCCGTTATTTTCCAAAAGGCCCGCCGCAAACTCAGCAAGTCGCGTAATCATAGTAGAGTTTGCGATTATTGTTTAAAACAAACTATATTATGGTAGGTACTTGAAAATCTGCCGAGTAGGACCGTCGGGGCTCCAGCCACTTCCAATTTTTGTCTCGTTTTAATTTATTAACACGTTGAGTGCCATGTGACTTGCGGCGTCTCACGCCGGCGCGTTTCCGCTGGTGCCGCGCTGCATTTTTTTGAAAGGGTCGTTAGGAAGTGCAAGCTCTTTCCCACCATTCCATGCAGTAATTAATTTTTTGAAGTACACCATACCGTTTTATTTGTGTTAATGGTTCCAGAAATCGAAAAAAAAGCCGTGACCCTCCTGGCAGGTCACGTGGCACTGGGGGAATGCAATTTTTTTTTGTTGGAAATATCACGTTTTATGCATGGGTAAGTCTTCCACAATAATTCTGAGTGAGAATATGGACCTCATGTTACCGGCAAAAGTGTAACTCGGATGCTACGAAATTTCGAAATTTCACTTTCAATAAATCTTTTTGGTGACGAACAGTTACCCTGCATTCATTCAGTAGTGTTACTATTACTGAACTATATCTTACATTTTTTATATCAGTTTGTATTTATTTCTTTGCTTATACAGGGTGAGCCATTATGCCTATATGGGAGACCTCGACTGCACCTACGCGGTTTGATACTAAAGTGAACTAGAGGTCATTATAAATGATGGGTCGAAGTGCATTTTTCAAATTTTCTTGCCTTATACAGGGTGCCCCATTTTTACAGAGCAGCCTATAACTTGATTTTTTCAAGTAGCACCACTTGTATGCAGGTGTCTCAGAGAAGTAGAATCCCCTCCATAATTTTTCTCTGGCACTTTTTTTTGACTGATGACACCTTTTTTGACATTTTTTTGACAACGTTTATTTCAATCGCCGCAATTGAATTGAATATTTTTCTCCACAAGGTTAATTCTTTTGTTTCTGTCATTATCATGTGTTAAATTTGATATTCGCAGAAGATCTCAATGAGAAATTTGTGATATCTCAACGACATGCATCCGAACAAAAGCCCGTATATCAAACCTCAAAGCGTTGTAGGCAAAATCTGCTTGTCATAGGGAAGTGTAAATTTTTCCTTGACATTTTTTCAGAAAATTCCGTCAAATTGTGTATCTATTTTGACCATTGTGGATCTGATGGTGATCTTAGTTCTTCCTTATTATATTTGTTACGGATGTCAATTTTTTTGACATTCTTGATACACTTTGCAGTACTGATTTCGTTGAGAGTTTCTCAGCTGATGCAAAATATTATTGTCTGAAACTTTCATTCAAAGGGACATTTCGGTGCACCCAAGCGACCTACGTCATCGCACGCAATCTTACGTCATTCCACGTTACATTTCCACTGGGGAGATTGCGTGCACACGTCCGTACGACGGCGACGTAACGTAACTTTCAACGTGAAAATAGACGAGTTTGTTGTTTGGAATTCCTTAGTTACAGGGGAATTTTCACGTTCTACGTCGCGTTACGTCGTACGTTGCGTGAAATCGCAAACTCCCTATTAGGATATCCTACGTATAATCCTACCGCCGTTCGTTGCAATCTCGTGTGATCGTAAGCCAATAACCCCAGGAGATATCGAACGTTATCTCTCGTGATCCCACGCTCGACAACTTATCACGCTAGATACCCGACGCGATATCACGCCATATCACACAAGACCTTATACCTCGCCTCACACGATCTTACGCTATATTTCGACGCAATTCCCCGCCATCGTCCCAAGGGATCGCACGCCTGTATCGCAAGCCTTTTCACGCCATCCAAAGCAAATGATACGTACGTCATCCTATGTATTCTCACGTCATGATAACACACGATCGTACGTCATTCCACGTAAACTCACTATATGAAAACGCCAACTAACGCCACTATCATACGCAATCTCAAGCTAATGTGCCACGCTATCTCACGCCATTTTCATAAGCAATCTTGCACGCTAATGTACCACGTTATCTCACGCCATCTCACGCGATATTACCCATCTACTCAAGTGATCCTCCGTCAATATTCCATGCGATCTCGCTCTATTTCATATCATCAGTCCCAAGCGATGATATGCAATCCCACGCTTCTTTTCCCATGGTTGCACGGCATTATCATTATCCCCCCCCCACGGGTTGTCTTACCATTTCGCCTACCCTATGCGATCCCACGCTTATATTCCACACGATTCTATGGCATGAACCCACGCATTCTTATATTATTTCACGTTACCGAACTTGATCAAATGCTGATCGTAAGGAATTATCTCACGTGATCCCACACTATCACGCAAACCCACCCTATGCTCCCACACGTAATCATGCTATCATCCCACGCGATGACAAGTCAATTTACGTTATCCCACGTGATCATATGCTATGCTATGACTGCTACGTGATAATCACGATATTAAACGTGATCACGTAATCCCTCACTATCTGATGCAATCCCATCCTATCACCTCAAGCAATTCTATGCCATATCTCGCGCATTCTAACTGCATCCTGAAAATTTCATTGGCAGTCGACGAAATTATGGTGCCTCCCATGGCCGACTTGAATTTCGGCAAATTACATCCACTAAAAGACACAACTATAATCAATTTCAAGACTCACTTTATTGGAGCAAGCTGTAGAAAATATTTAGTGTTAACACGAATGGTACGGTGCTAACTAGATTTTGACGTCTTAATAGATGTGCCAAGTATAATGTGACAGTTGTCATCGAGGTTGTCATCGTCATGCACGCGATGCACCTCCAGTGGCAATTTCTGAGGCTAATCAGCGAAAGTAGGGAAACGTGAGCCCCCCTACAGTGGAAGTCGCTGTGGTCGACAAGAGACATCGTCTGTACCATGGTTGGTGGTTCCCCACTGACCCTACTGGTGAGCAGTGGTCACTGAAGAAAAATATGTCAAGCGACCAAGCGCGGCAGTACTAAAAGAAATGGAATGAAAATCACTGAGTAGTGAGGACTTACTGGAAGCCACCGAGCCACTAAGTAAGCTAGAAAGCTTACTCTAGCTTTCACCTATTGAAAAAGCAAACATGGACGAAGAAGAAGATGCATAGATATAGGAAATGGACAAGTGGCCAACACATTGCATTTACTCATGCGCGTCTTGTCTCGCACAATCCAACCCCATAGATTATTGTTCATCTAAGGAAGTTTTCTCAGATTCACAGAAGCCACTGGACAGTGGACATTTTACTGTGTTCCATATAGTACTACCGCGCTTGGCCGCTTGGCCATCATTCTCTTCAGTGACCACCGCTCACCTAGCACCGTCAGCGAGGAGCCGCCAATCTTGGGGGATCACGTTTCCCTACTTTCGTGGCGTACTCTTGGAGATTTCCACTAGCGGATGCATCGCGCGTCCAGATGACGGTGACAACTGTCACATTATAGTATGTATAATCATTATACATACAGGGTGATTTAAAAGTGTTGAACCACCTTGAAGGTGCGTGATATGGAAGTGTAGAAGAGTGCTGGAAAGTTGCTAAAACATTTCTGTTTTTTAATTTTGAAGTTATGGAGGCACAATAGTTGGTCCTTCGATCGCTTTTATTTTCGTTGTTCCAAAAGATTTTAGTGAACTGTTCATGGAAAAAGAATGAGTACAAAAAATCAACCTCTGAATCTGCAAAGAATTTTTGTTTTCTATACAGGGTGGATCATGAATCCTGAAAATTATTTTTTCGTAAAAGTACTTGCAAACAGCCACATTGGTCCCATAACCTAAGTAGAGCACAATAAAACTATAAAACACAATTCATTTCAATAGAATTCTGTAGCTTCTTCTTTTTTAGGAAAACAAAATTTTTGTAGTTTATGATCCACCCTGGTATAGAAAATAGAAATTCAATATAGAATCAGAGGTTGATTTTTTGTGCTCATTATTTTTCCATGAACAGTTTACTAAAATCTTTTGAAACAACGGAAATAGAAGCAATCGAAGGACCAACTTTTGTTTCTCTATAACTTCAGAATTATTTAGAAGACAGAATTGTTTTAACATAACCCTCTATACCATAGACTCTATACACATTCTATTTTCAGTATAATGACTTTTTGGAGCAAAAATAAAGTGACAAGCTGGGGGGCTACGGCTGATGGCACCTGCAAAGTTTTGGAGCGAAACTATAAGCGGCCATCGGCCGTATTTTCCCAACGCTGCTCCAGCTTGTAACTTTATTTTTGCTCCAAAAAGTCATTCTACTGAAAATGGAAAGTATATGGGATATAGCACATCTATCAAGGCGTCAGAATCAAGTTAGCATCGTAGCATTTGTGTCAACTCAGCACATTTTTTCCATAGCTTGCTCTAATGAAGGAAGCCGTGAAACTGATTACGTCACTAGATTTCGCCTACCAAAATGGTCTTTGCATGCATTTTATTTTACGACGATTCTGTAAAAAGCATAGGATTTTTGTTTGTCACCATCATTTTGTTGTGGATAGGTGATGCCAATAAAATTAAAAAATTTTGACTTGTTTTTTGAGTTGAATTTTTCAAAAATTAACACTTCAAGGAATAAAAGGATTTCGATCATTATCATTGGCAATTTTTTGACAGGTGACAACTCTGATGACAAGTTTCAAATTGTTTGACTTTTTTCACGCCAATGACAACAATCCGTATTTTCTCAGGTTAATATATACTTTTTTGCTTCTGTTATTCATCTCTTGTTGTCGTGGTTAGGTATGCAGGTGAAAGAGTGCATTGTTAGGAAAACATGTTAACACTGACAGATCCGCAATAGCGCAACTTCAGTCAAAATGTTCACAGCTCTCTCCTTGGAGAACGTTCAGAAATTAGTAGGTCGCGGAACAGTGACACATTTCTTTATTGAAAAATTTGAATAAATTAGTGAACAGCACTGTATGTTCCGCGCTAATCTCCCACTGGGAAATTTTTTTCTCTGCTCATGTAGTGTAAACAAGGCGTACTCAGACTCTGCCCGTTCGTGTTTATGCATCCGAAGTGACATTTTCACTGACAGTTACCCTGTGCGTTTATACAAAGTTCTGAACCTAGTCCGAAAGCAATTTTCGGGAAGAATCGATGACCCTTCTGAATTATTATAAGAATGAAAGGATAATGATAGTAACACAAAGTATGTTATCAAACGGAGAAAAATACGTAGTTTTCATTGCCCGGAATAAAAAAAATGCAAAAAAAATGAAAAATGTGTCACCTCAACTGCACATTTGATATGTGGGTATCGGGGATTTTACCCTTTTTCAAAATAATATCATTCGATTTCGTTTCCACGGTTCTTTAGTAGATAGGTACATCTTTCAGCAATCTCCCCTGTTGGTAATTTTTTTAACCCAATTACATTCTTTACAGGGTGTAATGTGAAGCATTGCAAAATTGTGCTTAGCTCAACAGATCCCCGTTTTAGTAGGAAAAATATTTTTTTTTTTTGTAAAAGTTGCAATTCAGTAATTATTTTGGTCGTCGCGTCGATAAAATCTAATTTTTGTTGATAAGAACCTGTAATTTTGCATGCTTCTTGCTTGAACAGTTGATAACATCCGCGCCCTCTGGAACCCTATTTTACTTTCTTGGTTGTCATTCTCGAATGAAAAAGAAAATCTTGTGAATGCGCATGAAAATTGTTTTTGGAGTTTGACGAATATATCCATTCTTTAGTCTCCCAGAAGATTTATTTAGACCATCTCATGTCTGTCTGTTTGTCTGTGTTTCTATCTCTGTGTAATCGTTGATGAAACTCCCAAACGGTAGACCCGATTCAGCTGAAATTTGATATGCGCGAATGGTCAAGGTGTCCAATGAGCTTCTTAGATTTTGGCTGGAATCCGCCTCCAGAAAGCACTACATTTGCACCGTATCAATATCGGAATTTTTGATGTACGGATCTGAGATCAAATTTTTAGATTCTTTGTTAGTCCAAACACCCATTTTGAAATTTTGGTCTGCATATGTCTCAAAAATGAAAATATAGGTTCCATTTCTTATTTTTCAAAAATCTCTGCTTTGACTCTTCTTTCAAGCCCTGATGGGTGAACCATTACAGATACGAACAAGTAGTGATCACTTCTAAAGTCAGCTTTCACGGACTTTATTGCAAAAAATTGTATAACAATACCTACATACTGCCTTTTTTTACTCGCCCGTTTCTGTAATGGTTCAACACGAACTTGGAAAATAAACACAGATTTTTGGAAAACAAGAAATTGAAGCTATAATTGTGAGACATCTTCAAATCAAAATGTTGGAATGTGTTTCTCAACTAACGGAGGATCAGCAAAGATATCTACATTGAGGTTCATATGTCAAAAATTCCAAAATTGAGACGGTGCGAGTCCCTGGAGGCGAATTTCAACTGAAATCTGTTTCAAGTTCATTGGACGCCTAAATTACACAGAAACAGGAATACAGACAGACAGACAGACAGACTTAAATGTGGAAATTGGAATCGGTTGTGTCAGTTTAATATCATTTTGAGAAAAGGGTAAAATTTTCGATACCGACATTTCAAATATTGAGCAGTTTATATTATAAAATTAGAGGACTATGAAAATATTGACACTGACAGATGCGCAATAATCAAGATTGTTACACCCCTTGAGGGAATTTTTTGAAAAACTGCAATAGGAAAAAATATAGCCAATTCCATCTGTACTATTACAACAAAAAGGTAATGACAGGAACAAAAATTGTATGCTACCACAGGGATAAAAATACGTAGTCTTCATTGCTGCGAATTGAAAAAAAAAAAGTTCAAAAAAATGTCAAAAACTCGTCATTTGCCAGAAAAATGAAGGAGCAAAAAGAAATTATTGACACTGACAGCTCCGCAATAGCCAAAATCGTTATACCCTTTCAAAGAATTTTCTGAAAAAGTGCCACGGAAAAAAAAATATATAGGTGTTTCCACTTCTCTGTTACACCCTGTAGGAATGCGAAGACTGGGAATGTGTAATGCATGAATAAATTATGGAGTTTCTAGAAGCTCATGCAAGCATCAATACCAATATCAAGCTTTATTTTAATTTTATATCACCAGTTGAAATTTTGCGGCAGTGTCCCGCCAGGCGTGTCACGTGGCGCACTGGGACAAGAAAATTTTTGTGTCCCGCCGCGTCTCACATGGCACTACAGGAAACATCTCGATTTTTTAGCCTGGCGCTCAACGTGTTAAGAAACCACCAAAAATCAACGAGGAAAATTTGAATCCACAAAAAAAAGTTCCAAGTACTATACTCTATCGAACTAAATCCTTTTCAATCATCACGAATATCGTCACGAGAGCTTGTTTTTCATACACAATAAGCGCCTGGACTATGCAGGGTTAGTAGTGGCATCATTTTCAAAAAAAAAAGAAGTTGCGACAACTTTTAGTTGGTTTGGAGTGTGATGACAAGACTGACAGACAAATGGGATGTGGTTATGGTTGATAGAGCGTGCAAAAAAGTTCCTTTCAGTCTTTGTAAAATTTTAAACAGGTAATGAGCGATGAGCAATGAACACGATCGACCTTGATAAAAAAAATGACTTCCCTCATTTCGCCACCAATTTCAAGGATAATTCAATTTGGTCGTCCATTAATAAAACCGCCCCCACAGCCTCGGCTTCCGTGCAGTCCGCAGGCGCCAACTCGACAATCGATCTTGAAGGACTGGTTCTCCCATGTCGCGACACCCCATGCTGTTTGCGTTTCAATAATCCTTGAATGTGTTTTCACAGCCGTTAAGTTTAGTAATAAAAAATTCAGTTTTATTCTTAAATGGTGCTAAAGTAGTTGTCGCAATCAAGTCACAAAGTCGAATATTGTAATTATGGCGTTCGCTAACAATCCCGCGTTGAAAACCCCCACGGCCCTCGAGCAGCTGCTGGAGGAAATCAATTTCCAGCGTACAAAAGAAATGCGTCAACTACTGAAAGATGGTTTGTGCCTAGTTATAGACTAATACTATATTATACCAATTTGTGTTTTCTTTGTAGATTCAGGATTTGTTATGTTACAAGGTACAACCTACTGGACGGATTTGTTCGTTAGGCATTTCTTGTTCCAGAATGAATCAAGCATTGACTGTGACGATTTGCTGTTTTTTGTGAGGAAGAAGCACATAAAAGGGTCACCAAGATATCTACCTAAATTTGAGGTATTTATCTACTTCCAGAATGTCATCATTGCAGACTGGCTGGACATACCCACCTATGTACCCATACCCACCCGCCCATAGACAACATACCCACCACGTAAATTCAGTTCCCCTTTTTTTAGCTGATCATGCGCTCTCACGTAGTGGGATGCGGTGGATACCTTTTTATCAAATTTGAACAAAATATAACCATACTTGGCTCCAAAGCTCCAATTAGAGTCTTGAGGGCTTAATATTCAAATTTTGCAAAATTGAATGAAGGAGAGGTCTTCGATCATTACGTACCGCAGTATGTCTAGGGCTCCTTCTGCGGTTTTACCATCTATCCTCCACGTTTTAAACACTTTTGATTTTTTTGCTTTTATATTATCTGCCCCGACATCTGCTTAATCCACTTTTCAATTTTAGCATTCATACAATACCATCCTCCATGCATTTCAAGAGCGTTTTGCTAGAGCTTAATTCAATAAAATTGCACCTCGCAATACCACGTCTACGCATAAACTATAATGGACTTTGTCTCAAAGAATAATGGGCATGCTTTGTTCCAGACTGAAGTGGATGTGTTTCGGAAAGACAGCAGGAAGCTCCCGATCGGTGATCCAGACATTGACTGGGAGGAGACGGTCTACTTGAACTTGATAATTCATCAGTTTGAGTACACTTTAACCTTGGCCATCTGTACGAGGACCAGTCCGAAGGAATTACAAGTGCTGAAGAGACACTCGCAAAAAGTCTACGCGTCTCCCAGTAGGAGAAGAATGGACACTAAAGGAGAAGTGGAGGAGATTACGTATCCTCATATTTGTTTTATGGTAGATAATTTCGACGAAGTCTTCCACGATATTTTGGTGAGAGATGGCGAGATGGTTTGCGTAGAGCTGGTGGCGGCCGACCGGACGGGATTGGTGCAAGGGGTCATCTTCCTGGGGTCGATCCGGTACGACGCGCTCAAGAAAGTATACGATGCTAGGGTACGTATACTGTACACCTGGCCTGTATATTACCCGGAATTGCTTGATCAAAATTCAAAACCAATAAACTCCTTATTTCGAATGTTAGCTGAATTTAAATAAGTCCCGCAACTGTTTCCACAGCAATCCAGCTTGAGCACAAAAATGGCGCAGCGGATGACTTTCGGCCTGTTCTCGAACTCGAACGCTCAGCGGTGCGAATTCGTCCGGATGAAAGGACCCCAAGGCAAAGGCCACGCCGAAATGGCCGTAACCAAACCAAAAGGTTCCGGAGTGGAAACGCCCACATCAGAGCCAGGGTACTGCGCCACGGACATGTGGGACTCCGATTGGGACGAGGACCCCGAGGACTTCTACAATTACCGCAGCCAGAGACGCCTAAGCGACCCAAGTGCTAACATCAACAATTTTGTCAGAGGCGGTTGGAAATCGAAACTGGACGCCAAATCCAGGTCCGAAAACGAAGGACTGGACTGCATCGACAACGGAGTCAGCGAGATCGAAGCTGGAGACTTGAGAGACGGTAAACTGATCACTTAAGTGGTATATCTATTGTGCGTTCAAAAAACTTCTTCCTTTTCCTGCTTCTTATGTGGAGCTGAAACTCCCGAATCACAACTCCCTTTGTAATGAAAGTTTGTATTTGAACACACACGATATTTAGTACTCACCCACGGTAGTGAATTTGGCTTATATTCTAAATTTAGCTGTTGATTGGAGAGAAGCAGGACTAGAAACATTCGATGAAAATGTCAGCTTTACTAAACAGACAGTAGATTAGACCAGTGCCGCACTAAATGCTAGTTTACCATAATTTTTCTATTGTAGAGTGGTCCGGTCCTGCTTCTACATCCAAATCAGGCTGCTGCGGGTGTTTCCAAAAACGAAAGCGAGGGTCAATCGCCCTAGTGGAAATGTACAATAGAAAGTGCCTGGACCCCGAGAGATGCGCCCAACGGGCCCCTTTGGGTCCGCCAGACAACGCTTGCCAAGTCAAAACGACACAAATTACCAATCTGTTCGAATCGGAATACGAAGTCGGCAAAGAAAAAACTAAAAAACCGCGGAGCAAGAAAAAGAACCAAAAGAAAAAACCAGTCGAAGAAAAACTTACCACGCAAGAATTCGAGTTCGCGGACGATGCCATCAGCCTCAACAGCGATTTCGAAGAGAGACCTTCGAGCAGGAGCTCGGCGTGTAGCATCCAAGATCTGTACATCAACGTCAAAGGGAAGGAAGAACTGCCCAGCGTGCAAGAGATTCGAAAATCAAGCATATCGCCCAGAACAATAGTACCCGACTGTAAAGAAAAGACTGATAAAAGAGAAATCGTGACCAAGTTGAAACACAATAATGTCAACAGAACTTTCAATTTCGATGGGAATTACAATAAGTTATCGATAAAGAGTATCTACAGCTACTGTACCTTGCCCAAGAACTTGACGAGGTTTGTCTACAATAATCACAACAGGGGATGCGGCTACAGGTATATCACGCCACCCAAAAGGGTCACACCTGACGGCACTCACATTTACTATTGGTGTGATTTGAGCAAGAAAGACCGCAATGGTAAGGCTTGACAAAGAAAACAGAACCATTTCATCTCATTTTAGACACTAATTATTATTCTCTATCGTTCATAAAAACTCTTGTTTACCGTATTTTCTCCAACATTCTACGTGTTTTCCAAACAGTTCCCCTCTTGAACGCTGAAGTGTATCGTGCCCTCAAGTTTCTTCAGTTTTCTCTTTCAGCTTCTTTATAAAATTCTTTTATATGCCAACTTGAACTTGAAATGGAAACCGTGAAAGAATAATTGCCTACTGAAGTCAATAACTCTTTGCAATAACATTTTTGTTCTGATCCTTGAAATGTGTTCCAGAATTGGACGATGGAGCGTACAACCCGTTATGGACGATGCGTGGGTTCACACAAACCTTCCATTTCTGGAAAGAAAACAAACGAGCGCAATCTGTCCCACTCAACGCTTTCTTAACATACGTAACGTTACCTTGGTGGACGATCGCTAAAGGTAAGGATTTTCTTTAAATGAACTTTAGCTTAATAATAATAATAGTAGTAAAGTTACCAATAGATCTAGTCCAGGAATTATTAATGAACTCGGTACGCTACAAATAGGTCCAGTTTAGTGCACTTTTGATTGGCGCAATCACATTGTAAGAGATTTGACCCGTTCATCAAGATAATTAAAAAAAAAACTGCTCTTCAAGTTCTTCTAAGGGCCACAACGACGGAAGCACACACTGTATCCATGAGAACTTTTATAAATGTACCTGGATCTGGAGCCAATTTGTCATCTTTATAACTGATGGCCACTTTTCAGGTGAAAAGTTCAATATGGCCAGCCCTGAAGGTGAAGAAATGTTATTGACGTATTTATGGAAATAGTAAGCGTAGAGTTGAACTACATTTCCACCATTTTCCAGTCGGCCGTTATAAATTTTCAAAAAAATTTCTAGCCGTTGCTAGGACCTCCATGTAGAGGGCCTCTCACCCGTGTTTTGACCAGCTCGCTTTTGATGCAGGACTCCACTTGAAATTTCATTCCTGTTGGGGAATCGACTTTTTTTGAAAAATCCGAGAGTAATCGAAAAAAGATTAGAGATTGTTCGTCGTGTAGACCTATTTAATTGCACAATTTTGGGGTGATACAACCGATTTTTACGTTTCTCAAGGTTCAGAATTTGCAGTCTCAAGGAACGTACGACGACGTAACGCATGAGAATTCCCCTGTATAACTAAGGGATTATAATAACAAACTCGTCAATTTTCACGATGCTACCGCTTTTGGTTCTTTAATGCCCGTATTCATAGTCGTTGTCAAGTGTACCTTGTTCAAGTACAACTTTAAATCAAGCTGTAACTCAAGTACGAGTTCTGTTTCATAGAAATAACTTCGGCTTTCCTCGAGGAATACTATTTCACAGGAAAAGCCAAAAATATGTTCATGAAGCAGAAACCGTACTTGAGTTACAGCTTGATGAAAAGTGATACTTGAACAAGGTGCACTTGACAACGACTATAAATACGGGCATTAATACAAATTTTCAATAAAGGTGCGTTCAGTCAGCCTATTTAGCCGCAAGTTTTAATTTTAGTCGTAAGCGCTACATCGCTTATTGGCTGTTCTCAGGAGGCTGGTTCATAAGAGCCAATGGTAGTCGCTGCGCTTGCGACTAAAATTAAAACTTGCGTCTAAATAAGCTGATTGAACGCACCTTAAATCACCTTTACTTTTCACCCCGTATACGCCATCTGCTTAATTGGCTCTACATCCAGGTATGTTTAGGAGTATTGAAAGAACAAGGGTGCCAAGTTTCACGACTATAGTATAACCAAGTGCAAAGCTATTTCACTACAATTTGTCCTAAGTATACCCAAGCTATGAAAGTATGAAAGCAGTTCGTCATTCGCATAATTGATCAGTTTCACGTCCTTTTTCACTTGTGTCGCCCGTCACCGCGATTGATGTCCACGTAATTGTGGGTTTAGTCAGCTTATTTAGCCTTTAGCCGTATATGGTTTTAATTTTAGCCGTTAACATCGCTCATCGGCTTTTGTAGCACAACGCATGACATATAGCCAATGAGCGATGCTGAGCTTACGGGTAAAATTAAAACCAGGGCTAAATAATCTATTTCACGTAACCTCTGCGTAAAGCATATCACATCTTCGTAACTGGCTTAGACGACGCTAGTTTTGTACCAACACAACAAATTTTTTACACAACTTACTCTGCAAGTGGTACAGGTACATAAAAAGTTTCATTTTTGACGCAGATGATGGAAGCCATACATAGATAATTAATAGATATGTTTGTACAATGTACCTATACATTCCCAGACTACCATTATTTTTCTTCTAGATATATTGGATCATCGAGAGGGCCCCATTCTGACATTCTAGTACACACTACAAGACTACAAGAGTACAATTTTATACAGTGGTAGCTAAATTTATTGATCAAGTATTGTTGAAACCGCGCAAGTTCGTTACTGCCAAAAACGTTACATGGATCCAGATGGTAGAAAAGTGAGCTTTTCTTTTGATACCGCCGCAGAGGATGTGGTCATAGTCAAGTCGAGTATCATGACCGGCTGTATCACCGGTGAATTCTGCCAATCTAGTTCGTATATAACGTCATTGGTTCTTATACATAACGCTATAATTTTTTTATTTTCTGTGATTTTGATACGAATTTCCGAGTGAATTTCTCACACAAATTCTATGTTGCAAACCTCGGCATCTTTCGAAAGGTCTGAGATGTGATATTCAATAAATATTAGTAATTTATTATTAATAAATTTACTAACAACAAAAATGGTATGCTGTTTTTATTATTGACCTGGAATAAACTATTTAATAGACGTACTGCGCTTTCTTGATAAGGAACTTTGGGGTCACGGCTTGATAGATACACAAAGGTTATTCCACATGGTGATTACATCTTCAGTTTCTGGTTAGAATTGGCCAGAACATGGAAAAACTTGCATTCCTCTGCATTTTTCTATTCGCCCACCCCTGCTGGGGTTGTTTGAGAGAACCCAGTATATACCACTCCAAAGTGGGCAAGTCTCATGGCGACAATGGTTTCGAAATTAAAATCAACGAAAATCCCGAAAAGTATGTGCCTGGGAAAGTTTACACTTGTAAGTATTGCTACATTTTACTTGGGATGAGGACCTATTTATTTGTTTTGGTGATTCTAGTGTACTTGATGGGATCGAGAAGCTACAACAAAGTTCAACATTTCAAAAGGTTCATGGTGAATGTTGAAGCAACGAATGAGCCAGGGAATTTTTCTCCACAGCGTGTCGGCAGTTTTCAACTTTTTGGTGATTCCCTGTCCAAGTTCAATGAAGAGTGCATAAATACGATTTCGGAAATCAACGATCTGGATAAAACTGAGGTTTATTTCATGTGGACTGCTCCCCCGCCTGGTTCAGGATGTGTCACATTCAAGTAGGTATGCATTTATTGCTGTTCAACGTCAGTCGGAACTTTTTGTTTTTATTGTTGAACTTTACTATAATCTTCTGATACAGAGCAATGGTTTTGGAGGACCCGAATCATTGGTACGCCGACGATGGTGGTTTGAGCAAAACTTTTTGCGAGCAAACTGAAAAGGACATCAAATATGACGAGAACGACTGTTGTGCTTGTGATGAAGCTAAATATAGCGTAAGTTTTCGATAAATTATCCGCTTGTACAGGGTGATTCATCCTCCAGGGATTTCACGTTTTATTCGGAAGTCTTGTTCATGATAGATCGATCAAATTTTTAGAATATGTTTTACCGCGATCACTTTCTTTCAGAAAATTAGAACATTACAAAAAACAGGGTGATTTAAAAGACGGAAAAAAATTAAAACTTACCGTAGGTACATTTTTTCCCACTTTGAATCACTCGGTATTTGATTGAAACGGCTTCCGTTCCAGAAAGGATGTGACCAGCAAAGCTTATCTTGGAAATTTAACTGACCTAGGATAAAAGACTTTCGAATAAAACAAGTTTCCGGAAAATGATCTATGGTATGGAGAATGAATCACCATGCGAATTCTCGTTTTGTTCAATATTTTTTTGTCCCAGATCGGCCAAATTTTTGGAATTGGCTTCGTTATTCACGATCTATCAGACAATGAGGCTTCTTTGAATACAGAGTGTTCCAAACGGCGAGAAAAAATATTTGTTTATAATTTATCTGAAATTATTTCCTGTGCTTTCGAATCACCCTGTATTTGCAACGACCCTATTTGCTACAAGAACGTTATTGGTAAAGCATATCCTGAAATTTTGGTTGATCTACCATATGAAAGGCTTCCGAATAAAACGTGAAATCCGTGGAAGATGAATCACCCTGTACTTTCCGCCGAAAAAAAGGGGATAAAGGTAGGACTTTCTTGATGATGGCAGGTAGCAAGGACATTTTTCAGTGACTGACGAGTGAGGAGTAATCAGTTACAGTTTTTTAAGAACAAAGTACGAAGAAAGAAAGACCAGTCAATCGACAAAAAGGCTTTTAATGAAAGCCGATGAAAGCTTAAATTACTTTAGAACATGTGGTCAGGTTCTTGGGTCAAATGAACTTTATCAAAAAAAAAAACGGATACCTATAATATTATCGTTGTCGATGTCACGTACCTATCTGATTTCTGGTATTTTTTGCATGTCCTTTCTAGAAGATTCTTCATGCCAAACTGGCAGACAAACTGGGAAATGTATAATAAGAATAATGAGAAGATGAGCCATTTTCGATCTATATTTGTCAGATAATAGAGGTATCAGTTGAGCATGGGGAATTGTCGAAGAAGGATATGCGAAAAACATCACGAATCAGCTGCGCCAGTACGTGAGAGCGACTGCACGATATTATTCAGGTGTATAAAGTTTTCACCGAAAAAAAAAGCTGGAAAGAGAGCAGAGGGACTACATTTGGTACCTAACGATTATACCAAGTGAGACTAAGAGCTGGTAATAGTTATTCCTGTACCAAGGCCGTAAAGGTGATCTTTTTTGGTCGAATATGCCATATTGTGAAATGAGGAGTCAGTAAAATTTCAGGCAAAACACTGCCAATGGGCTTTCATAGAATTTTTTGCTCGAAACTTGGTTTAATCTTAAATATATAGGTAGGTACCTACTCGGTGATAGCCCCGTGTTCATGGAATAAATTTGACTACTTTGACAACTTGGTAACATTAAGATGTCATTTTTGAACTACTCCAGTTACACCACCTAGAAAACTTCCACTATTCCCCCCCCCCCCATTGTAACGAGTGATCGAATCAATTTCTCCTCAAGTCGCCTTTGATTCCTGAAAATCTGGCGAAAAACCATGGCTAACGAGGCGATCACGGCCTACCTTGAGGAGAAATTTATTCGATATCAATTCGTATTAGTAGCGATGACATATGTCAGTGACTAAGGTCTGGTCAGTTGGACTTCTTCAGAGAAATGATTAATACGAGGATTAATATGATATTTGTAAGAAAAACTTGAGTTAGGTATCAGATTTTGTCAGATATGATATTTTCAAGAAGGTAAGTATTTGGAAGGACACATCCATCGATCTCGATGTTGATATTGCCAATTATAAAACAGTGGTCATTGATACCGAAACTATTGTGATAAGTCATTGATGCTGGATCTACACTAGGTATGTACTTACCAAGAACAAGGGGTCTCCAAAAAGATGGAATTTTGTGATGTGTGTGTGTGGGTTTTATTAGTAATTGAAGCCGGCCGGTAACTCAGAGGAGTCGTGACGGTGTCCATAACACCAGGTTATAATGGAAGAAATTCAAATTCGGCCGGTGGACTATCTTTTTCTCTGAGCGTTGAATTGCTAAAAACCTAGAAACCAAATTATTGTACCTACATTTTAATAGTTACTGTAAAAATTGGAATAAAGAGGCCCTCCTGGCCTTGCTTTTTGCCCAATGATTTCTGTATTAGAATGAGTCAAGGAATCTACTTATTGACAGGAACTTCACAAGTCGTGAATCACCCTGTAATTGGTACCTACTTACAGCACCATCAGTGACGAATGTCTAGGTCTTTTGGCGTTGATCAGAGAAGCATCAGTGTGGTGACGAAATATAAGTTTCATTTTATTATTCAAAAAAATGCCGAATTATTCGCCCAAGCAGCATTTGGCGGCCACCGACTGAATTTTGCACCATATGTGATGTCGGAATTGCATACTCCAGTTCAATTCAAACCCATATTTTTGCTTTCCACGAGCCGATGTTGGCACTACATTATTTATAGTCCGGAAGCTAGTTGTACAAAATGGAATGGACCTTGCATTTTTTGATGAGAAGATGTAATTTGGTGAAAATGTTCCTTGCATCATACTCTTCCCAGTCTTCCGATCCAGGGGCCCTATCACGATATGTAGGTAGAATTCCACGCTTGTGACGTCACGTTGCCTAGCGGCAGCCCATAAGAGCCGGCAACGTAACGTCTCTGACGTTGACTAGCATTCTACTCACACATACTCATCGTGATAGGACCCCAGAATGGTAGCCATAAGTGCCAATCATGCCAGCCGCATATACAGGACGACCAAAAAAAAAAAGTTAAAAATTATATATGATGAACCGGAGCAGGTGTGATCGAAGCATATCAGGACGTGCAAAAATCACCATTCATTATTAATTTTATGCTCATGAATTCTCAACAAGCCGCTCGTAATTACTTCCAACTGTTTTCGAAACATATTGAAAAAAAACAACGCTCGTTTTTCCATCGATCAGTGGTTCTTCAAGATATTAAGGGGATAATTATTGGTATAGTACGTTCAACACTAGTGTTATTCTAGTGATGCTATGATTTCTCGAATTTCTCCTTTCTAAGAGGGCCGCGTGGCGAGACTTCCATCCAGCTAGAATCACACTAGGGTTAAACGTACTTCATATCTGCAGTGAGGAATGTTATAAATGATATGAGTACTGTAGCCAATGTCTAAGCCAACTATTTTTATATATAATAGACCAGTCAGAAACACGGTATACACTTACGAAACAGGGTATTGTTGGTCCTTTTTTGGGTAGTGTTGTCATCGGCAAGAAACAAAACTTCGGGTGTCAACGCATGAACTTGACGATTCGCTGTTACGCATCACGTCACGATAGAAGAAAATGGAAACCTTTATTCAACTTCGTTTACACTTTTCACCCCCAAAGCATTGATTCAACCAATCAGAACTCATGAAACCTTGGTCACGTGGTAGTTGGAGTGAAAAGAGTGAACGGAGTAAGAATTGCCGAACGCGGCTCAAAGCGGTCAAACGCGTCTAACGCATCATCGCTGCCAACGCGAGAGAATATTCCAGATCCATTGACGGTCCTAAGGATTTAGGTCTTTTCTTCGATGGCTTACTTTGATGTTTTTTTTACTTTTTGCTTAAAATCGGTATTTTCAGATGGTCTTTGAAGGCATTTGGTCGAACAAGACCCATCCGAAAGACTTCCCGTTCTCCTTGTGGCTGACCCACTTCTCGGACGTTATCGGAGCTTCGCACGAAAGGAACTTTACTTTTTGGGGCGAAGGCCAAATTGCCTCTGAAGGTTTCAGAAGTCTTGCAGAATGGGGTTCAGTGAGGCTGATGGAAACCGAGCTGAGGGCGAAAAGCAAATATTTGAGGACGATCATAAAAGCGGCCGGTCTTTGGTATCCAAATGTCAACACCAACACCACAGCTAACTTTAAAGTTGACCGTAGACATCACTTGGTGTCGATGGCCTCCATGTTTGGTAAGGTGGACTAGGAGCCTACTTCATGAAAATACTTTGCAACTTTCACTTTGTATTTCGTAGTTTTTTTAGGCTAAAAGCGTCCGAATCAAGCCGATTTTGACCAGAATTTTTGTAAAGTGCGAAGTGGAAAGTTGCAAAATATTCTTTATGAAATAGGTCCCTGGATGGCAAAGGAAAAAACTGAACAACTGAACACTTATTACCTCCAGGTCCGACCCCTGACTGGGTCGTCGGAGTCAATGGTTTAAACCTATGCCTGAAGAACTGCACGTGGATTGAGAATTTAAAAGTGGATCTCTATGCGTATGATGCAGGCACTGATAGTGGAGTAACATACATGGTTTGTTGATTTTTTATTGCAATATCGATCAAAACGAGAACCAATTATCAATTTTTAAACTTATTCACCAGTCACCAAATGCCGAAACACAACCAAGGGAAAGAATGTACCGTATCACCACGACTTACCCTGAAGATCCTAGAGCTCCGTTCTACGACCCGTCAATGAAAGAAATGGTTCCTTTGGCTAAGCTTTATTTGAAACGCGAAAAGTTGATTCCAAAGAACTGCGATGAAAATTTTTTGAACGCTCAGCTGGACATTAGTGAAAATACTGAAGAAGTTACAAGACGTAAGTACTTATACCTAAGCCGGAATTGACAACATTGATATTGATACATCTTTCCAGCCGAATGTGCCGTAACCGACTATACCCCTTGGAGCGAGTGCTCTGTAACTTGCGGCAAAGGTCTCAGCATGAGAACTAGAGAATACAGGATGCCACAGAAAGCTGCCATGTTCAAATGCAACCGACAACTGGTCTCCAAAGAGATGTGCGTGGCTGCAATCCCAGAATGCGAAGGGTGAGCTCTTGACTCCGACTCTTCGAATGCAAACTTAATAGCCTTTTCTAGAGGAATTAATGACAACGAAAGTGCAGAAGAAACTATCGAAGCGCTGAGCGAAAACGGAGGAGTCTGCGCCACGAGCCCTTGGGGACCCTGGTCCGGATGCTCTGAGCCCTGCGGCGTGGGCTTCATCATGAGGACCAGACATTTCTTGGAGAAAATGGGCGCCAAGAAATGCCCGCACGTGAGTACGGTGGAAAAAGACAAGTGCATGGGGCCTCCATGTACCGGCGCGCAGACTGAAACTCCAGACCCCATGTGCCCAACAACCCAATGGAGCGACTGGAGTCCATGCAGTGCGTCCTGCGGTAAAGGCGTGAAATTTCGCACAAGGCTTCTGATGGTGGAGCCAGGGCTGCAGCAAAAATGCAGTTCCAGAGTGGAAATGATCCAACAAACGCCCTGCATGGACACTCCTGATTGTACTTTCGATATGGCGACTGCTAAAGGTAGGTACCATTTGGCGTGTCATGTGGCCATGTTTATTGATCACTGGAGCATTATCAGCTAGAATTAATAGTCTTATTTTTGAGGCGCGTCTAAATATTTTAAATTTAAATAATACCCTGGACACACTATAGAAAGATTGATGATCATCAACGATGTATCGCCACTTAACTTCCCTTGCTGTTAAGTGCTCAAGACAGCAAGGGAAGTTAAATGACGATCCGTTAATGATCATCAAGCTTTCTTGTGTGTCCAGGGTGTAAGGCAGATAAATAAATCAGTAGCAAGCTGAAACACGGTTCACTTCTCTGCCTACTATAACGTGGATACCAAATCGAGAACGACAAGTAAGAACTAGCATTCCAAAAGAAGCTTTTGAGAGCAGAGTAGACGACTTGCCCAAAGGCCTTGCTGAGGAAAGTTTACATGACCTACTCTTTACTCAAACCTCTTGTATGTCATCACCCAAACAGAAGCAAAGTAAAGAATTTATTCACCAAAAACTTATTAGGCTTGAAATGGTTCAAAAGTAGGTAGTAAAGATTTTGGATAATTCAATTTCAGTGGTCTGCATGCAAGACAGTGAACCAGGTCCCTGCACTGGTTACTTCAACCGATGGTACTTCGATTCCAGGAAGCTCATGTGTGTACCGTTCATTTTCGGTGGATGTCGTGGAAACAGGAACAACTTTTTGACCGGTGAAGAATGCATGGAACAGTGCAGCGTTGTCAGAGGTTGGTACCGTATTATTTTTTACCAAAGAATCTGGCACACTGAAAACTTTTCTTGAACAGATGCTTTGCGCGGTAGGGGACCTGCTGCAGTCCCTAATGCGGGCTTCAACTCGAACCCCTCTGCGTTTTTGAACAGCCCTCCAGTTGACTGTATGGTTTCTGAGTGGTCCAACTGGAATCCTTGCAGTGCCTCGTGTGGCATCGGGTCTTCGGAAAGGTTTAGGATGATCAAACGGCCGGCTGAAAATGGGGGAGCACCTTGCCCTACCAAACTGGTGAAAAGGCGTAAATGCTCCGGACCTCCATGCTTTTAGGTCTTTTTGCGTTACTTATTGTAGGTTCCCATTCCTACCTAGTCTTATTATAGTCAGTAGACTTGTTCAGTGTTTTCTGCGAAATTGAGTAGCAAATTGCATTACAATAGTAATTTTCTCCTGATCAATGATGTTCAAATATGATCTTGTGACCTTGTCAGTTTTTCATAATAAATTACAAAATATATGTAGGTAAGTACATTTCGATTCAAGTTACCTAACGATCGTGATTCCCAGTGATTATTTAAAAAAGTTGGAAGATACGGACTTTTGGAGAGTATTGTTTGTCCAAATGCCTTGTGGTTGTGGAATTTGAACATCTTCTAGAGGTATGTAGGATTCACTCAGTGAAATTCGTCGAGAAAAAGCGTTTATTGAAGTTAGATATAGCCAAAAAAAAAGATAATAAAAAGTATGGTTTGAACTGCTTGATGCTTCTTGGTTTTCACGGCACGTGGAGCCGTCTGGATGCGCGTTTTTCTGCAAGGTAATAAACCTCAGCTATCGATTTCGATTCTTGCTTCGTGTACTTACGGTACTTTTACGGATCTCTGACTAAGGAGGCCTGCAGCGAGGTCCTTGCGGCCTTCCGCCTTTGACACGTCATGATAGGGTCGGGAGTAGGGATGCCAGTGGCGTCACCTTCCCACAGGTACCATGCGATCAACAAAATTCGGAATCGAGGTAGGCTGTGACCTGGTCAAATTTCAGGATGTCAAGCTGCTTTCGGCCAGAGCACAGCCTACTCCAATTCCGAATTTTGTTGATCGCATGGTATAATAAAATAAGGGTCAAAGTCTGAATTGCTTTCATAATATAAGGATGTTCTGATTCTGCTGAACGATGCTTTCTGCTCTTTTAGTTCTATCCACCCCTGGCCCACGTTAGGGCCGGCGACACAGGTAAAAGTAACCGAACCAATTCACACGAAGGCATTGATTTATTGCTGAGGTTCATGGTATAACGTGTGGAATAACCATTTGCAATAAAGTAATAAGAATAACAGGTATTTTAATAGTAGGTACATGATACAGCTAAGTTATGCAAAGTTTATCTTATTTCAAATAATACTTTTTCCTTGAAACAGACCTTCCAGGTTTCTTAGGTGAATCCTTGTCAGGTGTCGACTAGCACTTATTACGACATCTACATACCTATGCAAGTAGGTATAAACATACAGCAATAACACTTTTTTAGAGAACACGATATTTTACACGCTCTTCACACACCTGAAACAAGATAGTTGTTTAAGCTACAAAAGAATGTGAGGACGTAATGAGTGAAGAAGATAATATAATGATGAGACTAGGCGGACAGTCGAGATCAAAAAATGATACCCCCCGAGGATGTGCTTTTTTAATTACTATTCGTGTTGTTTATTACATTCTTTCCACTACCAATAGCATTACCAGTATTAGCTTCGAGGGAAGTTCGATGCAAGTACAGCAAGTGGTGACCAGTTTGAAGCATTACCAATTTAGTTTCGCTAGTCCATCACTAGACCGTTTGGTAAAAACTAGACAACACATGGTAGTCCGATGGTTTTTGTATCTGTCCAAGTTGAAAATTTTCACGACCATAGACCACACGATAAGGCAAACGGGGATCGGGACGCGGTTTTCATTGTTTCGCTGGTCAAATCCGATCAAAGCTCATTGCCCTGCGATGCACAGCGGAACGGAACTGCAGCAAAAAATTTCCAAATGGAACGCCGGCGCCGCGAGAACTCTTGAAAAAGTCTACAGCTGCGCTCTTGGAGGCAGCAAATTGTAGCATGATGAAGTCCGTGAAGCCACATTTTTATAATAATTGAACTGCTGGACAACGAAGTTGTCGGTATCGGAAAAATGGCTCTGCTTTGAAAACGAATAACTTTTAATTGCCGAATAATGCGATTTTCATTTTGTTGGTTGAATTTAGCCTCATCTTTTCGTAACCTATCCTGTAATAATGAATGTTGAGAAAATTCATGTGAAACTTCTACAGGGTGATGAGTGAAATGGTGCGAAATTGCAACGACTTCATTGTACCCTGATTTGTCAAGAAAAGTTTTCATATTCTAATGTTGAAATCATGAATTGGGATGTCTTGTCTCAAAACGGTTTTTGAAATTACCGAGATCGGAAGTCTAACATTGAAGATATAAATTTGTATGTTAAATGTTACACATTTACCTTATTGGCACGGGAAATTAAGTCACTTCTGATATGAATGGATGTTGACATTGAGCAAGACTGTTTCTATAACAGTTCAAAACAATTTGATTCTCAACACAACCCGAATATATAGTGTGGAGCCAGGCAGGGGGCATTTTTTCAGTGTTTGTAACTGCCCGTTTTTCGTACGTTGAATTTCGTCAGAATTTTAGATGTAAGTAGAACATGTTTTTTTGTGTAAGTTTGAGCCCCTGAATATGGTACCGTAAACTGGCAGCGAAAAATGGTAATGCAGAGCGCTCACGCCCCGTAAGATTTGTCAACTTACCTGCATAGACTTTGCATCCATACAGTTCCTGTTGTACAAATCTTTTTGGATTTGCAGTTGCACATACATGTATTGGGATTCCAATGGAAAGTTTGTTGATCTTTGTGTTTACAGTCCATTTCACTACCCTGAAAGAAGTTATTGAATGATTACTGACGGCTTACTAAAGCACGTACCTACCTAATACTGAGCGTTCAATAAAATTTCACAACAAAGCAGGCGAGCTCAATCATAGAGAACGTACGGCTTGAATTGCATTATCTTGACCTGACTTGACCTGACCTGACCTGATCTGATCTAACCTGACCCGACAAAAGGTCGCGAGAGTCGCACATTTGCAGCTGGTGCAGTTTTCTCTCCTGATTACCTTACTGAGTTTTCGAATTTAGCAGGTCGCCGCTCGCTCCTCCAAACTGAAAAGATGATGCCGAATTACCGAAGGACTTAAACACTCTATTAAAACCCTCCGTTACGCCATCGCCAGTGCCATTCTTCATGGTTGAAAACTAATTATTCCTTTGGCTAACGCGTATTACCCGAGGTATTACCTCTAATGTATTTTGATCAGCTTCTTTCTTCTTGCCCTCATCTGATATCATAATTTTCATAAGAGCATATTTATTAACAAGGTGCACTGCAAGAAATGTGAAATTTCCAACAGGAAATTCAACAGTAATTTTTTCATCGTTGCCATCCACCGGGGACCTTGATTTCGATAGAAATGAAAAGCTTGGATTTTTTTTTTAACTGCATGCAATCAAAAATGAAATCGTTTCAGAGCGCGCTTGAATTTGTCAACCGCATCTTAACACCTGAAAATAGTCGTAACCAACACTACGAAAATGAGAAAAAGAGTGACAGACAAACCAGTTTAGGCTGCTCCACGAGGCTGCTCATTAGCCTGATTTTCGTAGTGTTGGTTACGAACATTTTTAGGTGTTTAGATGCGGATTTACAATCCACGCGCACCAGACTGCAAATTTTGGACTCTTCCTATCTTTTGCAAGGTAGGACCTACTCACTACCTGGACTTGGAAGATTAGCTTAGCACGAGACTTAGGCCAATTGGTACAATTTTCTCTAAGCTTTGACTTTACGTATTTACCTAATACTTACCTTATCAGAGCATTCGCACTTGCACAGGTCTTTGTTGAAAGTTTGTCTTTGGCTACAGCTTTTCTCTTTGGTCAGACAACCACATTGGCATTCAACATCTTCGTAAACTTGAATTCTGTTGCAGAAAACTGTAGCAGAATTTTCTTGTATAGTCGTGACATAGAACTCTGTCTGCATTTGTTTGGAAGACAAGCATTTCTGGCGCCCGAAACACATTCCGCCGCATCTTTTGACCACCACTGTTTGAGGATCAACCTGTAAACACGTCATTTGGATTTTGCGAAATTATCAAAGCGATTTTTGGTAAACAACTAGGTCAAAATCATACCTCTGAAAAATTACAAGTTGTATATCAAGCTTCCAAGCTCCTTATATCAGCGACCCGACGCGCGACGTGCAATGTGACGTCACGATTTGCTGTTACCACAAATTTTACCGCTAATAATCCCCACCATATTTTGTCCTAGCCTATTTACGATTTTGCCGAGGATTTTGCAAAGAAAATTGTCTGGTAAAGAAATCAAGTCCTGCCTATTTCAATTTTTTTTGGAACTGACCTTTTTGTGAACAGACTATCTCTCCAAATTTTCTTAAAATTATTGATTTCAACCATTTCAATTACGTGAATACTATACCGGGTGATCATTTGAAAACTATCCACCTGCAATATCTCCCGATTCCTAGTGTCAATGTCTTTGAGCAAAAACAGGTCGATTTTTATATCGAGGGAGACATCTAAAACATACATTGGAGAATTTATATCTTAAGCCCCCTCGCCCCCACTCACCCCAACTTTGAAATTTCAAATGACACCACCTACCTTGCGATACGTCAAATTCAAGAGAATAAAATTCTCTTTCTAAAAAAAATATTTTAAAATTTTTCAACTTCACCCCTTGTTCTTCCTAAAATTCTCTGAGTGTCCAAGTTAATATTCTTGACCTCCATTTCCCTTCAATACAGTAAACGTCAACCTGCACAGCATCGATAGAGAAAATTTTCTATAAAAAAATTGCCACCCAAATTTACCCCTTCGCTCCCCCCACCTGACCTCAAAAACTTAAAATGTCAATACCCACTTTGTAATACATCAAATTAAAGGAAATTGAATTCTCTTCCTGAAAAAGATTTTTTCACAATTTTTAAAGCCCTCCATCTCCCCCCTAGAATACTCCAAATGGCCAATTTATTGGGGGAGGGGTAGAAAATTTCGACAAAATTATTTTCGGAAAGAGAATTCAATTCCCTTTAATTTGATGTATCACAAAGTAGGTGGTGTTCTGTTAAATTTGGGAGTTGAGGTGGGGGAGAGCAAAGGGGGGAATTTGGGTGGCACTTTTTCCACCAAAAATTTTCTTTCGATGCTATCTAGGATGACGCCGACTAAATTGAGAGAAAAATGAGGGGTCCAGAATATAAAATGGGACAGTCAGAGAATTTTCAGGGAAAAGGGGGTGGGTTTAAAAATTTTTAAAATATTTTTTTCAGAAAGAAAATTCAATTTCCTTCAATTTGATGTATCGCAAGGTAGGTAGTGTCATTTGAAATTTCAAAGTTGGGGTAAGCGGGGGCGAGGGGGGTGAATATAGAAATTTGCCAATATATGTTTTGGTTGTCCCCCTCGATATAAAAATCGACCTGTTTTTGCTCGCAAAAATATTCACTAGGAATCGGGAGTTATTGCAGGTGGATAGTTTTCAAATAATCACCCGGTACATATAGGTAATTTTAAATTTTGATTCTTAAAGCCGTATCACACCATACAATTTCTTCTGCAAGAAATTGCACAGTTTAGTCAGCCTTATTTAGCCGTAATTTTAATTTCAGTCGTAAGCGTAGCATCGCCCATCGATTCTTATGGGCACGACAGCCAATAAGCAATATGCTGCGTTCATGACTAAAATTAAAACCACGGCTAAACCCACCCTCAGATTGAACGGCAAATAATACATCAATACATCTCTTGTACAAGAAATTGTTATAGTGTAATACGGCTTCTAGTCCTTACATTTGAACCATCCGGTGCTGTAAGCTCCACAACTGCGTCTCTAGGTATGCATTTGATTTTCTTCTGTAAGTCGCTCATTGCTTTTGTGACGTTCTTTGACGAACATTGTACTAAAAAGGAAGCAGATTAACCTTGAGATATTTTTTTGCAAAAACTGTAAGCATTGAGGCCGCAACTGTTCGCACCTTGATCGAATTCAAAATTTTTGTTGTTGTTCTTCACACCTTTGGATCTGCTACTTGTTGCCGGTATTTTAATGGCATATGTTATAAACTTGAGAACAACTTCTGATTTTTCCGTAATTGAAGCCTCTGAGGACCCCATAACACAATGGAAACACATCACGATCGCTGTTGCAACAGTCGCAAGATGAAAAAAATCGCAAATCATTTTTACCACCGAGTTCAGCACTTGAAAATTTTTATCAATGGATCCGTATTCGAAACTCACAACCTACTGCTGATGATTCTGTTAGCTATTATCATTTGAACGAAGTAATGTCAACTATGACGTCAGTTGGTGACGCCAGAGGGATTTTTTTTGCAATGTTGGTGTCTCCGCGTACGTATAGCTTTCTCACGAGGATGCCGGTGTGATGATATACTCTGCGTGTACGCTTAAATCCGTTTACAAGAATAAGAATAATACAGGGTGATTCTTAATTATATGAAAATGAAGAACTAGTATCAAGCGAGAAAGTAGGAAGATAAAACCGAGGATAAAACTGACACTTCAATTTCTTTCCTGATTGTTTCTGTCATCTTATCTGTTCGCTTTTCAAACTCAAAAGGTCACATTTGTCATTTTTTTTTTGACCTACACTTTCGGATTATAACGTCACAGGGTAAAATATCGATAAAATAAAGAGAACACCAGAATTTTCTTCAAGTTAGAAAAAAAAGACTCAGAAGAACTTCTAGATTTAGGGCTTCGTTAAGCTGGAGTGCGACACAACAATGTCCATAGTAACTTTACATGTGAACAGATCATATCCTTTCCAGAAATAAGGGCCCTATAGTTTCTGACGAATGTGACATCGACATCACGAATAATGTCATTGATAAAGACAAGAAACAGAAAAGATGAATATTGAAGTTCAAAAATATAAAGTTGGCTGTTTTATACCTTTCATTTCCCGGTCGGTGCTTCGATCTTTTAGTGCCATCAACAAAAAAGCCCATTTAGCGTTGGCTTTAAAAACAAAATATTCATCGATTGGTGCAACTGGATTGGCTGAATGGATGAATTTTCTGACACCATACAAAGCCTTAGCCCAAATGTTTTTTTTTTGTTGTTGATCGAACTGTAGTTTTTTCACTTTCAATTTATTTATTTATTTATTCAGATTATACACTTTTCTGGCTACTACAATTCCGCTCACATGTAAGGGATGTGATTGCGTTGGCTATGAAAAGTGGGTAATTAAGCCTCATCTTGATTCTTTTCTTAATTTTTATTAATAAAACAATAACATTTTTTCTTGTAATAAATTAATTCCTGGATTAGCGAAACTTTCGACGAGGTAGTTCATACTTTAACACACCTGCAAATAAGTGAATTGTTGTACTCAATATAACTGCTCTTCACTAAAGAGATCATAATAAACTTACTTGCATTTACTTTGCATCCAAACGCTTCCTGTCGTACAGATTTTTTCAGCTCTACAGCCACACGTACAAGTTCTGGAGTTCCACTTGAAATTGAGATCAGCTTTATTTAAGCAGTCCATTTGTTCTTCCTAAAACAATAATTTTGCACTAGAGTCTACACTCTGTAAATTATGTCGTAGAAACTTCAACAATTTGGGAGCCGAGATCAACAAAGATGGATTTGAGACACATGAAATTAAAAGGCGTTTAGAACAAAGCAGAAAAGTTTTGGGATGTTTAAACTCAATCTGGTGGGATAAAAATTCAACCATCAAAACCAAAAAATATATTGGGAAAATGCTGGTAGAATCGGTGCTTCTTTATGGTGCAGAGATTTGTACTGTTAACGTGGAATACCACAGAAAAATAAATGCAGTTGAGATGGACTATTTGAAAAGAGGTGCAAGGGTGTCGAGATTACAACACATAAGGAATGAAGAAATAAGAAGAAGAATGGAAGCAGAAGAACAAACGGTCATCGATAGGGTAGAACATAAGGGTTTGAGATGGTTTGGACATGTCAAAAGAATGGAAGACGGGAGGTGGCCACTGGAGATGATGAGTTGGGAAGCACCAGGAAGGAGATCAGTTGGACGTCCAAAAACTACATGGAGAGATGGGATAAACAAAGCGATGGAGAAGCGAGGATTGAGCGAAGAGGATACAGAAGATAGAAATTATTGGCGGGCGAGCACGGGCATACAATAATTTGTAAAAAAACTCGAAATATATATAAACTTCAACAATGTTGATTAGGTAGTAAGATAGTTCTGATTGGCTGTTCGGTCTTGCTAAATGTTGAAAACCGGTTAGAATACCATCAAATCGCGATATTTCCTTCAAAATTAACAGCTCCTATCTACGTAGTTTGAGGAGCTTGTGGTGTGGGGTTAGCGCGTCCGACTGCTATGCCAAGAATCGGGAAGCTGCATTCCCATCGGAGGCGGTCAGATTCTCGCCTCGAAAACAGGCTTCTTGATTTGGTTGGAACGTTTGCTAAATGCAATGCCGTATGTCACATAGCACGTAAAATGTGAACGATGGTGCCAATCCCATGCAATGTTGGTGGTCGGTGAAAATCCTTACCATGTGTTGGAACAGAGAGGGGTTCGACAAAATCCCCGGTATAGCGCAGAACTAATTGAAAATATTTTTTGTCCTCTAGTACCTTTGTTCTTTGTTTATCACAGGCTAGAGACCGAATTTCATTCAGGTCCTTCTCATTTGTGATACAGGGCTTCGCGTAAGGTCCTGCAAAAACTAAAAAGTCTGGATGACTTTCAATTCCGAGAAACATTTTTCTGGATTTTTTCAACTGGTCCTGCCTAATATTTTTTTCAGCTACAAAATGATTTGGAAAAAAAAAACATAATTTGATAACTTGTTTCGACTTCTTGACCCAATTTGTAAACCAAAAACATATTATGTCGAAGCTGAAACTTCAGAAAGCAAAAGCACGGATTCTAAATTGACGCAAGAGCAAACTTGGGAACAAGAGGAGACTATACCAAATATGAATAACCCCTGATGGAAATAAAACTTGCCGACAATCAACTTGCTTCCAAATGAACAATTCAATATGATGATTCAAGATGTACCTATTGTTTGTGTGAGACAGTATTTTTATCTTGGCGAGGAAATTAAATCATGGCTGCATGTTTTTAGCGGAATGACGTGTACGTCCTTGTTCACCTGAAATTTAATGGAACCTAAGTTACAAATATCATAGATCCGATAAAAATTCAATCAAACTATGTAGCTGTAATAACCGTAGCTTGGGTTCGAACTCCTGTTCTTATTCCATAAAGTTTTAGCTTCAATTTCCATTTTCAGTTGGTTTCTTTTTTCTACTTTCACTTTCATTTTCTCTTTCTCTTATATTCTTTTTTCACACGGTTTGAATGCATTGATTTTGTAATATGCTTATTTTGCGTTGAGTAGAATAGCTTCAAGCTAGACTCCGCCTATGTTTTTTGCTCCTGTATATAAATAAACTGAATTATTTTCAAATGAAAGACCATTTATTATTATTATCGCGGAAAAAAGCAACGACCAAAAATCCAAGAAGTAGGTATATTTTTTCAAATCACTTTGTAGCCTGTGATTGAAGAAGATCATCGCAAAATTGAAAACCCGGCTCGAGATAATGGGTCTACTCACCTCCATGGACCAGTTGAAAAAATTCAAAATCAAATGTATTTCGGAACTGGGAGTCACCCAAACTTTTCAGTTTTTTGCAGGACCTTACGCGACGCCCTGTATAACGAAAATGGAGGACCTGAATGAAATTCTCTGAATAGGTAGCTATCTAGCCTGAGAAAAACAAAGATATATTTCAATACAGACAGATAAGAGGAAGTAACCTAGAAATTGTTTTTCTCAAATTTTTTACAGATATGTTATTATGATGTTGTAGGTCTTTGACTGAACCGTCTCTCAAATATTCAGTTTATTGGTATGATTGCTTGAAGGTTATGCAATTAATCAATTATACATGCATAAACAACTGAGAAAATAGCGGTATGCGTATGCCATCATGACCAAACTTCCCCTACCTGTTTAAAAACTTCTCGTGAATTGAAGATTGTACATATTCTTGGCACGAATACCTAATAGTAACCTGTCATACAGACTACAGACCACAGTCCAATCAGTCATACCCCGACTGTCGTACAATTAAATTCCCGCAATTATGTGGGAAGTCATCTCGGTTTTACGTTGAGCGTATTTCGAACTACTGCCGATGTCGTGGTTTGAAAAGAATAATATGAAGATTTACCTTATTCGTGCAAATGCATTTGCATAGGTTCTCATTGAATCGTTGTTTCTCATTGCAGTCCTTCTTCTTGGACAAACACCCACATTTGCATTCAACATCTTCAAAAACTTTGATGCTGTTGCAAAAAACCATCGTGGATTTTTCGTGGATAGTCCTGACGTAAAATTCAGTGTAGACTCGTTTAGCTGATAAGCATTTCTTGGTACCACGACACATCCCTCCGCATCTTTTGACCACGACGGTTTTCGGATCAACCTGCAAAATCCCAGCTATGTTATTCGCTGTACCTAGGTATATTCTTATAGATATACACCAAAAAGAAAATATAAGGGGCCTTTTCGTTTCTTTTGGGCTATCTCCCATGAACGTTTGGCTATTAAACAATCAACAACTAAACTACTAACAATCACAATACCGCCTCGCATACCGCCCTGTAATGAAAACTGAAAGTGGCCACAAATGGGAAGAAGACACTGTTCAAAGTGGCCACAAATGGAATCTCTACCCTATCTTCTATAATCTTGCGTGTACCTAGCGATAGGATAAATCAGTATCGTTCAAGAGAAAAATCATAAAATCAGAACCAGACTTCCGATTCCGAAAATTTCAAAACTGAGCACAAGCAAAAACATCACGCCTCATGATCCTTCCATTGGCATTTGAGAAGAAACATTATTTTGAAAATGGGGGTTCGTTGATTTTGCTACAATTTTCCACTGTTTTACTCTTCGCCCTGTAGATATTTCAAATGCAGCCTCCTAATCCTCACCTCCAGAAGATACATAACGGAAAGATTGAGCTAACTAACTGTGAAAACCGAATTGGAATTGTTTGTGACATTCAAAAGTTATTGTGGTCCAAAGTCTGTCCAATTTTTCCCTCGCGACAACATATTTGTTAAGCAGTTATTTTTCTGGATCAGGAGAACTTTTTTCTAATAGTACAAGAAAGATAGATTTCAACCTCGGAAAAAATATGGACGTCCTGAAAATTTGATATTTTGTTCAGAATTGAGTGCTCTACAACATATCCAAAATCGCCAAAAATCGCACTCGGGGGTTTTGAGTTATTGGAGGGGGAGTAAAAAATTGCTGGTAAAAATGGAGGGGATGGAACCCGTCAACCCATTGGATGCGAATACATTATAGTTCGACGTATCATATCCCATTGATACCATTTTGGCACAAAAAGTGTCCATCATTGTTGAAGGGGAGTAGTGGGGGGGCGAAGCTCTGCTAGGTGGTCCATTTTGTTTTTATGGCCATGTAGAACCGATCACGACAAGTTTGATATCTTTTCCGACTAAATTCAATCTCCTGAACTCGTATCCGATGTGCAAATTCGGATGAAAACAAGTTTGAACAAGTTAACTTGAGAAAACTTGTTTTTTCTTTGACAATTTTGACGAATTTTTTTTGTACTGTTGGAGGTGTTCATTTCCAGAAAATTTTCGGGGACCAATAAATTGAAGTGTATTCCCCACAAAAATCATCCACTCGATGTATAATTTTGTTTCTCGAGTTTAAAAAACCGATTTGAACTTGAGCCGCCGCGGCGCGTCGTACTACTGACCAGAACACTACAGCATGCACCTTCAAATGAAAACACCTCAAACTATTGAAGATATAACAACTCATCTTCGAAAATTGGAGGATTTGTGCAGAACTGAATTCCCTATAACATAAACAAAATCGCCATGAATCGCACTGTAGGATTTTGAGTTATTCAAGGGGAGAGGTAACAGTTCATAGAGTATGAATCCTGTCAAAGTGTTATACTCTTCCTCGAATAACTCAAAATCTTGCTTTGCGATTCATGGCGATTTTGTTCATGGTATAGGGAATTCAGTTCTGCACAAATCCTTCAATTTTCGAAGATGAGTTGTTATATCTCCAATAGTTTGAGGTGTTTTCATTTGAAGGTGCATGCTGTAGTGTTCTGGTCAGTAGTAGACGACGCGCCGCGGCGGCTCAAGTTCAAATCGGTTTTTTAAACTCGAGAAACAAAATTATACATCGAGTGGATGATTTTTGTGGGGAATACACTTCAATTTATTGGTCCCTGAAAATTTTCTAAGAATTAACACCTCCAACAGTACAAAAAAATCTCGTCAAAATTGTCAAAGAAAAAACAAGTTTTCTCAAGTCAACTTGTTCAATCTTGTTTTCATCCGAATTTGCACATCGGGAACGAGTTCAGGAGATTGAATTTAGTCGGAAAAGATACCAAACTTGTCGTGATCGATTCTACATGGCCATAAAAACAAAATGGACCACCCAGCAGAACTTCGCCTCCCCACTACTCCCCTTCAACAATGATGGACACTTTTTGTGCCAAAATGGTATCAATGAGATATGATACGTCGAACTATAATGTATTCGCATCCAATGGGTTGACGGGTTCCATCCCCTCCATTTTTACCAGCAATTTTTTACTCCCCCTCCAATAACCCAAAACCCCCGAGTGCGATTTTTGGCGATTTTGGATATGTTGTAGAGCACTTAATTCTGAACAAAATATCAAATTTTCAGGACGTCCATATTTATTCCGAGGTTTCGCCGATTTCTTTACTATTTTTCCTGTACTATAAAGTTTGATTGGTCAAAAGTGGGACACTGTATATGAGCTAGAAATACTCAAGAGATACTGAAGTCGTTGCAATTTTGCACCATTTTACGTATCACCCTGTCGAAAATTCACATGAAGTTTCTCAACATTCACTGTTATAGGATGAGTTACGGAAAGATTAAGCTAGTTAACGCAACAAACAAATTAAAAATCGCAATCGGCAATCTAGAGATATTGACCTCCAAAATCGGAAAATGATTGTCCTTGAACGGTTTCGGAAATATTAAATAAACAACCCTCTTCAGGGTCCCACCTTTAGGAGCCTGTAGGTCCCTTATGAAGCGTTTCCGGACCCATGTTCGTAGGAACTTTTTTTCTTATTTTGATGAGAGGAAGCCGTCCTAGAACGTTGTCGGTATATTTTCGGGACACCCTGTATAATAAGTTTTACGCCTTTCTACATTAGAGCAAGCTATGGAAATAATGGGTTGCGTTGGTTCGAATGGCACGTTGATGACTTGTTGGCAGCTAGCTGTCTTCATGTGCAATTTTCGAAGTGACATTGTCACCGTCTCAGGGAGTCATGTACGCGAAAGTTAAAATTTTCGAGAATATGTGACGAATTGTTAGTTTCCTTCTGAGTGATTTGCAGCGTGGACGATAAGGGACATTGTCTCCACTGGTTAGTGAGTCTTCGCCAAGGCTATAAGGTTTTTGCCGGCCAGTGAGAAAATTATGCCGAAAGTCCGTGATGCCGTGAAGAAATGAAATGTAAAAAGGAAAAATCCACTGCCCAAGAGGAAAATTATTCTTTAGATGGAAAAAATGGATAGTAGGACAATAATTTATGGAGTTGAACTGTACGGAGAAGAGACAATTTGGGCGTGAGTAGGTAGGTACACGGTGTTGTCTGCCAGCATGTGTCTTCGTACCTTATTGCTTGCTGTTGCAGTGGGTATAATAGGTAGAGCTAAAGCTAGAGTAGGTACCTAGGTAGTACTCATTACTCCAGTGATGTGCATCAGAAGATGTAGCCTTTTGGGCGGTGGGCCTTTTCATCCGAGTAGGATCCTGCCGATTTTCGACATCATTCATTAGTAGCCCCCAAAAACCTAACAACCTTGGCGGAGACCTACCAACCAGTAAAGACAATGTCTTTTATCTTCCACACTGCAAAGCACTCCAGAGAAACTCACGATTCCTGGCATATGTAAAAAAAATCACTTTCGCGTTTCGCATACACGGTGATAAGGTGTCACATTAAAAATTGGACGTGTAGACAACTAGCTGGCATCACTTGTCATCGTATCATTTGTACCAACACAACACAATTTTTCCATAGCTTGCTCTAATGCAGAAAGCCATAAAATTGATTATATGCATACGAATTCATTGTATGTCTGTCCAACGACATTGAAACGATCTGATGTACTCAATGTCAAATCAGGGCTGGCTGAAATAAGTAAATACTTATCACTTACACTTGAACCATCGGGTGCTGTAAGATCCACCACTGTATCTCTGGGGATGCACTTGATTCTCTTCCGCAAGTCGCTCAGCGATTTCGTTACGTTCTTGGAAGAGCAGCTCACTATAAACAAATAAAGCAAACATTAAAATGTAGAAACAAAACTAAAAATATCCCACGTTGCTACATTTACCTGGAACAGGATCCACTTTTGTGTGGCTTCTTCCCCTGGACGTGATGATCGGGGGAATTTTAATGGCGTAAGTCGGAAACTTGAGCACCACTTCAGATTTTTCCAGAACGTCATTTTCCGAAACCACCGACATCCAATCGTTCGTCGAGCCCCGTCGACATTTCACGCAAAGGAGGACCGCGGCCGAGATAATGACAGAGCGACAAAGCATTTTGATTCGAGTTGTCCAAAATCTCAGAACCAACTGTTAATTATTGAATGCCATCAACATATCAGCCATATTATATGAGATCGACATGTGACGCTAGCAAGGGGCTTTTTCTGCAAGTACACGTAATGGTGTGTATCGGAAGACTGAGAGAGGATATTTTTAAATATTTATTAGTTTAAGGCGGCATACTGTAGTATAAAGTTTACTTAATCCGCCCGAATTAATTATAGCGTCACGTCATTGACTTTGTGGTTCTACTTATCTACCGCGTTTTCTCACAATGCGCGTTGATTGATACTGACAAGAACTAATGCAAAGAAATAACTGGACTACGCAACATTATCGATAGTGGGCTACGTGTCTGCACCTCGTGATCGAAATAAATCCATCAATAAAATCAATTATAGACTGTGCCATCGGCCAACACCTAGACCCGACGAGCCTGGACCTTTCAGTGAGGGTTTTGCAACCGTTCATATTTCATGTACCTAAACTAAGTAGGAATTTACCTATTGCATGCACAACAGTGAGATCCATAAGAAACAATATGATTGTAAACAAAAACCATCTTCAATTTCCTTGCAATTTCTAAATGAAAATAAAACATAACATATAGGTAGGTATTAGTCCAGGAATTTCAGTTGTTAAAATCGCAATAGCAAACAAAAATGAAACTCAGCCGGATTTTTGTATTGTATAAGCTTAGTTAAGTATTTAGTTTAACATACTTAAAGTCCTCAAGAATCCGGTGTGAGCTTCGGCCGTTGTGGCCTCGAGAAGAACTTAAGGATCAGTTTTTTGCGTTTATCTCGTGAACAATGGCACTTGGAGCAAAAGCGTCTGAGAAAAAATTGTTGGAAATTTTATTGTCCACAAGAAGAGTGAAATAATCCAGATGCTCGTTGCTGAAGGCTGTATGGACCTTGAGTTTCATTATTGCGGAGTGCCACCTGGTAGAGGTGTTGTTTGATCCATTTTCTCTTGATTGAAACTTGAAGTCATCAATACCAACTATATGCTGGCGGCATATCAGGGTGGAATAAAAGTAAAAAGTTGAACATTTGTACCTCAAGAACCAAAAAAGGTAAAGACATGTAAATCGCCATAAATAATCCTGATTTCATGGTCATGAGTCGTCGTAAACTTAGATCAAATATCTTGAGCCGTTCTTGAAATATCTTCAAAAGACTGAAGTTGTTACCAAAAAATTTGAAAAAATTCACAAATCAGAAAAAAAAAAGATTGTATTTTGTTGTCGAGTAGTTGGCCTAGGCGAGTGTTTCTTACTGTTATCTCACTTTAAATGTGATTCATCATAAAAGCACCAAGTTTCGATTCAATTTCTGAAGAATTACTGATATACGCAAAACTGTTTCTTTTGGTAGCAACTTCAGTCTTCAGAAGATATTTCAGGAACGGCACAAGATATTTGATTCAAGTTCACGAGGACTTCATGACCATGAAATTAGAAATATTTTTGGTGATTTACATGTCTTTACCTATTTTGGTTCTTGAGGTATACAAACGTTCAACTTTTTATTTTTCTTTCACCCTGTGTCGCCAGCATCGTTGGTATTGTTGACTTCAAGTTTCACTCAAAAGAGAATGGATCAAACAACACATCTACCAAGTGGCATCCCGCCATTATGAAATTCAAGGTCCATACAGTCTTGAGCAACAAGCCAACAAGCATCTGGACTAATTTTACTTTTCTTGTGTTTTGGCGGGGAAGGAGTGGACTGGCGATGAAATATGTGAAGATCTTTCTCATAGACAATAAAATTTCCAACAATGCCCTATCCGGCAGTTTCCAGCCGGATAGGGGCTGATAACTGCCCCTATCTGTGCAAAAATTACGTTTGATCATTTTCTGTTAGTTGTCGAGTTGTCGTCAGAAGTCTAGATTGCACAAAACAGAACGAATAAGAAATGATTTATTTTCTCAAGATTTTACGAATTTTCCATGATCAAACCAGTCGCATTGGACCAAATAAAATTCATTCAACAGCGTATCAACGTTAACACTATGTTAACTTTTTGGTGGAAGTGGTGGAACCCGTGGGCTCCGAGTGTTATTATAACCTATGAATTAAACAAGTGAAATAGCCATCTACTACTCAAACACGTCTTTGTAATCCATTAGAGATCTATAGAATAAAAAAAAACAATTACGTGAGTTACTATTGTATTTAAAGGGCAAGATAATACAAATAAAAGTCAGTAATAACGCAGAATATGGATGAATCCATTTTGGTATTATCATTGGCATTATTAAAATGAGTACCAATCTGTCGAGAAAAGATATCCGTTTCCTCAAAGTAGCCTACAGCATTGGTGAAATTTTAGCGGTAATACCGCCCTGCAGCTTTGAAACCGGAGCCACACGCCACAATTTAATTTTTTTCAAGATCTACAGCGTTTTCCTATCATGCTTGGCCGTAGCAAGTACAATTTTTACAATTCATCTTGTCAACTGTGAAGACCCCATAAGTGACATGTACACCTCCACCCACTTGATGCTTGCCAACGTCAACGACATTCTGTCCATCATGCTGGTGGTGTCTGCGATCGCTGGCTCTTGGTACAACCGAGAAAAGTGGCTAAAGCTGAACATCTCTTTCCATCACCTAGATGGATTGTTCAAAAATCGAAATAGAAAAGAAGCCAGCATATTCTTCAACGTCTACTTTCAATTCCTCATCGCGCATGGTTTGCATATCGTATTGTGTGGCTACTATTTCTACATCTATGGACATATACAGGGTGACAAAGCTTTCACAGTGTTTTCAACTTCAATTCACATCAACCACCAGGTCTGCGCCTACTATAACTTCTATTTGAATTTGCTGATTTCGAACATAGCGCTTGCGTTTTGGTGCAGATACGAGGATTTGAACAAATTGTTGACGAAATCGAACAAAATTCAGTCCATCAGGCAGATTGGAAAGATGTCAAGCAAACTCAGTGAAATGGTTTTGTGGTTCAACGATATTTTTGGATGGTCTTTCGTTTTTATCATAGCCAAAAACGTTATTCAGATTTTGAGCTGTCTTAGCTATTTCATCACAGATCTTAAGGTCAATGATGGATTTGTCAAGCGAAATATGTTATACGTTCATACAGCGCAAGCTTTTATGACGTTGGTAGGTATCTAATATACCGGGTGATCATTTGAAAACTATCCACCCGTAATAACTCCCGATTCCTAATGAATATTTCATCGAACAAAAACAAGTCGATTTTTATAGCGAGAATCAAATTCTCTTTCTGAAGAAAATATTGTTGAAATTTCCAAACTCTCTCCCCTTCTCCTTTTTCCTAAAATTCTTTGAGTGTCCAATTTTATTTTTTCAGCTCCTTGATTCCCTTCAATGTATAGTCAACGTGCGTGATCCGGTATAGCATCGAGAACAAAATTGTCATTGCAAAAAATTCTACTCAACTCCCCCCTTTGCTCTCATCCCAACTCCAAAATTTAAAATTGCACCACCCACTTTGTGATTTATCAAATTGAAGGGAATTGAATTCTCTCTGTAAAATGTTCTCTCAAAATTTCCAAACCCGCCCTTTCTCTCCTAAAATTCTTCAAATATCCTTTGGATCTAAGTTCAGGTAAGCTCGGCTAACTTGTGCCCAGAATTTCATCAGTTGCCGTAGATTCAATTGTTGCGACAACTGTCCACGCATTAATAAAACCAAGTTTCACTAAACGAAAGTTCAACTCCAACTAAAATCCTGGGCCTTAAGCTGAGCTTCGACTTGTACAATCGGCCCATAGATGTTATATCCTAGACATTATCCGATGGTAACAAGATTGCATCTCACTCCTTACATTGTTGAAGGCACTGACAATTCTGGTGATGTTTTCATGCGACCTAGCGAAAGCCGAAAGCGAAAAAACTTATTTGATCTGTCATTCACTTCAAGAAGATTTACAAGACGATTCCACGGAGAGGCTAGAATTGGACAGATTGGGAAGGCATGTGTCTAAATGTGTTGCTAAGTTCTCAGCGGCTAGATTTTTTGAAGTCGACCGTAGAACTTTATTTGGCATTATTGGTACCACGACAACTTACTTCATTGTGACTATTCAATTTGATTTGACATTTGAAAATAAATGTTGACCGAGGGTGGTGACATACCCTATAGACTTACCTCAGTACTTAAGGTGCGTTCAGTCAGCTTATTTAGCCGCAAGTTTTAATTTTAGCCGTAAGCGCTGCACCGCTTATTGGCTGTTCTGAGGAGGCTGGTTGGTAAAGAGCCAATGGGCGTCGCTGCGCTTGTGACTAAAATTAAAACTTGCGGTTAAATAAGCTGACTGAACGCACCTTTACCCTATACCTACATGTTTACCTACTCGGATTTTGTGTGCATCAATAAACGACCTGAGTTCTTCTGAATTTCTAGACCAGACTACATAACATATATAAGACTACCTATCCCAGGCAGGTACCTTTGATGTACGACAAAGAAGTGAATAGGTAGGAAGGTAAGGATGGCCGTGTTATAGAGGGGACCCGAAGCCGCATATTTTACAGTAACATTTCACCACCATTCTATTATACAATTTTGAGTTGATTTAGGTACGGAAGAATGCGATTTACTCATGTCAACTATTCCATTTTCGCACTTGAACATCGCCCACTTTCCTTATTCGGCGCCATCTACTCCTAACAAATCAGCCTGTTACAATTTTTTTCCAACCAATCCCATTTTTTGTCTATTTTTCCTGGACTATATAGGACAGCTGACTCGTCAGCTATTTATTATGGTGAAAAAGTCAAATTTGCGCGCTCTGTCACGTCTCAGGGTGCGTGGTTCGCGCTAATAATTACCCACGCTGCGTGGATAATTAATAGCGGAAAATTTGAAAGAATTCCACCTCATCGTACTATTAATATCGTTGATTTAAACTGTGATGAACCTCGCCTCCCATGAATGAATGCCGAAGAGAATTCAAAGTGATGTTACTAACTTGCGGTGGGTACTTTATTATAAGGCTGTGTATACACAGGGTATCAATATTTCTCCCTCAAAAATAAAGATCGAGATATACCCAGAGATTTTGATGGGATTCCATCAAATGTTTGTCCACCTTGTTTCCGTTTGGATTACCCCACATTTTTTCAGAAGCCCAATAGCCCCAAACCACTAGAAAAGTTTCTAAAGGATTGCTTGGACATTTTTTGACAAACGAAAAAACTATCGACTGTTTTATAATTTTTGAAGACGTAGAAAATTGAACACAGAGCCGTTTTTTGGAAAAAGTGTTCAATTAAAAAAAAACAAAAATTTTCACATAATTGGAAAAAATTCGTATTAATTTTTTTTATACACTCATTACAGCGTATGAATAAAATTGAGTTTTTATTCCTCGTTTTATCCTTATTTTTGAGGGAGAAATCCGGAGAAATCCTAAAAATAATGTTGGACTGCTGAGAATACAGCCTTAATTGAAGAAATAAATGTCCAAACACACACTGTTTATGTTTAAGCTTTTTTTATGATAGACATGACGATACTCAATATCGTTTTGTGGAAGTTCTTACATCTTCAAAGTTGGGAGGGACCCCATTGACCCCAGCTATGGCTATATCTATATTTCTGTGATTCTATTTCCCTTTCCGCTGGGCCACCTGTACCTAGATACAAGGTAATTCAAAAGTGTCGAACCATATGAACGGTGCGTAATATGGAGGTGTAGTAGAATACTGGAAAGTTGTTAAAAAAACTCTATGTCTTTTAATTTTGACGTTATGGAGGGACAAAAGTTGGTCCTTCGAGTGCTTCAATTTCCGTTGTTTCAAAAGAATTCAGTAAACTGTTAATGGAAAAATAATAAGTACGAAAAAACAACCTCTGAATCTGTATTGAATTTCTGTTTTTCCATACAAGGAATCATAAACTACAAAAATTAAACTTTCCTAAAAAACCAGAAGCAAAAGATGTCTATCAAAATGAATTGTGTTTAATAGTTTTATTGTGCTCTACATACGTTATGGAACCAATGTGGCTGTTTGCAGGCACTTTTAGAAAAAAAAAAACAATTTTCAGGATTCATGACTCACCCTGTATACAAAACAGAAATTCTATGCAGATTCAGAGGTAGATTTTTTTGTACTCATTGTTTTACCATAAACAGTTTACTAAAATCTTTTGAAACAACGAGAATATAAGCGATCGAAGGACCAACGGTTGTTCTCCCATAACTTCAAAACTAGAAGACATAGAATTTTTCAACAACTTTCCAGCACTCTACTACACCTCCATACTACGCACCTTCAAGGTGGTCCGACACTTTTGAATCACCCTGTATAATTATACGGTTATGGTGTAATCGAAACCCCGCTGTGTGCAGTCTAAATAATCTTATTAATATCGGTAAGTATCAATATCCAATCCATTCTTGATCATCATATTGTCAATCCATCGACGAAACGCCGGCACGTTACTGAACACTCCAACACTTCCACTTTGACCACTGTGGGGTCCATAAGACCTCACACCCAATTGATGAAACCTGTGGGGCTTCCCCGGTATCGAGCAAATTAGCGGCTCTCCAGCAGCTGTTCGACAGTTATCTCCATCAGCGCCGCAAACGGAATTGTTGTGTCCATCAACGAATCCTTCGAGTTCCGAAAATTGGCTACATTTTGTTTTTGGAATCACCGACACGTTGACGGTTCTCAGGTAAGAAACGGGCTTGTCAAAATTGGAACGGCTTATCCAAGATGCCGATTGACAGCTGTTTCTGTTCAAAGATGAGTATTTTTTGCTTGCTATACAAACAGTGCCGATTCTTCTGGAAAACGGCTTGTCCAAAATAATAAGGCTCATGTTATTTTTCAGGCTCGTAGAGTTGAAAGAGGGATGCAGAATGATTTTTCTTGCTTTTCTTATTGTCTCACCTGCAAATAACAGATTTATATAATTAAAACGTGAATTAACCGAAGTATACCTAATCGGTAGGGAACTTATTATGATTTTGACGAGGATTTTAATAACTAAAATGAAGGAAAATGAAAAAGTTTGAAATTGGAAACAACAAACATCACCTATTCTAACAGACCAAAATCCTTGTTTGTCCTCTAAGCAATGAGCGGCAGTTAAAGCAACCCTTTGATGTATAAGGGAAATTCCACATTTTTGCAGAACGGAATTATCTGATCTGTACCTTCGATGAAGCAAAGCAGCAGACCAGTGCACGTAACTGTAATTTTGGGATCCACATTTTTTGTGAGGCTTGAAACCAGAAGGATCTGCTTTGTTCGGGGTTTTCTTCGCGGACTTCTGATCAAACGCGTCTAGGGTCTCATTCAGAAATGTGGTGCAGCATAATATACCAGAGTCGCCCCTGCAAAGTTTTTCTTCCGATATTCTGAAAAAAAAACATAAAAGCAATAAAAAATAATTATCTATGATCTATGTTTAGTCCTAGGTATTAGGAATGTATTTTTCAATAGGTGTTTTTGTTTTCACTCGAGTATTGTATCCAAAGTGAGTGAATAGAGTGATTAGTTGATTCCCTACGAGCACAGACTACCAATACAGACGGTCAACCGGCGAACAGGGCGATGTGTTTCTGGGTTGCCACTGCCAGGTGGCGTTCGTCCCGAAGTGTCGCTCCGCGGGGCACGAGACCGCGCGTCACATTCTAACCGCCGAGCTCTAAAGCGGAACGTGATACCTACCCAAACAAGTGAACTTCGACAGTTACTGTGTTTCTATTACACTTTACTATTGCATCATACCCTTACTACCACTCCTACCACGACCTATTATTTATATTGTTATTCAATGCAGATCTTGACCTACACCATCATTTATTTCCCTTCATTCAAGTAACTAATTTTTAAATCAAGACTCCATCCAAAAACCTTTTATTCTCATGTGGAAGATCAATTTAATAAGGTACCTAAAGCCACAGCTGATAATAGGTGTAGGTACCTACATAATTATATACCATTTTCATTTAGGCACTTCTAAATTTTTTTAAAGGCTTACAGGGACTATTGAAAGGGGGCCCAATAAATTAGGAATATTAGCCTTATCTGGTGAAAAAACTTTTGCAAAAATACCATTGTCAATTGTACAATAAAATTATTGGGGTATGCAAATCTAACAAAGGAAGATGAATTATTAATACTAAAAAAAAAAATATGGAACGTCATTAAACATATGTGATTTGAAGACTTGAAGACAAATATTATGGGAAAAAATTAGAAAACTGGCTTTTGACATAGTTCCAATAAAGAATAAGAGATGAGGCGATCGACGTTTGACAGCCACATTATTCAAATTAATTCTAAAAAGGTTGAAAAAAAAATCAAGAAGTCAACAGCCTGTTCTTCATGGCCAATGTGAAATTCATTTGAACTTTTTGTTACATTCAATGATACACACAGTAATATCCAAAGAATGTGAATATTTTAGTAGTTCGCAAAAATACTCAAACAATTTTTTTGGAGCTGGTTTTCACTTTGTTAGCACTAAGAGAATGATTTTGATGTAAAAATATATACCGGGTGATCATTTGAAAACTATCCACCTGCAATAACTCCAGATTCTTAGTGAATATTTTTTCGGGCAAAAACAGGTCGATTTTTATATCGAGGGGGACATCCAAAACATACATTGGGAAATTTCTATATTCACTCCCCTTGCCCCCACTCACCCCAACTTTAAAATTTCAAATGACACTACCTACCTTGCGATACATCAAATGAAAGCAAATTAAATTTTCTTTCTGAAAAAAATATTTTCAAAATTTTCAACCCCACCCCCTTTTTCCTAAAAATTCTATGACTGTCCCATTTTATATTCTGGACCCCTCATTTTTTTTCTCAATTTAGTCGGCGCATCCTAGATAGTATCGAAAAGGAAAATTTTCGGTGGAAAAAATGCCACCCAAATTCACCCCTTTGCTCTCCCCCACCTCAACTCCCAAATTTAACAAAACACCACCTACTTTGTGATACATCAAATTGAAGGAAATTGAATTCTCTTCCCGAAAAGAATGTTTTTGAAATTTTCTACCCCTCCCCCAATAAATTGGCCATTTGTAGTATTCTAGGGGGGAAATGGGGGGCTTAAAAATTGTGAAAAAATCTTTTTCAGGGAGAGAATTCAATTTCCGTCAATTTGATGTATTACAAAGTGGGTATTGACATTTTAAATTTTTGAGGTCAGGTGGGGGGAGCGAAGGGGTAAATTTGGGTGGCACTTTTTTTATAGAAAATTTTCTCTCTTGATGCTGTGCAGGATGACGTTTACTGTATTGAAGGGAAATGGAGGTCAAGAATATCAACTTGGACACTCGGAGAATTTTAGGAAGAACAGGGGGTGGGGTTGAAAAATTTCAAAATATTTTTTTTAGAAAGAGAATTTATTTCTCTTTAATTTGATGTATCGCAAGGTAGGTGGTGTCATTTGAAAATTCGAAGTTGGGGTGAGCGGGGGCGAGGGGGCCTAAGATATAAATTCTCCAATGTATGTTTTAGATGTCCCCCTCGATATAAAAATCGACCTGTTTTTGCTCAAAGACATTTGCACTAGGAATCGGGAGATATTGCAGGTGGATAGTTTTCAAATGATCACCCGGTATGAAAAAAAGGTGCATACAGGTGGCCCAACGAAAACACAACGGACGGGTTTTTGGGCATTTCACCTCATTTTTTTGAAAAAAGCTCGGACAGGTCGATTTTTATATCGAGGGGGACATCTGAAACATACATTGGCGAATTTCTCAAAACCCCTCAACCCCACCCACCCCAACTTCGAAATTTCCAACGACACCACCCACCTTGCGATACATCAAATTTAAGAGAATTAAATTCTCTCTATGAAAAAATATTAAAAAAAAAATTGAATCCTACCACTCTTCTTCCTGAAATTCTATGACTGTCCCGCTTTATATTATTGACTCCTCACTTTTTTTCAAGTTGGTCCGCGTCATTCCAGCTAGTATCGAAGAAGAAAATTTTCAGTGAAAAAAGTTCTACCCAAATTAACCCCCTTGCTCTCCCCCACCCAGCTTAAAAATTCAACAAGATACCACCTACTTTGTGATACATCGAATTGAATTGATTTGAATTCTTCTTCCGAAAACAATGTTCCGAAAATTTTCAACCCCTCCCCCAATTAATTGAACATTCAAATTATTTGAGGAGGGAAAGGGGGGTTTTTAAAAATCTTGAAAATATTTTTTTCAGGAAGAGAATTCAAATCCTTTCAATTTGATGTATCGCAAAGTACGTAGGTAGTATCATTTTTTAATTAGAAGGAGTGAATTTGGGTGGCACTTCTTCCATAGAAAATTTTCTTTTTCGATGCTGTGCAGGATGACGTTGACTTCAATGAAGAAAATTGAGAGGTCAAGAATATCAAATCGGAACTCGGAATCTCAGGAGAATAGAGGGTGGGGTTGAAAATTTGGAAAATATTTTTTTCAAGAAGAGGATTTGATTTTCTTTGATTTGCTGTAGATATCGTAAAGTAGATAATGTCATTTGAAAGTTGCGCCAATGTATGTTTCAGATGTAGCCCTCGATATTAGAGTCGACCTGTCCGAGTTTTTTTGAGAAAAATGAGGTGAAATGACCAAAAACCCCTCTGTTCTGTTTTTGTTGGGCCACCCTGTAAAATAAATCTGTCTCTCCACGTAAATTGAAAAAGTATATTGCGACGCGTTTCGGCCTTACAATTTGGGATAAAGAGTCATCTTCAAAGCAACAAAATGTCTAGAAATTGGTGTTTGTCAAAATGAGGGGTTTCTAACAGCGGTTTCTAAAAGAGAGCACAAGCTATCTGCAAAATCGTCAGAAACAGAGGAATTGAAAAGGATATTTTTTATCAAAAGTAGACATTCTGTAATTGGAACGGATGGTAATACATTTGAAAATTTGTGACATCAGAAGAAATCAGAAATGAATTTAGTGGTGGAGTGATGTTTTTAATTTTGTTGATCAACTCTGTTGTGTTTTGGACACTAAAATTTAGTTTAAAATTCAAGATATCTAGTAAAATTCTACTGAGGAGTTTTGATAGTTTATAGACACGATAATTTTAAAAGACAACAATGGACCTCCATTGGATTATAAGGTTTGTGAATTTTTGGAAGGGCATATTATTATAGTTGAGGAATTTTTAGGATTGTTCGACAATAATTAAGATGGAAAATAATTAAAATGTGAGATAACCCATGAATTGATTTTGATATTATTTCTATTCAAAGTAATAAATTGATTATTTGGATTCTTTTTCAAAATTCCAGAATCTGGAGAATTAAAAAAGTTTCTGTTTTTTTTGATGTATGAAATTTAGAATGTTGGTTTATATTTCATAAAATTATCTTGTATACATATACAGGGTGTCCGTTTTTCGAGGCTAAGCATGGGTATCTCGCTTATCATTAGAGATACAGAGTCGGTTAAATTAGAAAAAAGTAGCGAATTTTCATGACGATCAATGATCCAAGAAGATATTTGACTTGTCAGTTTTATTTGAAAAACGGTTGAAGGTAGCCTTTTCTAGTTAAGACATTGTGGAGGCACTTTTTCAAGGGGAATTCAATGTTGCCAAAATCTTTATTCTAGCTTTCAAAACAACCGAGATATGACATTCAACTTTTTTTCTCTTATGGGCGCCATATTGGATTTTGACATTTTTGAATACAATTTTATTTTTTGGTTACAGCGATGTGTTACATGCCACTGTTGAATTCATGCTTTACAGCAAAAAAAATTTTAAATTTTCCAAAGAGTGCTTTGGAAACAAAATCAACATCGACAATAAAAAAAAACGTAAATGTCAAACATTCATTTAACAATGACATGTGGCACATCGTTCTAACCAGATAAGAATACTGTATTCAAAAATATCAAAATCCAATATGGCGCCCATTAGAGAAAAAAGTTGAATATCGTATCTCGGTTGTTTTGAAAGCTAAAATAAAGATTTTGGCAGATTTGGATTCCCCTTGAAAAAGTGCCCTGACAATGTCTAGATTAGAAAAGGCCACCTTCAACCGTTTTTTGAATAAAAAATAAAAACAAAAATCAAAATCCTGTCTTTTCACGATATCTCAAAAACGAAAATCGATACGTCAAATTTCTTTTTGGATCATTGATCGTCATGAAAATGTGCAACTTTTTCCTAATTTAACCGACTTTGTATCTCTCAAGATAAGCGAGATACCCATGCTTAGCCTCGAAAAACGGACACCCTGTATCTTAAAAAGAAAAATGAGCAAAAAAAAAAGTATAACTCAGGTAAAAATATAAAATATTTCTGCCAATGATTCTGTAGTTGGAAAAGTTCCCATGACTGAAATGGCATTAGCTTTTTGTATAGTCCCACTGATACGTTGGGTTAAAAAAGATTTTGAACGGGACTCTCCAGTTTGACGGTGTAAAAGTCTTCTTCTATGTATGAAATACAAGTGTATATATTAATATTTATTTCTACAACAATGCCTCCACGAAGAGCTGACTCTAACTTCTACGATATTCACATGATATATTGTTTGTCTATTTATTTTGTTTTTTTTTCTGTTAGAGGCAAGTAATGTTACTTTTGTTACAAAATTCCGTCGTAGATACAGCCTGTGATCAAGTTATTGTTCTTTTGCTTCTAAACTGATTTCTGCTCATTTACGCAGAAGAGTAAAAACAAGATAAATGTTTTTTTTTTATGCCAAATTGGACTTAATTGATTGAATTAAATAAAAAGTCGATTTTTGGCTGACGTCCCATTAGTGACGTCCAATTTAAATTTGTCCCAATTTTCTTGAATATTGTTCAAAACATTGCAATTTCAAAATTTTACACCTCATTGATTTTGAATATTGTTGGTAAAATTCCGATGAAAACCTCAGATGATACCTATAGCTACGTTCCAGAACGTAATAAGATGCAAATCGGCTATTGCTATATTTAATTTTAATCAAATGGATGAGTCGTATTCCCCATCGAAAATAAGATTAATATCAATCAAAACGGACATAGATGGACATAGAACAAATAGTTTCCAGAATAAGTAATATTAACTAAAGAGTGATCGAATTTTCTCCTCAAAGTAGGCCTCGAGGGGTCTTCTTGGTAGCCACGGTTTTTCGCCAGATTTTCAGGAATCACAGGTGACTAGAGGAGGAATGTATTCGATCACTCGTTATAACCACTTCATCCCATTCAAACAAAATTCGAAAATTGTGACCAAAATTACCTACCTAGCACCGTTAGGGAGGAACATGGATTTATCATAAGAACATGGATTTATCACAACGGTCGGCCGTGGTGCTTGTATTTATAGTTGTTGAATAGGCGATGTTTATAAACATGCCGCCGCTCGCCGATTTTTATTACCCTGCGGCTGCGGTGTGATAGCATGTGACTGCTGCGGCGCACCGATTCTCAGTTTTCACGAGCATAACACGCCGCGGCACCTACTGGTGATCTTTGTAAGATGCAGTTGACCGTCTGTATTGGTACTACGAGTATTAATTATAGTAGGTAGGTAGGGTAGGGTATATGGAATGAGGTCCTTATCTACCTGTGATGAGCTTTGAGCTAGTCACAATCTCATGGTGGTAAGTAAACGAACAATGATAAATGGAAAATAGAGAATAACTGTCACTTGTCCTGGTTAACAACTGATGTAAGATGTAATGCGCACGCGTGACATCGAGATAGAGAAGAGAAAACATTCATTCAGAATCTAGCGCATAAAACAAGGTACATTTTGTGCGAATTGACTCATACTTGAGCATTTGAAATTTATGTGCGGGTCATGAGAAAGTGAAAAAACGTAGAAATGCAGAAAAACATTATTTCAAGTCATTAGTCCTTGTCAATTGGCGAAAATCTTTTCCGCGTGGTGGCGCTGTACGCAATAAAACATGGTGGCCCAAGGGGCCTTGACAAATAGGTAGTAAACGCAGTGCGCATTTACATCACAACAGCTGTCAACAGTGATAGCTGTCAGTGAAATCGCAACAGTGGGCCAAGAACTGGGGGTTCGTTGGGAATGGAATTTCGTTACAGTATCTCTAACTTATTTTTGTTTTAGGGACGGCCGGTAGCTCAGGAGTTACGACGCAAGACCACCAACCAAGAGGTACCCGGTTCGAAACCCGGCCGTTCCCGAACAACTTTTCCCCTGAGCCAAGTGTTAATAATGACTGTGTGAATATTGATATTGTATTATGTTACTATATTATTATTATTATGTGTACATATGACCAAATGCAAAGAAACACTCAATAAAAAGGGTACCCTCCTATGACAAAAAATATGTCGATAAGGAGTAAAAACATTTATTATTTATTTTTGTTTTAGAAAACGCCGATAATACAGATTCATTTGTCCAATATTTATGGTCATCTTGGTGACCAAATCAGCCCCCTCTCGACGAAGTGCGAAGAAGTGATTGAGGCAGGTCATTTAATCGTGTGTGGGGTGACTGGGGCTCACTGCGACTGTGAGACTCTTGTGCTTTGTTATGTCTCATAAATGGATCATTGAAAACCATTTGGAGATTAGGTTATGTGGACCAGTTGTTAGAACAGTGTCGTGAACTCGTGAAGCCATCTCCGATAAGCCAGTGAGAGCAGCCGGAGAGCCTGGAGATCAGCGCCAGCGGTATTGAGAGAAGAGACCTGGCCTGCAAATCAGAATCCGTCACTCGCCTCATCACTTCAGATTTAGAACAACTTAGTCGATAGGAAAATATTTTCCATTGTAGAAACACTAACATCAACCGATGATGCTATTATTAAAGAATACTCAATTATTATTGATAAACTATGATTTTTATTATTATAGACAGCGGTAAATGCTTATTAGCTACTGAAATTTTACTTTACAGTCAATGTATGAGTCGTACAATCACTTCAAAAGGATGTTTATCTTTCTGACCTAAACGATCATTGTTATGTATTTAAATAGTATTTTAAATAGCGCGCCACAAGCGGCAACCCCCTCTGTCTAACCGCGATAACACATGTCATGCGAGAGCCTCACTCTCTCCTCTGCCGAACGTGCCAGCAGCAACATCTTGTAAACAACGTTCACAACGCTCCTGTAATGTAAGAATTGATCAAGACAATAAACTGTATTAGTCCGTACTCCAGCGTTTCCCTGAAGCCTTACCACACGGACATAACATTTTGGCGACGAGGATTCAAGCGACAGGATTTCCAGGGATCCAGGACGTCAGGAGGAAGGCAAGTTGCAGTTCCAATTTTTTCTTACATTTCGAGCCAGTTTTTGTGACGGAAACGTGTAATGCCGCCTTAACGCATAACGGAGATTCTATGCGCATGACGGGTAAGAAGATACCTATATTACCGGCATTTGAAGTTGACAATTGGCAGAGAAACTGACAGTTGAAGGTAGTTTTGACTTTCAAGCAAAAAGTAACAAAAAAACAACGAGGATAATTAGTGCGAATGTCAACGGTAAGGTTGCTATTGCTAATTATTTGTTGCAAGAGCGGAGGAGAGCGAAGATTGAAGAGCGAAGCCTGAAGAGCCGACGGGCGAAGGCGGAGAAGCGAAATGGCAGCTGCGATCGGCGTGGTGCGGGAGTTCAACCAGGAGCGAGGCGACTGTTGGATCATCTACAGCGAGCGGCTGGAGCAGTATTTTGCGGCGAATAAGATCACGGACGATAGGCAACAGGTGGCAACCCTACTGAGTCTGGTTGGTGATGACACGTATAAACTTCTCCGAGATCTGTGTTTTCCGGTTTTGCCAAAGACCAAAACTTACGATGAACTCTCAAACTTAATGAAGGGACATTTCAGCCCCCCTGTAGCGGTTTTCCGTGAAAGAATCGCATTCCACCATGCAGTTCAAGAAGATGTGGAAACGGCAACGGAATGGTTCGCAAAGCTCAAGAGACTCGCAGTGAATTGCGAATTTGGGGCGCAGCTCGACTTCATTTTGAGAGAGCGGTTCGTTGTGGGAATGCGGCCCGGACCGGTGTTGGACCGTGTCTGCGAGGAAAAACACACGACGGCTTTGGCGGACCTAGTGGAGTTATCGGCAAAGAAAGAAGCTGCAGTACGCAACAGTTGTAGCAGCAAGAGTACCAGCGAGGTCAACATTCTGAAAAAGGCCCAGGTACGAGAACATTTTGCACCAAAGAAGCCTACGCGTGAAGCCCAGTACCAGCAGAAGAGACCGGTGCGTGAAGCTCAATACCAGCACGAAGAACGAAGGCCGTGCCACTGCTGCGGGGGAAAACACCAGAAGCACCAGCAATGCAAATATCTATCTTTCAAGTGCAGGATTTGCTCCCGGGTTGGACATTTGGCGAAGGTTTGCCGGCAGAGGCCCGTAAACAATGTCGCCAAACAGGACTCTGGTGAAGTAGACTTTCCTTTGTTTAATGTTACGATTCAACAAAAAGTAGATCGGTCGAATAATCCATTTAGAATTTGCATTGAGCTAGAAGGTGTAGAGATTGTAGCAGAATTAGACAGTGGGGCGGGCCTAACCATCATAAATGTTCAGACATATCGAAGGTATTTTGCACATATCGGGCTTCAGGATGCAAAATTGGTACTGAGAACGTACACAGGCGAGACCGTTAGACCTCTAGGTAAACTCAGGGTTAACATTGTATATAAAAATGTAAATAAATTGTTGGATGTATATGTTGTAAATACGAAGGGACCAAATCTGTTGGGGCGTGATTTCTTCCAGACTTTTAATGTGATTTTAAATGTTGCAGATGTGAAATACGTAGGGGAAGGTACCGTGGCTATGATACTGGACAGGTACTCGGATGTTTTTGACGGTGGGCTGGGCAGGTACAAGTACGCACAGGTGGCAGTCAAGGTGAAGCCTGGGACGCCAGCGGTATTCTGCAAGCCGAGACCCATCCCCATCGCATTCAAGAAAAAGGTCGAAAAGGAGCTAACAAGGTTGGAGCGAGAAGGCATCATAACACCAGTCGAGTCAAACGAGTATGGTACACCACTGGTTCCTGTATTAAAATCCGATGGCACAATCCGTTTGTGTGGCGATTATCGTTCTACTATAAACAAGTATTTGGAGGAGTCTAAATACCCATTACCGTTGATCCAGGAAATTTTCGCAACACTCAGTGGAGGCCAGCAGTTCACGAAGATCGACATGTCACAAGCATACGCCCAATTTGAAGTCACAGAAGAAGCGAAGAAAATTCTGGCATGGAGCACCCACAAGGGAGTGTTTTTGATGAACAGAATGCCGTACGGAATAGCGCCAGCGTCAGCAAAATTTCAAAAATATATCGAAGAATTGCTGAGAGGAATTCCAGGCGTGGTGAACTTCTTGGACGACGTGATAATTACGGGAGCGACATTCCGACAACATGTGGACCGCTTGGAGGCTGTTTTAAAGAGATTGCAAGAAGCAGGACTCAAGGCAAAAAGAAGCAAGTGTGAATTTTTCAAGGATGAGGTATGCTACCTTGGGCACAAAATTACACGGGATGGCTTACAGAAGACAGACGAGAAAATTCGTGCAATAGTAGATGCAGCACCACCAACGAATGGCCGCATTCATAAGTCACAACAGTTGTGGAACTGTTACCGATTTGTTCTGTGAACGGTGCGCTACTTTTCCGCTCCGCTCGGAGCGGACGGCCATGTTTTGTAGCGGCTCGGAAGTTCGCTACATTTTGGTAGCATAGTGAGCGATAGGAGTGGGAGGTGGAAGAATGAGAGAAACGTTAAATTTTGATGTTCGCAAGTGCCATTCTGACATTTTATGGGTTCAAGAGTGTTGTTCGGTGCTGTTTACCTTGCGTGCTGTTTTGAATTTTTGAAGATAATGAGTTTTTTCTCAGCTAATGTGAATCGCTTGTTAAATATAGACCATCAAGCTATAGCACTGGGTGGAATTCTCCAAGACCAGATTATATTTTCGGCTATTTTTGACGCGGCGCTGGATGTGTCACCGCCAGTCACCGCTACTTCCAACAATGCGTTCGTAAGACGCCAACAGTTCCGAAGGAGCGTAGCGGTAGCTGCTCCCGTCTTATGAAAGCGGCCAATGTCACTGAAGTCCGATCTTTCCTAGGCATGGTGAATTACTACAACAGATATTTGCAGAATGCAGCGCATGTTTTGCATCCAATTTACAACCTTCTCACGGCGAGCACGAAGTTCGACTGGAATGCTGAATGCCAGGCTGCATTCCGACAAGTCAAGAAGATGATAGCCGCCGACAGTACTCTGGTACATTTCGACCCGAGGCGAAAAGTTATCCTTTGCTGTGATGCTTCTGACAGGGGCGTCGGAGCGGCTCTTTTCCACAAAATGGACAACGGTGAAGAACGTCCGATTGGTTTCGTCTCAAGAAAATTATTACCGCAAGAAGTAAGGTATTCGGTGATACATCGAGAAGCATTGGCGATCTATTTTGGAGTCAAAAGGTTTCACCAGTACCTAATGGGTCAGAAATTTATTCTGAGAACAGACCACAAACCAATGTTGGCATTGTTTGGTGAGAACAGGGCGATTCCGCAAATGTATGTATCTCGGATGCAAAGATGGGCCATATTTTTAGCACAGTTTGATTATTGTTTAGAATATATCAAAGGCAAAGAGAACACCATGGCAGACTATCTTTCTCGAGCAGCAGTACACACACTGAGCATAGCTACCGAAAAGGAATACACCTATTTGAATTTTGCGGAAACCCAACACAATTGGCCGGTGGATAACAAAATGGTAAAAACCGAAACGAACAACGATCGAATACTGAGTACAGTCAGAGAGTTACTTCGAACGGGTTGGAGGCGAAACGAGGACGAAAAGCTGAAGCCATTTTGGAACCGAAAGGACGAATTGAGAGAAGAGAATGGATGTCTGATGTGGGGGTACCGTATCATTATCCCTAGCTTCTTAAGGAAACGAATGCTTGAAGAACTGCACGTGAGTCACATGGGCATAGTGAAGACGAAGGCGTTGGCAAGATCTTACCTATGGTGGCCAGGCATCGACAAGGATATAGAAGAAATGTCCAGCTCATGTGTAGCTTGTCTGAAGCAAAGACCAGATCCTCCGAAGGCCGAATTAACACCTTGGCAAAAAGCTACAGAACCGATGCAGCGAGTGCATTTGGATTTCCTAGGTCCTGTACAAGGACGAGAATTTTTAATAATGGTGGATTCATTTTCGGGATGGCCAGAAATTTTTCCAATGAAAGATATTACGACTGTAAGAACAGTGGAAAAGCTCAGAGAAACTTTTGCAAGATATGGCGTTCCGGAAACTGTTGTAACGGACAATGGTAGATCTTTCGTTTCTGGAGAAATGAAAGAATTTTTCTCGAAAAATGGTATAATTCATCTGACGACACCACCAGGACATCCAGCTGGAAATGGAAGAGCGGAAAATGGAGTTAAAACCTTCAAAAACAAACTCTTTGCAGCACTCGAAGATCCGAAGAACAAAACCCAGAAAATCGAGACCCTAATAGCTAGATTTCTGATAAACTATCGAGCCATGATGCATTGCACGACTCGGAGAACACCAGCCGAAGCATTTCTAGGACGGAAAATGAAGACAAGACTCGATATATTAAAAAGGGCCAAGCCGGACAAAGAACAAGTAATCATTGACGACAAAACGAAAGATAAAGTTTTCAGAATCGGACAAAAGGTGATGGTCAGAGATTATCGAGAAGTAAATAAGAAAAAATGGCGTGAAGCAGAAATCAGTGGGAGAGAAGGGAATGTGATATACAGATGTAAATTGGATAACGATCAGATATGGAGAAGGCATCGAGATCAGATTATACCAAGAGAAGAGAAAGAAAAGGAAAGAGAGAACTATAAGCAAGAAAAAACCCAGTACTCTGCAAGAATGGGAAGAATAGTTGAACGGCCGGAGGAAGAAGATCGAATAGACCAAGTCCAAGAACCTGACGAAGATCGAAGAGACCAAAAAATCCAGGAACCGTCAGCACAGCGGGACAAAATCGGGGAAAATAAACAAGAAGGCTTTGAGCAAGCGGAAGAAGTACAACTACAAGAGAGCACTGAGCCCTTGGCTGCCGAACCGGCAGAAGCCGCCCCCCATCCCACCGTCAAAAACACCTCGAGGGTTACACAAAGACTCAAACGGAAAGTTTGCCCACCAAAAAGGTTAGATTTGTAATCACAACGCTTAAATGAACTAATTGAAATGTAATATGTATATATAAATGTGTATATATATAGAATTGTACATGTGTAAATAATCGTAGTGAATTTGTAATTGCTGTCAGTCATTATAAATTGTATCACTCTCGAAAATGATAAGATTTTTTGTACATAGGTATGTGTAATAATCTTGGTGGTAGGGTGTTATGTATTTAAATAGTATTTTAAATAGCGCGCCTCAAGCGGCAACCCCCTCTGTCTAACCGCGATAACACATGTCATGCGAGAGCCTCACTCTCTCCTCTGCCGAACGTGCCAGCAGCAACATCTTGTAAACAACGTTCACAACGCTCCTGTAATGTAAGAATTGATCAAGACAATAAACTGTATTAGTCCGTACTCCAGCGTTTCCCTGAAGCCTTACCACACGGACATAACAATCATTGTTGGCTGATTTTCGTGATGCGTCCTGTTGTACCTATGCCTTGTCTTGTGGGGGCTTAGTATTTCCACCTTGTGTGTAAGGGGCTCACACAACTCAACACCTGAAATGTAAAATAAGCATTCAGAGATTGCATTTTTCGGCCAGCATTTCATCAACTTACGTATCGGCTTTTGCTGCTGCATTGTGCATTGTATCCATCGGCGTATACTAACGCAGTAATTCAAGTCAAACTACAACACTCGCTCGCTCACATTCACGACGATGTGAAAAACAAGGAAGACAAAAAATTTAATCATTTTTCAACTGTCAAAACTGTCAATATTTTTATGATTTGGAGTAGGTACTGTCAACTGTCGAGTGCTACTGCGCTACTGCGCTGGGCTGTGCGCTGGGTACCTATTTGTCAAGGCCCCTTGGGCCACCATGTTCTATTGCGTTCAGCGCCTTCTGGTGGCTGCTGATTTTCGCCAATAGCCATTAGGCATTATTAGTCAATCGCAACTATTTTAAACTCCGACTAAAGTAGGTAGTTGATCTGTTGTTGTGATGAAGTGGTTGCAAAAATATCACAAATAATGATGAGGAAATGAATTAAATAATGCAAGTAAACTATTTTTCAAAGGTACCATACTACCAGATAGGGAGATTGCGATTTCATTGAACGTACGACGTAACGCAACGTAGAATGTGAAAACTCCCCTGTAACTAAGGAATTGCAAATAACAAACTCGCCAATTTTCACGTTGAAAGTTACGTTACCTCGTGAGTACGTGTGCACGCAAACTCCCCAATAGCAAAACACACTGACAGTAATAACGTGAATATGAATACCTATATCTAATTATCTACCGACACGACGCTGTAGGATGCAACTGAACAATCAGCAATCACTATAATGACAGACAGAGACAAAAGATGAACGTATGTCTGGGAATTGACCCCACTGTGTTGAAGCATGATCGTGCTTCCGAGTTGCTCTCCCAATTCCAGATGAATAATATCGTTTAATTATAATTATATAATTATATTATACCTGCTTATGTCGTTAAACATGAATGAATTGCTATACAATGTTGCCTAGGGGCTTTTTCAACGTAAGTAGGTACTAAATAAGAGGATTTTCTTTTTTACTGCCAAAAATTAAAAAGCAATCAATTTCAGCGCTTGTTAATTATGGCAGTGTATCTTTACTTTTCTACGTTAGGCAGGTAGGAAGTAGGTACTTATTACATATACCTACCTATTCGACAACCCGACTTTATAGATTACAGATGTGTGTCAAAACTTTTCGACAGATAGGTAGGGTAGGTAAGCCTAGGTAAGCCTACATAGGGAGTATTTCAATACGTAAAAGAAAATTGATTCCATCCTCCGATTCCTACCTACCTACATCTTATACCGTGTGTTTTTCGAAAACCGCACCGGCCCCATAACTTTTTTCCCACGGAATATAATATATTCGAAATTTCTGTAGGGTATTTATGATATTTATGATATTTTATGATACTTATACACTTATTATGATATTTTGGCGTTGATCATGAAGCAACTCTCATTTCCTGAAATAACCGGAAGTGATATCAACTTTTGATTTTTCAAATTGAACAGCCTGTGTATTTTCTGACGTTCGGATAGATTTTTTTTTATTGACACATGGCACAATGGTGGTCATGAAAATTCTCTAGAGTGCGTTTCTATCGCAGCTAAAGTGGCTTCAGTCAAGCGCGTTTTTATCGTCGCACGTTCGATCCGCTTTATTCAATCCTATTTCACTGCTTTAGAATAAGGTTAGGATAGAATTGATTAGAGACAACAAAATATTGTTTACCTACGACCACTACCGTAAGTGCCGTATACCGCACAACTCGGAACCTAAGTAAGTGAGCCCTTACGCACATCGTGACGTATTCTGTAAAGTAAATCGCACAGCGTGCGGTAATGGTAAAGTAAATCGCACAGTTAAAGAATTTATGTTTCTGATGTTGGGGGAATTTTAATCGAAAGACATTCTCAAATAATTCACATTCAAAAATTGGAGCATTTCACGGGAATCTGACGCGTGCCCCGGTAGCACCTTTCACACCGAAAGCATATAGGCGAGACTAGCTGTATATATTCGTAGCGAAGGCATGGCCATAGAAGTGAGATGTATCAACAACAAAATCGTCCAGATTTTTTTTCCAAGTGAGGGATTTGAGAATTTCTTGATTAAATTTTAGCTTGCATTTGTAGGGCTCACTTTTTACCTGATCACAATAATTTTGCGAGATTTATTTAAAAAGATTCAAAATATCAATGCAAGGACTGCCCGCAGTCAACAACAACTTGGGATCAAGTAGGTGTAAAAATTAGACAGTTACCTACAACAAGCATCAAATGTCTGATGACAGGTACTCTGCTGCCTGCCAAACCTAAGTTCGATAATTTTCAAATAATACTATTTATTGCTGTCCAGTATTCATGTCCCAGTGTTGTAATCCAACTATATCACCACGCCGAACGCATAATTGAATGGCTATAGGTAGGTACGCTTCTAAATACACCTCAGGCCTCGCTTTAGGCACAGTAAGTGAACACTCAATTTTCAAGAATCGATTTGTGGGTGCTTTCCTTTCAGGTCTCGACAAAAAGCGTTGTACAACAGACAACCACCGAGCCAGCAGACACCCAAGTTTGAAAATGCTATCCGTCTTTGACATTGGATTAATCTGATGGCCGTAAACACCAATCAAAGTACTTCCCCCTTCTTCGATTTATTGTAGTTTTAGTTTTCAAAAGTGTGTAATATGCGATACATAATACTATTATTCTTATTTAAATATGTACAATAAAAGTGATCAACTCGCTCTAACTTGCTCTACTTGCTCTAAATTTAGCAAAACCTAGTATCCTATGAACACGGATATTAATATTATGAACACGGATGACGGCCGCTGACACTGCTATGAGGTGCGTGCTCCTCCTGTCAAGAGTGTCAAGGCACACTTCGCACCGACCAATCAACACAATCTGTATACGGCGGGATTTTATTTGAATTTTGAATCAGGGGAGAACTTGAATTGTAGGTATTTCATGAAATACGTGGCTTTTTTACCTATAATTTTTGCCGTTTACAATACCACTGGCTACATTTCACGTTAATTATAGCTTTCAAGTCAATATCTACTGTTATTGTTGATGTAGGACTGTTTTATTACCTTGGATTTCTAAAAATTATTCTGGGCCCCTCACAAAGTTACAATACCGCTTTGGATTGGGGTCGTAGGTAAAGTACTGTACATGACACGAGTAGTAAAGCAATTACGCACTCAGGGAGTACTGCACTCGCTCGCTACACTCGCTCGTGCGCAACTTTTTCCTGCGTGCGTAATATGCTACTTACTACTCTTGTTACGTAATGTACTATTAAAAGGCGCCAAACTGTGCCAAACCGAAAAAGATGATCATTTTGGATTTTCTTGATGTATTTCTATTAAAAATTACTGGAAGGCATCTCTTTATTTCGTAAAAATTACGCTTTGTTTACAAGTTGGTCATCTGTCACTTCGATCGCTTTCTGACATCCACAATAAACAAACTTCTAACTTCATATTTTTATTTGTGGTCGAAGCCGCCTTTGGTATACCTACCTACTATAATAATTTAATTAATTTCTGTTATATTCGATTTTCAAAACCACCACTGTGTCAATAAAGAAAATTTCTATCCGAATATCAAAAAATATACAGGGTGTTCTATTTGAAAATCAAAAGTTGATGTCACTTTGAGAGCAGCTTCATGATCAACGCAAAAAATAGCAAAAGTGGTCTCAAATAGGTACCTACCCCATGAAAATTTCAAATGTATACATATGTACAATATCCCATAGGAAAAAAGTTATGGGCTAGTACGGTTTTCGAAAAACACAGTCACATACAGTATACTTACTTGTGGTTTCCGAATTTTATTGCCCAATGAGTGACGCGGCCGGAGCACGAACTTTGATGAGGTACGCAAGTACAAGTTTCCATGAAATCCGAATTCTCCCACGTGTAATTAGACACAAAACAAACAGCACTGTGAAGACACACAACACTGATGAACATTATTTTACTTATAAAAAACGACACCCTTTTTGACATGATTTTGAGAACAGTTTCATAAGTTGCCCGCTATATTTTTTGGTAGGTTTGCGTTCTTTTTGTGGAAGAGCATACACATCTCTTTGACTTCTGAGATATGCTTCTACACAAATTAACCTCGCAAAATGACCAATTGTGCGACGTGCCGTACGTGCCATTTCACCCATCCAGAGGGGAAACCCAATGTAATATCTGAATTTCATACCTACAACAGGATCAGAAGAAATTGTTCACAGCTGCTGGGAGATTTTCTACATTACTATACATTTATCTACTACTAAACAGGATACCTAGGTGTCGAAGAAGACAAAAACAAAACTTTTTTAACAGAGTCGTGATTTAGCTCCATTCTATAGGTACATACCTACTCGTACATATAGGTATAGGATATAGGTATGCTACAAAAAACAAACTCCTACAAAACAACTGATGATATAGGTAAGAACCAAGCAACGTTATGTCAAAGAATTAAAGAGAAATTTCCGTAATTCAAAAAAATCTTACACATTTGCAGTAATAAAATTGCATAGCTAAATGGTACTATGGTAGATGTAGGTACTTTTTCTAGGCAAACAAGAATTCTGAAGTTCTTTTTGCAGGTTATCTTTGGGGTGTGCTGTTTGGGGTATATGCAGTAAGTTGAATAAAACAGTACGGATTTATTTTGCCGAGTTTCGATATCGTATCTGCACTCTTTTTTAAGGCGTCAAACCCAAGTAGGTAGTGGTAGGTACCTACGTATTTTATTCGGCAAAATTTTCTGGAAACTTAGAGTATAGTGAGTATACTATACTCAGGTTAAGGTCTTCTTTTTCTTGAATTTTCTGAAAACATCGAGTTCGGTCCTGAATACCTGAATTCATCATGCTTTGTTGCTAGTGTTGCAAAATTTCTGGGAATTTATTTTTTTGGAAACATTCCTGTGCTTGTGAAGATTCAGTGCCTTTAAAGTTATCGGTGATTATTTTATGAACTTTTGAGGAGAATGTCATCTGTTAAAAAGATTAAGTCTGAAAGTTATTAACTTGTTAAAATATTTCAACAAAGGATATTAGATTGAAATGCATCCTTTTTGAAAATCATATTGAAAATTGCTTAAACTATTGAGAAATTGATAACTGATTTTTGAAATTTCGAGGATTTGTGCAGAACTGAATTCTCTATGATATTGTTACGAGCGGCGATTCTGGAGAGCGCGCGATCTTTCTAGACTATTCCCATTAGGTCGCAGTGTGCAAGTGCGGAGCTCTGGTGCGTTCCAGAGCGCGCGTGTAGGCTTTTGCACGTGGAACTTAACGGAGCCTTCAACGGTGGGTCAAGACACATTTGTCCATTTTGGCGGAGGTGCCGCCATTCCAGAACACATGGGATTGCACTCGAAAGGGGTAAGATTATTCGGGAGTCGCCCATAAATCGTATGCTGAAAGCACTGCAGGGTCTTGAGTTGTTCATTTTTGCATTTTCGGATTAATCCCGAGGTGAATCCGCATTGTAGGTTATGCATGGAAACAAGCGTATTGTTACGGATTTTTCATTTGGGCTCGTTTATAACTAAGACGATCGTTTAAAACACACAGTATATCACTGCGTACGCTATAAATGCACGTAAACAATGATTCGCGCTTGGGTATATCGCTGATTAGTACTCACTGTTCTATCAGCTCGTTGTCTCTTTGGATTTTAAAACTGGTCCGTCAGGTCAGGTCGGGTCAGGTCAAGTACAAACCTTATTCTGAAATCTTCCACCGGTTCTCTGGCAAATTCCACATTGATCGCGGCATACAGGGTGATTCATGAGTGACCTTACATACGCTAATGGGAGATAGAGGACTCCGAGGCGAGTCAGGATCCACAGAAGAAATTTTGTTTTCTCCATTGGTTACAAAGATACAGGGTGTTTTGTGTGTTTCGTATGAAACTTTGATAAGCGATATTTCTGAAACGGCTGGAGATATTCTCTTGAAATTCACCAGTAATATTTCTTTGTTGGGACTTACCCCGAAGCCATACTGGGTGAGTCAAAATCCAGGGCCGGGATAGAAAAAATGTGCCCCTTTATTATTTGAACAAAAAGTACATTTTTTTACCGCTTTTCTAAAAAACTGCTATCGGATCCGAAAGGCTGAGGAAAAATGCTTCAAGAATCACTCTTCAATTTAGATGGCACACCTAAACCGTTTCGATATAAAAATTAAAGGTAAAATTTGTGGGTGAGTTTCCATTTTCGAGCGGACATAATCGACTCATTGTTTGATTGAATTCATTCAAATTCATTTCTTAGCCTGTCTTTGTAGAATAGAAGGGCTTGGTAGGAAAAAAAAATTCCATAGCCGAAGATTTTTTTTGACGACCAAATCGAGTCTAATTTTGTGTTAATTTCTAATTTTGACCACTCATCTTCAGTTTAGCCATTCATCCAATCATTGTCAAATTATTGTCGGAACTTAATATATGGTATCTAGATGATGGGACACTGGGTGATTCTCCAGAAAATGTTTTAGAAGATTTAAAATTTTTGATACGTGAATTCAGTTCAATTGGCTTGCATCTTACTCCCGCAAAATGTGAACTTCATTTTCTCTCCGAAAAGAATACCCAAATTTTAAAACAGTTTGAAGATGTTCTTCCTGGCATCAAAGTTGTGGAAAAGTATAACATGTCCTTACTTGGGGCCCCTGTTTGTTCGGAAGGTACTCCCAAATTTCTAGAAAATAAATTACAAGAAATAGAGAGATTGCTCTCTCTGTTATCAAGCCTAAATTCCCATGTGGCTTTTGTTCTCTTGAAGTTCTGTTTTGGAATGCCTAAATTAATGTTTCTTTCAAGAACTACGCCTATCTGGTCTTTTCAAGACATAGTTTTCAAATTCGACTTGGTAATTAAAAATACTTTAGAATCAATTTTAAATGTAAAATTGACTGAAATGCAGTGGACACAGGCCTCTTTTCCCATCTCTTTTGGAGGTCTCGGAATTCGACGCCTTTCTGATGTCGGACTTCCTGCATTTTTGTCATCATCCTTCAGCGTTGCACAAATGGTCACTACCATATTACCCGTGAACAGTGGTATTTCTGCAATCTGCTATTTGGATGAGGCAATAAATGCATGGAAACATCTCTGCCCCGACGATCTTCCAGAAAACAAAAATCTTCAGAAGGCGTGGGATAATCCCCTGATAAAACTATCACATGCTGCACTCCTCGTTTCTCTATCCACTTCTCCAGCGGAATCAGCTCGACTGCTGGCCGTATCTACTCACGAATCAGGCATTTGGCTTAATTGCGTTCCGTCAGCAAATATTGGTTCTCTTCTTGACAATGCGTCTTTAAGGATTGCTGCAGCCCTTCGGTTAGGATGCGATGTCTGTCAAATTCATACCTGTGTCTACGGCACTACCGTTGACTGTAAAGGTCGTCACGGCCTGAGTTGCATAAAAAGTGCCGGCAGAATCTCCAGGCACTACATGCTTAATGAAATAATCAAGAGGACACTAAATTCCGTAGATATCCCTTCCATTCGTGAACCAACGGGTTTGTTTAGAGATGATGGCAAGCGTCCAGATGGCCTAACTTTAATCCCTTGGTCGAAAGGTCGGTCACTGGTATGGGATGCTACATGTGTAGATAACTTGGCAGCCTCCCATTTACATCTTAGCTCAAAAACTCCCAGAGCTGCTGCTAATAGTGCTGCGCACAAAAAACATTTAAAATATTCAAAAATTGCTACAAATTACGATTTTTTGGCCTTCTCTGTAGAAACTTTGGGATCTTGGAGTGGAGAAGCTTTACTTTTTATGAATTCATTATGTTCTAAATTAAAAGTTGTAACTGGTGACCCTCGCTCCGGACGGTTTCTAAAACAAAAAATTGCTCTAGCAATACAACGAGGAAATGCAGCTAGCATTTTAGGATCTTCACGCTCTTTTTCATCTACAAAGTTGGAAGATATTTTTTACATTGTTTAATCTTTTTTTTTTTTTAAACTTAATTTTAATCCTTTTACAAAATGTATCACATATTATATTAAATAAAAACTTTATTTTGTGTTTCACTCTCGATTTTTTCATAAAAAAAAAATCGTCGGCTCTGGAATTTTTCTTTCAACCAAGCCCTTCTATTCAACAAAGACAAGCCAAAAGATGAATTTTAATGAATTCAATCAAACAATGAGTCGATTATGTCCGGTCGAAAATAGAAACTCACCCACAAATTTTAGTTTTAATTTCATTGTCGAAACGGTTTAGGTGTGCCATCTAAATTGAAGAGTGATTCTTGAAGCATGTTTCCTTATATTTTTGAATCCGATAGAAGTTTTTTAGAAAAGCGTTCGAAAAATGTACTTTTTGATGAAACAAAGAAAGGGCACATTTTTTCTAGCCCGGCCCTGGATTTTGACTTACCCGGTATGGCTTTGGGGTGAATTCCGACAGAAAAATATTAATGGTAAATTTCAACAAAATATCTCCAGCCGTTTCAGAAATATAGCTTATCAAAGTTTCATACGAAACACACAAAACACTCTGTATCTTCGTAACCACTGGAGAAAACAAATTTTCTTCTGTGGATCCTAACTCGCCTCGAAGTCCTCTATCTCCCATTAGCCTATGTAAGGTCACTCATGAATCACCCTGTATAGGTCGGGTAACAGAATATTCCAGCCCAAAATATCCCGGCAATAATATCCCAGCCCAAAATATCCTTGCGACAAAATATCCCAAGCCAAAAATATCCCAGCCAGTAATATCCCAGCCAAAAATATCCCCGCGACAAAATATCCCAGGCCAAAAATATCCCAGCCAATAATATTCCAGCTAAAATATCTCCGTGACAAAATATTCCAAGACAAAAATATCCCCGCCAATATAATTCCAGCCTAAAATACCCCAGCCAAAAATATCCTTGCCACACAATTTCTCAGGCCAAAACTATATATTACACCGTATTAATTGAGTCTCAAAAGAAGGATGATAGAGTCAAAAAAAGACTATTAATCTATGTAGTAGGTATGTCTACAATAAAAGACGATACTTGAGTCAAAAATGAACTTATTCTCATCTGTTGGGTGTAAAAAGAAGGAGGATGCTTGAGTCAAGAATCAGTTCTTGATTTGGTGGGTCTGAAAAGAAGGATGATACTTGAGTCGGAAATGAACTTATTATCTGGTGGGCCCAATGCCTCTTGAATCAAAAATAGATTTTTATCTGGTGGATCTTGAAAGAACGAGAATGCTTGAGTGAAAAATCAGTTCTTTACCTGGTGGGTCCGAAAAGAAGAATGATACTTGAGACGAAAATAGACTTCTTATTGGCTGTACAATTAAGTCAAAAATTGGTCTGTAAAATGTCTCGTCGGTGATTTGGTGAGTCGGTGAGTTGGTGAATTAGCAAGTCGGTGAAATACCCTGTCGGTGGATTGGGAGTCCGTTGAGTTGACTTGTCGGTGGATTCGCTAATCGGTGATTTGATTGTCGGTGATTTTGAGTCAGAAAACAGTCTCACGGTCGGATGTTACAAACAGCCCCTTGGGCACCTAACGGAGTCCATGAACACACTTTTGCGTCCGAGAGCTGTTTTCGAGTCGAAAATGTATAGTGTAGCCGGAAATAACCGCTCTTCGGACGTACCTGACTGGGTCCATGTGCACAGGTTTCACGGGGATATTTTTGGCAGGGATATTTTTGGCTTGGGATATTTTGTCGCGGGGATATTTTTGGCTGGGATAATATTGGCGGGGATATTTTTGGCTTGGGATATTATTGGCGGGGATATTTTTGGCCTGGGATATTTTGTGGCGGGGATATTTTTGTCTGGGATATTATTGGCGGGGATATTTTTGGCCTGGGATATTATTGCCGGGATATTTTTGGCGGGGATATTTTTGGCGGGGATATTTTGTCGCCGCACCGGCATATATGGCTTCGAAGCGACTCTCGAACAATTCTGCTTCTTTCGGCGCGCATTACTAACGTGTTCTTGAAACGGCGCCTCCACCAATTGGGCGGATGTATCTTATCCGCTTGTTGATATCTCCCATGTTCTTTTAAACGGGGCAGATCCTCCGCGTATGCTCTCGAATGCACTAGACCTTCGCACCTCGTAACGCTGTGATCGAACGGTTTGGAAGGACCACGTGTCCTCTCGAACGCATGCGAGGCTCGCCACTCGTAACCTAACAGTTTCTAGGTGCCCGCGGCTCATTAAAACATTATTTCTTTTAAGAGAATTTACCATTACCACTCATATCGTGACCTCCTAAACATGTACCACACTGTATTTTCAACGCAAGTCTGTGTCACGGTCCATTGAAAATTCAAATCGATATAATGCCCCTCAGTGTAACAAGCCGCGACCTGATTCCAGTCTTAAATATAGGTAAACAGGTAAAAACTCATCACACCGCAGCATCAGTCAGGTACAATGTAAAAAATCCATCGCCGTGCTCGGGACAATCTGTTTCTATTTTAAAATCGCCCCACCAGAGCGAGTGAAAGGAGGCGGATGGGCAAGGGCAAGTACACCCCGCAGTCCCCTACTCAGCTACCTACCTACCTTTTTGATCGCATTAGTGGAACGCACTGTGTTCTGCGGTCAAATTAAAACCGTTGGGATGTAAAACGCGCGTACGCCGCATAGACTTTGTGTGTCCTCAAACAAATTCTGCAAGCACAACATTATTAAGCTGGCGGGGCACACAGAGTCAACATAAAGAAGATTAACGACTTGCTCTTCGCCTTTCTCGATGCCATCAAGCTCCCCAGTCCCCCTGGTGACTGGTCTGTAAAAGAGTATAGTACGCGGGGACACACGAATAATTTGGATTCCTTCATCAAGTCGTGCCCTTAATGAATTGAGTTACGGGGTTGCACTGCGGCGAAATGAAAAATAATTGTGCAACAGTTTTACTGCAGAACATTTCCGCTTTCCTTATGTTAGCTTCTGCAATCCCGCTCTCTACACCTTTTCCATGTGTGTTTCGGGAAGTAAGTAACCGTGGGTTCCACAAAACAGATAATACGAGATTAGTTGATTCGCGATTTTTGTTTGTCAATTTGTAGCCGACTGATCAATGGAAATGCTGGTTTATCCCTCAATAATGAAAAGATGATGGGTCTAGTACAGATTTCAGGCAGTTTTTGCTGGTAATCGCCTAGCATTCAGCAGAAAAAAGTTCAGTTAATCTGCAATTAACCTTGATCGCTGATCATCTTTTTTGTGGAACTGACGGTAAGTAAGTTAAGTAATGCTATCCGGCAATGGTACCTAATGTTAGCATTCAAAGCAATGAGTTTCAAATGGTGACGTTCACAATCATGTTAGTTGCAATGGTAAGCAATTAAGCATTACCCATTGAAACTCGTTGTTTTGAAATGCTAACATTACCATTGCCGATAACATTACGTTAACATTAACATCATTGTGGACGGGCTATAATGCTATCAACAGCTATCCCTGTTGAAAATAATCACTGGAAACCATGTGATACCGATACCACTTTGTATTTTTCGTGGTTTTAGATGGAAGTGGGTGGGTGGGATCACTGGAATCGCATGACAGTTTAAAAATGAATGGAATGGATGAAGCAGAATAAAGTGGGAGTGGGAATCTCATAAAATTACTTTTCACCCGCCTACTCCAAGTCTAGTATTCTCTCCAGTTCAGTTCAGTTCAGTTCCGTTCAGTTGAGTTAGTTCAGTTCAGGTTTTTGTGCATCTTCAAAGATGATCGTGTCCCAAATCAGCCCTTCCTGGCTCACTTCTTATTATTGGAATATAAAAAATGCCTATTTAATGAGTAGAGGATATGTGGATAAAACTTCTTGGCGAGTATAAAAGTTTCAATAAGAGTTCGTTATTTTTTATTTTAGTCTTTGAATGTTATTCCAGCCTGAAGCCTCCGAGTTCCAGCCAACGAACATGGCAGTAATGCTCCAGGTTTATTTGTGAATAAGCTGTAGTCCTGGTTGTCTTCTTTAAAGACTAGCATATGGGATTTCCAAAAATTTTCTTGTGTTCTAGCTTGGCGATGACTTCTGTATAGTTGATGTCGACTTCGTATGATACAAGCAGACAAACTTAGTGAAGGCGTCAATCACGACCAAAATAATGGTCGCAATTTTTGTTGGTAGATTCAAGTCGTCCGAAATAATCGATATGATATGCGTGTGAAGAAGAATTCTGTCTTTCTGGAGTAGGTGGAGAAATCCCTCCTGTTTTCCTCGTTTCTAGTTGGCTAGTATACAATAAGGTATAGCTGCTGATGAACTTCTTCAGCAAACAGCAAAAATGAAAAATGGCCGTAGGAGTATCTTAATATTATCTTAAATGGCATCCTATCCGAATTCCCTCTCGCCCTTGATAAAATCCGAGTTTCTTTCCTTCTCCAACTCAAGCTTAGTGTATATCTGGTTGCATACCGTAATGATAATGATCTACTTGTGTTCTTGAGAGCAGCCGGTTTTTTGCGAGACTTCCAGCCATTCTTGTCGACAGCAGAATTAATTGTATGGACGCTTTCCCGGACGGTTTCAGTATCTTCTACATTATTTTGAACGCAATGGTGAATACCTGTCTGTATCTGTGGAAGTTCATGGACTTTATTCTTACTCTATTACCAAAGCTGGGTGCGTAGCTCAGTGTGTAAGGTTAAATTTTAAGTCAGACGTACAACAGTCTGTCAGTGCAACACGCGATATAAGCTGCGTAACCGGCGCGGCGCAAGCCATCGATATGCTTTGGTCATTGGCTGAAAGGGATCACGTGACGTTACTTGCACCGCTGCACGGACTGCACGTCTGACTTGAAATTCAGCCCGTAGATTATTGTATCGAAAATGCGATAATAAAAAAGCCTATTAGAGGTTGTAGTTGCAGCGGTACGCTTTTTGATTCTGCATTTTGTGATACTAAGATGAAATTTGGTATATGCAAACTACATATAAAATTTCAAGTGATTTGACCCGCAGCACTCAGAAATTTGTCCATTAGGGGGCGACTGGGGGCCCCTCAAAATTCCAAGATGACATAATTTCTCCCATGCACCATTCAGTACCGCCCTATCTACCGTACAGAACCTAAACAACTTTGTTCTTGACCATCATAACATTTTTCGTCATGTCAATTTTATTCTTCTTATAGAAAAAAAAATTTCTTTGTCTGGTCAGCAAATTGAAAAATATTTATTTTTTTGACCACGAATAGATTCTTAAGTAGTTTTTGTGTGATCATCGATAAATCCGCATCCCCTTGATTCTTACCATTACCACTTACCATTATTTTCAACATTACCTTTTTCAATGTTTTATCCCGGTAAGTATGATTATTGTTATACTGATATATAGCTTGAGGTTTTCTTCAACGATGTGGATGATGAAACGGCATCAGACTCCACCTGGAAGCCGTACATGATAATTTTTCTGCAAGGCCGTCAAATTAGGCATTTTTGATTTTCTAGCGGGAGCGGTCAAAATGTCAATACACACCACTCCGCCCGAGAGCACCGGTTTGCTCTAGCGGGAAACGATATTCACGCCTGAGAATTTTGCATTTTGTGATACTGAAATGAAAGTAAGTGCGAGAGTACCGAAACCGGTGCTCTTGGGCGGAGTGATGTATATTGACATTTTGGCCGCTCCCGGTAGAAAATAAAAAATGCCAAATTTGACAGCCTTGCAGAAAAATTAATATGCAAGGCTTCCAGGTGGAGTCTGAGGCCGTTTCATCATCCACACCGTTGAAGAAAGCTTCAAGTTATATATTAGTTCAACAGTTCAACAATAATCATATTTGTCTTATGTAATACCACAAGAGCTATGAGTTTTATCGATAAAATTTCCGTACTATTCAATTCAATTTAATTTATTGTTTCTAAAAAATATTCAATTTTTACAACAAGAAGTTTGATTAAGACAAAGTCATATAAAAATAAAGTTACATCGAGACAAAATGCGTGAAAATACCAATAACATAGTAACCAATGGAAATACCAGGGAAAATTAAAACAAGATGCGAACAAAATAATAACGAATAACTCGCGAATAAATAATACAAGAATTACAAATTGAAAAAAAAGAATGATTCACATCATTGACTGTCACTCGTTGAGGGCAAACGATCGCAACTCCAGCATTGATGTGACGTACCTGAATACAACCCCACCATGCGATTCCGAAATCCCGTTGATGACACCCGCAAAGTCGATCAAATTCCCAACCCGTGTCAACAAAGGCGGTCTAATAAATTTATAAAAAGGGCACTCGAACAGCAGGTGGTTCAAGTTCTCAGGTGTTTGGAGGTTGCAGATTGAGCAATTTATTTCAGTGTCAATTACATAAGAGGATCCCTTGTGGTAAAACCTAATGATTTTATTGGTTCCCGTGATCCTTAGCTGAGATAATATTCTTATTACGCCGATAGGTAACTTCATGCAGAGATATACAGCCGGGTCCCGCGTGACAGTAAAGTAACGATAAAACTGAGTAAACTCGGAGTGACTTAGCCTGTTCAGGTCATCATCGAAAAGTTTATCTCTATATTTAAGTAGAATCTCATCAGTATAAGTACTCAAGGTGTCAAGTCTCCCCAAACTACACAAATCAGCGAATCCCAGTTCAGAAAGTATGTCTTTGATCTGCGTAAACCAGTTCAGTCTGGCGCTGTTACCTGGAAAGGATGCGTCGAGCTTTATCAACCGCAGGAGGCACATCTTTGGATAACGACAGTCAGGCAGCAGTAAGACCTTGTTCAAGAACCTGAGGGAGTGTTTCAGTACCAAGTGACACAACCTCACACTTCCGGTCTCAAGGCGAAGTAAATAATTTGGTGTATTTCTCGGCAACAGTAAGAGACGTTTAAAGAAGTTGAGCTGAATACGCTCGAGTACATCAAAATAACGCAGGCCCCAAACCGGAATACAATGAATTATCGAATTGATAATTGTTGAGTTATATAGAGTCATGCGGGACTTCCAGGAATTGAGTTTCGATTTCGACATCAGACTCATCGTAGCTCCCATCGCGATATTTGCCCGCTCAACGGCCCTCCCCGTATGTTGAAGGAAGAAGGAAGAAGGTGTAAAATTTATACCTAAGTAGCAATAATCACTCGCAATCTCAAGCAGCTGATTGTCATATACAAAATTCTCATCATTGCTTCGAGCAAAACCACCCCGTTTGAAGCACATGATTTTGGACTTTTTAATATTTATCTTTAATTTGCTCTCACTCAGGTACCTGTACAATAAATCGAGCTTCCTGTTCAAATCTCTCACAGAATCTCCGAGTAGCACCAGGTCGTCAGCAAATAACAACATAAGTAAGTCGCTTGTTCCATCGATATCAATACCAACGGCACCCTGCGAGCGAAAAAATTCATCAATTTTGGCAAGAAATAAAGAAAAAAGTAAAGGACTCAAAGATTCACCCTGGAGCACACCCGCAGTGATATCAAATTTTTTGGTATAGGCATTGTCGACTTTTATTTGCACAGTAGCGGTTTCGTACAAATTTTTTATTATTCGGATTATTTTGGAACTAATTCCTAGACAAAAAAGTCGTCGCCAGAGAATGGAGTGATCAATGGAATCAAACGCCCGCGTTAAGTCAATAAAGGCAGCGTAGACCTTGCGTTTTCTTAATCGAATATTTATTTGTATGGCGCTAGCAAGCGTAAAAACGTTATCAATGCATCCGCGATTTTTCCGGAACCCGGACTGCGACTCCGGTATCACTTTGATATCATCGCACCATGAAGTTAAACGGTGTAGGAGGATTTGGGTGAATATCTTTACCAGGCAGTTTACGAGGGCAATGCCTCTGTAGTTCCGGGGATCATCGCGCACACCCTTCTTGAAAAGCATTACAAGTACTACTTCGGACCAGCCTGACGGGCAGATCTCAGATTCCAAAATTTTATTGAACAAGCAAACAATATAAAGTAACCAGTTTTGGGGGAGAAACTTCAGAAACTCATACGAGGTCCCATCTTTGCCTGCAGCTTTACCGTTTTTACATTTAGACAGACTGCTCTTAAGTTCTTCAAGGGTAAATGGTGAATCCAAAAAAGGGTGCCTAACATCAATAAACATAGTGTTGTCTATTAGGCGGGGCTGAAAAACAGTGGAGTAAAATTCATCCCAAATGTGTAACGGCAATGAAGTCGGGGGTGCGCGATTGCGAAATTTTTCAATCGCCATCCAGAAGTCTGCTTGATTTTTGCATGCGCTCAACGTGTCGACCATCATTAAATCGTACGCATTCCTCTTCTGCCTTATTATGCGCTTATAGTTTTGTTTAGATTTAATGTACGCATCTCTGGAGCAGGGTTCAAAGCTATTTCTTTTGCAGGTAGCAAGTGAAGTGTTTAACTCTCTCTTGAGGGCGACGCACTCGAAATCATGCCAAGGCTTACTTGTGTTTAGCTTGTGAGCAGAGCGTACGTTTTTTGTCATGCCCAGCAATTCGGCGTTATCAGCAATAACTGATAGTAGGTTTTTGTACAAGATTTCTTGTTTGTCAACACAAGAGATCTGCTTAGAGTAGTACATACGGGACAGGTACTCTTCATATAACTGACAATTCCACCACAGGACTTTGTGTGTAGTGCAATCTGCAACCTCCGCACTCCTAGGGAGTAGAGACTTGTGAGGAATACTGAGACTGACACAAGTTGGGAAGTGATCCGACAAAACAGGGCATTGCAAGACTCCGAAATCGCCCACCAAAGCCAAATGAGCACTAGAACAAAACACCACATCAACCACGCTGCTACCATTTCCCCCAACATAAGTGAATTGAGCAGGGCGGTCACCAGGAGTTCGCCCGTTCAGCAGTATAAACGAATTTGAACACATGAATTCAAGCAAATGGCGTCCTCTTGAATTAAACACTTTATCGTTACTTGATCGGGTCTCATGCAAAATAGTACCCGCCATGGATTCCACTGAGACTTCGCCCTGACATCCCAATCTACAGTTTAGATCCCCACCCAGAATGTACATTGCATTTTCGAATTTTTCGGTTATTTCAGTGATTGTTAATTGCAAAAGCTCAAGGAAGTCGGAAATGTCCAAAGAAGGCTTGATGTACATAAATATTACAATAATTTCCAATGCGTCCTGCTTTACCTTGAATATTATCCACCAGTGAGTGACAGATAGAACAACAACATCATATTTATCATTATACAAAACTAGCAAACCGCCACTAGCCCTTCCCCTATTTTTTTCCTTTAGTGCAGGTGAACATAAAATTTTACAGTTTAAATAGTTTACTGGTGGGTCCTTGACAGCGTAGGTAGCCCAGGTTTCGGAAATACAAAGAAAATCAAAGTCAACGCAGTTTTTGATCAAATTGTCCATGTTACGAATGCCATTCACATTAGAAAATATTAATTTAAGGCCCGTTCTTCGTTGCTATGAATCCGATTTCTGTTCTCCATCATCATACTCTCCCATCCCCGTAGAGGCACTGAGCTTGTTTGCTTTTTTAGGACGGAGGGGAGACTCTTCCTCTTCTCTGCGACGCTTTGAATCCGAGTTCGAATCACCTGCTTCGACAATTTTGGGCTCGCCGTCAAAATACTTTATGGTGAATCTTTTCTGTTCTTCCTGCATTCTAATTTTCATTCTCTCGCGTAGAGTCCTCAGCTGCGCAGACTGTTGCGGAGTCAAGTCAGCACGTATCATGACGTTGGGGTATAGATTCCTATTCAACTTCTTTGCAGAGCCTATAGCTTTCCACTTTTCAGCTCGATTTTGCAGTTGGACCCTTACCATTGGTGATGAGTTTTGGTTTTTAACATTGATTTTTTCGACAGACTGAATAACAGCAGGGTCAAAGCTTGGCATAATTGACTTAAGGATTGTTGTGGCGGTTTCAAAACTTTCCGAATCAGGCTGACGTGGGAAACCGAATATAATCAAATTATTTTCACGCTCCATCCTTCGGCAAACCTCAAGGTAACTTAAAGAGGACTTTTCCAAAGTTGAAATTCTTTGAGACATTTTCGTGTTTCATTTCAATGTTTTATCCCGGTAAGTATGATTATTGTTATACTGATATATAGCTTGAGGTTTTCTTCAACGATGTGGATGATGAAACGGCATCAGACTCCACCTGGAAGCCGTACATGATAATTTTTCTGCAAGGCCGTCAAATTAGGCATTTTTGATTTTCTAGCGGGAGCGGTCAAAATGTCAATACACACCACTCCGCCCGAGAGCACCGGTTTGCTCTAGCGGGAAACGATATTCACGCCTGAGAATTTTGCATTTTGTGATACTGAAATGAAAGTAAGTGCGAGAGTACCGAAACCGGTGCTCTTGGGCGGAGTGATGTATATTGACATTTTGGCCGCTCCCGGTAGAAAATAAAAAATGCCAAATTTGACAGCCTTGCAGAAAAATTAATATGCAAGGCTTCCAGGTGGAGTCTGAGGCCGTTTCATCATCCACACCGTTGAAGAAAGCTTCAAGTTATATATTAGTTCAACAGTTCAACAATAATCATATTTGTCTTATGTAATACCACAAGAGCTATGAGTTTTATCGATAAAATTTCCGTACTATCTCGAAAGCTTTGTTTTCAAGAAATTCACCGAGTGTGAAATGGTCACTTTATCTTCTGAAAAAAAACCGACAGCGTAGCTGGAGGGTTTTTGTCTCTGATAATAAAGTGACCATTTGCACGAGTTGAATTGCTTCATGAAAACAAAGCTTGAGAAACAGTTCGAAAATTTTGATAAAACTCGTATAGCTCGAGTGGTATTTGCGGAGAATATTCCACAAAACGTAAAATTTATCAAATATAAAACGTTTTGATCCCAAATCCACCCCACATCCAAAGAAGGAATTGTTTTTTTGGCGTTGTGACACCGTCATGCGGTCATGCTAATTTAATCAAGTTGCTTTGGAAATCAAGTGCACTTACAATCTAACGAACAGCTAATATTTCAATTATTATTGTGCTTTTCAACGTAAAAACGTCTTCCAAAGCTTTGCCTCTCAAAAAACCAAACCACGTTGATCGCAAACTATAACCATAACCTTACAGAAGTGATGAACTGGTCCTCTTTGTGGCTGAATCTGCAATTTTGTGCCCCGCGCGGATTGCGGATGTCATTAATTGTCAATGTGTCAAGTGTGCAGGAGAGTGGCCCGGGCTTCCTAATCTACGGCAACGTACGGTGCCGTTGTGGCAAAAATAATAATGCGGCAATTATAACAAACAGAAATCACATAATGTTCCATGGATAATCATTGCAGATCAAAATTATTGTTACTTATTTGAATTAGAAACTGCCTAAATGTGGTTTTTCACAAATATAGTAACTACATCTCACCTCTAGTTGGACACAAAGAATAAGTATATATACCGATTGCAATACTACCACTTTTGGAAGCGGTGTCACTGTGTGTATGTGACGCTTGAAATAGTATTTTATGTTACTAGCGCCGAAAACCGGGCATAGCAGAACGAACGTGAATGCAGCTCGAGGCCCTAGGCCGAGAGCTGCATGGAAGAGAGTTATGCTATGCCGTTTTCAGCGCGAGTAGCATACATCGTTTTTCGTGCTGCTTTCAATAAAATTACAAATAAAGGAGATCATATCGCAATAATCATTGAAATAAATTTCAAGTTGGTACATCTGCCATTCATCACCAAGGCACGAGGCATATACCTACTAGATGTAGATTTTTGTGTGTCAAATGTCGATTTGGAATATTGCGTCCCATGTTTGAATTTTCTTGCTTAAAACCGCCCTCCCCCTCCCCAATTAGAAGGGCCATCCCCCAAAAATCCCGAAATCACTGAGCTCTAGTGTCTTGTGTGACGACGAAACACAGAAAATGGCATGAATTATTCACTTTTAAACCTTGGCGCCACAAAACATCAGAAATCATTTTGCAATTGTGCCAACAGCTATTGGAAAAATGACCCTAGAATATCAATTTTAAAAATGATTATTCATGATTTTAACTGATTCAAACCGACAATTTCGAGATATAACATTGGAAACGTGGTCTCTCTTGAATTCTGCATGATTTTGCAAGGTTAGTTTATTTTTTACGTGTACTTTTTACTTTGCCGCTCTAGATCTTTTTCTGAATATTACAGTGCAGGACAGCGAGCGTGTATTGTCATTTTCGGTTATGGCAGCACGAAAAGCTTATAACAGGCACGATTTTCACGATCTTTTTAAATCAGGTATAATGTTTATTTATAAATAGGAACATTATGCTTGAATTAAAAAGTTCCTGAAAATCGTTCCTACTATAAGCATTTCAAGCGTCACCTACACACAGTGACACCGCTTCCAAAAGTGCTAGTATTGCAATCGGTATACATACTCATCCCTTGTGTACAACTAGAGCACAGAACTAGAGGTGAGATGTAGTTTACTATATTTGTGAAATACCACATTTAGGCAGTTTCTGATTCAAATTCAATAATTTTGATCTGCAATGATTATCCATGGACCATTATGTAATTTCTGTTTGTTATGATTGCCGCATTATCATTATTTTTGTCACAACGGCACCGTACGTCGCCGTAGGTTGGGCAGCCCAGGCCACCCTCCTACACAGCTGACACATTGACAATGAATGACTTCCGCAATCCGCGCGGAGCACAAAATTGCAGATTCAGCCACAAAAAGGACCTGTTCATCACTTCTGGAAGGTTATGGTTATAGTTTGCGGCCAATGTGGTTTGGTTTTCTTAAAGGCAAACCTTTGGAAGACGTTTTTACGTTGAAAAGCACAATAATAATTTAAATATTAGCTGTTTGTCAGATTGTAAGTGCACTTGATTTCCAAAGCAACTTGATTGAATTAGCATGACTGCATGCATGACGGTGTCACAACGCCAATAAACAATTCCATTTTTGGATATGGGGTGGATTTGGGATCGAAACGTTTTTATATTTTGATTTTCACGTTTTGTGGAATATTCTCCGCAAATGCCACTCGAGCTAATACGAGTTTTATCAAAATTTTCGAACTGTTTCTCAAGCTTTGTTTTCATGAAGCAATTCAACTCGTGGAAATGATCACTTTATTATCAAAGACAAAAACCCTCCAGCTACGCTGTCGGGTTTTTTTCAGATATTAAAGTGACCATTTCACACTCGGTGAATTTCTTGAAAACAAAGCTTTCGAGATAGTTCGAAAATTTCATCGATAAAACTCATAGCTCTTGTGGTATTACATACGATAAAACATTGAAATAGGAAATGTTGAAAATAATGGTAAGTTGAGGTCACTCCTTCGTTGAAAAATAGAACAGCAAAAGTTTTGTTTCCATAAATGAATCAAGGGGATGCGGATTTATTGTTGATCACACAAAAACCACTCAACAATCTATTTGTGATCCAAAAAATTTTTTTTTTCGATTTGTTGACCAGACAGAGAATTTTTTTTCTCTATAAGAAGAATGGAATTGACATGACGAAAAAATTTATGATGGTCAAGAACAAAGCTGTTCACGTCCTGTACGGTAGATAGGGTGGTACTAAATGGTGCATGGTAAAAGTTCTAACATCTTGAGATTTTGAGGGGCCCCCAGTCGCCCCCTAATGGACAAATTTTTGAGTGCTGCGGGTCAAATCACTTGAAATTCTACGTAGTTTGCATATGCTGAATTTCATTGCAGTATCACAAAATGCAGAATCAGGGTCATTTCACTAGCGTACCGCTGCAACTATTGGCTTAGTTGGTGTCGAAAAATTCGGTCATTCAGCCAGTCGTACAGTTAATCAAAATTTTGTTACAAAAACCGATCGACAACCGACCTCAAACTATTGTTTCGTTGATCGCACCGTCAATGTACCCACTCGTATGTAACGTCTGAGTGTCACGGCCACGGTAATATTTCCGTCATATTTCATAGGTACTAGAATTATAGCACAAGAGACTAGCCGTGGGTTCCACAAAGAAGATAATACGAGATCAGCTGATTTGCGATTTTTTGTTTTTCAATTTGTAGCTGACTGATCACTGATCAATCGAAATGCTGCTTTATCTGTCTTATCTGATTCCAGGCATTTTTGTGGGTCATCGACTAGCATCCAGCAAAAAAAGTTCCATTAATCTGCAATCAGCCTGATCGCTGATCATCTTTTTTTGTGGAACTGACGGTACGTTACTTATAAGTAACTTTATTGTTATCGCAAAGCAAATTAATTGAATTTCCAATACATTTCATTAGCCCATAACTTCGAAAGGTGGTACGACTACGCGCCGCATCAAATCCTCTGTGTCCTTCAATCTTGCCTTGGCGACCTCTTCTAAATCTTTGAAGACGGTTGAGTCTTTGCGTATACATGCTCTGAAGGACTTCCGGTCCAGTCTATACAGCTGACAAATTTCCAAGGCTATCACGGTGGCCGTTCTCTTGGTGTGAGTTGCGATCAAAGATATTTCTCCAAAATACGCACCATCTTGTAAATGACAAATCTGCAACAATTCATATCTCGATTTATATATTTGAAAAAAAAGCGTGCTAGTTTTTTCCACGCAGGGTTCTACTTGCTCTAAAAGTGCAGCGGAGACCGAATTTTGGCAACACTGTCAATTTCTGAATTCAAAGTATAGTAGTGCGGCGGTTAGTGAGAATCACCTTGCATTTTGTGATAAAAGCATGAAATTTGGCGTATACGCTCTACAGACTGTCCTTCACTATATACGAGGCGGACCCACGATGGAACCGCCGTGCAGCTGTCAGAATTGTCATTTGCCTACCTTCCAGGGGCAAAAACTGACACCGGTTATCGGGTTGATTCAAAAGTGACGTCTATCAATGCAGTAGACCTTCACAGTAAAACTTCACTACAACAAATGTCAATATTGCAAAAGGAGGGGGAATGGGAGGGGATTGTTCCAGCCGCGGCACAGATTTTCTATTTTTTCAATTTCGGACCAAATTGACAAGTTTGGTGCCGTTTCCGACTAAAGTTCATCTTCTAATTCAAAATTGAATGTTGTGATTGCAGTTTAAAAAAAAAAATATTAACGTGTTTTATTAATTGTTTTTTTATGGAACGAAAAAAAGAATCAAGATACCACATAAATTACTAAGAGCTAGTGTCCAAAGAGATACTAAAATACCCACGTAAAGAAAACGCAAAGTAGAAATTGTTGCAATGAAGAGCAAAATTTAGATGTGGAAGCGAAGGGAAAGAGCATAATAAGTTTTTGTTGAAGGAGAACGAGAGAATATGCGGAATGTGTGAAAGAGAGGAAGAGAGGACGATGGAACATAATTATTATGGGAACATGATTGTACTGAAGTGAGAGGCAGGGAGGAAAGATTAGAGGAAATCTTAAGTGAAGATAAAGGAGAAGTGGAGTGGATCAAGATGATCACGAGAAAAGGACAACAGCTTCAGTTTAACTACCTACAGATAGAATCAGACTTGTTGCTTTGCTTAAATGGCGCCCTGGAGTTCTATTGCGAAATATTCTAGAAGTTAGGTACAAGTTCAAACTACAAGCAGTGGCAACGCTAGCATTTGAGGATAGGGGGGGGGGGGCGAGATGGGGCCAAAGAGATCGAGGGGGGTTAGAACTAGACGCGGGGGTTCGGGGGGCAGAGCCACCCGTTGGCGCCGCAGCCGAATTTTTTTTCACAATTGGGCCTCTTCCCCAAAGTCCCCAAAATGAACAAAGAACAATGAATGTAAAACATGATTAATTATTTAATCAAATGAAAATGAATGGCCCACCCTGAGATTTCCTTCAGTGGGGGCCGACGAACTCTCAGCGGGGCCTGCCCCCCCCCCTGAACCCCCCTTAGCGTCGCCACTAACTACAAGTGTCCATGGTGAAGGATATCAGCTGGAACTTGGCAAAACTTGAGTTTCAAAAGTCGAGTTTAGTTGAGTGATCTTTACCTCGGTCCCTGTACCAGTATAAACAGCCACAGTGCCGGTGGATAAAAAGTACATGCAGTCACCGTCGGTATTGGCTTTCAAAATTATGTCATTGGGAAGAAAGACTTCAGGTTCCAAGTAGTTCAAAATGTTCCTCATCATATCTTCCGGAATACCTTTGAACAATTTGACATTTTTAACAAAGTTTCTACATGCGTGTAGATTAATCAGAGTTCTCATGTTATCTGAAACATAAAATAAGCCGAATTAAAATTCCTGTGGAAGCGCGATCGAAAGACCGCCGATAAGACAGATGTCGGTTTTACCAGGTGAAAAACGCTTCTAAAGTTATAGTGTTAGGTACTATTACTGTCATTCGCGTCAATGAATAGGAGGCGTTAAATATACATCACATCTTTAAAAGCATTTTCAGGCTAAGTTTAAACGACATCAACATATGAGACTAATGCCCAGTATTACTTATGGTTGACCGATATTTGAGCCAATGACAGCACTCAAATAACCGCTCAGCCGGAGGTTGAAATTCACACTGAGGATGAGGTTGTATTTAGTTGAAATCCGCCATAATACTGGACCTTAGTATACTTACCCGTGAATAATTCGTTAATTTTGCTCTCTTTGAAAAACTTTCGGTCGTATTTATAATCGTAGTACTGAGTCATTCTCCCTTGCATTTCTACTGGAATCTTCTTCTGCCTCATGTACCCGGTAACCTGGTTCATGGTCTCGTTATATTGAGTTTGTAGCTTTCTAATGCCCAAAATTGCCTCCAAAAGAAGTACTAAAAAGTGAGGATATCGTGTTTCGCCTCTTCTTGGAGTTCTGGAGGCGGATCAGTGCGGAGGGTCAGGCTCAGGTACATACTTGAATGGCCATTTAAGTGCTTATGTAGGGTCACGTCCATAGACCTTATATCACGAAATTCGATGAGGGTGATCACTCAAGGATTTTCTCTGGTGAATTATTCTGAACCAACGCCGGTTGACTGAGAACAAGCTGTTGTGAACTGAACTTTTTCCCATATTTTTTTGTGAAACAGTTTTTCATTGGGCACTACGCTAAAATTCACCAAACAAAATTCTCAAGAAACTATTTCATGATTAAGTTTTTTGGTGCAACCGGGAGGGTTAGTATAGACAATACAAATAGAGAAGACCATATGTCGTCACGGATATTGGGGCATCAAAAATCAGCCAACCTTTTTCTGAATAATGGACTCGCCTGGTTCCTACGCAACCGTCAAAATCCGTGACAACATATGGTCTTTTTTATTTGTGTTGTCTATACCTATAATTTCAATTCACAACATGAAAAAAGAACGACACTTGAGTGCGATTCTTTTATCTCGGTTTTAGTAGAGGGCCTCTTGAAAGAATTTTGACCTTCCAACTAAGTTGGTCTACCGGGCATATGCCCGGTTGCCTGGTTGCCCAGTCCGACACTGGTCGTTCCCCATCGAATTCTCAATCAATATCAAATAATCAAGATTCTTATCGGAATTTATTCCACGTTTAGTCATATTTTTGCATATTTTTCCTGGACCATTTCGTGAACTGTGCAAATATAGAATGTAATTTGTGATCAAACAAGTTTCTCCTCAAGCATGGCTTCGCTCTCTCGCTAGCTGCTTTTTCACCAGGCTTTCAGACATTGTCACAGGTGATGGTGAATTAGCGAGAAATTTATTCGATAACTCTTTTAAGACGAACCTGTGATTGAGTATATGTAGACTTTGCCGACGATAGCAAGGACCATATCTGCGAGGTATTCTTCCTCGGGAATACGGTTTTCGTCTTTCCTTCGAGCGTAACTTGAAGAATCTCCTTTGATGGCTAGTACAAATGAGGAGTTTTTAGAAATTTCATGATAGGTAATTCATAATTGGAATTGGGGTTCGAGGGGTTCGAGACTTCCTTCCACACCCGATGATTAAAAAAAGTAATACCGGTGAAAAGAGATTCATTACCTACTCCCTAGAATCTTATAGGTTTCTGGGTGAAATGAAAATATAGTAGGTACAGTGGGAGCGCTTGTTAAGTGGGTACTGAGAATTAGCGAAGATGCAGATCTCTGCATTATGTCGCAGATCTATTCTGCATCGTTAATTTTTGCTCGATTTTTTTCGGTTTGTAAACTTACTTAAAATGAGAGCAGTAGCCTTGTATAAAGAAGCAACGTACTGTCTCCAAACTTCCTTGTCAAGGAGACCTTGTACTTCGAAATTCACCCACGATCCTGGATGAAGTGCCCCAATAAGTTGAAAACGATACTGAGGTATAATATACAGAACGCAGGCAGCCCAGTGCACGAAGAGGAAAACTCGCACGATGAACCGGAGAAACTCCGTTAGCTTTGTTGAAATCTTGTAGTACTAAAATAAAATAGGTAAATCAAGAATTTTTGTTCAGAACTCTTCATAGTTGAAAATGAAAACAGTGCCAATCGGTCTTATTCTCTATGAGCTATCGAAATGTTCAAACATTGATCATTTTCAATCTCAAGTTTTTCATTCATATTTAATTTATTTTCGGTAGGTGGTAGGTAGGGTGAGCGGAAAAAACATCGCACAGAAGAAACATTGCCCGGAAAAACCGTAGGATGGAACAAGCATCGCAAGAAAGAACGTAGCAGAAAAAACATAACTAGAAAAAACATAGCTAGAAAAAACATCGCACGGTAAAAACACCGCAAGGAAATAACATCGCAAGGGTACCTTTTTCAAATCTCCTATGGAGTCCCAACTATCAAAATCAAGTACCTTTGAGTCCTCTGACCCCTCTGACTATTCAGTAAAGTCAATAATTTGACAGTTCAATAATTGCGCCGTCGTCAATTGCCGTTACATCTGAAAACTAGATGTACGGCGGGGAGGTGTAAAAGTAAAATAGTACACTCTGGCGTGCAAAATTAACGCAACACCAAAATTTTGTCACACATTTGAAGACGGTTTTTTTCACAAACCGTTTGTCTGATTTGAGAAATTCTTAATTCGAGTGAAAGGTTGATTCCTAAAAAATAACACTGTGTGAGAAATAATCAAAAAAGTCAATAATGGCTATACAGGTGTCCGTTTTTCGAGGCTAAGCATGGGTATCTCGCTTATCTTTAGAGATACAGAGTCGGTTAAATTAGAAAAAAGTTGCGCATTTTCATCATGATCAATAATCCAAAAAAAAGATATTTGACTTGTCAGTTTTAGTTTCCGAGATATTGAGAAAAAATAGAAATTTGTAATTTTTGTTTTAATTTTTAATTTGAAAAACGGTTGAAGGTAGCCTTTTCTAATTGAGACATTGTGCAGGCACTTTTCTAAGGAAAATTCATTGTTGCCAAAATTTTCCTTCTAGCTTTCAAAACAACCGAGATATGACATTCAACTTTTTTTTCTCTCATGGGCGCCATATTGGATTTTGACATTTTTCAATACAATATTTTTTTCTGGTTACAACGATGTGTCACATGCCACTGTTGAATTCATGCTTTTGAGCAAAAAAATATTTTTTTATTTTTCAAAGAGTGCTTTGGAAACAAAATCAGCACCGACAATAAAAAAAACGTAAATGTTAAACATTTATTCAACAGTGACATGTGGCACATCGTTGTAACCAGAAAAGAATACCGTATTCAAAATTATCAAAATCCAATATGGCGCCCATTAGAGCAAAAAGTTGAATGTCGTATCTCGGTTGTTTTGAAAGCTAGAATAAAAATTTTGGCAGCTTTGAATTTCCCTTGAAAAAGTGCCCTGACAATGTCTAAATTAGAAAAGGCCACCTTCAACCGTTTTATGAATAAAAAATTAAAACAAAAATTCAAATTGCCTGTTTTCTCACGATATCTCAACAACTGAAATTGATACGTCAAATTTCTTTTTGGATCATTGATTTTCATGAAAATTCTCAACTTTTTTCTAATTTAACCGACTTTGTATCTCTCAAGATAAGCGAGATACCCATGCTTAGCCTCGAAAAACGGACACCCTGTATACCGGGTATGACATTGGTGTTGTGGTTTTTCCCATAATTTTGGAGCCTCGTATGGGGAGTACCAGCCACTGTAAAAGATCACAATTCATGGCCAACTGTACCCTGGTCTTTTCTTAACATTCTTGTTATTGTTTTATTTCATTATGTCAATTTTTAAGGGAGATACAATTTTTTTCTTTCCACATCATGCTTTTTCCCATTTTGAGAGTAAGTCACTATTCAAGAAAAGGAATGTGTTCACTGCACTTGTAATTCTCGTCACAAAGTTGCACCGGATAATACCCGCTCACAAAAATCTGTACCTCCCCACTTTTGGTTATATACCAGGTGTGACATTTGTGTTGTGTTTTTTCCCTTATCTTTGGAGCCCCACATGGAGAGTACCATCCACAGTGAAAAGATCAGGATCCATGGCCAACTGTACCCTGGTCTTTTCGCAACATTCCTGTTTTTGTTCCATTTCATTACGTCAATTCTTAAGGAAGATACTTTTTTTCTTTCTATATCATCCTTTTTCTCATTTTGAGGGTCAGTCACTACTCAAGAGGAGGAATGTGTCAATTGCTCTTGTAATTATCGTCACAAAGTTTCACCGGATGGTGCCCGCTTACAAAAATCTTCTTCTCCTCAATTTTAGGCTATGTACCGGGTTTGACATCATTAGTGTAGATCTCTTCGATATCTTAGAAGTCCCCTGGGGCCTTATTTCTAGAAGGGAGCGATCGCGGCGGAGCCAATCACAGCCCTGGTTGCCTAGCAACTTCGCATGTGAACGGATCACATCCTTCCTAGAAATAGGGCCTCTGTAGAGAGTACCGGTAAATGTATAACATGGCAATTCAAGGCAAACTGTACATAAGTAGTAGTATATTTCAAGGGTTCTGGACCAGTAAGGTTTTTTATAGATTTTCTAGTAATTATTAAAGTTTTTTATAGATTTTCTACAAAATATTACAATTATTAAAATTTCCATTTTTCATCTTTTACCTCCGTGAACGGTTGAATTCCTTCTTTTTTTATTAGTAAAAAATTTCTAGTAATTATTAAAGTTTTCTACAAAAATATTACAATTATTAAAATTTCCACTTTTCACCTTTTCCTCCGTTTTTATTGAATATTGATTAATAAAAATAATCTTAAAGAGTTTGTGCTTACTATAAAATTAAATTTTAAGAAATCCTCAAAGAGATAAAAAGAAACGTTGGTATATTATGATAAATCTATTTATATCTGTGGTTATACATCCGCAACAAATCCAAGGCTATTCCACACAACACCGTATTAGTATACATCAGATTGTCATGGATGCACAACGTAGGAAAATGTGTAGGATACTTAAAAATTTTCATGGTGAAATTCTTCAAATTTTGGAAAAGTGTGAAAACAATTATGAACAAGTGCGACAACAAATAATTGATGGAGCAGTGACAATTCCAAAAGTGCCAAAAAAAGATATTCGTGAACTGTTGCAACTAAAAATTATCAAACAGAAGGAAAAGATGTCCATCCAACAACTCGACAAATACTTGAAAAAATTGATTTGTGCAAACATGAACCAAACATTTACAAATACAGCACCTGAACAAAATTTTGAAGATCTTCACATCAAGTTGTGTGCTCTAAAAAATAATATAATGTGTAAAAAAAGGGCGCTATTTTATGAAAGTGCATTATTTGGGTTTTTTTTGTTTCATTTTTACATTTTATTTTTTACAAGGAAACAGACTTCCAATTTCAATGAAACATGGTCAGAATGTGTAAAAAAACACTTCAATATTAGTGATACATTACATACTCAAGATCCTTAAGATTTATAGGAAAATTATGTGCAGAATTCCCAAAATTACAGTATCTTGCTATTTCGACTACAGAATTTCATAAATATAAAAATGAACTGAAAATTTTATTTTATTCTGACCAGTTTCCTGAAATAAAGGAACAATGGAAATAATCATGCGCACTCAACAGAAGTAACAGTTCTGTTTATGTCAAATACATTTCTAATAATAAATTGTCCGTGTTTTATTGGTTGCCTATATTAAACATAATTGTAACCATTTAATTCAGCTTGTTTCAAATATTTTTCTCTAGGCAAAAAAGTCATATTATCTATAAATTCCTTCTCTCTAATACCTATTTATTTCCTCTTCTGTAATTTTCTTGGACTTGAAAAGATGAATCATTTGTCGATAAAATTTATAAGAAATTTGAAATTCAGAGAGTCGTTCTCTTTCCTTGACAAATTTATCGACAATTTCTAAAAATCCACTTCCTAACCCGAAATATGAAAGAGGTAAGTAATAAAATGCTGTCAGTCCAACAGAACTGAACAATAGTTTTAAAATTAATAATAATAGGGATATTTTAGAATAAAATTTATAACTTTCTATAAACAAACATACGTTTTTCTAAATATGCTTCCATTTAAAGAGTTTAATTATACTAATATTTTGGTCCTCTTTTTCTTACTCTAAAATTTCTTTAACTTTCTTCTTAACAACATCATATTCAAGCATTTTAGGTGAAAATATAGAAACATAACAAACTAATCCATCTTTCCCAGCTTCAGGAGGATCAATATATTTATTAAATTCGACATTCAATACAATAGTAGTAGTATTTTTTAGCGCATTTTCCATCTCGATGAAAATCGCTATTGCAACCGCTTTGTCCGTCCGTCCGTCCGTTCCTCGAACTCCTCCCAAACTAGACGACCTAGCTTTCTAATTTTTTCACTGTTACATAGCTGCCACTCCCAAAGGAGGGCTAGGCTATATTGGATGTCCATATTGCGCCGCCAACATAGAGAAAACCGCCCCCGATAAACTTGAAATAACATAATATTGCACTTTCTACCAGACCTGATGCTCTGGTGTTCTCATTTTTTGGATAATACATAGTTGCCACTTATAAACGTAAGCCAAGAAACATTCCGTCTTCAATATGCGCCGCCGACATGAAAAAACTGCTAAAAACCGCCCCCAATCACTTTAAAATGAAAAACATGAACCCGAAGACATAGCGATCTGATTCTTTCGGTATATAAATATCTGACTAAAAATGGGAAAGGATAGGCTACTTTTCGTTAGTCGCCGCCCCCAGATTCCGCCCCCAGATTCCACCCCCAAACGATAAAAAGTGCAACTTTCATAAATGTTACTGATTGAGATGTTCCCTTGAACATGTAGGAACTGCCAACTCAAATTGTGCAACATTTGCTCAGCCGAACGCTGCCGCTCCCACACGCCGCCCCCAAAATAAGAGATAAATAAAAAACATGAACCCGAAGACATAGCGATCTAAGTTTTTCGCTATATGAATAGCTGACTAAAAATGGAAAAAGGTAGGCTACTTTTGATATGGCGCCGCCTCCAGCTTCCGCCCCCAAAAGAAAAAAAGTGCAACTTTCAACAATTTTCACTGATTTAGCTGATAATGTTACCTCGAACATTCAGAAACTCTTGACTCAAACTGTGCAAGAATCTCTTTGCCAAACTCTGCCGCTCCCACACGCCGCCCCCAAAGTGAGAAATGAATGTAAAACATGAACCTGAAGACATAGCGATCTAATTCTTTCACTATATTGATAGCTGACTGAAATTAGAAGAAGATAGGCCACTTTTAATTAGCCGCCGCCTCCAGCTGCCGCCTCCAAACAAACAAAAAATGCAACTTTCACAATTTTCACTGATTGTCATATTTCCCTCACATTTAGAAACTCCCAACTCAAACTGTGCAACAGTTACTTTGCCGAATGCTGCCGCCCCCACACGCTGACCTCAAAGTGAGAGATGAATGAAAAACATAAACCCGAAGACATAACGATCTAATTCTCTCGCTATATGGATAGCTAACTAAAAAAGAGAAAGAATAGGCTACTTTTGATATGGCGCCGCCTCCAACTTCCACCCCCAAAAGAAAAAAGTGCAACTTTCAATAATTTCCACTGATTTAAATTTTAATGTTACCTCAAACATTCAGAAACTCCAAACTCAAACTGTGGAAGAATAACTCCAAACTCAAACTGTGGAAGAATTTCTTTGCCAAACTCTGCCGCTCCCACACGCCGCCCCCAAAGTAAGAGATAAATGTAAAACATAACCCTGAAGACATAGCGATCTAATTGTTCCGCTATATAGATAGCTGACTAAAAATGGGAAGAGATAGGCCACTTTTGATTAGTCGCCGCCTCCAGCTCCCGCCCCCAAACAAAAAAAAATGCAACTTTCACAATTTTCACTGATTGTCATATTTCCTTAAAAACATTTAGAAACTCCTAACTCAAACTGTGCAACAGTTACTTTGCCGAATGCTGCCACCCCCACACGCTGCTCTCAAAGTAATAAGAGATAAATGAAAAACATAAACCCGAAGACATAGCGATCTGATTCTTTCGCTATATGGATAGCCGACTAAGAATGGGAAAAGAATAGACTACTGTTGATTAGTCGCCGCTCCCAGCTCCCGCCCTCAAACAAAAAAATATTGATGAGTGAAAGAATTTTTATTCAAATCTATTATATCACAATGAGTTTCGAATGAAGAAAGTGGACAAGGGATGGTGTTTCTCCTTCAACCAAATTCCTTTACGTTCATAATATGCCTCTTTGAGAAAATGCGCTACTGAGACTCACGCACGTGAAGGTATACTCACTTGTTTGAAATTTCTTCCACAAAGCATGATAGTAGAGGAAAATATGAAGCAAAATGTGCTTATTTGAGAAGTTCGTGTGCACGGAAAGGTAAAAAGCTGGGGTGCATTTTTTATGGTGTAGTATGGCTTGGGGATGAAGAATCCACTTGTCGTCAAAAAATCGTCCAGTGTGGGGGCGGTATGGGGGCGGTTTTATGAAATAACAGTTTTTTTAAAAAATGTTCTACAGTTTGTCAGCTTTTGGCTGATATCAGCTTGGAACAAATCCGTCAACTGTAAGTTGTCGTAAATAATTTATGAATAAAAAGGTGATCATTTACTTTGCCATAAGAATACATGTAAAACTTGACTGCCTCGTGCGCAAAGAACGTTGAATATCTCAGTAACGTGTTGAATGACATTTTTCATTCCACTCCCGCTCGATTATCTCCGTAACAACTAGTTCAATCAAAAAAGTTCCTTCTGTAAACCATGTTACCTATTCCATTGCGATTCTTGCGGTTTTTTCAGATTTGATTTATCTTGAATAGTAACTGAGCTAGGGACGGAATTGTAATGTACTGCATGCAGCGGACAAGTGCAGCGCTAGGCCCTCGCGTACCCCTGCCACCCGCGCATCCCCGCGAAGGCCATGGTGTATTGAGGCGGGAAATCTGCAGACTTATTATTGTGGCTGATAATCATGGGCGCCCGGAGGGGGAGGCAAGGGGGGGCACTTGCCCCCCCCTGGCTCCGGAGCAGCTGAATAAATTCATCCTTACGAAAAAAAAAAAATCGAGAAAGGAAAAAAAAAATCATTTTCGAAAGAAAAAACTTTGAGAAGGTAATTTACATTTTCTTGAATTGTTAGAGCAATTTGAAATTTCATTAGGCTTCTACCTAATCTCTATATCAATCATGGCAATAATTGAAATTTTCTAAACCTCTGGTTTAAAACACTAGGGGTTCTTTCAAGATAATGAACGAGTGTAACTATTGACCTGGCTATTTTGAAGTAAATTTTTATACATTTTGTACAAAATTACAAATTTTTATAAATTTCTCTAAAGTCAAGTTCAATTTTCAAATATATTTCCTTATTTTTCGCACAATAATTATTATCACCATTATTATTATTATTCGAAAAAAAATTCGCCTGCGGCGCTAATATAAAGGACTTCGCAAATTAGGCCAGGTAGGTATGTGACGTTCTCTAACTAAAGCTATTTGCCCCCCCCTGACAAAAATCCTGCGGGCGCCCATGCTGATAATCGAAACATTGTAAAAGTGTAGTCGGTAAATTTGCAATATAAATAAATATATACCCCTTGAATTACGACGTACGTCTTCACATATTATAATAGTCCAGTCAAAATAGGTTTTAACCGGAAATAAATTCGGAAGTTGACGAAATTTGGTGGATCGATGCAGAATTAAACGTGGAATGATATACTGAAATTCCCAAAAGGCTTGACTTTTTTTAGGACCGATAAAAAGCACCATCCTTGAAAATTTTCGTTTTTTTTTCTGAATAACTTGTAAACTATTACCTTTAGAACACAGCACCAACAAAGCAAATGTAGGCCGTTAAATTCCCAAGAGATCAGTATAAAACTCATTACTGTTTAGTCAATAGCCTCTGAGATACCGCGTCTGCAAAAACACTGAAAATTACTTAAAATATATTTCCGAATTTTATGTAACAATTTGCATAGTGTCAATTCAGGGGCTGTAACGTGGACAGCGAATGTGCGAATTCCAATGTGTTTTTTCTACATTCGGTATCACACTTTTGTTTAGAAGTCACCAACTTCAAAAAGGTACCTACTTTTTCTCGACCTTTGAAATCGATACTTGATGTCCCGAAGAATCCGCAAAAATCGATTTTTTTGATGAATAAAATGATCTGCACGCAGTCTTCCTTCAAATTGATTGTTTTTATTTCTGACCGGTTTCGCAGGTCTCTGGCCCTTCTTCATCAAAGTGTGGAGTCTAAAATAAAATACATAAAGCAAGTAGGTACATAAAAGGTGAACGATAACACACCGAATCACCGACATTGTATAAATGGTGAAGATAAAGTTTGTGTAAATGATGAGTGAATTGTTTTCAAATTCTTCAGATGTCAGTATAACATTTGTGATGTTGTCATGGAAGAACGGACAAAAGAACTTGATGGAAATGTATGAAATAATAATAGAGCTAATAATAATGGTACAAGGTGGGTGATGAATTAATGAAAGGATGGTTGAATGGAAAGAAAGAAGCTTATTTAAATCAAAGGCGTTGTAAAAATGTTTAAAAAAGAAATCTATACAATCTTTTAGGCAATTTCGGACAGAATTATTAGTTGCTTTGCAAATTTCAAGAACCTCTATACTATCTAAAAGCCGTCCTTTTTTACAAACATGTAAAATTTCAAAATTAGTTCCAAGGACGAAGTTATGATTTTCTGAGATGATTTTGATGATTAGATGATTATGATTAATAATTCTTTCCAAAATTGCCTAAATGATTGTATAGATTTCCCTTTTAAACATTTTAACAACGCCTATGATTCAAATAACCTTTTCTCTTAGTCAACCATCCTGCTTTCATTATTTATCACCCACCTTGTACCATTATTATTAGCTCTAATATTCCATACATTTCCATCAAGTTCTTTTGTCCGTTCTTCCACGACAACATCACACATGTTACATTGACATCTGAAGAATTTAAAAACAATCATCAAATGCAAGTACAATATTCAGCAGTTAGTGTCCGGACTACCTTTTTTTTCTGAATAGGTCGTTTTAGTCTTTCAACCCATACAACTCAGAAACCATCACTATAGGATAAATATTCCGAAACATGTTATTTTTTCTGTATTCAATTCTTCATATTTTCCCTGGATGGTTTTGCTCTACCTAGGTGAAAAATGAGGCAAATTGAGGCCCAAAAAAATCGATTTTTGGGGATTCTTCGAGACATCAAGTATCGATTTCACAGGTCGAGGAAAAGTACCATTTTGAAGTTGGCGACTTCTTGACTTCTAGACAAAAGTGTGATACCGAATGTTGAATTAGCTTTTCCCGCATGTAAAACACATTGAAATTTGCACATTCACTGTCCAGGTTACAGCCCCTGAATTGACACCATGCATTTTTTACATAAAATCCGGAAATATATTTTGAGCAATTTTCACTGCGTTTTTGTAGACGCGATATCACAGAGGCTATTGACCAAAAAGTGATGAGTTTTGTACGATCTCTTGGGAATTTAACGGGCTACATTTGCTTTGCTGGTGCTGGTGCTGTGTTCTGAAGAGATAATAGTTCACAAGCCATTCAGAAAAAAAGAAAATTTTCAAGGATGGCGCTTTTTTATTGGTCCTAAAAAAAACCAAGCTTTTTGGGAATTTCAGTTGTTATTCCACGTTCAATTCTGCATCGATCCACCAAATTTCGTCAACTTCCGAATTTATTTCCGGTTAAAACCTATTTTGACTGGACTATTATAATATGTGAAGACGTACGTCGTAATTCAAAGGGTATATATTTATTTATACTGCAAATTTACCGACTACACTTTTACAATGTTTCGATCATCAGCCACAATAATAAGTCTGCAGATTTCCCGCCTCAATACACCATGGCCTTCGCGGGGATGCGCGGGTGGCAGGGGTACGCGAGGGCCTAGCGCTGCACTTGTCCGCTGCATGCAGTACATTACAATTCCGTCCCTAGCTCAGTTACTATTCATTGATAAATCAAATCTGAAAAAACCGCAAGAATCGCAATGGAATTCGCGATTTAAATTAATTTTTCCCGCCACAAAATGGCCGCGAAAGGCGGAATTCAACGGACAGCTCGAGGTGACATGAGATGTCACACTCACAACTCACAACCCCACTTTTTTTGGATCAATCACCCACCACTCGGTGTCTTCTGTTTACTCCAGTTTACTCGCTATTCTCTGGTTAACTCCTTGCTTGGTTCCTAGTGTGGTCCCAGTTAGAGATAGTGCGTCTGTTTGCTGTACCTATTCCAGTTTTGCGAGTAAATTCAAAGTGATTGTTGTGTTGAAAGAATCAGCACATCGTCCGGGACCTATGCGAACCCTCTTGAAGTTCCGGGGAGTTCAAATCCAGAAGGTGCTTCATGGACGTTTAGTAGGGGGTTTCATTCGGGTGCAGTTTGTTGAGCCCAGTCTTCTTTCCATTTCTCTTGTCCACCAAAGTTTCCTCGTTCACGTTCTGTGACTAACGATGGGATACAGTACTACTAAACACAACAATCACTGTAAATTTACTCGCAAAACTCGAATACAGCAAACAGACGCACTATCTCTAACTGGGACCACACTAGGAAGCCAAGCAAGGAGTAAACTGGAGTAAACAGAAAACACCCTTGGAAAACACTGAGTGGTGGGTGACAGACTGACAGAGGTGGGTGATTGATACAATAAAAGTGGGGTTGTGAGTTGTGAGTATGACATCTCATGTCACCTCGAGCTGTCAGTTGAATTCCGCCTTTCGCGGCCATTTTGTGGCGGGAAAAATTAATTTGAATCGCGAATAGGTAACATGGTTTACAGAAGGAACTTTTTTGATTGAATTAGTGGTTACGGAGATAATCGAGTGGGAGTGGAATGAAAAATGTCATTCAACACGTTACTGAGATATTCAACGTTCTTTGCGCACGAGGCAGTCAAGTTTTACATGTATTCTTATGGCAAAGTAAATGATCACCTTTTTATTCATAAATTATTTACGACAACTTACAGTTGACGGATTTGTTCCAAGCTGATATCAGCCAAAAGCTGACAAACTGTAGAACATTTTTTAAAAAAACTGTTATTTCATAAAACCGCCCCCATACCGCCCCCACACAGGACGATTTTTTGACGACAAGTGGATTCTTCATCCCCAAGCCATACTACACCATAAAAAATGCACCCCAGCTTTTTACCTTTCCGTGCACACGAAAGTCACAATAGAGTCTCGTTTTTCCTCTACTATGACATATCAATAACAAAAACAGAATATTTCTTTTTGAATGTCTCTTCATCTATATAATTCAAATGTAACAACTGAGAAGGATTTGTAACTTTTATGTGATCTTCTAGCATCCTGTAAGCAATTCTATATTTATTGATATCAAAATATAATTCATAGTTCTCTGGAGGATAAGCTTGTCCATTAACTCCAAAATAAACTCTTTTAACATTTGAATTATCAAATATATACTATTATCTTTAAGTTGATCCATTGACCTATCTTTCTGGAAAGCTACAAACGCAAAATTTGGATGACTTGATATACGAAATAAATCAGTTAAAGATTTTTGGAGTGATCTACCACTTATATTCTTAAGTTCAATAGTTTGAAAATAATTAAATAAGAATTTATATGGATGATTGGATACATATTCAATATATTGTTTTTTCACATCATCTTCAAATTTAACAACAGGAATATGTAAGTACATTTCTTCAATTACAACTTTTCCTTCAATTGGTAAATCTTTACCAGATTCTCCCCATCTATAAAGTATGTCATCATCATAATTTCTTGTGAATTCAACAGTTATGTCTGGATTGAATATAAATTGTTTTGTATCATTAAAAAATTTACAAAATTTGGAAAAAGGAGTATAAATTTCAAAAGTACCACCACCTTTATAAACTTCTCTATCATATGATTTTATTGTTAGATTTATAACTTCTTGTATTAATATAGTCTGTTCAGTATATTTTATTTCTTCAATAATAGTACCATTCAATTTAACAATAATCCCACTATGTAATGCATTTGCATTCAAATTTACTTGAGAATTAGCTCCAAATGAAGTGCCACCATTTTTATGAATATATTTACCCCTTATATATAATTTTGTTCCAGATGGTGAAATAAAGTTATCTGGTGTTTTAATTACTATATCAGTATTTCTATTCGATATTTATTGTGTTTGAATCAATAGGATCAAATCGTTTCTTTTCTATTAGAATCACTTCTTTTTCCATTTATATAGAATTAATTTTTTAACCATTCCAAACATTCATGACCACACTTTGGAAGATCAGTAAAAGTTTGATGAATATCAGTATTATATTTTAAATTTGTATTTTTCAAATATTTTTGTAATTCTAATGGTGGTGGAGCATTTCCATATGAATCAAAGTAGAAAGATTCATCAGAAATTTTTTTATAAGCTGTCCAATGTGAACCTAATTTATTACTATTTTCTAAATTTATAATTCCACATTCAATTATTTTTGGTTTTTTTGGTAATTCATCTTTCATAAAAACACCTCTGAAGTTTTTAATTTTGAATTTTTTTGCATATCCCATTAAATCAAAATTTGTTAATGGTTTGATTTTTCCATATTTTTCTTGTTAATCTTTTTTTTTAACCCCTTTCCTTCCATAACATTATTATGTCTTTTCTGATCTTGTAGTTCTTTATCCTTTGCCTTCTTATTAATAACAGCATTTGCAATTGCCGAAGCACCACCTGCTAAACTAGCAAGTGCACCTATGCCAGCTAATAATAAAGGAAGGAATCCTCCCTCTTTAGTAGATATTTGATTGTATGATAATTCCAATCCAACTCCCTTTTTATTTTGTTGTGCTTTTTTAATTTGATTGATTTGTTTATCTGTCAAACTAACTTTTGCTCCATTACCAATTTGATCAAGTTTTAGTTGAATATTAACACCAACTTTTTCACCATGTGCGATTGCAATCCTTCTTAATTGATGTTCTGAAATATTTAATTTCATTTATTAATACTGAAAATTAACAACTTAAACCCCATCCAAAATATTTTTTTGCTTTCATTGTAGTAGTTGTTACCCAAGCAGGAATTTTTTCTTGTAAATTACTATCGTCAGCTAAAACTCTATCCCATGCAGCATATTCCAATCTTTCATCAGCTTTGTGTCTATCCTTTACATCTTTATGGTTGTGATAAAATAAATCATGTTCTTTAGCTGCTTCATCTAATTTATTTATTGGTTTTCCTGCTTTTTCTAAATCTGTTCCAGGTCCTAAGTAATTATATCCAGGCCAATGTAACGGAAATGGTAAATTATCTATCAAATCATTAATCAATCCAGATCCAATAGTTTTTCTTGGTAATACTGCAACAGTTTTAATCAAATATTGAATTCCAATATTTTTATCTATATTTTTCTCTAGAAATTTGATAATAGAATCTAATGATTTTGGTTTAATTGGTAACATATTTGCAACTCTGATTATATATTTTTTTTCTTTTTTTTCTAATTCTTCCCTAATCAGTTTTATACTACCCTGTTTTTCATTATGAAAACTGTTATTTCCAGCTTTTTCTTGCGCTGCTAAATATGATAATCTTTGTAAAATTTCATTTAGATTTTCAATATACCTATATTCTATTGGATTATTATTAACTTCTAAGAATCCACTTCCTTTGTGTTCAAAAAATCTATCAACAAAATCCATAATACATTTTTCTTTATCATCATATGTTTTCCTAAATTCCCAATATTGACTAAGGAATTCGGTGTATTTACTACCAGAACTAGATTTAGGATGAGATTGAGTATTATCATTATTCCTATATAATGTATCTGTCATCTCAATAATTTTTAAATAATTTTGTAAATCACTTTTATCGAATAATGGTTCTTTACTTTCTTTAGTAGTTGGTGATATTTTATATGGTCATAATCGCCATAAACCATTAGTACTTTCAAAAGTTTCATTATTGATTATCAAGTCACTATCATGAGTAATTTCTACTTTTGAATTAACAATTTTGAATGATTTTTCATCCGTACTATAATAAAGACCAAAAATAGGATCATAACCTCTAAATTTGCTCATTTTTTGATCTAGGGAAGGAGTTAAATATTTTGTAGCAACTTCCCCTGAAATTGATGATTCCCCGGTGATGACACCCGGTATATAACCAAAAGTAGGGAGGTACAGATTTTTGTGAGCGGGTATCATCCGGTGCAACTTTATGACGAGATTTACGGGTCAATGAACACATTCCTCTTCTTCAGAGATGACTCTTCTTGAATAGTGACTAACCCTCAAAATAAGAAAAAGCATGACGTGAAAGAAAAAAAATTGTATCTTTCTCAAAAATTGACATATTGAAATGAAACAAGAACAGAAATGTTGAGAAAAGACCAGGGTACAGTTGGCCATGCATCGTGATCTTTTACTGTGACTGGTACTCCCCATGCGAGGCTCCAAAAATTTGGGAAAAAAACACAACACCAATGTCACACCCGGCATATAGCCATTATTGACTTTTTCCGATAATTTCTCACAAACTGCCAATCTTGAGGATTCAACCTGTCACCTAAAAAAGAAATTTCTCAAATCAGCAGACAAACGGTTTGAAAAAAAAAACGACTTCAAAGTTATGGAAAAATTTCGGTGTTGCGTTAATTTTGCACGCCAGTGTATAATATTACATAACTACTGTGGAAAGTGATGTATTTCATACGAGTGGGATGTTTAGCAAGAGTCGGTCGCGGCGAGTGCGGAAACCCCACGAGTACAAGAAAACTTTCCAACCAGTTGTTCAATCTTGAAAAAAAATTCAACATCATTTTCTAATAAGTATATCGAAAAAATTGATTAATTACATCTGAATATGACTGCGAAGCAACACATTTTCCGTAAGCCCCAAAATATATATCCGAGTATATATTTAGTTATTTATTTATTAGTTACTCTTTAGTTATACCCGAGGTTATACCTATATTGAAACTAAAGAAAAAACAGAAATACAAAATGTTCCAAATTGTTGAAGTACTAGAATTTTTTTACTAGAAAGTTTTTCTAAAACAAAGTGGGTGTTAAAAATTGCAAATTTCAAAATTAGTAGCATTTTTTGTTCTTGTCGGTTTTTGAGCTTGAAAGAATAATTCAAATTTGTCGCACCAAAATTTGCATCTGTTACTGTTATTGTATAGAAATCAAGTCGTTTTTATAGAAAAAAAACACGTGACGTTCATGCGTCAAATACAAAGCTATTCTAGCCATTGAAGTTTTTAGCTAAGGCAACAATGGAAACAGGAGTGAACGACTGAACGATGAGATTTCTTGACTAATTTCAAGATTTAATGCTTGAATCGGAACTGAAAAATAATAAATATAAATTACATAATTATAGACAAATTGGATTATCGGATTTATAGGAATAATTCCATTTATGAAGTTCTGTTTTGATATAATGGGAATTCGAACAAACGAGACGTCAAAGATTTAACAGTTTGGTCCCCTTTAAGTACGATTCGAAATTCCGTGTTCCGTGAATGATTTGAGGCTTTAAAAATGATTGTGGAATATTGTTATTTACGATTGATGTATCCAGTACCTATAAGGTACGAATAAGGAAACGTACGTGCCAGTGGATAAATATTGTGGCGCGAGAGCTAGAAAATGTTCATTTTGCATGTAATAAATTCCATAGAGTTCTATATAATCAACTAGCGTGCGATTTTGAAAAATAATATCACACTTGTGTGATATCATATCATATACTTTCAAAGTGTCAAGGACATATAGAAAACGTCACTTTCATAGGTGGCCGCAGGAAAAAGCTGTATTATACTACACAATTTCTTGTAGATACAATTTTTGGAACAATCTGTCAATTAAACAATCAAGTTCTTTTTTTTACACTATTTTGGCAAATTGTACAAGAAATCGTTCTAGAAATTGTGTAGTGAAGTGTAATAGCTGTATTACACTGCACAATTTCTTGTACAGTTTCTTGAACAATCTATCAAAATGGTGTCAAAAAACAATGAAGTTGATTGTTCAACTGACAGATTGTTCAATAAATTGTGTAGTGTAATACAGCCATAAGTGTGTATAGCTGTGAGTGCCAAATGAAACAAATTTCTGAACTATGGGGAGCTGTCCAAGAGATGAGGAGATGCAAGTATGCCGGAATGAAGTCATTGAAGTCTTAAGTACCGGTCTTAGTACCTATGGGGATATGGGGGAGCCGTCTGGGGCATAGGCTTGCCTGGAATGAGAATGGGAGTTGTCAGTTAGGACGGTAATGTGCTATCAGAAGTTTGGCCGTGAAGTGCTGAAGTGTTCAGCACAAGGTATAATGTTTAAGTCCTAAGGGAGAGGCCATTCAGCATCCTACTTGTGATTGTGTATCATCCTACCGACAAAACCGAGGTAAATATTGAGGCATATGGCGCCTTGTAGGATCGGATGTGAACTCCTATTTTGGAGGAGCTATTAGTGCGGGCGCTAAGAGCCAAAATCGGGATGAACCTTGCAAATGGTGATGAAAACATGAAATTCGGTACACATACTCAGAATGAGCACCTCTCTAAGATAAGAGGTGGAGCCACGCCGAATTTTCACCGGAAGGGGGCTTGGGGGGCTCCTGAAAGTTGAAGGTGCTAGGGCTCCCATCAAACCGCTTATCAGTTCGTTTGATCAATTGAAAAGGAAACTCATGAATATATCGTGAAAATTGACGACGTTTATCGCCTTGTCCCGGGAATTTTTCATGATAATCCAGGCCCTAGCAGTACTTTTGTAGGAAAAACGATGTAATCAAAATTTTTTTTGGAATCGTCAGAGGATCATCCCAGGACAAATAATCACTCGCGTGCTTTCGCGATTTCTGGTACATTTTCCAGCAATATCGCATCAAAGTTGGCGGCTGGTCAATTCTTCAGTTCGCTGATATTTCTTGGAGTTTTTGCGATTTTCTTCAAATAAAAGTACTAATCTACCCAAGAAACAATTTTGGATCGAATGGTGCTGTCAGATGTTGAGTACTTACGTTATACCGGGTGAAAAAAAAACGAGTTGATTAATGTTTTTCCAACTTTTTAGTTTCTTGGCCTATTTTCACAAACTTTATGTCAAAAGCTCGCTGACTAAATCGTCTACTCAAATCAATTGTCAATATAGCCAAATTATCAAAAATCAAGATGGCGGCGGCGAACCCGCCACAAAAATGTGTCGTATTTCGAGAATTTTTTTTGATTTCTAAACTTTGTAAAGAACGACACTGATGATGGATTCTGGAAGATTCAGCTTTCTTCTGCAATTTGGGACTGGATTTACCTGATTCGCACATTCCACTGTGAGAATATAGTGAATTAAAGGGAGGTCCACTTGCAATTTTTTCCAAATTCACAATAAATCAGCAGTTTAAAAACTTCCCGCGAATCCTCAATTCTGAAGCAATTTCTACACACTTGGTGGTGATCGTAAGCTGTGTGCATAAGCTACAAATACCGTGTTGGTGCATGGCCGAAGTTTCCAAATTTTAGATGATAGATGACGTAAATGGTGGAGGTGCGCATGTCAAATATCAAATATTCTGCTTTCTGTTCTCACATGTTCTGGACGAAATTTCTATAAATGGTTGGCCGAATGGTCAGCTGAATAAACACCCAACAAGAGTCAAATGTTTAAAGAGTCGAAATGTGAAATTTTCAAATAGACGACTCCACTTCTTTGGAGAAAATAAAACGGTTCTATCCGTTAGTCCAGGAATTTTAGCTGTTAAAATCGCAGATAGCGAATAATAATGAAAGCCAGCCGGATTTTTGTATATAAGCTCAGTTAGGCATGTAGTTTAACATAGTAAAAGTTCTCAAAAATCCGGTGTCAGCTTCGGCCGTTGTGGCCTCGAGAAGAACTTGAGGATCAGTTTTTCGCGTATATCTCAAGAACAATGGCACTTGGGAAGAACGTGCTTGGGAAGAAATTGTTGAAAATTTTATTGTCTATAAGAAAGGTCCTTACACATTCCATCGTCAGTCCACTGTTTCTTCGTCAAAACACAAGAAAATTAAAATAATCCAGATGCTCGATGCTGAAGACTGTATGGACCGTTAGTTTTATGATTGAAGAGTGCCACTTCGTAGAGGTGTTGGTTGGTCCACTATTTCTTGATTGAAACTTGAAGCCATCAATTCGAACTATGCCGGCGGCATATACAGGGTGAAATAAAAATAAAAAGTTGAACATTTGTTCCTCAAGAACCAAAATAGGTGAAGACATGTAAATCGCCATAAATAATTCTGATTTCATGGTCATGAAGTCGTCGTAAACTTGAATCAGATATCTTGAGCCGTTCTTGAAATATCTTCAAGACTGAAGTAGTTACCGAAAAAAAATAATTTCTCGTCTACTTATCAGAAAAAAAGTTGACTGTGTTTTTTCTAAAAGTAGTTGGCCTAGAGAGTGTTTTTCACTATTATTTCATTTTAAATGTAATTCATCATTGTTTTGATTCAAAACACCAAGTCTGATCTGATGAGTTACTGATATACGGAAAACTAGTTTTTTTTCGTTACGACTTCAGTCTTCTGAAGATATGTCAGAAACGGCTCAACATATTTGATCCAAGTTAACGACGACTTCATGACCATGAATAAGAAATATTTTTGGCGGTTTATATGTCTTCACCTATTTTGGTTCTTGAGGTACCTACATTTCTTCAACTTCTTAATTTTATTTCACCCTGTATATGCCGCCGGCATAGTTGGTATTGATGGCAAATAGTTTCAGTTGAAACAAAATAGATCGAACAACACCTCTACCAAGTGGCATCCCGCCATCATAAAACTCAAGGTCCATACAGTCTTCAGCATCGAGCATCTGGATTATTTTAATTCTCTTGTGCTTTAACGAAGAAGGAGTGGACTGACGATGGAATGTGTAAGGACCTTTCTTATAGACAATAAAATTTCAAACAATTTCTTCTCAAGCACTTTCATTCGAAGTGCCATTGTTCACAAGATATACGCGAAAAACTGATCCTCAAGTTCTTCTCGAGGCCACAACGGCCGAAGCTCACACCGGATTCTTGAGGACTTTTACTATGTTAAACTGCATGTTTAACTGAGCGTATATACAAAAATCCGGCTGGCTTTCATTCTTGTCCGCTATTTGCGATTTTAACAGCTAAAATTCGTGGACGAACGATAGAACCGTTTTATTTTTTCCGAAGAAGTAAACTCGTCTATTTGAAAATTTTACATTTCGACTCTTTCAACATTTGACTCTCGTTGCGTGTTAATTCAGATGACCATTAAGCCAACCATTTATAGATATTCCGTTCAGAACATGTGAGAACAAAAAAGTAGAATATTCGATATTTGACATGCGCACCTCCACCATTTACGTCATCTATAATCTAAAATTTCGAAACTTCGGCCATGCACCAACACGGTATTTGTAGCCTATGCACACAGCTTATGATCACCACCAAGTGTGTGAAAATTGCTTCAGAAATAAGTATTCGCGGGAGGTTTTTAAACTGCTGATTTATTGTGAATTTGGAAAAAATTGCAAGTGGACCTTCCTTTAATTCTCTATATTTTCACAGTGGAATGTGCGAATCAAGTAAATCCAGTCCCAAATTGCAGAAGAAAGCTGAATCTTCCAGAATCCACCATCAGTGTCGTTCTTTACAAAGTTTAGAAATAAAAAAAAAATCTCGAAATACGACACATTTTTATTTGGGTTCGCCGCCGCCATATTGATTTTTAAGAATTTGGCTTTATTGACAATTGGTTTGAGTAGAAGATTTAGTCAGCGAGCTTTTGACATAAAGTTTATGGAAATCGGCCAAGAAACTAAAAAGTTGGAAAAAAATTATAAAACTCGTTTTATTTTTTTTTCACCCGGTATAACGTAAGTACTCAACATCTGACAGCACCATTCGATCCAGAATTGTTTCTTGGGTAGATTAGTACTTTTATTTGAAGAAAATCGCAAAAACTTGAAGAAATATCAGCGAACTGAAGTATTGACCAGCCGCCAACTTTGATACGATATTGCTGGAAAATGTACCAAAAATCGCAAAAGCACCCGAATGATTATTTGTCCTGGGATGATCCTCTAACGAATACACAAAAAAAATTTTGATTACATCGTTTTTCCTACAGAAGTACTGCTAGGGTGCTAGGGACAAGACTATGATGAAAAAAAAAAAAGTTCTTCGGCAGAACACACAAATTGGTTTTATTTTATTTTCACCTACAAAGAATTATAAGGAGATGTGCAACACGTTGATTCCCACAAATTCGTATCCTCTGAATTCGTTTGTGGAGTCAAAATTTTGATGGTGTATCTTCTTGAAGAGGGGCATTCCAAAGAGTAAGCTATTTTCAACACTTAGTTCAAACAGAATTTTTTCAATGTTCTGAATCGAAATTACTGAATTCCTTCCAGCAATGCATACCCTGAACCCTTCTTTGGAAATACCGCGTGCGATTGAACGTGGAGTAAGTCCTGAGACACTATCAGAATTTTTCTGCTGTGATGCTACTATCCACTCTCGACCGGGGCAATTAGGTTCCTACACAGCATGCGCGGAGTGTATAGACAATACAAATAGAGAAGACCATATTATGTTTATCACCACCGTCGTCACGGATATTGGAGCATCAAAAATCAGCCAACCTTTTTTTGAATGATGGAGTCGCCTGGTTCCTACGCAACCGTAAAAATCCGTGACAACATTATGTCTTTTCTATTTGTATTGTCTATATACACGATGCAGGGTATTTTCTCGGTTCAGTCAAATTTTTTATGATTGAAATTGTGTCATAATATTGAAATAACGCGTATACACTCCGCGCATGCTGTGTAGGAACCTAATTGCCCCAGTCTAGAGTGGATAGTAGCATCACAGAAGAAAAATTTTGATAGTGTTTCAGGACTTACTCCACGTTCAATCGCACGCGGTACTTCCAAAGAACGGTTCAGGGTATGCATTGCTGGAAGGAATTCAGTAATTTCAATTAAGAACATTGAAAAAATTCTGTTTGAACTTAGTGTTGAAAATAGCTTACTCTTTGGAATGCCCCTCTTCAAGAAGATACACCATCAAAATTTTGACTCCACAAACGAATTCAGAGGATACGAATTTGTGGGAATCATCGTGTTGCACATCTCCTTATTAATTCTTTGTAGGTGAAAATAAAATAAAACCAATTTGTGTGTTCTGCCGAAGAACTTATTTTTTTTCATCATGAAAAATTTCCGGGACAAGGCGATAAACGTCGTCAATTTTTACGATATATTCATGAGTTTCCTTTCTAATTGATCAAATGAACTGATAAGCGATTTGATGGGAGCCCAAGCACCTTCAACTTCCAGGAGCCCCCCGAGCCCCCTTCCGGTGAAAATTCGGCGTGGCTCCACCTCTTATCTAAGAGAGGTGCTCATTCTGAGTATGTGTACCGAATTTCATGCTTTCATCACCATTTGCAAGGTTCATTCACCTAGTGCCCCCACTATATGGAACACTACTCAGAACGAAGGTACTAATCTCGATACTAATGTGACTGATTGTCTGTTCTTTCTACAGTTTTCAAAACAGAAGTGGACAAAATAAAAGAGTAAAGACCATACCTGACCCGTTATTCTGATAGAATCCAATAATGTCCCCATTCGGATTATTTTCAATAGGCTGGTTTGACTTAATACAAATACCAACCAAGAGCTCAAACCTTTCGTCCAAAACAAAGGGAAGCATGCTATAAAGTCCGTTATGAAAAATATGCCGCAGATGTAATGCCTGGAAAACAAAGTCGTTGAGGCCGCTATTTTTGAGAATATGCAACGCATGCGCATGGCGCAACGTTTTTGATTGGCTCGGTTGCATTGCGATGGCTCTACGAAAACTTTGCTAGCCCATTCAAAAACTTTGCGTCCTTGCATTGCGTTTGCAAATTTCTATAGATCGGCCCCTTTAAGTACCTAGGTACACCCAAGAATTAAGGCTGTGGTAAGATATTTTTAAAAAAGCGCCTGAACAAGCGCTATTTTAGTTGGGGCTTTAGATGGACCTACATGATACGATCTTATTATTACTTCTCTTTCTCACTTGTGATGAGGAGCTTCTATAGCTTAGCGAGTTAACGCGCCGACTTGCTGACTTGATGGACCAGGTTCGATTCCCAGCCCGGACCTGAATAATATGAGTTTCTTGATTTATTTACTTGTAATGCCTGCTGAAAGCAAGGCAATGTCGTGTCGTGTGTCGCACTAATCAAGAAAAACTTGGAAGATGGTGTCGACCTCACGGATTTGGTTTTCGTTAAAGACTCTTATACTCTTTGTTGGAACATCGATTCTGAAAAATTTCCGGTACAGGTGAGGAAAGCATTTACAAACGTCGGTGTTACGCCTCGGAGCGGAGAAAGGTTTAACACGTTCACTGCCACCGAAATTTTGCGATTTTTCTTACCAGGCCACTTATGTCATGTTATAGTGCAGTGAAAACTAAGTCCTCCAGCACAAGTCAAAGTTCGAAATACACCTTGGTTTTTCGAAAAATTACAAAAAATTGAGCCCAACATAATAATTTTTTGGGGGCCAAATTTCGCATATATCAAAAAATCGAAAAGATGTTCATGCACTTGTAACCTTTTAGCTCGAGATGGACCGCTGCCATTGTCAATATGCAGCGTACTTAAGCCAGGAACCTGAAAAAATGAAAATTCCCTGCTAGTCCCATGGGACCAGCGCGGCCAGTTGGAGCTCCACGCTGCTGGTCCCATGGGACCAGCGTGGCAGTGAACGTGTTACGATTCGAAAAATCTCACTCGTTCAATATCTTACTCCAGCCTTATCTAAGAAGAAAATTACAGGGAACGGAAATGCTTTTCGTACTCACCGTGCTATTTGCTTCGGATCCAAAATAATGGTTTCTTCGGAAATGTACCCAATAAAAAACGTCATTATAAGGTCCACTATAAGGGTGAAGTTTATCCCGTCGGCTATGAAGAAATCAAACCGAAAAGAAGGAGTCACGAATTTACGATCTGGCATGAGTGCGAGAAATGTCGTGAAAGTTGACAAATAGAGCATGGCGGCGGCTAGTGAGAAACATCGCCAAAGCTCGTAGCGGCTTCTGGAATAAGATAAATTGGAATCATGTTAGTGTCTGTGATGATTTTGTGGAGCTTGATCTTAAACTCCGCTGAGTGCAGCATGCATCCAAACAGTGATAAAAATAAGGGCAGTTTATTGCATGAAGTCCAGGAATTTTTCTTCCCCGACCCACCACCCAACGAGGACGGAAAGTAGGTATTTAGCCCAGGAATTTTAGACGACTATTCCACACAACATACTTCTGACCAATCAATACGTGTGAAACCTCCGAGTTGAACCAATGAAATCAGTTTTATACTGATAAAACACGACCTTCGTACAGTTTTATACTGATTATCGCCCACATACCCAATTCAACCAATCAGAACAACCGATCGAGACCCACGTGACTCGGTTTAAGCTATCGATTAATGCACACTAGGAGAGGTGATTAATGCACACTAGGTAATAGGTAGCACCGGATTGAAATATTTTTTGACCCACAAATAATATGTGATTGAAACGACTGTATTTATATACTTGTTTGGATTGAAATTTTAGTACTGGCGCGTTTAAAGGGTCTTCCACTTACTAAAATACAATTTTACAACCTATTAGACTTCGTTTCAACATTGTTTCCAGCAACGAGGCCCCTTCCTTAATACGCGACTGTGCACTCTCCTTTCATGCGCTGTCAACAGCTGTTAGTGACATTCAGTTTCCAGCTCTACCAGTCTACCGCCCATGTGAAACTACTGTGTTGTGAACTACCACTCATGGCAAGATAATTATTATTTAGCCAAGCAGAATTAGCTTAATCGAGTAGTGAGCTTCACAAGTGTATTCATTTATTAGAAAAAAGAAAAACCAAACATTCTCTTGAAATTGTTTTTTTTTTCCAACAAGGCATGCTTTGAAATTGACAGTTCTACTTTAGGTACAATGATACATTGGACCTGCTATTTCTACTAGTAGTCTATTTGTGCGATAATCTGCTTAATTCAACTCGTGCTTTGTGTTTTATTCGAGTTAAATGTTTTAAATTCCTCAAACAAACTATCAGTCACTCGAAAAGTAGACCCGATATTATCTTGGACAAAATCCCTCGACTTTGTCTCGGGATTTTAGTCAGATAATATCGGGTCTACTTTTCCCTCGTGATTGACAGTTGTTTTCGGGTTAAAACGATTCAACTGAAAAAACAATAAGCACTTGTTATATTACTATTGATTATTACATACAACACCCTTGATTATTAGACCTACAAGGATAATATTCACTTATCTAAATCCCATTGTCAATGGCAACGGAATAAAATTGATGTAAACAACAAAATCTGACAGCTGTCACTTCGGACTTCTTTTTTGCAATAATCACTAAAATATCACTTGTGCTCGAGATTTTCCCAGGCCAGGCGTTTCCCTCGGGCTGATTGTCCCTGGCTACGGAGTCGGGCATTTATCGCTACAATCAGCACTCGCGATCGCCCGACCAAAATTATCGTGAAAATCTAAGCACTTGTGATATTACTGTTGATTATTACATACAACGCCCTTGATTATTAGACCTACAAGGATAATATTCACTTATCTAAATCCCACTGTCAATAGCAACGGAATAAAATTCATGTAAACAACAAAATCTGACAGCTGTCACTTCGGACTTCTTTTATGTAATAATCTTCAAAATATCACTCGTGCTCGAGATTTTCCCAGATAATTTTGGCCAAGCGTTTCCCTCGGGCTGATTGTCCCTGGATAAATGCCCTCCTCCTACGGAGTCGGGCATTTATCGCTACAATCAGCACTCGCGATCGCCTGACCAAAATTATCGTGAAAATCTAAGCACTTGTGATATTACTGTGCCTTCCTTTTTATAAATAAACAACATACTTCATTTAAAAAGTTCCTCAAAATCGTGCCTGCTATAAGCCTTTCAAGCGTCACCTACACACAGTGACACCGCTTCCAAAAGTGATAATATTGCAATCGGTATATATACTCATCCCTTGTGTCCAAGTAGAGGTGAGATGTAGTTCACTATATTTGTGAAATACCACATTTAGGCAGTTCCTAATTCAAATAAGTAACAATAATTTTGATCTGCAATGATTATCCATGGAACATTATGTAATTTCTGTTTGTTATAATAGCTCTTTTCATGAAGCGAGTATCCATGGATTCCATGGAACGATTGACAGATAAAGTAGTCCAAAAAACATGGCGTCTTCTAAACGAAAACCGCTAACGCTCCGGTAACACAGCAACGTTTCGGGACCTGCCCTGGACACCTGCCGTTTCCGTCTGTGGTCGAGTGTCGCTGTGACAGCCCATCTCCGAAGCAAATGTTTTGTCAAGGACCGCCCGGGAGGCATCAGGTCCAGAGGAGAAGTTCACGGACATGCCGGCCGATTTTGAGGCGGATGAATCTGATCGCAATCTCATTTCAGGTATCTACAAAACTGCATCTTTCCGTAACAGAACTGATGATGGGGTGTACACTGTACACGTTCTGCTGTCCACATTCAAGAACACACAACACAATCATGCTCTTGCATTGCTTTGCATCTTTGCTTCTAAATACGTAGATAGTTGAAACCATCTAGCTATGTTACTTTGAAAGCCAAGTGCACGTAATTTTTTGGAAGTTAGGTAGGTAATTCCCGAGGTATTCGCCTTTATTAGCTCTGGCCACACGGGGAGCGAGTGTAGGCACTTACACAAAACACACTTCTATAACACTGGGTAAGGTTTTTCCGCCCGTTTTTCCGTTCTTTGCTCACGATTTATTCTGAAGTTTGATGATACTTTGGCCATGGAACCCCAAAACTGAAACCTGCTTTCGGCCATATGTCAGTCAGGGAAATGTCACCCACGATTCGTTTAGACAGCTATAGTTTAGACTACATTATCTGTCAATTCTCGCGCATGCGTTCAGTTCCGTGCAAAATGAGTATGAAGTGAATGGCCATGAAAAGACCTATTGCCGCATTATTATTATTTTTGCCACAACGGCACCATACCTCGCCGTAGGTAAGGCAGGCCAGGCCACCCTCCTGCACAGCAGTTGTCACATTGACATTGAATGACATCCGCGATCGGGGGGGGGCACAAAATCGCAGATCTAGCCACAAAGCGGACCAGTTCATCATAGTGCAAGCGGTACACACCTAAAAACACATCGATACTGCATTTTGGAGTGCAGTAACGAGATTTGGTATGGGCATACTTAATACCAAGACAAGCGATTTGACCCGCAGCACTCGATATTTTGTCCCTTAGGGGACCAATGGGGGCCCTCCAAATTTTCAAGATGCAAGAACTTTCACAAAATGATCATTGAGTATCGTCATGTATGTCATAAATGAAGCTTACGGGTCTATTGAAAATATTTTTATCAATTGTCGTTGTGTCCGATTCATTCTTCACACTTGAAAAAAAATTTCTTTGGCAGAGGTCAAAAAAACTGTTTTAATTTTTTCTTCTATGCAAGGAGACGATAAATTCATATGTTCTGTTGCGTTCCCAACTAAATCGCATTCCCTAAACCTAATTATAAAGAAATTTTTCTTGTAATGGTATTTTTCAAAGAATTGGTGACCTTTTCAGTACCTCTTTTCCAAGAGCATTTCTTTCTATGTCCCCACTGGATATCACTCGTAATTTCTGCAGGAATGGAGACCTCGAACTCTTTACCTGGTGGTTGCGAAGCAACATGACTCTAAAACGCCCAAGGGAGCCCAAAAAAAAATTTTTCTGCTGGGCCGTCCAACTTACGATATTTTGATTTTATAGTAGGAGAGACGCGGACCAGTATTCAATCCAGGCTGCAGGCACAGGCGATTTTGTTTCAACAGAAAATATTCTTCCATGCCGTGTTTTATTGCAGTACAACAAAACGCAGAGTCGTTAGGTGTAAGTAGGTATATTTTCCGGTAGAACTTATTCGCCTAGACTAGATCTTATTTATTTGCGCGTCTCCCCTACTACCGGGTGTTTATAAACGTTTGTTATCATATCGCCTTTGGAATCTCCTATCACTCTTTCAAATCGTGCCTTTCACTGCGACTTTTGGCCTGACCAAAGCCTGCCGCGATCACAGACGTTTATAAACACCCGGTACAAAATCAACATGCCAAAAATTTGACGTCCCAGCAGAAAAAAAAAAGTTTTAGGGCTCTCTTGTATGTTTTGAAGCCATGTTGCATGGAAATTACTAAGAAAAGAGTTCAAGCTTCTCATATCAGCGAAAATTGACAGTCTTATCCACTAGGAACATTGAAAAAAATGCTGTTGAAAAAAGTGTACTGAAGAGGTCACCTCTTCTTGGGAAAATGATATTGCGAAAAAATTGTCTTCATATTTGGGCTTACGGAACGCGATTTAGTTGGGAACGCAACAAAACATATGAATTTATCGTTTCCTTGCACAGCAGAAAAAATAAAAACAGTTTTTTTGACCTCTGCCAAAGAAATTTTTTTTCAAGTGTGAAGAATGAATTGGACACGACGACATTTGATGAAAACATTTTCAATAGACCCGTAAGCTTCACTTATGGCATACATAACGATACTCAATGATCATTTTGTGAAAGTTCTTGCATCTTGAAAATTTGGAGGGCCCCCATTGGCCCCCTAAGGGACGAAATATCGAGTGCTGCGGGTCAAATCGCTTGTCTTGGTATAAAGTATGCCCATGCAAAATCTCGTTACTGCACTCCAAAATGCGGTATGCTTTTGCGTACCGCTCCCACTATCACTTCTGTAAGGTTATGGTTATATTTTGCGGCCAATGTGGTTTCGTTTTTTGAATGGAAAGCTTTGGAAGACGTTTTTACGTTGAGAAGCACAATAATAATTGAAATATTAGCTGTTTGTTAGCTTGTAAGTGCACTTGATTTCCAAAGCAACTTGATTGAATTAGCATGACCGCATGACAGTGTCACAAGTCACAACGCCAAAGAACGATTCCATTTTTGAATATGGGGTGGATTTGGAATCGAAACGTTTTTATATTTCGATTTTCACGTTTTGTGGAATATTCTCCGCAAATACCACTCGAGCTAATACGAGTTTTATCAAAATTTTCGAACTGTTTCTCAAGCTTTGTTTTCATGAAGCAATTCAACTCGTGGAAATGGTCACTTTATTATCAAAGACAAAAACCCTCCAGCTACGCTGTCGGGTTTTTTTCAGATAATAAAGTGACCATTTCACACTCGGTGAATTTCTTGAAAACAAAGCTCTCGAGATAGTTCGAAAATTTTGTCGATAAAACTCATAGCTCTTGTGGTATTATATACGAAAAATCGATCGAACCTCAATAAAACTGGAGAGGAGCTGAATTTTTGCATACAGGCTCACTAAGGTGTCCTGAACATCCCACTGAAATTCCCAACCTTTCCCATGTGCGCGTCATGTTTTTTTTTTAGGGGTAAAGATCCGATGCACATTTCTGCTGGAAACATCCAGTTTGGCTCGGAGGAAGTTGAAATTTGGCATACACACTTGCTAAAGCGTGCTGAACAACATATGAGAATTTCGAAACTTTTCATTGTAAGTGTCATGTCTTTTTAAAGGGAGGGGTGAAATGTCTCTTTTCGCTGTACAGATCGCAGTTGGCGGCGAAAAAGGCTGAAATATGGCATAGAGACCCAGCAGAGTGTATCGATTGAAATCCTGATTTTCCCAAACTCCCATTCACACTTCTTGTTTTCTCAAGAGAGGGTGTGAAGAGCACATTCCCGTTAAAATTGTTTACCTACGACCACTACCGTAAGTGCCGTATACCGCACAACTCGGAACCTAAGTAAGTGAGCCCTTACGCACATCGTGACGTATTCTGTAAAGTAAATCGCACAGCGTGCGGTAATGGTAAAGTAAATCGCACAGTTAGGGAATTTATGTTTCTGATGTTGGGGGATTTTTTATCGAGAGACATTTTCAAATAATTCACATTCAAAAATGGGATCATTTCACGGGAATCTGACGCGTGCCCCGGTAGCACCTTTCACACCGAAAGCATAGGCGGGACTAGCTGCATATATATTCGTAGCGAAGGCATGGCCATAGAAGTGAGATGTATCAACAACAAAATCGTCCAGATTTTTTTTCCAAGTGAGGGATTTGAAAATTTCTTGATTAAATTTTAGCTTGCATTTGTAGGGCTTAGTTTTTACCTGATCACAATAATTTTGCGAGATTTATTAAAAAAGATTCAAAATATCAATGCAATGACTATCCGCAGTCATCAACAACTTGGGATCAAGTAGGTGTAAAAATTGGACAGTTACAACAAGCATCAAATGTCTGATGACAGGTACTCTGCTGCCTGCCTACCTAAGTTCGATAATTTTCGAATAATACTATTTATTGCTGTCCAGTATTCATGTCCCAGTGTTGTGATCCAATTATATCACCACGCCGAACGAATAATTGAATGGTTATCGGTAGGCACGCTTTTAAATACTCCTCAGGCCTCGCTTTAGCCAAGTAAGTGAACACTCAATTTTCAAGAATCGATTTGTGGGTGCTTTTCTTCCAGGTCTCGACGAAAAGCGTTGTACAACAGACACCACCGAGCCAGCAGACACCAGAGTTTGAAAATGCTATCCGTCTTTGACATTGGATTAATCTGATGGCCGTAAACACCAATCAAAGTACCTCCCCCTTCTCCGATTTACTGTAGTTTTAGTTTTCAAAAGTGTATAATATGCGATGCATAATACTATTATTCTTATTTAAATACAATAAAAGTAATCAACTCCCTCTAACTTGCTCTACTTGCTCTAAATTTAGCAAAACCTAGTATCCTATGAACACGGATATTAATATTATGAACACGGATGACGGCCGCTGACACTGCTATGCGGTGCGTGCTCCTCTTGTCAAGAGTGTCAAGGCACACTTCGCACCGACCAATCAACACAATCTGCATACGGCGGGACTTTATTTGAATTTTGAATCCGGGGAGAACTTAAATCGTAGGTATTTCATGAAATACGTGGCTTTTTTACCTATAATTTTTGCCGTTTACAATACCACTGGCTACATTTCACGTTAATTATAGCTTTTGAGTCAATATCTACTGTTATTGTTGATGTAGGACTGTTTTATTACCTTGGATTTCTGAAAATTATTCTGGGCCCCTCACAAAGTTACAATACCGCTTTGGATTGGGGTCGTAGGTAAAGTACTGTACATGACACGAGTAGTAAAGCAATTACGCACTCAGGGAGTACTGAGTACGCAACTTTTCCCAGCGTGCGTAATATGCTACTTACTACTCTTGTTACGTAATGTACTATTACTACAAGATGAGAAAAGCTGAAAATTTGTGAGAATTTTCTAGTACTGATGCTGGTTAATATACTAGATTTCTTTATTTCTCCTATGCGCTTCGTGGTTTATTTATTGAAAAGATGTTTATAACCTACTTTTCGCTGGAATCATCCAATTAAGGCTGAAATGAGCCAAAAATTTACACGTAAGAATGAAAAAGTGCGCTGAGCAAAATACGGGAGTCCTAAGTCTTTCTTTTATGCGCCTTATACGTTTTTCTTAATTTTAGCAAAAAACCGGTCGGAATGTGCCAATTAGGTACGTAACTCATATAGATGTATTTGGGACCGGCGGCTGTCAGTCAGTGGCTCAGTGGATGACGCGTTGGAATAATAATTCAATAACTGACTGTCGTTACAGATCGGGGCTCGATTCCGCATTGGGATGGAATTTTTTTTTAATAAATATCCATTCAACTACATTCAAGGAGGACTGAAAAATTTGCCAACAGGCTCTGTTGATTATTGCTGAATTGCTGAACTGCTCAACATAATACAAAAGTACGTAATCTTAATAAGCTTGCCAAGCCTCTCGAGCGCGCCAATTTCAAATAATACTTTCAATGCACGGTCTGATTTTTATACTACCTACAATCAGATATGATTGTGTTGGTCATTGAAAGAGTCGATGTCTAGGAGCTAAGGACTGAAAGGCAAAGTTTTATCATTGATGATGTGGTTCGAAAGAACTCTGAAAGACTATGGTTCGGACAATACTCATCAAAAAGAGACCATGCGACATGGCAAAATGTTCAGAATTGCCTTGCAACTGTGAAGCGCGGAGACGGTTGACAATTTGTTTTTTCCATTCAGTTCTTTGTTTTTCAATGATGTGTATGAATTCAAAATTAGTTTTATGCTAAAGTCAACGGTTCCTAGAGGCTCTTAAGTTCTTTTCTGAATAATTCTACATTGATCGCTCACTTTTTGTCTGTAATAAGTAGGTACTGAAAGTTGTCTTTTTCGATATCACCTTCTTATGATTCAATTTTTTTTTCCATCAAAATGACTTGTGATGCACTATTGAGTTGACTGTTGGCGATGGCTCATTTCCACCAAAAATGTCGCTTTGTCCATTTCTGATAAGCATGGTCCATTGGTTCTTTGACCGTCCATCTAGCAATCTCCATCAACTACAATCTTTGCCTTTTGAAGTTTCCATGGGTTGCTAGCTGCTAGACAAAATTCCAGACTTTTTTACAGCGATTTCTCAATGAAGAACTGTTTATAACTTATAATGTGCTAAATCTTCAGATCAAGTTGAAATCTCAAACAAAATATTCATAATTCGTGACCAGTTCACCATTCAATACCGTCTGCTCTGGGTGACTAGCTTAAGCCGCTTATGCCTTGAGGCTAGAAAGCTCGCTTTTAGTCTATCTATAAACCGTCGATACGATCAGATTTTTCAAGGTGGCCAAGATCTACTTCGATCAATGTAGAATTATTTAGAAAGAACTTAAAAGCCTCTAGGAACCGTTGACTTTAGCATGAAACTAATTTTGAATTTATACACATTATTGAAAAGCAAAGAACTGAATGAAAAAAACAAACCATCTACCGCTTCCGCGCTTCACAGTTGAAAAGTAATTCTGAACATTTTGCCATGTCGCATGGTCTCTTTTTGATGAGTATTGTCCCAAACATAGTCTTTCAGAGTTCTCTCGAACCACATCATCAATCAATGATAAAACTTTGCCTTTCCGTCCTTAGGGCTCGATACCAAGTTGCAGGCGCAAAAGTTAGGACGGCGTAACTTGCCAAATAGAGCGGTCTGATTGGCCGTTGCTATAGTAACCGCACTTACGGCGGTCTCAGCCCCAACTTGGTATCGAGCCGTTAGCTCCTATATTGTTATCGATTTGAAATTGGCGCGCTCGAGAGGGTTGGCAAGCTTATTCAAAGGATTACGTACTTTTGTATTATGTTGAGCAGTTCAGCAATTTAGCAATAATGAACAGAACCTGTTGGCAGAATTTTCAGTCCTCCTTGAATGTAGTTGAATGGATATTTATTGAGAAAAAAATTCCATCTCAATGCGGAATCGAACCCCGATCCGTAACGACAGTCAGTTTTTATTCCAACGCGTCATCCACTGAGCCACTGACTGACAGCCGCCGGTCCCAAATACATTTATATAAGTTACGTAATTGGCACATTCCGACCGGTTTTTTACTAAAATTGAGAAAAACGTATGAGGCGCATAAAAGAATGACTTGGGACTCCAGTATTTTGCTCAGCGCACTTTTTCATTCTTACGTGTAAATTTTTGGCTCATTTCAGCCTTAATTGGATGATTCCAGCGTAAAGTAGGTTATGAACATCTTTTCCATACATAAACCATGAAGCGCATCGGAGAAATAAGGAAATCTAGTATATCAACCAGCATCAGTACTAGAAAATTCTCACAAATTTTCAGCTCTTCTGATCTTGTAATAAACAATTTTAACAGGAATGTGCTCTTCACACTCTCTCTTGAGAAAACAAGAAGTGTGAATGGGAGAGTTTGGGAAAATCAGGATTTCAATCGATACACTCTGCTGGGTCTCTGTGCCAATTTTCAGCCTTTTTCGCCGCCAACTGCGATCTGTACAGCAAAAAGAGACATTTTACCCCTCCCTCTGAAAAGACATGACACTAACAATGAAAAGTTTTAAAATTCTCATATGCTGTTCAGCACGCTTTAGTTAGTGTGTATGCCAAATTTCAACTTCCTCCGAGCCAAACTGGATGTTTCCAGCAGAAATGTGCATTGGATCTTTACCCCTAAAAAAAACCATGACGCGCACATGGGAAAGGTTGCGAATTTCAGTGGGATGTTCAGGACACCTTAGTGAGCCTGTATGCAAAAATTCAGCTCCTCTCCAGTTTTATTGAGGTTAAAACCTAAAATTCCTGAGCTAATTGTGAACGCGCAAAAACTTTATTTTGAGATGAAGACGGAGATATCCATTTTGAGGTCCAAGATCGTCAAGAACATTTTTTGAGTGAACTCTGTCTGCGTGTGTTTGTGTGAGTGTGTGTGTGTGTGTGTCTGTCTGTCTGTAATATGCGATGATAACAGCCGCAACGTCTATCCGATCGACTTGAAATCTGGTACGAGCGTCGAGCGTTATGAATTGTCATAATTCATTCTTCTAGCCGTTGCCAACCGAGAGGGAGTTTTTCACTTTGAAATAAGTAGCTTATTTCCTAGCCTAACCGGCCAAGCTTATCGAGACCAGACAACTCTTAATGAGTCCCTTATTAGAAAAAATATCTCAAATCTTCAATCTTTTTATCAAATACTAACTTCTCACCCGAAGGGACGTCTCAAAATAAAATTTCCATCTATTCCTTGCTACTCGTCAGGAAAGTTTTGGGGTGACACAACCGATTTTTTATTCCAGTCTTTGAATGTTGTTCCAGCCTGAGGCCTTAGTTCCAGGCAACGAACATGGCAGTAATGCTCCAGGTTCTTTCCTGAATAAGTTGTAGGTAGTCCTGGTTGTCTTCTTTAAAAACTTGCATGGGATTTCCAAAATGTTTCTTCTATTTCTAGCTTGGCGATGACTGATGACTTCTTTAGTTGATGTCGACTTCGTATGATACAACCAGACAAACTTAGTGAAGGCGTCAATCACGGCCAAAATATGGTCGTAATTTTTGTTCGTATATCAAGTCGTCCGAAATGATCGATATGATATATGTGTGAAGAGAAATGCTGTTTTTCTGGAGTAGGTGAAGAAATCCCTCCTGTTTTAATTTTTATACAGTTGACAACTGAATGTTATAATAAAGTTGAGTAAAATGTAAAAACAGAACATGTTGGGTGTGGCTAATTTCCAGGCAGAGCACCAGATCTTCGTTTTGGAAGCGAAGCGGTGAGTTGTTCCACTTAGTTGGAAGAACCATTAAGTTCTACGGCCTGTCGATTTGCTATGTTGCTGATGGTGACGATAGCTGCTGTAGATCCTTGCTAACAGCTACCTAGATGGTGGCATATAATTTCACTTCCTGTCACATCCATTTTGAAGTGTTGCTTGGAATCATTTTCTTCGCCTACCTCCACGATCTGCTGCCAGTGAGGTAGTGAGCTCATATTTCTTTTTCTTTGTAAAAGGAGTTAGCTGAGGCTTCTTTTTCAGCTCAATTTCTGAAGGGGGGTACTACATATTTTCCTTGAATGGTTTTTAAGCCCACAACCGAGCCCACAACCTTATACATACTACTACTACCTCTAGTTTGGGGCATCGGATTCCAGCTGTGAAAAAACAAACTGTTGCAGGTAAGGGGTCACAAAGTTCAACGATTCTACCTACATTGAAATGATCTTCACAGCAAAAATAACCGCCGCCCCATGGGGCTGGGCTTTTGTCGCCGGTAGCTGTATGGCACTTGTTTCTCAGGGGTTGAGACTTGTGTACGCTTTGACAATTTTTTGTGGGGCACTTGACGAGGTGTTGGGATATCCCTTGAAAATGCATGTTTTCGACAACATTATTGTTTATTTGCAGAATGTACCGAACAAATAATTTCGATTTAACCACCATTCTGTCAAAAAAGACAATTAACAAGGTGGCAACAGCGTCGTTCAAATGACGTTTCCTTGTTGCAAAGCTGCCAGATTTATAATGGACTCCCATTGCAAACACCAAAATTGATTGTTCATGCCTCAAAAATGTATTCCATTGTATCCAAAAACATACCACCTAACGTGTTGTTTTGTCGGAGTGATTTTTTTCTCAGGAATATCAAAATATTCATGCAAATCTTGACTGCCTGTCACACAATTTGGACATAAGGCTCCAGCTACGACCATCCCATTGCGCAAACTCAACTCGTCCGCCTACGTCATCAGACGTCAAAATTTAATCGCGGTTATTCCCGCCTCGATATTTAACATTTTTTTTAATTTAAGGTAGAGGCTTTTGAGACGAACTATTATCATTCATGTAGCAAACTCACCTTGTAGAACATTTTGAAGCAATATAAAAAAAATCGTATAAGACCCCATTACTCAACTTGGTTAAAAGATATCGACTTGGAACAAATTTCACAATAGTCGGTACATGTGAATGTATCACATGTTAAAGATTTATACTTATAGCCATTAAGTGCTTTTTTTCTTACTTTCCGACTAGAAGTTGACGCACTGCTCTTGATGACAATCGTTTTGCCAAAAAATACTGAATGGGCGCCAATCTGTGACAGATGTTGAGACGACAGGCAGAGTTGCCACTTTTATAAAGCTAAATGTCCCTACTTTCAAATGCGCTTTACAGTTTCATGATATTTGCAAAAATAGATGCGCTACAGAAACGCGAAACGAAATTTAAAATTTTTTCAAAGTTCAAAGTTGCTGTCGCTGTTCAAAGTTATGTGGTTTTACGGTATCTCAGTTATTGTACGTTTTTTTACAAAGTTTTGAAGAAAATCCACTTATTTTTTATGCTTATCCACTGGCAAAATGTTTGCGAATCAACACAAGGACACTGATGACACATAGATAGATACGAACGTTACGAGAAGGTTCGACCGCAACGTTCATGTACAGATAGATAGTAATCCTAGTATAATGTATGTACAACGAGTTGTTAAATCAAACGTTAGTAACGTTACTGTGGAGCCAATAACTTGCAATGTTCAACAAACGTTCAAGACAAGTCAAACGCTACTGAAACTTACAACTGGCAACGCTCTTAGAACATTTTGTTGGTGATGTTATTACAACGCTTATCTTTGGTCACAAAAAGCGGCCATTAGTAGGTAAGTCAGTAATTGGATTCTGCATTATAAAATGTACAATAATTAGGTAAATGGAAGTTTGAAATTAGAAATAAATGAATGAACCACAGAAATATCGAAATATTTGTGCGTGGCAGGTCGCCTGAACGTTGAGTGAGCGAGCTTTAAGGACGGAGTCATATTGGTGAAATAAGCGTTGCGAAATCAATCCGTCTGGGTTTATTCCTTGACGGATTCTTACCATTTTGCTCTCTTTCGAAAGCTACAAGGATGTACTTTGGTTTGAGCCCATTGGCATTTCCGAAATCCAAAAAAAATATTAAATTTTGACATTTGAAAAGATTATCTCTGGATTTTGGAAATGCCAATGGGCTCAAACCAAAGTACATCCTTGTAGCTTTCGAAAGAGACCAAAATGGTGGAAATCCGTCAAGGAATAAACCCAGACGGATTGATTTCGCAACGCTTATTTTACCAATTGAACTCCGTCCTTAATAACACTTGAGATGCAACCTCGGATGCAACGTTACAAGTTGCACGCGAAACCCTTGGTTCAACGTTCAAGTAGCCGGATTTTGCTTAGTGGAAGATGTATATCTGGTTGCATACCGTAATTATCTACTTGTGTTCCTAACAACAGCCGGTTTTTTGCGAGACTTTCAGCCATTTTTGTTGGCAGTAGAATAATTTGTATGGATGGACGCTTCCCCGGCCGTTTTCATACAGTACCTTCTACATTATTTTGAACGCAATGGTACCTAAATACCTGCCTGTATCTGTTCATGAACTTCTCTTACCCAATCACCAAAGTTCGGTGCGTAGCTCGGTGCGTAGGGTTAAATTTCAAGTCTTACTGCAATGGTGCAGCCCGCGATAAGCTACGTCACCGGCGCAAGCCATCGATATGCTCTGGTCATTGGCTGGAAGGGATCAAGTGACGTCATTTGCACCACTGTCACCAAGTCAGACTTGAAATTCAGCCCCTAGATTATTGTATCAAAAATGCGATAATACAGAAACTTATTTGAGGTTGGCTTAATTGGTGTCGAAACATTCGGTCATTCAGCCAGTACAGTCAATCAAAATTTTATTTCAAAAACCGATCGACAACCGACCTCAAACCATTCTTTATTCGTTGATCGCACCGTCAATGTACCCACTCGTATGTAATGCCTGAGTGTCACGATGATATTTCCGTCATAATTTTCGTACTAGACGTTCGTAGATGACGTACAAGAGACTAGCCGTGGGCGTGGGTTCCACAAAAAAGATAATACGAGATCAGTTTTTTTTATTTAATTCTCTCATTTTACGAGGAGACATTCAGCTATAAGCTGCTCTACCATGGAACCTCTGGGACAGCACAAAATAATAAAATATCCATGGATGAAGCAGTATTCGAACCCACACAGGGCAGCGCGCATTGCCCTGGTATAGGCTTGCCATCACCTATACCACTCGGCCACCACTGTTCCGAAGTTGATTCAGGATTTTTTGTTTGTCAATTGGTGGCTGACTGATCAATGGAAATGCTGCTTTACCTGTCAAAAGTAAAAAGATGATGGGTCTTGTACAGATTTCAGGCATTTTTGTGGTTAATAATCGACTAGCATTCGGCAGAAAAAAGTTCAGTTAATCTGCAATCAGCCTGATCGCTGATCATGTTTTTTTTGTGGAACTGACGGTAGGTTACTTATGAGTAACTTTATTGTTATCGCAAAGGAAATTCATTGATTTTCCAATACATTTAGCCCATAACTTCGAACGGTGGTACGACTACGCGCCGCATCAATTCCTCTGTGTCCTTCAATCTTGCCTTGGCGACCTCTTCTAAATCTTTGAAAACGGTTGAGTCTTTGCGTATACATGCTCTGAAGGACTTCCGGTCCAGCCTAAAGAGCTGACAAATTTCCAAGGCTATCACGGTGGCCGTCCTCTTGGTGTGAGTTGCGATCAAAGAGATTTCTCCAAAATACGCACCATCTTGTAAATGACAAATCTGCAAAAATTCATATATTTGAAAAAAAATTGCGTGCGTATGTAGGTAGGTATGAAACTTGGCAATGCCGGACCCGGACACGGTTATCATTTTATGAAGTCGTGCGTGAGTCGTCGTCACTCGAGAATCGTGATGTGACAAGATTAAAGATAGATTTGAGACTTGAGGTAAGTACCTAGACTAATCTAATCGAATTGGACGAGTAAGAAAAGTGATGTAACTGGTTGGTAATAAATTAGCAATAAAAGGTGAATGCCAACAGCAAATTCAATAGGCACTAATAAAGAAGTCAAAAATACACTTTTTGCTATTCTTTCTCATGCTTAAAATTTTGAGAAATATTTTTTCAGAAAGAGAATTAAATCCTCTTCAATTTGATGTATCGCCAAGTAAGTAGTGTCATTTGAAATTTCAAAGTGGAGGTAGGTTGGGGCAAAGGGGCTGAAGATAGAAAGGACCCCGCACGTTTTATATGAAAAAGTGGTTTCGGTGAATTTGGCTAAATTTTTTATATGTTGTAGATCTTGATTCGAGAAATATATCCCTGGAAAATTGGACCCCTCCTATGAACAGTTTTTCCCCTACACCCCTAATAAGGCCAAAATTAGGAATAGTCTCAATTTTTTTGAAATTTATGAAACTGGTTCAAATCGAACTTGTGATCATGAGAAAAATAAATGAAAAAATCCAAGCTGTGAATTGGGGTAGTTATCAAGGGGGTTGGGGGTCGAAATTGAGAAAATAAATTAAAATTCCGAATTTTTTTATTCTTATAAAATCTGAACAGAATAATAATCGGGAAATAATTTTGGAAAATCTAAATCCATTGATTGAGGGTTATTCTAAAGGGGGCTGGGGGTCAAAATCAAGGGAACAGAGTAACATTTCAAAACTTGCGATTCCCATCATTGGGAAAATAATTCAAAAAAAATCGAAACCAATGAGTTCTGGTGCTATTGAGGAAGTAGAGGGTCGAAATCAAGACAACAATGAAATTCTGGATCTTACAGTTCATCTAGAAATTGATCTGGGTGAATGACAAAATGATAATAAAACCAATCTGCATAAGGATTGAGTTCTTCATTTCTCGACCATCTCTTTTCCCACCCACCATAATATTTGCCTACAGCCATGTCCTAGTCCAAATAAGAATTCGTCTCAAGCATTTTGAAATTCATGAAACTGGCTCAAATTGAGTTGAAGAATAAAAATATAAGTTGTGAATTGGAGTAATTATCGAGGGAGCGGGGGTCGAAATCGAGTAAAGGAATTTGCATTCCAGGAAAAGGGTAATGGAAACATAATTTAAAAAAATCTGAATCAATAAATTGAGATGGTTGAGATTGAGGTGGAGTGATAGAACCTCAAATTGGAGTTGAAACAAATTATGTCTGGGTTAACGGCACCTGATTGACTTTTTGTGAAGGAACAGTTTTTAACATTATGTGTGGAAAATAACATCTAGTAAATGGCCTCCTCGACTTTGTCTAGCGGCGTGCAGACGGGAAGTCCAATTTGTAATAACTTTCTGGCAGATATCGGTCTGCATTTCAGTAATAACACGCACAATATTGTCCCTCAGGGCTTCAATGGTTCTAGGCTTGTTCTTGTATACCAGGGACTTCACATACCCCCACAGAAAAAAGTCCAGGGACGTAATATCGCAAGATCTCGCTAGCCAATTGAAATCGCCGTTCCGCGAAATTGTTCTTCCTTGGAAGTTTTCGGTCAACAAGTCCCAAGGTTCCTCCTGCTGTTGTGGCACGTAGCCCCGTCTTGTTGGGAGAAGATGATTTTGTTAAGATATACTGAGTATTTATGTCAAAAAATGACAGTAAAATCTTATCAAAGTTCTATCACTCTTATTGAAAGACCCAATCTGAAAATTCAGATTCAAAAAATTGAGCCTATGACTTCCAATATCAATCTATTTTTGGAATCCCATTGAATCAGCCAATGACTAAAAGCAGGATTTATGTTTATTTAAAAAAAGGTAATTCAGTCAATTTTTTTTTACACAAGCTATATGATGGACAGCACACAGAACCGTGGAGAGCTTCTCGAGACTGTAATTAATAATGCTGTTGCAAGTCTTAATTCCCCCCCCCCCCCCCACCAGCCCTTATTGTGGTTGTGGGTAGGTATCATAATGGTTCCCTGGTACAACTAAGGAGGTAAGGGGTGAGGATGATTGAGAAACGATGAACTCAGTCCTTATTCACATTGGTTGTATTATCATTTTGTCATTCGCCCAACTCTTCCTATATAAACTGGAAGTTCCAGAACTCCACTGTTCTCTCAATTTCGACCCTCTACCCCCTCAATAACACCCGAATTCATTGGTTTAGATTTTTTCGAGCAATTTCCCCATTGCTCGTAAAAACATATATTATGGGAACCGCAAATTCCGGAATTTCACTGCGTTTTCTTGATTTCGACCCCCAGCCCCCTTTATAGTTGCATTGGTACGTGAAAAGACGTTTCATTTTTGTATACAGCGATGCCGCTTTGCATGATGATAGTTTATGCCCATTCACGTGATTTGACCCAAGGGGCCACTTTTTTCTACCATTAGGATCGAAGATGGCGGTCTCTTTTCCAAGATGGCATTCAAATTTCAACTCTGTTTCCAGTAACACTACAGAAACAAGATGGTAGTCGTTTTTGACTAATTTTGAGTCGTAGAAAGCGATAATCTCATTATTTCTAAGATTTCGTGCCGTGGAGAGCAGTAAACTAAGACCAAATTTCATAAATCGCTCTCCAAACGATGCAAGAAACATTTTACGTAACAGTTGAGCAACAAGACTTTCTAGGGTATTTTGACCTCGCTGATTACAAAAATAATTGTTGCCATCTTAAAATTTAGACTTTTGGGCCTCCAGGACCCCATTTTTGACTTTTCCGGACATTTAGATAGACTCCGTTCTTCAAGTTCAACTGTTCATATCTTGAAGACCGTAATAGATGAAGTGGAAATTCTTTCACCGTTGTCTCACCCTATTATTACTGAAAGCCTCTCATGCGACTTTTTCTTCTCTGTTTCCGACCATCACTTTTGCAGATCATGAAAATCAAAAGAAGTGCAAAAAGAACACAAAAACTTTGACCCATGGTAATCTATGTGAATAGTTCAAAATATGCCCACACTTATGCGAGACTATGTAGAGGAAGCTTCGAAAAAGTTTTTAACAAAATAGCACCTCAGTAAGCGCTATGGTCCAGGAGTAATGATTTTTTAAAAATAGGGCGAGCGCGCGCTGTAATTATTGTAGCTAATAGTCCGGTCGGTAGTCGTTTCAACCTTGCAAATTTTGGTGACATAATGCCACTTGACGAAATTATTTTATGGAACGTTACCTTCATTTTGAGGTGCTTTTTCATAATGGCGGTCGATGCAAACGCCGTATACAGGGTGATCAAAAATGCAAAAATTCAAACTCATAAATCAAAGCAGTGGAGATGCAGTGGAGTCATGAAAATCACCAAGTAGATTCACAATTATTTAATGCCTATCAAGATAAAACAAACCGCGTCTGAATATCTTCAGCCGTTTCTAGAAGATCCTGAAAGTAAGTAGTGGTCGATTTCATGTCGCTCCGTTGAGTACTTGATCTTGCACGTGTAGAATAATGCGTCCATCCGCTTCATCATCCAGAGTGAGAATGGGTGATCCTGCTAGTCCTGTTTGTATTTCCAAAAAATCAATCTCATGGCCAACGTTGGTTACCACAAGAACTGTTGGGAAAGTGGTGACGATCAGTCGATCCAGAAACGTGAATGAGTGCTTTCCATCTAGCCCCAAGTTTGGTACACCTGCCATTTACGCATGTGCGGGTGCCAAACGGTGCTTTCCATCTACGTGTTCTCAGTCGGTTCTGTGCCGTTCATTGGATCACCTAAAATTTTGTGCCAAACTATAGAACATGTACCGTCTGGTGGTATTTGTGCCGTCTAGGTGGAAAGCGCCCAATAGTTCCTCTTTATTCCTCAAGTTTCGCAGGAAATCCGGCCAGTTTTCTGTCAACAAACCTGCGGCAAGAACGCTGAAGAAATACTCTTGGAAGGTTCGTGATCGCCTTGGTGGATGTTTTTGTACCAGTGCTGCCCCATTGTGGATGATACAGTCACAGGAATCAGGGATTGAGCTGATAGGAACTGTATCTTCTAGGAGTTTCACTAGTACCTACGTTCTTTGTACCAGGTCTCATAGTCGTAATATGGTTGTTGAGCTGATAGGAATTGTATCTTCTAGAAGTTTTACTAGTAGGTACGTTCTTTGTACCAGGTCTCATAGTCGTGATATGGTTGTTCAGAGCTAGGGATGGAAGGCATTGTTATTTTCGTGTGACAAAGAGGTGTACAGGGCCAGTTCACGGGACCATCGCCACCATAAAAAGACGCTAATAGTTGTATGTCTCCCTTGAGGTCTTGGACGACTTTGTGATCAATCTTTTTAGTGATGGCAAAGATGACAGTGCGACTTTTAGGAATAGGATCATACAAAGATTTTGTCCGTTCTATCAATCTCCCATACACGAAAGAAGAATACTGTTTGACACCATTTTCTTCAGATTTTAACAAAGCATCTACTCCCGATGGCTGCACAATGAGCTGAGTGTCCAGAGCAATGAGATCTGGGGTGCGTTCCATGAACGAGTTCCTATATAGAGTATTCAAAACTATGTGCTTCAGAAATAAACACTTTGTCTGGATTTTTTTCTGGTGAGCCAAGTATTGTTCGTGGTGAAAGTTTTTTGTTTCGCCCGCGTCTTCAGGTCTCAGGACCTTCGAACTCATCCAGAAGCCTACAAATTTCTGGCCCCGCCAAACAACATCTTCGCGAGCCAGCTGGATCTCGAGTTAATCCAATGACCCCACCGTCATCTTTAACATCTCTATTGCTCCGTTAGTGAGCTTGATCAATTGCGAGAGCTGAGAAAGGGCGCGTAGTCTTGCTAACGACAAAATTTCTTCAGCTGAACTGCTCATGAGCCCCAGGAACTTTGAGAAACCAGATCAAAGTCAGATAAAAAAATATTTTGCACTAGCTATCATATCTTCGGTTTTGTTTTCCAGTAAAGGAAGAAAATGTGTCTTCCTTTCCAATAATAGAATGCCAGAAGAAGGAACATGAGAAGCACCGACGACGATTTTGGAACAAAGTGATTCTTGACAGAGAATCTTGAGCCCTGATTAAAACTATCTACTCAATCATCAAAAAGCATACCCAACATTATAGCAGTGTAAAATATTCAAGAACATAAATACGTCATTTATTTCCATAAATTGACCACGCTCTTCCTCTGCGCAGCATGAGATCGTGAAAATGATTACTTTTTTGATTTCTACGACCCAAAATTAGTCAAAAATGACTACCAACTTCTTGCTGTAGCGTTGCTGGATTAAAAAGATGAAATTTGAACGCCATCTTAAGAAAAAGACCGCCATCTTCGATCCTAATGGAAGAAAAAAGTGGCCCCTCGGGTCAAATCACTTGAATGGTCATACACTATCACCATGTAAAGCGGCATTGCTGTATACAGAATTGCCATATAGTTCTGATTTTTCACGTGTACCACTGCAACTATTAGAATAACCCCCACTCAATTGATTTAGATTTTCCAAAATTATTTCTCAATTATTATTTTGTTCAGATTATATAAGAATAAAAAAATTCGGAATTCTAATTCATTTTCTCAATTTCGACCCCCAACCCCCTTGATAACTACCCCAATACACAACTTTGATTTTTTCAGTTATTTTTCCCATGATCACAGGTTTGATTTGAACCAGTTTCATGAATTTCAAAAAATTTGAGACTATTCCTAATTTTGGCCTTATTAGGGGTGTAGGGAAAAAACTGTTCATAGGAGGGGTCCAATTTTTCAGGAATATATTTCTTGAATCAAAATCTACAACATATAAAAAATTAGGCAAAATTCACCGAAACCACTTTTTCATAGAAAACGTGCGGGGTCCTTTGCCAATACCTATATGTTTTAGATGTCCCCCTTGATATAAAAATCGACCTGTCTATGCTCGAAGACATCTTCACCAGGAATCGGGAGTTATCGCTGGTGCATGGTTTTCAAATGATCACCAGATATATTATTACAAACATTCTGAAATAAAGGCATGACTGAAAATGAGAGACAGGGACGCGTTGAGATGCAGGAAAGAAAGGAACGAAGAAAAGAATCAAGATACCATAAAAATTACGAAGAGCTGGTGACCAAAGAGAGACTGAAATACCTACTACGTAAAGAAAACGCAAAAAAGGTAATGTTGCAATGAAGAGCAAAATTTAGATGTGGAAACGAAGGGAAAGAACATAAGTTTTTGTTGAAGGAGAACGAGAGAACATGCGGAATGTGTGAAAGAGAGGAAGAGGAGACGATGGAACATAATTATGATCGGAACATGATTGTACTGAAGTGACAGGCAGGGAGAAAAAGTTAAAGGAAATCTTAAGTGAAGATAAAGGAGAATAAATGAGGTGAATCAAGATGATTATGAGAAAAGGACAAACAGCTTCATTTTAACTACCTACTGATAGAATAGACTTGTCGCACTGCTAAAACGGGGCCTTGGGGTTCTATTGCGAAATATTTCAGAAGTTACAAGTTCAAACTACAAGTGTCCATGGTGAAGAAATTCAGCTGGAATTCCTTGGCCAAACTTGAGTTTCAAGAGTCGAGTTTAATTTAGTGATCTTTACCTCGGTCCCTGTAGCAGTATAAACAGCCACAGTGCCGGTGGATAAGAAGTACATGCAGTCACCGTCTGTATTGGCTTTCAAAATTATGTCATTGGGAAGAAAGACTTCAGGTTCCAAGTAGTTCAAAATGTTCCTCATCATATCTTCCGGAATACCTTTGAACAATTTGACATTTTTAACAAAGTTTCTACATGCGTGTAGATTAATCAGAGTTTTCATGTTATCTGAAACATAAAATACGCCGAATTAAAATTTCTGTGAAAGCGCGATCGAAAGACCGCCGATAAGATGTCGGTTTTATCAGCTGAAAATCGTTTCTAAAGTTATAGTGTGAGAGTACTCGGAATACCAGAAGGACCTGTGGGCGGAGCCTAACTACGCGAACTGAGTTCATTTAGTGGTGAACCTAGATTTGCAGTGATATTTTAGGATTTAGGTTCGCCTGTGACCTGGTAATGGTCCACCACTCCAGCTGACGGTGTCGCTTCCCCTATTTCAACACACGGACTCGTCCAAAACGATTTTTGTTTTTCTGTTTAGCTCCGCCCACAGGTCCCTGTGATGTGCCGTCAACTCTAGGTACTATTACTGTCATTCGCATTAACTCTTGAGCTGCTCTAGACGTATATATACGCGAAGCACTTCGCTGCTCAAGCCGTATGTATACGCATTGTATTTTAAAATTATTTTAGGTCAAAATTTGCTGGTTTTTGGACCGAATTTTTGATATTTTCCATAATAAGAGTACAATAGGGCACTTTTTGCGTTTTTTTTTTCACTTTCAACTGTCAACTGCTCTAAACGTATATAAACGCGCGATTACTTGTTGTCGAAGAATCCATGGGCCGGATTGAACCGGTTTCTGCGGTCAGCTGTTGCGCCGCATCTTGAGTGTCAGTGTGAAAGGTTTTTATTTTTCACTGTTTTTCTCTATCTATTTTAGACTTGTACAGGGTGTTCACGTATAAATTATACCCCCACCCCTTTAAGACTTCCTCTTGAATATAATTTTCCAAAAAATGTGGCATGATTTTGTCCGTAGGTTCCGAATCTCTCCATTGAAAGTTTCTGTGACAGATCTATCGTTTATATAGGGTGGAACATCAGAAATTTTCACAAATTGGACACCTTGTTTTTCAATATGGAAATCAATTTTGCTTTTCATCCTGATTATAGGATATATTTCACACTTGATAGGTTGATCAAAAAATCCATCTGAAAAATGTTTGTGAAGTTTCAAACAATTTGCTGAAATTCAAAAAAATATTCATCTTCCGAGTTTTCAGCTGAGTTGTCTTAGGTGAAAGTTTCAAACTAATCGTTTTTTCATTTTTGAAATAATAATCTTCAAATGGAAGTTTCCAGGGGGCAAGGGTGTTATCATTTTCACGTGAACACCCTGTACCTACCTATAACATCCCAGGCAACACACGTTAGTTTAGTTTATTAACCGTTTATTCAACGTATAATCGGTATATTTTTGATTTAAGTCTGGTAAAGGTATATCGCATAAACGTTTATATTAAACGAATTTATGACTAAACGATTGAAAATCGTTTTATAAACGTATGCAAAAACCCATTTCTGTAAATGTAATTTATTATCTATTGAATTCAAACGAATAATATCATAGTTTATTCAACGACTTTAACAAATCAAACGTAAACCATTCTTGTCCATAATTTGAATAGGTATATTTCACGAACTGCAAAAACGTTTTTTTTTTCAGGTAAAATAAAAATGTTTATTCCACATTTGAAATAAATGTTCGAACTATTTTCTTGAAAAATAATTTAATTTATATGGATTTTAAACGAATGACATCCAGGTATAATATACATTTTGAATAAATGAAATGTGAACCATTTTATGGCTATTTATTGGTAGTTTTTATGCACATTTTACACGTTTAGCATCAACGTTTAGATCAAGTGAAACAGAAACGTTTATTGGACGTCTAAAAAAGATGCTGAAGCTAATGGTGCTGAAGAATGGTTGAATTTATGTTTATTTCAAACGATTGATATGTTCGTATATGAAACGTTGGAAATACATAATTAATATATCATTCAATAGCTATTCAGTTAAGTAAAGGTCTAATTATTAATTTATACGTTTAGCATAAACGCTTATTTTATGTACATCAAATACGTTCGTTGTACGTTCGATCATCAAGTCGAACGAATGCGCCCTTAGTACACGTCGCGATTCGCAAATGCATTGCTTGATTGGCTGGTGCTGATCACATGACCGAGTCGTGAATCTGTGCGGCGTGCGCAGTCCGACTACCTCCCCGTTGTTTCAGTCAGTCCTATGGCGAATTCACTTGGCTGCTCCAGTGCTGCTAGGCCGCACTCGTTGTCAAGGAACAGCTCATCCTATTGGAGTTTCCTTGACAACGAGTGCCATCGAGCAGCACTGGAGCAGCCAAGTGAACTCGCCACTAATCTTGCTCGTCTTGCTTGGGTGCTGTGCTGGTGCTGTGATGGTAGTGGTTTGGGTAGCGGAGTCCGTTGAAGAAGACGCCATATTGTGCCCGCACAACGAATTTTGAAAAAAATCGAGGTAGGTGGTCAAAATTACTTGCATGAATCGTGCACGTTAATAATAGCCATACGGATTTTTATTTTAATTGATGAATTGACAAGTGGAAATTAATTTTAAATTGATCCTGAATTAGTCCATCAGCAATTTACTATTTATTCAATGTTTCAGACGCTATTTTGGGAAGTTTCTAATTTACGGACTGGACTGGACCACACGGACTGAGCTGGACTCGCCGTCTAGACAAACAAGACCAATGGTATCTTGTGACCCACTCTCGAATTTACCTACTAATCGCATAAAATCTGACGGACTGGCTATTTGTAGTGGTCCGACCAAAATGAAACTGGGCACATGTGGAGACATTCTCCCGAGCTATATTTTTGTGATTCCACCCCTTCAAAATTTCAACCCCTATTCTGGTCCGTCGCATAAAAACTGACGGACTGGCTATTTGTAGTTGTCCGACTGAAATGAAACTTGGCACATGTGGAGACATCCTCCCGAGCTATAATTTTGTGATTCCACCCCTTCAAAATTTCAACCCCTATTCTGGTCCGTCGCATAAAATCTGACAGACTGGCTATTTGTAGTGGTCCGACCAAAATGAAACTTGGCACATGTGGAGACATCCTCCCGAGCTATATTTTTGTGATTCCATCCCTTCACAATTTCAACCCCTATTCTGGTCCGTCGCATAAAATCTGACGGACTGGCTATTTGTAGTGGTCCGACTAAGATGAAACTTGGCACATGTGGAGACATCCTCCCGAGCTTTATTTTTGTGATTCCACCCCTTCAAAATTTCAACCCCTATTCTGGTCCGTCGCATAAAATCTGACGGACTGGCTATTTGTAGTGGTCCGCCCAAAATGAAACTTGGCACATGTGGAGACATCCTCCCGAGCTATATTTTTGTGATTCCACCCCTCCAAAATTTCAACCCCTATTCTGGTCCGTCGCATAAAAACTGACGGACTGGCTATTTGTAGTGGTCCGACCAAAATGAAACCTGGCACATGTGAAGACATCCTCCCGAGCTATATTTTTGTGATTCCACCCCATCAAAATTTCAACCCCTATTCTGGTCCGTCGCATAAAATCTGACGGACTGGCTATTTGTAGTGGTCCGACTAAAATGAAACTTGGCACATGTGGAGACATCCTCTCGAGCTATATTTTTGTGATTCCACCCCTTCGAAATTTCAACCCCTATTCTGGTCCGTCGCATAAAATCTGACGGACTGGCTATTTGTAGTGGTCCGACTAAGATGAAACTTGGCACATGTGGAGACATCCTCCCGAGCTTTATTTTTGTGATTCCACCCCTTCAAAATTTCAACCCCTATTCTGGTCCGTCGCATAAAATCTGACGGACTGGCTATTTGTGGTGGTCCGACCAAAATGAAACTTGGCACATGTGAAGACATCCTCCCGACCTATATTTTTGTGATTCCACCCCTTCAAAATTTCAACCCCTATTCTGGTCCGTCGCATAAAAACTGACGGACTGGCTATTTGTAGTGATCCAACCAAAATGAAACTTGGCACATGTGGAGACATTCTCCCGAGCTATATTTTTGTGATTCCACCCCTTCAAAATTTCAACCCCTATTCTGGTCCGTCGCATAAAAACTGACGGACTGGCTAGTTGTAGTTGTCCGACTGAAATGAAACTTGGCACATGTGGAGACATCCTCCCGAGCTATATTTTTGTGATTCCACCTCTTCAAAGTTCCAACCCCTATTCTGGTCCGTCGCATAAAAACTGACGGACTGGCTATTTGTAGTGGTCCGACCAAGATGAAACTTGGCACATGTGGAGACATCCTCCCGAGCTATAATTTTGTGATTCCACCCCTTCAAAATTTCAACCCCTATTCTGGTCCGTCGCATAAAAACTGACGGACTGTCTATTTGTAGTGGTCTGACCAAAATGAAACCTGGCACATGTGGAGACATCCTCTCGAGCTATATTCTAGTGATTCCACCCCTTCAAAATTTCAACCCCTATTCTGGTCCGTCGCATAAAATCTGACGGACTGGCTATTTGTAGTGGTCCGACTAAAATGAAACTTGGCACATGTGGAGACATTCTCTCGAGCTATATTTTTGTGATTCCACCCCTTCGAAATTTCAACCCCTATTCTGGTCCGTCGCATAAAATCTGACGGACTGGCTATTTGTAGTGGTCCGACCAAAATGAAACTTGGCACATGTGGAGATATCCTCCCGAGCTATATTTTTGTGATTCCACCCCTTCAAAATTTCAACCCCTATTCTGGTCCGTCGCATAAAAACTGACGGACTGGCTATTTGTAGTGGTCCGACCAAAATGAAACTTGGCACATGTGGAGACATCCTCCCGAGCTATATCTTTGTGATGCCATCCCTTCAAAATTTCAACCCCTATTCCGGTCCGTCGCATAAAATCTGACGGACTGGCTATTTGTAGTGCTCCGACTAAAATGAAACTTGGCACATGTGGAGATATCTTCTCGAGCTATATCTTTGTGATGCCATCCCTTCAAAATTTCAACCCCTATTCTGGTCCGTCGCATAAAATCTGACGGACTGGCTATTTGTAGTGGTCCGACTAAAATGAAACTTGGCACATGTGGAGACATCCTCTCGAGCTATATTTTTGTGATTCCACCCCTTCGAAATTTCAACCCCTATTCTGGTCCGTCGCATAAAATCTGACGGACTGGCTATTTGTAGTGGTCCGACCAAAATGAAACTTGGCACATGTGAAGACATCCTCCCGAGCTATATTTTTGTGATTCCACTTCTTCAAAATTTCAACCCCTTTTCTGGTCCGTCGCATAAAATCTGACGGACTGGCTATTTGTAGTGGTCCGACCAAAATGAAACTTGGCACATGTGAAGACATCCTCCCGAGCTATATTTTTGTGATTCCACCCCTTCAAAATTTTAACCCCTTTTCTGGTCCGTCGCATAAAATCTGACCGACTGGCTATTTGTAGTGGTCCGACCAAAATGAAACTTGGCACATGTGGAGACATCCTCCCGAGCTATATTTTTGTGATTCCACCCCTTCAAAATTTCAACCCCTATTCTGGTCCGTCGCATAAAAACTGACGGACTGGCTATTTGTAGTGGTCCGACCAAAATGAAACTTGGCACATGTGAAGACATCCTCCCGAGCTATATTTTTGTGATTCCACCCCTTCAAAATTTTAACCCCTTTTCTGGTCCGTCGCATAAAATCTGACGGACTGGCTATTTGTGGTGGTCCGACCAAAATGAAACTTGGCACATGTGAAGACATCCTCCCGAGCTATATTTTTGTGATTCCACCCCTTCAAAATTTCAACCCCTATTCTGGTCCGTCGCATAAAAACTGACGGACTGGCTATTTGTAGTGGTCCGACCAAAATGAAACTTGGCACATGTGAAGACATCCTCCCGAGCTATATTTTTGTGATTCCACTTCTTCAAAATTTCAACCCCTTTTCTGGTCCGTCGCATAAAATCTGACGGACTGGCTATTTGTAGTGGTCCGACCAAAATGAAACTTGGCACATGTGGAGACATCCTCCCGAGCTATATTTTTGTGATTCCACCTCTTCAAAGTTCCAACCCCTATTCTGGTCCGTCGCATAAAAACTGACGGACTGGCTATTTGTAGTGGTCCCACCAAAATGAAACTTGGCACATGTGAAGACATCCTCCCGAGCTATATTTTTGTGATTCCACTTCTTCAAAATTTCAACCCCTATTCTGGTCCGTCGCATAAAAACTGACGGACTGTCTATTTGTAGTGGTCTGACCAAAATGAAACCTGGCACATGTGGAGACATCCTCCCGAGCTTTATTTTTGTGATTCCACCCCTTCAAAATTTCAACCCCTATTCTGGTCCGTCGCATAAAATCTGACGGACTGGCTATTTGTGGTGGTCCGACCAAAATGAAACTTGGCACATGTGAAGACATCCTCCCGAGCTATATTTTTGTGATTCCACCCCTTCAAAATTTCAACCCCTATTCTGGTCCGTCGCATAAAAACTGACGGACTGGCTATTTGTAGTGGTCCGACCAAAATGAAACTTGGCACATGTGAAGACATCCTCCCGAGCTATATTTTTGTGATTCCACCCCTTCAAAATTTCAACCCCTATTCTGGTCCGTCGCATAAAAACTGACGGACTGGCTAGTTGTAGTTGTCCGACTGAAATGAAACTTGGCACATGTGGAGACATCCTCCCGAGCTATATTTTTGTGATTCCACCTCTTCAAAGTTCCAACCCCTATTCTGGTCCGTCGCATGAAAACTGACGGACTGTCTATTTGTAGTGGTCTGACCAAAATGAAACCTGGCACATGTGGAGACATCCTCTCGAGCTATATTCTAGTGATTCCACCCCTTCAAAATTTCAACCCCTATTCTGGTCCGTCGCATAAAATCTGACGGACTGGCTATTTGTGGTGGTCCGACCAAAATGAAACTTGGCACATGTGAAGACATCCTCCCGAGCTATATTTTTGTGATTCCACCCCTTCAAAATTTTAACCCCTTTTCTGGTCCGTCGCATAAAATCTGACGGACTGGCTATTTGTAGTGGTCCGACCAAAATGAAACTTGGCACATGTGGAGACATCCTCCCGAGCTATATTTTTGTGATTCCACCCCTTCAAAATTTCAACCCCTATTCTGGTCCGTCGCATAAAAACTGACGGACTGGCTATTTGTAGTGGTCCGACCAAAATGAAACTTGGCACATGTGAAGACATCCTCCCGAGCTATATTCTTGTGATTCCACTTCTTCAAAATTTCAACCCCTTTTCTGGTCCGTCGCATAAAATCTGACGGACTGGCTATTTGTAGTGGTCCGACCAAAATGAAACTTGGCACATGTGAAGACATCCTCCCGAGCTATATTTTTGTGATTCCACCCCTTCAAAATTTTAACCCCTTTTCTGGTCCGTCGCATAAAATCTGACGGACTGGCTATTTGTAGTGGTCCGACCAAAATGAAACTTGGCACATGTGGAGACATCCTCTCGAGCTATATTTTTGTGATTCCACCCCTTCGAAATTTCAACCCCTATTCTGGTCCGTCGCATAAAATCTGACGGACTGGCTATTTGTAGTGGTCCGACCAAAATGAAACTTGGCACATGTGAAGACATCCTCCCGAGCTATATTTTTGTGATTCCACTTCTTCAAAATTTCAACCCCTTTTCTGGTCCGTCGCATAAAATCTGACGGACTGGCTATTTGTAGTGGTCCGACCAAAATGAAACTTGGCACATGTGGAGACATCCTCTCGAGCTATATTTTTGTGATTCCACCCCTTCGAAATTTCAACCCCTATTCTGGTCCGTCGCATAAAATCTGACGGACTGGCTATTTGTAGTGGTCCGACCAAAATGAAACTTGGCACATGTGAAGACATCCTCCCGAGCTATATTTTTGTGATTCCACTTCTTCAAAATTTCAACCCCTTTTCTGGTCCGTCGCATAAAATCTGACGGACTGGCTATTTGTAGTGGTCCGACCAAAATGAAACTTGGCACATGTGAAGACATCCTCCCGAGCTATATTTTTGTGATTCCACCCCTTCAAAATTTTAACCCCTTTTCTGGTCCGTCGCATAAAATCTGACGGACTGGCTATTTGTAGTGGTCCGACCAAAATGAAACTTGGCACATGTGGAGACATCCTCCCGAGCTATATTTTTGTGATTCCACCCCTTCAAAATTTCAACCCCTATTCTGGTCCGTCGCATAAAAACTGACGGACTGGCTATTTGTAGTGGTCCGACCAAAATGAAACTTGGCACATGTGAAGACATCCTCCCGAGCTATATTTTTGTGATTCCACCCCTTCAAAATTTTAACCCCTTTTCTGGTCCGTCGCATAAAATCTGACGGACTGGCTATTTGCGGTGGTCCGACCAAAATGAACTTTGGCACATGTGAAGACATCCTCCCGAGCTATATTTTTGTGATTCCACCCCTTCAAAATTTCAACCCCTATTCTGGTCCGTCGCATAAAAACTGACGGACTGGCTATTTGTAGTGGTCCGACCAAAATGAAACTTGGCACATGTGAAGACATCCTCCCGAGCTATATTTTTGTGATTCCACTTCTTCAAAATTTCAACCCCTTTTCTGGTCCGTCGCATAAAATCTGACGGACTGGCTATTTGTAGTGGTCCGACCAAAATGAAACTTGGCACATGTGGAGACATCCTTCCGAGCTATATTTTTGTGATTCCACCTCTTCAAAGTTCCAACCCCTATTCTGGTCCGTCGCATAAAAACTGACGGACTGGCTATTTGTAGTGGTCCCACCAAAATGAAACTTGGCACATGTGAAGACATCCTCCCGAGCTATATTTTTGTGATTCCACTTCTTCAAAATTTCAACCCCTATTCTGGTCCGTCGCATAAAAACTGACGGACTGTCTATTTGTAGTGGTCTGACCAAAATGAAACCTGGCACATGTGGAGACATCCTCCCGAGCTTTATTTTTGTGATTCCACCCCTTCAAAATTTCAACCCCTATTCTGGTCCGTCGCATAAAATCTGACGGACTGGCTATTTGTGGTGGTCCGACCAAAATGAAACTTGGCACATGTGAAGACATCCTCCCGAGCTATATTTTTGTGATTCCACCCCTTCAAAATTTCAACCCCTATTCTGGTCCGTCGCATAAAAACTGACGGACTGGCTATTTGTAGTGGTCCGACCAAAATGAAACTTGGCACATGTGAAGACATCCTCCCGAGCTATATTTTTGTGATTCCACCCCTTCAAAATTTCAACCCCTATTCTGGTCCGTCGCATAAAAACTGACGGACTGGCTAGTTGTAGTTGTCCGACTGAAATGAAACTTGGCACATGTGGAGACATCCTCCCGAGCTATATTTTTGTGATTCCACCTCTTCAAAGTTCCAACCCCTATTCTGGTCCGTCGCATGAAAACTGACGGACTGTCTATTTGTAGTGGTCTGACCAAAATGAAACCTGGCACATGTGGAGACATCCTCTCGAGCTATATTCTAGTGATTCCACCCCTTCAAAATTTCAACCCCTATTCTGGTCCGTCGCATAAAATCTGACGGACTGGCTATTTGTGGTGGTCCGACCAAAATGAAACTTGGCACATGTGAAGACATCCTCCCGAGCTATATTTTTGTGATTCCACCCCTTCAAAATTTTAACCCCTTTTCTGGTCCGTCGCATAAAATCTGACGGACTGGCTATTTGTAGTGGTCCGACCAAAATGAAACTTGGCACATGTGGAGACATCCTCCCGAGCTATATTTTTGTGATTCCACCCCTTCAAAATTTCAACCCCTATTCTGGTCCGTCGCATAAAAACTGACGGACTGGCTATTTGTAGTGGTCCGACCAAAATGAAACTTGGCACATGTGAAGACATCCTCCCGAGCTATATTCTTGTGATTCCACTTCTTCAAAATTTCAACCCCTTTTCTGGTCCGTCGCATAAAATCTGACGGACTGGCTATTTGTAGTGGTCCGACCAAAATGAAACTTGGCACATGTGAAGACATCCTCCCGAGCTATATTTTTGTGATTCCACCCCTTCAAAATTTCAACCCTTTTTCTGGTCCGTCGCATAAAATCTGACGGACTGGCTATTTGTAGTGGTCCGACCAAAATGAAACTTGGCACATGTGGAGACATCCTCCCGAGCTATATTTTTGTGATTCCACCCCTTCAAAATTTCAACCCCTATTCTGGTCCGTCGCATAAAAACTGACGGACTGGCTATTTGTAGTGGTCCGACCAAAATGAAACTTGGCACATGTGAAGACATCCTCCCGAGCTATATTTTTGTGATTCCACCACTTCAAAATTTCAACCCCTATTCTGGTCCGTCGCATAAAAACTGACGGACTGGCTATTTGTAGTGGTCCGACCAAAATGAAACTTGGCACATGTGAAGACATCCTCTCGAGCTATATTTTTGTGATTCCACTTCTTCAAAATTTCAACCCCTTTTCTGGTCCGTCGCATAAAATCTGACGGACTGGCTATTTGTAGTGGTCCGACCAAAATGAAACTTGGCACATGTGGAGACCCCGGGCTATATTTTTGTGATTCCACCTCTTCAAAGTTCCAACCCCTATTCTGGTCCGTCGCATAAAAACTGACGGACTGGCTAGTTGTAGTGGTCCGACCAAAATGAAACTTGGCACATGTGGAGACATCCTCCCGAGCTATATTTTTGTGATTCCACCTCTCCAAAATTTCAACCCCTATTCTGGTCCGTCGCATAAAAACTGACGGACTGGCTATTTGTAGTTGTCCGACTGAAATGAAACTTGGCACATGTGGAGACATCCTCCCGAGCTATAATTTTGTGATTCCACCCCTTCAAAATTTCAACCCCTATTCTGGTCCGTCGCATAAAATCTGACGGACTGGCTATTTGTTGTGGTCCGACTAAAATGAAACTTGGCACATGTGGAGACATCCTCTCGAGCTATATTTTTGTGATTCCACCCCTTCGAAATTTCAACCCCTATTCTGGTCCGTCGCATAAAATCTGACGGACTGGCTATTTGTAGTGGTCCGACCAAAATGAAACTTGGCACATGTGAAGACATCCTCCCGAGCTATTATTTTGTGATTCCAACCCTTCAAAATTTCAACCCCTTTTCTGGTCCGTCGCATAAAATCTGACGGACTGGCTATTTGTAGTGGTCCGACCAAAATGAAACTTGGCACATGTGAAGACATCCTCCCGAGCTATATTTTTGTGATTCCACCCCTTCGAAATTTCAACCCCTATTCTGGTCCGTCGCATAAAATCTGACGGACTGGCTATTTGTAGTGGTCCGACCAAAATGAAACTTGGCACATGTGGAGACATCCTCCCGAGCTATATTTTTGTGATTCCACCTCTCCAAAATTTCAACCCCTATTCTGATCCGTCAATTAAAATCTGACGGACTAGCTGTTTGTAGTGGTCCGATCAGGATGAAACTCACCACATGTAAAGACATTCTTCCGAGGTATCTTTTTGTGATTCCACCCGTAGCAGTACCATGCGCGCATCATCACCGTGCAGCTTGCGCACCCCACCAAAGCGGTAGTCCATCAGCTCACTACCGCACGCTATCTTTGCCTTCTGGATGCTCTCGCTGCCGCAAGTACTCTTACTTCGGTCCGTGCAATAAACCTGGTATAACTGAACCCGTGTGCAATTCATTAGGACCTCACAAACATGTGTCGCCGATGTTTATACCTGGCTCAATAAGCCAGAAATTCTGCCTCAAAGTTCAGCGAACACAATAATCGGAATCCATAACGACGTCACCGATCTCACACTTGTTGATTTTCACATCAGCAAGTATTCATTGCTATGGAGAATCCAGGTATGTTAAGTGAAAAAGTCCTAGTAACTGCTGGTGTTAAAATCAACAAGTGTGTGATTGGTGACGTCATGGATTCCGATTTTTGTGTTGGCTGGACTTTGAGGCAGAATTTCTGGCTTATCGGGCCAGGTACAGATATCGGCGACACATCAATGGAAAGCCTAGAGAAAGCAGCTTTTTTTTCATCTGAAGTATTTTGTTTTGTCGGTCATGAATTCCCGAGTTCTTGTGACTCACCCGATCCAAATTGCGTTTACTTGGAAACTAGAGCACCTACAAGCCTAGGCGCCCCCTCAAAACGAAGCTAATAGATCAGCTTCCCCCCAATTGAAATTTTTTTTGTTGCCTAAATATTTTCTGAAAAAATCGCGCTGGACTGTTTTAGCTGAGACACTCTGTATATTGGGTAGTATCAAGAAAAAATTAGCATGAGCGTTTGCTTGGATTCCATAGGCGTTGCTAGGGAAAGTCCGCTTAGCAACTCCTCAAAAATCTAAGCAAATGCTTATGCTTATTTTTAGCGCACTTTTCCAAAAAATGGTAAAAAGGCGCTTTCAGCTTCACTTTGTCCGTCCGTCTGTCCGTCTGTCCGTATCCGTCTGTCCGTATCCGTCTGTCCGTATCCGTCTTTCCGTACCCGGGAAAACTTCTCAGGGAAAAAAGATATCGATGTGGTGTAAACGCTGATCAATAGTGCATATGTCCAGGATGTCAAGTTGACTTTTGGTTTTTGTTATTCTGCCGCCATCTTTGATCCGCCATTTGGAATCTCTCTAAAAGTGATCTGATTGAAATGAAATTTGCAGGCAATGTAAACCACATCAAGATCTATCCAATTTTTGACAAATGATGCCCCGCTGCCATCTTGTATTCTCCATATTGAACATGTTTCGAAGTGATAGAACTAGGAGAATTATGCCTCAACGAGAAGAGATATCGATGTGGTGCAAACGCTAATCAAATGCGTTCGTGACCACCATTTGAAGTTGACCAATTATTTTTGTGGCTTGGCCGTCATCTTTGATCCGCCATTTTGAATTTCTCTGAAAGTGGTCCGCTTTGAGTGAAATCCACAGGCGATGTGAACTTTATCAAAATACATCCGATTTTGGACGAATGATGCTTTGCCGTCATCTTGGCCACCATAATTGAAATTTCTTATCACTTAACGATTTTCATGGAGCCTGGGACTTACCTTTTGTCTCGTATGATCATTCTTATTCTCCAACCAAATTCCTACATTCTGCCGCCATCTTGGCCGTCATATTGAAATCTCTTATTATTGAAACGATTTTCATGAAACTTGGAACTGACCCTTGTCTAGTACGATCATTTTCATTTTCAAGCCAAATTTCATAATTCTGACGCTATTTTGGCCGCCATATTGAAATTTCTGCCCAAATAATTCACTCCACGATAACTTAAGGAAAAAAAACTTTCCTGGAATAATTTTTTCCGTTTCTGAATGTACCTATGTCAAGCATAATTCTCCATTCCGTGTCATATACAGAGTGTCGCATTTTTTTCCAATTTTCCGGAACACCCTGAATTCCATCACACAATCGATGCACATTGTTTTCCTGGTCACAGAATTTCATGACATGAAGTCTCGGAAAAGGTTTTGTTTTGGAGAATGATGGATTCATTTCAAAATTCAAATATGTCTAGAATATTTTGTTTTACATCCAAATGACACGGAATGAAATATCATATACACTTTCTATTTTCAGTAGAATGACTTTTTGGAGCAAAAATAAAGTGACAAGCTGGGGGTTAAAATTTTGAAAGGGTGGAATCACGAAAAGATACCTCGGGAGGGTATCTTTACATGTGGTGAGTGTCATACTGATCGGATCACTACAAATAGCCAGTCCGTCAGATTTTATGTGACGGACCAGAATAAGGGTTGAAATTTTGAAAGGGTGGAATCACGAAAAGATACCTCGGGAGGATGTCTTTACATGTGGTGAGTTTCATCCTGATCGGATCACTACAAATAGCCAGTCCGTCAAATTTTATGTGACGGACCAGAATAGGGGTTGAAATTTTGAAAGGGCAGAATCACGAAAACATACCTCGGGAGGGTATCTTTACATGTGGTGAGTGTCATCCTGATCGGATCACTACAAATAGCCAGTCCGTCAGATTTTATGTGACGGACCAGAATAAGGGTTGAAATTTTGAAAGGGTGGAATCTCGAAAAGATACCTCGAGAAGATGTCTTTACATGTGGTGAGTTTCATCCTGATCGGATCACTACAAATAGCCAGTCCGTCAAATTTTATGTGACGGACCAGAATGGAGGTTGAAATTTTGAAAAAGTAGAATCACGAAAAGATACCTCGGGAGGGTATCTTTACATGTGGTGAGTGTCATCCTGATCGGATCACTACAAATAGCCAGTCCGTCAGATTTTATGTGACGGACCAGAATAGGGGTTGAAATTTTGAAAGGGTGGAACTACGACAAGATACCTCGGGAAGATGTCTTCACATGTGTTGAGTTTCATCCTGATCGGATCACTACAAATAGCCAGTCCGTCAGATTTTATGTGACGGACCAGAATAAGGGTTGAAATTTTGAAAGGGTGGAATCACGAAAAGATACTTCGGGAGGATGTCTTTACATGTGGTGAGTTTCATCCTGATCGGATCACTACAAATAGCCAGTCCGTCAAATTTTATGTGACGGACCAGAATAGAGGTTGAAATTTTGAAAGGGCAGAATCACGAAAAGATACCTCGGGAGGGTATCTTTACATGTGGTGAGTGTCATCCTGATCGAATCACTACAAATAGCCAGTCCGTCAGATTTTATGTGACGGACCAGAATAGGGGTTGAAATTTTGAAAGGGTGGAACTACGAAAAGATACCTCGGGAAGATGTCTTTACATGTGGTGAGTTTCATCCTGATCGGATCACTACAAATAGCCAGTCCGTCAGATTTTATGTGACGGACCAGAATAAGGGTTGAAATTTTGAAAGGGTGGAATCACGAAAAGATACCTCGGGAGGATGTCTTTACATGTGGTGAGTGTCATCCTGATCGGATCACTACAAATAGCCAGTCCGTCAAATTTTATGTGACGGACCAGAATAGGGGTTGAAATTTTGGAAGGGTGGAATCACGAAAAGATACCTCGGGAGGATGTCTTTACATGTGGTGAGTGTCATCCTGATCGGATCACTACAAATAGCCAGTCCGTCAGATTTTATGTGACGGACCAGAATAAGGGTTGAAATTTTGAAAGGGTGGATTCACGAAAAGATACCTCGGGAGGATGTCTTTACATGTGGTGAGTTTCATCCTGATCGGATCACTACAAATAGCCAGTCCGTCAAATTTTATGTGACGGACCAGAATAGGGGTTGAAATTTTGAAAGGGTGGAATCACGGAAAGATACCTTCGGGAGCATGACTTTACATGTATCAATGAGCTTTGTGCGCCGGTTCGAGTTTGCGCTTTCATGACCTAGTATTAGGTTTTTCGAAAGTATGTCGCAATAAGGGTCATTGACCTCATGACCTTGAATGTCTAGACGTCTGGTCCGTCAGACGGTTCTTATCTAGACGTCTGGTCTGCCTCAACCGTAAATTAGGTAGTACCGCTATTTTGACCTCCTACGGCAAGAGCGACCACAAGCCGGCCGAATTGAGTGACATGAATGTGGAAAATGCAATAAAAGATTGGCTGAAGCTCGCGAAGAGCCGGTTCAACAGTGTAAAAAAATTAGAATTAATTAGAATGGATTTGAGTTTCAACTATCCATTACATATAAGTACTGAGTACTGACTTTATATTATCCATTATACTACCACACTTTATTTCCTATACATAGGTACGATCGCACGCAAAATAAACGGAGACAGTGTTTCGCGCGGAGTGTACCGATTTTATGAATTTTGGCTTGGTGTCACTGTGACAAGAAGGCTAAAATTCATTAAATCAGTACACTCCGCGCGAAACACTGTCTCCGTTTATTTTGCGCGCGATCGTACATGCTTAATGTTAACTGTTATGTATAATTATTATTACCTTAAGAATTTGGTTTTTGTTATTTGTTTTTGACTAATGTGGAATAAAAAACAATCTTACGCTTATTATTGGTACTTTACATAAATGATAAAAACGTATAAATTACACAAATAATTTTGGTATAAGTTGGCAACGTTCTGACATTGAATAAAGGTTGAATTTATACGCTTATTGTTGGTAGTTTACATAGATGATAAAAACGTATTAATTACACTGAACAATTGGCCAATATATTGGTTTAAGTCGCGGACATTCTGACATTAATTATACGTTTACCATCTACCGTATATTTCTTCAGTTTCTGACAAAAAAAAACGTTTATTAAACGAAAGTGTGTTGCCTGGGATATTATTAGGTTTTTTCTTCATACTTTCATAAGCACCGAACTGCATTGCTATTTTGTTTTTATTTCCTTTAGTTTAGTCTGTTTTTCCAAATGAATTTATATTTCATTACCATGTACCTAATTATCAGCTATCACTATATAAATATGTCATGTGTATAACATATGAGCATATTATAACCAGCTATCGATCCCCTACATTTCTAGTGTACGGTCCTGCTACTTTTTCCAGGAATTTCTGAAATTAGGAAGAGACTGCTCCAGACGTATATATACGCAATATACTCTGGCTGCTCCAAACGTATATGTACCTACGCAGTGGGATAAATAATTGCGCATGTGATGGGTGACTTTCAAATCTTATTCAGCAGTGTAAGGGTTAATGAATAGGAGGCGTTGAAGAAACGTCTTAACGAGCGTCTTAAAAAGCATTTTCAGGCCAAGTCAAAACGACATAAAAATATGAGACTAATGCCCAGTATTATTTATGGTTGTAGTTGACCGATATTTGAGCCAATGACAGCGCTCAAATTACCGTTCAGCCGGAGGTTGAAATTCACTCTGAAGATGAGAATGATGAGATTGTAGTTGAAATCCTTCATAATACTGGACCTTAGTATACTTACCCGTGAATAATTCGTTAATTTTGCTCTCTTTGAAGAACTTGCGGTCGTATTTATAATCGTAGTACTGAGTCATTCTCCCTTGCATTTCTACTGGAATCTTCTTCTGCCTCATGTAGCCAGTAACCTGGTTCATGGTCTCGTTATATTGAGTTTGTAGCTTTCTAATGCCCAAAATTGCCTCCAAAAGAAGAACTGAAAAGTAAGGATATCGTGTTTCGCCTCTTCTGGTAGTTCTGGAGGCGGATCAGTGCGAAGGGTCAGGCCCAGGCACATACTTGAATGGCCATGCAAGTGCTCGTATGAGTTCAGGTCTATAGACCTTATATTAAGAAGTTTGATGAGGATGATCACTCAAGGCTTTTCTCTGGTGAATTATTCTAGACCAATGCCGGTTGACTGACCATAGGAAATGCAAACAAGCTGTTGTGAACTGAACCTTTTTCCATATTTTTTTGTGAAACTAAGTTTTTCATTGGGCACTACGTTAAAATTCACCAAACAAAACCCTCAGTAACTAGGTATTTCATGATTAAGTTTTTTGGTGCAACCGGGGGTTAGTATAATTTCAACGTACAACATGAAAGAAGAACGACACTTGAGTGCGATTCTTTTATCTCCGTTGAAATTTTAGAAGAGATGGCCTCTTGAAATTTTTTTGACCTTCAAACTAAGTTGGCCTACCGGGCATTTATTTGCCCGGTTGCCTGGTTGCCCATTCTGAAACTGGTCGTTCCCCATCGAATTCTCAATTCTGCCGTCATAAGGAAAAAGGCAGTAACTACATTTTAGAAGATTACGAGAAAAACGCATAAAACCGTTTTGTCGTTGTTTCTACAGATCTAATTTAAAAAGGCAGTAACTGCGCGTCGCTGCTTGCTTGCATAAGAGTTACTGCTTTCTTACGTTGTACGTGTAGATACTGCCTTTTTACTAAATGAAACGATGACGTATTGTACTTATATTGTAGTTACTGCTATTTTTAAAATCGAATTTGGTTGCTTTGGAATTTTTCTTTTTGGAATCTAGGTGTGAAAATCGATGTAGAATTTTGTGTAGATTTTAAAAATGCTAAAAAGTCAATTTCGTGAAAATATGTAGTTACTGCCTTTTTTCTTATGACGGCAGAATTAATATCAAACAATTAAGTTTTATCGGAATTCATTCCACGTTTCGTCATATTTTTGCATATTTTACCGGACCATTTCGTGAACTGTGTAAATATAGAATGTAATTTGTGATCAAAAAAGTTTCTCCTTAAAGCATGGCTTCGCTCTTTCGCTAGCTGCTTTTACACCAGGCTTTCAGAAATTGTCACAGGTGATGGTGACTTAGCGAGAAATTTTTTCGATCACTCTTTTAAGACGAACCTGTGATTGAGTATATGTAGACTTTGCCGACAATAGCGAGGACCATATCTGCGAGGTATTCCTCCTCGGGAATACGGTTTTCGACTTTCCTTCGACCGTAACTTGAATCTCCTTTGATGGCTAATAAAAATGAGGAATTTTTGGAAATTTCATGATAGGTAATTTATTTTTGGAATTGCTCAAGGGGTTCAAGAGACCTCCTTCCACACCCAATGATTGAAAAAAAAGTAACACCGGTAAAAAAATGCATTACGTACTCCCTAGATTCTTATGGGTTTCTGGGTAAGATGAAAATATATCTAGTACAGGAATGCTTGTTAGGCAGGTACTGAGAACTAGCAAAGATGCAGATCTCTGCATTATGCTGCATAACTAAACTGCGCAACAAATATGTTGTCGCAAGGAAAAAATTGGTCCAAGTTTGGACCACAATAACTTTTGAATGACACAAACCATTTCGATTCTGTTTTGACGGTTAGCGAGCTCAGTCTTTCTGTTATTCACCTTTAAGAAGCGAAGATCGGGAAGCTCCATGTAAAATATCTACAGGGTGAAATGTAAAACAGTACAAAATTTCAGCAAATTCAACGGACCCCCATTTTCAGATTTTTTTTTCTCAAATGCAAATGTAAGGATTATGAAGCGTTATGTTTTAGCTTGCGCTCAGTTTTGGAATTCTTGAAATCGGAAGTCCGGTTCTCTGACTTTATGACTTTTTTCTCTTGGAGGATGCTGATTTATCCTATTGCTACAAAGAAGACTATATGTTACTCTGATGATGGGAGGTTGCAATCCACGAATATTGTTGCTTAAACGGTTCTCAGCAACTTGACTCGCAGACCATCTGGAATACCTTGATTAAGGTTTCAAAAAGGGGGCCCATTCAAAATGGGCGACACAGATGTTAAAAATTTAAAAATTGAATTTGATCAAATTTTCACAATTGAAACAAGATTTCTTTGTGATTTTGACCTCCTGAACTTGATGCTGATGGTCAATTTAAGTTTTTGATGATGACAGGCTCCCTAGGCTAACACAGGCTAACATAGTCTTCCTTGTAGCGATAGGATAAATCAGCATCCTCCAAGAGAAAAAAAATCATAAAGTCAGAACCAGAGTTCCGACTCCAAAGATTTCAAAACTGGGCGCAAGCCAAAACATCACGTTTTATGATCCTTTTATTTACCTACATTTAAGGAATTTTTTTTTCTGAAAACAGGGGTCCGTTGAATTTGCTAAAATCTTGCACTGTTTTACATTTCACTCTGTAGATATTTCACATGAAGCTTCCCAATCTTCCCCTCCTGAAGGTGGATAACGAGGTGGATAACGAAAAGACTGATCTCACTAACCGTGAAAACAAAATCGAAATGGTTTGTGTCATTCGAATGTTATTGTGGTCCAAAGTCGGAGCAAATTTTTCCCTTGCGACAACATATTTGTTGCGCAGTTTATTATTTTGCATCGTAACTTTTTGCTCGAATATTTTTCGGTTTGAGAAACTTACTCAAAATAAGAGCAGTAGCCTTGTATAAAGAAGCAACGTACTGTCTCCAAACTTCCTTGTCAAGGAGGCCTTGTACTTCGGTATACACCCACGATCCTGGATGAGGTGCCCCAAGTTGTGAACGATACTGAGGTATAATATACAGAACGCAGGCAGCCCAGTGCACGAACAGGAAAACTCGCACGATGAACCGGAGAAACTCCGTTAGCTTAGTTGAAATCTTGTAGTACTGAAATAAAATAGGTACATCAAGAATTTTTATCTAGAACTCTTCATAGTTGAAAATGAAAAAGGTGCCAATCGGTCTTATTCTCTATTAGTGCAGCAATTAGTAAGAACCACCTTGCATTTTGTGATGAAAGCATGAAATTTGGCACATACGCTCTACAGACTGTCCTTCACTATTTACGAGGCGGACCCACGATGGAACCGCTGTGCAGCTGTCAGAATTGCCATTTGCCTACCATCCAAGGGCAAAAACTTGAGTTGGTTATCGAGCTGAATCAAAAGTGACGTCATCAATGCAGTAGACTTTCACAGTATAACTTCACCAAAACAGATGTGACTATTATAAAAGGAGGGGGAATGGGAGGGGATAGTTCTAGCCGCGGCACAGATTTTTTATTTGTCGATTTCGGACCAAATTGACAAGTTTGGTGTCGTTTCCGACTCAATTACATCTTCTGATTTCAAATTAAATGTTGTGATTGCAGTTTGAGGAAAAAAAGATTTTGTTTTGTCAAAAAAAATATATTTAAGAAAAAAATCTTAGGCTTTTTTCATTTTGACTTTTATCTTAATTCCGCGCATTCGAAATGGAAATCCTTATTTAGTTCACTTCTTCAAAACTTCCTGTACATAAAAACCATGTACGAGACCTGATTTTTACTCTGACAAGATCGTGAGCCTCATTTGTTCCTGAAATCGTAGAAGTAATATCCAATAATTTTATTAATTTTCGTGTACGAATGGAGGTGTGCGTGCAAAGCCTTGCAGTTTGTGATAAAAGCCTGAAACTTGGCATACATGGTCTATGGACCGTCCTTTACGATATAAGAGGTGCACCTATGACGGAACCGCCGTGCAGCTGTCAGAATCGGTGCGATACCTTTGCACGCACACCTCCATTCGTACATGAAAATTATTGCATATTCCCAAGTAACATTTACCCGACTTCCGACCAAATTTTTACCAATTCCGACGTCGGAATTAGTACAAATTTTGGTCGGATGACGACCAATATTTGAAAGTCACGAGGCGACGTTGGAACAACGTTGCTTTTACGTCGGCAACCCGACGTCCCCCATGCAACTAAAACCGACGTTGGCACGACGTCGATATATCCAACGTTGGCGCATCCAACGTCGGATGGACGTTGGGATTCCCAACGTTGGACACGGTGGGTATTTTTATACCTAATGCGGCCAAATCAGTCCGCAGTCATATTTGGGTAAGCTCGCCAACGTCGGCTGACGTCGGCATATCCAACGTTGGGATATGCAACGTCGGCTGGACGTTGGCGTATCCAACGTCGGATTTGGTGTATATTTTTGTACCTAATGCGACCAAATTAGTCTGCAGTTGTATTAATTTATCTGGGTGAGTTTGCAAACGTCGGTATATCCAACGTTGGAATATGCAACGATGGGTATACCCAAAGTTGGATATGGTGGATATTTTTGTAGCTAATGCGATTTATTTTATTGAATTGTACCGCGGCATCCCGTCAACAATGGGCATTATCAACCGCTACACTAGGTGGCGCGCGCTGCATTCGTGCACATTTTTGGTGCAAACTTGTGGATATACGCCGACTACAGGTCGGATCAGGTCGGAATTGGTACAACAAATCACACCAGAAGTCAGAATTGGTCGGAATTGGTAAGTAAGTAAGTAAGTAAGTAAGTATATATTTTTGCCAATAAGATACAAACTCAGGTATATGTGGCACGTCAGTCTTACAATTAAATGGATAAATACACACAAAAAATAACAGCAAACAAAGAAATAAATATAAATACAAAATATACATATGTACAACAATTGACAACAGCATATGGCCCGACCACTACTGAATAAATTCGCGCAAGTCATAGAACAGCCTGTCCTGAAGGTAATCCTTCAACCCACGCCTGAAGGCCGCCAAGCTGCCAATGGACCTAATTGACTCCGGGAGAGCGCCATAGGCCTTTATCATCCTGTATCTTGCGCTACGCTCAAAAAACGCCGTCGAGTGGGCCGGAATTCTTAGTGAGTGCGCGTGACGCGTCAGGACGCCGCAACCGTTGTACATGTCTCTATTTGTGGAAAAAGAAGACATGTTTTTTCTGACAAACATACATAACCTGTAGATGTAGAGGGTGGCCAAGGGCATGATCCGCAGTGCACTGAACAATGGTCTACTGGGTTCTCTATAATTGACTTTTAGCATTGATCTTATTATGCGCTTTTGAGTGATGAATGCATACCTCATGAGTACAACCGGTGCAGATCCCCAAAAGATCAACCCGTAGGACAGAACACTTTCAACATGGGCAAAGTAGTAAGTTCTGAGCGCGTGGATGTCGACAGCGTCTCTAATATTGTTAATAGCGTAGCATGCGCTGTTCAATCTTGAAATGACTTGCCTGATATGCGGCTCAAATCTTAGTTGAGAGTCAATCCTAACCCCTAAAAACTTGGTGTCCGCTACTACAGGTATAGACCTTGAATTCATCTTTATGTATAGACTCTCACCACCGACAACCGAGGACTGATTAAACTGCAATACAATGGTTTTGTCACTGTTTAGAAGTAAGGAGTTTTCACTACACCAAGAGTGGTCTAGTAATTCATACTTGTATATGAAACTTAGTCGGATTTAGTCAGTTTAGGTAAAAATAGCCGACGCGGCCATTTTTTCTTCCAATATCAAATCAACAAGAAGAGGCCATGTTGAAGAAATGCCAATGAAAATCTTTGAAATTATTGAATTTACCATTTTTGAACTCGAGAAACGAAATTATGGTGGCTATTGATTGATTAAGTATATATACATACTTCTTTGGTCTTCTTTTCTTTTGAAACACGGTGTTTTAATTAAGGAATGTTTCAATATAACATTGAAATATTTTGAGAACAGACAAATTTTTGGTAGGCGATGATTGTTTTCGACTTGAAACACACTTGTTCATCAGTAAAATTTTCTTCGCATCAAGCTTTCATATCAACCAATCACAAAATTTCATTATTAAAGTTCAGATGCTCTGTTGTCTGTTATATTGCGGTAGGTAGTTTTGGTCTAAATCTGACTGATGGTTGTAATAAGGAAACTTTACCGTCCTATGTTGGGAGCTATATTTCTTTAGTACAAAACAGGTTAAATAAAGTCCACCTAATGCGACCAGCATAAGTCGGATTAGGTACACGACAGGCGACTTTGGCTACACGTATGTAAGATGGTCGGATTTGGTCGAGTTTTGGTCGGCAATCACAACGTCGCGGATGCCGACGTCGTACCGACCCGCATTTCATTGACCAAATGGGTGCAAATCTCGGTCGCCTCAACGTCGTGCGGACGTCGGCTGCCGACCTCAGGTCGCGAATCGCAACGTTGGCCCGACGTCGGATTGCTACTTGGGTTACTTCCACGACTTAAGGAACAAATGAGGCTCACGAACTTGTCAAAGTGAAAATCAGGTCTCGTACATGGTTTTCATGTTAGACCAAGAGCTAGCAACGTTTTATTTACCTCATAAGGAAAATGCGGTTTGACTTCTGGGGCATGTAGAGATTATGATGGGCTTCCATAAAATCTTCGTCTTATGAAAAACACCCCTTGCTTTCTCACAAGACAAGCAAAGAAATGGGCCATTTGACAGCAGTATTCAACAGCGGATTTTCTGGAGTTCCTAATCGATATAAATATCAATTTTATCAGGAATGGATAGGTTGAACTATCTTTGAACTAAATTGAATGAAAAAGGACACCGAAATGTATTAGAAACTACCAAAAACCAGATTTCCAAGCGGACGGAAGTTGGCACCGGTTTTTCTAGTAGGCGTGATTCGAGAATCGGCCATCAAATGCGATCCAAACAGCTCGGCCTAGCCTACTAGCTTGAACATGCCAGTTGAGAAAGTCTGGTTTTTGGTAGTATCTAATACATTACGAGATTCGGTCCTATTCAATTTAGTTGAAAGATAGTTCAAGCTATCCATTCCTGATAAAATTGATATTTATATCGATTAAGAACCCCAGAAAATCTGCTGTTGAATACTGCTGTCAAATGGCACATTTCTTTGCTTGTCTTGTGAGAAAGCAAGGGGTGTTTTTCATAAGACAAAGATTTATGGAAGCCCATCATAATCTCTACATGCCCCAGAAGTCAAACCGCATTTTGCTTATGAGGTAAATAAAACGTTGCTAGCTCTTGGTCTATGTGCAGGAAGCTGTGAAGAAGTGAACTAAATAACGATTTACTTTTCGAATGTCTTGGATAAGGATAAAAGTCAAAATGAAATAAGCCTGGAAATTTTTTCTCAAATATATATTCTTTTGTCAACAAAACAGAATATTTTTTCTCAAACTGCAATTACAACATTCAATTTGAATTGAGAAGATGTAATTTAGTTGGGAACGACACCAAACTAATCAATTTGGTCCGAATTCAACAAATAAAAAAATCTGTGCCGCGGCTTGAACCATCCCCTCCCATTCCCCCTCCTTTTGTAATATTGACATATGTTTTGGTGAAGTTATATTGTGAAGGTCTACTGCATTGATAGACGTCACTTTTGAATCAGCTCGATAGGGGAATTGCGTCCAAAACGGCATATCTGGACAAAACGGCATATTGTAGGTTTTGATCCTATCGTACACATTTGGATGTCGGCATTGTCGGCACTAGTACAAATATACTGTTACGTCACTACCTGCCGGCAGATCTACATGGCTGCACTGTGCGTCGCCGTTGACGGTTGATACATCGACACTGAGGTAAAATCATGTTCACGAAACTATTTTTTCACCAATTATCAATAATGTACTCTATGGCAATAAATTGCACTTCTCATTTGAGAGCTTTTATGCGAGGAGGCATACATAGTAGTAGAATGTAGGTACTTTGTGTAGTTTCATCTCTGAATATCTAGCTTATACAATCTTACTAACACAAAAGTCAAACTGATGCAAAACGGGCAAAATGGCATATTCTACGGCTGGCCCAAAATGGCATACCATGGCATCATGGTAATCTTCGACTATAAATACCAATTTCGTTTATGAGCCAATAGATGCATGTCCCAACATAAAAAATCATAACCAGAATATTTCTAAATAATAAAGCAACCCATTTAGTTTCACCCCTGGGTGTAGAACAAAACAATGTGTACGTTATGAGAGAGATCTATTTTTGTTAGGTATGTACTCTACCAGAGAATTTATTCTTATTTTATAAGAGTTATTTTTGTATTATTGAATAACAATGAAAACATAAAATTATAAAATGTATATTATAATACGGCAGAAAGCGTACCTTCTCGTCAGTATGCCATTTTACCCATAGTAGCCGAGGTACACATAAAAAAACGGCATTTGATGTTACAAGCAAGCCACTTTGCACAGTTGTTACTTAGACCCTAACAAACATTTTTTTCCGCAGCACATGGAAATCGGTCCCTTAGGAGAGCGGGGGGGGGAGCCCCCCCTTGAAAAAAGTAACTTTTTTAAATATTGACCGATTGTCACAATTCTGGTGTCGATTCCACACAATTTAATATCGCTAAGAAAGATAGAGATGAAGTACGTCACAAGATACAGTTATTTTTCCATTTTCTAGCGCCATTTTTAAAATATGGCCGCCTATTTAGCAAAATTTCATCTGATTTGAAAATAAGCTTGTCGCGTGTCCAAACCGACTAATTTTGGGGCGCTCTCTACGTTTTCTTCATCTAAAATAACATTCGAGATATCTGAAGGGAGTTATTGAATAAAGGAAGCATAGAAGGCAATTTTTTTCAATATTTATACTAATGAAGAAATATTCAGTTACATATTATTCGCAATAATTTGTTGCACACTGTTCCCTGGATCAGCTGAACCAATCGTAGGATCAAGTCCTGAACTGAAAAGTAATTATTGGGGCTTCTAGTACCTATACTTTTCTCCAAATTTATAAAAAAAACTGAAGGCATAGTTTTTGTTGGTGCAGCCTCCTTTACAGCTCTTGCAACTAAGAGTGCAGGGTAGCCGATTTCTTTCGCATTTACATTGCATAGTTTGGCAACCAGTCTTGCAGCTACATCGGTCCAAGGCATGACAAGCACTCCACACTTCCTATAACTGAGACCATACTGGTTCCCACTTATCATTTTGGAGTGCCCAACCCAATCCTTCTGGAGTTGTGCCACACTGGCTAGTGGACTAGGCTTGTCCCCACAACTGACCAGTCTTGTAAGCGGCTCGTCGAGGATGCTGTACTAGGGCACCAGATGTCGGAGGACCACAGGGCCAAAGGTCGATTCTCTGTGGCAAATAGGTTTCTGCGAACCTGATCTACAGTGATACACTCAGGATCACACACTCCATACATGCGGACTGTGTTTTCTTCCGAGGTCTTCAGTGTATCCTCAGTAGTAGGATGTGCAGGAGGACGAGCTAAAGGTGTGAATGCATCGGTGTAAATATCTTTCCAAGCACTCCACCTGTCTTTTTGTCTTTCTATCAACTAAAAAACGAAACGCTATCATAATCTATGTAGGCGTGGAAACCACGCTGAGCTACGGATCTGGACTCTCCAAGAGCTTCTGAAATTGAATGGATTGCTAGGTGTCTGTAATGCTTGGAGGTACCATAGAGAATCCGTAATTGCCTGAGGCCGACGCTTTTTATGTCGAAGTTGTAGGAGATCGCTAGGACTACGACGTCTGTATCGGAACTTGGAATGGGGACGTTTTCAGTGTCGAGAATTACCATGTCATGTCGATGACATGAAGAATATCCTGCAATCAGCTCCTTCCATCTGATCGCAAGTGACATCATTGAGGTTGGTGTTTTGAGATAATCCGAAGATCTGACGAATTCATCTACGGTTGTCACTGAGCCTATGATTTGAGGCAAACCAGAAAGAGACGGTTCTGAAAGAAATCTGAATAATTCAAATATCATTCTTGAGATTCACTGTGGGGAAAACCCACTTACAGATCAACCGAGGGTAATTGAAGTCAGTGTTGGCTTTATACATCTGTTTCCTTACCTCAATATGTCACTACATTTGGAACAACAGCGCTGCAAGCTGCAGTCATGAATAACTGCCGCCAAAACATTTCGCATATTGAAATCCACATTCGGGTTGTGGCGTTGAATTTAAAATAAGACGTAAGATTTATGGAACTCATTTATAATAATAATAATAATAATAATAAACTGCCTTTATTGATTTTCCAGAATAAAGTATAAGAAATGAAAATTGAAATAAAATAAACACTGAAAAGTCAAACTTAGGGCGAAATTCAGATGAGTGCACAATCACACCCAGTGCTGAGGGGTGCCCCCTGCACCCCCATTCCACGTTTACTGGATAATAATAGTTATAATAATGCGCCGAATATTATTTTAGACAAAGGAAACGTGAAGAGCATCCTTGAATTAGTCGGTTTGGACATGTGACAAGGTTATTTTCAAATCAGATAAAATTTTGCGAAATTGGCGGCCATATTTTAAAAATGGTGCCTTAAAATACCAAACCTTGTAACTTACAGCATTAGCATTGTCTCTATTTTTCTTGGTGATATCAAATTGTGTGGAATCGACACCAAAATTGTGAAAATCGGTCAATATTTGAAAAAGTTACTCATTCCAAGAGGGTTCCCCCCCCCCGCTTTCCTAAGGGACCGATTTTCATGTGCTGCGGAAAAAAATGTTTGTTAGTGTCTTAGTAACAACTGTGCAAAGTGGCTTGCTTGTAACATCAAATGCCGTTTTCTTTCCATTTAACGTGTGTGCCTCGGCTACTACCAGGACATCAGGGCAAAATGGACTTTTACATCATAATTCGAAATCTTAAATTACAAATCTATTCATTCATATACATATGAAAGTTTTTGTCGCAGGTAAGGGAAACAACCATAGATTCTATTGCAGCTTTGGGTCTCATCAAATTGTTATTGATTTTACCTTACCACGCCTTCAAACAAAAAGTATGTCGTTTTGGGCGCAATTCCCCTAACCGACTTCAGTTTTTGCCCCTGGAAGGTAGGCAAATGACAATTCTGACAGCTGCACGGCGGTTCCATCGTGGGTCCGCCTCGTAAATAGTAAAGGAGAGTCTGTAGAGCGTATGTGCCAGATTTCATGCTTTTATAAAAAAATGCAAGGTTTCCCTGAAAAATGGTTCTTAACCGCCGCACTATATGAGCTATCGAATTGTTCAATCATTGATAATTTTCAATTTCAAGTTTTTTATTCTACATATACCTATTTAATTTATTTTCGGTAGGTAGAAGAACAGAAGAAACACAGAAGAAACATCGCCCGGAAAAACCGTAAGATGTGTTCAGTCAGCTTATTTAGCCGCAAGTTTTAATTTTAGTCGTAAGCGCAGCGACGTCCATTGGCTCTCATGATTCATGAACCAGTCTCCTCAGAACAGCCAATAAGCGATGCAGCGCTTCCGACTAAAACTAAACTGAAACTTGCGGCTAAATAAGCTGACTGAACACTGAACGCACCTGTAGAATGGAATAAACATCGCAAGAAAAAACGTAGTGGGAAAAAACATAACTAGGAAAGTAGGAAAAACATAGCTAGAGAAATCATCGCACGATAAAAACATCGCAAGGAAATAACATCGCAAGGGTTGTACCTTTTCCAAATCTCGCGTTTCAAATTGGCCAACAACCAGAAAAGTTATATTTATTTGCAAGACAAAAAGGTTGCTGGGATCACCACGATTGTAATTAAAGTAGTGCGGCGGCGGCGGTTAGAGGCTGTTTTTGGTCTTAACCTTGCATTTTGGGGCAATTTGGCATGATGGCAGTACATATCCATAGGTACCTTACTTTTAAGAAGTGGTGCCACGGTGGCTCCACTTGTAGACGCCGTATACAGGGTATTCAAAAATGCAAAAATTTGAACTCTCAAACCAAAAGAGTTGATGTCATAAAAGTCACCATGTAGATTCACAATTCAATGCTCGTTGAAATTAAATAAACCGGGTCACCATATCTTAAGCCGTTCCTAAAAAATCCTGAAATTAGTGGTCAGTTCCATGGAAATTGACATGTTTCAATAAATCACTATTTTTTCAAGATATTCGAGTGGAACTCAGTAGTTCCATGAGGAGTGAAATCAAGAATGGAATGCCGTGTGTTACCATCGTCTCCATCTACTATCTTTGAGAAATTTGACAGTCACCTGTTTTTCTTCTCATTGTCTGCGGTGGTTAGCCGTACCAGCCTTGCACTTTCGAGTAGAGCATTGAGACTTGGCACAGTTGAAGTGCATACTTATCCCTTACTTTAAATAAGGGGTGCCTAGATGGTACTACTTGCAGACGCCGTATACAGAGTGTACAATAATACAAAAATTCCTTCAAAAATTCCAACTTGTTACCCGAAATTCGGAATTCGTACACCCTGTATACGGCGTTTGCAAGTAGTACCATCTGGGCACCACTTCGTGAAAGTAAGGTATAGGTATGTACTTCAACTGTGTCAAGTCTCAATGCTCTACTCAGAAGTGCAAGGTTGACACGGTTAACCACCGGACAATGAGAAGAAAAACAGTTGACTGTCTAATTTTTCGAAGGTAAAAGATGGGGACGACCGACGGTAACACACGGCATTCCATTCTTGACTTCACTCTTCGTGGGAGTACCGAGTTTCACTAAAATATTTTGGCAAATCACTGATTTGAAAAAAAATGTCCATTTTCATGGAGCTGACCACTAATTTCAGAATTTTTTAGGAACGGCTGAAGATATTGAGACGCGGTTGGTTTGATCTTAACAAACATTGAATTGTAAATCTACGTGGTGACTTCCATGACTTCTAACTCTTTTGGTTTGAGAGTTGGAATTTTTGCATTTTTGAACAACCTGTAGGTGAACGGCGTCTGCAAGTGGAGCCACCGTGGCAGGGGCGGCGACTTATAGGGTGCATCGGGGCACATGCACCCATGCAAAGTGATTATACGGGTGCATTGCACCCATGCATGCAAGCTTAAGAAATTGAAATATACGTTCTTCAAGCCTGAATTTTCAATCACTTTGAAAATCACATATGATAGGTAATACGTTACCTACTGCATGAGCATCTAGGTACTTGGTTTCATTATTTGATTTAGTATTTTATTTTATTCTGTTTTAATAATGAGACCTATAGTAAGTCATTAGCATTGAGTCATTACCTTGTCTTTGTTCAATTTCTAATGGTTTTATATCCGAAGAATTGTTGACCACGCCCACTTTTCTCGAAAAATTTTCGCCTGCGGCGCTATTGCTCGCTACCCTCATTGCTTTTCCTGTATGTTTCATTTTTTGCACCCATGCAAAATTACAAAACCCGCCGCCCCTGCACCGTGGCACCACTTCTCAAAAGTAAGGTATGGATATGTACTATGTACTACCATCCTGCCAAATGGCTATGCTTCACACCAAAATGCAAAGTTGAGTCCACTAACCGCCGCACTAAAGTACGAGTAGATAAACAAAAAAATTTAAAACCGCTTCAAGGATGAGTCCAAGGTCTCCCCCTCGGTCTCCCCCAAAACATCAGGAAAAAAAACAAAACATTTTTTTCGTGAAATGGGAAGGCTGTTCAACTTTTCCAGTTTTGCAGTATGGGCTGTCCGATTTCTACATGATTCTAGTGGGCTGTGTTTCTGGTCACCATCGGCCGATCGCGGCCTGAATCGCAGCCCACTAGAATCATGTAGAAATCAGACAGCCTATACCTGATTGAGTGCCATGTATAATACGATACACCTGTGCACAAGCCCGTGGCATGTACCTACCTATTAGTGCAAAACGTGAACTATTTATTCATGAAAAATAGTCCAGTTGTTCAGAATATAAACTGTCACTTTGAACGCGACTGAAGTTTCTGGGTTGCCCACTTCAATCAGAGCCGGGCCTGGCCTATTTGCCGCCTGCGTGCCACCGAAAAATTGCCGCCCCCCTCACTGGCAGTGGAGGCCCCCTCCCCAAATGCGGGAATGAAAAGAATCTTTTGAAATTCAACTTTATTATTATATTGCCGCCCCTATGACTTGCCGCCTGCGTGCAGGCACGCATTGCACGCCTGCTAGGCCCGGCCCTGACTTCAATAAGGGCCATAGACGATTTTGCTTCCGCTAGAGTGCGCTGGGGTGGGTAGGGATTTTATTACAATTAACGTGACGTGATGGTTAGCCTTCGGGGATGACTCTGGTTCCTGCTTCGTCTTCTTTTTCTCTGTGATAACTTCTTTTTATGACTTTCCCAGCCCATGTCGCGCCCTCTGCAATGCGTTTGCCAGAATACATCCCATTGGTGCGCAGTTTAAATTCGGAGGACTAGCCACGATTTATGATTTTTTTCAGGCTGCTCCCCTGTCTGCCGCCGGAATTTTTCATGATTCATCAAACTATTGTAGGTAGGTACTCCAAAATTTGGTCTAGTTCCTCAGATACTTTATGAGTTATAAAAAAATGAAATTTAAAGTTTGACGAAGGCAGAAGTTCGTAGTTTTTTGACTGACAGATCAAGATGACAATGGGTAGGTACGTTCAGCAGCTTACCGACACACTACCAGTAGGTATGTAAGCTGCTGTGCTGCTGAACGGCTTGTCGAATCGCCCTCCATTTCTCTTCCTCTACCATGGCGACTGATAGCTGTTACCCTTCTGCTACCACTCGATAACGCGCATGCGTCATCCACCGGTAGCACTCACCAGAGAGTCTGCTGAACGCGCTCGCTCATTCATATTTTTCCGTTCGGACCTTGTCAATGTAAGAGAAGAAGCAGAGACAACCTCATCTCTGGGAGAAGATGAGGAAGTAAATATTGAGGCGGTAAATAAATGGCGCCTTATAGGATCGAGTTGAACTCCTTATTTTGGATGAGCTATTATAGAACACTACTCAGAACAAAAGTACCAATGTGACTGATTTTTTTCTACAGTTGTTCAAAACAAAAGTGGACAAAATAACAGAGTAAAGACCATACCTGTCCCGTCACTGTGATAGAATCCAATAGTGTTCCCATTCGGATTATTTTCAATAGGTTGGTTTGACTTAATAAAAATACAAACCATGGGCTGAAAGAGTTCGTCCAAAACAAAGGGAAGCATGCTATAAAGTCCGTTATGAAATATATGCTGCAGATGTAATGCCTGGAAAACAAAGTCGTTAAGGCCGCTATTTTTGAGAATACGCAACGCATGACGACGCAACGTTTTCGATTGGCTCAATTGCATTGCGATGGCTTTGCAAATACCTTATTGCGACGTTGCATGGCTTTACAAAAACTTTGCTAGCAGCCAGTCAAAAACTTTGCGCCCTTGCATTGCGTTTGCAAATTTCTATAGATCGGCCCCTTTGAGTATCTAGGTACACCCAAGAATTAAGGCTGTGGTAAGATTTTGTCAAAAATGCGCCTAACCAAGCGCTATTTCAGTTGGGGTTTTAGATGGACCTCCATAATACGACCGTATTATTATCATCAACTTTTCTTTCTCACTTGTGATGAGGAGCTTATAGCTTAGCGAGCTAACCCGCCGACTTGCTGAGCTGATGGACCGGGTGCGATTCCCAGCCTGGACCTGAATAATATGCGTTTCTTGATTTATTTAGTTGCAATACCTGCTGAAAGCAAGGCAAGGGGCAAGGTCGTGTCGTGTGTCGCACTAATCAAGTAAAACTTGAAAGATGGTGCCGACCTCATGGATTTGGTTTTCGTTAGACCCCTACTGTGTGTTGAAACACAGGGATCGATTCTGAAAAAATTCCGGTACAGGTGAGGAAAGCATTTACAAGCGTCGGTGTTACGCCTCGGAGCTAGAAAAGGCCGACGTTTAAGATTCGAAAAAATCTCACTTGTTCAATATCTTACTCCAGCCTTATCTAAGAAGAAAATTACAGGGAATGGAAATGCTTTTCGTACTCACCGTGCTATTTGCTTCGGATCCAAAATGATGGTTTCTTCGGAAATGTACCCAGTAAAAAAAGTCATTATAAGGTCTGCTATGAGGGTGAAGTTTATTCCGTCGGCTATAAAGAAATCAAACCGAAAAGAAGGAGTCAAGAATTCACGATCTGTTATAACTGAGAGAAATGCCGAGAAGGTTGACAAATAGAGCATGGCTACGGCTAGTGAGAAACATCGCCAAAGCTCGTAGCGGCTTCTGGAATAAGATAAATTGGAATCATGTTAGTGTCTGTGATGATTTTGTGGAGCTTGATCTTAAACTTCGCTGAGTGCAGCATGCATCGAAACAGTGATAAAAATGAGGGCAGTTTGCATATAGTCCAGGTATTTCACTTCCCCGACCCACTACCCAATAACGAGGAGGGCAAGTATTGTGAACGCGCCAAAAAAAAAATTCTGAGATGAACACGGATATATTAGCCCAGGCATTTTAGGTGAAATTTAGGTCAAATCCTGAAATCAATATGTCCCTTTCGAGAATTTGCACAAATGGCTCCCAAGCAATGTTGAACAACATACTAAAAGCTCCTATCCAGCAAGTGTGCGGAACATAGATGTTTTGAGCATGAAAGGATAAGTGCCGCCAAATCTCGTAGCGCCTGATTGAGAGATGACGGAAAACTCTTACTGCAGACGTAACTTGACTCTTTTATTCTGTTGCTGTCTGCTGAATTTGGTTCCAATCCATCCAATAGATTTTGAATAATTAAATCGCAAAGTCTTGAATTTGGATATTTTTTAATATTTCACGTATGACAGATAAAGAAGTACTTTTCATTGTTCTGAATACAGTTTTCCAAAGGCTTCCAAACGACATATTGCATTTCAAGTTCTGTAGAATAAAGATCCTGTCATTTTTTGACAGTGACTTTTATGTTTGACAGATGATAACCAAAAATTGATGAGCTCATTCGGCAGCAAAACTATGTTTGCATACCAAATTTCAATTCGATCAAATCAACCGTTTGGTGATTATCGTGAAATATTACAGACAGACAGACACACACACAGCCAGGCACATACAAAGTCAGACACACAGACAGACAAACTTTCATCTAGAAATGGTCCTGATCGTCTCAGAAGGGCTCATAATGGATATTTCCGGGCTCATCCCAAAAAATGTTTTTTAGCGCATTCACAATACTTTCCCTTCTTTTTGGTTGGTAGGTCGGGAAAAGAGAAATCACAGAATTTTGTTTTAAAATGTGGATCAGCTTGATTGAGAGGCATTCAGACCAACCAGGGTCCTTCAAATTTTAAAGGAAATCAAATTTTACCGAGTTGCCACTGTCGCGGAGCTTACACCCTTCTTGCTCATCAAAAACTATGACGCTTACATTTCAAGGCCTGGAGCTTCCAGTACGTGAATCAGCATTGCTTGAGGGGACACGTTGGTCAACGTTGAGACTTACAGTGCGTGCTTTCCACCTAGCCCCAAGTTCGGTGCACCTGCCATTTACGCATGTGCGGGTGCCAAACGGTGCTTTCCATCTACGTGTTCCTACTCGGCTCTGCGCCGTTCATTGGATCACCTGAAATTTTATGCCACACCATGGAACATGTGCCGTCTGGTGGTATTTGTACCGTCTAGGTGGAAAGCACCCAGTACCCACTTCTGAGCTACAGCAAGAGTTTATCTGATTTGGTGGCACTTACTCCTTCCTTGCCCAAAAAACTATGTTCCGCACACTTGTTGGGCCGGAACTTCTAGTATGTTGTTCAGCGTTGGTCAAAGGCCGTTTGTGCAAAATTTCAAAAAGGACATATTTATTCCAGGGTCAAACCCTAAAATGCCTGGGCTATATCCATTTTGAGGTCCCCAAGACAATAGGGTAGTTCCCGGCCCTCTTCATGTGAGGGAAGCATGCGCCGGTTTTTTGACAGACGGCAGCCGCAACTTGATAGTTGACGGCGGAATCCTCGGACAAAAACGTCAGACACATTTAATAAGAGAAAGTTAGGTTAGTGGTTTAGTGATAGAGTGGCAAGGAAAGTTTGAACATGTTAGGAATGCAAGAAATCGAAGGTTTTTGTGGGAGCAAACAAGCATTGTGCGTTCGGTGGTTGTTTCAGTGACTCGCGATCAGTGATGTGAGTCGGGTATTTACCGGGTAGGTAGGTAAATATAAATTGAGTATTAACCCGGTATTTTCCCGAGCGATATTTACCCACCCTACCCAGTTTGACAGTAAAGTTGACACTGTTGACAGCTCGGTTGACAGTGTTGACGGTTGAAGGTTGAATGATTTTTTTTCCAAGTTCCAAGGCTTTATAAACATACCCTCCGAAGCACTTATTATTATTTTGCTGCTGTGAGCAAAAAATCATAATTGTTTGTTGTTGGTTCTCCAATTGTTAATAACAATTAATGAAAATAGATACCCTATTAGAGACCCGATTTTGGGTGAATACCGGGTATTTACCCTTAAATATAAAAACGTGGGTATTTTACATCACTGCTCGCGATACGTTTTTGTCGAGGTTTTTGTAGACACAAGTGCCATCTACTGAGATATGCGCAAACTAAACTTCACTCTTGTAATTTGTCCGAGGATTTTTGACAGTCGGCTCGACAATCGGCAGTCGACAGTCGGCGCATCCCAGATCACCGGTCAGGTGGCAGATATTTTTCCCTTAAGCATCCGCCCGAGTTCTCCCGCCTTACCGAGTGCTCGCTATACCAAGTCCTCCGCCTTACCAAGAATACCAAGTCCTCATTGGGGACGCGCTGTGGTGCGCCAGGCTGCGCGAGCCGGCACCATGCAGTTTCATATGTATCGCAAGTTTGCGCGCCAAATCAGAGTGTTGTAGGTTGTAGTAGATATACGACTGTCGTAATTATTATAAATCATGATAGCCTGTAGTTTTATATTCACTCTGCTGCTATCAGCGTTGTGTGCTCTCTGTCTCTGTGTTTTTTTTCAGTCTTGCCTAGATAGATGTCGTTTGTTTGTAGGTTTTGTAGAGAGACGAAGCTATGAAAGAGATATATCGGTATTCTCTGTCAGTATCTCGCCATTTCCTGGGGCCCTATTCCTACGTCCGAAGCGATGCGGACCGGATCGGATGCAACCCGATCGCTTCGCCTGCTTTCAAAATTTGGCATTCCTACGCTCGTTCACCCGTGTGTTTTCGCATGGATTCGGAAGAATTCGCTGAGCGAAATGTCAACGCTGCCAGTCGCATACGTCAAAAGCGTCGAACCATAATCTCGGCCTCAAGAGCCTCAAGAGTTCAAATTGTGGTTTGAGAGCAACTCTTGTCTAGATCTGGCTAGATAGTGAAAATGGAGGGTGTTACTTGAAAGAAAAAGCGGCTATGGCTCCCTCCCGCAGGTCTCAGGCGGAGCGAAATGCTCTTTGATTTTTGGGTTCAAATCCGAATTCGGTGCAGGGCACGGTTACGGCCGATTTCACGAGCTGAAATGCTGTGGAAGTAGAATGCCGGCCGACGAATTAACTTGAAGGAGGTACAAGCAAAGCACAGTTCGAGTGTATCGCTGAAATCTGTGGATGCATCTTCCCATCAGCGCCATCCGGAAACCGTCTCTTAACATTGTCAACGTCAGCATCGCTTTTGGCTTCCTCCAAGTCTTCGATTGGGTATCCGTTGTTGTGTCCGTGGCACACGTAAGGCGTTTAATATTGGTTCACTATATTCAAATTATTCGGAATCAAACACACACTGACGGATGATAACTATTTATAATCACTGTGACATTCATTTGAAATTTTGTCACTGACATTTTTGTCACTTGCGACAGTTTTCAGTAATTTTTGGTGGAATTGTCTTATTAATTAGAGCTTTTCGTCACGGAACCTTGGGAACACTGCAAAGGTTGCACGGGGGTTGCACGCACCGCCCTTCGCATGACCCGTGGCATGCGAAAGCCAGGCGGATGCCGCGTCACGTAGCAACGGCGGGATCTCAGGCGAAGCGAACAACCGCTTCGCCCGTAGGAATAGGGCCCCAGGCCTCGTCAAAATTTTAAACATAGTTAGCTGGGGTGGGCGTGGTTGCTATTGACATTTTGTCATTTCCACGATTTGTTTACAAATTTGAATTGTCATTATTTTGCTTGCCGAAATCGCCGAAATCCGGGCTAAAAGTGCCAAAACGGAAAAGGTGCACCGTGAAGCAGTACAAGAGTCGGGAAGATGTGATGTTTTCCTTGCCGAAGAAACCATCAGGTATAGAATTTTGCAAAATTGATGAACTTCTATTATTGTACTTTTTGGGTTTTCCAGCTGTTCGGGGCCAGTACCCACTGAAATACATAATATACCTACTGCGCGTACGGCAATTACAAATATATCTTCACGATGGGGTCACCACGTCGACGGTTACTGCATTGGAATTTGCGTTCGACGGAATGAGTTGGATGATGAAACCTACGTTCGACGAAATACCAGCAGTACTTGAAATACGGTGATCGAAAGCATCTGCTATGTATGGAACACAATATACATGACTAGAACAGTTTTTAAGAGTTTCTGTTTTTAGTGAAAAAATCTGTGTTGAAAGATGAAACAGTCGACTTAACCTAAACAAAAATATTGACAGCTCATGTCATGCATTTTGACTGTGACGCAGGGTGGTTCAGTAACAAGCAATGGCACCACACCCTGACGTGCAAATACCCTAGTGCTCTAGCTTTCTCTCTCTCCTATACCCTCTCGCTCAATGACTTGGCTTTCGTCACTCTCTGGGTGACCAGATCCAGGTCTCTCTAGGTTTTGTTTTTACCATCGAGGAAACAAAAGTAATTGGCAATGGAATGATATACGACTCGATATACAAGTATATATTTCAAACTATACGAGCCGAATGCGAAGCAGGAGACTTCGAGGCATGGGAGAAAGATTTTGAATTTTAATCCAAGATGAACCAGACTGTATAGGTGGTCCATCCTAGCGTAATCATCCCATAGCAGTCTTACCGTTCAAGATAGAGAAAAAGATGTAGGATAAAAGTTATATGTTTTGATGAGACCTATAACCTAAAATTATTTCCAGTTATACAGGTGTCCCATTTTGACGGGATTAACGGAACGTCATTTTTTTTAAATGGAACACCTATATTTTTTTGGCATTTTTTTGTTCAACTTCTTCGACTGTCTTATGCCTGTATTTTTGTTTTTCAATTGTGTGGCAGTGCTACCAACTAAAAATAGAAAACTGGAAAAAATCGCTTTTTCAAAGTTTTCTTAAAAAAATCGTAGCGGCCTTGCTTTTCGAAACTAAAAGATGAAACTTGACGCGGTGATGAACAAGTCAAAGACCAAAATCCCAATGTCAAAAAATTGCGATTTTTTGTTACAGGGCGTTCACAAAAAAAATCAAACTTTATAATTTTCAAAGTATCATAACTATGTTTTTTTCAAATGGCATGCCCCTGATTTTATAACGTTATCCGTTAGTTCCGTTAGTCCCGTCAAAATAAGACACCTGTATAGCTGGAAATAATTTTAGGATATAGGTCTCATCAAACCATATAACTTTTCTCCTACATCTTTTTCTCTATCTTGAACGGTAAGACTGTTATGGGATGATTACGCTAAGATGGACCACCCTGTACAGTCTGGTTCATCTTGGATTAAAGTTCAAAATCTTTCTTTCATTCCTCGAAGTCTCCTGCTTTGCATTCGGCTCGTATAGTTTGAAATATAACTCGTATATCATTTCATTGCCAATTACTTTTGTTTCCTCGGTGGTAAAAGGAAAACCTACAACCAAACGACATCTAGGCAGGACTGAAGAAAAAACACAGACAGAGAGCATACAACGCTGATAGCAGCAGAGTGAATTTGAAACTACAGACTATCACAAATTTTCAGCTCTTCTCAGCTTGTAACAAACAATTTTTGCGGGAATGTGCTCTTCACCCTCTCTCTTAAGAAAACATGAAGTTTGAATGGGAGAATTTGGGAAAAATCAGGATTTTATTCGACACAGACTGCTGGGTCTCTACGCAAATTTTCAGCCTTCCTCGGCGCCAACTGTGATCTGTACTGCGATAAGAGATTTTTTACCCCTCTCTCTGAAAAGACATGACACGTACAAAAAAAAGTTTCAAAACTTTCACATATTGTTCGGCACGCTTTATCAAGTGTGCATACTAAATTTCAACTTTCTCCGAGTCAAACTGGATGTTTCCAGCAAGAATGTGCATCAGATCTTTACCCTAAAAAAAAACCATGACGCGCACATGGGAAAGTTTGGGAATTTCAGTGGGATGTTCAAGACACCTTAGAGAGCCTGTATGCAAAAATCCAGCTCCTTTCCAGTTTCATTGAGGTTTAAAACCTAAAATTCCTGGGCTATATCTACTACAACACTGTACCTGTTTGATTTGGCGCGCAAACTTGCGATAAGGTATGAAGCTGCATGGTGCCGGCTCGCGCAGCCTGGCGCACAGCGCGTCCCCAATGAGGACTTGGTAAGGCGAAGGACTTGGTATAGCGAGCACTCAGTAAGGCGGGAGAACTCGGGCGGATGCTTAAGGAAAAAATATCTGCGGTCAGGTGAGTGATCTGAACATGCGCCCTTGCGTGCGGCGCAGTGGATGGGAACATCCCTATTAGAGATGGGTGGTCCGGGTCCGAAAGCGGATTCGTTCCAAACGGTACCGTTCCACTTGCGGACTGGGTCCGCCGGACCCGTTCCGGCAGATCCGGTTCGGAAGGAGTTGCAGGATCAGGGCAGATTCCAAATCCGTTAGCTTTTGTTGCGGTTCACTTTACGAGCCGGTCCGAAACTCCGCCACCGTCACGACCTGCGTGGCGCCTAGGAAGGTATCGCGTAATAGTCAGTTTAAAAAAGCCTCTGAAATTTTGAGATATTGGCAATATTGTTGATCGGTCATTCGGATTTCAACAAAATTTCGGATTTCGGATTGGCTCTTTTACTGTTTGCGATTCGGGAAATTCGGATCCGGAACGACAAAACACCGGGAGGTGGAGTCGGTTACGACCCATCTCTAATCCCTATTAAGAAGATTTTTGGAGTGATGTCTGGCTGTGTGTCTCTGTGTGTGTTTGTGTGTGTGTGTGTGTCTGTCTGTCTGTAATCTGCGACGATAACAGCCGCAGCGTCTATCCGATCAACGTGAAGTTTGGTACACAGACACATGGTTTCACCGTCGAATGAGCCGGTGGTTCACCGAGATTCGTAGGTACAATCGCGTATTTGGGATACGCCCTCGTTTCGAAGACCCAATTGGCATGACTTCTTCTCGGCTATCTGGGAATCAAAAACGCACATTACTTACTTGTTAGTTGGTGTAGGCATCATTAATATTCTTGTAGCAGGTAGAGGTAGGTAGGCAAATAAATACTTACCCTTATCAATTCCGGCGGCTTCGAACGTCTGCGTGATGATTCAGAATAATCAGATGAAGGCGCGGGCACAACAATTCGACGAAATAAGCGCAATTAACAACAATGATCTTGATATTACACTCTCGGATTTTGTGCTCACGGCGTCACATTTAAGCGTAAGCGTCACCAACAATCACTCTCACTTCACAGCGCAGATGACAACAGCCGCAGGCCTAGTCTATGGTTGGACTGTCCCAACAAATCTCACGACTACCTTGCATTTATGTTATCAAATCTTCATATTTCTGTTGGTATTACTTGGTCTATGGTTGGAATATCCCAACATATCTCACTAACTTGCATTGCCCATCATAGACCAACCTAGCCCACCACAAAAACCGTATAATTGGGAATTCCCAACACAAACAAGTTAGAATGAAACCTGATTTCCATCATAACCCAATGTCTCCAACAAAGTCCAGTACAAATCTTAAGAAATTTTTGTTGGGATATAGGTACATGAATTATGTTGGGCATTTGCAAAAGGGATCTCACGAAACTTGACCTGCAATATGCCGTTTGAACGCTCATGAGAAACTGTATTCAGAACAGTTAAAAGTTAATCAGAATGATTGCGATTAATGATGAATAATTTGGTCGTTTACAATGTCCTTGCGTTTACAGTTAAAAGTATTGCCCTATCTGTCATCTGTCACCTGCCAAATAATGAAAAATGTCATAATTTAAGAACTTTACCATTTAATTGTTCAAAATCCATCCGATATGGATTGAGACCAACACCACAAACGAGTCAAATTAGGTCTGCAGTTGCAATTTTCCACCATTTTCCAGTCGAGCAGTATGAATTTCCACAATTTCTCCTAGCCGTTGCCACCCGAGAAGGCCTCTCGCCCGCTTTTGATGAAGGACTCCTCCACCCAAAAATTCATTTCTGCTCGGAGATCTGATATCGAAAGTATATTGGATTGGGCGTCGTGTAGACCCATTTTCAAAATCGGCACTGTTCCGGTTTTCTGACGGTAGTTTTTTCAAAATGAAATAAGCACCTTCCGTGAATTTAAAAAAACTGCAATGCAAACTTCGACATGCGGTGAACCCCACGAAATATTCATTTTAGGTGCAGACATAGTCCAGTCAAATTAGGTTTTCATCTCGCATAAAATCATAGGGTTCCAATTTTTTCAGGAATGTGTAGAAAGTGGTGTCCTGAACAACACCTGATAAAGTCCCTTCGATTTCAGGTGCCGCCAGGCGGGGGAGAGGATGACAAATGTCACTTTGGTCAGTTTTCACCGTCTATCTCGAAAACGGTGCGTCGCACATAAATTTTACACCAATCTAAATTAAAGCTGATGGAATTCTCTTCAAAATAGTGTATTCACGTTTCACCTAAGCGTTACTGATTTTGGGATATGAGCCGTTGAATATAAAAATGGAATTATGAATAAGGACACTGTCTGGTGCCAAAGGGGCCTTGGTCTTGATTGGGATAAGCTAAAATTAATTCGGAGTTATCATTAAGTAGTGAGTTTTAGAAGAGAAAGCTTGACGAAATACTCTAAACGGCTCTACCACTTTTTTGAAAAGTTTTCGTATTCAACGGCTCATATCCCAAAATCGATAACAGTTAGGTAAAACGTGGATACACCATTTGAAAGGGAATTTTATCAGCTTGAATTTTGATCCGTATAAAATTTCCGTGCGACAGACCGTTCCCGAGATAAACGGCAAAAACTGACAAAACTGACATTTGTCACCCCCTCCCCCACCCCGCGGCGCCTAAAATCGAAGGGACTTTATTAGGCGTTGTTCAAGGAACCACCCTCTACACATTCCTGAAAAAATTACAACCCTATGATTCAATACACGATTGGCCGCCATTTTGGGCTAATTTGACTGGACTACATGCTGTGAATAAAAGTTGGAGGAAAGATTAAATTAATTTTTGGAGGAAAAAATTTCGAAATCGCACCCACGCCACGGCTTCCAAGTTCTCATCTCTGGGAAAACTGCAAATTACCCAACTTTTTATCCCGTGTACAGATTTTCGGCAATTTTTTTTTCAACCAAGAGGTAACTTGTGGGATTTTGCCTTATTTTACCATCTAAAAATGTATTATTATAAGCACACGCTGTTGATGCTAAGTTTTCAAAAATTTCCCTTTCATCGAAACTGACACAAAATGCGAGCTTGGGTTAGCACATGAGGTGGTGTGAATAAAAATTCAGCAAAAGCTTCTACTTTGATTTAGGAGGAGTTGCTAAGCAAGTTTTTCCTAGCAACTCCTCAAAAATCTAAGCAAAAGCTTTTGCTAACTTTTTATCCACACCACCCCGGTCGGACAGATTTGAGCGGTCACATTTCGAACTTATTTTGCCCTAAGACTGTAAATAGGTCGCGCGAGGACGTTTTATTACTTGAATGGGGGTGCCTGCAGCTAGACCAGCACGGGCAGAGACGCGGACAGCCTCTTGAAGACATAATTATGTTTGTTTCCGTGTTTTTGGTGCGTGTGTTTTTATAGGTAAATATATTAATTTTTGCTGTATTTCAAATTATTTGTGTATTCGCTTGTCGTTTTTCTATTTGAACACACTACTTTGGCTTGTTGCCTATTCACTGCTTAAGTCAATTAAAAGTACCTACGCCTTTGTTATTGCGCCAATTTTGCGAGATAACACGTACTTTGCTCTGAGTTTACACGAATTGAACTTATGGCGCGATGTGACGGAGAAAAAGTGTCCGCCCTGACCGGGACTCGAACCCGGGTCTTCCATTTGCCGGATGGATGCTCTGACCACTAAGCTATCGGGGAAGACAACAGTTCCTCCGTCACATGCCCACATGAGAGCCGCCACAGTACTCCCCCTCCCCTCCAGAGACGTCGTTCGTCTCGTATGTACCCCTGCGTTCGCCGTACTTATGGATCATTGACCGTTGTTCAGTACCCTCCACCTAGGGCGACGGATAGGACGTGAGTGGACGCAGGACAGAGAGTGGCGGTGCTGTTTATTTGTTCGTTGCTTGCTTTGCACCTGTTTGTGTTGCGTGCGTGCTGCTTTTGTTCGGGGTCACCATTTATGGCGCGATGTGACGGAGAAGAAGTGTCCGCCCTGACCGGGACTCGAACTCGGGTCTTCCATTTGCCGGATGGATACTCTGACCACTAAGCTATCGGGGAAGACAACAGTTCTTCCGTCACATGCTCACATGAGAGCCGCCACAAACTTAACTGTTTGCATATTATATATATGTTTGCATATATGTCAACATTTTCATGACCATTTCATTAAGTTTGTGTGTAACTTGATTGTTATGTGCTCTCTTGATTGTAATAATTTTTCTGCGTTGTCTATTTGTCTGTTATTGTTGCGACACGCTTTGATATTCATTTTTAATGTCATTGTCCGCCGTCTTTGGTGGCTCTCATTTTTTTATGTCATTTTTGTTCATGCCCGCTGTTTTTTTTTGTCAGATATTCTGTGTAGGTACCTTTTCAGGATCCTACTAACCACCCCTATTTTGTTTTGTTTTGGGTTCTATGCATTGTTGATGATTTTATTTTGCACTGTTGATTTATTATGCACTGGTTACCTACAGATGTTTCTACATCTGTTTACTGATGCTACTGCGATTTTGTTTTACTAATAATTACTTACATTGAATACCGGAAATTAACAGTGAGTTTTTGTCGCTCATTTGTCACATAATGGGAGTTTTCTTCTTTGGCCTCACTCAGTGGTTTCTTCGACCGGGTTCTTCCACTAAGTGCTCTTTTTCCGAATCCGTCACTCTCTCTTCTCCTTGACATGACATTTTAACATATTTTGTTGTGCTGATTACAATTATTTTTATTGTTTTTGTTCATTTTGTTCATCTTGTTTATTTTGTTCATTCTGTCAGTCATATGTAATGTTTTGCAAAAAGAACCATACAAGAATAATGCTGCACTTATTTTGCACTGAGTAAATGTAACTTTCTGTGCAAAGAGCGTGTTTTATTGAATTCCACCTTGAACTCCACCTTTTTCCCCCTCGGGTCGTTTCCCTCATGAGCAAAAGCGGACCGAAGGGTTAAGATGCTAACAAAAACGGACACAACGAAGGGTTCCGGCGCACATAGGGGTATTCAAGCCAAATAGCTGGACAAAAGTCAATTTTGAAAAGTTGCCCTAGCTAAGCGAATTTCCCCGTTTAATAAAGTTGAATAGTGGATGGTACATGTAATGTGGTTTTGAACTTGATCACATAACCCGTCTTGTCGTATTTCTGATCAGAAGTTGTCACTTGTTGAGAGAGAATGCGTCGCTGTAGAAAACTATCAAACAAACCTCAACTTTAGAAAAAGATTTTACGTTCCATAGACAAAGTAGAAAGTTTTTGATGATGAATCTATCAGTACCAGGTATGTACTTCAGTTTAACGCAATGGATAGTATTTTCATGTTTTTACTGTAAGCAGTTTCGCCACTTTCTTGTGACAAGAATTTTGGGAAAAATTTTCGCGAATTCCAGTTTTTCAAAATTGATTTAGTTACAAGTTCTGCGGAGTTCTGTGAAAAGTTTCATACCATGGGAAAGAACAGACATTTCTGTGCTAAATCATAACAAAAAATCTTGCCCCTATCTGCCCTTCTTGATTTTATTGATTTTTTCTTCTAGAATCAGAAAATACAAAAATTAATGAAAATTTCAACTTTGCCACTGAATATATTCAACCTGCAAGTACTGAAAGTGGTATCAAACTGGTATCAAACAGTGCGATATCTTTGTCAAGCTTTTTAAATGCGAAAAAAAAGACAAAAAAAAGTGACTTGGCGGAGATTCGAACCTCGGACGTTTGGATCCAAATACTTTTGTCCAGACCATTCGACCATTTACCCCTATTAGCCCAGGCGCCAGGGAGCAAAAATCAGCTCAATAAGGAAATAATTGTTTCCTGGCTGGAAACTAGCTTGAAACGATCTGTGTGGCTTAGGTTTTGACATACTAATTTCCCCTCTTTCGGAAATGTCGGCGTCATGTCGCCATCATCAACAAGAAGTGCACCAGCGTGGTTTTTGCCGAATATCTTGATTTTGGGCAATCTGACAGCAAAAGATGTAAGTAGTCATTTTGAAACCAATGGAATTCCCTACGGAATAGTTTCTAAATGACCTTTCTGCAACCTATGGTTTTTGAGATAGAGCTTCTGGAAGCGAGAGGCATTGTCGTAAAAGCTCCATGGCCACTTGACTCGAAAAACTAAAATGTCGATGTGACAAAAAAAATTTCAAAATGAGATTTCTCGAGAATCCTTGATGCTATAGTTGCGGTGATGGTCTTAAACTCTTTCTCTTGAACCGTTGATTACGAATATAGAAAAGTCAAAAACGTCACATTGTACATATACAGGGTGTATTGAGGGAATCAAATCAGATCAGAGAAATTTTACATATTTCTTCGATTTAGCCTATATGCGACACTCTAAGCACCTAACACGAGTCCAATATCAATATGGATTTGCTCTATAAGCTTCATTTAATACACTAAAGAGATGGTCAGCTCACAGCTTCACTGTAGAATGTTTTGAAGGCCCTCTGAAATCATCAAAATATTAAAAATTTACAGTACCAAGGAATGTATATAACAGTATATTATATACCAAGAAACCAAAGTGAATTTTGATTGTGGGGATTTGGACCCAAAGGGCCCTCGAGCAATAAACTTCACCCAAGGAATCAAAAATTTACTTTGGTTCCTTGGTATATAATATACTGTTACATACACTTCTTGCTACTGTAAATTTTGATGATTTCAGAGGGCCTTCAAAACATTTTACAGGAAGGCTGTGAGCTGACCACTTCTTAGGTCTATCAAGTGAAGCTTACATAGCAATGCATATTGATATTGGACTCGTGACAAGTGCTTAGAGTATCGCATAGGCTAAATCGAAGAAATATGTCAAATTTCTGTTCTGATTTGATTCCCGTAGTACAACCTGTATATGTACGATGTGACGTTTTTGACTTTTCAATATTCGTAATCTACGGTTCAAGAGGACGAATTTAGGACCATCACCGCAACTTTAAAATGAAGAATTCTCGAGTAATCTCATTTTGAAGTTTTTTTTGTCACATCGACATTTTAGTTTTTCGAGTCAAGTGGCCATGGAGATTTCACGACAATGACTCTTGCTTCCAGAAGCTCTATCTCAAAGACCATGGGTCGCAGAAAATTGATTGAAAAACCAAACTGTAGGGAATTTCATAGGATTCAAAATGACTCCTTACATCTTTTGCTGTAAGATGACCCAAAATTAAGATATTCGGCAAAAACCACGCTGGTGCACTTCTTGTTGATGATGGCGACATGACGCCGACATTTCCGAAAGGGGGGAAACTAGTATGTCAAAACCTAAGCTACACAGATCGTTTTAAGCTAGTTTCCAGCCAGGAAACAATTATTTCCTTATTGTTTTCCCTGGCGCCTGGGCTATATGTGCGGCGATCCTAGGCCTAACAAATGAAATGTCAAAGGGGGAGGGGGAGGCGTACTATCACAAACTGTCTCTTGATAATTTTCCAACAAATTTCTTTTCAATTTACCAGGAATTTCCCTGTTGAAAATATAACCTGGGTTATCGAAACCGGACTCAAATGACGGAGCTTCAAGTGAAGCCGTAATAGCGATCTTTACAATAAGATGATTCGGAAAAAGATTAGATAGTCCATCCGCTAGATACTATTCTGTATTTTTTTAAAGGTCGAAAAGGTTTTTTTTTGAATTCCAATCAGTTAAGGTCCACAGAATCAGATTTTTTTGGTGGCAGCGCTCAAAAGTGGTGCGGTCACCCCGTGCACCCCCATGGGGGCCGGCCCCCAGATGATCGAATTTCAATTCTGTAACTCGGAAGATCGACACAGAATTACGAAAAGTTCAGGATGTCATGAAAAAACTCCCTCAAAAGTCATCCACAATGAAGATACAGCCCTTCAAGTTTCAAAAAAGGCAATTTTCGTGGAGGTACAATTTCCACAATTTTCTACCGATTTCGCTGAAAATTTGGCTAGGCCCCTCTGTAACAAGCATCTAGAAGGGGGAATTTCATTTCCTGGATAAAGTGTCCAGTGGCGGAGCAACTGGAAATTTTGACATAATGCCGTCCCTCCTCATTTCTCAAGTCCCTGGTCAACTTTGGACTCTGAAACTTTCACTATGTATCGAATACATTATTCAGCTACGATGTTTCCAAAAAAATCAAAAAAATTAAACACAAATTTTTGATATAAAAAGAATACTAGAATATTCAGCTAAAAAAAAATAGAGCAAATCCCCTACTTCTATATTCAACATTAAACCCAGAAACCAGGCTCTGATTCGAATTTTTTTGGGAACATCGTAGCTGACCAGTATATGCGATACCATAGTGAAAGTTTCAAAGTCCAAAGTTGACCAGGGACTTGAGAAATGAGGAGGGACGGGATTATGTCAAAATTTCCAGTTGCTCCGCCACTGGACAACTCATCAAGAAATTTAAATTTCCCATTCTAGATGCTTGTTACAGAGGGGTCTAGCCAAATTTTCAGAAAAATCGGTTGAAAATTGTGGAAATTGTGCCTCCACGAAAATCGCCTTTTTTGACATTTGAAGGGCTGTATCTTTATTGTGGATGATTTTTGAGGAAGTTTTTTCATGACATCCTGAACTTTCTGTAATTCTGTGTCGATCCTCCAAGGTACAGAACTGAAATTCGATCAACTGGGGGCCGGCCCCCATGGAGGTGCACGGGGTGACCGCACCGCTTTTGAGCGTTGCCACCAAAAAAATCTGATTCTGTGGACCTTAATTGATTGATATTCCAAAAAAAACCTTTTCGACCTCTAAAAAAATACAGAATAGTAGCTAGCGGATAGACTAAGAGATTTTCCAGGACAAAAATTCTTGCAAATTATTTTCAATCTTTCTGTGGTGCCAGTTCAGATCATTCACCTTCATCCCTGCACCAATGCGTCTGACTGTCTCACTTGCTTTTCTTTCTACATAATTTGGTTCCTTGTGAAAAACTGCAAATTTCTAACTTTTCAGCTTGTGAACAGATTCATATCAACTTCTTTTAACGAAAGGGTAAGTGATTCTCGAACATTTTCAGGCAATTTCTCGTGCCATCGTTCACAAGATAAACGCAAAAAACTGATCCTTCTAAGTTCTTTTTGTGGCCCCAACGGCCCAAGCTCGCAATGGATCCTTGAGGACTTTTGATTTGTTGATATGTTGACAGATGACAGCAAAAAAATAATGGGTTCATGCCACAGCAAAACCATGTCTGCATACCAAATTTCAAGTTGATCAGATCAATGGTTCGGCAGTTATCGTGGAAGATTACAGACAAACATACACACAGCCAGACACACAGACAGACTTACATCTGGAAATAGTCTAAATTGTACCGGGGGGCTCAAAACGGATATAGCCGTCTTCATCTCGAAAAATGTTTTTTAGCTTGTTCACATTACTTTCCTTTCTCGTTGGGTGGTAAGTCGTTAGCAAAGAAATCTAAAAATTATGTTTAGAAATGTCAATTAGCGTTGCTTGAAGAAGAGAATTCAGGCCAACCAAGGCCTCTCAAAACTTGAAGAGAATCAAATTTTTCACAGTTACCACCGAGGTTACCACTATTGACCACTATTGACCACTATTGCGGAGTTTACCACTATTGACCACTATTGCGGAGCGGGCCCTTTTGTTGAAGAGGGGACTGAAAAGCTTGTCATGCAAAAAAACCGTCATTGTTCAAATCATTTCCAGCACAGCACCTATTTTCTCTATTTCCAATATACTATTTCCTGACTTACCTGAATTTGCTCAAGGGATGGATTATTCTCGGATACATTTTACAGTGCCTTTTGCGTTCTGCCAAGACTTCAGGTCTGGTTTTGAATATTTCTTCTGCTTGCGGATGGTCTGGATACAACGTTCTGGCTTCTATACAACATCTTGCAGTTCTTTTCAGGAAAGTCGGATGTTTCAGTGGCGGTGGGAACACCTCAACTTTTTCAGGAGGTAATGAACAAGTATGTTCAATCATCGATAACTTCCCCCCAAGTTTTCCGCTGTTGTTCCCCATATTCTACACGATTATATTACTGACTTGACTGACAACACCGAGCACAACACTTACTACACATGACGTTTATTTTTCACTCAAATGCCACGTGATAGAAGGTGATGGAACGGTGATATAGAGTCATTTTGACAACTTTATTCTGGTCTTTTTTTTCACAACCCTTCTGGAACAACTGGAAGGTGACCAACCGTCCTGATTTGGTAAGGACAGGTTTAGATTCCTACACCTTTGGCCTGTTTTACATTTATGTACTGATTTGTCCTGATTTTGAACAAAAATACTGATTTGTCCTGATTTCAAGCGAAATGCTGGTTCTTCTGATTTTAAATTCGCCGCGAAAATATCAAGTGATACACCACCTCACCCCTCTCTCACATCATCACCCTATCACTTCCCTTCCACATAATTCAGTTCTTGTGCTTATTACACTTGACATTATATTCGCAGATAGGTTCTACAACTTACCAAAGAAATGAAAGGTTTGATTTTGTGTTTTCTCTATTATGGAATTTCATTTCTAATGATCACACTTGAATTTCTTGTGGTATTACTCGTGGTATTATTAGGGTTGCCGGAAGGTCTATTTTAAAAGGAACATTTGTTCTTTTTTTCGACTGCGATTTTCTCACTCTATTTTCTCCGAGGCACAGCCCAGGGGAGTTCTCTTTTTTCATTCCCCAGCAATAGTTGTATTTTTCATGTTGGTAAATTTTTTTGGAAAAGGGGGGCATTTTGCTCCGCCTTTCCCTATACTCCTCCTTTCCCTTTTGCGTGTATTTTGTTTTCTGTTTTTTTTTTCAATGTCCTCATTTTCTTCATTTGAAGTTGGTCACCTCAAACTGGAACAAAAAATGTTGGTGCATTGCTCACCTACCGCGGGTTCCATAAAAAAAAGTTGATTGAGGAATAGCTAATTCGGATTTCCTTAGGTGGGCTCTGGCCAACTGAACTGACCAATGTGAATTTCGGTTTCAAATCAACTAATGAACAATATCGGTGTTCTTCGGATTTTATGCATTTTCCGTGGTCAATCAACTGGCATATTGATCAGAACAAAATCTATTCAACAGCGTGTTGGTGTTAACACTGTTAACTAATTGACTAAAATTGATTTTGAGGTTGATCTGCCCGCAGTCCGTTGGCCCTTTCGGGATCGTTGCTTTGCGACATTCCCAGCCTGCCTCCCAGGAGCCTCAGAGTGGTACCTACCTACCCTCGGTCTTCATTTATTTGGTATACTTCTTGGATGAGTTGATATTTTTGTCTTTGAGGGGTCTTACTCTCATACTTACGTAATCTCCACCTGATTCGCACTTTGGAGTCTTTTTTCTCGCCCTACTGGCTCGTTACTCACTCTCAAAAGTTCCCTGACTCCTGTTCAGACAACATTTAGCCTGCGCGGGTAGTTTGGAACAGCAAAAGATTATTTCCATCCATATTCCATACCCTTTGATTTCAGCCCACCCCCTGCATGATAGCTCACGGGAAATGGATCAGGAGATAAGTAGGTACCTCACCTAAAGAGGTACCTAAAGAGGTAGATTTTTTCCAAAAATCACTAAAGTCTTCTTGTGAAGTCTGGAGATCTACTCGGCCCGTAGAAGTCTTTCTGATATTTGTACCTATTAGTAGGACCATCCAGGGTCATGTTGTGTCATCCATTGAGATGTCGGAATTTTTAGAAGATTTGGATTCTCGAAATTAAAATATCATATTACCTGTGATGTATACTGAAATGCAGAAGTCTTACAGGTAGGTAGGTACTGAACTGGGTAGATTATTCTGCATAAAAATTAAGAATACGAATGAAATTTAATTAAATTCGAGTTTTCAAATATTCGAAGCGGCAGTAGTATACCTGAGCGTCGACAATAATATCTTTTGCCGCTGAGCTAATTACTCAAATTAAAATTAGGGACGCTGTTTCGTTCCGTGCGCGCTTCTCATCAATTTCGATGATAATTAGCTTCAACAAGACAAGGCAATAAATACTATTATCATCACGAGCACAGCAATGTTTTTCTGAACATTCCTTGTGTAAATTCAAATAGGTTCTGGCTAAAAAGAGTCTCGAAAATAGCTTTTATAGTTCACATGATGCGTGTGCGAGTTTGATAAATTGATCAGTGTTGCCGACACACACTGTTGCCGATCTAAAGTTTGATAGTAGAGAGTTATTGCAGATGAAATAAGGGCAAGCAGTATTAAAAGCAGCACTATTTTGACACCTACGCTTGCGCAAAATTATTGCGACGTTAAATTTCCCCTAATAAGGATAGTGCCTGCCTTTATTTGTGCATTCTTTAGGTCGACCTTATTTATACCATTTTATACTTTATTTTGACAAGCCCCAAAAATGGTTCTGTACTTAGTGTATTGTTGGTTGCCTATATTCGTCCAATTTTGAGCAAACTTCCCTTACGTTATTAAATAGGGGGCTAATTTTTTGCAGATAGACTCTGCAGGCCTTGCAGTACACGTGTGCAAGAAATCAGGCCCGTCAGAGGGGTCCTTGTGTCCCGCATGCAATTTGCAATTTGCACGCGCAAAAAATTTAGGTTAGGAATTGGGAATGACGGGACAAGTAAGGGAATTTGCGATCTGCAATAACTCTTATTCAACAACCAAAAATAAGGTAAGCAGTATTTTAATGACGCCTCCTTTAATAGTGCCTTGCAGTAAAATGGAATTCTGCAATAACTCTCTAGTATAAGACAATGGTATAGGGAAGTCTGCAATCGTTCCCAAATTATTGGGCCCATGCGCACTTCGCTTTCGTTCTATGAAAAGACCTTGTATAGGCTCGATATAGGTACCCGCACCTATTAAAAATTTAAATGACCGATAAAAATAAATTGCGAATTTAGGTGTAGTGTCAGTCCGTCATTTCCCTAATAGCGTTTCCAATACCATTCAGCAGGAAATGGTCAATAAATCCCGATGAAAAGTAATCGTAAGTTCTCGGTGAAAATCACTATTGGTTTTGAGTTTCGCGGGGTCTGGAAGATGTTCGTTTGGATGTTTGGCGCTACCTTGCCTAGCCCACCTGTGGCTGTAGTACTGGGAGCGGTGAGATGCTTAGATAAGTAGATATAATCCTGGAAATACACCAAGCACCAAGTCACCGCCCTCTTATTCTGGTAATTGTTGACGACGACTACTTCTCGACTAGCATTTTCTAAGAGTTAGGCAACCACTTAAACAGCTATATAGGACGCTTCCTTCTTGCATGTACTTACGTCGTAGGACAAGTAATGGAAAGAAGGGGCATTTTACAGTGGAAATAGTGGTTTCCCCCGGAAACTACGGTCGACGAACGTGATGTTGTGGTGGTGTCTACCTACCGTGAAAAGTTGGTGGCTGAAGTCGAGAAGTAGTGGTCGTCAACAATTACCCTCATTCTTTCCAACTAGGCATTTTCACATGGACAACCTACTTGAATCGATAACCTCACTAAAAGAGTTGGATCGTCAGTGGTTGGATCCATATTCAGTAGTCCACGGCGAATTTAGCCCACAGCTCAAACGTTCCACCGGAAAAAGGTCCACGACTCATTTATATCCCGAGTTCTGCCACCGCGAAGACATCCACTGCTAAAATGATCCACCGCAAAAAGGTCCATAACGCATTTATCCCCGAGCTCTGACAAAGCGAAGACATCCACTGCTAAAACGATCCACCGGAAAAAGGTCAACCAACCACCACGCATTTATCCACTGTTAGGTGACTTCGCCCATAGACACTGCAAAACTAGATGAAGTTGAGTGTATGTTTGGTTGCATAACTATTATACTATACTACTATTATACTATTATTATACTTAGATATTCCCATCGCAAAAAATCCTTTCCATCCTATACTTCTTTGCATCTCCAAACTTTTCACTGATCACTATTAGAAAACGAGCAATTGTCTAGTAATATTATGGACAAGAAATAAACTGCAGCTATATCTAATGCTAATATAATTACACAACCAACAGACCATCTACTAAATAGTTTGGAAATGTCTATGGGAGTAGGCATATCGTGGTGTAGGCGGCATATGACAGTGGCTTCAATGAGCGGTGGATTTTTTTCCGGGGAGACATTTGAGCCGTGGGGTGATTTATCGGTATTAAGACTCGGGGATAAATGCGCGGTGAACCTTTTTTCGGTGGACCCTGAGCAGTGGATGCCTTTGCGGTGTCAGATTTCGGGAATGAATGCGTGGTGACTTTTTTCCGGTGGCTCGTTTTAGCAGCGGATGTGTTCGCTGTGGGAGAGCTCGGGAATAAATTTCCCGGTGGGACGTTTGAGCTGTGGACTGATTTCGCTTTGGACCGCTGAGTGGGCTCCCAAAATGTTCGGGAACAACCTTCATTGTTTTTTTTTTGTTGTTGAATGTTTTACGACGCATCAACTACGAGGTTATTAGCGTCAACGGGACATTCAGTGGGTTTTTGGTACACGTTTCTATTACTTGAATTGCCTACTGTTAGCTATGTGAGGCCTCAGTACTCTGATAGCACTCAACTCTGTAGACAGAAATCCATTTTTTCTGTAACCGCTGTAGTCAAACAGGTGCAGATATGATATAGTAAGGTCGGAACAATTTTTGGACAGCATAAAATATCCATGGACGAGGCGGGATTCGAACCCGCACGGTGTGTCACGACTGGCTTGGCGTGCCAACACCCAGACCACTCGGCCACCGCCGCTCCTCTTCATTGTTTTGATTTGGGAAAAAGTACTTTTTTGAGATTTTGGATATTTTAGGAAGCAAGTTTGTGCGTGATAATTATTGTTCACGAAACTTTGGCGTTTCGATCAATACTGATAGTCGGAGATAGGCTGAGGTAGCTCAATGAACAAGAAAGTTTGATGGAGTGCCTGAATCTATTTCGTCGAAAAAAAGAAATCCGTAACTTTTTCGGAAAACTGGATTCATGGAAGGAACGAGCATCGCAGAAAGTGTCAAAGTGCCAAAAAAATGCGACCAAAGACATCTGGGAAGGAGACGGGCGTAGCATGTAGTATGTCGCTCCAGTCAGGTGATAACTTGACTGCAGCAACGCTGGCCGCTGCCAAGAGTAGGATGGGAGACAAGACGTCTTTCATCTGATTCGAAGCCGGTCTGAAACTCCTCCTCGGGTGGTCTTAGACAAACCCCCGAGTATACATGCCTTCAGCCGGCGGTACAGCAATGTGTAAAAAAATCCAAAAATAATTTTACCAAATTTCAAAATTTCCGAACTTTTTTTGATTTTGGAAATGCCAATGGGCTCAAACCAGAGTACATCCTTGTGTAGCTTTCGAAAGAGCTGCCGACAAAGTTTGGTTGAATTCGCGCGGGAAAAATTTTAGATCATCTGAATAAGTCACGTCGCAGTGAATTTCACTCTTGAATCGGAAAGTGCTTGCATGAACAAAAAGCTGATTAATCCAAGATACTTTTATCTGATCATATACTTTGTTTACTAAGTAACACATTAGAGAGTTTGGGTGTTGATTTGAAGTTTTTTTTGTTCTTGTTATTTCAATTTTCACGAAACAAGTGCATTAGGAACAGTGAGACACAACCGTGGCTGGAACACTGGAACTGTCTTACTGTGGACTGGATTTATACCGTTGACTGTGGAATTCAAGGGAAACATCCTGTAGGTACATTCTACATTATGTGGGACAAGTCTAATAAATAATAAATGCAACCGAGTAAAAATGACTGTGAATGTCATTCCTGGGAAAAAGCACCAAGTGGTTTGAAAAGTTCTTATGATCCAAGGCCTCATGATCCACGATTTCAGACGTATCATTGGTGCTGAAAAAAAGATATAAGGTAAATGTACCAGTGGCTGACACTGTACCATTAGATGACACTTTCAATTTTACATGGATTTTTCAAGAAAATGCGGTTACAAATTGTATAATGCTAAACGTTATGTCAATTTTACATTTCCCGCCAAACGGTAGCCATTCAAACAATTGAGTTATTCTGCGTCGGTATTTGGTAATGCATGCGTGCGTCTACACGTGTTACATGTATCGTTATTTTTACTTCATCATTGTCTGTTTCCGTAAGCAGGTAAGCTCTCGAATTAGTTGTTATTTTATTTTGTATATCTTATTATTGGTGGCGATTGTTGTTTCTGTCAATATATTAGTTATATTATTGGTTTCCCAGCAAAAACTTGGGTCTTAATCCAAAAATCTTTTTTTTAAAGGGGGTGTCATCTTTAGGAACAAAATAAGGGCATGTTCCGTTTTACAACTCTTCGAACCGGTAACCGAAAAAGCGGTACCTTATGGTTACCGGTTATTTCGGACCGCTCTCGTCAATTTTCCGTCAATGTGAAGTTGTCAAACGTTGAAATTTGATTTTGAGATTTCCAGGCTTTTGTAAAGCAGGCAGAGCAAAAAATGGTGAAGGGTACACAGAAGAGAGGCTGTTTTGAAATCACATCACAAGCTTCCAGCTCTCTTACTACCTACTTTGCTACCTACCTACCTTTACGTTGCTCAAACCCTTATCATTTTGCGACATGGGGCTACATTGAAATTCAAGTCCAAGACATACCTGGCGTTCAAGATGGACATTCTTAACGAGGGCCTGGACCGAGCAAGCTTGTGAAGTGTGTCTGACTTTGGCTGCGGAATGCAGAACATGCTGCTGGGCCGCCAATATGTATAGGTAGCTGCCTCTTCTTCTGCAGGTACCCTCCTGTATGCCTGTACCTGGCTCCAAGGGCAAACCCATATCGCAGAAAATCATGAACGGACGTTATGGAGAAGATTTAAAAGTTATTTGTTGTCTTCTGGGATCGTTTCGTGATTCGCGTCATGACAAAACTCAAAACCAACTTTCAAAATTGGCAAGTAATGTCATCCGCCATGTTTTTAACCGGAGTAACCAAGCTCAAACGCCGGTCGCTTCGGTTCGCTCTGGTTAAAATAACCGTGGTCCGATTTACGAATAATACAAGTAATATTATCAATTCGGACCGGGTAACCGGAGTTTCGGTACGAATATTACTAAAACGGAACATGCCCTTAAATTGCTCCAATGAGTGACACGGGTGTCAGGTATTGGAACAGCGTCAAGCTTCAGTATTGTGTGCTCTTTCCAACGCATTGTGAAATGTAAATCTATCTTTATCGGTGAAATTCATTTTGAAGTTAAGGAACCTATAGATGACACGGGGTGTCATGCATAGGTACAAGACGGGTACACATGTACCTATTCATGACACCTGAATATGTTATTGAGTATAGACCAATTTTAACGAATAAAATATGTTTTTGGCGCAGATATGGCTTTAAAAAAAATTCTACAGTATTCGGAGGCTGCAATTCGGAGCTTTGGAATTTCTAATTATGAAATTGACCATAGGACTCCCGATAAAAGTGCCGAAGAAAACATTCAAGATAACCAAAATTTGAACGTTCCAAGTCCTTTCAAAAGAGCTCTTTTTTGGCCAGAAGAAAAAGCTATCAACGGCAACAATAAAAGAAAAAGAGAAAAGATACCAAGTGTCGTTACCAGTGAGTTGTGGCAAGAATACAGTAGAAAGAAAAAAAAAAAGCTTGAAAAAGAGAAACTCGGAAGGAAACGGAAGCTAGAAAGCAAGAAGGTAGAAAAAAGTAAGAATAAGCCCCCCAAGAAACGAGCATCAGTCATCATTGACACTTCATCGGAAGACAGCTCTTCAAGTTCGGAAGAAGAAGGACATGAACATAAGGGAGGAAGCAAACCAAAACCTAAGACTGGAGATCATGTGATTGTCTCGTATGATGGAAAATATTTTCCAGGCCAAATAATGTCGTCAGAAAATAATGAGTATTTTGTGAGTGCTATGTCTCCATGTGGTAAGATGGGATGGCGCTGGCCAGCTCTGAAAGATCAAATTTGGTACAGCGAAGAAGACGTCATAGAGATCACAGCACCACCCAAAGCCATAAACTCACGAGGAATTTTTCATGTTGAAGAAATAAGGAAGTACTCTGACTAGATTTTTCAAGTGTTACTGCCTAACTCGAATGTTGAGAAAGTATAGGTATCGATCCTGACTAGAATTGTTTTTTTTAAGTGTTACTTACTTGGAAGTTCTGTAAGAGATTTTTCACTTTGAAAATGTTTTTTAAAATAAAAATAAATGTTTTTCTTTTTATTGGCCTTTTTTCGCCATAGAAGTTTGCCCGTTCATTTATCAGGTTTATAAACTCAGAAAAGTGCAGATTTTGGACAACACAAAACCCAGACCTTATTTTCACCGAGAATCGATCCCGGAACTTCCGCGTCGCAAGCAGCCACTCGACCGCCTGCGCCACCGGGCCGTATTTTTTTGAGATCTGTAGTGCTTTTTAAAAATTTGGAGCTCTAATTCCGGCAACCCCAATTGATGGGCTGCATCGGGGAGTGGTCATGCACTGGCCGTGCCTAGATTTTTCACTTTGAAAATATGTTAGCTTGAACCTCAAGTGCAAATTAGAATTACTACTTACCCACAAATAGTTTTAGGTATTTAGAAACAACTATTTAACTGTTTGTCATCTATTGGAACAAAAATGTCACCTTTAGGTACATTCCAAATATACTGTGTCATGTATTGGGTCAATTACGCACTAACTAAAATTAATTATTTTATAAATTTGAAACAAAAATATTCTATTCCTCTTCATTTTATTCCCTCAACCTCTTGATATAGTATTTATAGATACAGCCACTTCATTTGAAAATTATTATTCATCAAATTTATAACGATCTAACGGCTTACATTTTCTTAAAGTGTCAGGCATTGGTACATTTACCTTAAAGATGACCCTACACCCGCCTCTAAATCAAGGACTCACTAAACGTCAAAAAGGAATGTTAAAAGCCGGAATTAACGTTTCAAATTTGAATATCTAGTAAACAGGTGTTATGTCTCTGGGTCGGAACAACGAGACAATCAGATTTTTTTTTATATTTTTTTATGACTCATGTTCAGTTCTGATTCCAAACTGATCTCGCCACTATATTGCTACAGATGTATCGGTTATTTTTTTGAAAAAGAAATATATTTTTTTGACTTGAATATATGACTTCAAACTTTTGTTTCTCACTGTTACTACCTCTTTTCTCTCGCGAGACTGAACTGTGGCCGACCGGCACGCCCTAAAGCAGCTGAACGTTGAACCTGAAATTCAGGTCTCCACTTTCCAACATCTCAAGCACCTCTTCTCTTCTCTCTTTATCACTTACTTTCATTATAAAGGTCCTATTCAGACCTGAAATTTCCCGAGACGTTTCGACGTTTGTGTTGTTTTCACCTGCCTGAGCAAGCGCCATCCACATGAGTATTTTCGCTTCTTTGCACGTATTTGCCCGCTTCCTTTTCCAGCGAGATTTCCAGCATCCATCCATCCTCCACTCCTCCACCTCCTCCTCGTGGTCCTCCTACCCTGCCAATTGTACCAGCCAGCCCTACCAGCCGCAGCCAACATAACATCAGAGGATCGAGGATCAGAGCCAAGCCAACAAACAACAGCCAGTCCCAGTCTGCTAATGACCGTGTCGCGTGTGGTGACTGCTGAGATGGTGGTAGTTTCCGATTTCCGTTTCCGTTAGTTCTGTTTGGGTTAACGTCTCCGTATAGTTGAATTTTTTTTCCGGTGGCTGAAAACAGAAACACGTGGACGAAACCCGGAATCCTAATCCTAGTATTACTAGTGCGCCAGTGAATAGTGAAACTTTCTTCGGCCTACGTAGCCGCAATAAAGAGCCGCCAAGAAGACGCCGGGCCGCAAGTAAGTTTTGCATTACTATAAACATCATACATACCTACAGTACCTACACCCACTTGTATTCACAGCATCCCCAATTTCACACTGAAACTGAGACTGAGGTCTGAGACCTACATCTCCTAAGACCTGCTGCCCCTTTGCTCCTTCGCGATAGGTGCCTACACGCTTAAACAAGCGAATAATTGAATTATCCCGGCTGATTATCCTCTTCCATGGAAATGTGCGGGCAATTCACTGTGAGAATAGGGGGAGAGTGGTCTCCGTGGTGTCCTATATACAGCATGCAGATGAGGGCCAAATTTATCACCTACTCGGCTATAAATTATTCGAAAACATGATTCTCTCCGCCAATTATTATTTAGGATTTAACTTTCATGCCCAATAAAAGATTTTGGACGTGCCCTTCTGTGAGGATTTAGTTCAGCGTTGGGTTATTAGCGGCAACATTGGGATTTATAGCTCTACTTCAAATTGAAAAATCCCTAGGAAATTTATGTATGTTAATTACTTATACCATTCTTATACTTATATCTACTAGCTCCAGCGCAGTTCAGGTACATATTCTGTTCCTATCTGTTACACTTAAATTCACCTTGCAGACTTGCAGAGGACAGCTCATTACGCAACTGAAAGTTCTTTAAAGTTTCATGCGCCTGACGAGGATTTTATTGTTTCTTTTACTAGGTAAGTAGGTAGGTACGCACGAAGCAAAGTTCAAACACAGGTGTTTCCACGAACTGGGAAGCTACAGGTGGTGGATGGTGGATGGTGGATGTAATGTAATGTTCATGTTAGAATTTTGAACTAGGTATGGAGCTCGCTTTGGAGGGCTTTATTTTAACTAGAGTAGGTAGGTTGGTAGGTATGGGTAGTCAAACGGTGTACTAGGGAAAAAATCGGAACATCTAATAAATATCCGGACAGGGGGTAGGAGGTTAAACTAACTCCGCCACATCTTTTTCATATTCCATACATTTTAATCGGAGCTCACGAGGGGCTCATCACTGCTGAAAATTTGTACAGAGGTGTTGCAGCAATATTCTAGCTATTGCACAGTACCACTGCAGCTTGTATTGCAGTGTATAGTAGTGCAGTGCGTACTGCAGAGTATTTCGGAAATATTGCAAAAGTATTGCAGGGATTTTGTACAGGTATTGCAGCCATAATGAAAAATTAAGTGCCTTACTCGAGAACTTACATAATTTTTTTTTAATTTGAAAATTAAAATAAAATAACAATTTCAACATAACTTGATTCAACATACGAAATTTCAACGAAAAACGATAATTTCATGCCGTCTAAGATAAGTGAAAAAACCATAAATAGGTACATTATTGATTATAACATATTTACAACGCCCTTGATTATTAGACCTACAAGGATAATATTCACTTATCTAACTCCCACTGTCAATGGCAATGGAATAAAATTGATGTAAACAACAAAATCTGACGACAGCTGTCACTTTCGACTTTTTTATGCAATAATCATCAAAATATCACTCGTCCTCGAGATTTTCCCAGATAATTTTGGCCACGCGTTTCCCTCGGGCTGATTGTCCCTAGATAAATGCCCCCCTCCTACGGAGTCGGGCATTTATCGTTGCAATCAGCACTTGCGATCGCCTGGCCAAAATTATCGTGAAAATCTAAGCACTTGTGATATTACTGTTGATTATTACACACAACGCCCTTGATTAATAGACCTACAAGGATAATATCCACTTATCTAAATCCCACTGTCAATAGCAACCAAATAAAATGGATGTAAACAACAAAATCTGACAGCTGTCTTTTCGGACTTCTTTTCTTGTAATAATCACCAAAATATCACTTGTGCTCGAGATTTTCCCAGATAATTTTGGCCAGGCGTTTCCCTCAGGCTGGTTGTCCGTAGATAAATGCCCTCCTCCTACGGAGTCGGGCATTTATCGCTACAACCAGCACTCGCGATGGCCTGTCCAAAATTATCGTGAAAATCTAAGCACTTGTGATATTACTGTTGATTATTAGTAATTTATTACATACAACGCTCTTGATTATTAGACCTACAAGAATAATATTCACTTATCTGAATCCCACTGTCAGTGGCAACGGAATAAAATTGATGTAAACAACAAAATCTGACAGCTGTCACTTCGGACTTCTTTTTTGTAATAATCACCAAAATATCACTCGTGCTCGAGATTTTCACAGATAATTTTGGCCACGCAATTTCCTCGGGCGGATTGTCCCCACGGAGTCGGGAATTTATCGCTACAACCAGCACTCGCGATCGCCTGGCCAAAATTATCGTGAAAATCTAGGCACTTGTGATATTACTGTTGATTATTTTTTATTCAAAATATAAACACTAACCCCCGGTTGCAAGAAGGTCAAATTTGCTCTGGAGTAAATTAGCTTCGGTAAAAACGCCACCTGGTATAGAGCTCGGTACTTGATAGTGCAGGAATTTTTTGAGAGAAACACATACTGGGACGTCTAGTAGCCTGGGTAGGCACCAGTAGATACCTGCAATATACCGACATCAATGACATGAAATTTGACAAGTAGGAAAAATGTCAAAGGGGGTTTGCTTTTGTGTCCCCTAATTGATCTTGTGGTTAGCGTTATTGAGCAGGCTACTAGTATGTATTTCGATCTAGTTCGAGATCTAGTTCCAGAGGTGAGGGGCTAGAAGACAGCAATGCATTGCATTGCAGTTGCGGTGGAAAAATTGCGACTGGTGACTGTTACATCACACCTTCCGCAGGCAGATGCAAGCATGGTATGCTGCTTTGCCAGTAGCTCTCGCCCCTGCCATTCCTGCCATTTAGTGCCTGCTGATTGATCTCCCAATCCCTAATGGGTCACAAAGCGAACCTAAACCTAGATCTTGACAGTGGGGACACAACAAACGTTTGCGTCTCGTCTCAACTACAAAGGTAGCGAACTGTAGAATATAGAATGCGGATCTCCAGGTGAGGTCCAAGCAGAAAATCTCTAGAAATTTAGAAATAGGTGATTGACGACGCGACCAGCTCAAGGTGACCTTTTCTGGCGTGCCAACAGTTGGTGTGTGCGGAGGACTCGGTCTGCCCAGAGGTGACAGTCGCTGTTGCTGTTCCTTGGGTGAAAGCTAGGGATGATGCAAAGAAACGTCTGCGACGACGCTGGTCATCGATGTAGGGCCCAATATAGAGCCTGCGGGGTCCCAAAGGTTCACAGGAACAAAAAATTTGCGGCAGTGGATTGACATGACAAGACAGCGACAAGTGACAGTTTTGACGTGTCTTAAACTGACGTGACAGCCGACGTTGCCTGACCATGACGGCAACTTGAACCTCTTGAAACATTTGATTTCCTAAATCTTTCTACACGAATGGGCCATTTTCCCCAATAATGTAAATGGCCTATTCAAGTCGTGAACAGAGACGTATCTAGATTGACGACCCTGCCTAAAATGCACATCCAATACCACAGGATACCATCAAAAATCCATATGGATTTCTCATGGTTTCACATGGTATCCTGTGGAGCTTGATGGTTCTTTTTCACATTGTGATATTTATGGAAATCAGCATCTCATTTCCAAGTTTCTGTTGTGGTTTGACATAGAAAATACCATTTTTGGAAACTTTCACGTGAACCATCTAGAAATCCTATGGAAATAACCACAGAATACCATTTTTCGGGATTCTCGTCTGGATTTATGGATGTATCCACAAGAAAACCGTATGAATCTGAATCTCCCGCTTTTAGTGGCGCTATTGCTAGACGGACGCGGTGGTATTAACTTTTCGGGGCTGTCAATTTGTATCGAGTGTTTGTGTTTTTATTGATCATCATTATTGAAATAATTATTGATCACATATTATGTACTGTGTTTACCTGTTGCTGCTCTTAAGGCTAAAGGAGACGATAAAATAATGTGTTTCTGAGACGCGAGATGGCGCGGAAACTAATAACACTCTCAAAATTAACTCAATGAACCGATTTTGAAAATTCAAACGTTATTATATCTATACCTTTACAAGTTCAAATTGGGACGAAACACATTCAAATTGGGAATAAACACGTTCAAATTGGCACTAGAAAGTTTTGCAACGATTAAACACGTTCAAATTGGAAATAATCAATTTCAAATTGAGATTAGACACTTTCAAATTAGAAATAATCAATTTCAAATTGGGAATCAATATTGTGGAATCATTTAAACACATTCAAATTGAGATCAAACAAAATCAGGTTGAGAATAATCACTTTCAAAATGAGAATAATCAATTTCAAATTAAGAATAAATCCAGTTTATCAGGACAAACAATAATTCAACAAAAAAGTTCTTTGTACCCTTGTCCTCTTGGTACATTTGTGTTCTTCGTACCCTTTTTAGAACGCCCTTCTTTGTCTTTGTGATATAAATAAATTGGAGTTTGTTCCATCCATGTATATAATTGGGATGTTATCGCCTTGATAGTTCAAAAGCTGCTGAACATATTCGCGTCTTTTTATCTTGTTTTCTTCGCTGTTAGTTCTCTCCGGTTCTCGTCGAATATCTTTTAAAGTGAACATGAGGCCATCTGAATGTTTTCTCAAACATTCGGTCGAGACCACCAAATGCTGGTCTTCTTCAAATTTTCTTTTTAATTCTTCCAAGGTGAGTCTCTCGGATTGTCTTCAATATACCGAGTCATTAAAGCGTGGTGCTCTTCGCCGATCTTAGTTCTTCGTTTTCCTCCACGTTGCAGTTGAATAGCGTCTTGAGTTTTCACTCATCGGTATGCCGTACTTTTTGTCACCCCCAGTGTATTGGCCAGTCCCCTCCAATCCCTATTATCGTTGAAGATGACACAAATTTGCTTCTTAATGTTGTCGGCTTCGGCTTTCTTCATATAAGGCATCGCACAGGTTTATCGCAAGGAGTGAGTTGTTGATTGTCGTTTTTTTTCTGACAACAATATTGAAAAATTATGGAGTTAGCCTACTCTACAAGAATGCCCACCTATTTTCCCAATTTGAAGCTGTTTATTCTCAACTTGAAATTGATTATGCCCAATTTGAATGCGTTTAAGCGCTGCAAAACTTTTTAGTTCCAATTTGAATATGTTAGTTGCCAATTTGAAAGTGATTATTCTCAATTTGAAATTGATTGTTCCCAATTGGACTGTGTTTAATCATTGTAGCATTTTTTAGTGCCAATTTGAATGTGTTTATTCTTAATTTGATAGTGATTCGTCTCAATTTGAAGTTGTAAAGGTATAGAATATATAACTATTTGATGCTGTAGTCAAAAATTTCAATTTTTGTATTTTTTGGAAAAATTTTTTTGATTTTCTCAAATTTTTAAAATTTTTTCTCTAAATCTAAGGTAGTCATTTTATTTTCTGATGAATATTGTATAATAACCTTTTTTCAAAATTCAAATATCATAAATAGTATCGACCGAAATCAATTTTGAATATTTCCTGTAATTCACCTGCAAGCTGTTCCCGTCCTGTATCATCATACAATATTGTTATAGTCCGCGAGAAATAAGAGCTCTGTCGTAATTGCAGAAATAATGCCTGGACTGTATATCTCCTGTAGAAAATCCCAACAGTGTATCAAGCAACTGGGCGATACCTAATCGGTTACTTTTTTAATTTTAATTATTAATAGCTTCGTCACTCGATATAATTGGAATGTACTCCAGAAATAAATAAGTAAGATGAGTGAGAAACTACTATAAAGAAGAAAGATGTACAGTAGGAGGCTTTATTTTGTTTTCTGTTTTATGCACAAAATGTTTATAAGGAGAGATGGAAAACGCTATCCGTCAAGTTGGCCTGTGAATCAAACAATAACAGTTACAGAGATGTATACTCAAATGTTATAGGAAACTGCAGCTCACAAAATGACTAAAACTAGTTTTTGTTGAAATCAAATTCTTCAAACATTCGAAAATTAAAAAAAAAAGTTCACCCATATACCAACGGTGCACCCTGGTGCAAGTACAAGCATCTTATCTCAGCAGTCTGTCGCCCATTGGGAGCAGCCAATTTCAATCTTTGATTCTAATGAAACTTTAGAACAGGCATTGAACCCAGTAACTGGAAGCTATGGGAAGATACAGGTGGTCGATCCTAGCGTGATTATCTCATAGCGGCCTTACCTTCAAGATGAAAAAAAAGATGAAATAGTGCTATTCTGTGAAAAATAACATTCCATAAACGATCTGTTATGTAAAAATTCGTGTCGGCAGTTGGCTGCTGCCTGTGTAATAACAACGTAACAGAGCCTTTATGGAACGTAATTTTTTAGAGAATCGCACCATAAGAAAAAAGTTGTATGGTTTGATTAGAACTGAACTCAACGGAATAAAGTTGAATTATGAGGCCTGTTTGTGGACCCGACCCATGGATATCTTGCGGAATCGCCAGACGGGGCTTCTCCCTCATCAGAATGGTACTATCATCAAGGTGAAATGTTCTAAGTCGGCAAAAAAAAAGACCATACAGGAAGCCATACAGACCAATCAACGATTTAGTTTGGAGAGAAATTCTCAGCCTAAACGGACACATAATCATTATTTTCAAGTACAAGGACATATTGGATTGACAAAATAAAAACAAAATTGACTGACTTATCAAAATTTTACTGTCTTAGATCATCGGTTTGCGGGCTTGTATAGAAGCATGCCCATTCGAGAAAGTTAAAATGCCATGATTTTTTTCCATCAACGGTTCTTAGGTTCTGGCCACTTTTCGACACTCAAACGCGTATCGTACTACGATACGTAATACGAATTTTATACGAAACAAGTGCATTTTAATGGAACGATTTCAACAAAAATCAAATAAGCTGAGGTCATTCACGAAGATAACCACACAGACAGCCAGGCACACAAACAAACAGACACAGGACTCAAACGGACGGACAGACAGACAAACAGACTTCAGACGGAGTAGGACTAGTAGCAGTAGTTCTTTGCGGTTTTGTTATCTACTTCCAGTGTACATAGTTTTGAATACATCATTATACACATTTGTGCAGCCCATTGTTTTGCAATTACAATATGATTTTACAATGTTTGTCCCTTTATAATCAGATATGACTGATATGAGTATCTTGGAGTATCAGTAGATTGTAGATCTAGATATGGTGTAATCACGTGAGAAAAATAATAAACTTGAAAAAAAATTACAATTTCAAAAATCGTAGCAACGAAATGTTTCGGCGTACTACCACTATGTCACAAATCTTTACTACCGCTATTTACATCGCCTATTTCTCAGAAAACATCAGAACACCATGTGTGCAGAAAGTGATCACTACCTATATCATGAATGACTCATCGCGGAGAACAGCTGCAGCAGGCGGCAAATAACAAAGAGAGATTTTCAAAATGTGTTTCGGAGGGCACCATTTGTGTTACAGAAATTCTAAAAACAGATTATTGTTCGATATTTTCAATACTTTGAAATAACTACCTGCGATTTTTTAAAAAATCAAAATTATTTTGTAAAATTGAAAAAAAAAAACAATTTTTTTTTTAATTTTTGGTTCTATGTCAACGGCAAGAATGATAGACAGCCTGTTCCTCCTAATATGTTCTTTGAGGAGAAGCTTCTTGCTGACCCTCAGATTGTAGTTGACAAGTTTGCTGAGCACTTTTCTCCTTCTTTCTCATCTCACTCTCGGGTTTCAGGGAATGGCGCTCATGATGCCGGTTCTGACGCTGTTCCCCTTGGTAACATACTTGTATCTGACGATGATATCGAAAAGGCTATCGAAAAGCTTGAGCCTAACATGACTGCGGGTCCCGATTCGATTCTTGCGTTTTCATCAGGGATTGCGCTTCATCGTTGACAAAACCGTTAAAACCTTCCTTTGTAATGCAATTTTTGTATTTTTTATTTCCTCTGACCACTGGAAGTTGGCTAGAGTTTGCCCTGTCTATAAAAACTGGGACAGGACGGGTATCAAGAATTATCGTCCCATAGCAATAATTATTTGTGATTTTAGCAAAGTTTTTGACCAAGTCTCTCACAGTGCTATACAGGCTGTTTCGTGATTTATGTGACAAACTTAAACAGTGGCTAAAGGACTCCAAAATGAGTAAAGACCAACAGGAAAAAAAAATGACCATTGGTTAAGAAGATACAGGGTGTTTTGTACTTTTAGTCACAATTTTCAAAGTGCAATATTTCTGCAACAGTTTTGTATAATCGATTGAGATTTTCATGTTTTTTTTTTATCTTACTGATACTTGAGATTTCCGGTAAAAAAAGTTGGAAATCAGCTTATGCACTGGCCGAGGCACTGGAACTGGAGGTAAAACTTTTATCGGACATAAAAATTGAAAGAGTTTGATTAGTCGGGACGCTATTGCTTTTTTTTGTGATTAGCATTGCTACTCCGGTAGATATACTGATGGAACCCTTTTGAGTTGATGAAAGAAAGTAGTTACGGCCGCAACCCTGGCCGACGCCGAATACAGGGTGTTACTTTTTTTTTCTTGAAAATTCGTATCTAATGAACTAAAATATTTAGTTGAAGCTATGAAAATTAGTACAAATATGCTAGATTCAATCCTTAATAGGGTGCCGTAAACTATTGTGGGATATCTCTAAAACTTTTCGGAATATCTTGAAAGTAAAAACCTGAATATTCTGAAAATTGTACTTGATGGATAGCTGTCTCAATAATTCACTGAGTTTCCGAGATATTATGGTGCAACTTGGTACACGTACGACTCATAATGTAAGAAAGGAAATTCAATCAGTAGAAAGTGTGCACTTTCGCTGTTTTCAAGAAAAAAAGACTGCCAACTTTATATTCCATCATGATCGTCATTCTGGATTCCTTAAATATCCATGATTTTCCGAGATAACGTGGCGCAACTTGGTGTGTATTCAAAAAGTTTTGGAGCAAAACTAGAACTATCAGCGGCCATCAGCCGTAACCTACCAGCGCTCTAGCTTGTCACTTAATTTTTGCTCCAATAAGTCATTCTACTGAAAATAAAATGTGAACGGAATATACCGATTTCTAAAACACTTTCTGGTTGTTGACTGAGTCATGTCATAACTAGACATAACTGGGAAATTGGAAGCATTTATCATGAGTATGTTTTCACCTTCTGCATTTTAGCATTCTCTTGATCACGATCTCTTGATGGATAGTTCATAGTCTTGAGAACCGAACTAGGCAGAATCTTGTCTAAATAATGGTTGTATTTGGTTCTCCACTTGCATTATTGCACAAAATTGGTGTGCCTAACCAAAGTGCAAGAAAGTGCAATTGTTGCAGGTACTTGGTAGTCAGATAACAGATATTAATATACCAGGTGGTTTTATGGAACGCTCTTTTTAAATCCGCTATTACCTATGAAGTTAACGAGAGCATCAGAGCGAGATTCACAACAATGTAATGATCCCCGAAGATAATACCAACATTACTGCGGTGTTCCGGAATAATTAGGCTTGCCAAAGTTACACCAAACTCATCTGTACCGAACTAGGTTCTAACGGCACGAAGCGATTCTACTGGGTAGGTGGGTATAGGTATTTCACCGTTTAAATATTAATTATGCGTTGTAGAAAGTTGATGATGCCGAAGCCGAAGTTCACTCGGTGTTTATATACCTACCCTACTCCCAGTGATTTTCGAGGGAAGTTTATCTATCGGTAGGTAAGTTACCCATGTGCTAGAGGTGTCTACCTACCGACATGGCAAATGGGTCATGAATTATTATTGTTTTCTCAAGATATTCCCGGGATGGCTGAGGGCAAACTTGAGGCGTTTGTTGATTTTTCGGTGTTCGTGTCTTGGCGAAACTAGACGTTCCATCATTATTCATCGAGATAAGCTGTCAACGTGATTGCCTAGTTGAGCAGACGAAGACAAATCTGGTTGATGGCACTAAGGGTGGAGGGGGATTCGATTAATTGTTATTTGGACTTTGGATTATGGCGTTTAAACATAACGTGACTGAAATTGGACCCAGGATAACGCAAAGGACGTGTTCATTAACATTTCAGCCCCCCAGGCGGGGGTTGGAATTACGCTCATTATGTTAAGGTAGGTATTTACATACATAATAATTATGATGTTATGGACTGACGGATGATCACTTCTCAATATAAACAAAACAAAATTTCCGCAGATAGATACTTTGCAATAGGTTACTTCGTTTGGGCAGGTGCGCATGCTTGAAGGCTCCAAATTTTGAAAACTTTCGTACACCTGTCAGTTGAATGGCAACGCTGCATGCTCTGTCTAGCCGCCTGATCAACTACTGGTTCCTGGCTGTCTCTGTTACACACACCGTAAATGCATCTCTTCGTAGTTTTTTTGAGTTGAGCCTCCTTCTCAGTACAGCCATTTTCAACAAGTTGTGTTCTTTCGTCAAAACATGAGAAAATTAAATGAGCCGGTGAAAGCCAGCATGGTGTAAGTCATAAAACATCATTTTGAGATATAGCCCTGCGAAGTTAGAAGATCCCATTTGAATGTACAGCGAGGCAGAGAAGCGGAGGCGTGTAATTTTTTTGCAAAAAGTGCTGCGTTTTTTATTTTTAGCCTCAAAAGTAGAGAAAAGGAGCCTCATGAAAAGGAGATTCTGAATATGTCAAAAATCGAAAAACTCAAAATTGTGACTTGAACCACTGTAGTTTTCATGGGCTCAAATGTTGGTCAGGTGGAAACGAGAAGTGAGATCATAATTGTCACAAGTGACAGTTGACGCCGATGCCATGTTGTTTTGAGCGCTGTTGCCATTTCCGTTGTTCCTGAACTTCCACAAATGATCATTGAACTTGAATTCAATGAATTATTTCTTTTGAATATAGAAAATTGTATCTAACATTCAACCAAATTATTTGTGGAATTTTAGATCCTCTGCAATATTTTTTAGTGTTAATTTTCAATATCGGTGTAGGTACGAAACTATGAAATTCGCGCCACACATGCGCACTCAAAAAAACCGAAACGAAGGGACCTATAATAATTATTGCTAATGATCATAATAAGGAAACGTTTGATTTGTTCTAGAAGACACTCGCGTCTCGCGTCTGCTAATATGGAAAACAAAGCCATGTGATGGTTATCGTGGAACCGTGGCCTCACTAGTACCACGTGCTACCGATTGTTGATGAATATCTGTAGTTGCATCACTTCTGTAATGTCGTTTGGCTTTTTTGAATCGCGCTTTTCATTGTGAACTTCGGCATAGACACTGCAAGCTCTATTGCAATCGCACAAAACATTCATGAATGCTCGTATAAACCTGTCAGTTACAGTCGTTTTTATATTGGACACACACACTATTCTACACTTACGCAAGCACACAAAAAAAAGAAGAAAAATATCTCTGTTGTATTGGTCAATAACATAATGGACACGAGTAGATACCTACCTTGTTCCGAGTTTTATAAAAAGTAGCTCATTTTTGAAAAAGTTCGATATGGGGGGACAATAATATGGCGGTGAATCGTGAAACTGGCTTTCAAATCACAAATGGGCCTAAACGGTGTATTTTTTCCTTGGCAGAACGAGTGTCAGAATGTTCCATGAGAATAAAAATTGACGTGTTCTTTGTTTTTGTGAAATTTGAAAATTTCAGGAAAAAAAAGTAAACTTTGAGAATTTCATTCCCGTTTTCAAACGTAATATATGCGCCGTATGTGACGTCATCGTGGCCCATCCAATCATTTAGATCAGAAGGTGTGGCAATAACTGCGTTTAGAGCGCAGAAATTAACACTGGCGTAGAGACTTTTTGCAATTGGAAAATTCAAAAGCCCAAAGATCAAAATGAGTTGAATGGTTGGACAAATAGTTGTGGATGTAACAAAACAATGAACTTCAGTTCAAATGAACTCATTCATGGCAGCCGTTGATTCCTTACTGTACTACATTGGCATGATAGTATGCTAGTACGCTACTGATCCAACCCGCTCGTGCTCGTTTCATGCGTGGTAACTGCAAACTGGCCGAACTGTCACAATCCCACTCTAACCACCCGGTTGACGCGCCGCGAACTTGTGTTATTGGTCGGGTAATGGTGACGTCACAAATGCCGCTCGCTCTTGGCGTTTAAAGTTGCCGGCTGATTTTAGCACTTTTCATTTTTTTTTTACAAATGTTGTAGAGCAAAACAAAAGAATATATTTAGACGAATATTCATTGTTTGGCTTGTGTAATCAAACGACATAATAAAATAGCAAATTTGAAGTACGCTGTACATGCACAGGCCCATTGTTATAACCACGAGACAAACGTGTGTTTTCAGGTTCGTCAGTTTGGCTCAATAGGCTACTTCGTTTGGGCAGGTGCACATGTGTGAAAGCGCCAGATTTTGAAAACTTTCGTACACCTGTCAGTGTGAATATGGAAACTTGGCAACGCTGCATGCTCTGTCCAACCGCCTGACCAACTACTGGTTCCTGGCGTCACTTTTACACACACCGTAAATGCATCTCTTCGTAGCTTCTTTGAACTTTCTTCTCGGTACAGCCATTTTCAACAAGTTGTGTTCTTTCGTCAAAGCATGATGAGCAAATGAAATGTAGGTCAGGTAGAGACGAGAAGTGTCATCATAATTGTCACAAGTGACAGTTGGCGCCGATGTCCTGTTGTTTTGAGCGTTGTTGCCATCTCCGTTGTTCCTGAACTTCCACAAAAAATGATCATTGAACTTAATTTCAATGAAACATTTCCTTTGATGTTTCTAACATTCAACCAAATTATTTGTGGAATTTTAGGTGCACTACAATATTTTTTAGTGTTATTTTTCAATATCGGTGTACGAAACTATGAAATTCGTGCCACACATGCGCACTCAGAAAAAAACCGAAACGAAGGGACCTATTACGAAAAGGTTCAATATGACCGGGCCAAGATGGCGGTAAATCCTGAAACCTTCATTGCAATCATAAATGATTGTCAAGACAAAAGCATGCTGCAACTTTAATCAAAATCAATGATCAATATGGCTATGGCTAGTTAACGGCCAATCCTGAATCAAACCTCAAAATCATAAATTATTATTATACAGGGTGTTGTTTTCAGTAATGTCACGATTTGAATGGCTTCTAGCAGGTGAAGTGACCAACTTATCAACAGGGGCATGGCAGCATCTTGTAACTTAAAGTTTCAAGTTTTGTTCGACACCTCAACCACAGTTGTCAGCCATCAACTTTGTCTGCACGGTGCGACAGAACAAAAAGTTGTGCTTGGCCATAGAAGAAAACAGTATCATAACTCGGTTTGTTTTTTCTTTGTAGGCATTCTCAAAGACCAGGTATTCACAGACATGATCAGGGACATTCGTTATATTGAGAAGAGAATGAAAAATGTCTGCACTGAAGTTACGTCTCGATATTCTGTGACATCCGCCGAGCACTGCATTTCTGTTTAAAGCCTTTTTTGGAAAATGACGGCCATCGCGCATCGCCCTGAAGTTACACAAAGACCACTTCCACCGTATCAAAATCCAAATTAAAGGTTTCAATTTGCTACAAGTTTCAAGTATATTGATTCAGAAATGGAGGAGAATTTTGAATTTCAAAATAAAAAAACAAAAATTTGCAACTTTCAGGCTCTTTGCACCGTGTACACGAAGTTGATGACTGTCAACCATAGTTGTGGTGTCAAACAAAACTTGGAACTGTAAACTATAAGATGCTGCCATGCCTTTGTCAAAAAGTCACATTACTAAAAAAAATACCCTGTATAAGACACAACTATTCTGCAAAATGCATCAAAATGGGACAGCTATGACAAAATTCAATGCGGCGAACATTTTGATTCATATTTTAATGGCGTTGCACTGACTTAGATACTTGGTAGTTGTAACTGAAAACAAGATGGCGGCGAATCGTAGAAGCCACTTCGATTCAAAATACTGGATAATTATGTAATATGTGAATTTGTGTGCTCCAAGTTAACAATCGATTTACCTTCGAAAAAGTTCAATAAGACGTCCCAAGATGGTGGCGAATCGTGAAGCCAGCCCTGAATCATTTTTTCAGGATAATTGACAAAGTTCAATATGGCGGACGTTCAAAAAGTCCAAAGGTTCTACGAATCTTAGTTCAGGAGATTCGTGAGTTACATAAATGACATAGAGGTTTTGCAGTTCCTAGCATCCATGTATCACGCTTAATAACATGTCAAATCAAAATTAGTGCAACAATTCTCAAGAAATTGTCTAAACGGAGAATCGTCGAACCTTTTGGGCTTTTTGAACGTCCGCCGTCTTGACCTGCCACATTGAACTTTGTACAAATGGTAAGAAAAGTATGTTAGATTCGACTAAAATCTGAGGCCGTCAAGAGTGGGGAACGCTACCGCCGAGGGCGATTCCTCCCTAGCAGTGGTGGCTCGACAAAAGAAAGAGCGAGGTGCTGCCTTGACGCTATTCGGAATATTGTTGAATAAACCAGTTATTATCACCCAATTTACCAACCCATCAAATTAATCTAACAAGTATATCACTTTTCACGTTATGTACGAGTGTATCTAATGAAACGATTACGGAAAATTTGCTTTGTCTGAAGTTATTCTTCCGTAGCACCGATGTTTTTTCATGAAAATAACGAGCAGCCAGGAGAAAGGAATAATTATAACGTTGCCCATTGTGATAACATGTTGTACTTGTACGTATTTTCTCTCGTATTTACCCAAAAAAATACATTCAAGCGGGTTGAAAGCCTGGGTTTCTTCCGCAAAGGTGAAAACAAATGAGTTTTAATTTCACGGGAGCAAGCATCATACCCTTTACACGCGGGACAATTTTCTGCTTATTATGCCTGCACCTTGGAATAACATAAAGTTTGATTGGAGAGGGCTATACCAGAACGCTTGGGTATACATTTAGGATATAGCTTGCGGGAAAGAGCAGCATGAAAATTTCACAACTTCCCTCCCGAGTTTTCTCTCTGACCTGATAATTGCCACCAACATCACACCGACGAAACTTCGTTCCGGAAAGTATGTGAATGGATTAAAGTAAGTAACTCGATTGGAAACCTCCTCGTTGAACAGAAGCTCTTATCCCTAATACCTACCTGAGCTGATACGATAAGCTAGAGAAGAAGTCGTATTTTATCACGTCTTAATACGGCGGATATTTATTTGAACGTTTTATTTATTGAAATAAGCTACAAGCAGGCAGATGGATATATTATGTACAGTGGAGATATTTCAGGAGATGGTATAGCATCGAAAAAAAGTACTTTAAAAAAAAACGAAATGAATAATGGAAAATTCAAATTTTATGAATTAAAAAAAAAATCATTGACGTAGTTGACAGGAAGTGAAAAAAAAAGCCACTCAATATCTATTCCACTGTATAAATGTGACCAAAGTCGATATGACCAGTTTGTACTTACTACTTACTATGATCAACTTACTATTTGTGCCAAAATCCAGTAATTCAGTTTTAGTCCGGTGGTTAAGCATCCTAACTATGCATTTTGAGCTTAAGCAATGCGCTTTTGGGGTTTGATTGGGGGTCCCTCAACCTTAATTTCAAGAGTTGGAGACATCGGTGCACTCGATGCGGAGGGGGTCTGGGGGGCCCTTGAAAGTTGAAGGTGTGGGGCTTCCCACCAAATCACCATACCACCACGTAATTTCTACTTGGATGTCATCAAACGACTCTAACCTACACATTGACAACATTTGTTACCATGTCCCAACAGTTCTTCACCCTGAAAAAAATTAGTTCTTATGACAGATCGGAAAAAACAGTTTTTTTCAATTTTTCATCCCCACAACGAATAAACTGCCAGGTGTGGTGTCATTTTGGAGTAAACGGCATCCTCTGATTTCACTCACCGAGTCAAAATGTTTGTGAGACCACCGTGCAAAGAATGACACGCCAAGAAGTGAGCATTTTTGAGCACCTTATTTAACAGTAGTTTCTTGGCTGATACCAATCGATATGATTGATAATTTTGTCATGGATCAATAAATTGAACTCTTTTGTAACGGTAATGCATGTGAATGAAACTCGACACGAGCGTGGAGGCTTGGAAAAAAATTATTTTCTCCAGCGGTCGAATTTATTTCACGCCTACTGAGCGTTAGTTTGTTGGGCTCAGGCAGGCAGCGTTTGGATAGCTTTGGAAGCAAAATTTCCATATCTTTCTGAAAAGTTGAGCAGTTTAATTCTGGAAATCGATTTATGAATCATCAATGATTGTTTTGCCGGTCAGTACCCACATGGTGGTTAACTGCAGAGGTGATGGCTAACGGCGGAGGAAATTCAACGTCCAAGATCTTATTTTCTGCCACTATGACAGTCATTTTCACGGTTGTTTTTATTAAATTATTTCTTCTCCAAACATAAGAAAACTTACACGTACAAAATGATAACAACCTTGAAGGTTGGTAGAGGAAAATAGAAAATAACACTTTAAAAGTTGAATGCCCTCCGTCGTCAGCCATGATCCCTGCAGTGAATCCCCATGGGGGTACCTAGTGACTGTCAAAATAATCTTTGATGATTCTCAAATCAGTTTCCAGAATAATGCTACTCAGCTGCATAGACAGATATGGAAATTTTGTCTCCGAACCTATTCAAACGCTGCCTGCCTGAGTCCAACAAACTAACGCTCAGTAGGCGTGAAATAAATTCGACCGCTGGAGAAAAAAAAATTTCCCAGGCCTCCACGCTCGTGTCGAGTTTCATTCACATGTATTACCGTTACAAAAGAGTTCAAGTTATTCATCCATGTCAAAATTATCAATCATATCGATTGGTATCAGTCAAGAAACTACTGTTAAATGAGGTGCTCAAAAATGCTCACTTCTTGGCGTGCCATTCTTTGCACGGTGGTCTCACAAACATTTTGACTCGGTGAATGAAACCAGAGGATGCCGTTTATTCTGAAATGACACCAAACTTGGCAGTTTATTCGTTGTGGGGATGAAGAATTGAGAAAAACAGTTTTTTCCGATCTGTCATAAGAATTAATTTTTTTCAGTGTGAAGAACTGTTGGGACATGGTAACAAATGTTGTCAATGTGTAAGTTAAAGTCGTTTAATGACATCCAAGTAGGAATTTCGTGGTGGTATAGTGATTTGGTGGGAAGCCCCGCACCTTCAACTTTCAAGGGCCCCCCAGACCCCCTCCGCATCGAGTGCACCGATGTCTCCAACTCTTGAAATTAAGGTATGGGGATCCCCAATCGAACCCCAAAAGCGCATTGCTTAAGCTCAAAATGCATAGTTCGAGCTTTTTTTGGCGCTTAACCACCGGACTATTTGGAGTTGATAACAAAAACTTTTTTTTTCCAAAACTCAACTTTGAAAGCCTCTAGCTCCGTTTAATGCGTTACGATAAAATGTTTTTCGAGAAAGTTCATTTACTTTTTGATTGTCTACCATCTGCTAAAATGTTGGCAAAAAATGTAACACTCTGATGCCTAAATCTGATAAAAAATATTTTTTTTCTAAAAACTTGAAGGAGACATTTCGGAATTGTTCAAGCAAGTGGGTACCTATATTTTACTGTTTACTATTCAAAAACTGACAGTTTTGTTTTTAAAAGTAGTGTTTCCAAACGCTTGGTTGCGGTACTGTAAGTTGAAAATTCCAGTTCTCGGAAACCGAGTGGCTTCAGGTTTTCTTCAGTCTCATGGAGAAACCAGTTGCAATGTCGATTGCATTGCTGTAGAGCTTCCAAATCATCTCGAAAAAGAAACTCTTCAAGACTATGGATGCAAATAAGGAAGCCTTCACAATGGCTTACCTTCCCAAAGCTTGCATGAAGAGTTTGCATCAGAGGAGTACAATACAACTTTCAATAATTCTTCGTCTAGTTAACAAGATAAGGTATTTTTCTGGTCACCGATTTAGTATTGAGACTGGACCATGGACTAATGGGATTAGGGATGGCAACGATATATCGATATATAAGAAATATCGATATATTCTTTGCAATATATCGATATATTTATATCGTTTTTTCGTTCCAATATATTGATACAAATATCGATATATTTCTGGATATATCGGAAACTGTCCGACTCGACTTTGTCACGCTTGTCGTACGTAAATTATTGAATATTCGAGGCTGAGCTGTGACTACGCTTCTACGCTTCGCAGTACTTGGCAAATTTTGCAGATGGCACTGATGCGGTGACCAAGTCTGGAAGTCTTGAACCCTTCGGAATTTTATAACGATTTAAATTTAGTTTGTTATTAGATAATTATAGAAAAGCGAGCTTTTTCCTGTCTGTTTCATACTATTTTTTTTTTATATTCAATCCTTCCTGAAAACTATCCACATCGTGATTCGTGAGCTACAGCTGCACCATCTATCGAACGTAACTTATACTCGGTGATTTCTCGGTTCTTATTGGAATCACCGAATTTTAAAACAGTTTTCATATTTAATGACAACATGCAGTGGCGTATCTAGGGTAAATTGCGCCTAGGGCAAAGCATGAAAATTGCGCCCCTAAATTAGAAACCCTGGGAAATGCGCCTCAGGCAGTTTTTCAGAATTCAGGTGGGCCAACGACAAGTAGGGCCCCCACGTGTGATCCGTTTCCATGCAAAGTTGCTAGACAACCAGGGCTGTCACTAGGCTATCACCTAGGCAACATCACCTGATCCCTGTTCCCATTTCTGTTCCCTGTTCCCTGGTTCGGAAAATAGGGTCCCTGTTATAGGTTATACCTAGATCAGATGAAAAAGTCGAAAGTTGATCGTCTGTTTGAATGTATTGGTTTTGGTTTTCCCTCTTTCTCTGTTCCCATTTCGCTTGTAAATTATTGCTCACACGAATTGCGCCCAATAGTTCAAATATCTACATTATCCAGGGTGTCTCAAAACTCGCGCTCCAGAGAACACTGACATGGTGCCGACGACAATAGGTTCCCAGGAAACGGAAGGAAAAAAATGTATTGCTGCTTGCATAAAGGAGTCATGAGTTTTTTGAATCCACCAATCCCGGAGGGTCAATTCGAGGTAAATTTGCAAAATTTAACCCAGTTGCTCAGTTTTGGAAGTAATACCAACTGCCTGTCATTTTGCAATAAATGTTTGGCTCACTGTAACTGTGACACTGCCAGATTTAGATACTTGAACCTAGCAACTTGAAATTGGGGTAACATACCTCAAATGTACAGGTCTGTGATTGGTTAAGTTAACTTTGTCTTTTCTCGAATACCATTTGAGGTAGATTTTTTTTCCTCGGTATTACACATCTGACTCTGACTGCTATCTAGTTTTGCTTCATTTTCTCTGGGGCGTAAGTTTTGAGACATCCTGTATATATAATTATATGAAGTTCAAAGAACTTGGTCTTTGATTCGTTTTTCCAATTTTTTCACATTTCTATCTTTTCCTCTCATTTGCGCCCTGAGGATTAAAGTGCGCCCATGGCACGTGCCCCACTTGCCCCCCCGTAGATACGCCTCTGACAACATGGTAGCAGAAGAGTTTCGAAATGGATGTGAAAAATGGCATTACCCTGTAGTTTCTAAATTTGAAAATAGCTGGTATGATTAACCAGGCGGTACGATATACTCTACTTTACGTTTAATACGTTTTATCGTTCAGTTCAACATTTATATTGAAAATTTGCAAAATATATCGATATATGGAAATATCGATATATTTCTTGCAATATATCGAATGTATCGATATATAGCTTGCGATATATCAAATGACCGATATATCGATATATTTCAACTTTTTGCCATCCCTAAATGGGATGCAATCTCGCAAACGCATTCAAGAGGGCGCGACATATAGGCTGGGGACCAACTGTCAACGTCAAGCTTGCAGTTGTCATTTCTCGTCAGAACCTAACCCAACTTATCTTTATTCTTAATTGTCGTCGCGATATGGTGTCAGTGTCACCGATACCGTGTGCTTGTCGTTTGAAGGGAGCAAATCTCGGGGCAAATGCGACTGTAACTGGAAGTTTAGTTTGACCCACAAGACAAGATTATTTTTTTAAAACTTTTATCATAGATCTGGGCCCGGTATGGTACTGGAGGGGGAGGGGGGCGAATAGATGCTATGAAAAAGCTATTCCTGGCCTATTCTTTATCTTCGGCAGTCAAGCTGAACTTATCGGAACCCGGAACTTGGAGGCCGCGTCCCGAAATTCGTCGCAAGTCTCGGAAGAGCCTACAGCATCTCCATGAACGATTCAGCGATACGATTCCAAAATTCCAATTCATGTTCACAGTGACATCTCAAAATGTTTGTTTGACGTTTATTGATTTGAAAGTCTTGGATTTGACAGCATTCGCTTGTTAACTGACAAAGGGTTGCAAGCTAGGCTGGATAAAATTATTAGAGGTCCCTACCAACCGCAGCGCCTCCTAGCGGGAGCAAGATCGTCCATGCCTCCCATTATTTACTACTCGGGTTTTACTATTAAATATCGATTAGCGCTCCTCCAACTGACTCAGTTCGAGAATGAGTTCAATTCTGATTAAGTTTTACAATAAATTAACAAAACTGCGATGAGCGGTAGAACAAAGTCCCCCAGAACAGAAGTCCATCGTCCGTCGTAGGGATGATTTCTTCAGAAATCAGTCATACGTCATTCTGATTTCCGATCAATGCTTTGAAGGGTAAACGTTTATCTCTAATGGACAAAATTTAATGGAAGGCGCATTGCCGTATCGAATAATCCATAAAGAAAAGTGTTGACGTTATACGACATGGCGGCGTTATAATACGACGTATTTTATGATGCGAGATAAATTTGCTCCCATTTCCAATATTATTCCATATACCACCTTTCCTTCACAGACAACCTCACCATAATACCTACCTAATATCACTCACGGATGTACTAAATTGTCGGGTGTATGGTGTATGGCAGAGCTGTAAACTGTAAAAACGTAACGTACGTTCACTTTAATCTCGGCAAGCTGATGCATCGTTGATAGCTGAAACACTCCGTAGTCCGTACGTGGAACGAGATTTACGAGATCACACTACGTTAAATCTGAGAGCGGTTTCGGTATTGGGATGTGCCTGTCAGGTTTTAGCGCTATAAAGTTTCGTGCTCTCTCTGATGATTAACACAAAAGCTCTTCGGAGGGGTTGACCATTCAGATACATTTTGTACACTAAATTAACTATTCGCCACTCGTCCAAAATTGAAGAAAAAAAAATTGCTGAAATTTCCAGAGAATTGCCTGGAAAACGTCAAGATTGCTCTAAAATTGTCAAAATCACTAGAAGTTTGATCATCTCGGACACTCAAGATACGTGGTGAACCCGTTGAGTTTTTTAAAGTTTCAAATCTGTACTTGCCACTTGGTAATAAAAGCCCGTTGAATAGAACCAGTCCATTTTGTTGGAATAGCTCGATCCCTACATATTTATTTGAATCAACAAGCCAGTCAGAATGATACAATTCCATTCGGTTACCTACATTAAGGCCATAATGAGGAACAAAGAAAAAACAAACCGTAAAAGTGGTAATTTTTAATTTTTTTAAGCCAAAGCCTATAACACACGGCCAATAAAATCATAACTCATTATTGAAAATCTGGAACGAAATCAATGATGAAAACGAGTATACTTGCAAGCGTCTCAGAAATCTGGGATGAAAGCTTTCACACAGTCATCGATCCTGTACAGGGTGAATGTGAAAGGAGCAATCTAACTTGATCAAGATGAAATGAAGGATGTGAAAATAGAATGGAGTAGAATTGATTTATTCCTCAACAGGCAAAGCCCAATCACAAGAAAACTTGATATACAAAAATAAAAATCTGGAGAGAGAATTAATACAAAATGAAAAAATAACACAATCATGAAAATACACACAAAAAATAGTGGGAAGAATAAATACATCACAAATTCAATTTCTCAAGGTCAACCATTGCAAAGGACGCATGACGCAATGGACTTCATAGTGCTGAAGTTCACATCACAAACATAAGAAATTTTGTTGAACGCATGGCACATAATTGAAATAGGGGAATTGGAAAGGGTCGTTGATTCTGGAATGAATACTTGGCATGAAGAAATTAAAATAGGACGCGTTTTCATAATAGTTTTGTGGTATACTTGCAAGCATCTCGCAAGTATGCTCGTTTTCATCATTGATCTCGTCCCAGATTTTCAATGACAAGTTAGTCTGATTTCAATGATCATGGGACAATGGCTTATGGTCCTGTACTGCTACAGACTTACATGTGAGAAACATTACTGAAAGTCCAGTGGAGGGCCTTGAGGCTCACCAGGAGGTTACTTAAGTTAGTGAAATTACTACAAAATTATTAACTCATCAACTAATATGCGGATTCTTTTTTTTTCTGATGCCAAAAACTGAAAAGAGCACCGCTTTACGGTGGTCGAAAAACAAAGCCGGGAGATTAGGACCACACTTGAGGGAAATTTTAATTGACACTGTTGGCAGCCCTGGTGGATTGACTGCTGATTAGATCTCTCGAGACAGAATCTCAGCTCACTTGTTCCAGATTCCCGCTTGTGTCAGCTTGACTAATCAGACTAACTTGTCTTGGATAAGTTGTAAAAAGACACTGTTTATTGTACGTGTCAGCTATGAAATGTACTCGTCTTCTGGGACATGTACCTTCGAGATGTAAAAAAATTGAATGTTTTCCTCAACTTTTTTTCAAGGACTTAAATCGGACCCCTAAATTTTTTTAATTGGCACCATATACATTAAGATTTTGTTTCAAAATAGAACATCCTATATTTTATTGGACCATTACTTGAAGCCTTCTTCTCTGAACACAATGTGAAAAGTTGTGCGTTAACAAAGAAAAATTGTTTACTCATTGTCCTAAATAAACCCTCAAAATTCGCCGAACTATAATATCATCCAATAGGACAAAAATACAAACTAATTCTGAATACAATCATACAATCATTCAAGTTATGGATTAGCTCTGGATTTGGAGGAGCCCCGACCTGTAGTTTATAGCATCTTGTCCTTTTATTTGATCAGCACTTTTATTTTATACATATAAGGAATAGAGAATAGATCTAGAACGCAGTTATAGTATTGCACCATTACACTTCGTTTAAATAAAAATATTTTTCTAAACAAAATTCAAAAACTAAATTCCAACTGGCGCAGTCTAAACGGATTTTTGAAAATAGTACTACGCGACCCGAACTTAGTGAAAATTTTGACTCTCTAACGTACGTGAGTGTTTTCAAAAATAAAATAACCTATCTACCTGCATAAAGAGGAGGGTATAGCGTTTGGTACAACGTTCAACTCGGGAGATAACTCGGCTGCAGCAACGCTTAGCGCTACCAAAAGTTGGATAAAACTTCTCCTCGGCTGGTTCTAGACAAGAGTCTCAGAGGTGGCCCCGAGTATAACATGCTTGCAACCGGCAGTACAGCAACGTGTAGCGAAAAACCCGCAGCGTAGTCCGAGAGGCTGACGAAGTCAGGAACGTACCGGCACAGAGCGTGGGCGTGTTGGACATCAAACATGCGGCACCACATTGCGGCTCGGTGAATCCGGCTGGTATGAGAGAGGTAAAATGGGACCAATAGTGAAGCCTACGCGCTAGGTAGAACTACATTCCATCATCTTCCCCAAATAAATTGAGAAATCCAGAATTTTACCTACCTAAATTGCAAGATTAGGCGAAAATACAGTCTTTTCGATTATGTCTGTGAAATATTCCATTGGTCCCTAAAATAATTTAGAACAAGATACGATTATTATGGTTTCTATAGAAAAAATGTTGGTGGCGTTTTTAAAGGAAATTGAACTTTTGAGATCTATGAATCACCTGTTAATTGAACCACCTATTCATGTGTGGGAGTCTATCGACAAAAATTCACTCCTATGTATCTGTTCGTGAAACTAAAGATTTAGTTTTAATTTTCACTAATAATACATGAGTATTTTTTTTCAATAGTAGGTAGGTATGTAGCTATTCTGTATAAGTACATTATTATGCTGCTTATTTATTTACATCACATTTACTTCAAACATTTTTATCGCTCAGCTGATGCAACATGGCAAAAAACGACCACGAAGACCTTAATATCTAAAAAAATACAAAAACATCACTTTGTCAGTTCATTGTTGCCTTAAAGTACTGATTGTCTCTTATAATAATTTTTTTGCACAAAAAACAAACCACAACTGCACACCAACCATGTTTTCTGTCTATTTATATCACTTTACGTCAAAAGAACCCCACTCCACTGACAGGGATTAAATTTATTTTAACGACTGACGTTGCAAAATAATGTGAATTGTAATATCGCAAACACCTCATCGATCCAAAGTTCGATTTGGTTATGATTGTCACGTAAGTTAAGGAAAATCAAGAACAGCGAACTTGGATAACGTTTCTTGGAGCAGGCTTTGTCGATGTCTTCACTTCGCGTTAACAGTTAGATACTATAGGCAACCGTATCAAAAATTGAAAATTTCACGTAACTACTTCACCTGTTATGATAATCTCTCAAATTTGTTCTTGAAAATATTCAGCTTACTAAAGTACGTTCAACCCCAGTGTGATTCGAGTTGGCTGGGAGCCTCGCCAAGCGATGCCCTTCAAAAGAAAATATCCGGGAAATCAAAACTCATTCGAATGACAGCAGGGTTGAACGCACTATACCTAATAATACATAGGTAATACTAAAAATTCAAAGAACGATCAAATACATTCGGTTGTCTAACTTGCGTTAAATTTTTATTGTGGTCTTTGTTCTTAGATTAAAACTTTCAACATGCTCTTTTGCGCAGCATCAAACATGGCGGCATCCACACATTGTGGTTGTTTTCTTCACACGTCAAGAGTACTACTTCAGCCACAAATTTGTGAAATGATATTTTCTGGCCGCTTTGATCGTTGACTAATTGTGAAAAATGCAATACCGCAATAAACGTGGCGAGAGACAGCTCGAAAAAATTCAACGTGTACATCCGTATCGGTTTCCGGGTCCTCGTGATGAAAAACAACATGTTCCGTTTGAAAGAATGCGACGCATCTATCCAGTGCGATTCGTAAATGGAATTCGGAATCTCGCTGCTCTGATGGCGAAAGCGGGAGACAAAATTTTAATTTGTATTTTAAACGAAACTCAGAAGTGTGTTTACCTTTGAAATAACTTCATTACCGAACCAGCAATACAGTAACAGCTCGGTAAAACATCCCATTTGAAATACGAAAATTACTAGAAACACGGTGCTGGTGGGCGGCACCTGGAAATTGGAGTAATTTTCTTTTATGATTTTGGCTGACAAACGGAAGGGCATGAAGGGTCGTAATTACGGAGTGCATGACACTTGATAAGTCTCAGTCTTACCACACTTAGTTCAAACATTGTTATGCAGATTGACATGAGGCTGGCGGCGAACTGAGCGAATACCAAGAATTTGAAAAATACGTTGGTGTCTTCGGCGAACCTGAAAATCGATAACAGCTTTTAATAAATACTGAAAATATTTGTTTATTTTTGTTCAAAAAAAAAAGTAAAAGCATGGAATGAAGGTAAATCCATTATTGGACACGATTTTGTCGAGGGCTGAACCCTTGGCACAAACATCGAACGGGAATGTGGTAAATAATTGGTTGCAGCATCATTTCTGATGGACGATGATGCACTAGATTCACCACTGCGAACCGGTCAAAACAATTTTTTTTTTGTTCAGGTAGGTATAGGCATTCAATAATTTCTCCAGATGTCTCTAAGAAACTTCGGAGATCTTCACCTATACAAACTGATAGGAGTTTCCAGTTCACAAGAGCAAGAAAGGATTACGCTTTCAAGCATTTCAGATACCTATAGGTTTAGTGAATTCTTGCCTGCTTCTAGTGCAATAAAAATGGACGGGAAAAGAATGTATCGCAATTTGTAATCAGGTGGAATTTATCTACATTGATAAAAATTTCTAAACTTCACACCAATGATGAACGTGACGGTATCGAAAACTTCACCCTTATAAGAACGAGATATTTTTTGAATGACAACTGATTTTCATTCGGTTTTTACTCTTCGTTTCGTAAGTCTCATCCCTAAAAGGACGGCATTTCCTAGTGTATTTTCTTTAAACGTAAGTTTAATGAGAACCAGTGGAGTAAGAGAATCTTTGCATTCTAAAATCTAGAATGCAAATTATTAAGTATTTGAAAATTCCAAAATTAGAAAAACTCGAATTTGTTTTCTTTAATTTTTTTATCTTTTTTCAAAAAAAGTCCCTCATTCTCTTCCCAGCCCAGATTTGAATAACTCATTTTTTTGTTACATTTTTAGCTGCTTAGATTTGGCAGAAACTCACGCCACAAGAATCTATCTCTTTCTCTTTCGCTCTGCAGCTAATTCGCAGTCTCTTCAGCCATTTTTTATGCTAGGAAATGCCGTCCTTAAGGGGTTTCTGGATTTCTGATGCGACTAAAAAAGTTGTTGACAGGAATTGGTTTTATTTATTTTTTGTCAAGTAGAAGCTCCTCCAAAGAAAAAATGTACGGGCAATGCAATCAAATTTTAAAAATTTTCAAAATAAAAATGAAAATTCCTTATTTTGATTAAGGAACATACATCTTTCTTCAAGAAAAGTCTCATGCCTTTGAACTTTCTATTTCCTAAATAATGGTATAAAAATGATTTCTCGTGGGCATGAAAATGTGAAATATGTATAGTAGAAATCATTTTTGGTACCTTTTTTTTTGAAATAAAAAGTTCAAATTTGGCATGAGACTTTTTTGAAGAAAGATGTATGTGCGTTGCTATCTAATTTTTGCATTTAAAAAAATCAAAATAAGGAATTTTCATTTTTTTTTTGTTGGAAATTTTCAAAATTTGAAAACATTGCCCGTACATTTTCTCTTTGGAGAAGTTTCTACTTGACGACAAAAATCAAATAAAATCGATTCCCGTCAACGACTTTTTTAGTCGCATCAGAAACCCCTCGAGAAACCCCTTAAGCAAACTCTTCTTCTGTTGCAAAACTACGGTCTCTACTTTTGGCATTTTTTCACAAGTGGATATGCAAAGCGTCCGGCGGCTTACCTGATGAATTGTGCACTTTCTGCCAGAAGCGGAATCATGCTATTTTTGTGTTCTATAGTTCTACTCCTAACAGAAATTTTTCAGGGGTGGAGCCCCTCTTGATTCGACATTTCCTACTAATTTCTACCTTCTGGATCAAAATCCACTGTCAAAAAATCTCGATATGAACACGTTTGAACTAGTTATGCAGAAAAACATGGTCTTTTGGGGTCCAATTTTTGACATCCTTCAATTGGGACCCAGAGCTTCCGACTATAAAATCCTTTTGAGAATAATTAGTTGGAAGTATTTTGAACACAAAAATTATGAACTGGATGCCAAAAATGAGCCCAAAAAAAAAACATTTTTTTGCATAACTATGTAGTTCAAACTATGTGGACTGTGTCGAGAAGATGGTAAGCGAGTGGATGAAGTAACACTAATACCATGGGAGAATGGACAGTGCTTGGTGTGGGATGCCACCTGCACCGACACAATTGCACCGTCAAATGTGGACCACTCCAGAGAACAAGCAGGGTACGCTGCCAAAAAAGCCGCAAACTTGAAAAAGCGAAAATACTCCAAGCTACAGGAAGACTTCCTGTTCGTCCCATTTGCGGTGGAGACCCTAGGCGCTTGGTGCGAAGAAGCGATTGGATTCATTGACAGTTTAGGAAGACTTTTACACCGTCAAACTGGAGAGTCCCGTTCAAAATCTTTTTTAACCCAACGTATCAGTGGGACTATACAAAAAGCTAATGCCATTTCAGTCATGGGAACTTTTCCAACTACAGAATCATTGGCAGAAATATTTTATATTTTTACCTGAGTTATACATTATTTTTTTTGCCCATTTTTCTTTTTAAGATATATGTATACAAAATAATTTTATGAAATATACACCTATATATAAAAAAAAAAAAAAAAAATGTAGTTCAGAAGTGTTCATTATAGAAACTTTGACACTGGATTTCGATTCAGAAGATAGAATTTTGTAAGAAATGATACCAAACATGTCAACATGAATCCTATATCAGCATCAGAAGAGAAAACGAACATCATGCAAACAACCCTAAATAAACCCCCCGGAGCCTCCAGGGTAGAATTGAGCAGAGCTTTAACCTCTTCAAAACTCAGAAATGAATCATCTGATACAATATAAAATTGATGCGGCTTCTCTCATGAAGAATCAAGAAAATGACTTCAAGGGTCAAAAAAAATCCTCTCCCAGGGGCAAAATCGAGAGGGGCTCCATCCACCCTTCAAAATTGTCTGCAAGGATCATAGAACACAAAAATAGCATAATCCCGCTTTTGGCACAAAGGGCACAATCCATCAGAAATATGACTTTGGGCGGCCGGACTAACATGCAAACATGCACACTTCAGGGTTATAGAAGGTGTTATACTAAAATATTGAGTTGAATGATTACATATTCTATGGTATGAAGTGTGAAAAATTAATTACTTCAGTATTTTCCTGTGATGCTGAATACATCGAATCAAGCCGTTTTCCATATCTGCCTGTCCATCAGCGGTAAGAGAAAGCTCATGCAGATTCTTCAAGGTATTTGACAAAATATCACACTCAATTCCTGTGTACGCAGCCAAAGATATGATGATCACATCCAAATTTGCGTTGGTCAATATACAATATATTATCCCAACCGACTGATGCACATAAGAAAATTCGTAAAACCCCGTTCTGGTCCAATCATACGGGTACCAACTTTTAAACGGCAGCTTCCTCTCATCAGCATGATCCAAAAACGGAATCGACAGCCACAAAATTCCAAGCGACGTTCCCATGATCATGTACCAACCGTGCACCATGTTATGTAACAGAATAAATCCTCTTGCATTCTTGTGCTGTTCCTCAGTTATCGGTTGGAACACGTCATGATCCAGTTGGTCAATCAATTTTTTGAACAGTTTCCAATTCTTGAAATAAAAGTAAGCCTTGACATTAGCCATGAGCGCTATGGTGACCAAGTAAGCATCCGACAGAAATTCTTGCAAGTCATTGATGAAAACCAGGTTGAGGATTTGGCCGAGGTTAAACAGACCCATGAAAAAAACGTTCACAACAATGGCATACTTGGAGTAATACTTGGTTTTGAAAAAGTCAGATTTTTCTGTCCAAAAACCTATCAGGACCAAACACAAAATGTTGTACTTTAAATACTTCTTGATGGTCTCTGTCATTGTTGTGCCGTTCAAGTTTTACGCCCGAATGGGTTATGTCAACGAAATTATGAGAAAACGGAGGAGCAATTATTATCAAACTCTGCAATTATTACCTCTAATCTAAAATTTATCAACAAAACGCGTTCTAGTCTAGCCGCTTACGGAAATATAGAACGACACCTTTTTCCTGAATATTTTAGTAGGTAACACTCCATCTCTTCGAAGGCAATTCCACGAAAACGCTTGTTGAAACTCCAATTACACTGGTAAATTATAGATTAGTAGGTCGAAGTTTGACGCCCTTTGTTAGCTATAATAAAAATAATAGTTTTTTTTTGGTAAATTTTATGTTTCTCAAAAATTCTCAAAAACAAAATGGAATATGCACATCCTCAGCCTGTTCGCTGCGGCGAAAATTGTCGTTCCAAATCAATAAAATAAGATAGAGGACTGCAAGAATAAAGCCGAATATAACAAGACGTTATATTTTGTATTTTGATGTTATTTTTAAGAATCGTGACGGAAATATGGGAATGGCAACGTCTGTCTCGGCAGGTAGCAGCTCATTACAAGCCGTTGTTGTGATGCTGCCGTAACTTGGGCGGGTGCTTTCTGGGAGCCAGTGAATGTTATTTCAAATTCTGCGAACTTTTATTTGCCGCATTTATAAAAGGTGTCTCAAAATTGGGCCTCATCCGGAGCTCAGAATGCTACACAACCTTGGCTTGAACAAGAAACCTACCCACCTAGGTAATTGGTAAATTTTAACCAAGTCCGTCGCTGACCTCTCATCGCAAGTGTAGGTACAGCGCGAAGACAAAATAGCTGTTGAAGTACGGAACGACGCAAATTTAGCGCGAAACAACAAAATTAAGAATATTTAAGGGCGTGCAATCGTGCTAGCATATCACCACCGCAACGATCTGTCCTGTGTTCTTCTTAGGCCCACCAAACAATAAATTGATTTTAGATTTTTAGTTGTTCTTTGACTTAGATTAGAGCTGGTCGTTTTGTCTTGGAGGACCCTTTCTGCACTGCGACCTATAAGATCTTTTCTGCGTATTCTTTGACTTAAGTTACCTTTTTTTTTTCAGACCCACTAGATGACAGTTGATTTTTGACCCCAGCTTCCGATTTCTTCGCAGACTCACTGAATATGTATTTTATATTCTTTTAGATGTCTTATCTAGGTATCATTTTGTTTTCAAATACTTTATCACGTTACTCGCTACATTATCTCACCCAAAAATTTCTTATAATAGCTCTAGCGAAAATATTTGCAAAAAATATTTTCCACTGTAAAATATCTCAGAGTGAAAATATGTCAGCGGAAAAATATATACCATCAAAAATTATCTCCACCAACAAATTTACCTGCACCTGACGCAGCTTCAATTGATGCCAGTCAGGTAGGTAGTCAATAAGTCAATCGAATGAAACCAGAACGCAATTTCGCTTTTGCAAAGCTGGTAGCCCGTCGTCAGGTTCCGGTGCAGCAGTTTCTAAAAGCTCTGTACACTTTCAAGTACCAATTTAGCACTTATTGGGCAATGATTGTTCTTCCACATTCTGTGCTTTTTTTCTTATATCAAGAGACCTCTTTCTTTCATTCGTAGTACTCGTACTTTCATGCATTTTACTTTTTAATTTAGCAGATAAATAATTTTTACTGACTGGTCTATTACTGATAGTTTTCTCAAAATCACATTGAATATGCGTGTATAATATTGAATATAATATCCCATGCGTCAAAGTCGACCGCGTCAAGTTGAATCAAACTGCTCGTCATAACCCAGACAGCACATAAACATTTTCAAAATGTTTGTGAAATATTAAAAGACAAATATTATAATATTTATAAAATATTGGAATTTATTCAGTGAATATTGTATAAAAATATTTATTGAATGTTTTGATGTCCCGCTTTTTAATTTAAAATCTGTACAATATTTGCCAAAAATATTTTAAAAACATTAAGAGCCGGGTATTTTTAGAAACAAAAATTGGTTTTTCTTCTTATCGGCCTTTTTTGGCCATAGAAGCTCGCCTTTATTTCATATACAATTGATTTATCTGAAAAATTGTCTTCCAAAGACGACACAACGCCCAGGCTACAGCAGGAATCGAACCCGCAATCTCCGCACCACAGGCAGATACTGACCACCTGTGCTACGGGACCGTTGGGAAGATTAAGTGGTTCTGAGTAAACTACTATGTGAACACGCAGTTGTCCGCTATATGAGTAATATGAATTTTGCTAACTATCAGAAAGATTCAGCGACTCATCCACTTTTAGGGATACTCGGCTACCGCCTCGTCCCTAAACACGCGGATTTATCCGCGTACTTGCTACATAAATTACCAATTGGTGTCGAAATAAATTAAAGTGACATATTTGTACGAAACAAACAAAGCAACGGATGTATTTCACGACATTATGAATCATTTCAACCGTAACATAGAAAAAACCTATTGTAGGCCGTTAAAAAGGCACTTTCAGGACCGCAAACCGACTTTTGCTAATTTAAGGCAAACTACACTTGAAGTCAAAAGGATGTGAAACGCTAACTCTTCAACACAACACAACTATATATTTCAAAGTTCCGTGCAAATCACCAAAACAAAAACCGGAAGCCACATTGCCTGGAATACTGTGAATATTAGAGAAATTAAGTTCACTACATATTTTCATAATATTTATTGCTAAATATTCAATAAATGCTCAAAATATTTGCTGAATGTTGGTACAATATTTCACCTTAATATTTATGTAATATTTGTGACGAATATTTTGTAAACATTTATAGAATGTTGTAAATATTCATCAGCTACTACCAAATATTTTCAAAACATTTCGTGCTGTCTGGGAAGTTGAGGATATGTCAAAATTTGCTCCAATTTTGAGTGCGGATATCACGGGAGAACGCAGATTTCCTATGCACTTCAAAGAAGTTGAACTCCTACTAGGGGAATGAAGCTAAAGCCCTCAAACTTTTTCTGATGGATAATTTAGGTCCTCAAGGGTGACCAATGAGCAGATTGGATTTCATGGTTGCGGCGCCATTAGGTCCACCATATTGAAATCTCTTCGGAAATCTCTTACTAGTGGAACGATTGTCACGAAACTTGCAACTTACTTTGGTCTCGTATGAACATTCTTATTTCCAAGCTGAGTTTCATGATTCCGCCGCTATATTGGCCGCCATATTGAAATTTTTCATCAGTAGAATTTTTATGGAGCTTGGAACTTATTTTTGTCCTGTACCATCATTCTTATTATTTCAGGCTAAATTTCATAATTCCGCCCCCATCTTGGCCGTCATATTGAAATTTCTCATTTGCGGAACGATTTTCGTGAAACTTGGAACTTACTTTTGTCTGGTATATGAACATTCTTATTTCCAAACTGCATGAGTTTCATGATTCCGCCGCTATCTTGGCCGCCATATTGAAATTCATTATTAGTAAAACGATTTTCATCAAACTTGTAACTTACTCTTGTTTTGTACTAACATTCTTATTTTCAAGCTGAATTTCACGATTCCGCCTCCATCTTGTTTTGGTTTCAATCTAACACCTTACTGGTCATTCAAGCATGATGTGCATTTTTTTCAAATTGATCAGCTCAGAGATCTTCTACCACAGCTCTGATTCTCTGAGCGGATCAATTTGAAAAACCCTTCTACGCTTCCGTAGATTGAGTCGTTGAACTATTAAAACATATGCATAGTTCAAAAAGTGACATTAAGTACTGAATTTACATCGTGAACGGAATATGAGTAGACACTCGGCCAAATATATCCCGTTCACTTTTTATTTCCAATGCGACTTTCTGAATCAAAAATGAAGTGACAAGCTGAGGGGCTACGGTTACGGCTGATGGCACCTGCAAAGTTATGAAGAGAAACTGTTAGCGGCCATCAGCCGTTTTCTCCCAGCCTTGCTCCCAAGCGCTCCAGCTTGTCACCTAATTTTTGTTCCAAAAAGTCATTCTACTGAAAATAAGAAGTAAACGGGATATAGGTAGGTACCTCCCATGAATATTGGACTATTTCTAAGACCGACAAGAACGGCTGCAATAGGTACACAAACAAGGCTTGCCACTTCTGGCTAGCAAAAGGATAGGCGGCATCGCTGATCACGAAACTAAAAGCCGGCAGTGTGCAGAAATAGTACATTACGTAACAATTACGGAGAGTGATACATTACGCATGAGTGTGTAAGTTAATGCACGAGGCGCAGCCAAGTGCAAAAATCACACGAATGAAAGTAAGACACTTCACGGCGAGTTACGTACACTATTTTTCCTACGACCGGGAGAAAATTACATTCAAATAATTGAGACGTCATTTTTCGTGTTCTTCTGTGAACATAGATTTTATAAATACCAGTGGATAAATGATAAGTACGTAAATAAGGGTAGTTGTAAATGGGTTTATAAAGAAAATGTGAAATTTTCAAAAATTCATTTATTTTTTCACAATTTTCAATTTTTTCTCGAAAAACACCGCTATTTTCTGACCAAGCCTGCCTGTGGCTGTTGTTATGCTTGAGCATCTTACAAGCGAGCGGTACACCGAATCATGGCAAAAAAAACAAAAATCCCATCAAAAACCAGTGTTTCAAATTTAGATTGCTTTCAAAATATGAAAAATGATCTTTTTCCTAAAAAAAAAATCGGGGAATCGCAGGAATCGAACTCGAGCCTGCTGGACACACGCCTCGCGCCTGCCAACCATGTAAGGTCGGAGGTGGCGTCTCTCACCATCAAGCTATCAGGGTATTTTCGTCGGCCGGCCAAAACCGTCATTATAAAGGACACGAACAATTTCTTTCATCCTTTGAAGAGCAATAGCGGCCTAAGGCCCCCGCTACCAGCCGGGAAAGGTACGCTTTGGTCATCAGCAGGTGTATGGGACTTCATTTATTAACGTCTCCTTGTGAGAAAATTGAAAATCCAATAATGGAATTAGTGACATTTCAACCGTCATTTTGACATTTCAGTATGTTTTGATTCAAAGTATTTAGATGTATTGGATGGGGCTAGTGCAGCTCAAGATTTCTGAATAGACCCCCCATTTAATTTTTTGTGGTCACATTTGTATTGCTACCAAAGAATTATTCTGCTTTATAAGTGTAGGTGAGAATTTCATTCATAACTTTACAATTACTGTTATTGAAAGGAAATTATGTAGGATTTTTATACATCTCACCGCTAGGGTTAGGCCTTCGATAAGGTTGTATAAGCATGTCAAACCCATATTATCGGTTGAGAGCACATGATCGAGGCCAGTCCTGTAGGTGCGAATTATTGTTGGTTTGCTTGTAAATCAGAGTTAGGGTGGTATAGCCGGTTTTTCGAAATTGTGATTAAATCGTCGTTTAAATTCGTATTGTTTCGTGGTCCGAATGAACTGTGCGTTATAATAACGCACAGGTTGGGTAAGTTGACGTAATTGACAACTTTCGGGCCTACTATAGCGTGTGAAAGGGGTCACTTTCGTAGGTGGTCGTACGAAAACTTACTTACAATGTCACCGACCTGGTGCCGGCTACAATGCAGATGGCCGGCAGTGCCGGCCACCATACAAATAGCCAGGCTCCGACTACAATACACGTAGCCGGGGCCAGCTACGGAGGCACTTCCTTATTTTTTTTATCTTCAATAACATTTGACTGATTCTGATGTAAATTGTAAATCGGTATAGGGGTGAGAGCATTGGAAAAAATGTCTCACAAATCACAGTCACCGCAATTGTAAAAATTCATCTCGAAGATAGATGATTTGATTCGATAATTAGATTAATTAGATTAAAATAATTTCTTCAAGGACGTTGCAGAAAGGATGCTACAATGAGGAGTCCCGCGACGTACATGACGACGATTTCTTGCCTTACACCTCCATCTGCGACGAAAGGTACGAGTAATAAGACACAGCAGTCGATTTTTCAAATAAAACTGACTGAATCCTTGTTAAATTAACTTCGCACTGAATTGGATTTGCCCTCAACTGAACTTCCTCCTTTTATTCAAATTAAATTCCAATTCGAAATGATCGAGACACCGAGCCAAGTTGTGTCAGTTGAACCACAGGTACTCTACTAGGTATGCACATATTGATTTTATTCTCTTTTTCGAATGAAATCCTGCAATTCTGTTTCTCATTCCGCAGTGTCTGAGCATACAAATACCCGCTGGCTCACCTCTTTTCGCACTTAACAAAGTTCCGTATTATTTACAGCACTATAAAACTATAGCAGACCGCGAGATGTAGTTCGCGTTTAGTTTTCTGTTTAGTTTCGGCGCGTAAATTGGAATTGGTATTTAATCCCACGGATACGGGTTTCACGGCTTAGAGTTTCAGAGTGTGAAATTCTTTCAGCCACCCTGAAAAATATCTAACAATTTTAAGGCGAGCTTGGTGTGGCCATTCGTGAAAATTGCAACGATCTCGGCAATAGGTTGCCACATTCTGTAGGAGAGCTCAAGTGAAATAAACAACGAACGCTTTCTAAGTTGCAAGAAACTACCGATATTTATTTCAAATATGTATGTACTTACTTTCAGTTACGTTGTTAGTTACCTCAAAGGCGTTGTGTTATTTCACTCATTTCAACCGTGACGAAATCGTGAAAGATTATTTTGTGAGACGTATGCGAAACAGTCTTCTGCCATTGTCTTATAGGTAGTGGTAGTGGTTCTCTGATTAACAGATCACGACCACGAAGCAAATAATTTTCCGATTTAGTGCTTACACCTAATAGAGGCCTGTGCGTAAGCCTGGTGGCTCTAATAAAGGTGAGGAATCGGCAGGATACTAAAAGTGGCTCCAACTTTCCGGCGCTGAATTCAATGGCGCTTTTATCGACGAACACTCTGGCGATACGAGATTGTATTGTTACGATATTTTCGCGTACGCGTTCGAATATAATTGAGACGAACTTTTAAAACACACACTGTTTATTTCTGCGTACTACTTCTACAATAAATGCCAACAATTATCGCTTGGAATTATGTCGCAGGGACTTCGCTTGTTTTCACTCGCTATCTAATTCATTACTGCCGCGAGCTCCCGGCTGACGCCTTATATAAGGCCTCTGAATAATGTTCCCGAAGTTTCTGTCTGCTTCCAGCAAATTCCATGAGGGTCTGGCATATGCGGTTTCTAGATCATTCCTGAATAATCGCACACGTTATCCGTATGCTTTCCATGTGTTCTGGAATCTGCGCCTCCGCCAAAGTGGACTGATGTGCCTTGATCGAACGTTCAAGTCTCCATTGGGTTCACATACAAGAACGCTCTGGAATGCACGAGATCGCTCCAGACTTCTACACTGCGATCTAATGGTGGAAAGATCGAGAAACATCGAGTGTTCACCTATATGTACAAGATCGCCGCTCGTAACACTGCCCCCCTCTTAAGCCTGTTCGTCCCGAATAGGCTCATCGTTACTCCCGGAGTAACGTGCAAGGCGATCAAGGTGGACAACTTTCATCTTGGCTCTCGGGGCTCGCTGGATTCTGTACACGACGTCATTGATCCTCTTGACTACCGTGTACGGTCCTTCCCACGACGGATGCAACTTCGGAGACCTTCCCTTCTTTCGTTGAGGATTGTACAACCAGACCAAGTCACCAGCCTGGAATCCCGTGGAGTTCGCCTTCAAGTCGTAACGGGTCTTCATTCGGTCGGTCGCGATTCGAATCCGGTTTCGAACCAACTCGTGGATGTCACACATTCTTTGCCTCAGGTCGTCGACGTATTCGGGGATGTCTTTCGGATCATTCTCTGGCGTGCCAAATTGCAAATCGCAGGGGAGGCGAAGCTCTCGGCCAAAAAGAACACGTGCTGGTGTTTCCCCTGTGGTGTCGTGAATGGCAGCGCGATACGCCATCAGAAAAATCGGCAGATGACGATCCCAGTCTCGCTGATGCTCGTCGACGACCTTTGACAGGTGCTGCTCCATCGTCCGGTTGAAGCGTTCAACCATTCCGTCGGACCGTGGGTGAAGGGGCGTCGTCCTGGTCTTCTGTATTCCGAGTAGAGTACAGATACCTTGGAACACGTTGGACTCGAAGTTTCGTCCCTGGTCTGAGTGTAGCTCCAGAGGTACTCCGAAGCGGCTTATCAGATTGTCCACCAGCACCCTTGCCACTGTAGAAGCCTCTTGGTTGGGCAGGGCGTACGCTTCCGGCCACTTGCTGAAGTAGTCCATGGCAACCAGGATGTATTTGTTGCCATCTTCCGTTGTCGGGAACGGGCCAGCCACATCGATCGCGATGCGTTCAAAAGGCGCTCCAACATTGTAAGTCTTCAGCTCCCCTCGGCTGCGAGTTCTTGGTCCTTTGCTGGCCGCACAAACCTCGCACTGGCGACACCATGTTTCCACGTCGTTCCGGCAGTTCACCCAGTAGAACCGCTCGCGCACCTTGGCCAACGTTTTGTTCACACCAAGGTGCCCTCCAGTGACGCCATCGTGCATCTCCTTCAGGACCTCTCTCACTCTCTTCTTGGGAAGCACCAGTTGAACCATCTCCTTCTTTCCATCAGGACTCTCCCAGACTCTCTTCAGCAGCCCATTCTCTATCCTCAGAGAATTCCACTGAGCCCAAAGAGCCTTGAATTCGGGCCCTTCTCCAGATATCTCGGCCCATTCCGGTCTGTCCTGGCCAAGTTCTTTCCTTTCAGCAAGCGTACCGATGGCTGGGTCCTCACGCTGCTCCTTCTTGAGCTCAGCCGTAGTCCAATTTCTCGGGGTGTCGAAAACGATGGCCTTGACTTCGACGTTCCCATTCTGCTGGTCTACCCTCTTGCAGTGTTTACAATCTTCGTTGCATGGTCTTCGAGAAAGAGCATCCGCGTTGCCATGACTTCTTCCAGGGCGGTGTTGGACCTTGAAGTCATATTGTTGCAGTTTCTCGATCCACCGTGCCAACTGTCCCTCGGGATTCTTCAACTGCAGTAGCCATTTCAGGGCAGCGTGGTCAGTCCTCACCAAAAATTTCCGGCCATAAAGGTACTGGTGAAAGTGATCGACAGCTTTCACTATGGCCAGTAGCTCCCTACGCGTCACGCAGTAGTTCCTTTCAGGCTTGGACAACACCTTGCTGTAGTACTCCACTACTCGCTCTTGGCCCTGCTGGTGTTGTGACAGCACTGCTCCAATTCCGGTGTTGCTGGCATCAGTGTCAAGGATGTATTGTCCTTGAGGAAGAGGGTATGCCAGAATAGGACTCGAGCACAATGCAATCTTCAAAGTTTTGAATGAGTTTTCACATTCCTTGGTCCACAGGAATGGTGCACGGTCTTCAGTCAGTTTGTGCAAGGGCTTAGCAATGTCAGCGAACTTCTCCACAAATCGCCTGTAGTATGTGCATAAGCCCAAGAAACTTCTGACTTCATGCTGATTTCTTGGTCGCGGCCATTCTCGGACAGCATCCAGTTTCGCCGGATCGGTTTCGATTCCTTCGGACGACACAACATGCCCCAAAAATTTGACTTGCTTCTGGAAGAGCACGCATTTCTTTGGGTTGAGCTTGAGATGTGCACCTCGAAGACGTCGAATTACCTCCCGGAGATTCTTCAGGTGCTCCTCGAAGGTTCGACCGATGACCATCACGTCGTCGAGGTAGACTAGGCAAGTTTCCCACGTAAGACCTCGCAAGACGCACTCCATTAGACGTTCGAACGTGGCGGGTGCGTTGCAAAGTCCAAACGGCATCACAGTAAACTGATAAAGGCCGCTCCCGGCGGAGAACGCCGTCTTCTCTTTGTCGTCGTTGTGGAGTCCTACTTGCCAGTAACCACTCTTCAGGTCAAGCGTCGAAAACCATCTCGATCCAGACAGCGTGCTCAAAGTGTCGTCAATCCGAGGAAGTGGATAGCTGTCTTTCTTCGTCACATCATTGAGTTTGCGGTAGTCTACGCAAAATCGTGTACTACCGTCTTTCTTCGTGACCAAAACAACCGGTGAAGACCATGGGCTCGTCGATTCTTCGATCACGCCTTCATCCAACATGTTTTTCAAGAGCTTCGACACCTCTTCTTGCTTCGCCAATGGTAGGCGCCGGGGAGCCTGTCGGATCGGTGCGGCGTTCTCAGTGTTAATCCGATGTTGGATCACGTTGGTCCTTCCGGTAGGGTTACCTTCCATGGCCAAGGCTGCAGCTTCTACCTGGATGAATTGCGTCGCAAGCTCCTTCTCCTTGCCACTCAGATGTTCCCAGTCAGGCGAGAACATCTCCACTAGCTTTTTCTCTAAGAGCTTGGGAGTCGCAGCCTTTGTCGATATGTCTTCACAACGTGAGATCCACTCTACGGGTTCACACTTGCCCAGGGTCTCTCCTTCCTTGATTGTTTTGCTCGTCTTGTTCGGGTTAATGACTCTGATCGGGATTTTTGTCCTGTCCATGTTGATCAATGTCTTAGCCATGATGCAGCTGGCAGCTGTGTCGGGTTCAGCAATGCCGGCGACATGTCCTCCAGGTTGTCCGCTCAGTGTTGCCCACACGATTTTCTCGGAGTTAGCGGCTACACGAACGGTTTCAGCCGAAAGTAGGCGGATTTCCTCAGCGGCCTTCATGGATGTTCTAAGCGCCAATTCCTCGTTCCCGATTTTCAACGTCCGCTGTCCAACATCCAGGATGAATCCGTACTTATCCATCAAGTCCAGGCCAAGTATGAAGTCGTCAACAATGTCAGCGACCAGGAACTTTTCTCGCAGAAGAAATCGTCCGAAGCGAATGCTTACTTCAGCTTCTCCGTGCAATGTGGCAGACTCTCCGGTAGCTGTAGTCAAACGAGCGCCGTCCCTCAGTGGCACAATGTGTTGCTGTCGAAGAATTCCTCGTCGAACGATTGACTTCGTGGCTCCCGTATCGATTACGAACACGCAATCGTCCTCGTCAAGCTTTCCACTGAGAAGAAGGCTATTGGGTGACTTCTGCAGCAGTGAGACGGAGTAACTCCTGGGGCATTGAGGACTGCCAGCCAGCGTGCGCCCCTTAGCGCTAGCTGGAATTAGTTTTTCCTGATAGCGTCTATCAGGGCTGGGAGTTCTCCGTCCCGGTGTGGACCGGTCACTTAAACTCGACCTTTGCCTGCAGTCTCGAAGCAGATGTCCCGGTTTTCTACAGCCGAAGCAACGCGGTCTTCCTCCAGCTCGCGGCTCGCCTTGGGGTCTGTTCCGAGACATAGCGCTGAGAAGTTTCTGTTTGAGTTCCTCAAACATCTCCTTCACAGATTTCTCGGAAGGATGTGATGCTCCGGATTCATCAAAGTTCACCTCTCTAAGACGATGAGGGCGCGATGCATCTTTAGCAGCCTCGATGCGAATAGCTTGGATGAGTGCGTCGCTGATGTTGGCTGGATTGCTGATCATGACTATCTGACGCAATTCTGGATCTTTTATTCCGCCCATGAAAGTTTCCTTGGCGATGTCGGCCAAAACATCCGCTGGATGGGCTGGATAGGCCAGGTGAACCAGCCTCAGGACTTCGGATTCGAATTCCTGAAGGCTTTCTCCGCTCTTTTTTGTCCTGGCCTTCAGCTGGGTTTGATGGATCTGCCGCCCATGATTGTCCCCATACCGAAGCTCAAGGACCCTCGTCAGCTTGGCAAAGTCCTTCTGCTCACTTTCAGGAATCGTCTGGAGCAGCTCCAATGCTGGGCCTCTGAGAGCCAGGACTAGAGCTGTGGCTCTCTCATCGTCGCTCCATCCGTTTGCTTCGGCCGCGGCATCGAACTGCTTCTTATGACGATTCTCGTTCTTTTTTTTTTATGCTGTTTTCTTTTGTAGTAGACACGTATCGAGTTTATGTTCATGTTATCTTGTCATTGTACATTTTTGTATAAAGAGGCAATAAAAGTAATAATAATAATAATAATAATAATAATAACTGCTTCTTATAGGTAGTCCATATGGGCTTTTCCCATCGAAGTTCGGCAGCTTCACACGATGAACACCCGCTGAACTGACCATCGCAGCACTGGCGGCGGTTTTCTGAACCTTTTGCTCCAGCGTCGTCATGTTGGCTTCCATCGCAGCCATTTTCTCTTCTAACTTGTTCACACTGCCGTCGAAATACCGCGTCTGTTGTTCTACAACGGCTAGAATTTCTTCCTTTTCCTCTAGGTGTTTCTTTTCCTGTTTCTCTAGCAGGTTTTTCAATTCCTGTTCTTGCCCTTCTAGAAGATTCTTCAGTTCCGCCTTGTCCTCTAAACGCTCTACGATGCGTTTCTTTTCCTGTTCTTCTAGAAGCTTTTTCAATTCGTCTTGTCGCTTCTTGTCCTCTTCTTTCTCTTCAAGACGCTTCTTCTCCTGTTCTCCTTGAAGACTTTTCTGCTGCTGCATCATCGCCATGATGTTTGCCAAAGCGTCTTCGACTCCTGTCTTCGACATGCTTCTCGTCTCCGGCATTTACCAAATCACGAATGTTCCGAACGTCCTGTAGTCGCAGGCCCAATTACTCTCAATTATACCGCTTACTGACACCAACTGTTACGATATTTTCGCGTACGGGTTCGAATATAATTGAGACGAACTTTTAAAACACACACTGTTTATTTCTGCGTACTACTTCTACAATAAATGCCAACAATTATCGCTTGGAATTATGTCGCAGGGACTTCGCTTGTTTTCACTCGCTATCTAATTCATTACTGCCGCGAGCTCCCGGCTGACGCCTTATATAAGGCCTCCGAATAATGTTCCCGAAGTTTCTGTCTGCTTCCAGCAAATTCCATGAGGGTCTGGCATATGCGGTTTCTAGATCATTCCTGAATAATCGCACACGTTATCCGTATGCTTTCCATGTGTTCTGGAATCTGCGCCTCCGCCAAAGTGGACTGATGTGCCTTGATCGAACGTTCAAGTGTCCATTGGGTTCACATACAAGAACGCTCTGAAATGCACGAGATCGCTCCAGACTTCTACACTGCGATCTAATGGTGGAAAGATCGAGAAACATCGAGTGTTTACCTATATGTACAAGATCGCCGCTCGTAACAGTATGTAAGTTTGAGAGTTCATCCGCTCTCCGTTAGGATCTCGGTGATTCCACCGCCAAAGACGCGTCTTTAATTTGAGCTGAATTCGAATTCAAACTCCATGCATACTTACATACACATACCATACGTCCTCAACAACTGTGGTCTCGCGATCGCGATACAATGAATTGGTTAGAAATTATATCGAGGGACAAACAAACGGAGATACTGGCATATCTTTTTAAAACCACTTCTCCTGCGAGACCCTCTCATGCCAAAACGTGGCGGTCCGTTCAAAACTTGGACCTCTTTTTTGGAACGATTACCATAGGTAGATAGGTACCTATCCTCATTTGGATTGAAAGGTAATAGTATATTACATACCGAGACGGGAAATACATCATTACTGCTGAGGGCACAGTGAGCCTCCAGGCAAAGCCCGAAGCTGGAATGATGTATTTACCGTCCAGAGTATTTATACTATTTTACTCACAACCATGTACTCAGCTTGCAGGATTACAGGCGTTCAAAAGTTGAAATCTGAAAATCAACTTTTTGTCATAACTTCCAGATAGGCCGATTAATTTTGCTGAAACGTGGTTCAGGAAATACTGATAAACACACTTATTGTTTGGTTGGATGCATATTTTGAAATTTCCCTTCTAAAGCTACAATTTCTTCACTTTCTCGGGAGGTCGGCAAGGGGTCACTTCCCGACCTCCTACTAGGTATGTAATGAATCAATTACCATAGTGGTTGTGAGTAAAACACTGTAAATCTTTCATACAAATTTTTGTCTACGGTGGTTGTTGGAGAGGTAATTTTAGGTGACAATTTTGAATCACCTTGTATAGAGACCAATTACAAAAAACTTTCCACTCCGACTTTTTAAGTTTTATTTTCCCTAGTCGTTCCCAGCATGAACACAATATTTTAATAATGGTGCCCATGAGATGTCACCTGAGACCCCATAAAGAGCACGCAACTATTACATCATGCAAAGTTGTGGAAAGGCTATATGTATACCTAGCAAACAATTATTAATGTTTAGGGATGCCAACTTCTCCCTAATGATCGTAATGGGGGAAGAAACAACGCAATACACGTATAGCGACACAGAACAACGAATTATTGGTAGGTATGCCTTGGTGTATTATTCCACGGCAGACAAAGGTAAAATTTCGAGCTTTTGCTAAGTTAATAATAATGTTATATTCTCCTACCTTATTACAAGAGGTATAGTATACCCACGGATTAGTATACCTCAAGCGCAGACGGAACGACCACGCGCTTTGGCCAACGCCCGTCTGTTTGGTTTGGTGCTTTGACTGGGGGCTTCTTTTAAGGCAGTTCTAGAAGTGACGCACACTGCTTGGTTAAGCCACGAATATATCTAATTCATGTATCATGAGTAGGTCTAAATTAACTGAGCCAAAATCATAATAATAATATTTTTTGTTTCCTTCAATATAAAAGTATTACAAACAAATAACAACACACCCACATTAAAAATGATCCAGATTATACCTATATCAATGTATAAACAAAAATCCCATCATCATCCCAAATCATAATGACCTCAACAACAATAGACCTGCTTAAAATATCACAAAATAAACCTTGCAGTCTACTACACCCTACAGCAAAAAGGGTTGACCATTAATTGGTTGAGCGCAGAGGATATCATATCAGTGGCAGTTCCCAAGAATCGGTAGGTGACTTTTGTTTGTTTCCAATCGGGACTTTCAACACCTCAGAGCAGAGAAAATATAGAAATTTCAAATTTGGCATGCGACTTCCTTGACGAAAAATGTATAGGCGATGCTATTGGAGTTCAAATTTTTTCACAAAAACTTCCAAATTTTTGAAAATTCAATGGCATTGCCCATACATCTTGCTTCAAGGAAGTCGCATGCCAAATTTGCTTTCCCTTTATTCAAAATAAACGTACCAAAAGTGATTTCTACTAATCCACTTTTTGAGTGGCATCAAAAACCCCTCAATGGAAAGAGGGATCTCAAAGTTCAAATAATTATTGCTGTAACAAAAGTCTACGTCATTTGGAGTCAAAATGAGTGTTCCAGACAAAAGTTATTCGATCGCCCGAGTTAAAAATTGCCCGATTTTGGAAATCACTGTATTACGAGCCAAAAATCGGAAAACATACGTACTGGCCCAATCGGTGTTTTGATTCAATCAGGCCCTGTGAATGGAGGTAAAACATGGCTGAAATAGGATCAAAAATACAGACAGAGAAGTTTTTAGCAATACGATAAGGGGCGATAAGCTTTTTCCGTGAAGGAAGAACATTCATTCTGAGCTAAGATTTTTAACGTCGAACACGGTGCCGCGTGCCCGCTTGGATAAATTCCAATTAAATCGACCAAAATCATCATACGTTTTCACAGTTTTATCGTTTACGCGTACATGCAGTATAGTACGAATACCGTAGAAAATTGTAATTGTTGGAAATTGACTCACGAATCAAACGGCCATCAGAATACTCTGAGAATCCCTTTATGTACATCTATGTGTACGTCTGTATAATAGATTCGTTTAGGCCTATCGCAGTCACACATACTCATATATGCGCCGAATGCATTTGGGAAATAGATTCGTGGTGTCGACAATAGCCCCAAATAAATCTGTAACCGCTGCAACTGAAAGCTCTACTTCATCCGCTCAAGCCGCCGCACCAATTCGAGATCGTTCCAGACGCTCGAAACGTCAAATTTCGCAAGCCACTACCTACCATCGTGACACGATTTGGAAAAGACAAGACAATCTCTCACCGTCGCTGAACGAGTCTTCCATGATCAAGTTGGCAAAATCATTGACGTACGTTGGCAAGAAATCCGACCGCTTTAGTGAACCGCACGGTTATGAAATTTGTAGGAAGTGAATCTACGTATAATATCCTTTTTTGTCTTCGTTGGGTGATATTATTTTATTATAATTACATTATCTTCGTATGAATCTTCGCTGTGTTGTATCCATCTAAATTTCGTGTTGTAAAAACGAAAGTTTGAACTCGCGTTTCCGGTAGCTTGATCCATAATAACCTTTGTCAATTGAATTGGTATCAATCGACTTCCACGGGATATATCACGTATCATTGACGCTTAGGTACTATAAATTTACCTCCGAAGCTTTCATTTATTTCAAGACGGCCGACTGCCGCTATATTTAAGTTCTATTATATTCAACGAACTTGAACTAAATTGTACAGAGCTATCATATCATCTTTATCAAACTTGTAAATAATTATCTGTGATTGTGCTCTTTATCTGTGTGTGTGTGATTGTCCCCCATATCGAAAACATTCAATCAAGGCAAATTCCGTTATTAATTCTCGTGTAGTGGCCTGCGACATCTTCGCGAGATCACTAGAGACAATTAACTATTGCAGGTGGCGCCCTTAAAATATTTTGTGTTGTTTGAACTGTCGAGACTAGCTAAAGGTTAACCCACCCCAATCTCCTTTTGAGCTATGGCTCACTTTAGGCCAACGAATTGGTAGAGTAATCTTTTGTCTACAAGCTACCTCTTAGATCACCTGATTCTCACCTTATATACAATATACAAGAAATGTATAGGTAGTGCAGATCCTAAGAGCCAAAATCGGGATGAACCTTGCAAATGGTGATGAAAGCATGAAATTCGGTATACAGAATTCAGAATTCAGAATGAGCCCCCCTTTCAGTTCAGAGGTGGAGCCACGCCGAGTTTTCACCGGAAGGGGGCTCGGGGGGCTCCTGAAAGTTCAAGGTGCTAGGACTCCCACTAAACCGCTTATCAGTACGTTTTAATAATTGAAAAGGAAACTTATGAATATATCGTAAACATTGACGGCGTTTATCGCCTTGGCCCGGGAATTTTTCATTGTGAAAAAAAATAAGTTCTTCGGCAGATCACAGAAATTGGTTTTATTTTATTTTCACCTACAAAGAATCATCAAGAAGATGTGCAACACGTTGATTCCCACAAATTCGTATCCTCTGAATTCGTTTGTGGAGTCAAAATTTTGATGGGTTATCTTCTTGAAGAGGGGCATTCCAAACGGTAAGCTATTTTCAACACAACAAGTTCAAACAGGATTTTTTTATTGTTCTGAATCGAAATTACTGAATTCCTCCCAGCAAAACATACCCTGAACCATTCTTTGGAAGTACCGCGTGCTATTGAACGTGCAGTGGGTCCTGGAACACCATCAGAATTTTTCTTCTGTGATGCTGCGCTCTATTCTCGACCGGGGCAATTGGGCTCCTACATAGCATGCGCCGAGTGTATACACGTAATTTCAATATTATGACCATGGAAAATTTGACTGAACCGAGAAAATACCCTGCATCGTGTATACACTTCGCGCATGCTATTTAGGAACCTAATTGCCCCGGTCGAGAGTGGAGCGCAGTATCACAGAAGAAAAATTCTGATGGTGTTTCAGGACTCACTTCACGTTCAATCGCATGCGGTACTTCCAAAGAATAGTTCAGGGTATGTTTTGCTGGGAGGAATTCAGTAATTTCGATTCAGAAGATTAAAAAAATCCTACTTGAATTTGGTGTTGAAAATAGCTTACTCTTTGGAATGCCCCTCTTCAAGAAGATACACCATAAAAATTTTGACTTCACAAACGAATTCAGAGGATACGAATTTGTGGGAATCAACGTGTTGCACATCTTCTTATTAATTCTTTGTAGGTGAAAATAAAATAAAACCAATTTTTGTGATCTGCCGAAGAACATTTTTTTTATAATGAAAAATTCCCGGGACAAGGCGATAAACACCGTCAATGTTTACGATATATTCATAAGTTCCCTTTTCATTTATTAAAACGAACTGATGAGCGGTTTAGTGGGAGTCCTAGCACTTTGATTTTTCAGGAGCCCCCTAAGCCCCTTTCTGGTGAAAATTCGGCGTACCTCCACCTCCTAATTGAAAGAGGAGCTCATTCTGAGTAGGTGTACCGAATTTCATGCTTTCATCACTATTTGCAAGGTTCATTCACCTAGTGCCCCCACTAAGGGTGACAATGAGAGAAGTGTGAAAATGACCTGACTTTAGTAAGGTCCCATTTTGAGACAACAAGTTGCAGAAATTTTTTAGTCGCATTTTCGTAAAGCGTACAAACATCTCGAAACGGTTTTGTACTTTGGATCGTATTGTATTATTTTTTTCCAAGAGCTATTGATTTGTTTCTGATTGTAGTATTTTTTAGTGCAGACTCTGCCAGCGGTCCTGCTGACGCTTGAAAACCGACAGTAACAATAAGGTACACAATAGCTGCATCAAATGTACCATGAACCAATTTGATTTCATTTGCACTCAGTGTTATGAACCTGGACCCTTTTTGGGTCTAAGGCAAATCAAGTATGCTGCGACATTACATTACATGTTCATTAAAAGACAACAAACACGCAAATATATATAAATATTGCGCCTCTTAGGGCCTAATAGCGGGCACCTCGCATTTTTAATGAAACAAAGCTCTCCGACTACCACAACATCAGACGGTCGAACCGAAACTGCAGGCACGTGTTTCGCCCCTATTGGGGGCTCATCAGTGCACAGGCATTCAGCTCAACCATCCGATGCTGTGGCAGTCAGAGAACTCATGGTAATATACACCCAAGAGGACTTCTAATATGTGAGTCCTTCAAGCGGCGCCATCTATTAAAGGCATTCCGCAAATGCTATATTTCAAGGCATCAGGCATGCGAGGGAATTAACTGAATTCCACGTGAAGCAACACCGTCGCCAAGAGCATCGAAGGTAGGTCTACACATGTATACTCAAGCCGAGTAGAGCAATGTAAAAAGACAACAAACACCCAAATATAAATAAATATTGCGCCTCTTAGGCCATATAGCGGGCACCTCGCTCGACCGTCTGATGTTGTGGTAGTCGGAGAGCTTTGTTTCATTAAAAATGTGAGGTGCCCGCTATATGGCCCTAAGAGGCGCGATATTTATTTATATTTGCGTGTTTGTTGTCTTTTAACATTGCTCTACTCGGCTTGAGTATACATGTGTAGACCTACCATCGATGCTCTTGGCGACGGTGTTGCTTTACGTGGAATTCTGTTAATTCCCTCGCATGCCTAATGCTTTGAAATATAGCATCTGCGGAATGCCTTTGATAGATGGCGCCGCTTGGAGGACTCACATATTAGGAGTCCTCTTGGGTGTATATTACAATGAGATCTCTGACTGCCACAAAATCGGATGATTGAGCTGAATAAGTGCTAACTGATAAGCCCCCAATAGGAGCGAAACACGCGTCTGTGCAGTTTTGGTTCGACCGTCTGATGTTGTGGTAGTCGAAGAGCTTTGTTTCACATGTTTATTAGTCGAAGTCGATGATTCAAAATCCTATTTAACGTCGGCCTATTTCGCAGTAACATCACCCTGGTTGCTGAGTGTACAAAAGCGTTATAATCAAGAAACAAACCAAACTCGGACTGACAAAGCAATAAGTATCCACCATCGCAGAATATCTCTGCTCTGTTTTGAGTTTTGTCCAGAACCGCATCTGCATAGAGGTCATAGAACATAATAATCAGGAGGTGTATATAGGTAGCCCCATTTCCGAAATTGGTTTTCCACCTTGTCACTCCTACTTTAAGGTGATGTATTTAACATAGGTAGAGCTATAGATACATCGAGAAAAAACAGCTTCCATAACTTGCCGCTTCATAAATATGTAATCAGCGTCTCTTTAAACGCTTGTCCTGCGCTAAATTTCTATGGGATTTAGATAGTTTCAGCACAATGTGCATGCAACAGGACATGAATATTAAAACGGACTGAAACTCCACAGAAATTATTATTTAATTATGAGGGTCGGCACTCTGCCGGACCTTGAGTGGTTGGTTTGAACTTTGAATAAGCACGAAATCCTACGCCAGAATAAAGCCCTATGAATTTTGTTTAAGGTGTCGAAGAGTATTGTTATTCAAGCAGCTAACTTTCTAGACATACATCATTTACCATTCACTTGAAACGCTCTTGATGAAGGTATCAAAACCACATTAAAACCATCAAGGCCCATTCGGATTCAGATGCCTATTCGAAATGCGCAGAATAATTGTTGCATCATTATTCCATGGGCTGTTCACACAGACTTGGAATTTCGGTATAAATTTACTTTTACTACTGATCATTCATTTCCAGGTGACGTCACGCCCGAGCCAGTCAGTGTTGCCAGCCTAGTTGAATATAATTATAACCTCACTCTAGTATTGGAGCCTGTTTTCTTATTAATTGGGAAAATCACTTTTTTAAGAATTTAGATACCTCAGGAAGTATAGTGGGGGCACTAGGTGAATGAACCTTGCAAATGGTGATGAAAGCATGGAATTCGGTACACGTACTCAGAATGAGCCCCTTTTTCAGATAAGAGGTGGAGCCACGCCGAATTTTCACCGGAAGGGGGCTCGGGGGGCTCCTGAAAGTTCAAGGTGCTAAGACTCCCACTAAACGGCTTATCAGTTCGTTTTGATAAATAAAAAGAAAACTTATGAATATATTGTAAACATTGACGGCGTTTATCGCCTTGTCCCGGGAGTTTTCCATTATGAAAAAAAATAAGTTCTTCGGCAGATCACGAAAATTGATTTTATTTTATTTTCACCTACAAAGAATTGATAAGGAGGTGTGCAACACGTTGATTCCCACAAATTCGTATCCCCTGAATTCGTTCGTGGAGTCAAAATTTTTATGGTGTGTCTTCTTGAAGAGGGGCATTCCAAAGAGTGAGCTATTTTCAACACTAAGTTCAAACAGAATTTTTTCAATGTTCGTTCGATTGAACGTGGAGTAAGTCGTGAAACACCATCAGAATTTTTCTTCTGTGATGCTGCGCTCCACTCTCGACCGGGGCAATTAGGTTCCTACACAGCATGCGCGGAGTGTATACACGATGCAGGGTATTTTCTCGGTTCAGTCAAATTTTTCATGATTGAAATTGTGTCATAATATTGAAATAACGTGTATACACTCCGCGCATGCTGTGTAGGAACCTAATTGCCCTGGTCGAGAGTGGAGCGCAGCATCACAGAAGAAAAATTCTGATGGTGTTTCACGACTAACTCTACGTTCAATCGCACGCGGTACTTCCAAAGAACGGTTCAGGGTATGTTTTCCTGGAAGGAATTCAGTAATTTCGATTCAGAACATTGAAAAAATTCTGTTTGAACTTAGTGTTGAAAATAACTCACTCTTTGGAATGCCCCTCTTCAAGAAGACACACCATAAAAATTTTGACTCCACGAACGAATTCAGGGGATACGAATTTGTGGGAATCAACGTGTTGCACACCTCCTTATCAATTCTTTGTAGGTGAAAATAAAATAAAATCAATTTTCGTGATCTGCCGAAGAACTTATTTTTTTTCATAATGGAAAACTCCCGGGACAAGGCGATAAACGCCGTCAGTGTCTATAATATATTCATAAGTTTTCTTTTTATTTATCAAAACGAATGATAAGCCGTTTAGTGGGAGTCCCAGCACCTTGAACTTTCAGGAGCTCCCCGGGCTCCCTTCCGGTGAAAATTCGGCGTGGCTCCACCTCTTATCTGAAAGAGGGGCTTATTCTGAGTACGTGTACCGAATTTCATGCTTTCATCACCATTTGCAAGGTTCATCCCGATTTTGGCTCTTAGCGCCTGGACTAGTAAGTTTGTGCTCGAACATTTTCCACAAAATTAGGCGCCTCGATCAATACATATTATGAAAACGAAAAACATTAGGTTAAGTGGTTGAATCTTTTTCGTGGAGAGAAGAAAATCATAGCATGAAAATCGCCCATGCAAGGAAGGAGCACCACAAAAATTATCTCAAAAGTGCCAAGAAATGTACCTCAAAGAAATCTGGAAAGAAAGAAATTATAACGTCATTCGGTCAGCCTCGCGCGCAAACCAAACGTGACCTACTCCACCGACATTTTAGCGTCTTCAAGTTTGAATCACGTTTTGTCACTTTCGACGTGTAATTCGAAACTTCAAATCACATGACATCATCAAAGTTGTTTGAATTTGAAACGCTGCACCAGCGAGAACATTTTTGAAAAAACGTCCTTCGGATGGCTTTGAGGAAGGGCAACCATAACAGACTACTCAGGCTAGGTTAAGGCTGCAGATCAATGAGAGCTCTCTTCAAGGCATTCTTGAATTTTTTTGTGGGCATCCCAGAAGGGTTTGCATCTTGATGAATCAGTTTTCTTGGGTCAAATCACGTCTATACAGGTTGTATTGTACGTACAAATCACGTACATATTGTAGTGTAACCCACCTTTCGACGTTTGGCAGTGATCGTCGTTGCCCCTTCCCTTCCCTTCCCAATGTTGTTACTTCTTACCTACGTTATGTAAGCTCTCACTCTAGATGAGAAAGTGACTCTGAGGATGAATTCTTAAATAAATCGCGAATGAAACACAAGCAAAATGAATATTTATTGAAAATCATGTGCAAAGTTTCAAATGAATTTGTTTTCTTTCTCAAAACACCTCACAACCATAGACTGACAGTGATTAAATCACACAACGTGGATAAAGGACAACAAAATACAAACACGATACCTGATTAGGTGCTGAAATCCCTTCCCAAATGATCGCAAAAAAAGTCATGAAATGACAGAAGCCACTCCAGTAATGCATTTTCAAGCAAGCGTGAATTTGTTCTCAATCCTCTTTGTACGTTTGCTTAGTTCACAAGTTATTCACGGAACAAGAAAAGGAAACTTAGTGTTTTACGCTTTAGAAAGAACTTTACGCTAAGCAATTAATTTTTGACTCTACAAACAAACCACACTTTTTCGCCACTCCGAATTTCACTCAAAACAGAGGGCAAATTATTAGATGAGTGAACAATGAACAAATGATCGGTAAATAAGTAGATAAGTGAACAAGAAACAAATGTTAGGTGAATGTGTAGATAAATGAACAAGAAACAAATGAGAGATAAATAAGTAGAGAAGTCGGATTTGGTCACACTCTTAGTAAGCAATCGAAAGGAAGGAGTATCTATAAAGCATTCGCCCAAAATGCCCCAGCGGTTACCTATCACAAACCCCACAGATACTTACACACAAAACGAAAGAAGAATTAGTAAACAGTACAGGCAAAAGTGCGACAAGGCTCGACTCAGTGGTCCTCTCTTGTAGTCTTATTTGAAATGAAATAACCTCTACAACGTGATTCGAAAAGGTAAATTTGGAGTCAAAGGTACTTTCGTGAAATCCTGATGGGATGTACAAGAAATTCTCAAGAAGCCTATATTAGGTGAGGCCCACACGTAGGATGAACCTTCTCAGGTGTCTGCCGGTGAAAATGCCGACAAGTCCGCCCATCGTACTGAACAGAAAGGGACAAAAGCAAAAAAAAATTAGACCGGGTAGAACAGCACTCCTTCAAAATTAAGTGCGTCTACATTCGTTACCGGAGGTAAACACTTATTTTCGTTGAATGCCATATAAGTGGCACTTACAGTTGAGCTTGTGAATAGACATTGTCGGTATTATCGAGAAACGGTGAATAGCAATCACAATTATTGAACACTTGCACCCCTTTCATACTTCATTCAAGCTCCGATATCCAACGCAGAACGCCAGTCCTGGTGAAGAGATTCCGTGGTACTACCGAATATATTTATAAATAAATATGCCTATCAAACAGGGCACTTGAACAAAACAAACCCGAGCTACATGAAAAAGAGATAACATAATTTTTGTACAAGTTAGAAAATGTTAGTGAATTCAACAAGGCAGATTCATACAAACAGGTGGATCCCCCCCCGGATACGGTGAAGCATGCGAACCCTCTTCATTCTCTTCTACTTTCCCCTCTACTTTCATTAGTAACCCGACCATGAAATGTGAATAAACCATAAAAAGTACTGTTCTCTACTTAGCAGCTGATTTGGCGTAGCAGAGTTTCCTCCTGTCGTCTTTTTGTCTGTTACATAACTTGTATACGTGCACAATGACCCTTGAAGACTTTTCGCTAGTCCAGAATTACAGTGTTGTATGCTACCAAGTTTTCTTCCACGACGGTATATACTTCGGACGTACCAACGTACAAACAAAACAAAAACAAAGGGAGAATACCACAATATTGGCCTAAGGGAATTTAATCCAGTATAAATAAATAAGTGGGTAGGTATAGGTATATTTCATTTCATTTATTTATAGTGCCATCGAGAGACCACCACAGAGGTAGTTTTTAGATCTTGACACGGACAAATATATATATGTTACGGCTCCAAAACCTTTTCACACCATCTTCTCCGCCTTCCAACCATCGTTCTCTCCATTAAACCCATCAAGTTATCCTATTATTCTATGCATTAGACACGCACTTATTTTGCGAACAGCAAAGTTGCGACTGGGCCACTGTAAAACGATCATATGCAAGCCGTCACGCCGTTAGCTATAAGCTCTTGGGTGGAATGAATTTGTTTTTGATTTATGCGAACATTTCAGTTTTTCCAGCTCCAACCTCTGACTTCAGTGGTACGTGATAGGGAGGTATTGGAAATATTCGAATGCTTTTCAAGGAATTCTGGCGTGATTGTAAACATTGAATTGCACGCACATTTCAACACAAAACACTTCAAAATTGACGCAGAGGTCCAATCTCCGACAATTTCATTGCCATTATCACCATCTGCAACAAGCTGGCCCAACGTACGTTTGATACAAAATTACCTAGAGCATCTAAGGATGGAGTTAAATTGGTAAAATCAGCCGTTGCGAAAACAAGTGTCACGGGCTTATTTCTCAACAGAAATTTATCATTCAGGTTTCTTTGGAAAGCTACAAAGATTTACTTTGGTTTGAGCCCATTGGTATTTCCAAAATCGAAAAATAATCAAGAACGTGATAAAAAGCAACGGAAACTGCACATTTTACGGTACTTAACGATTCTACCACCATTCACTTCCTAATGTAACTGTGAGTCTATTTAAGTACGGAAAAGTGCGATTCACTTACATTAAATATTCCATTTTGGCACTTTAACTTGAACTCTTTCACGTAGGATTTACCACCTTCTTCGTAACCCGCTATCTTTAATTATTTGTTGAGTTGCATACCCGCCCGGCGTACAAGATATAATATGTGAGATTTCCAAATTTCAGTTTTTTTTTTCTCAAAAACCAGTGGATAATTTGCAAATCTTCTTTCGCATAACCTTCTTGGACAGGGTTTTTAGTCCATTCCTACTTTTGAAAATTTTCCAATCGAGTTCGACCGCCAAAAATACCTACACTGGGTGGGTTCATAACTATAATAATTTTTTCCTTAAAAACTAGTGGATAATCTGCAAATTTTCTTACACTGAACCTTATTGGACACAGTCCTTAGTTTATTCGTACTTTTGGAATTATCATAATCGCATTGCCCTTTATGACTCAATACCCGCCAATATCATGCTAAAACCCCTGAGGTTCTACTAACTCATTATCCATTTTATCTCGTGTCTGTACAAGGCTTCCCTCCTCTAGAAAAACTCACCTGTGGCGCTCTTTTGTTCGCTCCCCTCGCATTTTTAGCGCACTTGTCCAAACGGGAAGGCGCTTTTGTCCTCGCTTTGTCCGTCCGTCCGTCCGTCCGTCCGTTCGTCCGTCCGTCCGTCCGTCCGTCCGTCCGTCCGTCCGTCACAGCATCTAGTCCTAGACGAAAAGGTTTTTGCGAAAAAATTTTACTCCATTGGGTAGCTCATGACCTTGTATCGTGAACCAAGAAAAATCTTGACGAAATAATAATAAACAATGACAATAATAACAATTTAGTGTGACGCGGCATCGCCGTTGAATGCTGCATTTCAGAAGCCGGCCTGATCTCGAAAGTTATCACATGCGAGGAAGTACCCGATCTTATCATTTTACCATAATACATATGCGGAGTTATATGTGGAGGATGATTTGAACTTTATTTTAATGAAAATTTCACATCGGTGCGAGGTGCAGGCCAATAGTTATTAATTTTTGAAAATGACTCCGAAACTACGGCTCGGCCGCAAATGATTTATTCGTTGCTTGCTGGTGCTTGATATCCTTTCCTCCGAACAAAACGAAATTCAATACAGAAAATATTTCAACTCGAATGGGTAGCTCATGGCCTTGGTACGCGAATCAAGAAAAATTTTGCCGAAATAATCATGAACAATTACAAAAATAACATTTTCGTGTAGGGCGGCTTCGCCGATCAAGTGCTGGCATTCGCGGTAAGATGTAGAAAGTTGCGATATGCAGGCAACTACAATTTCTTAATGAAATACATCACTGCATGTACGGCATTATATTTAGAGAACAATTTGAACTTTCTTTTGACGAAAACCCCACTTCGATCCGACCGTCGGGTCAATTGTTATCCATTTTTGAAAACGACCGCAAAGCGACGGCTCGGCGCATATTACACGACCCTACAAATTTAAAATCAGACGTGCCGAAATAGTAATTGACCATTTTGAAATAGCCAATACTAGGTACCTAAAGGATAATGGCACTCAAATTACGAAACATGTTCGCTCAATAACAAAAAAAAGTAGGTAGGTATCACTAAAAATCATGTGACAGGCTACCATTTTTTCGGTTTTTCGATAAAAAAGAAATGTTCCAATTCAAAACTGAACCCGATATTCGTGTTCAGGAGGTCGAAATCAGTTGGAGAACATTTTTTTATATAATCATCATAATCATAATCATAATCATAATTTTATTCGTGTTACTATGTACAAAATACATTTACACCCGTCCAGAAGAAAAATAAATAAATAAAAATTACACAGTTGTGTTTATTTTGCAATTAACTGCGTAGAAGCCGCTCAAAATTAGGTCACATTCAGAACTCAAACTCGAATGAGAGAAATTCCTCGGTTGAATAAAAAGCGTTATCCAACAAAATGTCTTTAATGGATTTCTTAAGCTGAGCTGGAGGTTTGCTTTTCAAAGAGCTTGGCAACTTATTGTAAAATAAGACTCCATGGTAGCCCGTGGCTTCTCTTGAACGTTGAAGTCTATGGAACGGCACCACAAAATCGTTCCTGTTACGAGTACTGTAAGTATGCGGATACGTATGGTAGTCGATTTCATTATATTTGATGTATAAGATGGACTGTAGAATATAGAGGCATGGCACAGTTAGGATTTTTGAGTCGATAAATGCTTGTTTACAGTTTTCGTCATATCTTAGGCCAGACATTATTCGGATACACTTCCTCTGAGCTGCAAAAACTTTTGTGGTGTGCGCAGAGTGACCCCATGCTAGAATAGCATAATTCAAATGGCTCTGAAAAAGGCTGAAATACGCGGTCCTCAAAACTTGCATTGAGACCAAGGACTTCAGTTGGCGTATTAGGTATATTTGTTTTGCAAGCTTATTGCAGAGAGACTTTACGTGTGATTCCCAAGTTAGACGTGGGTCCAAGGTAATTCCAAGGAACTTGATGGGTTGATATTCTGTGTCAGTTGGTTTTAACGAAAAGATGAGATGTTGCTTCTTGTTGTTGTTCAGACTGAGTTTATTGGAGTTGAACCAATCACTCAAGATAGTGTGATTCTCAGCGTCTTGTAATTTCAAGATGGAAAGGTAAGGATGGGCGAAGTAACAGAATGACGCTTATGTGGCCGGTTTGTCTGTCTGTCTGTCTGTCCGAGTCCGTGCAGAAATTAAGACGCTGTACTCCTTCTCGAGAATTGAAACAAGAGTCTTGGAACTTTTTTCCGATTAATAGCTGATGTCCCCAAGGGTGGCCAATGGGCACTATTTTTGCTATCCATACATCGTTATCATTATTATCAAAAAAAAACAGAGATCTCCTGTGCACTTCGATGAAGTTGAACTTCTTCTGGGGAACTAAAGCTACAGCCCTTGAAGATTGAACTTTATCCGGTGGATAGCTTAGGTTCTCAAGGACCAAATAGGCAGAATGGCTTCCATAATTCGGCCACCATCTTGGCTGCCATATTGAAATTTCTTATTAGTGGAACGATTGTCATGAAACTTGAAACTTACCCTTGTCTAGTACGATCATTCTTATTTTCAAGCCAAATTTCATGATTGCCCCACCATCTTGGCCGCCATATTGAAATCTCTTATAAGTGGGAGGATTTTCATGAAACTTGAGAGTTACGCTTGTTTCGTACGATCATTCCTATTTTCAAGCTGAGTTTCATAATTCTGCCGCCATCTTGGCCGCCATATTGAAATCTCTTATTAGTGGAACGATTGTCATGAAACTTGGAACTTACCCTTGTCTAGTACAATCATTCTGATTTTCAAGCCGAATTTCATGATTCTGTCGATATTTTGGCCGCTATATTGGAATTTTTTGCCCAAGACGGTAGAACCCTAATTACTTAACATCTTGCGTTCACTAATCCTCCAAAAAGGAAGTGCGCTACTGAGCCTCATGCCCATGAGACGTATTCGCTTGTTATAAACGTGCCTCCTTTCCCTCACATTCAGGCATTCAGCACCTAGTTACGCCACGCCACTGCCCTGATATGTGATGTGAGTAAACTGCAGGGGAAGAAACGCAGTTGTTTTCATGTTTGTTTCGTTTGGATAAAACCGAAATGTTAGGATATAGTACTCCGTTGTTACGCATAATAATTATGGCCTATCTCGTGGGCCATTATAATCGAAAGTCGTAGTTCGTGGTGACAAAATTGAATGAAAGCTTGCTGCAGCTAGTAGGTATCTACACAAGTGAAAACAGACGTGTGAATCACGGAGAAAAAGGATTGTTTAAAAATAATAATCTAATTTATTTATTAGCGGAGATCGACAGCGACCACTTTCTGGTGGTAGCAAAGATAAAAAATATTAATGGACAACACAAAGACACATACAAGAAAGAAGATAAAGTACAACAAGAAACCCTAAGAACATACAAACTACAAGAGAGAGAGACAGCAGAAGCATATGAACAACTGATTAGCCACAGAATCCAAACTGAGAAAAGAAAACTAAAAAAGATGAATGCAGAACAGACATGGCTGAGATTCAAGCAAATAATAATGGACGCAGCCAGAGATACATGCGGAGTATGCAAAACAAATAATCAACAGAAATGCACATCATGGTGGACAGAAGAAATAAAAATACAAGTAAAACTGAAGAAGAAGAAATGGAAGGAGTACTTGGGACAAAGAACAGAAGAAGCATTTGGGAAATACAAAGAACAAAGAAATAAAGTAGAGAAAATCATATTAGAGGCCAAAGAAAAATCGTGGAAAGAGTTCGGAGAGAAAATGGAAGTAAATAGTAAGGAAAACCAAAAACTATTCTACAGGATATTGAAAACACTAAGAACGGGAAAAAGAGCAAAGGTGAATACAATAAAAAATAAAGAAGGAGTACTATTGATTGAAAAAAATGATATCATGGCAAGATGGAAAGAGTACTTCCAGGAGTTACTAAATACACAGCAGATTAGACATACAGATGAAGAAACAACAATTGAAGAGAAGGAAGACGATAACGATGGAAATGAAGAAGCGATAACAGAAGAGGAGCTGAAGGAGGCATTGGGAAGGATGAAAAATGGAAAGGCACCGGGACATGACAAGATTACACCAGAAATGATGAAGAATTTAGGTGAAGAAGGAACAAGATTGATGCTGGAATTATTTAACAAAATATGGAAGGAAGAAAAGATACCAACTGACTGGGAAGTAGGAAAGATGGTGCCAATTTACAAAAAAAATGATAACAAGAAATGCGAGAACTATAGGGGAATCACATTATTAAGCATACCGATGAAAATTTATGAACAGATACTAGAGAAGAGATTAAGAACAATAATAGACCCTACATTACTAGAAGTACAGAGTGGATTCCGGAAAGGACACAGTGCACAAGACCACATTTTCACAATTAAACAGATCATACACAAGACGCTTCAGTACAACAAGCAAGCCTATTTTGCATTTATAGATCTTGAAAAGGCATTTGATATGGTACCACGGCAAGAAGTATGGAAGAGTCTAAGCCAACGAGGAGTAAATAGGAAACTGATCAGAACAATCAAAAGTCTTTACAAAAATACCACCAATTACATAGTCTGGAATAACAACACATCAGAAAGATTTGAAACCGATGATGGATTAAGACAGGGAGGGGTGATGAGCCCAGCGCTATTTACAGTTTTTATGGACGACATAATAAGGAAATGCAGACCAAAATTGAAAACGTTGAACACAGGGGTGCGACAACTGCAAAATATTCAGATTTCTGAATGTGCATTTGCAGATGACATTATAGTGATGGCGAGAAACGAAAGAGACCTACAACAAAATCTAAATGTATGGAACGAGACCCTTAAAGAAAGTGGAATGAAAATGAACATCAACAAAACAAAAGTAATGGCAATTACCAGGGAACCACAAACATTGACAGTACACTTGGAAGGAAAGCAGATAGAGCAAATCACACAATTCACCTACCTTGGAGTTATTATAGAAGAAACCGGAAAACAAGACATAGACCTGAACGAGAGACTGAACAAAGTAAACAAGCTATACTACTCAATGAACAAGACCTTTATAAACAAAAAAGAAATAACAAGGAAGACAAAATTAAACGTTTACAAAACTATATTTCGACCGATTTTAACATATGGATGCGAGTCATGGATTTTATCTCAACGAATGAAGAAAAAAATTGAATCGACAGAGATGAAATACCTGCGACGAGTCAAAGGAATCACACTGAGAGACAGAATACGTAATACCCAAATAAGAGACGAGCTGGAGATCAAACCAGTAACAGAATTCATAGAGAGAAGACAACTTGCCTGGTGGGGCCACCTGCAGAGAATGAACATCAACAGACCAGTGAAGCAAATATGGGAAGCAAGAATCCAGGCAAAGAGAAGTAGAGGACGACCGAAAGAAACATGGGATGACGTAGTGAGGAAAACACTGACAGGAAAGGGACTGAGTTGGATCGAAGGAAAGACGCTTGCAAAAGATAAAAAACAATGGACCAAGTTCGTGCATGAAGAATAGATTATTTAGTTTAATAGAACAAGAATTATGAATTATGTTATTATAAATTTGTATAACCCTACACCGAAAGGTACAAGGGGTATTTATTGATTATATATATATATACAGGGTGGTCCTCGTTTTATGTCATTAAATTCAAGGATCAATAGAAAATGAAACATGAAGGGGACTTTCTCCAGAAAACATATTTGAGAAATGCCTAATAACAGAGATACAGCCCTTCAAAGTTGGAAATAAATAATCGTTTTTTCCGCATAACTTTTGAACCGCTCAACCGATTTCATTCAAAATAGAACCAAAGGTTCACTGAAGTTATCCCCTGTCGAACAAGTATAACATGTTCCATAAAAAAGTTTCAGGAGCGTAGATATCAGGGGGTGTTCCTACTCCCCCCCCCCCCTATTTCTCACCCACCAGTTATTTTTGAGAACTGTTCATAATTTTGAATTCTACGTTTAATTTAGAAGAAAAAGTCACTCTTGCAAAATTTTGATTAGAGGCTTCGTTTAGGAGATATTCGAGTTTGAACTTTGGAAAACATCACGAAATCGCCACTTTCCAGAACCCAAATTGTTTTTTTCCTGAAAAATTCCCGTGTTTTGAAAAAAATTGTGGTTTATCAACTTAGAAATTCTAGAAAACCATTTCAGCTGAGAAATCATGAGTTTCTTTGGATTTTAATTTTTAGACCTTTGAAAGTAGCGATTTCGGGCTGTTTCCCAAAGTTTCAAACCCAAATATCTCCTAAACGAAGCCTCTGATCAAAATTTTGCAACAGTGATTTTTTCTCCAAAATTGAACGTAGAATTCAAAATTATGAACAGTTTCCAAAAATAACTAGGGGGGTGAAAAATAAGGGGGGAAAAGTAGGGTCACCCCCTAATGCCTAAGTTCCTGAAACTTTTTTATGGAACATGTTATGATTGTTTGACAGAGGTTAATTTCAGTGAACCTTTGGTTCTATTTATAATCAAATCGGTTGAACGGTTCAAAAGTTATGCGAAAAAAACGATTATTTATTTCCAACTTTGAAGGGCTGTATCTCTGTTATTAGGCATTTCTCAAATATGTTTTCTGGAGAAAGTCCCCTTCATTTTTCATTCTCTATCGATCCTCAAATTTAATGACATAAAAGTCGGACCACCCTGTATACCGTCCGTTTTTTTTTCTAGGCCCCAGCGCGTAGCGCCTTTATTATGGGTTTTACACCCAACATATTATATATTTTTGAATTCAGAAGAACAAAATCTTTCGATTGATGGTATGTCAAATTATTTTTGGCAGATGTCATTTTTTGAAAATTGACGGATTAGTACTTGTGACACACCATTTTGAAGCCCATAAAATTCTTAGTAGAACTGTGTTTCTATTTCTAGAATAGGATATCTTTTACAGCTTCTGGAGGTCTTTGAATAGGAAAAATTGTTAAAATTCAGAAATACCCACTCAATAATTAATAGGTATTTTTAATATCGACTGATGATAATAATCTGATTTTGAATCGTCCAAATTATCGGGAGATTCTATAAACACCTCATCTTTCAGATAGGCTCATAAAAAAAAATCGAGGGGGCTGATGGCCACCTCGGATACTATCGCGTTGAGCTGGCAGTTCCAATTCACCGGTCGTTGAATCTCTAATTCAAGGAACAAGGAGACGGTCATTACGAGTAACTTCTTCAGGACATTTTTCGTTCATTGTGATTATTTGTTGATTATTATCATTAGTTATTATTAAAAATACCTGTTTTGCCTACTTACGTAATTATTGAGTATTTCTGAATTTCAACAATTTTTCCTATTTGAAGACCTCTAGAAGCTGTGAAAGACATCCTATTCCAAAAATGAAGACACAGTTTTCCTCAAAATTTAAGGGGCTTTAAAATGATGTATCACAAGTACTATTCTGTCAATTGTCAAAAAATGACATCTGTCAAAAATAATTTGACATACCATCAATCGAAAGATTTTGTTCTTCTGATTTCAAAAATATATAATATGTTGGGTGTAAAACCTATAATAAAGGCGCTACGCGCTGGGGCCTAGAAAAAAAAACGGACGGTATACCGTCCGTTTTTTATTTTAGGCCCCAGCCTGTAGCATATTTATTATGAATTTCACACCCGATATATTATATATTTTTGAAATCAGAAAAACAAGATCTATCTAGTGATGAAATGTCAAATAATTTTTGACAGATGTCATTTTTTGACAAATGACAAAATAGTACTTGTGATACATCATTTTAAAGCCTATTAAATTCTGAGGAGAACTGTGTTATATTTTCAAAATAGGGTGTCTTTTATAGCTTCTAGGGGTCTTTCAATAGGAAAAAATGTCAATTTCAGAAATAGCCACTCAATAAGTGATAGGTATTTTTTAAATTAACTAATGGTGATGATGGGATTTTTTAATTGTCCAAATTATTGGGGAACTTTATAAACACCTTATCTTTCGGGTAGGCTCATAAAAACTCGAGGGGGGTCATTTCTGGCAAGCTCGGATGTCATCGCGTTGGGCCGGTGGTAGTTCCAATTCACTGATCGTCGAATCTTTCATTCAAGGAACAAGTAGGCGGTCGTTCGAGCAACTTCTTTAGGACATTTTTTGTTCCATTGTGATGAATTAATTATTATTATCATTAGTTTACATTGAAAATAGGTACCTGCTTCACATATTTACTTATTATGTATTTTTGAAATTCAACATATTTTTCCTATTGAAAGACCCCTAGAAGCTGTAAAAGACACCCTATTACAAAAATAAAAACACAGTTCTCCTCAGAATTTTATGGGCTTTAAAATGATGTATCACAAGTAATATTCTGTCATTTGTTAAAAAACGACATATGTCAAAAATAATTTGACATATCATCAGTCGAGAGATCTTGTTTTTGTGATTTCAAAAATATATAATATATTGGGTGTGAAACCCATAATAAAGATGCTACGGGCTGGGGCCTAAAAAAAAAAACGGACGGTATATATCTAATTTATTTGACGTCGATTTTTTTAATACGAAGGAAATTTATTTCCTATAAAACTCGATGTTTCAGTATAAGAGAAGATATTTACTTGAAAATTAAACCGTATTTATTTGAATTTATACACCCTGATTATTTACAATGAAGATAGAAATTATTCTTTCAAAAAAAAAGATTTTACTTTCCTTGAAAAACTGTATTTGACACAAATAAATTTACAGCTTTGACGTTGCAGTAATGTTTTTCATGGGAACAAATAATTATTCAATTCAAATAAATGTGAAATGGCACGAAAGAAATATTTCTTCAAGTCAAAAAAAAATACATCCCCACCCCTTCCCATTCCCACAACGCCATTTGCAAGTCCCATTCATGGCATGTAAATAAAAGCCATCGCCTTCGCCTATTTCAACGTGAGTGTTGGTGATTTGTGAATTGTGTGAGCGATAAAATGGATCTCCAAGAATTTTTTGAAGAAGCCGAATATTGTTTCTTGTGCTGATGGAGGCGATAGACTCTACAAGTATAACCTTCTTCCTCTGTTCTAGAGCAGAACATCACTGTTGATGATTTGCTTATTGGTGCCGTTCAACAAATCCTGCCCAATGACCCTACTTTAGGGAACAGATTACGCCTTGAAAAGTTTGTTTCGGAACGTTTTTCACAGAAGGTAAGAAAAATTCGGCTTATTTTCCTCAGAAGTTGGTACCTAATTAAACAGTGGGTTAGTATACGGCACCAACAAGCATGCAGATCAACCAGTGATGTCCAGAAACAATCAGAATCAGCACAAGAAACTAAAAGATTTACCTACCACAAAGCAGTTCGCCCAAGTGTCTCAGTTCGGTTTCTTCAAGAAATTCTTGGAGATCCATTTAATTGCTCACATAATTCACAAATCACCAACACCCTCGCTACAATAGGCGAGAGTTCAATACTAAATATCACCATTTGATAGTGTTGTAGTGTTTACAAACTTCCTCGCAGTGTCCATGCTAATTCTAAAGCAAAAGTATTTTTTTTATGTTAATTTTCAGTTTTAAGTTTACAATGTTGATGTTATAGTGACAGTTTCAAATAAACTATATATTTTGCCAAACAAAATATTTCATTTTGTCCAACAATTATTATTTCATCACAACAACAACGCAAAATCTCTTTCAGGAAGAAAATATTTATTTGAATGCAATAAGGCGAACGAATGGATTGACAGGATTTTATGTTACCTTCAAAAAATCTTATATTCATCTTGAATAAACTTTTTTTCTCCCAAGGATTTGAAAACGCCAATAATTAAAGAAATATATATTTCACAGAAATATCCTCTGCTTTTGCAGCAAAAAATTTGATTTCTTTCAATCAAACACTATATCTCTTTTGATTCAAAGAGATCCGTTGTTTTGTTGAAATGAACTGTTCCAAATAAATTTTTTCAATCTTTCAAAGAAATATTTACTTGCCCGTACGGAAACAACAAATTTCTTTGAAAGAAAGAATATTTTATGGAATTAAACAATCATTTTTCTCTGTGAACATGCCAGATACCTCAGTGCCAGACCAGTGCTACAATCTGCACCAGGAATATGAACGCCCTACACGAAAGCTCACTCTAAATGTAATTTCCCACTGAAATTACCTATAGGTACCTAAAACCACAAAAAAGGCATGTGTCTGGACTCCCAATTTCCCGCAGTGCATGCACGTCGGTGGTAGGTAATGACAAGAGAAAAAAGTTAATGGCCATCATTCGAATTGGCTTGTGAGTTGAGAGTCTGATGAGTTCCTGAAAAAAGGAGAACTTGGTTAGTAATCCCGAGGGCATCAGTCTAGTCAAGGCGATTCGTAAAAAGTGTAAGTATAAATTCTGTTGCTCTGTAGATCGGTACGTCCTTCGTGAAATAAAAGCGCAATCGCGATTTCGCCTGTGTAAAGCCAGAGTTATACGCTCAGAAGTCCGGGAAGTCAGTGATATGGACTGTCAATTTTGTTTTTAAGGGATCAATAAGGTATGAGTGGTCTTCATGTTTCTCTTTTCAATTGTAGACACAACGACACAACGCCATGCCGAGCTCTAACTAGGAGGTCTAAACCGCTAAATATCTTGAATATCGTCACACCTCTCAAAAGGTGGATAATAATCATTCGACTCTATTTCAAGAATATCGCCACCCTGTGCGACAGACCTATACATAAACTGGTGGAATAAGAAAGGTAGAAACGTACCATTTGGAGTTTGGACCGACTAGCTGCGGGTTCCACCAAAAGTTTTATGAGCAAATTAACTTTACTTAATTTGATTTGAGTTAGTTGCTAAGCAACTTGCTTTTGCTGTTGGCTGTCATAGCAACTAACTCAGAATAAAGTCAACTCGCTCATAAAATTTCTGGTGGAACCGGCAGTAAGTTGGCTTATTCGTGCTCATGAGAAATAAAGTTGAAAAATTTCATCAAAATCGGTTCATTTATGCAAAAGTTCAATATGGTTGACCAAGATGGCGATGAATCGTCAGTGGGTTAAAGACAATGAGGGAAGGGAAGATGACAGAAACAGCTTGGTCTTTGGGCTTATAAGGACGGCATTTCCTAGTGTTTTTTTCTTTAAAAGTAAGTTTCATGAGAATCAATGGAGAGAGAGACTTGGAAAAAAAATCCAGAATCTAGAATGAAAATTATTAGGTATTTAAAAATTTCAAAATTCGAAAAACTCAGAATTTTTTCTCAAAAAAAGTCCCCCATTCTCTTGCCAGCTCAGATTTGAATTTTTTTACATTTCCTCAAGTGTTCAGCTGCGCTTTGGGATGTAATCTGGTGTAATACTTCCTCGGATCTCGGTATAAGTATGTACAGGGTGTAATAATAAGAAACGAGTTTCAAGTCCTTTTCTCCTTTAAATTTTCATTTCTTCTTGTACAGGGGTCTAGGTTGTGGAATAAGAAATTCACAGTTGATAGTGCTTCGAAAAGTAACAGGATTCTTCTCAGAATAGATATCTCGGAAAAATAATTACTTGAGATATATCTACCTAGACTGTCGAAGTTGAATTCAAAACATGTTTTTTTTATTATAGCTTCTACACCGGTTAAGTGTTTAACCTCGGGTTCCACCAAAATTTTAAGAGCAGATTAAATCTATCACGCTGATAGTTGCTATGCACCAGCCAATAGGATGGCCGGTTGCTTAGTTACTATCAGAGTGATAAAGTTATCGCGCTGATAAAAGTTTGGTGGAACCCGAGGTTAGTCTTTCAGTTCAAATTTAGCATGAATAGTTGCTAGATACATAGCTGCGGTCTGTCAGTGACGAATTTTGTTCAAGTACTCCAATGGCGTAGATATTGGGGAGGCTCGCCCTTTCCCCCCAACTTTTACTACGTCACTGGAGGTCTTCTAAAATATATCCATGATTTTTGGATTCTACCTCGGATTTCACATTTAATTTTAAAGAATAATCTGGCATACAAGAACTAGAGCTGCACTCCTTTTGACGTCAATCTCAGATATTCTCACCACACTTCAGTTCGGCTCACATGATTGAGCGTTCCATTTGACAACGTGACATTTTGACTCAGTTGGTGATGATTTCATCTGTTTGCAGTCTTTTTGTGTTTTGAGCAGGTCTAGACCATCAGCTCACCTAGGATAAACACTATAGTAGTGTTACGTATTTCGCGTACGGGTTCGATTATAATTGAGACGATCGTTTTAAATCACACACTGGTTATTACTACGTACTACAAACTACTAACAATAAATACACGCCAACAATTATTTGCTTGGAATATCGCAGGTTACAAATTCGCTTTCTATCCGCTGTCTATCGCCTTGTATTCAATACTGGTGCGGTGGGCGATCCATGGTGCTTATATAGGGCCCGACTAATTATCTCGAATGTTCCATATGGGTCCTCCAGCAAATTCCACAGTGGCTTGGCATACGACTCCCGAATATTCACACACCTTTCGCGTGCTTCCTGTGTGTTCTGGAATAACGGCGCCTCCGCCAATTTGGCTGATGTTTTCTGATCGACCGTTCAAGTCTCCCATGTAATTTCAATCGCAAGCCATCACGTATAGTCCGGAAATGTCCAGAGTTCGGCACTTGTACACTGCGACCTAATGAAAGAGTCTAGAAAGATCGCGTGTCATTCAGAATCGCCGCTCGTAACAGTAGTATAAATGGATTGCTCGCAATTACAGGCTTGTGGCTCAACATGTTTGAACGTGGCGTGTATTTGACATGCGGTTGACAACTTGCTATCGGTGGTCAAAGTGAGAATGAAGTAGGGCGAACTGAGATGAGATTCTTACCTCACCTGTAAAAAAAAACCTGATCATGAGCTTCGGAAGAAGCCGTTCCGAAATATTTGAGTTTGAAGTTTCAAAACCACCTCAAAAATTCCGAATGTGGAATACGGTTGGCTGCACTGACAGTATTCGGCACAATAATTCACGACGACACATGATGTCATCCAGGCCACTTTTAAAACATATTTTCCGCGCATTTCGGCTACAGATAGACGGAGAATTTTGCTTGACGTGATGTCTGACCATCCTCCCCATTTTACTGGAAAACGGCCCACCCTAATTTATGACCTATTTTTAATTTTTATCAATGAACGAATAAATCAAAGCAGTCAGTGACATTTGACAGCTGAGGAAAACATTTTTCACGTCTTGATGAAAGAGTTCGGTTCTTCCGACGCTGATGCTGAGCAATGCCAAGCCCTGGTCAAATTAGTGGCAAAACAAGGATCTCGGCGGCGGTCTGGCGTGAGCAGAGGATTTACATTTGAAAACCCAATCGCACAAAGTTTCGCATTGGACCAAAATTGATGTGACCACCCACTATTTGCTATTTGCTTTAATTTAGGGGCTCGCACAGAATGAATTTCTGTTGACCCTATACCTGGCCTCGGTGTCAAGTTGACTGAAATCGATGGAGGCTCGTGCGTTTTGGTGTCTAAACGATGGTAAAACATCTCTGCGAACTATGTGAACTTAATCAAAATACTTCCGGTTTTGGACATATGATGCTCTGCCGCCATCTTGGCCGTCATATTGGAATATTTTATTAGTGGAACGGTTTTCATGACACTTGGAACTTACCCTTGTCTAGTACGATCATTCTGATTTTCAAGCCAAATTTCATAATTCTGCCTCTATTTTGGCCGCCATTTTGAAATTTCTATCCAAATAACGGTAAAATCCTGATTGCGTTCACTAATGCTTCAAAAAAGCAGTGCGCTTCTTTTTTTATTCTGCGTTCACTTTCAAGAAGGAGTTGGCATAGTGAAATGAAACTTTGATGAAGTACCTACGTCTACCTTGAGTGTGATTCTAGCTGGTTGAACAAATTTAGTTCAGCATTGTAGGCTTGCCGCCTTTTTACCTTCCTTATAACGTATGTAACAAAACTTTTCGGAAGAATTTCGAGGACCTCTTGTATATTGCAGGAATAATATAATTCCAAAAATAGTTTCAACATCTCAATCTTACATCTATAGTTATTCAAAAACATAAGTCATGGAATTGATAAAAGTCTATTGTCTTCGATGGCCCGCAGTTTGGTCTTAACTTGTCGCATGAGACTTTGGACGGAATCAACATCGATTTCATTAATCTTTTGGTAGACTCTACGACGCAACTTGGCTTCTGGCTTGAATTTTACTTCATTTGGACAGTTGTCTACATTCTTGGTATAAAACCCATCGTTCCTCTTCATTTCACTCTTTCCAAGGGTAAAATATTTTCGTCGTCCATAACATTTACCCTTTTTTCGGTGAAGTGCAGGCCCCTTAGTGCATGACAGCAGATAGGTATTCTCTACAGTTGAGCTACCGCGTATTTTGGGCATTTACGTCTTTTAGAATAAGAAGCTTTCACTATACGCAATTCCCGATGCACAGTCGTGTGAGAAACGTGATAGCACAGTCCTAATCTTCAAATTGACTTCCCCACCTGGTCTGCTGCTCTTCTTACCAGCCTGGCGATATTGTCTACAGTCAAATCTTTCGGCCTTCCACTTTTCGGCAAGTTGAGACATGGGATTCTTTTCTCGCACTTACTTATCGTACGATAAATCGTTGTTTTGGAGATATTTTGGTCCCTTATGTAAGACACCTATTCTTTATAACAATTGCCCGCAACAGTTGGTTGTGTTTGTTTACCTTTGTGTGTAGAAATAATGCATAGTTACTGATGACAAGGTGCATTTCTCCCTGTGACAAATTTACGAAGCTGTCAACATCCAAATGGTGAGTCTTCTCACGAGCATATAACTATTTGTGTACTGTAGATTGATTGTGCCTATGTAAATAATTGAACACGAAAACCTCAGCATTGCTTATACAGAGTGAATGGAGGTTTTGTCTGAACTAATACGCTACAGAGGTCATGTGCATTCCCTGACCTCATTGCACGATGCGGGATTAGTTGCGCTAATACGCTACAGGGGCCATGAGCATTCCACCCTGGCCCCATAGCACGATGCGGGATTAGCGAATGGCTCTGTGGTTGGATTCAGGAGCCTTGTGCGAGTATCCCCTGGCTTCATTGTACGAATCGGCACAGGGTCAAGAGTTATTGGTATCGGAGGTGATCACCTGTTGTAGACAAACCTAGAATGAGATAATCACGCTTGATACACGTGATGTGGTATTGGAAACAGGTGCTCGTTGGGGGTACCATTGTACGTTTCATTATCACGTTGTTTACTTAGACTCTGGCTGGTATGTATGTGATGTTTGAATAGTCCATACTGCCTATAGAAGGCCAAGTCGCGTATTTAGTAAGGCTGAGCGGAAATGTTCCAGAGTCATAATGATTCAAGACTGAGTTGAGTTGAATTCAACACCGAATTGACCTGAGATCAATTCATGAGAGTAGCGTAATGCTCAAACCCATTTTTATCTTTTCAGAACCAGATGACCATGACCAAACCGCCGCCTTCCACTGCGTTCAAGATTGTTGGATTGTTTCATTAATTTGTACAGTTGATTGTTAATGGAACCAGACGTTAATTTCAATCATTGTGTCACTTATCGTTTTGAGTAACGATATGCCCTTCCGGCATTTCCTGACTTACAGAAATTTATCGTCCTACAAATTATCAGAAGTGGGATAGAATTAAATTGAATTGAATTAAATAGAATTGAACTGAATTAAATTGATTTGAATCAAAAAGGCGTACCACGGGTTTGGGAATGGTTAAATGGTTTAGAGTGTATTATTTTCTAACCATGCATGGGTTACTTATATTTTTGTAGTTTATTCATTCATTCATGTTATTGTCTATCGGTTTGAGACATCCTGTTATCAAACGCTCGTTAGGGTCTCGTTTACAGCTACGTTCACTTGCTTCGAATGCAATAGAATGGTTCCATTCCATGCTGCTGCTGCGCATTCTGCTTTCTGAGTCAGATATGCATGACGCTAATGATGTTGTTCTCAGTGAATGTGAATTGGCGCTCAAATTTTGTTGATCAGTTTCCTGATGATGGCCTTATGAGCGCAGACTTGTCCTTTAGTATTGATGCAGTTGGATTGCCAGAATGATCAAACGTGACACCGAGGTACTTGGGTGTCCGACAATGTTTCAGGTTGCTTTTACGTAGGTTGCCACGTTATTTCAAACTGTCGTCAGGATTCTCTGTTGTTGAAGTGAAAAGCACAAACCTGTGACCTTTGTTAGAATTTCGCTTGAGGTAGTTTGCATCATCATGAAAACAACATGTTTCAAGTCTCCGTTATTTTCGACCTCTTCGAAGTTCAAGCCTTGAGCAGCAACGGCCGTATCATCAGCAATAATGAACTGCTTTGTAGTGTCAGGCGTTGGTTATTCGTTCCTTTATGCAATGACGGTTGGACGACGTGCAAAGACGCTTCCTTGAGAAACCTGCCTGCTGGGAAATGGAGTTATCTTCTAGAGAGTCCGAGATTCGCTTGAGCGTTAGATGTTCCAAGGTTTCAAAAGTGTGAAATAGCAGCGATATGTTTCGAAAGTTGTTTGTGAATCATTCTCACTCTTTCCGGGTTTTAATAATGTGACGACACGAGTTTTGTCTCCATGTCTTCAGGATCTGCATATTAGAAACGCAATGATTCATGAGATCAAGTAACCATCGAAATGTCTTTTGACCGAATATCTGGATTAGTTCCATTCTCAGTTTGTCAATGCCTGCTGCTTTGTTCAACTCCATTTTGGATATGACTGCCTCCAGTTCAGACATGGCAAAAGGTTCAATAACTGAGTTGCCACCTGATCTGCTGTTACATTGGTGAAGTTGTATTTCGGTATCGTACTATCACCACTGAGGTTCAAGAGATTTCATGTCCGTCTACTGTTCATCTTCATGTCGACGATCTCCATCAAGTTAGTCCATTTTACTTTGCGACTTTTAGAAACTGCCAACATTGAATCTTCTATCACCAACCTGTATGGTATTGTTGCAAATGGGATGTTTCCCCGCAAAGCCGTTGATAGTGTGACAGAATAGATTTGGTGTCATCGAACAAATCTGGTATATACTGAGTTCTGCATCCATGAGGAATTGTTCTTCTTGAGATTTTCTTTACAAACTGGATGAAGTTGAAATATATCTAAGACAGTGGAGAGATAGCTATTATGTCTTCATCAAAGTCTTCACTAAACTTCTTCCAGTTGATTGTTCTTTCAAATTAAACTTCATTTTCGACGGTACTTGGTACTTGACTACTTGTTCTGACTTAATAACAGCACCAGCGATGCGAATTATAGGTCTATGCTGAGTTTGCATGAAGTATCGGATCTCCAACTAACTTCTTACATTGCTGCAATTCTACATGAGACAAAGATGCTGTCTGGGTTGTATCATTTTCTCCATCTGGCACTATTAAACGATGACGGTAGTTTTGGATCGTGAATTAGTTCCAAGTCATTTGTCTCAGCCCATCATGATCCAAGATCGGTTCCGTTGTTACCAGTTGCGGTATAGTCTCACGTAGTACTTTGGCAATTGAAATTTCCTATAATAAAGCTGACGTTTCGAAAGTTGAAATCTGCAGATGCCTCAAAATTGAAGTTCGTTTCAGGCGGCTTGTATACAGAAGTTACGACGAACTGCTGGGTCTTGATAGCAAGTATTTCAATATTGTCGCGAAGAGTTTTAATGGCTGAGGGCTCACCCTGCATGACTGCCCAATAAAGGCATTGATTTAGATGCAAGCTAGATGGATGATTTATTGGAACACGGTTAAGTTTCAACAGTTGTATTCAAACACATAATCTACACGTTGACATCTGAGACCAGAGATAAGCTCTACTACACTCGAATTATTTACTCACATATATCTCACACATTTACTCTTAATCATACACTCACTCACACTTACTCACATGTCTTACACAAGAAATAAAGAAATGATTACAATTTTGAATCCGGCATAACCGAAAGTTGCAAGTTGCAAGAACAGATTTTGGTTGAACTCCTGAAGTCTTGACTTCCTTGATTTTATAATGAGGATCGATGGAGTTCGATAGTCACGTGCTCTTGTTACGATTTTTCTCCTGAGCTTTCGGAGTAAGTATTTGCTGACGCCACTACGTATTTTCCCATAGAAAAAAAAAGCTGAGTTTGCTTGACGCTTTTGCTCCTCTTATCTTGGTGCCATTATGTTGTGTGCGAGACGTAGTCTTCTGTTTCGCTGACGATTGTTGGTTGCGTCTTTTTCTACTATCGACGCTTCGGACCATTGTGCTAGATTGTTCTGACGCTATACGTTGGGCCCACTATAACTGAGAGTGATTCATACTTTCCGAGATACTTTCCATCCTAGTTCCACGTTCTTCACCGTAACGCTCCAAGTGTTCACTTAATTATAGCTCCTTGTCGATTGTGTGCGAGTAACCCTTTGTATCCATGTTATAATTGTGGTTTAACCCCTTCATGACAATATACTAGTTTCTGTTGATGATGTTGAGGTCACATCAACGCCAGTTCTGATGAAAATCGCACTTCCGTATGGATTGTTTAGTCTCTCCAAGATCAATTACATACCTGTCACTTGAAGTTGTAGTATGTTCCCTGGATAAGTTAGATGATCAAGCATCCTTATCAGCAGATATATCTTCGATGTTTATCAGAATTATCGTCACGTAAGGACTGACTGATGAGTTCGTTGTTCGTTGTATATTTGTACCAGTTGTAGAAGGACTGGACGTTGATTAAGCAACGTTTTTCAAGTGCGAATAGCCTGTGGTTCTCGTTATATTCAGAAGTTTTGGGAAGGTCTTCCTGTGCACTAGATCCCACGTTGACATCTTCTTTTATCAAACGATAGCGATAAGTCATAATCGGCTACATACATTTACGCCTTCGGACAAGAAATCAGTGTCACCTCGAGGCGAGGTGAATTTCAGGATGGCCGACTGTAAGACACCTATTCTTTATAACAATTGCCCGCAACAGTTGGTTGTGTTTGTTTACCTTTGTGTGTAGAAATAATGCATAGTTACTGATGACAAGGTGCATTTCTCCCTGTGACAAATTTACGAAGCTGTCAACATCCAAATGGTGAGTCTTCTCACGAGCATATAACTATTTGTGTACTGTAGATTGATTGTGCCTATGTAAATAATTGAACACGAAAACCTCAGCATTGCTTATACAGAGTAAATGGAGGTTTTGTCTGAACTAATACGCTACAGAGGTCATGTGCATTCCCTGACCTCATTGCACGATGCGGGATTAGTTGCGCTAATACGCTACAGGGGCCATGAGCATTCCACCCTGGCCCCATAGCACGATGCGGGATTAGCGAATGGCTCTGTGGTTGGATTCAGGAGCCTTGTGCGAGTATCCCCTGGCTTCATTGTACGAATCGGCACAGGGTCAAGAGTTATTGGTATCGGAGGTGATCACCTGTTGTAGACAAACCGAGAATGAGATAATCACGCTTGATACACGTGATGTGGTATTGGAAACAGGTGCTCGTTGGGGGTACCATTGTACGTTTCATTATCACGTTGTTTACTTAGACTCTGGCTGGTATGTATGTGATGTTTGAATAGTCCATACTGCCTATAGAAGGCCAAGTCGCGTATTTAGTAAGGCTGAGCGGAAATGTTCCAGAGTCATAATGATTCAAGACTGAGTTGAGTTGAATTCAACACCGAATTGACCTGAGATCAATTCATGAGAGTAGCGTAATGCTCAAACCCATTTTTATCTTTTCAGAACCAGATGACCATGACCAAACCGCCGCCTTCCACTGCGTTCAAGATTGTTGGATTGTTTCATTAATTTGTACAGTTGATTGTTAATGGAACCAGACGTTAATTTCAATCATTGTTTTACTTATCGTTTTGAGTAACGATATGCCCTTCCGGCATTTCCTGACTTACAGAAATTTATCGTCTTACAAATTATCAGACTGTAAGACACCTATTCTTTATAACAATTGCCCGCAACAGTTGGTTGTGTTTGTTTACCTTTGTGTGTAGAAATAATGCATAGTTACTGATGACAAGGTGCATTTCTCCCTGTGACAAATTTACGAAGCTGTCAACATCCAAATGGTGAGTCTTCTCACGAGCATATAACTATTTGTGTACTGTAGATTGATTGTGCCTATGTAAATAATTGAACACGAAAACCTCAGCATTGCTTATACAGAGTGAATGGAGGTTTTGTCTGAACTAATACGCTACAGAGGTCATGTGCATTCCCTGACCTCATTGCACGATGCGGGATTAGTTGCGCTAATACGCTACAGGGGCCATGAGCATTCCACCCTGGCCCCATAGCACGATGCGGGATTAGCGAATGGCTCTGTGGTTGGATTCAGGAGCCTTGTGCGAGTATCCCCTGGCTTCATTGTACGAATCGGCACAGGGTCAAGAGTTATTGGTATCGGAGGTGATCACCTGTTGTAGACAAACCGAGAATGAGATAATCACGCTTGATACACGTGATGTGGTATTGGAAACAGGAGCTCGTTGGGGGTACCATTGTACGTTTCATTATCACGTTGTTTACTTAGACTCTGGCTGGTATGTATGTGATGTTTGAATAGTCCATACTGCCTATAGAAGGCCAAGTCGCGTATTTAGTAAGGCTGAGCGGAAATGTTCCAGAGTCATAATGATTCAAGACTGAGTTGAGTTGAATTCAACACCGAATTGACCTGAGATCAATTCATGAGAGTAGCGTAATGCTCAAACCCATTTTTATCTTTTCAGAACCAGATGACCATGACCAAACCGCCGCCTTCCACTGCGTTCAAGATTGTTGGATTGTTTCATTAATTTGTACAGTTGATTGTTAATGGAACCAGACGTTAATTTCAATCATTGTTTCACTTATCGTTTTGAGTAACGATATGCCCTTCCGGCATTTCCTGACTTACAGAAATTTATCGTCCTACACTTAATAGGGTAACTATTTCACATTTTGGTAGCCGTCCAACTAGATTATAGATGCTCTTCCGCATCTAGTGTCGGCCTTAGCAATTTGGGCGCCCCGGGCAAGAATTCGAAACCGCCGCCCCCATCTTGGTTCTGTGAGCGAAACAAGCAAAAAGTGAGTATTTTTCTTGCAATAATGGAACATTTGTGCTTTTATAGAAGCAAACTCGATGATCGTCACTGGCAAGTTGTTTTGTTGCTTTCGTAAATTATCAATTTTTTTTTCATTTCAACCGCGATTTCTCCGCCCCTATGAGCTGGCGCCCTGAGCGGTCGCCCGTCTCGCCCTACCCTAAGGCCGCTACTGTCCGCATCTCAAGCTTGTAAGACATTTTTCAGAACTTTCTTGCAAAACTTTAGCTGTCAATTGAAAACACAATATCCAGAGATTGTGCAAAACGGCGAATTGATACTTCATTGTTTAGTCATGGCTCCTCGGCTCAGAAATTTTTCCGAAAACTTTTATTACATACGTTATGGAATTGATCACCTCTACTGCCTTGGTACATAAATAACTATTTCAATTTAACTTTGACCGACTATTATATCCGTTATCATGCGTTCCATTATTTTTCATATACCTACATCGCCATATCTATTCACACAAATATTTTAAATCTACCCCCAAACGTAACGAAGCAGTGGGTTTGTTCCGTGTTATTTTAGCGAGCCTAAATTTAGACTTTAATCACCTACGGGCTAGCGGCTTACGTAGGACTTAGGTGCGAATCCTGACGAATACCTTGAGAAACATTTACGAGCTGATCTGATGCCGTGGGTGAATAACTACAGTGGCAAGCATCAGCTAGGCAAAAGGTTGCTGTGGATGAAAATTAAGCCGAATTCAACCAGTTGCATCAGCCTTCATCTAGAAAATGATTAAATACAAACATTGTGTTGGTAATTTTGATGCCAGCATTCAAGATCAACGAAAATGTTACAAAGATATAGTTAGGTATCCCGAAATTACTCGTACAAAAAGGGAGTAAAGTCCAGTATCATTTCTCCAGCAGGTATAATTATATTCAAAGCGTAGGATTTACTTTGGGAAACCCACTTAGGTAGGTACTCCCTATACATTTCAATGGGAGAATACTCAATACACGGCATAGTAGTATAATTATGAATATACGTGTCTGTTTTCAATTTCAGATTGTTCTGAAGAGGAGCTTGTGATGTGGTAGTTAGCGCGTTTGACTACCACTCCAGAGGTCGCGGGTTCGATCCCACCGGGGATGGATTTTCGCCTCGAAAACAAGCTTCCTGGTTCAGTTGGAATGCTTGCTGAATGCTATGCGCCGTGTGTCGCATAGCACGTAAAATACGAACGATGGTGCCGACCCCATGCGATGTTGGTGGTCGTTAAAAATCCCTACCCTGTGTTGGAACACACAGGAGTTCGGCAAAATTTCTGGTATAGTGGAGAAAATCATTCACCGGCGTCGGTGTTAGGCCTCGTTGCGGAAATAGGCCGACAATAAATGAACGAATTAAAAAAAAGATTGTTCTGAAGATGGTTCTCTTTTGAGCGCATTATCCCTCGAAGGAATGGCACGCAGCTTACTCGTCCTGTGTGTCTGTCCGTCTCCACGCCTGTCTATCCGTTACGGGAACTATTCCTCGTTAATTGATAGCCTATTCCCCTCGCATGTCAGGTTGACAAATCACAAATCCAAACTTGATAATTATGAAGAAACACATCAATAACAATTTATTTCTCAAAATTCTATGGCGACGGGTATTTGATTTTCTGAAAATCCATTGATACATCGCAAAAAACTTCTTGTACTTCCATGTTTATGTTTTGTGTTGAAGGTTAATGGGGAACTATAGGCAAAACGGATTGTAGAGGGCGACGTGTTCCATGCACCCATATTGACAGTTAACGTACATAACCTCAAAGAAATGTGAACAAATGTACGGAGAGTGGAAAGTGCTCAATGAAGAGTTGAGGCGGGGAGGGAGCCCCACTGAGAGGGAATAAAAAAGAGATAGTGCAAACTGCAAAGGTATGGTCCTTTGGAACTGTTGCAGCCTGATACACAACACGTCACTACCAAGTTTTTTACCGCGATTTTTGGCTTGTCGGCGTTTCTACTTTTTAACTCACGAAGTAACGCAAACCGCTGGTTCCTATGCTGAGTGCTGACAAATGAAAATGAAATGACAACTACAAAGTTGAGGTTATGTACGCTTAAAATGACACTGATGATAGCTGGGGTGCATGGAACACGAGCGCCATTACTTCAGGCGTTTGCCACTATAGTTCCCCATTTCACGATAGTGTGCCAAGATCTGTCATTGTTTGGTGATTGCTCTTGGTACCGATTCTTAAACAATAAGTTATTATTTCGTGACCATTCCCCAGCATTTAAGTCGAGCATGTTTAGAGGAAAGGTTGCTTCTCGTTTTCAGTTTAGAGTTTGTGAAATCGGAAATGCGGTTTTGAGTTTTCCTGACTTGAAGAAATGCATTCCCATCAACTTTTTTACCCCTGATTCCGTGAACCGATTACGCCAAATAAACTTAAAAATGAGGTCTAAACAATTTGACGATTTTTACATGATGGGAGCATTTTTGGTTTTGAGGTTTTCTCGGAAAAGTCAAATTCTCTTTAGTACAGACACAATTTAGAATGTTTGGCGCATGTGTGTATCGGCGCCGAATTTGCGATAAGGCAAACATTCACCGCCTTTGACTTGGTACATTTACCTACAATCGATGGGAAACATTTGAAGTTCGTCGAATAGCGAACATTTGACTATTTGGCATATGTGTGGATTGAAGAAGTTTGTCAAACAGCGTACATTTTTTGTTATTTGGCATTCGACAAATACCGCATGTGTGGTGCCGGCTTTAGGTTTTAGTTTTCCACCCGAAGGGGCGCGACGACGCTTGGAGCAAAAGTTTACATAGCTTCCTGGATTAGTCCTCCCCTAGTCGGGAAGGGGAAAATAGGTATATTGTGATGCCACAACAGATTTTTTAACTCGTAGTCAGAATCACTTTCTGGGATCAGTACGTACTTAAGTAACATTTTTTCAGTATCGGGTGTTTAGGTATAGGTAAATTTCTGTGATCGTAGAAGGCATGGGTCAAACTTACGTTATAAATTAAAAACTTTTCCCCAAGGGTTCCGCCTGAATCTTTGCAGATTCACCGTGGACGTCGCAGGTAGGTGCCTACCTATTTATGCCAACAAATTCCATGAATTTCTGATTTTTCTCTCAAGTTCGGCTCCAGCTTGCTGTCGATATGTCTGACAATGTCAGAATTAACCGTGGTGCGGGCACGATAAGCGCCTCCAGATAAAAAGTTGGAATAAATTATCGGAAATTTGTCGGGTGATACCGACGGCGACGTCTCCTGAAATCTCATGCGTCGGCGGTTTTTCATTCGCTTTTTTCGTGTTTTATTGCTGGGCTTCCTCCACGGCACGTCAGGTAGAAGAAGATGAACCTTTCCCAGAAAAAAAGATTAGTGGAAGTCGAGGTGAAAAGCGTTCGAAATTTTTCCATCCATTTACCATTCATATTTGCATCAGGGGCCTGAGATTTTCTTCTTCAATCAAACTGCGTGCCAAAAATCCAAAATTGGAAATACCTGAACATTAGAGTATTGAATTTTTTTGTTCGCCCGCGAATTTCTTCTATTTAATTGAAACTGCATGTGCAACCGTGTATACATATTATTATCAAACGGAATTCGTGAATTTTTATTTTGAATTTTTCATACAGAAAAACATTATTTAAAAACAACGTGTACTTATACCTGTCTGAAATTTCCGCACTGTTACTTCGGCACAAACGAATGATTGGTATTGATGGTCATTGGACTCATTGGTGTATAATGTACTTATGAACCAACATGGAAATACGAGTGGAAATACGTTCTTGTCCTCCGAGTGGATGACATGAATCACAAAATAAGTCAAGATTTCTGGTAATGGAAAAATAAATTCGTTGAAGTGTCTTCGGACAATTCATCCCTCATATATGATGATAAGATGGTGGCGGCATTCTACACGGAAAATCCTAATGATGTTCGTCCCGAGATGAAAGGGGTGAATAGCACAGTGATATTATATGAATTTAATCCAAAGTGCGTGTCGTTGGTACAAAAAACGTGCTTCTTGCATAAATTCTCAGTTCTCCTGTGTTTTTTCTGGTGGAAATCCAGATCCTCAACTGGGTGGAAAAGGTTCCATCTTGAGCCAGTTTTATTTTTTGTTGCTCTGGTCATCATTCGGTCTGCGATAATAATTAGGAAAACTGTTGGAGACAATATAAATCCTCTTGTCAAACTTCGCTGTTGATTTCTTCTTGTTCCGTTAGCTTATCGTCATGAAGGAATCTTGCGGTACATTTATCGTAGAAAGCTTCTAAATACGGAGGATCTTTGGCGGTATTCCATATATCTCCTAGGTCCTAGGTCCTAGGTCCTCTATAGGTATACTCTATTGTCTCTTCGTGGGCTTGTTCTAACTTCTCAATGTTTATCGTTGTATGCTGATTCAAAGACAGCTCTCTTGCAGCATCTTGATGTTTCTTTTTTCTCCTACCACTCTTCAAGTTTCCGCCGACATTTATCTATTTCCCTTAGCATTCTTTATACTTTTCCCGCAAGGCATCTACTGTGCTCTCTGCTCATCAGCTTCTTTCACTTTGCTTCTCAATATAGTTTTGAATTTTTCCGAGAATTTTTCAGCATTTTCCGTTCCCTGTTTCAGCCATTGTATATTATATGTCTGCATGTCTTTTGTATGTCATGTCGATCCCTTGGGTTTGAGTCCAGCTCCGTCATTTGATCCGATTTTTGCGCTCATGTCCCCCGCTACGAAAGTAAATAACCGTTTTCAATGTATAATAACTTATAACTAGGCGATGATGCTTTTTGCGAACACTTAGGATGAGACTGCAGTGGCTTTTTTGTACGGTTTTTGCAGCCAAACACAAACACGCAACAAACTGTCCGTCATTTTTGAGAAAACAGTAAACGTCTGATATCGCCTGATTCAATTTTTTTTCACCCTTCATTTACTTGCAGTTGACATGCCATTGACAGACAGGAGGGCGACTATGAGGCAGTGAAAAATACTATCGTGTGATCAAATGAATTCTTATTTTAGGTCGGCTGTGGTCTAGCCGAACGCAGCTTCGCACCCCTGAATTTGACCAGGCTACAGCCTACCCAAAAAATAAGAATTCATTCGATCACACTATAGAAGTTAGGTCGTATACTAAAACAAGCGAATATGCCTCATGGGCATGAGACTCGGTAGCGCACTTTCTTTTTGAAGGATTAGTGAACGCAAGATGTTGATTAGGGTTCAAACGCGTTATTTGGCCAAAAATTTTAATATGGCGGCCAAAATTGCGTCAGAGTCATGAAATTTTGCTTAAAAATCAAAATGATGGTACCCACTATAGACAAGGGTAAGTTCCAAGTCTCATGAAAATCGTTCCACTAATAAGAGATCTCGATATGGCGGCCAAGGTGACGGCAGAATGTTGGAATTTGGCTAGAGAATAAGAATGATCATACGAAACAAAGGTAAGTCCCAAGCTCCATGAAAATCGTTGAGTGATAAGAAATTTCAATATGGCGGCCAAGATGGCGGCAGAGCATCATTTGTCCAAAATCGGATGTATTTTGATGAAGTTCACATCGCCTGTGGATTTCACTCAGATCGGACCACTTTCAGAGAAATTCAAAATGGCGGACCAAAGATGGCGGCCAAGTGACAAAAATAATTGGTCAAATGTATATGTGTGATGTTCGCATTTGATTGGCATTTGCACCACATCGATATCTCTTTTCGTTGAGGCATAATTCTCCTAGTTCTATCATTTTGAAACATGTTTAATATGGAGAATTCAAGTTGGCGGCGGGGCATCAATTGTCAAGAATTGGATGTATCCTGATGAAGTTCACATCGTCTGCAAATTTCACTCAAATTGGACTACTTTCAGAGTGATTCAAAATGGCGGATCAAAGATGGCGGTCAGTGACAGAAATAATTGGTCAACTTTATATTGTGAACACGTATGCATTCGATTGGCGTTTGCACCTCATCGATATCTCTTTTCGTTAAGGCATAATTCTCCTAGTTCTATCACTTTGAAACATGTTGAATATGGAGAATACAAGATGGCGGCGGGGCATCAATTGTCGAAAATTGGATGTATCTAATTGACGTTCAAATCGCCTGCAAATTTCACTCGAATCAGACCACTTTTAGAGAAACTCAAAATGGCGGATCAAAGATGGCAGCACAAGAACAAAATCATTGGTCAGCTATATATGGTGGATACGTATCTACGCATTTCATTAGCACCACATCCACATCGATATCTCTTTTTGTTGAGGCATAATTCTCCTAGTTCTATCACTTCGAAACATGTTCAATAGTGAGAATACAAGATGGCGGCGAGGCATCAATTGTCAAAAATTGGATGTATCCTGATGAAGTTCACATCGCCTGCAAATTTCACTCAAATCGGACCACTTTCAGAGAGTTCAAAATGGCGGATCAAAGATGGCAGCCAAGTGACAAAAATTATTGGCCAACTTTATATGGTGGTCACGTCTGCATTCGATTGGCGTTTGCACAACATCGATATCTTTTTTCGTTGAGGCATATATCTCCTAGTTCTATAACTTTGAAACATGTTCAATATGGAGAATACAAGATGGCGGAGGGGAATCAATTGTTGGACATGGGATGTATCTAATTGAAATTCACATCGCCTGCAAATTTCACTCAAATCGGACCACTTTCAGAGAAATTCAAAATGGCGGATCAAAGATGGCGGCCAAGTGACAAAAATTATTGAATTACTCAAGAATGGTCACGTACGCATTCGATTGGCGTTTGCACCACATCGATATCTCTTTTCATTGAGGCATAATTCTCCTAGTTCTATCACTTCGAAACATGTTTAATAGTGAGAATCGAAGATGGCGGCGGGGCATCAATTGTCAAAAACTGGATAGATCTAGATGTGGTTTACATCGCTTGCCAATTCCATTTCAATCGGATCACTTTAAGAGAAATTCAAAATGGCGGTTTAAAGATGGCGGCAGCATAACAAAAAACCAAAAGTCAACTTGACATTCTGGACATATGCACTATTGCACTAGCGCATTTTTTGGAAAAGTGCGCTAAATAACTCTTACCGATAAACATGTCACCATATTTTCGCTCAATCATTGTGTTTCTAAAACTGGCTCTGTGATTACCGTCTTTAACACAATGAAATATCGAGTAACGCTCTTTTTCTCATAACTGATCCAACAATTCCAGTACAAGTCGGCAAAGATAACACAAAGAAGTTCAGAGCAAAAATCTTGATCGGCCTTTGAGTTCTGATGATGAAGAACAGTAAATTCTTCTTGTAAATTTCGCTGCAATCCTGCCAAGCCGACTTGAACAAGGCGTTGGATATATTGACACTCTAAAACAGTAATAAAATAAAAGTAGGTACTCAAAATTTCGAAGATTACCACGTGAACACATCTTAACAAGGCATATAGGAGATATATTATTTTTATTTCAATTCATCAGTCTAACAATTGAAAGGGTGATTTTGGTCTTACTATGTTTAGACACAAAAGTGACATTATCCAGCAAGAACTCTAACATTAGTTCTTCAAACTCGTTCTCCAACAAGTGGTTTCTTGTTCCATTACTGTTTTTTTGAAGAATACTCAAATTTATGCCACGTAAACTGATAATTCGACACGTTTAAGCGCCAAGCCATCTATAGGTTTCCAACATTTATCATTCTACGTACGAAAAAAAAGTTGAAATCAGAGCTGCACAAGTGATACAGCATCATTTTATTTTCTGACATGTCCCATGCTCTTCAAAATGAAACATACCGTCTTCATCTTCCCGAGTTGTGGCTCCTTTTCTGGAGGAGATCAAAGATACAAGAAGTTACGATTCTCAGAGTTATCAGATTTCTTAAATTATTTGGTTGGTTTTTGTATTTTTGATGTGAAGGAACACAATAGGTTTCAAGTTTCAGGTTTTTCGTGAAAAATTTCAGTTCTCTCCCTGGACTCCAGCCATTTAAACTAGTTTGATATTATTTTCTACTAAACCGTATACAAAGAGTCTATTTATGATGATTTCATCTCAAACGGAACATGTTTGGGTATAGGTTCAATAGGCAAAAAGCATGATTCTTTAGTCTTTCTGTGCAAAAATTTGTTGTTGGTCTGATGTTGGTCCCATGATTGGTCAAGGCACTCATTGGCAAAAATTGTTATGTAGATTCTTAGATTGTAACATTTTTGCAAATGAAATTTGTGAAAAATGATGCTCCATTGTTTTGGTAGCGTCACGAGATTTTTGTTTCGCGGGGGTAGTCCGGTCAATATTTCATCTGAACCAGCACTCACTCACTTTCAGAACAAAAATCTTACCCCGGGTTGCACCAAAAGAGTAATTAACGCTAATACGAGATTAAATGGATTTCAATCTGGCAATTCTAGTAGGTTGACCATGGGAAATGCATGAAATCTTTAGCTAATCAATCATTGGATCATTCTCTCTTGTGAAACCAGAATTTCTATTATTCACCAACGAGTACTGACCAAAAGAAATTCCACTGATCTCGTGTTATAATTATTTAGCGTTGGTGCAACCCCATAGATAGCTTATTGGTTGTCCATTATGTTCTGAATTTTGAACATACAGATTTAATTTCTAATACGCTTTGCCAGACTAAAAGAAGAAGCTAAGAAGAGCCATTTTCAATCGCTTCTCGACAATGCATTTAACTCATATTTTAAAAATTAAAACCGAGCAACTACTGTGCTCAACACTTTTTCGTCTTTCCTGGTGAGCCATGATTTGTTGAAAATAACGTCTTATTTTTCTTTAAAACAAAGCACTTGGGATTTCTGGATTCTGGATTCCATTTTGGGGAGTTGGTGGAATAGAGTTCCACCTGGCACGTAGGCCTCATTATTGGGCCCATTGTACCCCTCTTCCAGACCAGTCGGCTTCACCGAGCCGCAATGTGGTGCCTGGATGTTTGATGGTCGGTCCTTCCAAGCACTGGGGCCGACAAGCGCACGGTTGACCTTGACTCCGTCTTTCACCCCCGAACCACAGGTGCGGCTGTCCGATACATCCACGCTCCCTGCACCGGTGTTCCTGACTTCGTCTGCCTCCCGACCACGCTGCTGGTTTTCCTCTACACATTGCCGTACCGCCAGCTGGAGGCATGTATACTCGGGGGGTTTGCCTCAGACCACCCGAGGAGGAGCTCCAGACCGGCTTCGATTCAGATGAAAGACGCCTAGTCACCCATCCAACTCTTGACAGCGGCCAACGTTGCTGCAGTAAAGTTATCACCCGACTGGGGCGGCCTACTACACGCCACGCCTTCCTCAAGCACTTGGGATATTACCGTTGATTATAAACAGGTGTTTCATAGAATACTAGGTTAATGAAGTGCATTCTTTCATAAAATCTAACTGATTTGATGCAGGGGAGTTTGTTTTTATGTTCCCGTCCTCAAATATAAAATAAAAAATAAATAAATGTTTTTCTCCTTATCGGCCTGCGCGTGCCATGGGAGTTTTTGCCCTTTATTATCAGTTTTACATAAGTGCTTAGGAAAATTGCAAATTGGACAACACAAACAACCAGACATTTACGGGAATCAACCCGGAGCCTCAATGGCCGCAGGTAGCCACTCAACCACCTGCGCCATGGGTCCGTCTCGTCCTCAAATATGAAACTTCTTGAGTGCGATTTCCGATATTTATATTGTTAGGTATTGTTCAATTCTGGACAAATCTCGAAGTTTTCAGGCCTTTTTTAAGGTTTGAGCGAGTTTTGTATCTTCTTTGCTTTACATGGAAACTAAGATATACTACGGGTTATAACATAATGTAAGTATACTATTGGATCAGAATAATTATTGAGAGTGGGTCATTCACATCCACCACAGTGGGTGTGAGTGAGTAAGTGAACACTTGGAGCGTTGCGGCGAAGAACGTGGAACTAAGATGGAAAGTATGAGTCACTCTCAGTTATCCACGCTCCAAGTGTTCATTTACTCACACCCACTGTGTATGTGAATGAGTCACTCTTAATGATTATTTCGATCCAATGGATATGTACCTTGAAAATGGTCTCATTGCCAAAATAACAATAAAACATCAACTCGCTGAAGAGCGCGCACTGAAATACTGCTATGGAAGTGATTTCCGCTTTTGAAGTAGAAATCTGAAAAAGGATGAAATTAAAAATTTACTGTTTGCTTTAAAATGGGTTTTAATGAACTTTATTTACGTACAGTCAGCTCAAACATCGTGAGGCATATCGATAAGAGACTCGAAGCAAACTGCGAGAAAATTAAAATGTTTAGAAAGGTGTTTGCGTCTTTTGCGAACCTGAAAGTGTTCAGTCTTAGGATTATATTTTTTCAGCGCGCAAACTTTTTAATTTCGAAGTTCGGAATCAAATAATAATTACTGGAGAAGTTTTCTGTGATGGATTATGCATTCCAACAAGGTGTCGTTCATTGCCAACACAATTTTCACGTGGCGGCCCTCAGGGCAATCAACGTCTGAAAAAACACAAAAGTTACTATATACCTACAAATGGGACAAAGTAATACAATGGTAGTAGTATATTATAATACAAGTTTTATAAGACATCGTCGCTTCGCTCCTCGTGCTTCAAAATGACGCGTGTGACAATAGGTCTTATAAAACGTGTGTTATATACAATTTTTTCTATTTTGCGTGCTTTTTTTCAATAAAAAAAAGTAAAAAATGTGCCTCTGCTAACAAAATTGTTGGGAATTGCTCTTGATGGTGAAAGCACAGTTTATCATCAGAAATGAGCCGGATTGTCTGAAATAAGGCTTTTCTGCGAAGCTGCGAAGTGATGTCACCTAAGCTGTCTCTTCTGTGAGTGAGTGCTGTCATGTCGATGTCATGCCCGCTGATATTGCCAACATTTGGGAATTGAGAAATGCGTATCGAAATAGAGCCTCTCACGAGTCTCACGATACGCGAATGACGTCATTTGCGTATCGAAATGACTTTCTTATGAACGCAAAATAGAAAAAATAAGTAATAATAGTGCAAGAAAGATAGATTTCAAACCTCGGAAAAAAATATGGACGTCCCGAAAATTTCAGAATTGAGTGCTCTACAACATATCCAAAATCGTCAAAAATCGCACCCGGGGGGTTTTGAGTTATTGGAGGGGGGGGGGTGAAAAATTGCAACTTAGAATGGAGGGGATGAAACCCGTCAAGCCATCGGAAGCAAATACGTTATAATTCGACGCATCATATCCCGTTGATGTCATTCTGGCACAAAAAATGTCGATCACTGTTGAAGGGGGGTCGTGGGAGGGGGGGGGGGGGGGGCGAAGCCCTGCTAGGTGGTCCATTTTGTTTTTCTGGCCATGTAGAACCGAGCACGACAAGTTTGGTATCTTTTTAGACTAAATTCTATCTCCTGAACTCGAATCCGATGTGTTTATTTGGATGAAAACAAGTTTGAACAAGTTCCATCATTTGCTAATCATATTGTATTCGAGAGCCATAACTTTTCTTTCATCTCTGACTTTGAGCTTTTGCACTGTTGTGAGAAGGGTAGGTTAATGGATAGTCTAGAGATTCTTGAGATCTGTAAGGCCAAGAACGATCATTCTGTTATTTGTGTGAATGATTGCACTGAGTTTTCTTTTAACCTTTTTTACAAGGCTCTAGACCTCAAAAATTCATTTTCGACCAAAAGTTCTTCCTAGCTATCAAATTAACTGTGTTTAACTGTTGAATTTGACAAAAATTGACATTTACAAAGTCAAACGTTTTATCCTTGCCTTCACTTGATTTTTTGAAAACTTTACACAATATTATAATAATTTATAATAATTTTAAGGTATGTAATTAGGTATTTGATTTATGTTCCTTCTGATTATTCTTTACTTTTACTTGTAGACTTTGACGACGGGAAACCAGAGATCCGAAAAAAATTTCAGAGGACATTAATCTAAAGTGTATTCTTCGGGAAAAACATCCACTCGATGTATAATTTTGTTTCTCGAGTTCGAAAAATCAATTTGAACCTAAGACGAGGTGTTGAAAAAATAATGTTAACAAATGTTTGAAAATTCGAGGATTTGTGCAAAACTAAATTCCCTATAGCATAAACAAAATCGCCATGAATCACACTGCAGGATTTTGAGTGATTTGAGAAGGAGGATAACATTTTGGTAAGATTCATACTCTATGAACTGTTGCCTCTCCCCTCAAATAACTTGCAACCCCGCAATGCGATTTACGGCGAATTTGTTGATATCATAGGGAATTCAATTCTGCACAGATCCTCGAATTTTCAAAGATGAGTTGCTATTTTTTCAATAATTCGAGCTATTTTTATTTAAAGGTGCATGCTGTAGTGTTCTGGTCAGTAGTAGACGACGCGTCGCGCCGGCTCAGGTTCAATTCGATTTTTTTAACTCAAGAATCAAAATTATACATCGAATGGATGATTCTCGTGGAGAATAAACTTCAATCTAATGGCCATCTGGAATATTTTCAAAGATGAACACCTTGAACAGTAAAAAAAAATTGGTCAAAACTAATAATTGTCAAAGAAAAAACAAGTTTTTTTGAGTTAACTTGTCCTAATTTGGTGTCATCCCAATTTACACAACGGATTCAATTTCACGAGATTGAATTTGGTCGAAAAAGATGCCAAACTTGTCGTGATCGGTTTAATATGGCGCAGGAAAAAACAAGAACCCCCTAGCCGAGCTTCGCATTCCCACAAGACCCCTTCAACAATGATCGACACTTTTTGTACCGAAATGATATAAACGGGATACAATGCGTTGGATTAAAATGTATCTACATCCAATGAATTGACGGGTTCCATCCCCTTCATTTCAAATTGCAATTCCCCCCCTCCCCCCCCCTTCAATAATTCAAAACCCCCAGGTGCGATTTTTGGCGATTCTGGATAAATGTAGTAGAGCATTCAATTCTGAACAGAATATGAAATTTTCAGGACGTCCATATTTATTCCGAGGTTTTGCCGATTTTTTTACCATTTTTCCTACACTATAAGTAACAGGTATTGTTATCGATATACACTAACTGTTTCTTCAGTTCTTTGTTGTGCATTATTATGTTGGATTGCATTTTAATTTGAGAAGAATTGGGCGTTTTTTAGTCTTGTAAATGACCTGAGTTTCAGGATGTAAATTGACTGCATGTCATCACTTACCGGTAAAAGCGCGTGATTCTTCCAGTCTGACAGCAGTGAATTCATAAATGTACTGCAAAGTATTCGCTAATATGTCACACTCGGCCCCAACATAAGCTGTCAAAGCAAAAGTGATCAAATCCAGATCAATATTCAACATCAAAAAGATGCTAACCCCAATAAACTGGTGGGCGTAAGTGATTTCATACAGAACTGGCAGCGTCCAGTCGTACGGATACCAAGCCAAAAACGGCAACTTCTTATCCTGCGACTTGCTGAATAGCGGATTCAAAGGCCACAGCACCACCAAAATTCCAGCCAAAACCGCATACACCCACTGAATCATGAAATAAAAACGAAACGTCCCTCTACTTTCCAGCCATTGCCTTTCGTTCTTTGGCTGGAAATCTTCCTGATCCAACTGAGCGACCAACTTCCGAATTATCTTCCAGTTCTTCAGATAAAAGTACGTTTTGATGTTCGGCATGATGAACGTCAACGTCAGGTATGCGGTGGATGCCATCAGTTCCAGATCATCGAAGTTGATCACCAGATAAATCATCTGGCACAAATTGAAACTGCCCAGCAACAAGACGTTGAGAACCATCGAGTATTTCCAATAGTATTTTGTTTTGAAGAACTCATCGCTTTCCGTCCACAGCCCGCCGACTTTCAGCGCGAAAATTGTGGTTTTGATGTACTTTTTGATTGTATCACCCATGATTTGTGAATGGGGGATTTGGAGGTATCACAGACGAATTTATAGTGACGTTCATTAAAATTCCATGCTCACGATACCGCTGAAAATGATAGAAATAGGCGAGACGAGACCACGTTGAAAATTTATAATAGCGGCCTAATTACAAGACCATTACGAAATGTAGGTACGATAGAACTAGGTAAATTACATCGCCCTGAGTGGTGAATAATTCAATGTACTTAATCTCTTCTTAGTGTAGAAGGCTTGTATAGGATTGTACAAAACGCTTGACATAAGGGCTATTTATAATTTAGTAAGCCGGAGTTTTATTCATTTTTCCTGGCGGAGAATCTAATTAATGGCCAATGAAATATTCACTGCGGTGTTCATGGTACGTAACCGGAAGCTTGGGCTAAGCGCTAAACGTTAACTCGGAGAGATGCTCTAAATATTCCTACTCGTCAGGATGAGCGAAGGTACCTACGGTATATACAGGCCACAGGGTACACACTTCGAAGATGCAAACTAATTTGCAATCCACAAGCTGTAACAAAATTACCATTGCAGCTTTTTTCCAACCATCTGCTGGCTGAGTCCGACGATTTTTTTGTATAAATTATCGCTCTGCATCAGGTACCTATTTAGTTAGAATATAGCTAAGAAATCTAAGAGTAATGTGTACTCTTATTTCTTATTGCGCTTAAACTTCCCCCCATTTGAAAATTTTCCCACTACTTTTATGCAGTATTAGGGAAAAAATCTCATTAGATACCCAGTGCCCTCGTATTTGTTGTTCCATATAATCCTCTTCGTTTATAGCCGACTGGGTTCTGGTTGGTGGTCGAGGGTGTTTTATTATGTTATATACCAACACCAACAGGAAATTGTGTTTCTCTTAGGGTATCAGAATGTTTCATAATATGAGAATTGGGGAATTAACTGCCGGAAGGAGTTTGTAGAATTACTTTGGTGAAAAGGTATTGCTGGTGACTTGAAAGTCTAGCGATGTCTTGGTTGGTTTATTCAAACATTTTTTTCAATTTGATAGAAATGATCCGCTTGTTGGTGCCAGCAGACAAACCTAGGAATAGTGTGCAAGTACTGAAACTTTATGGCGTTTTCGACTGGCTAGAACCGAGCCGGTTCCATTTCGACTGAGCATGCGCAGTTCATCAGAGCAACTTTTCGGCGTGTTCGGCTGGAAGTAGCATTGCTCCCGTGCTACTTTTGCTGTGTTCGACTAGGAATATTCCTACGTCATTTGCACGGAACCAGCTCCGAATTTTAGAACTGTCTCGATAGTCATGGCGTTTTCGACTGGGACTGCTCTGGAACTGTTCCAGTTCCGAACTTGCTTGATACCGAGCTGCTCTGAAACCGAATTGCATTCGTTCCATTCTGTCCCCGTCGGCTCGGCTCCATCGGTGCTAGGACAATTCGTCCCGCGGACAATTCGTAGCGGACAATTCGTCGCGGACAATTCGTCCCGCGGACAGTTCGTCCCGCGGACAATTCGTCCCGCGGACAATTCGTCCCGCGGACAATTCGTCTCACGGACAATTCGTCGCAAGTGAAGGCTTCGGAAGGTAAGGGAGTTATATTACACATGAAGACACAAGGGGGCTCAATAAAAGGATCTAAAAATCATAAGCAAATACAAGGGGTTCCGACAGAGATCCTAACGCCACGAAAAAATGCAACGGGGCTCAGCAAGGCTTCAAACGATATTGAAAACACAAGGGGGGCTTACGGAGCTTCGAGAGGGCTCCGAATATCACATAGAGGCACAAGGTGCTTACTATTGCTCCAAAAGCCACGGAAAAATGTAAGGGGGCTCAGCATGCAGGGCTTCAAAAGACGTTGAAGAAACAGGGGCCCACGGTAGCTATGGATGACACAAGAAGGCAACAGGAGGCTCACTGGAACTCTGATAGTCGCATTGAAGAACATAAGGGGGCTCACTAGGGCTCCAAGCTACACTCATGGAAACGAGGGGGCTCACTAGGGTTTCAAGCTACACGTATGGACACAAGGGGGCTCACTAGGGCTCCAAACTACTCTTGCGGGCACAAGGGGGCCCGATAGAGCTCCGTATATCACATGAAGGCACAAGGGACTTACACTAGGGCTTCCAGCAATGTAAAAGCGCACAAGATGGCTTACTGGAATTCTGAAAGCCACGAAAACACATAATGGGGCTCATTAGGGCTCTTAACGACACATAGGGCACAAGGGGCCTAACAAGAATCTGGAAATCACGGGAATCACGGGAGGGGGCTCCGTAGAACTTCATAAAATATTGGTTACACAAGGGGGCCCAGGGGGCTCTTTGCAACAAAAAAAGGCAAAAGGAGGCTCACCGCTGTATGATACTTCAAAAGCCAACACAAGTGGACTGATTGGGGCTCCCAACTACACATAAGGGTACGAAGGGGACCCGATAGAGCTCCAAAAGCCATAGAAATACAACAAGGGGGCCCAATGGAGCTCTGTATAATCAAAAAAAGCAAAAGGAGGGTGACTGGGTTTCTGGGAGCCATTAAAAAACAAAAGGGGCTCACTAGGACTCCCAAACTACACTGACCGGCACAAGGGGGTCCGATAGGGCTCCGCATATCACATAACGGCACAAGGGAGCCCAAGGAGCTTTAAATAACAACAAAAGGCAAAAGGGGCTCACTGGAATTCCGGAAGCTACGAAAAAACACAAGGGGGCTCATTAGGGCTCCATACTACACTTGAAGACACAAGGGGGCTCTATAGGGCTCTGAATATCACATGAAGGCACAAGGTGCTTACTGCTGCTCCGAAAGCCCGGAAAGATGCAAGGGGGCTCAGCACGGCTTCAAAAGACGTTTGAAGAAACAAGGGGGCCCACTGACGCTCTGGATGACATAAGACGACAACAGGGGGCCTACTGGAATTCTGATAGTCATGGAAAAACAAAAGGGGGCTTACTAGGGCTCCAAGCTATACTTATGGACACAAGGGGGCTCATTAGGGCTCCAAAATATACTTATGGACCCAAAGGGGCTCACTAGGGCTCCAAACTACACTTGCGGACACAAGAGGGTCCGATAGAGCTCCGTATATCACATGGAGGCACAAGGGACTTACACTAGGGCTTCCAGAAATGCAAAAGCGCACAAGATGGCTTACTGGAATTCTGAAAGCCACGAAAACACATGAGGGGGCTCGTTAGGGCTCTAATGGACACATAGGGCAGGAGGGGCCCATGAAAAATCCAGAAATCACGGGAAAGTGCAAGGGAGCTCTGTAGAACTTTATCTGATATTGGTGACACAAGTAGCTCTTTATAACGAGAAAAGGCAAAAGAGGACTCACTGCATAGTCACTGCACTGGTTAGGGCTCCAAACTACACATAAGGGTACAAAGAGACCCGATAGAGCTCCGAAAGCCACGGAAATACGACAAGGGGGCCCAATGAAGCTCTTTATAATCAAGCTTATCTGCTTGCACAATGGGGCCCGACAGGGCTCCGAATATCACCTGAAGGCAGAAGGTGCTTGCTACTGCTCCGAAACTCGCGGAAAGATGTAAGGGGGCTCAGCAGGGCTTCAAAAGACGTGAGGAGAAAAGGGGCCCGATGGAGCTCCGAATAACACAAGAAGGCAACAAGGGGCTTACTGGAACTCTGATAGCCAGACCAAAAAGAAGAGGGCTCACTAGGCGCCAAACTACACTTGCGGACACAAGGGGGTCCGATAGGGCTCCGTATATCACATGAAGGCACAAGGGACTTACACTAGGGCCTCCAGCAATGCAAGAACGCACAAGCCACGAAAACACATTGGGGGGCTCATTAGGGCTCCAAATGACGCAGGGCTCAATAAAAATCAGAAAGTCGCGGAAAAATGCAAGGGGGCTCAGTAGGGCTTCAAATGATATTGGTGACACAAGGAGGCTCAAAGGGCTCTAAGGGGGTTCATTAGGGCTCCAAATTATATTTGAAGAAACAAGGGATTAGGAGTCGAATATAACATAAAGGCACAAGAGACTTACTACTGCTAAAAGCCTATAGGAAAAGTGCAAGGGGGCCCAACAGAACTTCAAACGGTATTGAAGAGACAAGGAGGCCCCATGGAGCTCTGTATAACAAAATAACGTTAAATGGGGCTTACTGGTACCTACTCCGAAAGTCATGAAAAAACATAAGGAGGCTCAACGGGGCTCCAACTACACCTGAAGGCACAATGGGACCCGATAGGGCTTCAACATGCCATGACGGCATAACGCTGCTTGCTGCTCCGGAATTCATGGAAAATTCAAGGGGGCTCAGCAGGGCTTCAAATTACGTTGAATATAGAATAAGGGGGCCCAGTGAAGCTCTTGATAACACAAGACTGCAAAAGGGACCTTATGGAAATCTGAAAGCAATAAAAAACATAAGAGGACTCATTAGAGCTCAAAAATTACACTAGAGAAGATGAGGGGCTCGATAGGGGCCAAATATCTCATGAAAGTATAAGGGAGCTTACTAGTGCTCCCACTGACGTGGTGATCCCAAAGCTTGATGTACTAGCAAAAATTCTCGGAATGATGCAAGGGGACTAAGCAGAGCTCCAAAGACATGAAGAAACCAGGGTGCGCAGTAGGGCTCTAAATACTACATAAAGGAATAAAGGGGCTTACTAAAGTTCGAAAAGCAACGAGGAAAGACAAAGGGACTTGTTAAAGTTAAGACAAAGGGCAAAACATTATTTTGCGACGAATTGTCCGTGAGACGAATTGTCCGCGGGACGAATTGTCCGCGAGACGAATTGTCCGCGGGACGAATTGTCCGCGACGAATTGTCCGCTACGAATTGTCCGCGGGACGAATTGTCCGGTCACGGCTCCATCACAGACGGCTCCATTCCGTTTCTTTTCCCTCTCCCTCTCATTGATTTCAAAGCATTCATACCTTCCATCACCGCTTGATTCGAATAGGAATTCATGAGAAAATTGTAAAAAGGAATGCACCGCCACAAACTCATCCGTTTTGGTATTACCACGACTCATATTTAGCACCAAAATCGACACTGATACATCAAGTTGACAGTAGAACTGACTACCAAGACAGTTCTAAAATTCGGAGCTGGTTCCGTGCAAATGACGTAGAAATATTCCCAGTCGAACACAGCAAAAATAGCACGAGAGCAATGCCACTTCCAGTCGAACACGCCGAAAAGTTGCTCTGATGAACTGCGCATGCTCCGTCGGAATGGAACCGGCTCGGCTCTAGCCAGTCGAAAACGCCATCGTTCTACTGTCAATTTGATGTATCAGTGTCGATTTTGGTGCTAAAGATGAGTCGTGGTAATACCAAAAGGGATGAATTTGTGGCGGTGCATTCCTTTTCACAATTTTCTCATGAATTCCTATTCGAATCAAGCAGTGATGAAGGTATGAATGCTTTGAAATTAATGAGAGGGAAAGAGAAAAGAAACGGAATGGAGCCGTCTGTGATGGAGCCGAGCCGAGGAGGACAGAATGGAACGAATGCAATTCGGTTCAAGAGCAGCTCGGTATGGAGCAAGTTCGGAACTGGAACGGTTCCAGATCAGTCCCAGTCGAAAACGCCATTATTTCACAGAAAAAAAAACACGACGCGACGTGGATGTAACATTGGTTGCCTAACCTGACGATAAAATAATACAAAAAGGCCTGATCGCTCACTGAACCTTCCGCATCTACCATTCAGCTTCTTAAATACTATTTCACACTAAAAACAACTTACTTGATGAGAAACGCAACGTTTTCCAACGTTTTGTAAACAAAATTGCCAATTTGTTCGAATGTAGCACAAGTTGCTTAATCAAAAGTTGCACATGCGTCTAGAACACTATGTATACGAAGAAGAACTATTCGGCAACGCCTTATGATGGCAAACAAGGCTTCGGGCCTGAAAACGCGCTCTTGTATCAAAAAATACTACTTCCGCTGCTGAGGTAACAACTTAGGTTTTTTTAACAATCCCAAACAAAATTTTCCAAGCCTCATCACATCTTATTTGCGGTTGATAGCTATTTTTTTTCTGGTCGATACCAGTCGAGCAAGGCAGACTCGCCAACGAAAGCACTTACACTTTTAGTTATTCGGGAATTTGACATCCTCATTTTATTCGGCTAAGCTTACCAAGCTACCTTTTATTTCTAATAACTGGCAACTTGGAAACCCCATTTTCAATAAAAGGACGTACTGACGAACTTATTCTCTGCTAATTTGCTCTGTATTTTTCTCGTTAATGGCAACACTTGACAGGAATAATAGGCCATGATTAAATTACCTAAGTGGATTATTAAACTGAATTTACAGCAACAGTAGATATCGGTGGCCATTAAATCCGCTTATTACACCAGCTTTGGTTTTAGCACTTTAATTATACGGTTATAGAAACACGGGGCAGAATCAAGATATAATTGCAAGTTACTGTTCTTGTAAAAAAAGCTTCGTTAAAGAGCGCTAATTGTTGTAGATACCGACTGAAAATGCATTTGTGGCTCCAAAAGACCTCTACGCTGTTCGAATCACCATTGTCTCTCAGGAAAAACTGCCCGTTTCTGCTTGTGACTGTACCACAGAATACCAAAAAAGCCAGACTAAAGGTGGATTTATACTCGCAGAAAATAAGAATAAAAATAAAAATAACGATAAGAATAAAAATAAGAAAAATAAGAACGGCAACTGCCCATTTATACTCCAGAAATAAAAATAAGAATAAGAAATAGTTTGAAGCATTGCTCCTAGGTGTCGCTCAAAGCATTAGAATGATAGAGAGACTGTACATAGAGTGACGAAGCTATGAAAGGGATATATCGGTATTCTCTGTCAGCGTCTCGGCATTTCCTGGCCTCGTCAAAATTTTAAACATAGTTAGCTGGGGTGGGCGTGGTTGCTATTGACATTTGTCATTTCCCCGATTTGTTTACAAATTTGAATTGTCATTATTTTGCATGCCGAAATCGCCGAAATCCGAGCTAAAAATGCCAAAACGAAAAAGGTGCACCGTGAAGCAGTACAAGAGCCGGGAAGATGTGATGTTTTCCTTTCCGAAGAAACCATCAGGTATAGAATCTTGCAAAATTGATGAACTTCTATTATTGTACTTTTTGGGTTTTTCAGCTGTTCGGGGCCAGTACCTACTGAAATACATAATATACCTACTGCGCTTACGGCAATCACAAATCTATCTTCACGATTGGGTCACCACGTCGACGGTTACTGCATTCAACGATCAACGGAATTTGTGTTCGAGGGAATGAGTTGGATGATGAAACCTACGTTCGACGAAATGCCAGCAGTACTTGAAATACGGTGTACGAAAGCATCTGCTATGTATAGAATACAATATACATGCCTAAAACAGTTTTTAAGAGTTTCTGTTAAATTTAGTGACAAAATCTGTGTTGAAAGATGAAACGGTCGACTTAATAACCTCAACAAAAATATTGACAGCTCATGTCATGCATTTTGACTGTGACGCAGGGTGGTTTAGTAACAAGCAATTGCACCACACCCTGACGTGCAAATACCCTAGTGCTCTAGCTTTCTCTCTCTCTATACCCTCTCGCTCAATGACTTGGCTTACGTCTCTCTCTGGGTGACCAGATCCCAGGTCTCTCTATAGAATGACAGTCGTCAAAATTTTGAGTTACAGTTTTTAGCTTTATGCTGTTGTTATTGCGGTTGTTTTTCTACTTGTTTTGTTTGGTGTCATACAATATCACTAATCTGTAATAATACTTGAATAGGTAAGTATCCAAAAGAATCTTTTACATCGCATTATTTCAAATTAATATCATGTGTAGTGTAGGTATCTACATCTCAATCTAAATTATTGCAGTAATAGACAATTATCACTGATTTGAACTTGTGAGGATAACTTGTAGATGGCGCCACGTTTGGACCGCCGTTACAAAACAACCCGTGGGAGTTTTTCGCCTACCCAAAGACAGGCGGTTTCAGGCAACTCTTGCTACATTGATGTACTGCGGATTGCATGAAAGCCAGCCCCCATCGTCATCGGCAAAGCTCGACTGCATTCGTCACTCGTTCGGCTTATCTTCGAGCAGAAGTTGAAAATATTCAACTTGTTAAGGTGCGTTCAGTCAGCTTATTTAGCCGCAATTTTAATTTTAGCCGTAAGCACTGCATCACTTATTGGCTGTTCCGAGGAGGCTGGTTCATAAAGAGCCAATGGGCGTCGCTGCGCTTGCGACTAAAATTAAAACTTGCGGCTAAATAAGCTGATTGAACGCACCTTTATTTATTCTTAAATTTCTTGAGCAGTAGCGGCGGAAGTATTTTCTGGGAGGGGCTAGGATCTCGTCATAAACGGAAGGAAACACAAGCCACGGAAGGCTTTAAAATACATTGTAGAATATTATTCTACATGAGTTAACCGCGTAACTTGATTAATCAATAACATTGAGGATGATTTGTGCAGAATTTAGGAATTATTTCGCCCTCAAAGCCTCTTTTACGCCGCCACTGTTGCCATATCTGCGCATCTTCAATACGCAACAGTGAATGGAAAGTTGAAATTCCTTATTCTTATTGTTATTTCTTATTTTGGTGTATAAATGCTTCCATCTGAAAGCTCATTTTCAACATTTTCTTCTTTTTATTCTTATTGTTACCTATTTTTATTTTTATTCTTATTTTCTGCGAGTATAAATACACCTTAAAACTGACAGATAAACTAAAAATAAAACGATACAGAGAATTTCACAAGTGAAGTGTTTAGATATTGGCCTTTCATTGTTAACTTGACTTGATAGCACTCGATTTTTGCGCCCCTTTTATGTCAGAAGGCTAAATATTTTCAGTCAAGACAGAAGTTAGGCCCAATAGTTGGCGATCCGTTCAAGTTTGGCGAGGACTTTTATTTCTTCCTTAGCATACCGTTGGCGCTCAAAATATGTATGACTCAGTTTAAAACTTGCAATTTTTCCTACTTGAAGCTATATACCGAGAGTTCATAAATTAAATGGGTCAAGGGTGCCTGTGGATTCAAAAACGTCTGTCGAAACTAGCGTAATCCTTTTGTAATAAATTTGTCAAACTTTGACAAGTTACGTCCCATATTATTGATTTCTGATTTGCCATAAGTGCACGAGAATACTTCAAGTTCGAAAATACTCCTCCATCATGTAGGTTCTGTGTCCTTCTGTGAAAACCACATTTAAAATGTTCCAAAAACAAAAACTGCGACTGGTTTGACAAATTACGATAACCAAAAAATGACATACATCAAATGAACGATGCTAGTTCCGACAGATGTTTTCAAACTCATAGGCACCCTTGACCCATTTAATTTATGAACGCTCGGTATTAATGGTATGAACTATAAAATCGAGCTCACTGAAAAATGCACGATGTGCAATTTACAGCAGGACGAATCAATCAAGCACATTCTTTTTTTTTGCCCGATGTACCATGGTCTGAGACACCGGCTACTGCTGGAGAACAATGGCTGTGGAATCATCTTCCAAAAATTAACAGCTTCAAATTAAAGAATAATTGATCATTTCTTGAGAGAGGCTGTGAGGCTGAGATCGTTAATTGTCAATGAATGAGCTATAGCGCGTTAGTGATAAGGAGAATTGGGTGACGAATTGTTTGTAGTAAATGGGAATATTTTGAGATTTTCTGTTATATTTTAAGACATAATTATCATCAGATATTAAGCAGGCGTCACTAGTTTATCTCATTTTATTGTTTCAAACATCATTTATTGTTTTGTACTATGGATAAACTTTCCATTGTTAGTAACAACCCACCTTTCCCATTAGAGTTTCACGCATACATGTGAGGGCAGAACTAGTGGTATGTATAGTAGCCGTTTGTACTAGCCGGAGTAATGAGCATGCGCTCACAGATATGCGTGGAAGTGATTCTTGTCATGGGAAAGGTGGATTAAGGTTGAAAGAACAGGAAATATATATATTTCAAGGTTAGGCTGGTGCCTTTGTGAATTTCAAGGTGAGAATAGGAGTAATGGAAAACTGTTTTTATAAAAGTTGTGAAAGTAACAATTTCATTCGAAAAGTGAAATTCCCCCCTTTTGATCCTACTACCCTTAACAAACTCATCTCAGTCATCTCTATGAATATTTTGACAGCGAAGCCATCTCCAACTGGAAATCTGGTTGATCACATAATGTATCATGTATCACCATTTCTTTGCTACCTAATTGCATTTCACCTGGATTCAACTATTGCTGATGGTATTGTCCCCCTGAAACCGCGAAACCAAGATTTTATAAGTAGACCTAGCTAATCACGTTATATAACCAAAGTGGAATGACGAAGAGCAAAAAATTATCTGTATCTATTTAGTGCTATTTAGATGTATATGTACAGAACTGCGAAGCAAATACCTCTTTGTCCTGATGTATAATATTGTTAGGTAGACGGAAGGACGTATTTTATCACGAAAAGCATACACGATGCTTCCAGGGTTATTCCGTTATTCACAATATTACTTTCGAGAAATTTATGAGCTGAGACGGCATCTAGGGAATGTGACGGGATAATGATATTAGACGACAGAAAAGGTATATGATGAAGAGCGACGTTTAGTGTGGTGTGTAGATTTTTTGCCATGTTTATGTTAAGAACCTTCAATATTAGAATAGTGTCACGGATTGCGTTGTGTACTGTAAATACAAGTGTAAATATAATAATAATTGAGAGACAAACGTTTAACCCTGTAATGACCGCGATCCGCGACCGACGATCTCTTGCAGGATCCTCGTGTGTTCAGGTGGCGCAATAATACCTGATGGTATCCCGACACCCCATTGGTTATTGTTTTGCTGTACTAACTTGCGTACTAACTTGTCTTCAGTTTTGTGTTTTGTATGTCTGTGTGAGCTGAATGTCCGTTTCGCCATCAATGGAGGAAAGTATCAGTGAGTTTTTACACTTTGTCACAAAATATTTGGAAGTCCTGTTCTTTAAGACATACTTACTCTTTCTTTGACGAATTCTTGCCCTACGTGCCTATTTTATAAATTCGTTACTCTTAGTCCAGGAATTATAGAAAAAATAGCGACCAAAAATGATAACTAGCCGGATTTTTGTATATAAGCTCAGTTAAGCATGTAGTTCAATATAGTAAAAGTCCTCAAAATCCGGTGTGAGCTTCGGCCGTTGTGGCCTCGAGAAGAACTTGAGAATCAGTTTTTCGTGTTTATCTCGTAAACGATGGCACTTGGAGGAAAAGCACTTGGAGCAAAATTGTTGGAAATTGTGTTGTCTACAAGAAAGGTCCTCACATATTCCATCATCAGTCCACTCCTCCTTCGTCAAAACACAAGAAAAGCTAAATAGTCCAGATGCTCGATGCCAAAGACTGTACGGACCTTGAGTTTTATGATAGCAGGGTGCCACTTGGTAGAGGTGCTGTTCGATCCATTCTCTTTTGATTGAAACTTGATGCCATCAATACCAACTATGCCGGCGGCATATACAGGGTGACATAAAATAAAAAAGTTGAACAAATGTACCTCAAGAACCGAAATAGGTGAAGACATGTAAATCGCCAAAAATATTTCTAATTTCATGACCATAAAGTCGTCGTGAACTTGAATCAAATATGTTGAGCCGTTTCTGAAATATCTTCAGAAGACTGAAGTCGTTACGAAAAAAAAAAGTTTTCCGTATATCAGTAATTCTTCAGATCTTGAATCGAAACTTGGTGTTTTGAATCGAAACAATGATAGAATACATTTAAAATGGAACTACAGTGAAAAGCCCTCTCTAGGCCAACTAATTTTAGAAAAAACACAGTCAACTTTTTTTCTGATAAGTGGACGAAAATATATATATTTTTTGTAATAACTTCAGTCTTTTGAAGATATTTCAAGAACGGCTCAAGATATTCAAGTTTACGACGACTTCATGACCATGAAATCAGAATTATTTACGGCGATTTACATATCTTCACCTATTTTGGTTCTCGAGGTACAAATGATTAACTTTTTATTTTTATTTCACCCTGTATATGCTGCCGGCATAGTTCGTCTTGATGCCTTCAAGTTTCGACCAAAAGAGAGTGGATCAAACAACACCTCTACAAAGTGGCACTCCGCCATCATAAAACTCAAGGTCCATACCAGTCTTCAGCATCGAGCATCTGAACTATTTTTATTTTCTTGTGTTTTGACGAAGAAGGAGATGACTGACGATGAAATGTGTAAGGACTTTTCTTGTAGACAATAAAATTTCCAACAATTTCTTCTTGGGAACTTTTTTTTCCAAGTGCTATTGTTCATGAGATATACGCGAAAAACTGACCCTCAAGTTCTGCTCGAGGCCACAACGGCCGAAGCTCACACCAGATTCTTGAGGACTTTTACTATGTTGAATTACATACTTGACTGAGCTTATATACAAAAATCCGGCTAGTTATCATTTTTGTTCGCTATTTGCGATTCAAACAGCTAAAATTCCTGGACTATCTCCTTTTTTCGCTGACTGACAATTTGACATGTTTTGGTTTTGTCGCAGCTTTGTTTCTGCGTTTCTTATTCCACGCTTGCATTGTTTTCATCACTTTTTTACGCTCTGCTTATTGCCTTGATGTCGTCATTTGTTGTTATGTTATAATTATTGTTCATGACTATTCTGTCAGTCAAGTTGTTGTGTTGGATGTTTTTTGAAAAGAACCATTAAGAGAACCACTTTGCACTTCTTGATAAACCTTACACCTCTATAAAACATAACTTTGTAAGCAATGTGCGTGTTTCATTGTGCTCGCAACTTCTCCTCCTCGGGACGTTCCACTCCTGAACCAAGCACAGGCAAGCTGTGTACGAGGCTGTGTATCATTGTATTCTGAACGATTATATGTGTCTTGAAAACTCTTCTTTTGATTCAAAACTGCGCTGTTTATTTCACTAACATTATCAACCTTTTCCTGAATCGGGATATCGATTTTCCAGTAGAAGAAATTATATGGGATTCAATCTGGCGCATCAGCTATAATAAATAAAACTTCCTCTGTCTTGGTATATAATATATACTACTTCAGGGTACGAAGAGTTGAAAAATGTACTAAATTACATATTTTATACTTCATAGAAGAGGTATTGTACAATTTTGCGACTTGTCTACTTTGAAAATTTACAAGCCCCACATATCTGCAATTTTTCTGGCTTCCAAGTAGCATGCATGAAAGTAAAGTGCAGTGGATTTTACTGGTACACCGCGAGCTTAGGGGTAAGAGCATAATATTCCATAAGTTCCTAGCTACAGTAGGTACCTTACATGAACTCACATAGCACATCGAGTAGGTAACGAAAGAAAATTGAATGTTTCTTGCTCGCTCGACTCTGCAGGTGAATATTTCATGTTTCAATCTAGCTTAAATCGAAGCACCCATGACTTTGTGCACGGTTCAGGAATAATGACGGTATCTAATATTCAAAACTATATACGTGCGTATGTACAGGTATGTATGTAGCCATAAGTTGTGAGTAATATAGGTATTGGATAGGTATGCGTGAATTGGAATACCAAGAAAGATAATGGCCATGCACATGTATAACTATGTATTTGAATCACTGTCAATAATAATGCATTATTCCAACGTGGAATTCCTATGAGAATGTTGCTGGAGCTTTTCCAACATACGTTGTACCCAGATATATATTTTTTATAGCTATTGGCAAAAATCTTTTCCGCGTGGTGGCACTGTACGCAATAAAACATGGTGGCCCAAGAGGCCTTGACAAATAGGTAGTAAACGCAGTGCGCATTTACATCACAACAGCTGTCAACAGTGATAGCTGTCAGTGAAAGCGTAACAGTGGGCCTGTGCAGTGGGCCAAGAACTGGGGGTTCGTTGGGAATGGAATTTCGTTGCAGTATCTCTAACTTATTTTTGTTTTAGAAAATGCCAATAATACAGATTCATTTGCCCAATATTGATGGTCATGTTGGTGATCAAATCAGCTCCCTCTCGACAAAGTGCGAAGGCGAAGAAATGATTGAGGCAGGTCATTTAATCGTGTGTGGGGTGACTGGGGCTCACTGCGACTAAGACTCTTGTGCTTTGTTATGTCTCATAAATGGATAATTGAAAACCATTTGGAGGTCAGGTTCTGTGGACCAGTTGTTAGAACAGTGTTGTGAACTCGTGAAGCCATCTCCGATAAGCCAGTGCGAGCAGCTGGAGAGCCTAGAGATCAACGCCAGCGGTATTGAGAGAAGATACCTGGCCTGCAAATTAGAATCCGTCACTCGCCTCATCAGTTCAGATTTAGAACCTTAATCGATATGAAAATATTTTCCATTGTAGAAACACTAACATCAACCGATGAGCTATGATTAAACTTATGATTGAAGAATACTCAATTATTATTGATAAACTATGATTTCTATTATTCTAGACAGCGGTAAATGCTTATTAGCTACTGAAATATTACTTTACAGTCAATGTATGAGTCGTACGATTACTCCTAAAGAATGTTCATCTTTCTGGCCTAAATGATAATTGTTGGCTCATTTTCGTGATGCGTCCTGTTGTACCTATGCCTTGTCTTGTGGGGGCTTAGTATTTCCACCTTGTGTGCAAGGGGCTCACACAACTCAACATCTGTAACGTAAATAAGCATTCAGAGATTGCATTTTTCGGCTATCATTTCACCAACTTACGTATCGGCTTTTGCTGCTGCATTGTGTATTGTGTCCATCGGCGTATACTAACGCAGTAATTCAAGTCAAACTACAACACTCACTCGATCACATTCACGACGATGTGGAAAACAAGGAAAACACAAAAATTTAATTATGTTTCAACTGTCAAAACTGTCAATATTCTTCTGATTTTGAGTAGGTACTGTCAACTGTCGAGTGCTACTGCGCTACTGCGCTGGGCTGTGCGCTAGGTACCTATTTGTCAAGGCCCCTTGGGCCACCATGTTTGACTGCGTTCAGCGCCTTCTGGTGACCGCTGATTTTCGCCAATATAAAACTAAAAAGCAGACGATTCGGTCATGCTGACAGCAGAAACTGCGATCATGCTTTCGGTGTCGCCAACTTAAAACTCCTCTGTATAGACAATACAAATAGAAAAGACCATATGTCGTCACGGATTTTTACGGTTGCGTAGGAACCAGGCGAACCCATCATTCAAAAAAAAGGTTGGCTGATTTCTGATGCCCCAATATCCGTGACGACGGTGGTGATAACATATGGTCTTCTCTATTTGTATTGTCTATACCTTAGTCAGAGCGACTCCGACCAAAAGGCCTTTATATCGAAGCCGGTGATTTTGTTTTAACTGACATTTAGAGATTTCACTATGTGTCTCCATATAAACAGGCGAAAGGAAAAAATAGAAGAAAAACCGATCACAGCCAAAGATCACGCGCGCCATCCTAGGGCTTTTGTTTGACACCCAAAAAATTTCTTTCTTTTTAGAATAGACTCTCCACAATTTTCTGCACGATAGATCCGAGTGATTTTTTTTATAAAAAATTCCAGCGAAAAATGTGAAGCGATTTTCACAACCACATAACTTTGGCTCCAGATGTTTTATGAGAAAATCACTCAGACCTGTCGTGCAGAGTACTGTAGAAAGTCCACTCTCAGAAAAAGGAAATATCACGGGTCAAATAAAGGTCGTAGGATGTCGAGCGTAAAATTCAACTAACTTCGGCTGCGATCGGTTTTTCTCGGATTTTTTTCGTTTACCTGTATAGATCCTGATGGGGATATGGAGAGAGATCTCCAAATGCCAGTTTGAAAATTTTTTCACGATTTTGCTTTCCAAGAACACCTGATTCACTGGTGTTTTCTATTATCCAATTAATTTTCCTTTCCGACGCGGAGATCGAAAAAAAACTTTATTTTTGTCTCTGGATAAGTAGCTACTCACCGGGAAAGTATTGTTTTGCCACAGCCGATTTTTTTGATTGTGTAATGTGTCCAGTGAAAATAATAATTCAATTCATGTTTGAAAAATGTGCAGATGTACGGGCTGATACGATATATTATGAGAATGTAACATCATTTTAATTATTTAAATAGAGCACACAGTACTTTTCACTCTGCATGAAATGAAGGCAATAATTCCGGCTTTCATGTTATTGAAATATACAACAGGAAAGTTAAGTATGCAGGCTAATGGAAGGCATCAAAAGGACGAATGGTGAATTTATACATATTATACACTTTTAAAATGCAATGATTAAAATTCACATGACTGCTCTTTCACAAATTGGTTTTACAAACAGTTCATTTATTTTACTTACCCCTGTTGCACCAAAGAATTTATTCATGAAATAGCTGATGAACGATTTTTTTCTGGTGAATTCTAGGTCAGTGCCAGTTGACTGACAACAGGAAATGCATGCATCAAGCTGGGCACTGTGCTGAAATTCACCGATGGAAATGCTCAATCAACTGAAAGGTGTGTCATGATTAAATATTTTGGTGCAACCCAGGGTTGGGCAGTTGAATAACGGTTGATGAAGATGAAGGCTGAACACTTTTCGAAAGATAACGTAGGGATAACCGGTAAATAGTGAGACACGGTACATAGTGGGACAAAGGCCTTTGACGCCATCCGTGGGCAGCCTTCAGAACAGAAACTTCATAGTCAGCTCATTCAAACCTGTACTTAAGCCATTGTGAATAAAGTCCTATACATACCACGGAGTAAAGCGAGGAGTAAAGCGTCATTACAGCCTATACGTAATTCTATTTCACCTCGGCGCGCCTATCGCCTATGGCACGCCTCGGTAATACATTGAATCCCTTGGCTGTAATTAGACGCTTCTATACTATTACCTACTCTGTGTGGACTATTTCCCCATGATGAATTCAACATTATTATTAAGGTCAGTCCACGAAAATAACATCAGATAAATTGTTTTGCGTATCGTATACCCAAGGTCCACGAGACGCTGAAAAATTCTTAAACTCAGACGATAACTGTGACTCGCTAAAGTTGCATGCACTCTACATTGGTCTAGTAAGCTCTACGTTTAATATTCAAAAATACTCAAAATACTAAAGAGGACTTGAAATAATTGCAAATGATTCAAGAGTTTCTTAACAAATTAGGAAGACTTGAAGTAATGGCATCTGATTCGGGAGTACTTAAACAAATTAAGATGACTTGAAAAGTGACAAAAAGTTTGAAGTTGATTTGGTCTTGAAGCATTTTGACGTACTAAATTTGAAGCAATAGAAACCGCTCTTTACTCTATTATTCAATTGACCCAATCACCGACCTCGCTATTTCTTTCCGGTCCAATCTCATCGCGATTTTTCAGAATCCCATGAAACACTTATGAAAAGTATGAAATCATGGAGATAACAATTGTTGTTTGTTTTGTTTTGTTCTTGCACTCTGAATTTACACACGTTTGGGAACTGGCTGAGACTGTTTGTGTTTGTTTTGCTATTTTATTGATATTTTGTTTTAGCATGGACTACATAGTGGAGAATCATGATGATGAGCGGGTGGTTACTGAGGTTTTGGGGAGCAGCTGGGAGGGAAGCCAGGTGCTAAACGTGAATTCGTGCTCTTTGAACTTCAGAATGGTACACATTAATATCAGAAGTGTCTATAAAAACATCGAAGAGTTCGAAATGTTTTTGGATGGGTTCTCGGAGCCGTTTGATGAAACCAGGAGGATTCACGATGTAAATATGTTCAGATTGAATGGCTATAGTATTGTTTACAATGAGGGTGAGGTAAGTGCAAACGATGGTGTCATAATGTTGATTAGAGAGGGAATAAGTTTCTTGTCTGGGGTTGGTTGACCTGATAGATGGGGTGAAGGTTATAAGATCGGAATTCCAGTACCTAAATACGTCTTTCACAGTCCTCGGTATATATAGATCGCCTTCTACTAGTGTTAAGGATTTTGTATATGATTTCGAGAGATACCTTAATGGAAAAATAATGAGATCCAAGATAAATGTGGTGATTGGTGATATAAATATCGACATTTTGAAGAAGTGTGACATTTCGGACGAATACCTGAATCTGATGGCAGAGCACGGTTTTAGATCTGTGATAAATGGGGAGACTAGAATACAATTAAATTCAAAGAGTTGTATAGATCACATCTTTATAAAGAGCGACCCTAAGCTGTTTGATTTTCTTGTTCCATTCATTGTACAGCAGGATATAACTGATCATTTTCCAATTGGGTTACAGATAGTTTTGGGTAGGCCTGAACGTGATGCTACCACGGTTGAGTACCGCAAGTTTATAAACTATACTACTCTAAAGATCAACCTTCGCCGTTGTTCATGGCAAGGAGTATATTTGGAGACCAATGTTGAAGCTGCTGCAAGGCAGTTCACAGAATTTGTGGAAAGGACTATTGCAGGGAGCACAAGATTAATCAGAGTTCGGCGGAAGGAAAGAGGTAGGAGAGAGTGGATTACTGGAGGCCTAATAAAGTCAATAAATCGAAAAAACAAATTATATTTGGACGTCAGAAACAATCCAAACAATTTAACTTTACAAGCGGAATATAGTGTGTACAAAGCACAGTTGAGTAGATTGATAAAAAAGACAAAATGTGAATATTATAAGAAGAGAATAGAGGAGAATAGGAAAAGTAGTAAAGTTCTCTGGGATACTGTAAATTGTGTTGGGAACAGAAATGGCAAAAGAAAGCAGGATTACATATCTGGTATTTATATAAATAAGGAAGGGGATATCACAAAGAATGATGAACTGATTGCTGAGACTTTCAATAACACTTACATAAACATGGTAAAAAATATGCTACAGAAAAAAATCAAAGATGATGCACCTGCACCTGACTGCAATGCGCGAGGAGCGAGGGCGACTGGGTCTTTCTTTCTGTTTCCCACTGACAGTGCTGAGGTGCTGAGCTGCATTTAGCAATTGAAAAAAGGAAAGGCCCCAGGAATCGACGAAATAGGGACAGGGTGTCTGAAAGAGATAGCACATTTGGTGTGTGAACCCCTTGCGTTCGTCATAAATAGATGTTTTGAGGATGGCATGTGTCCCTCGGCCTTCAAGTGCTCAGTTTTTAGGCCTGTGTTTAAAAGGGGGGATAGGAAGGATGCCCTTAGCTACCGATCGATTTCACTCATCACAAATTTTGCCAAGATATTTGAAAAAATTGTTAAAACGAGATTATCCGCGTCCCTTAAGAAATTCAACATCCTCTCGGCAGCGCAGTATGAATTCCAAGAGGGTAAATCTACACGAGATGCAATTAAAAATCTAACATCTAAAATATATGACTCTTTAGATAGCGGCAGGAAATGTGTAGCTATTTTTGTCGATCTGGAGAAGGCTTTTGATACGGTAAATCATGGACACCTGGCTGAGTCACTGGAGCGCATGGGAATAGGGGGTGTGCCGCTGGAATTGATCAAAAGCTACCTGTCAGATAGACAACAGTGCGTAAAAATTGCAAAGTCACGCAGCTCCTACCAGACAATAACGTGTGGCGTACCTCAAGGTACAATTCTGGGCCCGCTTCTATTTCTAATTTATTTAAACGACTTGTTTCTGATGGGGAGCGGAGGAACTATTGTAAGCTACGCTGACGATACTGCAATATTTTATGAGGGTGATTCCTGGATTGATCTGAAACATATAATTGAAAGGGATTTTGTGAGGATTGTAGATTGGTTTGATTTTAAACAACTTTTTATAAATTTTCAGAAAACGTCGTATGTGGCTTTCTCTTGTAACAGAACAGGGCAACCTGACTATAAGTGTCTAAATATAAAGACAAGAAATCAGAGCTTTCGGATCGAATCAGCGGACACCGCGAGATATCTGGGGATAACCATCGACTGTCATTCAAAATGGAACAAACATACCGAGTACATAAGAAATAAATTCAGGGGTTTTGTATACCTCTTCAGAGTTCTGAAAGACATATTGGACAAAAAGCAATTACTCATGATTTACAGTTCATTCGTAGAGTCCCATCTGAGATATGGTTTGATAGGCTGGGGAGGTGTACTAAATGTTCATTTAAAAGCACTAGAGATTTTGCAGAAAAGAATAATCAAAATAGTAATGAACAAGTCATATATGTATTCCACGGAGGAGTTGTTCAGAGAAAGTATGATTATGGACTTGAGACAGCTGTTTTTCCAGGATCTAGCTATTTACCAATACTCTGCGCAAGGAGCAAATGGTACTGTCGGCCAATCAGTTCAGTATGACTTAAGGGGAAAAGGTTTGTTGAGGGTGCAAAGAAGGAACAGAACCATAGGACAAAGAAGCTGTGAATATCTGGCGCCTAAAGTGTTCAACTTGTTACCGGAAAGGATTAAAGCTTCATCAGGTATCCACCTATTTAGAAGGAAGTGTAGACATTTTTTGCTTTCGTGTGATAGGGGGCTCATCCATCAACAGATCGACCTAAAGAATAGTTAAAAGTCAAAGGTATTGGGTACGAATTCTTGGGGTCCTGGCTTCTCTTGGATTTTCCCTTAGATTTTTGGGTTGGGTGAGCTCATGTGTCGTTTTGATTCTGCCTGCATGTTGTTAGTCTCTGCTATATCGTTGTGCTCAGTTTGTGCTTGAGGTCGTTTCATCAGTTTTATGATTGATTATCGGTTTCTCAATCTTTTTAAGTCGGTTTCTGCCTGTTCCTTTGAATCTATTTTAAATTGTCGTTTATAATGTATTTCTACATGTGAATTTCAATCATTTTAATCACGCACAAATGTATCAATGTTTCTGTGGTTGTTTGTAAATTTATTTCAACTTTGTTTTTTTGTGAAATTATTGCCTGTATATAATCTACATATTTGGAAAATGAAATAAATTGTATTCTATTCTATTCTATTCTATTCTATGGTTTCTGTGCAATTTACGGCACCTATGCTAACTATTATTTTTGAATTACTAGTGAGGAACGCCGTATGTGTCAGAAACTCCGAGTGCTCAAGCTTTTTTTTACTGGGACATCTTACGATGCTAGCTCACCATAAAATAAGATCACAAAAACAGTGCTGCAAAATAATCAAATTTGATAAAAATGTAACGGTTTCTAGCACCTTCACATTCCCAGTGTATTTCTGTGTCCTCCTGCACAATGCACATACGTCATCTTTCCTGTCAGCCTGACAGCAGTACAGTTGGAACTCTTGAAAGACTAGTTTTACTTTTGAGATAGAGATATAGGTAGTTACACAAGGTTGCATAATTGTGTTTTAGTTTCAGATAAACCTACCGTGATGTCTCTGCTAAGGTAGTGAAGTGATGAATTACATGGATATCTACAGAATACCAACTGGATTTCCTCTGCATTATATAGAGGTAAATTTTAGTCGCTCTTTGAACTAGGTATTCTGCTATTTGGGTGATGCTGAACTGTTATTAGATTCAAATTTAGTTTGTTTTGCTAATTTATGATTTAGTTTGATTTTGAAATGGACATCAGATGCACAAAAGAAAAAGTAGTAACAACATGACAAACACTTCAACAATATATTTTTATTATTTTCAACAAGCCCCATCGTCTAACATCTTCAACCAAAAATCATATTATTCATGCTTAATCCCTGTATTTAATCCCTGTTTAGATATCTTGTCTTCGCACTTGATACAACATAGCGAAAAACGAATACGACGCTCTTAAAATCTGCAAACAACAGGAATGAAGTCGATTCAAATTTACTTTTTTTTTTGTTATAATTTTACCGCAATGCAAGTTGGCAGAGAGATGACGAAAAAATTCAAGGCATACATCTTGATGGGTTTCTGCGTCCTAACCATAAAGAACAGTATTTTTTTTCTGTAAGACTCAGAGCAATCCACCCAAGAAGATTTGTACACAGCGTTCGAAATATTTGAACTCTAAAAATCTCAAATTAGATTGGTCTAGCGGAATGGCATCAGAAATTTGGAGCATTACTCTCCACATGGCTTCGTTCCCGAACCAACAGTAGAAGACGAGTTCGGCAAAATTCACTATGAGGAGTACAGCTATCACCATGTGCTCGGAGTTGTATTCTTGCACCTAGAAAAAATAGATGGTATTTTAACAGCTGTCTAAACGTGCGACGTGATTCAAAAACAACGATAACGTCTAAAATCACAATGACACAACTCGAGGAACTATTACAAGAACCAGAAAGATTAGGGAGGTTTTTTTTTCGGAAAAGTATCTATCACCTTCCGTTCGATTTTTTATCAAATTTTATTATCGAGCTCATTTTAGTTAGCGCTTCTATTGGGCAAATACAGTTGTGGTAAATACATACGGAGTGTTTCAATGAAAACGAGCAACCCTGAATAAATTTTTGCTTTGTGAAATTCAGAAAATTTCCGAGACCCGTTGATTTTTGTTTCGTGGACGGCACTGATAGTGCGATTCTGTAAAAATAACATTCTATAAACGCTCTGTTATGTAAAAATCCTGTCTGCCATTGGCTGTTGCCTGGCTAATAACAGCGTAACAGAGCCTTTATGGAATGTAATTTTTTAGAGAATCGCACCATAAAGCATATATTGGCAAATTTCCATCTTCAATCCAACTTCGAAATTTCAATTGACACCTACCTTGCGATACATCAAATTGAAAAGAATGAGGTTCTCTCTCTGACAATAATATTTTTAAATTTTCAACCCCACCCCTCTTTCTAAAATAAATCTCTTGCGTGTCCAATTTGATATTCTCAATCCCTAAATTCTCTTCAATTTTAATGGCGGGGTTAAAGGCCAAAAATGGATTGATCTGTGCATTTTGTAATCAAAGCATGAAATTTGGCATACGTGTTCAGAAGACCCTCCTTTGCAATTCCAGATGTGGCGCCACGCAAGATTTTGCACCAGAGGCACTGTATTGCGGTTAATATACCTGCTAGGGGTAAACTCTGCAAAAATGGTTCCTGGCCGGTCTCTGGTACCGCAGTCGGTATTTTTTTGTTCTGTTTAGTTAAAACTACATGTATAAATGAGTGAGGAGTCCATTTTCACAAACAAAGCTCCAAATGCTGCCTTCATACGTTGTTATAATACATTTTAAGGCCAACTTTGTTTTAGTACAGGAAACATGATGAAAAAATTGCCAAAACCTCGGCAAAGATATGAACGTCCTGAAAATTGAAGATTCTGTTCAGAATTAAGTGCCCTACTACATATCCTTACTTGCCAAAAATCGCACCCCGAGGCTCCGAGTTATTGGAGGGGGGGAGGGGGGTAAAAAATTGCAACTCGAAATTAAAAGTATAGAACCCGATGGAACCCGTCAATCCAATGGATGCAAATACGTTGTAGTTCGACGCATCACATCCCGTTGATACAATTTTGGCACAAAAAGTGTCAATCATTGTTGGAGAAGGGTCGCGGGGGAGGGCGAAACTCGGCTGGGTGGCTCTTTTTCATCCTGGGCCATGAAGAATCGATCACGACAAGATTGGTATCTTTTCCGACTAAATTCATTGTTCTGAACTTGAATCCGATGTATAAATTTGGACAAAAACAAGTTCAAACAAGTTAACTGTAAAAAACCTGTTTTTTCTTTGACAATTTTCACAAAACTTTTTTTCACTGTTAGAAGTATTCATCTTTGAAAATATTTCAAAGACCATTAGATTGAACTGTATTCTACACGAAAATCATCCATTCGATCTGTAACTTTGTTTTTCGAGATAGAAAAAATCGATTTGAACCTAAGTCGGCACGGCCCGGCGTCTACTACTGACCAGAACACTACACCATGCATCTTTTAAATGAAAATAGCCCAAACTATCTGAAAAATTATAACTCATCTTTGAAAGTTCGGGGATCTGTGCAGAACTGAATTCCCTATAACATAAAGAAAATCGTCATAAATCGCAATGCAGGGTATTGAGTTATTACTTGAAGGTGTATGCTGTAGTGTTCTGGTCATTAGTAGACGCCGGGCAGTGCCGACTAAAGTTCAAATCGATTTTTCCTACCTCGGAAAATAAAGTTGCAGATCGAATGGATGATTTTTGTGGAGAATACAGTTTAGTCTAATGGCCTCTGAGATATTTTCAAGGATGAATACCTCTAACAGTAAAAAAAGTTTTGTGAAAATTGTCAAAGAAAAAACAGGTTTTCTCAAGTTAACTTGTTCGAACTTGTTTTTATTCAAATTTACACATCGGATTCATTTTCAGGACATTGAATTCAGTCGGAAAAAATACTAATCTTGTCGTGATCGATTATCCATGGCCCAGGAAGAAAAAGAGCCACCCAGCCGAGTTCCGTCCTTCCCCACGACCCCCCTTCAACAATGATCGACACTTTTTGTGCCAAAATTGTATTAACTGGTTGTGATGCGTCGAACTACGACGTATTTGCATTCAGTGGATTGACGGGTTCCATCGGGTTCTATACTTTTAATTTTGAGTTGCAATTTTTTACCACCCCTCCAATAACTCGGAGCCTCGGGGTGTGATTTTTGGCAATTTTAGATATGTGATAGGGCACTTAATTCTGAACAGAATATCAAATTTTCAGGACGTTCATATCTTTGCCGAGGTTTTGGCAATTTTTTTACTATGTTTCCTGTACTAAAACAAAGTTGGCCTTAAAATGTATTAAAACAACGTATGAAGGCAGCATTTGAAGCTTTGCTTGTGAAAATGGACTCCTCACTCATTTCTACATGTAGTTTTTACTCAACAGAACTAAAAAATACTGACTGCGGTACCAGAGACCAGCCAGGAACCATTTTTGCAGAATTTACCCCTAGCAGGTATATTAACCGCAATACAGTGTCTTTGACGCAAAATCTCGCGTGGCGCCACATCTGAAATTGCGAAGGAGGGTCTTCTGAACAAGTATGCCAAATTTCATGCTTTGATCACAAAATGCACAGACCATTCCGCTAACTCCCCCACTATTTAGGCAGTTTCATCCTGAATAGCATCGAAGAAAAGATTCATTGGTGGAAAGAGTGCTACCCAAATTCACCCCTCACTCTCTTCCACCCCGACTTCAAAATTTACCAAAACACTACCTACTTTGTGATACATCAAATTGAAGGGAATTAAATCATCTCAACTTTTTTTTTTGAATTGCTAAATTCCTCCCTCATGAAATTGGACATTCGGAGTAATTGAGGAGGAAAAGGGGGTTTTAAAAAAAAATTTTTCAAGAGATTTCCATTTCTTTTCAATTTTATATATCACAAAGTATAGGTAGTGTCATTTTAGATTTTGTTGGGATGGAGAAAGCAAAGAAGCAAAGCAAGCGAAGAAAATTTCCTTCCTCGACGCTGTGCAGGATGACGTTGACTGCATTGAAGAGAGTTCTATTTTTTTTTTCTATTCGTTTATTCAACGTCGGCCTATTTCCGCAACGAGGCATCACACCGACGCTGGTATTGTGATGCACTACCATCACAAGTAGTGCATCACTTGCTTCCTCCACTATACCGAAAATTTTGTCGAACACACAGGGGTGTGTTCCAGCACAGGGTAGGGATTTTAACGACCACCAACATCGCATGGGGTGGCACCATCGTTCGTATTACGTGCTATGCGTCTTGCATTTAGCAAGCATTCCAACTAAACCAAAAAGCTTGTTTTCGAGGCGAAAACCGTCCCCGGCGGAGATCGAACTCACGACCTCTGGAGTGGTAGTCGAACGCGCTAACTACCACACCACAAGCTCCTCTTCTAAAGAGAGTTGAGAGGTCAAAAATATCAAATTCAGAGAATTTCAAGAAAAAAGTGTGGTTAAAAAATTCAGAAATATTTTTTTCAGAAAGAGATTTAAGCTATCTTTGATTTGATGTATTGCAAAATAGGTAATGTCATTTGAAATTTTGAAGTTGGCGTGAGTGGGACTGTGATTGAAGATAGAAATTTGCCAATGTATGATTTATATGTCTTCCTTGGAACAAAAATTGCCGGATATCAGGAGATTCTCTAAATTTCACCTGGCAAAAATTTATTCAGAGTGCTTGTTTCCATTGAAACACCCTGAATATTACTGAAGTTGTCCTGGTTCAGTGGTTAATCAAGTTAAATATGAGTAGTTGGAGCTTCCAGGAACTGTAAGTTGGTTTGGCAAACAATCTGTACTCAATACTCGTGGACTTGAAGAAATTTCAAAGTTCTTCCCTTGTGAAAGTGGAAACCCTAAGCCTCGAGTTGAAGAAATTGCAGATTTTCCTCAGCAAATTGAGTTCTGATAGATTATTTATATGTAGACAATGTCAAAATTCTGAAAATCATTCTTGCAAATTATATTTTTTCACATTTGGTAGGTCGGGTCTTCCTGCTTTCAGATCCATCGTACGTATGTTAGGGTAAGTGAGCCACTCAAAGCCTTGTGAGTCATTTGAACTTCATTTCGTTCTTTGAGGCTTTCTGTACCCACTCAAAGGTTTTTTGGCTAATGGATAGCTTCTTGAAGCTTTTATCTGTGGACATTTTCTGATCGAACGACTAATATCGATGTTCTCGTTTTATTCCATACAAAAGTAGCATACTTTTCAAGCATTCTCAGCAAAAAATCGTATCGTTAACGTAAAATTTTCTATTGGCGCATAGGAACCTTCCTAAATTATACGGGTTAATGGCTTCATGTCGTCTTCTAGATCAACATTGAAGAACAATCGCCTCAATAATATTACCAAAGCTTTTATCTGGAATATACAATATACATCGGCATATTCAAGTTATCTTTCGATCTATGGTGTTATACGATGTATGAATAGGACCTGCGGAGTTCCTCGGAGTTCCTCCGTGCTGGAAGTGCTCAAGTCTCCAGAGCCTAGAAGTTTGATGAGATTTTTCAGTAGATTCTTGAAGTCTCATTGTTCATTGTTGATCAATCGTGCACATGTAATAAAATTTTGGTCAAGTATATATAACAAGATATTTGGTCTTCTCCAACACTTTTCAGTGTTCATGACTCAACTCGTGACTAAAGTTGATATTTTTTGTTAGTAGGGCGAACGGAGCTCTTTTCAAATCTGGACTATTTTTATCGCATTCATGTATTCTTATTCTTTCGTCTATAGAATCTATGAGACGCATTTGAATCTCGTCGGACATCGTTCATGATTTCCACTTGATGTACTCATATACTTAAACTTTTGGGCCACGCCATATTTTTCAAAAATCACCTTCTCTGTGGTCCTTTTTATAGAAAATATAACAATGGAAGAACGATTCATAGTTTTTGCGGGCTGGATGTCGGTAACAGTATGAGTTAGGTCTTGCAAAATTGATTTAATTGGCTTGAGCCTATGGATCCTTGTTGCGGGTCTCGCTGGTAAAACATCTTGTGTAAACTGCATGGAAGTTGATATTTTAAGTGTACAAATTTCAATTAACAAAACAAGCAGGTAAAGGGGAACTCTATACTCACATCGGTCAATGCCAGCAAACAAAAACAAATCGAAAACAAACTAGTCGAGAATTGCATAAACATCAAAGTACTCAAAAACTTGTTTGTTCCATCAGCAAACCTGAAAAATATAACAACGAAGTCTATCACAAGCTCACAACATTCTAGGATCTACCTACTTGAGGATTTTGCGGTGGAACTTGAAGCACAAATGCAAAGCCTTTTCCATTTCTGCCAAAAATCCAGGATCTGCAGTATTTGACCCAGTCGTTCCACTACCCTTTCTCTTATTGACAATAGTGTCTGTGAACTTGTGAATATTTTCCAACGTATCTGAAAGAATGTCGCACTCTGCTCCGATACAAGCAGTCAGACCGAAAGCCACCAGATCTAAACTGATATTAATTTGTATAATCAGAACCATTGCAATGGACTGGTGAACGTAGGTCAGGATAAAATTGAAATCTGTGGTAACATCGTACGGATACCAAGCATGAAACGGCAACTCTCTCGTCTTGGCAAACAGAAGGGGGTTTAAATGCCAGAGCGGCACCGCCATCAGCCCTTGAATTTCATACATCCAAAATATGGCTCGATTGATGTTCAGCAATGATTTTGTTTTCCGTCGTTGAAGTGCACTCTTTGGCTGGAACTCTGCATGGTCCAGTTGACGAAACAGAGATTTGATCAGCTTCCAATTCGTCAAATAAAAATACGATTTGACATTCGACATGGCGAACAACAAGAAAACGTATCCATAAGTAGCTATAACTTGCACATTCGTAATGTTGATGATGTAATAAATGGCCTGGCACAAGTTAAAAAGACCTACAAATCCCACGTTAACTAGTAAACAGTAGATCCATTGTGACTTGGAAAAATGTTCTTCGTCAGTCCACAAGCCGACCAGCTTCAATAGCGAAATATTATTCTTCATGTAGCGTTTGATCGTCATGGCTGATGCGGAATTCTGTTGGATGTAATTATGTTATTACGGCTTTATACCCTGCCGGATAGGTGTTCATTAAACATTTAAAGGATGTTTACAGGTATTTTGTATGAGGCATATCAGACGCCGAAAACCGGGAAGCGGCTATTATCTCAAAATGGAAAGGTGTTATGGATATAGATATAGGAGAGCACACACCGAGGGCATGGATTAAATATTCAAGAAATAATGAAGGGGGAGTGGGAAGTATGATTACAAACATATACCACACAATTACATCGCTCTTTTTCGTAAATTATAAATGTGTCTCTTATAGAGCTTGTACAAAACGCTTCGGAATTATTTTGATTGGATAATTACTTGGAATGTGCCCTCGGACACTGAAGGGGTGAAAAAGCACTGTTTTTCAAGACAACTTGTATTATCGAAGGTCAAGGTGAGGTGCAGCACTTTTGAACGATTCACTTCCCAACTCATTATTGTATATTCTGAGCCACTTTGACAGAACAAAGGGTGTAAACTTTGAAATGTATTCATTTATCAATGTAACAATTCATTATATGGAAAATCTGCACTGATCTAGAGCTATATTGAGACAAAAAGGAGAAAAATGTGGGACCACCTGGGCTAGAATAAATCAGTTTTCTTTATAAAGAAGCATTTCTGTCAAGTTCTCAACTAAACCTCAAAGTATATTGTACAGTGAGCAGCAGGTACTGTACTGGATTACCAGAGGGAATGTAATCCATTTCTTAACAAGAACGACGTTTGAACATGAGCCAAACGTGAGTGTTGAAATTTACTCGAGTGAAGAAATGGGCATTCCATATATCGATGGCTTTATTTGCGATAGGACGTAACCCTTAATTTTTTCGGAATTACGTTTTTTTGGTTTTAATGGATGGCCAATATTATTTTGCATCCGAATTGAAACCAAAAAATGCAATTTCGGAAAAATAAGTGGGTTACGTCCTATTGCAAATAGAAATAAGCCATCGATGAGACCATAGGGCTATGCCTCTCCTGCGATGACGGTCTTTTTTTTGTAAGATAAATACACTGTTTTTGTATTACTCTACTCGACTCTACTTCCAGCTTTAACATTATTTTGACATGGTTGTGTAGTATATCCTGGTCACGGGACCATTTCTGTAGTGTAACCCCGTTTTTTGATGTTAGCAGTGATCGTCGTTGTTCCTTCCCTTCCCCACGTCGTTTACCTTTTCCCTACATTGTGTGAGTTCTTACTCTAGATGAGAATGTGTCGTTGGAGATGAGGTTTGATTCTTGAATGAAACGCGGATGAAATGCAAACAAAATGAATCTTTATTGAAAATCATGAGCAAAGTTTTTTTTTCTGAACTTGTTTCTTTCCTCAAAACACCTCACAACATGAACTTGACAGTGATTAAATGACACAACATGAATGAAAAAACAACAAAACACAAAGACAAATGAAACAACCCAAGTAGCAATCCGACGTCGGGCCAACGTTGCGATTCGCGACCTGAGGTCGGCAGCCGACGCGCGACGTCCGCGCGACGTTGAGGCGACTCACATTTGCACCCATTTGGTCAATGAAATGCGGGTCGGTACGACGTTGGCATCCGCGACGTTGTGATTGCCGACCAAAACTCGACCAAATCCGACCATCTTACCTACGTGTAGCCAAAGTCGCCTGTCGTGTACCTAATCCGACTTATGCTAGTCGCATTAGGTGGACTTTATTTAACCTGTTTTGTACTGAAGAAATATAGCTCCAAATATAGGACGGTAAAGTTTCCCTAATCCAACCATCAGTCAAATTCAGACCAAAACTACCTACCACAATACAATATGTTGCCGTATAAGATATAACAGACAACAGAGCATCTGAACTTTAATAATGAAATTTTGTGATTGGTTGATATGAAAACTTGATGCGAAGAAAATTTTACTGATGAACAAGTATGTTTTAAGTCGAAAATACTCATCGCCCACCAAAAATTTGGCTGTTCTCAAAATATATTTTAATTTTATATTAAAACATTCATCAATTAAAACACCGTTTCTCAAAAGAAAAGAAGACCAAAGAAGTATGTATATATACTTAATTAATCAATAGCCACCATAATTTCGTTTCTCGAGTTCAAAAATGATAAATTCAATTATTTCAAAGATTTTCATTGGCATTTCTTCAACATGGCCTCTTCTTGTTGTTTTGATATTGGAAGAAAAAATGGCCGCGTCGGCTCTTTCTACCTATACTGACTAAATCCGACTAAGTTTTATACGAGTATAAATTTCTAGACCAATTCCGACCAATTCTGACTTCTGGTTTGATTTATTGTACCAATGCCGACCTAATCCGACCTATAGTCGGCGTATATACAATTGCACCAAAACGCCGTGCACATGCACAAGTCCAGGGCCACCCAGCATAGCGGTTAATAATGTCCATTGTTGCCGCGGTCCCGGCCGTTTTCGCCCAGGGCCGGGCCGGCGCTAGGTATTTTGCCGTCTGAACCGAAGCTCAATTTTTCCGCTTTCATCGGACGTGATCTAACAATGGTCAAGTCTATATACCTATGTCCTATACCCATATTATTTTTGGATTTTACTACACTTTATACAACCCCGGGTGCAATCCCAACAATAAAATTTGAAAACTGGTGCATGACGTTTCCGCGTGCCAGTTAATTTCCGGACCTCTCAAATTACGCCTGGAATCCAACACAGGGGCGGCGCCACGGCTTCTTGAAGTGAAAAAAATACAAAATGAAATTTTGGAACATTTTGCCTCCAGAATTTGCCACCCCTGGAATTTGCCGCCTGAATCAGGGGCTTCGCCGATTCATGCCTAGCGCCGGCCCTGCGGGGCCGAAATCTGGACGACAGTTACACCAGACTAGACTGGTCGCATTAGGTACAAAAATATACACCGAATCCAACGTTGGATACGCCAACGTCCAGCCGACGTTGCATATCCCAACGTTGGGTATGCCGACGTCAGCCGACGTTGTCAAGCTTGCCCAAATATAACTACAAACTGATTTGGTCGCATTAGGTATAAAAATACCCACCGTGTCCAACGTTGGGTATCCCAACGTCCATCCGACGTTGGATGTGCCAACGTTGTATTTACCGACGTCGTGCCAACGTCGGTTTTAGTTGCATGGGGGACGTCGGGTTGCCGACGTAAAGGCAACGTTGTTCCAACGTCGCCTCGTGACTTTCAAATATTGGTCGCCATCCGACCAAAATTTGCACTAATTCCGACGTCGGAATTGGTAAAAATTTGGTCGGAAGTCGGGTAAATGTTACTTGGGAAGAGGAATCATTTCAAATTATTCAGACAATGCAGGAATGTACAACAATGAAATGAACACAAAATCAGATTAACAAAACAAAACAACAAATCATAAGACATGTTAAACTGTCAATTTTATCGCAAAGAAAAAATGACGTATTCGCTGACAGACACACATGGGAAGAACACGTCAAAGAAACCCCTGCGCATTGCCTGGTTGATTGCTGAAAAATCCAGTCCCAAATGATCTGAATAAAAAGTCAAGTGTGAATGAGTCATGATGAAATGACAGAGAAGTCACTCCAGTGATGCATTTATCAAGTCAGTGTGAATCGGTCCTTGAACCTCTTTGAAACTTTTGCTTCGTTTACAAGTTATTTACTTAACAACAAAAGGAAACTTTACGCTCAGCAATTGATTTTACATTTCACAAACAAAAGAAGTCAAATTGATAGATGAATAAACAATAAAGAAACGATCGATAAACAAGTTAATAAATCAGCAAGAAACAAATGATAAGTAATGGTGTAAGTAAATAAACAAGAAATAAATAAGAGATAAATAGGTAGATAAATAAACAAGAGACAGGTGAGAGATAAATATGTAGAGAAGTTGAAGTTGGTCATACTTTTTGTAAGCAATTGGAAGGAAGAAGTATCTATAACGCATTCGCCCGAAATTACCCAGAAGTTACCCATCGTAAACCCCACAGATACATACTTACAGACAAAACAGAATAATGGTTAGTAAACAGTAATCACATACAGTAAATAACAGTAAATACAAGAAAATTGACTCGAGCCAACCTGGCCCTCTCTTCGTCGTTTTACATAATCCCCCCCAAATAAGAAAAGGTTAGTAGACTCAACAAGGCAGATTCCTACAAGTGGTGGACCCCCCCCCCTCCTAGGTCACGGAGAAGTGGCAAGTCTCTCTTCCCTTCCTTTACTTTCATGTATAACCCGACAATGAACAACGAAATGTGGATGAATCATCAAAAATACTGTTCTCTACTTAGCGGCTGATTTGGCGTAGCAGAATTTCTTTGTGTCGTCTTACTGTTTGTGACGTAATTTGTGGAAAAGAAACATTTCAATGAAACCTCGAAATACGCGCGACAGCGCAGTTATGATGTTACGTCATGAGTGCGGAAAGTGCACACCCACTAGATTACGGCCTTCGCCATCAACATTGAGATCATTTGGGAGTAGATAAATTACACAAAATTTAAAGCAGTGCAAAGCACCTTGATTTCAAAGAGGGAAAACAGAGGGTTAGTTATGCAAGTCCATTGAGAACAAAGAGAACAAAGAGTTCTGTTATGTACAATAATTTGTCGGACAAAATAGGTATCGAAAGGCATGATTTGGTGAGTGGGTGGAAGCCAAAATCCGATACAATAATCAAAGGAAAACTAACCTCAAATACGTGAAAACGACACACACCGGAGCTCTTGAAATCACGCGTTCCTCACCACAGCTCATTCTCTTCTCTTCTGCCCGCGGCTTGCCCAGCGCATCGGCAAACGCTACGAACGTCAACGACTGTACCTACTCCAGGTACCAACGGACAAACAAAACAAAGGGAGAATACCACAGTTGTGAGGGAATATTGAGGTCGAGGGAATGTGACAGTTCAGTGAGATGCTCTTATCTCTTATCAAGGTTGTAGGAGGAACATAGTGTACCGTGTACCACTACTGTACATCTCTTATGAATGCTTAGAATGCTCATGTTTTCCCTCGCATGATTTGCAACACTAACCCTAGGCTCGTGCTCGAACACCTCTAGTACAAGTACATACAATACACCAAGCAATATACTGAAATAAGTAACAAACTAAACGTTACCCGGCCAAACCCTAACTTTGATACTGAGTAACTTCGGATTGCTGCAAACGATTTTAGATCCGTTTGAATAGCTGGGGCTAGTCTAATGGGGTACTTGCCTAAAAGAATTTCATTGGCCTAATCGATAGTACAGTAAAATAATTATTTATGTACCATGGGCATAAAGTGCCACTACGTGCACTTGTGATCTTTGCCAACTAAACTTGCATTCGTGCAAATTTTCCAAAAATTATCGATAATTTCCATTGCACTTGTTATAATACTACTGATTATTACATACAACGCCCTTGATTATTAGACCTACAAGGATAATATTCACTTATCTAAATCCCACTGTCAATAGCAACGGAATAAAATTCATGTAAACAACAAAATCTGACAGCTGTCACTTCGGACTTCTTTTATGTAATAATCTTCAAAATATCACTCGTGCTCGAGATTTTCCCAGATAATTTTGGCCAGGCGTTTCCCTCGGGCTGATTGTCCCTGGATAAATGCCCTTCTCCTACGGAGTCGGGCATTTATCGCTACAATCAGCACTCGCGATCGCCTGACCAAAATTATCGTGAAAATCGAAGCACTTGTGATATTACTGTTGAAAATTTCATTCATCTGTCAAATCTGACATTCTAACAATGAAAGTGGCAGTTTTCTATTGTTGTTTGTACCAATCAGATTCGAATTAGGCGATAATTTGCACAAGTGCATTTTGCGATAATTTTCGATAATTTGCAGTTTGCACTAGTACTAGTGCATGGATCGATAATTTTTTTTGTGTTTCTATACTAAGACCAACAGCAGACATAAAATCAAATATGTCATACAGTAGTTCCATTGTGCACCTCAGGACTTCCTTCACTCTTCTTGGAAAGCACTAATTGCGAATATATGTCGCTGATATAATTCCTTGGACCAGAAAAACGGAGTCCTGTGCTGCAACGGTTTGGCAATGTATATTGTATAGGCCAATTTCTCCACAAATTCGTCTGTATAGTAGGTGCATCACCCAAGGAACCTTGCGTTGCGACCCGGTGTTAATTCTTTGATCGTAGGTAGTCATTCCCTGACGACAATGACTAGAGTGACTAGTTGACAATGTCATAGGCGTGAAGTATTTTTTTATTCATGAAATTTTCTGATAAAATATAACTCGTGCAATGAAAATGCATCTACAGGGTGATTCACCACCAAATGGACATAGCCTGAGGGTAGGTCCAGTTTTTCCAGGCAAACCAGGATCTGGCTTTGGAAATTTTCTAACGCTGTTCGTTTTGAAGTTACAGGGTGATTCATGCGTATTTTGTCGATTTTTTAATTAATGGATTCGACAGAAATTTTGTGAGTTAATTCTACTATTGATAATTGACACATCGCCTAATCAAGCAGTTCGAAATTTCCAGGGCCGGCTTTGATAAAAAAAAACTTCAAAGTTTTTTTCAAAAAAGACGTTCTGTATGTATATTTTTTCAAATTTTTCTTCACATTCAGAGACTACATAAAATATGCTGTAAGTATTGCAAGAAAAAATTGCTTGGCACCATTGAGCTGTCAATAAAATTTTGATAATCCTGAAAATTTTCAAGGTTAGGATTTTTTTTGGATTGATAATTTGAAATATCTGCAGATGATCTATTATGGCCTTGAATTTCATCCGTTTCGTTGAAAAAATAATTTTTTTTCTCAACGTTTTCCAGTAACTAACTAGGAGCAACAAAAAATTTTATCAAAATTTTCGAAAATTAATGTATTGTCCCTCAATTTCAGCTCAATGTGGGATAGAAGTGAAGTTGAGGGACGTAACAATGTTTTTTTTTCAAAATCTGACATTTTTTTTGCTACCGAAAAACGTGAATTTTTTTTTCAATTTTTTTGACAAAACGGCTGAAATTCAAGGCCATAATAGATCATTTGCAAATATTTTGAATTATCAATTTACAAAAAATCCTAGCCTCAAAAATTTTCAGGATCATCAAAATTTTATTGACAGCTCAATGGTGCCAAGCAATTTTTTTCGCGATATTATTAGCATGTTTCATGTGGTCTCTGAATATGAAAACGAATTTTGAAAAATATGCATACAGAATGTCTTTTTTTGAGAAAAGCTTTGAATTTTTTTTTTTTAAGCCGGCCCTGGAAAATTTGAACTGTTTGACAGGGCGATGTGTCAGCTATCAATGGAAGAATTAGCTCACAAAATTTCAATCGAATCCATTGAGTCGTTCTGAAGATACAGCTTGTCAAAAAATTCTACGAAATACATGAATCACCCTGTAGCTTCGAAACCAACAACTTTATAGAAATTTCAAAACCCTGAATCACCCTGTACAATTTTTGACAAATCTTCACAAATGCAAGTTAAACTGGAAAAGGCACTCGTGCACTACGTGCACGAGTGCTCTTTCCCAACTAAACTTGCATTCGTGCACATTTTCCAAAAATTATCAATAATTTTTATTGCACTTGTTATATTACAACTGAAAATTTGGCTGGGCCCCTCTGTAACAAGCATCTAGAATGAGGAATTTCATTTTCTGGATAAGTTGTCCAGTGGCGGAGCAACTGGAAATTTTTACATAATCCCGTCCCTCCTCATTTCTCAAGTCCCTGGTCAACTTTGGTCTCTGAAACTTCCACTATTGTATATCGAATACATTGTTCAGCTTCGATGTTCCCAAAAAAAATGAGAATCAAAGCTGATTTCTGAGTTTAATGTTGAATATAAAACTGGGAGGTACGTAAAATATATAATTGGGAGGTACGAAGTTTCCGGGGAAAAAAACAAACTGAACCAACGGATACGCCGACGATGTAGCAGTCGTTGTCAAAGGAAAGTTTAAAGGAACGACTTCGACCCTTACACAAAATGTCATAAACACTATTAATCAATGGTGCTTGGAAGAGGGCTTTAGCATCAACCCGGCCAAAACTGTGATAGTTCCGTTCACACGCCGCAGAAAAGTCGAACTGACTGCTCCGGTACTGAGGGGAACTACAATTGGGTTTTCCGAGGAGGTCAAATATTTGGGAATCATTCTGGATAGAAAACTCACCTGGAACTCTCATCTGAACAAGACAACTTCGAAATCCACAGCGGCGTTCTCGATATGCCGCAAACTCTTCGGAAGGACTTGGGATCTGAAACCAGGTATGATCTATTGGTTGTACATGACGGTTGTAAGACCGATCACCACGTACGCCTCACCCGTTTGGTGGGATAAAACTAGACAAAAGACAAGCCAACAGAAGCTTCAGAGACTTGCCTGTCTAGGTATCACGGGAGCTATGTTCACCACTCCTACAGCAGCGATGGAAGTTTTGCTGGACCTACTCCCACAGCACAAACAAGTAGAACAAGCGAATATGCCTCATGGGCATGAGGCTCAGTAGCGCACTTCCTTTTTGAAGGATTAGTGAAAGCAAGATGTTAATTGGGGTTCAACCGTTATTTGGGCAGAAATTTCAATATGGCGGCCAAAATAGCGTCAGAAACATGGAATTTGGCTCAAAAATCAAAATGATTGTACCTACTATAGACAAGGATAAGTTCCAAGTTCCATCAAAATCGTTTCACTAATAAGAGACTTCAATATGGCGGCCAAGATTGCGGAGAATGTTGGACTTTGGCTGGCGAATAAGAATGATCATACGAAACAAAGGTAAGTCCCAAGCTCCATGAAAATCGTTGAGTGATAAGAAATTTCAATATGGCGGCCAAGATGGCGACAGAGCATCATTTGTCCAAAATCGAATGTTTTTTGATGAAGTTCAAAATTCAAAATGGCGGACCAAAGATGGCGGCCAAGTAACAAAAATCATTGGTCAAATGTATATGGTGAACACGTGCGCATTTGATTGGCATTTGCATCACATCGATATCTCTTTTCGTTGAGGCATAATTCTCCTAGTTCTATCATTTTGAAGCATGTTTAATATGGAGGATACAAGATGGCGGCGGGGCATCAATTGTCAAAAATTTGATGTATCCTGATGAAGTTCACATCGCCTCCAAATTTCACTATGCCTCAACGAAAAGAGATATCGATATGGTGCAAACGCCAATCGAATGCGTACGTGACCACCATATAAAGTTGACCAATAATTTTTGTCACTTGGCCGCCATATTTGATCCGCCATTTAGAATTTCTCTGAAAGTGGTCCGATACAGATGAATTCTTCCAGGTCATACAAAGCCTTTTGTAGCAGGAAGGTCTTTAGGCTTCTTCGAAAACCACCGATCGGTCGTCCTGTCATGCTCGATAGAAAGCAGTTGTAAATTTTGACGGCTTGTCCAGTGATACTCTTCCGTGCATTCGTCGGTCGTTCGGGCCACTGGGAGTTTTAGACGACCTCGGTTTCTCGTCTCGTAGTCATGATGCAGTTCTTGTGCTCTAAAAAAAATCATTGTAGTGAGGGTGAACAAAAGTAGCCACCTCAAGGATGTAAATGGATGCTAAGGTGAGTATGCCACGGTTGACAAAGTACGGCCTGCAGGACTCAGTTCTTCTAAGGTTATACATCCTTCTTATGCACGTTTTCTGGTGTCGAAACATTTTAAGTGTGTCCGCCGAATTGCATCATAGAGTCTAGAAAGATCGCGTGTTATTCGAAATCACCGCTGTAACAATATAAATGATTTAGACGCAGAGCAGGTATTATGCTTGGAAGAAATTCAGAATTCGGAATCAAGTGAAATTTGAAAGTAGAGATAAGAAAGTTTCTTGAAAAGATCTTTGGATAAGAATAAGGGAGCAAAAAAAATCAACAACAACAAACAAGCGAATATGCCTCATGGGCATGAGGCTCAGTAGCGCACTTCCTTTTTGAAGGATTAGTGAACGCAAGATGTTAAGTAACTATAGGGGTTCTACTCTACCGTTATTTGGGCAAACAATCTCAATATGGCGGCCAAAATTTCGGCAGAATAATGAAATTCAGCTTGAAAATCAGAATGATCGTACTAGACAAGGGTAAGTTCCAAGTTTCATGAAAATCGTTCCACTAATAAGAGATTTCAATATGGCGGCCAAGATGGCGGCGAAATAATGAAACTCAGCTTGAAATTAAGAATGATCATCCGAGACAAGGGTAACTTTCAAGTTTCATAAAAATCCTTCCACTTATACGAGATTTCAATATTGCGGCGAAGATGGTGGCGAAATCATGAAATTTGGCTTGAAAATAAGAATGATCATACGAGACAAAGGTCAGTTCCAAGTTTCATGAAAATTGTTACACTAATAAGAAATTTCAATATGGCAGCCAAGATGGCGGCAGAATCATGAAATTCAGCTTGAAAATACGAATGATCGTACTAGACAAGGATGAGTTTCAAGTTTCATGACAATCGTTCCACTAAGAGATTTCAATATGGCAGCCAAGATGGCGGCGGAATTATGAAAGCCAATCTGCCTATTTGGTCCTTGAGGACCTAAGCTATCCATCGGATAAAGTTCAATTTTTAAGGGCTGTAGCTTTATTTTCCGAAGAGAAGCTCAACTTCTTCGAAATGCACAGGAGATCTCTGTTTTTTGATAATAATGATAACGATGTATGGATAACAAAAATAGTGCCCATTGGCCACCCTTGGAGGACATCAGCTATCCATCGGAAAAAGTTCCAAGGCTCTTGCTTCAATTCTCGAGAAGGAGTACATCATCCTAGTTTCTACACGGACAGACAGACAAACAGACAGACGAACCGGCCACATAAGCGTCATTCTCCCACATATAAAAGAATGTTTTCCTACTGATTTCGACCTCCTGAACACGAATATCGGGTTTATTTTTGAATCGGAACAATTCTTTTTTTATCGAAAAACCGAGAAAATGGTAGTCTGTCACATGATTTTTAGTGATACCTACCTACTTTTTGTTGTTGTTGAGCAAACATGTTCCATAGTTTGAGTGCCATTATCCTTCAGGTACCTAGTAATGCCTATTTCAAAATGTTAAATAGTGTTAATGGCACGTCTGATTTTAAATATGTAGGGACGCGTATATGCGCCGAACCGTAGTTTCGCGGTCGTTGTCAAAAATTCATAACAATTGACCCGAAGGTCGTATCGAGGTGGAGTTTTTGTCAAAAGAAAGTTCAAATTGTTCTCTAAATATATTTTCGTACATGTAGGGATGTATTTTCATAAAAACATGTAGCTACCCACATATCGTAACTTTCAACATCTAAATGCGAATTCCAGCACTAAATCGGCGAAGCCGCCTTACACCAAAATGTTCTTATTATAATTGTTTATGATTATTTCGGAAAGATTTTTCTTGGTTCGCGTACCAAGGCCATGAGCTACCCGTTCAAGTTGAAATATTTTCTGTATTGGATTCCGTTTTGTTCCGAGAAAATGATATCAAGCACCAGCAAGCAACGAATAATCTTTTGCGGCCGAGCCGTAGCTTCGGAGTCATTTTCAAAAATTCATTACTATTGACTGGTTCCTCGCAATGATGTGGAATTTCCATTAAAATCAAGTTCAAATTCTCCTCTGAATATAACTCCGCATATGGATTATTGTAAAATGATAAAAACGGGTACTTGATCGCATGTGATAACTTTCGAGATCAGGCCGGCTTCTGAAATGCAGCATTCAACGGCGTTGCCGCGTCACACTAATTTGTTATTATTGTAATTGTTTATCATTATTCCGTCGAGATTTTTCTTGGTTCGGGATACAAGGTCATGAGCTACCCATTGGAGTGAAAATTTTTCGCAAAAACCTTTTCGTCTAGGACTAGATGCTGTGACTGACGGACGGACGGACGGACGGACGGACAAAGCAAGGACAAAACCGCCTTTCCGTTTGGAAAAGTGCGCTAAAGATTCATAACTATTGACTGGTTCCTCGCACTGATGTGGAATTTTCATTAAAATTAAGTTCAAATTCTCCTCTAAATATAACGCCGCATATGTATTATTGTAAAATGATAACAACGGGTACTTGATCGCATGTGATAACTTTCGAGATCAGGCCGGCTTCTGAAATGCAGCATTCAACGGCGATGCCGCGTCACACTAATTTGTTATTATTGTAATTGTTTATCATTATTCCGTCGAGATTTTTCTTGGTTCGGGATACAAGCTACCCATTGAAGTGAAAATTTTTCGCAAAAACCTTTTCGTCTAGGACTAGATGCTGTGACGGACGGACGGACGGACGGACGGACAAAGCGAGGACAAAACTGCTTTCCCGTTTGGAGAAGTGCGCTAAAAATGAATGAAACCGCTAGGCATGTCTCACGACAAAAACCGCGACGCAAAAGTTGAGAGCTAGTGGCTTCGCGTCTCTCCTGCCCAAACGTCTCTGCACAGGTGAAGAGGATGATACACTGGTGGGTTGAATGCCAAATCCGCATCTGTCACGCGCAAATCTCGACAGGTTGCGAACCAATTTTAAAAATCAATCGTTTTGTTGCCCCTTTCCCACGAGGAAAATGCGCACGAATTATTTACAAATATTCCACGGTAGCGAAAGGCTACTCTACTGCAAAAAAATTAATCGTTCAAGCGTAAGTTACTTGAACAAAAATAAATAATTGGGCGATTGACTAGGATAACTATACTTTCAACACTACCGGGTAATCATTTGAAAACTATTCACCTGCAGTAATTCCCGATCCCTAATGAATATTTCTTCAAGCATAAAACAGGTCGATTTTCATACCGAGGGGGACATCCGAGGGAACATCTAGAACATATTATAATGGCAAATTTCTATCTTCAGCCCTCTGGCCCTCACTCATCCGAACTTTAAAATTTCCAATCACACACCTATCTTGCGATACATAAAATTGAAGAGAGTTGAATTTTTCTTCTGAGAAAAATATTTTCAAAATATCCAACCCCACCCCCGTTCCTCCTCAAAATTCTCTGAATGTCCCATTTTATATTCTGAACCCCCAATTCTTTCCAGTTTTGCCAGCATCATTCTAGGTAGCGTCGAAGAAGAGAATATTCGGTGGAAAAAATCTCACCCAAATTCACCCCTCTGCCATCCCTCACCACAACTTCAAAATTTAACAACGTACACCTACTTTGTGAAACATCAAATTAAAGGGAATTGAATTCTCCTTCTGATTTTTTTTTAACCCCTCCTTTATCAAATTGGAAATTTGGAGTGTTTTAGCAAGGAAAAAAAGAACAAAAAAAATCAATTTTTAGTCCAAATATTATATAGGAAAAAAAGCGAACAAAAATGAATCCCAGCCGGATGTCATTCTTGTATATAAGCTCAGTTAAGCATGCAGTTTAACATACTAAAGACGGCCCCGTGGCGCAGGTGGTTGTGTGGCTGCCTGCGGCCCCGGGAGCCCCGGGTTCGATTCCCGAAGGAAGTCTGGATGTTTGTGCTGTCTAAATTTGCAATTTCTCACTGTTGTAGAGGTTAATAAATGAAGGCAAAAACTCTTATGGTCAATGTGGGCCGATGAAGAGAAAAACAATTTTTTTTTTAACATATTATGTACTTGAAGTCCTTCAGACTCCGGTGTGAGCTTCGGCCGTTGTGGCCTCAAGAAGAACTTTAGGATCAGTTTTTCGCGTATATCTCGTAAACAATGGCACTCAAATTTTATTATCTACAACAAAGGTCCTTACACATTCCATCGTCAGTCCACTCCTTCTTTGTCAAAACCTAAGAAAATTAAAATAGTCCAGATGCTCGATGCTGAAGACTGTATGGACCTTGAGTTTTATGATGGCTGGGTGCCACTTGACGGAGGTGCTGTTTGATCTATTCTTTTTTCATTTAAACTCGATGCCATCAATACCAACTATGCCAGCGGCATATACAGGGTGGAATAAATATAAAAAGTTGAACATTTGTACCTCAAGAACCAAAATAGGTGAAGACATATAAATAGCCATACATAATCCTAATTTCATAGTCATGGAGTCGCCGTAAACTTGGATCAAAAATGTTGAGCCGTTTCTGAAATATCTTAGGAAGACTGAACATTGCAATTGTTGACAGTGCCGAGATATAAACTACCTCCGACGAGGTCTCTCGATGGCACTATGAATAAATGAAATGAAAAATGAATTGAAGTTGTTACAAAAAAAAAAATGTTTCCGTATATCAGTAATTCTTCAAATATTGAATCGAAACTACGTGATAAAAACTCATTTGAAATGAAATAATGACAGTGAAAGACACTCTCTATGCCAACTATTCAAAAAAAAACACACTCAACTTTTTTATGATCAGTATAGAGGAATTTTTTTTTTCCGGTAACAACTTCAATTTTTTGATGATATTTCAAGAACGGCTCAAGATATTTGATTCAAGTTTACGGCGACTCTATGACCATGGAATCAGAATTATTTATGGCGATTCACATGTCTTCACCTATTTTTGTTCTTGAGGTACAAATGTTCAATTTTTTTTATTTTTATTTCACCCTGTATATGCCGCCGGCATAGTTGGTACAGTCTTCAGCATCAAGCATCTTGACTATTACAATTTTCTTGTGTTTTGACAAAGAAGGAGTGAAGTGACGATAGAGTAGACAATAAAATTTCCAATAATTTCTTTTGCGTACTTTTTTCCTAAGTGCCATTGTTCACGAGATATACGCGAAAAAATGATCCTCAAGTTCTTCTCGAGGCCACAACGGCCAAAGCTCACATCGGATTATTTAGGACTTTTAGTAGGTATAATAAACTACATGCTCAACTGAACTTATATACAAAAATCCGGCTGGGTTTAATAAAATGAATACGGTTCACGAAAAACGGAAATGTAGATATTCATTAGCGACGAAAGTTCACTAGAAGTGAGAAATGTGTTGGTCCTCACTTAGCTTTCTTCCCGGGTTCCTGTCGGAAATATCTCTGTCTTCGTCCAGGCAGACCGGGAGGCGCAAATCGGAAACTGAAACCGCTAGAAAAGAACGGAGCTTGGCTTGGCCAGGAAGAAACCATCCACGGAGAATTGGGGCGTAAAAGAAAGTCAAATAATCGGAAGCAAGAAAGAAGAGGGAGAAGGGCCCCATAATTTTTTTGTCTTTGGCTACATCCGAGGCTACATCAGAGGAGATAAAATAAAAGAATTTAAAAACCTACTAGTTGGCGTCTGGCCATGAAAATGGAATTGTTAGTCAACGTTTTTGATGACGAGATTCCAAAATCCAGCAGCGGCTTTGCACTTTTTTTTTTGTCCACCAAAAATCAGACAAAAAATTCGATCCAGAAAATGATCGACTGGACACGCAGTTCTTCCGTTCTATCTTATCTCAAAAACGATAGGCATAACAACCAAGAGCAAGAATTTCGGCTATATGTGAGGCCAACATGTCTTTTCTTATAAATTTCCAGGTAAAGGCAAGCCATCCAGGAACAAATCAAAAACAAAAGGGGAAAAGATAAACAAGCGAATATGCCTTATGGGCATAAGGCTCAGTAGCGCACTTCCTTTTTGAAGGATTAGTGAACGCGAGATGTTAATTAGGGTTCTACCATTATTTGGGCAGAAATTTCAATATGGCGGCCAAAATAACGTCAGATTCATGAAATTTGGCTTAAAAATCAAAATGATCGTAATATAGACAGGAGTGAGTTCCAAGTTTCATGAAAATCGTTCCACTAATAAGAGATTTCAATATGGCGGCCAAGATGCCGGCTGAATGTTGGAATTTGGCTGGAGAATAAGAATGATCATACGAAACAAAGGTGAATCCCAAGCTCCATGAAAATCGTTTAAGTGATGAGAAATTTCAATATGGCGGCAGACCATCATTTGTCCAAAATCGGATGTATTTTGATGAAGTTCACATCGCCTGTGAATTTCACTCAAATCGGACCACTTTCAGAGAAATTCAAAATGGCGGATCAAAGATGGGGCCAAGTGACAAAAATCATTGGTCAACTTTTTATGGTGGTTACGTACGCATTCGATTGGCGTTTGCACCACATTGATATCTCTTTTCGTTGAGGCATAATTCTCCTAGTTCTATCACTTTGAAACATGTTCAATATTGAGAATGCAAGATGGCAGCGGGGCATCAATTGTCGAAAATTGGATGTATCTGATTGAAATTCACATCGCCTGCGAATTTCACTCGAATCAGACAACTTCCAGAGAAATTCAAAATGGCGGATGAAGATGGCAGCCAAATGACAAAAATCATTGGTTAACTTTATATGGTGGACACGTACGCATTTCATTGGCGTTTGCACCACATCGATATCTCTTTTCGTTGAGGCATAATTCTCCTAGTTCTATCACTTTGAAACATGTTCAATATGGAGAATGCAAGATGGCGGCGGGGCATCAATTGTCGAAAATTGGATGTATCTAATTGAAGTTTACATCGCCTGCAAAGTTCACTCAAATCAGACCACTTTCAGAGAAATTTAAAATGGCGGATCAAAGATGGCGGCCAAGTGACAAAAATCGTTGGTCAACTTTATATGGTGGTGACGTACGCATTCGATTGGCGTTTGCACCACATCGATATCTTTTTTCGTTGAGGCATAATTCTCCTAGTTCTGTCACTTTGAATCATGTTCAATATGGAGAATACAAGATGGCGGCGGGACATAAATTGTCAAAAATTGGATAGATCTTGATGTGGTCTACATTGCCTGCAAATTTCATTTCAATAGGATCACTTTTCAAGAAATTCAAAATGGCGGATCAAAGATGGCGGCAGAATAACAAAAAACTAAAAGTCAACTTGACATCCTGGACATATGTACTATTGATCAGCGTTTACACCACATCGATATCTTTCTTCCCCGAGGAGTTATCCCGCGTACGGACGGACGGACAGACGGACAGACGGACGGACGGACAAAGTGAAGCTAAAAGCGCCTTTTTCCCATTTTTTGGGAAAGTGCGCTAAAAAGTACATTTTCGCGAAGATATTTTTCCCGAAGAAAATTGGTCAAGCGGGAAAATCCAGAAAACAAGCGGTTTTCATAGTTGACGTGCTATGTTGCGTCGAATTCACGGGTCGGGTCATCGTAGAGGTCACGGGTGCAAAATATGAACAACTGAACATCCATTGAGGGATCTTGATATTAATGGTGTATTCTTGGCTACCTACCCTAGTTTGCAAATCTTCACCTCCCGTAGGATTTGAACCGTAACACCATGTTTTTGCAGAATTTAGGTACTTCACATGAAGTTATACAGGGTGGAGGAAGAAAGAAATTTATCAACAAAATAAGTCTTCATTTTCTAAAAAAAAATCTATTAAATTAAACTGAAAATGATAATAAATTTATTTTCATCTTTTGATCCTTCTACAAACTGAAATAGATCTTTCAATTGTATTCCCAACATCCAGGGTCAAAGTTGCTTTACAACAAAAAATAAACAACGTATGGATTGTTTTTTTAATAATTTTGAAGGAATGCCAAACGTGATACAAAAATCCTCAAAAGAGAAGTGATGGTACCATTGCGGTCGAAATAAGGTGGACGACAGTTGTTGACAGATTTTTTGGGATTCTGGCCTAAACGTCGCATGACAGCAAGCCAATTCGTTGACATTGTCGTCCACTTTATAGTGTGCGTAACTGTACCGCGGACTCTAACAAGTAATCCGATAACTTTGACATCCTTCAGGCCATATGACATTTTGAAGAACGTTGTTTTGGTTCATAGATCCTTTGCTTTTCCAAATTCATGTTATTTGGCTGATCTTGGTTCAGCTTGAATCAGCAACATTCTTCTTGTTGTCAATGGCCAGGATGTCAACCCTTCGGATACTGCCGGACTGCCGGAGTCCGCAGTACATATTACCACCTCTTCGTAGACTGTAAATCCCTTGTCCGGCAATGCCTTGGCTATTGTGTGAATACTGCAAAAACAGTGCAAAACTTCAGGAAGTTCAGCATACATACATATGTACCAGTTTGAACTAAAATGGATTTTTCCAGATTTCAACAATAGCGTGAAGGTAAACCTCATATTTCGGAACGGTAATCAACTTTTTGGTCTTGCAGTGATAACTGTTTTATTTGTGAACCGATTTTCGAAATCTCAGGCTAAAACTCCAGGTGAGGAGAGGCAAGCATAATCCTGAATCGTTCCAAGAATCCGGTTCAAGGGGAAATTTGAATGTTTCTACTTGAATCAACTTATCTTTGAGAAAGAATAATTTATTCTAAACACTTTAAAACACTTCTTCTTTCTTGTATAGAACAAAAATTGTGGTCGGGTTGAATGGACCAAATCCAGTGACGGATTAGAAAGCAGTGGCGCCCTAGGCTGGATCATTTTGGCGCCCTCCCCCCCCTCTTCGCTTTTGGAACTACAACAATTAATGAAATAAATCCACCTTGATTTTTTCTTCAATTTTTGAAAATTTCATGAAAAAATATATAGGCTGTTTAAAAACAAAACAAAACTAATACAATCATAGAGTAGCACACTGTAAGTAGGCATGTAAAGTGTCAAACACTATAGTGATTGAATAGACCCTTCCAGCCTGTAAGCAGGTGATCTTCATTTCTATTCCTTAACATACCTTGACTTATGTAAGCAATTATTGCAATTGTCAATTAACATCAATAAATTTGATTTGATTTGATTTGATTTATATTATATTGGTGGAGGTCTGTCTCCTTGAAAAAAGTCATTTTAGGTATATCATTTCAAAGATGGTGGGTGACATTCATTCGCTTCGTCGCTTGAGCTATGAACGAGAATACAACCTTTCTCCCGGTGTCTTACGCCAGCAGCGCCGTGAGCCAAAGACCTTGCACCTTTTCAACGGTTCACTTTCGAGTACCGTTACTAGTTTTTCATAAGCAAAGGTGCGTAGATAGTCACCCTAGAATGAGACTTCATTATTTCATCCATAATTTATTAGTTGCCAGCATTTCGATCCATTTTTTCCATAGCATTTTGGAATTAAAATGGCCTAAAATTATTGCAACAATATGGAACATGAAACTACAACATTTTTCGTGAATTCATGCTTTTTTCAATTTTGCCTCGGTCGGCGCCCCCTTTTATCGAGGCGCTCTAGGCTGCAGCCTACTTAGCCTATTGGTTAATCCGTCACTGACCAAATCATAACTGCATGCTTTCGGAAGGTATGGGGACACATCGCTTTTGTCGCAAAAAAACTTCCTCAAGTGTTTTGAATGCATGGTTTGTTTCGAAGCAAGTCGATTTCCATTGGATCCCTCCCTCCATATTAGATTGCGGAAGCGATTAAGAACTTGATCACTTTCAATGAAACGCTGTATTGTGAATGTTCTTTTCGTAAGTCGATTGTCATCCTCGCATCATTTTTACCTGAAATTTGATCTTCAAATTGAGCTCTAAATTTTGTTGACAAGCAAATTAGTAAGTGATCACGGTAAGGCCGAGAAGTTGATTTTCAAGGTCACCCTGTAAATGAACAAGATAAGCATTAAATTCAAAAAGTGTTTCGAAATGAGGTCTGAATTTAAAAAAAAATCTTGTTCGAATGAGAGCATGCTGAAGTTTTACAAATTTTGCTTTGTTTTATTTACTAACCCTATAGAATATTTATGGTGGAATAATTCTTTTTTCGCACAAATACGGACTGATAAATGGACACCCATAGCTAGTTGTACTGTCATTGTACAGCCCTGGTTGACGGACGGCAGGAAAAAGATGGCAGCACCGGACAGCGACCGGATACAGGACGGTGACAGGTGACAGGCGGAAGAGTGAAGAAGGAGGAGTTCGGGCTTCAACTTAACAAGTCAAGACACGTGACAGAAAATAACAAGGCATTTTTATTATCATCCAATCTATCAGTATCAGTAATAAAGATTTCCTAAGTTATTGGCTGTTCCAGTGAGTCAACAGTCGGTTGGAGAGGGTCTTTATCTTGTTATAGATAGCTGTGTTATAGACACTCTGCACATTTTGGATATCCCGCGACACCTTCATGCCGGTAGTTGCGAACATATTCGTAAGGAAAATGGTCAATATTGAAGTTTATAAATTGTTGAAATTGACATTTGCAGGTCCTATGATTATTCAAATGGCATTGTTGTTATGGAAACAGATAAATTCCTGCAGAAAGTGTAGAAAAAATCGCTACTTTTGGCGCTGAAGCAAATCTGCAGAGTGCCTATAGCCAGTGTTTAGTGATGTTGTCAGTGTGCTTCCGGGTCTCACATCTAAAGACACCCAAGTTGCTTTGTGGACTGTGTTATGAAAAAAAAAATTGCATTTTTGTTGTTGAATTATTATAAAGATTCTCCATTTTTTAGAGTCTTTCTCTCAAATTCCAACTTCTCACCCGAAGAGACGCCTTGAAAAAATATATTCATAGGTTCCTGAAATACTAGTCGGTAAAGTATCGTGGAGCCTTAACAGATTTCTTTCTGTATGTTTTGTCGTCGTAGTCGTATAGGATTCCAGGAGGATGAACTAGAAAGAAATTAAAACGTCGAGAACTAAAATAAAGCTCCTTTTTCCACCACTAGTTCTTTTACCTTCAAAATTTAATTTTTCTTCTCCAAATTTCCCTAGAACAGGAGCATTCACAAATCACAGCCATAATGTGAAGTGACGACGATCATGCCAAGAAACATGATAAGTAGTGAGCCATCTACATTGTACAGTACCACTTAAAACTGATGTTTGAGCCAGTACATAATGTGGTTTCTGAGGTAGGTAACAGACCAAATAAACATAGGACATATCTTCTGCGTCTCATTTTGATTGTTATGAATAATAAAGAAATGGGTAGGGAAAGGAAAGGATGTGCTAGGCATTATAGGGATCTGATAGGCATTATTAATGTGTTTGGGTGTGTGAGGAAAAACGTTCGATAACGGAACGGGATGGAATGTAAATAAGGAAACGAAACTTGAATGCAACAAGTGGGCGTTGGTGGCAGTATAGAATATGGATATAGACTACACGCAACTTTTTTGATCCAGTATGTTTTTCTCCTACCTACAATTAGTGAGCTAGTTGAACCTATCTCTACACCTCGCCTGGTAGTCCAGGCATTTTAGGATTTGACCCTGATATAAATAAGTAGATATGACTATTTTGAAATTTAACACAAATGGCCTTTGAGCATTACTTACCAACATACCAACCAACGCACTGGAAACTCCGCGGGCCGACGCGGCAGGTGGTATGCACGCACGGATTTCTGAATATAGAGCTGGATAGCTAATCACAATATACCCCCACCACAATTTTTGTCGAACGCGTGTTGGCCGCCATACTGTGCTAATTTTTAGTTACTTTAATGCTTGTGGGTTGGCAAAGCTGCGAATAATTGTCATCCCTGAGTGTCACTTTGATTGCCAAATGTCACCCAAATGTCAATCTATTGTCATTTTTTGACGTTTTTCTTGTTTATCCGTTTCTTTGTGCGAAGTTTTCTCGACGTTTTTCAGTGATTTGTTGAAGAAAAAGACTTGATGTCGTCCTGTTTTGTGCCTAGTTGCAAAAATAGCGACAAACAAAACAAAACCGGCATAACCTATCATGTGTAAGTTCGATGTTTTCATCCGATTTTCCATTTATTACAAAAGAATTATTTCAGGCTATGTCGGAATTATTATTAAGTACAAATAAACAATTATGTTATACTTCAATAATTGTTTTCATTTTATTTTTGTGATATAAATCAGGTTCGTGTTTGTGTTGTTTTGTAGCGTTTTAAAATGACTAGAACCGATCCAGTTCAGCTCTAAAATCAGGGGATCCGATAGGTTCTCGAAAATCCTTGCCCAATCAGTGATAGCGATTTTCGAGCTGAACTGGCTCCGTTCTGGCCAGTCGAAGACGCCATTAGTTTTTTGCTTGAGTTTCTACGTTTTGTCTTCGAAACAATTCATCAAATACCTTACGTTTCCAACATGTATGTAGCTAACTATTCCGAAATAAAATGAGTTGCAATTTGTAGATAATAATAGCTATTTACGATACGAGTGTTAAAAGTGACAGGTATTATTTTGTGAGCGGGGACGCTTGCGAAACGAGCATTAGCGAGTAGAGCAACCCCGCGAACAAAATAAGACACTTTTAACGCGTGTATCGTACAGGATTTTATCTACAATGGTCTTTGAAATGTTTGGTAAATGTCAGAATTTATTGAAAATATGACAGGAATGCGCAGAATCATCATTTTTTCAGTCGCCCATGACGACGTGCTAAAAGTGACGGGTATTATTTAACGCTTGTAGATAAACAACATTATTGAAATCATAACCAATAATTAAAAAATGAATAATAGGAAGATTCAAGAACCAAGAATCATTCTACGAAACAAAAGTACAAGCATCTCAGCTTTCTCCCTGTAGGACTCGTCCAGTTTCAGGTAATTATTATTTCACAATTAATATTTGAAACAAATGTTAACACCAATGCACAAAAGAAGGCGGTTTATATTTTGAATCCGATTTGTTGCCCGTCAGCCAATAACATTTTAGCACAGTATGGCGGCCAGCTGGGTTCGGACAACACGCATGTGTTGTATTAGCTATCCAGCTCTATATTCAGAAATCCGTGTATGCACGTCATAAATTTTTATGAGCTTAAGTTTCTACCATAACTAGGTAAAATGTTGCTGGATTTAAAAAAAAGTGAAATAAACTCAGGACACCTAAGTAAGCCTTGTATGCGAAAATTCAGCTCCTCTCCAGTTTTATTGAGGTTAAAACCTGAAAATCCTCGGCTAAAAACACGATTCGCCATTATTCAGTTTTATGATAGTGCCTAACCCCAAACAAAATACATCGAACTCGAACTTATAATGTAGACTATATGAGATCTTTTGTTATAAATGGCTAAGAAAAAATATACAATGGATCAAAAAATCTTCTGAAAAAAATCGAAAAACGTGCTTTTTCAAGTAAGTAAAACTAGATTAAATTTGTTTCTATCGAAATTTTTGGACCTCTATTAATTGGATTCAGAAAATAGAATACCAGACTGGTGACAATTCATAACGCGGAAGAAAAAAATTATCCTTCATGCGTCATTCTCCGAGATTGTGCAAAATGATGTCTTATAGCTGGATTACACTACACAATTTCTTGTACAATCTGCCAAAATAGTGTCAAAAAACAATGAACTTGATTGTTCAACTGACAAATTGTACAAGAAGTTGTACAAGAAATTGTGTAGTGTAATACAGCTATTACCTTAATTTTTTGAAAAATAATGTTTCATTAAAATCTTTTTTACTACTATAATAAATAGTACAAAAGTCTTCAGTTGGATAGCCGTATATTGAATCGATTCATTCCTGTTTATGGAAAATATTGCTATCACATTAGATGAAATCTCAACTCCGTGACATGTCCCGCGATCGAACCTTGAACGGGACTTTTCATTATAAGGGTTTGTGAAAGAATGTTTATGAGTAATAATTTGTACTTATGATTCACTAAAACACAATAGAAAGAGAAATCACGCCAAATAATGGTAGGTATCAAAAAGTTACCCATTAAATTAATTGGAGAAGTTTGGTCCCGGTTCGTGGTCCCGGTTCTTATTCTCAACTCCGTTACTCATTTTGTAATTTGAAACAATAAAAAAATAAATGGCCGGCGCAGCGGTGGATGTCTAACTCACCTTCAGGAATGTCAAACAGGAGCACAAAGCTCGATAGGTAAACCGGCATGAATATAATCATGCCGGATTTTTTCAGATATTTTGCTAAAGGAACCTTGTTATCAACCACATTACGTTCTCAACTCCGTGACATTCATCTCCGGTTAATGGAATACCAATTTTGGGCCAACTAACACGTACGTATTAGCTTATTGCATCTACAAAAGCCATGTGTGCTTCATGAAGCTCCATCTTCAAATTCAAACGGTTGGAGCCCCGCAAAGTTTGAAAATTCTCAACTCCGTTACCATTTGATGTCACGGAGTTGACGAATAGTCACGGAATTGAGGTTTCGCCCATTTTTCCTCTAATAAATCATCCGAAACCCATGAGCGTCTTCAAAATATCTTGAAATTTTCAAAATTATCACGTATTTTTTAGTAAAAAAAGGGGGAAAATCAAGAATTTGATTGTAGTGTGGAAAGGAATAGAGAGAATAGAAAACTTGTAATGAGAAGGCTACGCGAAGCTCATATCATTCAGTCAGGTAGGAAGAAGAGAAACAGTGTTTGTCTTTAACGTTTTTGCATACAAAGCTATTTTTTCAATACATTTTCATGCTCGGTGAAAATGCTCGGCTCAACTCGGTGCCATCAATTTTAGATTTTTTTTTTCGACAGTTTTTCATGAGCAAGCTGGTACCTTCCGGTATGGAGTTGCAAATCAGGTTGCCAAAGGCCTATCAAAAGATGGTTAGATTTCTCGAAGAATTTTAGAATTTTTTTTGAAACATGTTATTTTGCCGGTTTTGAAGAATCACCCTTATACGTACTTACAATATCCAAAACTGCTGGCTCCTTCTACTTCATCTTTGGAGTCTTTTCTTCGTGTTCTTGGCCTTGGAATCGCGTCCATTAGCTAGTTCACTTCGGAGTTTTTGACAAGTTATATGTCAATAAGGTACCAGGAGGCTCTGGTATATCTATAGTTCATTTCATTCAACAATACAGTGTTGATGTAGCTTTTCTTGCCGTTTGCATTGGCTTGCAAGGCAAGTTTACTCTACTGCACTGTAAGCAAAACCACTCCCGATTCAAGTAAACACTGTATTCTTGAATGAAATAAACTATAGGTACGATGTACTCATTTTTCGCATTATTTGTTATAATATGCCACATGTTTATTTTTATCATTCTTTTGTCCTTCAAGTATATGACTTTTTTGTTGGACAATCACGTCTATTATTATTACTACTATGTACATATTCAAGCCCCCATCAGACAGGGATTAGCCTAAGCAATTTGAATATGTATTGCCAATTCATAATATTCAGCAAATATATCGATAATATAATATTTTTTTTGCAACATGTTATCAAAGTATATTTTTAATATGTTAGATATAATTATGTTACAGTCACTTTACAACAAATACCATTTATATGAGAGCTTGTTAATATAAACCTTTCTATTCAATTCGAGTGTATTATCAACAATAAGACCATGCGCTACTTTTTAGCGAACAGAACAATGATGCAATAAGCTCAGATCGGTTACTAGAGCTGGGCGGTGGGTGGGAAGATTGGGAGAGAATGAACCAGAGACAATAATTAAACGTAATGCCAGCGTTCTCTATGGGGTCCCATCAGCTTTATTCAGCAGGGATCTCAAACTAAGCATTTTTGTTGTGAACTTGAGATAACATAGCAAAAACCGACCAACCAGTTCTCATAATCTGAAAAATACAAAATAAGTCTCGGTTAAGTACAGAAACAATACAGAGTTTCCCAAGTTTCTATGAAAAGAAAAGCAAATATGGTGTCCTCAGATGTAGCCAGAAACAACAGTGTGATTATCTTTTTGATGAAAAAATCTTTATTATTATTAAGTTTTGAAATTTGGCTCTATGACGGAGATACGGCTCCACAAGCTCTGACCATTTTCAGTATTTTTTCGCCAATAACTAGACAGATAGAACCTAACTCTGATTTGACAGACCTATATGTTTTGACTCATTCCAGAACAATACACGGTATCATGTAATATTCCATGAATCTCACAAAAATTATTAAAAAATAGTTCGATTTTTATTTTTGAAGTTAGGAGGAAGGGTCAAAGTGTAGTCCTTCGAACCCTTATATTCTTGTTGTTCCAAAAGATTTCAGTTGACCGTTGGTGCAAGAATAATGAATAAAAAATAACAATTATTGGGTGTGTGGGTTTGTTTCCATTCACTACACAGGGTTTCATGGAATTAAAAAAAAAATCAATTTCTTCAGAGAAGTCCTCCAAAAAAAATCCTCAATATAGGACTGTGTGACCTTCTGCTCCAAATCGGTTGAGGGACCAACCAAATGTTTCAGAGGCATTTTGGAAAAAAAAACTCTGACTCACCCTGTGAAGAAAACAGAAATTCAATACAAATCCAGTGGTTGATATTTCTCACCCATAGTTTTGCCACCAACAGTTCATCGAACTCTTTTGAAACAAAGAAACTATAGAAGGGTTCAAAGGACTATCATTTGACCCTCCATAAGTTCTAAAATAAAAGCCCAAGAATTTTTTTTAATAGTTTCTCTATCTGGTTTTTGCTAAGGATTCTATGTACTGTATATTGTTTTGATCCGACACTTTTGAATCACCCTGTATGATTTGTCAAGTCGAATTTGAGCAAAACCCCACCATCTAAGTCGCCAAAGTTGGGTGACAGAAGTGACGGGAAGAAGGGAAAGTCGATTTTTGGAAGAAAAAACTTCACGATCGCTCTCTCAACATCATCCGAGGACTCTCTGGTTAAATTTTTGCCTTTTGCATGGAAACCTGAACCCTGTATTTCACAAAGATTGCAAAAACAATTACAGCCATAAATGTCGTCAGTGAGAGAAGGAAGAAGTTAATCCCATAGATCTGAATAGGTTTTTGGGTTGCCAGCAAGACAAAACGCATGTTCTGTTTGAAAACTGGGGAGCAATCCAACCAACGTGATTCATACAAAGCTGATGATATCTTGCTACTCTAGAATAATAAAATAATAAAGAAATAATTTGTTGACAATACAAACACAACTTTGACTATGACTTCATTCCCAAACCAGCAAATTATGAGGATTTGCGCTATAACGCCAAACTGGTAGAACCCAATCACTGCAAATTCGAAAGAGCCTGGTCTGACCTGAAATTTATTATATGTGAAGTTGCACTGAAGCCAAAAATGTAACAAACCACAGTTAGTTGGAACAATGTCATGCACAGTGAGAGCACAGTAGAAGCAAACAAGGTGAATATTACAATGCTCAAAAATGCATTGCTGTCTTTTGCGAACCTGGAAACATTCTATGGCTAACTTGAGGTTTACATTGAGTATCTTGAACAACAGCTTGCCAACAGCAGTTCGACAATAGTTATTACTGAGATAAGTGCAAGGTGATCCTCGAAATGTCGCACTCGAGGTGCATTCTCTTCAAATCTGCAGTTTAACATCAGTGTCACGTTCAATGGGTCGAAACTGCAGGATATACACATGTTTCAAGTAGGGTAATTTCATCAAATTTGACTCTCCAAAAAATAACGATTACAGCAAATTTTAAAACTCTCTTTTTTGGCCCCCTGAGACTGTTTAGGTTGGTGTTGAGAGGACAATACCGTTATGGGAACAATCATGCCCAATTTCAATTTTTCAACACTACAACTTGAATTGTCTTTATAGGTCATATTTGCATCACTCACCGCAATAGTTCATATCTTCATTGTTAGACTTGTGATCTGAAAAATTACAAAACCGCAAAAACCGTAACTTGCTGACACTAACGGTTCTGGAGAAAAAGAGGGATGATCATGTGTTCTGAATATGACTATTTCATGCAATTCTAAAAGACGTTAACGCGTCAAATGCAACATAACCTTTTTTTCTTACTGGTCCAGTAAGTAGATCACGCCATGGTACAAGCAGCTTTGGACATCAGCTTTGCATGGGATGGTTTTGTGATACCATATGAGTACCTACAGTGAAGTACTGGAAGGCTTCGCTCCCTAATTACTGGAAATTTCTTCAGGATAAAGCCGCAGCTCGCATCTCATCATGTGGATCGCAACTAGCGAAGACCTTGTCCAAACCATTAGGTGTCAGAAATATCACGGGGTTGCAACTTTTTATAATTTTTCAATCAACGGTTGAAGATAAATTGATGTAAATCAAGAAAATTTTTGACAGTTACAAGAATGCATCTTCTTCACAAGTACTGGAAATATGTTTAAAGACTTCTCAGAGATGTGACATTTCCAACACTCAACATTTCAAAAAGAAAGGAAGTCGGAGTGCGACCATTCGAGATCACTCTAAAATAGTAAAGAATACAATTATCTACTTGAGTATCTTCCAGTGATGGTGGATGCAGGAAATTAGAGCGCTGTTCATTTCGTTCAAGATTTGCTCTTTTTTTATAGACTCCGGCGGGATACCACTTGCAAGTAGCTTTTCTTCGCTAAGTTCATGAAGATTTCTCAATGCATCAGACAGCATATCACACTCTATTCCAATAAAAATTAGAACAATCCAAGCAAACAGTTCCACACAAACGTTTACAAAACCAGCGTAAGTCAACCCAATGACTTGATGAACGTAGGACAACTCATAATTCAACGTTGTTCTCCAATTATACGGATACCATGCAGGGAATGGCAATATCTTTTCCTTACCCCTTACCATAAACGGCACAGAAAGCATTAAAGGTGGCATCACAATTAAAATAATCGCATAAAGCACATGAAAACCGACATGGATTTTCAAGGAATTGAAAGCTATGTTCCGTTGTCGGGTATTCTTGGGTGCAAAATCATTCTGGTCTAATTGTTCAAGTATTTGCTTTAATAAATTCCAATTCTTTACGTAGAAAAAGGCCTTGACACTTGCCTGGGTCCAGCTCAGCGTTACATAAGCCGAAGAAGCCAATTTCTCCAAATCATCGTAAGTCAAAAACAAATTGACTATTTGACATAGGTTAAAAGATCCAACGAAAAATACATTCACTAGCAAGGAATATTTCCAGTAATATTTTGTTTTGAAAAAGTCCGCTGAGTCTGTCCACAGCCCTGCTAGTTTCAACCAAAGTATATTTAATTTTATGTATTTCTTGATCGTTTTGTCCATGACGGCAGACTTAATGGAGTTTCCGGGAATGGTGTCTCGGAATATATACTTCGCTGATCAACAATTAATGATGACAAGTTTGCCTGTTTTACCTGTATACACCGTTCCTCGCAGCGTTCATTACAAATCCTAAAAAACTGTCTGGTAATTATATAGTGGGCGGTAGGGTCTTTACCCGATGCAGGGTAATTTATAGTGGTTGACAATACTAATGGGATCGAATCTCTTATTTGAATGGCAGGATATGGATGAAATAGAACTATAATTACATCGCTTTTATCAATTATTAATTATTGCCGCCGCGCTGATGGAAGGGACCAGAGCTCTGAATTAATGAAACACTGCATAGTGGATGGGTAACACAATGTTAAGTGAGCAATGCAATATATCCGCATCTATTTATCTTTTGAGTTTCGTAGTCCGAACACGGAAAAATTATTTATCATATCCTCGGAAAAAAAAATTCTTAGTACTTACCAAAAAAAGAATAATAAATCAAAAGTCTTACTTACTGGGCTTCTGATCCTAAGTGAAATATATATTTATTGACGAAACAGTGATGGACCGTAAAAGTCGAAGTAAAAGTCAAGCATCATGACCACCTTCAAAACAAAGACCCAACACCATGGACTTACTTTCAGGGGCCGAGACCAAGCTGTGATATTCTCCGTTTTTACTAGCCTTCTCTGATAGCCTACACTTACAGTGTAATTGTTTTAGTTATGATTGTTTTAACAAGTGAAGCTCATCTTCATCCACTGAATGTATCTAGTTAACGTAAGGAAAAACCTTGGGAAAAACATAGCACAAACAAATTTGGAACGTAGGTACATTTGTGAGCGGAATGTTAGCTGCTTGGATAGTTCTTGAATGCCAGTTTTCAAGTGTGAAAATTCTGAAAATTCATAGCGCCCGTCTTGTGAATGATGGGAAACTCCAACTGCAGCATTGATTTGATTCTTTGGTTGTGTTGCTTCCTGCCAAATTCGGCTCCAATCCATTGGATAGATTTTAAATGATTAAATGGTAAAGTTTTGAACTTTAACATTTTTTAAAATTTGACAGATGACAGATGGACAAAAATTTTCAACAGCTCCAGTTAAATTTTATTGGGCAGGGGATATGCCCAATGAAGCATGCTGCGACATCACATTGACACTTATTGAACCCAGCATGAATAAAAATGCAAGACTTACGTTGCATACGACATACGTTGCATTAAAATTACCATGGTAACCAATTAGTCCCATCATGAGTGATTTTGTTACTGCCCAAGTCAATGGAAATTTCCAGAAGTGATATCTCCTAGACAAGTAGAGATAGAGCCATAATTCTTTTTTTGATTCCAACCGGATACATTATTGACTATTCGAGTATGATGTGCAATTTTTTCACGTTCATACTTTTTCAGTAGAGGGGGGTAACTGTGACGTTTGTCATGTCAAAACTTTTTTTTGTACTCATCATCATTGAAATGTCAGCATGAATGTAATCTACCACTCAACATCAGTAGTGAAAACAAAAGACTAACAAAGGTTTTCTCAGGAAATCTGGACTTTGAGGAAGAAAAACACCGAACGCAAACTTGAAATTGATCAGCTGGAAATGATAGTATATATTTATGTCGACATTTCAATGATAACAAGTACATATAAGAAAAAAGTTCCAACATGACAAACGTCAAAATTACCCCCTACCACTGAAAAAGTATGAACGTGAAAAATTTGCACATCATGCTTGAATGACCAATAATGTTTCCGATTGAAATCAAAAAAAGAATTATGGTTCTATCTCTACTCGTCTAGGAGATATCACTTCTGGAAATTTCCAGTGACTTGGGCAGTAACAAAATCACCCATGATGGGACTAATTGGTAACCATGGTGATTTTGATGCAACGTATGGTTACAAGTCTTGCATTTTCATTCATGCGGGGTTTAATAAGTGTCAAAGTGATGTCGCAGCATGCTTCATTGGGCAGCTCCCCTGAAGAGGTCCAGAGGATAACCTCTTCTGAAAGCCCATGAGGTCAAATTTTCTCATGGTATGATCCTTTCAGCAATTCTGTACGTTTCTGTGGATTTTCAAAAAAAAGCAACAGCCCTAGCAAATTCTGCATAAAAAAATCCAAGTTTCACAAAAAAATCAAGAACTCTTTGAAGAGACAAAATACGATCAAAGGGCAAAAACCATTTCGAGATATTGATATCCTCTTTCTAAAGCTCAAGAGAAAAAAATCGGGAATTTTTTCTAAAAAAGTTCCACGACTTCAAAAACTAACACTTTAGACACTCTTTCCTTTGGCATCCTGTATATGGTGGACAAAGTCAATGGTGACGTAAGTCGACATAGCGTCTTATAGCTGAAGAAAAGCTCTACTAGGCACCATAAATTTTTTTCAAATCGGATATCTTTCCACTAAGAAATCCTTGCTTGAAATCGGAGCAAATTTTGGTCTATGCTTAACTTTTGACGAGCAGTTTATTTACATTTATAATGACCCCAGGCTAATGTGTTGATTCCATCTCCCAAAATGAATCTCTTATCATCGTTAGAATCTAATGTTTTTTTACTCATCTCTGTCGAGACTACGTTATGATTTTTCGCTCTTATAATACACTGCTTTTTAAGCCCAGGCATATTAGGTTTCAACCCGCAACAAACTCCCACAAAGCTGAAATTTGGTATACGGGCCTTGTAAGACCTAAGAAATAACATATCAAAATACTCGGTGGTACACCCTTGTGCGTCATTGATTGTGGGGGAGGGGGCTAAATATTGCCATTTTAAATGCGTAAATGACACCCTGTAGCTTATATAAATGAAAAAAATCATATTTAGATGCCTCAAGGCTTCACAATATTTGCTTGACGTTTGAATTGTTGATAAGTAGTTCGGGTTGCCTGGAAAAAAAAAAAGATCGGCAAAATTTATTATGTTTTTCTCTCAAAAACCTCGAATTGATATCGGCAAGTGTGGTATCGTTTCCAACTAAATCTTGGCCTCTGATTAAAATTGCATTGAAACACGATTGAACAAGTTTTACTGAAAAAACGACGATTTTCGCCATCTGAAATTGTCGTTTTGTAATTTCGGTTTTCGTGTAGTTAGAATCATCTCAATTTAGTACTTCTGACAGAATTCATTGTTCTTAACCATTTTATACCTGAAAACGATAAAAACAATGTGCCTGTATTCATTATAAGATCAGAAAATTGATCTGTTGTAAAAGTGATTATATGCCCAGTTTTCTCCCGAAAATGCATACAATTTTTGCATTTCTTTCCTTTTACTGATGAATGATGGAGCGGTTCCACTGTTTTTGTGTGTAATACTAAGTGAAGTTCTTCCTTGATCAGAAAATACCAAAAGTTATTGTATCTATTGGGCAATAGAAACAAAATCATCTTTTCTGTAGCCGTTATTCCATTTTCAGAAAAAAAAGTAGGTGTAAAACTTGTTGAATAAAAAATTTATGCTTTGACTTTGTAATATAAATAGGCGTAAACAATTGATGCTGTTTTTGTCCAAAATGAACATAAATATAGGATTTGTCGGTAATTTTTCATTTTGACAGCTTCAGAAAATGATGCCCCTTAATGAAGAAACCACAATTTTTTTGTAGAGAATTCATTATTTCCGGGATGAGCACTGTGAATATCAATTGTTCACTCATCAGTCTCAGTACTTGGGTCTGTTTCGAAGCAACAGGAAAGAAGAACCTATTAACAATGCTCAGCTTTATTGGCCATCACAAAATATTCTCACATGTTTCTCATTTTAAGATCCAGGAGAGAAATTCCACCTTGCGCGTACTATTCACGTCACTATCAAGCAGAAATGTTTCATGGCTACCGGAGTCCACTTCATAGGCAACAACATACAGTGTTTCCTTTGAGACCCACCTTATATTGTTAATGATTGGTTCGTCCACAGGAACAGTTTCAGAGAAAAGTATCCGGGTGAATTTTTTGACTAGATATTCAAAGCCCAAAGATCGTAGAAGGCACAGAGGTGTAAGTCCAAATACCGTATGTTCATTAAAAACTTCAATAAAGGGAGGCTGTGACGCAGGCCATTCGATCCGAAAACGGCCAGGTTATCATCGGTCCACGGCCTCCCATTATTGAATTTTTTAATGAACATACTGTATTTTGATATGTTCTTCTTTAGGGATCGTACCAGTTATATATCAATATTAAACTTTGTGCGACATTGCTTGAGGCTTCAAATTCTCACATGGTTTTTCCTGAAATATCCGGGCGACAAATCAACACTCAACCGCCTTTCCCGCAGAACTCACCAATCGGAAGAGTTACAAAGGCTCCCTCACACACTTAAGCACTAACGACAAATCTCTCTCGTTCATTTGAAATATATCTTATATCGATCGGATACTCCGTTCACTTGCAGGAACAGATTGGAGATAGGTATCTCTCTAATTCTTAGAACTTGACCTTTGAGGATGAAAATCAAAGGACGCACGAGGGTGTAAGTCCGAGTATTTTGATATGTTGTTCCGTAGGTCCAATAGAACATATATACCAAAATTCAGCTTTGCGGGAATTTGTTACGGTAACCACGATTTTTCGACTAAAATGCATTGGCGGGTCTTGAGAATTAAACAAAGCATTCATTCATAATCTTCAAAGATTTAATCACCGGGGAAGTGATGAAACATCTTCCAAAAAAAGTAATAGTCAATACATGGGCGCCCGCAGGATTTTTGTCAGGGGGGGGCAGCCAGCTTTAGTTAGAGAACGTCACATACCTGGCCTAATTTGCGAAGTCCTTTAGATTAGCGCCGCAGGTGAAAATTTTTTCGAATAATAATAATAATGGTGATAATAATTATTGGGCGAAAAATAAGGAAATATATTTGAAAATTAAACTTACCTTTAGAGAAATTTATTAAAATTTGTAATTTTGTACAAAATGTATAAAAATTTACTTCAAAATAGCCAGGTCAATAGTTACACTCGTTCATTATCTTGAAAAAACCCCTAGTGTTTTGAACCAAAGGTTTAGAAAATTTCAATTATTGCCATGATTGATATAGAGGTCAATTGTTACATCCGTTCATTATGTTAAAAGAAACCCCTGGTGTTTTAAACCAGAGGCAGAGGTTCAGAAAATTTCAAGTATTGCTATGATTGATATAGGTAGGTCAATTGTTACACTCGTTCATTATGTTGAAAGAACCCCTGGTGTTTTAAACCAGGGGTTCAGAAAATTTCAAGTATTGCTTTGTTTTGCAGTCTTTAAAAATTTCTTATATCCATTCTCTAGGTCCATAATAAACAAAGAACGATAATAATAAACAATGGCACGGCGCAAGATATTACTTGATGAAAAATTGCACAGCGCGACGAACAAAGAACAAATAAATAAACAATGGCAGGGCACGGAAACACGAATGAATGAGTACAAATAACACAATTTGATAATTCGGTAAATCGCCACCCGCAATCAGAATTACTAAATAACGACTGAATTACTGGATAACTGAATAACCAAGTGTAGAGCAAGCAGCGCTGCGGCACAGCGGCAGCCCTCTGCCCCCACCAGTCTGCAGCTTTTTAGTGGTTTATTAGTTCTTAGAAATGTTTTGATAATAAACTGCTTTTAATCCAAAGCTCTTTACAGTGTTTATACCAAACGGAAAAAATAACATAATCATTTCACCCTATATTGGGCAGTGGAGCTGGTAGCTGGAATGCACAAATGGCAGATCGTTACCTACCTACCTACCTATCTACCTATTTTATGACTTTACGGGTAGCTATCTAATTTAGGTAGAAGCCTAATGAAATTTCAAATTGCTCTAACAATTCAAGAAAATGTTAATTACCTTCTCAAAGTTTTTTCTTTCGAAAATGATTTTTTTTTTCCTTTCTCGAAAAATTTTTTTTTTCGTAAGGAAGAATTTATTCAGCTGCTCCGGAGCCAGGGGGGGGGGGGGCAAGTGCCCCCCCTTGCCCCCCCCCCCTCCGGGCGCCCATGTAGTCAAACTAACTAATATTGTCAACGCAGCATGTAACGATTACATTTCACATGAATTGAAAATTTGCAGTTTGTGTTTGAATTAAAACAATAACCAGGTGAGCCGCCTCACGGCCGAAATTTGAAAATCATCATGGGAGTAGTAGCGTTGAGGCTGCAGGAATCTGCCCATTGAAAAATGCTTTCGATGCAGAGCTCTGCTCATTCTTCGCGCGAGCAGCGCCAGAGGGCTCTGTCGTTTGAAGAGGGGAGCGAGAGTACTACATAAGCTAGTAGCCGGAGTTGATCGTTCCATCCCGCCGCTAGCAATAACATTACAATTTAAATAAAGTTGCATCAACAACCAATGTACAAAATAACTTGTAAATATGTAAATATATAGGAATAAGGTAGAAAATAAGCTACGCAATACAATGTACTCAAAAATGCACCAATAAAGAGATTTGAATTGAAAAATTGATCGTTTCTTTTGGGCTGTGAGAATTGTCGCTAGTTGGCATCGGCATTTTGATCTCGCAGCCACAGCGCCATTTTGGCGAGAAAACCTCTTCGTTTTCAAAGCGGCATGGCCGCCCTCAAGTGATTTAATTTCCTTCTGTTAGAGGTATGTTTTAAACAACAAATTAATTCAGATCTAATTTTGATCTTTAATTGAAAGCTGGATCTATAGACGGCAAATGTGGCAATACTCCCATCGGTTTGGAACTCAGTGATGAGGAAATTGAAGAATTTAAAAAAAAAAGAGGCTGAGTTGTTGCAAGGCTTCACTACAAAAACCAATGTAACAATTTCCGATAATCTTACTGTAACATACAAGAGTGTCTATGGAACAACGGAGATGTCAATCCTTCAAGCGGAGAATGATTCTACAGCACTTACCTTCCAAGAAAAAACTGTGCGAGATTTGTTCTCCTATTTGTTCCTGACCAAGATGCGAAGAAATACTCTGAAGTTCGATGCTACAGCTATAAAAAATCTATTTTCCGACTTATGTCTTCAGGTCAATAGACATCCTGATGAATTCAAAGAATTCCTGCGCACTCAGCTGCAGCTTGACGATTCCATTTCACTTCTTCATTCCAAGGTCTTTATTGGAGGCTTGCATCAATTGCGAAAAAGAATTGAAAAAACAGTTACTCGCGCTCCGTACAGTATAATATTCAAATTCAAATTCGCTTTATTGCCTTTAAAATTTACATAATGAAATTTGTGGCAGGAGTATGGCATAAATATAAGTAGGTACATCACATACAAGTACAAAATAAAACAATTTAAAATAACAACAGTGCCAGTTGCAACAAAAGAGGAACGTCGAAAGGCAAAAATTATGATCATAACAACTCCAACAAGCACAGGTTCGAATCTTACGAATGAATCTTACCAGTAAAACATCTTATTGCGGAAAATTAGGTATCTTAATATCACTGATGAATGAAGAGCAACGTATTAAAAGACCTACTCGTTCCTGGCAAAGGATCTCATCTTCATGGCACCTGCCATATACCTAGAGATTTCCCTAGCTTCTCTCAACGTTAAACTATTCAAATTCTCGGAAACATCCCCTGTGCACTGAAACCCACCCCGATATGCCGAATAGAGCGGGCACTCGAACAAAATATGATTAACATCCTCCGAGCGCTGCAGATTACACAGTGAGCACAATTCCGACACCCCTATCGAGTAAGAAACTGCATCCAAATACATAGTCAAAGTCAGTCTGTTCGATGTTCTGATCTGCGCGATAACTCTTTTCATCTTCAAAGGTAGGTCAATGTTCAGGTAGTACTCACTCGAATCAACAAAGGGATCGGCAGAGTGGTAATTCTTATAATACGGACAGTATGTGCTCAACAAGACCCTATTCCAGTCCTGCATGTTGTTATCAGAATTATACGCGTCAAGAAGGCCCCTTACGCTGTCGCGATTCAGATCAAAGTCGACGAGGTCTATGTGCAGATTCTTCAGGAAAAAATCTTTAAGAACGCTGTACCAGTTAGTTTTGTCATAATTAGTGCTACATGCGTCTTATTTCACTAATCGTTTGAGAGCTTTTGATGTGTAACGCGACTCACTCTGTCCCCTTACTTTTATCAAATAACGCAGTGCAAGTTTCACCATGTAACAGCCGGCCTTAGGTGTTTTTGTCTCTGACCTGATTACATATCTTGGTGTTGATCGTTGTAAGTAGAGAACTTTTTTGAAGAAATCATTTTGAAACCTTTCCGTATGTTCCAAGTATCTTAAAGCCCACAGCCCTGCCCCATAAGTGAACGTCGGAACCACTACTGATGTGAACAATCTCTTAGCTGTATCCCATGACTTCAATTCTGATTTATTTATTATGTGGGACACTGCCCCTGTAGCAATCCTTGCTTTCTGCAGTCGGTCTTTCAGATTTTCTTCAAATGTTCTGTTTGATTTGAGTTTCACCCCTAAGTAGTTGAACACACGCACCACCTCTATCGCTTCGCCTCTATATATGAAATTTTCATTACCGCTTCTCAATTTTCCGGATTTACCGAAGGTCACAATCTTGGTTTTCTCAGTATTGACCTCTATTCCCTTAGCTGTGCAATAGTTACTCAAAATTTTCAAACTATGTTTGACCCGGACGGGCGAGTCGGCAAGAATAACCAGTTCATCCGCATACATCAAAATCCTAACGTTCGTACGACCATCTAAAGCTACTCCCTCCACCCCGTTGTCCATAAAATAGGAATCAATATCCCCCAAAAACAGTGAGAAAAGGAGGGGACTATGAGTCTCTCCCTGCAAGATTCCTCTCGTAATATTTATCCCGCGATCACAGCCCTCAATCTTGATGTTGGCATTCTCGTACAAAGACTTTATGATTCTGATCAACTTAGCACTAATCCCGACACTGTAAAGACTCTCCCACAATCTCCTGTGACAAACCGAATCGAAAGCGGTCCTTAAGTCCACAAAAATCCCATAAATCTTACGCCCTCTGAGCCGGATGTGGTTGTTCAAAATCGAATTGAGGACAAATATGCAATCCAAACAGTCGCGGCCCTTCCGGAACCCCGCCTGTCCCTCAGGAAGAATATCGGCACTTTCCGCACAACATTCCAATCTGACGTTAATAACTCTAGTGAAAAGCTTCATGATGTGGTTTAAAACTGCTATGCTCCTATAATTCCGAGTATAATTCTCTACCAAATCCGGATCACCTTTTTTAAATAAGTGGACCATTCTAACTTGTGACCATTCGACAGGAGGTTGTTCCTTCGACCATATTACATTAAACAGCCTTAACAAGTATTGAATTCATACGTCACTTAAGCCTTTGTAAAATTCAGTCGGTATTCCATCACAACCTGAAGCTTTTTTATTTTTTGTATATGTCAGGGCAGCCTGAAGTTTATCCAAAGTTATAGGTTTGTCAAGGTATGGGTGTTCCGCGTCAAAATACATATTAACGTCTATGATCCGTTCTGAATAGAAATGTATGTAATGTTGGGTCCATTTTTCATTGATATAATGTTGTGATTGTTTTGTCTTGCGTTGCTGAGTGTTTTGAACGCTCGCCAAAATTCCACTGGATTACCAATTGAGTTGATGGATACCATAATCTTCTCTTTATGCATTCTTTTGTTATATTTAACATTATCTTCGAAATTTTTCTTAGCTATCTTATAGTTTTACAGTATAATATACCGTTCGTTTTTTTCTCTAGGCTCCAGCTGATAGCGCCTTAATTATGTGTTTCACCCAACATATTATATATTTTTGAAATCAGAAGAACAAAATCTTTGGATTGATGGTATATCAAATTATTTTTGACAGATGTCATTTCTTGACAATTGACGGAATAGTACTTGTGACGCACCATTTTGAAGCCCATAAAATTCTTAGGAAAACTGTGTTTTTATTTCTAGAATGGGATATCTTCTACAGCTTCTGGAGGTCTTTGAATAGGAGAAATTGTTAAAATTCAGAAATACCTACTCAATAATTAATAGGTATTTTTAATATCAACTGATGATAATATTCTGATTTCAAATCGTTCAAATTAGCGGGAGATTCTATGAACACCTTATCTTTCAGATAGGCTTATAAAAAAATCGAGGGGGTCATACCTGGCCTCCTCGGATACTATCGCGTTGGGCTGGCAGTTCCAATTCACCGGTCGTTGAATCTCTCATTCAAGGAACAAGGAGACGGTCATTTCGAGTAACTTCTTCAGGACATTTTTTGTTTCATTGTGATTATTTATTGATTATTATTATTAGTTATTATTAAAAATACCTGTTCTGCCTACTTACGTACTTCTTGAGTATTTCTGAATTTCAACAATTTTTCCTATTAAAAGACCTCTAGAAGCTGTGAAAGACATCCTATTCCAAAAATTCATACACAGTTTTCCTCAGAATTGATTGGGCTTTGAAATGATGTATCACAAGTACTATTCTGTCAATTGTCAAAAAATGAAATTTTTGTCAAAAATTATTTGACACCCCATTAATCGAATGATTTTGTTCTTCTGATTTCAAAAATATATAATATGTTGGTTGTGGAACCCATAATAAAGGCGCTACGCGCTGGGGCCTAGGAAAAAACAAGTGAATATGCCCTCACGTGCGTGAGTCTCAATAGCGCATTTTCTTAGTGCCAGATCTGTCATTGATAGGAACGAAGTCCAGCTTGAAAATTAAATGTTCATACGAGACAAGAGTAAGTTTCACGTTTCATGACAATCCCTTCACTGATAACAGATTTCAACATGGCGGCCAAGATGGCGGCGGAATTATGAAATTTAGCTTGAAAATAAGAATAATCATACGTGACAAGGGTAAGTTTCAAGTTTCATGAAAATCGTTCCACTAGCATGAAATTTCAATATGGCGGCCAAGATGGCGGCGAAATCATGAAATTTAGCTTAAAAATAAGAATGATCATACAAGACAAGGGTAACTCCCAAGTTTCATGAAAATCGTTCCCCTAATAAGGAATTTCAATATGGCGGCCAAGATGACGGCGGAATCATGGAATTCAGCTTGAAAATGAGATTGATCATACAAGACAAGTGTAACTTTCAAGTTTCATGACAATCGTTCCACTAATAAGAAATTTCAATATGGCGGCCAAGATGGCGGCGCAACCATGAAATCCAATCTGCTCACTGGCCACCCACGAGGGCCTGAGCTACCACTGGAGAAAGTTCCAGGGCTCTAGATTCATTCCCCGAGGAGAAGTTCAACTTCTTAGAAGTGCACAGGAAATCTTTGTTTCTGTGTTTTGTGATAATAATAATGATAACTATGAATGTATTAAAAAAATAATGCCCATTGGCCACCCTTGAAAATATCAGCTATTCATCGGAAAAAGTTCCAAGGCTCTAGCTTGATTCTCCGAGGAGGAGTTCATTTTCTTAGAAGTGCACAGTAAATATCTGTTTTTTGATAATAGTAATGATAACTATGCATGGATAAAAAAAATAATCCCCATTGGCCACCCTTGGGGACATCTGCTATCTATCAAAAAAAGTTCTAAGGCTCTAGCCTTATTCCTCGAGGAGGAGTACAACTTCTTGATTTCTACACGGACAGACAGACAGACGGACGGACAGACGGACTGACAGACAGACAAACCGGCCATATAAGCGTCATTTTCTTACGAAAATGCGCTAAAAACAGGCGGTATACAGGCTGGTCCAGGTTTTAGTCGACAAACTTTGCAAGCTGATAGAGGATGGGAAAAGAAGTCGACTCACCTCAAAAAGTACATATCTAACATGCATAATAAAAAAGTTACAGGCCTTCAAAGTTGCAGAAAAAAATTATTTTTTTCTTGATAACTTTAGAACAGCTTGACCGATTTCGCTTAAATTTTGCACATATGGTTAACAAACACGTCCTCAGTGATTTCCTGGAAAAAAATCTGTCAGAATGACGCAGTGCCGTAAATATGGGGAGCTGATAACCCCCCCATACTCTCTACGCCACTGGATATTTTGGGAAACCGTTGGAAGTATTGAATTCGGCGTTCAATTCTGAAGAGAGAAATGGCTTGTCACATTTGGAGCAGCGGTTTCGGAGATAGTTGTGGTTGAAGGTTCAACAACACCGAATTACGCAAATGTTTCAGAATTCATTAACTTTCAACATTTTTTTCAATTTAAAGTATATCGATCCATAATGAGAAATTGAAAATTGGTTGTAAAATTCATAATTTCAGCAACAAATAAATATTCAGTAGGTACCTATTCACTTACTGATAGTTGGGAAGTTTAGTAAGAACAAGAACCAAGGGCCCTTTGTTTCTTATTGGTCACGTTACTGAAATTAGGAATTTTCACAACCAATCTCATGAGCTAAATTTTGGATCAATAAACTTCAAATTGAAAAAAAAGTTAATGGATCAAAGCTTGCTCGAATTTTGAAAAATTTGCGTAATTCGGTGTTTTTTAACCTTTAAACACAAATATCTCCGAAACCGCTGCTCCAAATGTAGCAATGACACGCCAAATTTCTCTTCATAATTGAATGTCGAATTCAATACTTTTAACGGTTTTCCAAAATATCCAGTGGCGTAGAAAGTAGGGGGGGGGAGGTAAGAGAGTAAGTACCCCCCATTTCTACGGCACTGCATCATTCTGACAAAAAAAAATTTCAAGAAATCAGTGGGAACGTGTTTGTTAACCATATATACAAAATCTGAGCGAAATCGGTCAAACTGTTCAAAAGTTATCAAGAAAAAAACAATTTTTTTCTGCAACTTTGAAAGCCTTTTTACTTTTTTGATATGCATTTTAGATATGTACTTTTCGGGGTGAGTCGACATTTTTTTTTACCCTCTATCAGCCTGCAAAGTTTGTCGACTAAAACTTGGACTACCCTGTATATGTACATATATTGATACTTGATCTTTAAATAATATTCCCTGTATACCCATAAAACAATAAATCAGTAATTGTTTACATTGTCTTTTTTCCTCTCACCATCCTGATTACACCCCTGATTATTTAGAATTTCTTGCATTAGTGAGAGGAGGGGCTTTCTTAGAGATCTTCTAGACCTACATGATTCGATAAACATAAATGTCACCAGATTTTCCATCAACAAATTCACCGATAACTATGCAACCAGATATACACCTAGTCATAGATCCTCAGATTTAATGGTAATGCGGGTTCGTGTCTGTGCTAAAAGATGTTGGTAATGTAGGTTTGTGGCTGCGCTTGATGGAGCTTCGCAGCTGTAGTTGATGTAATGTAATCCTTTATTTCCTTTAGACATTTAAACATGTATGGATACGTCAATATACGAACAAAAAAATCAAAATAGTCACAAAGTAGGTACAGTTAGGAATACATATAATGTAAAAAAACACAAATAAACGGACTGCGTAAATGAGTCTGGTCAATAGATATACATTACAACAAGTATTTCGGAAGGTAGCGCTATTGCCAATATCGATAGATCGCTGAAAACGCCGGTAATGCGGATTCCTGTGAATGTCGGTAGATTTCTGTAAATACCAATAATACAGATTTCTGTAAGTGTCGATAGATTCCTGTAAATGCCGGTAATGTTAGTTCCTCTGCGCGCCGCTGAGTGGCGCTACTTTGTGCCGATAGATGGCGCCACTGTCGATGTCGGTAATGCAGATTCCTAACTGCGCCAGAACGTCTATAGCCCCACTACTAGTGGACAACGTCCCTTTGAAGAGACGGCACGGTGTCATTTGATTTGATAACTTCAAAAAGCGAAGGTATATCAGAGCGCGCGCCTCCGAATATCATTGTCCAGACTTGTGGCAAGTGTTTTCAGCGGTTGTTTGTTGTAAACAAGTGTAACTGGTGTTTCAGCAATAAAATGGATTCTGAACTTTATTCCTCGCAATGTGGAGGGTAAGTAAGTATCTTGCTTTAAGGCCGCTCTATGGAATCACGCAACGCAACAACGCAACCGCAACGCAGAGCGCAACTTTTCTGATTGGCTCGCAAGCCTTTCGCGTCGTTGCGATGGCTTTGCGAATACTAAACTATAGGTACGATGCACTCATTTGTCGCATTACTTGTTATAATATGCCACTTGTTTATTTTTATCATTCTCTTGTCCTTAAAATATATGACTTTTTTGTTGTTGTTTGACAATCACGTCTATTATTATTACTACTATGTACATATTCAAGCCCCCATCAGACAGAGATTAGCCTAAGCAATTTGAATATGTATTGCCAATTCATAATATTCAGCAAATATATCGATAATATAATATATTTTTTGCAACATGTTATCAAAGTATATTTTTAATATGTTAGATATAATTATGTTACAGTCACTTTACAGCAAATAATACCATTTATATGAGAATTTGTTAATATAAACCTTTCTATTCAATTCGAGTGTATTATCAACAATAAGACCATGCGCTACTTTTCAGCGAACAGAACAATGATGCAATAAGCTCAGATCGGTTACTAGAACTGGGCGGTGGGAGGATTGGGAGAGAATAAACCAGAGACAATAATTAAACGTAATGCGAGCGTTCTCTATGGGGTCCCATCAGCTTTATTCAGCAGGGATCTCAAACTAAGCATTTTTGTTGTGAACTTGAGATAACATAGCAAAAACCGACCAACCAGTTCTCATAATCTGAAAAATACAAAATAAGTATCGGTAAAGTACAGAAACAATACAAAGACAACAGTGTGATTATCTTTTTGATGAAGGGATCCTTATTATTATGTTCTGAAATTTGGCTCTATGACGGAGATACGGTTCCTCAAGTTCTGACCATTTTCAGCATTTTTTCGCCAATAACTCATGGACAGATGGACGTCGTAGTACCTAACTCTAATTTGACAAACCTATATGTTCTGACTCATTCCAGAACAATACACGGTATTATGTGATATTTCATGAATCCCACAAAAATTATTAAAAAATAGTTCGACTTTTATTTTTGGAGTTAGGAAGGGTCGAAGGTGGTCCTTCGAACCCTTATATTTTTGTTATTCCAAAAGATTTCAGTTGACCGTTGGTGCAAGAATTATGAATATCAATTATTGAGTGTGTACTTGTGTAGGTTTGTTTCCATTGAGTGCACAGGGTTTCATGGAATTAAAGAAAATACGATTTCTCCAGAGAAGTCCTCCCAGAAAAAATCCTCAATATAAAACTGTGTGATCTTCTGCTCCACATCGGTTGAGGGACCAACCAAATGTTTCAGAGGCAATTTTGAGAGAGAAAAATTCTGACTCGCCCTGTGAAGAAAACAGAAATTCGATACATGTCAAGTGGTTGATATTTCTCACTCATAGTTCTGCCACCAACAGTTCATCGAATTCTTCCAAAACTAAGGAACTATAGAAGGGTTCAAAGGACTATCATTTGACCCTTCATAACTTCTTAAATAAAAGCCCAAGAATTTTTTAAATATTTTTTTTTGGTTTTTATTAGGGATTCCATATATTATACTGTATGTTTTGGTCCGACACTTTTAAATCACCTGTATAACTTGTCAAGTCAAATTTCAGCAAAACCCCACCATCTGAGTCGCCAAAGTTGGGTGACAGAAGTGACGGGAAGAAGGGAAAGTCGATTTTTGGAAGAATAAACTTCACAATCGCTCTTTTAACATCATTCGAGGACTCTCTGGTTGAGTTTTTGTCTTTTGCATGGAAACCTGGAACCTGTATTCTATAAAGAATAAAAAAAACAATTACAGCCATAAATGTCGTCAGTGAGAGAAGAAAGAAATTAATTCCATAGATCTGAATAGGTTTTTGGGTTGCCAGCAAGACAAAACGCATGTTCTGTTTAAAAACTGGGGAGCAATCCAACCAACGTGATTCATATAAAGCTGATGATATCTTGCTACTCTAGAATAATAATATGATGAAGAAATAATTTGTTGACAATACAAACACAACTTTGACTATGACTTCATTCCCAAACCAGCAAATTATGAGGATTTGCGCTATAACGCCAAACTGGTAGAACCCAATCACTGCAAATTCGAAAGAGCCTGGTCTGACCTGAAATTTATTATATGTGAAGTTGCACTGAAGCCAAAAATGTAACAAACCACAGTTAGTTGGAACAATGTCATGCACAGTGAGAGCACAGTAGAAGCAAACAAGGTGAATATTACAATGCTCAAAAATGCATTGCTGTCTTTTGCGAACCTGGAAACATTTTATGGCTAACTTGAGGTTTACATTGAGTATCTTGAACAACAGCTTGCCAACAGCAGTTCGACAATAGTTATTACTGAGATAAGTGCAAGGTGATCCTCGAAATGTCGCACTCGAGGTGCATTCTCTTCAAATCTGCAGTTTAACATCAGTGTCACGTTCAATGGGTCGAAACTGCAGGATACACTTGTTTAAAGTATAGGGTAATTTAATCAAATTTGACTCTTCAAAAATAACGATTACAGCAAATTTCAAAACTGTCTTTTTTTGGCCCCCTCAGACTGTTTAGGTTGGTGTTGAAAGGCCAATACCGTTGTGGGAACAATCATGCCCAATTTCAATTTTCCAACACTACTTGAATTAGCCCATGTTTTATAGGTCATATTTTTTCATCACCCACCGCAATGTTTCATATCTTTATTGTTAGACTTCTGATCTAAAAAATGACAAAACCGTAAAAACCGTAATTTGCTGACACAACGGTTCTGGAGAAAAAGAGGGATGATAATGTGCTCTGAATATGACTGTTTGACTATTTCATTCAATTCATCCAGTAAAAAGGCACATTATTGTAAGACAACTTTAAAAGACGTTAAAGCAGCGTTCATAATGGCTGTTAACTTAAACTTATTCCGTAACCGTTGAACTTCAACAGTTGAAAATCAATGTTTTGGTTCACAGTAGGATGCTAGCTCATGCCGTTATTGCCGTTCTGTCAAACTTGACCAAGATTCAAGTTCCACATCCAAGATCAAGGGACTAGTACCAACTAATACTACTAGCTACTAGTCCTACTATTATACTACCAGTTACCAGTACTACCACCCCGAAATACTTCAAGTCTGTGTATAATTCATATTATAGACCGTGGTCCGTACTGTTAAGTTTACATCCTACATCTTACGGCATTCGGCATAAGTTACCGGACATTATGAACGTAACTTCACGCGTCAAATGCAACATAAACTTTATTTCTTACTGGTCCAGTAAATCACGCCATGGTACAAGCAGCTTTGGGCATCAGCTTTGCAGATGATGGTATTCTGATATAAGTACCCACAGTGAAGTACTGGAAGGCTTCGCTCCCTAATTTCTGGAAAATTCTTCAAGATAAAGCCGCAGTTTGCATCTTATCATGTGAGTCGCAACTAGCGAAGACCTTGTCCAAACTATTATGTGTCAGAAATGTCACTGGGTTGCAGCTCTTTGTAATTTTTTCATCAACGGTTGAAGATAAATTGACGTAAATCAAAAAAATTTCTGACAGTTGCAAGGCATCTTCTTCACAAGTACTAGGAATATGTTTGAATACTTCTCAGAGAAAGGAAGTCGGAGTGCGCCTCGTAGTGCGACCATTCGAGATCACTCTAAAATATTAGAAAATACAATTATCTACTTGAGTATCTTCCAGTGATGGTGGATGCAGGAAATTAGAGCGCTGTTCATTTCGTCCAAGATTTGCTCTCTTTCTATAGACTCCGGCGGGATACCACTTGCAAGTAGCTTTTCTTCGCTCCGTTCATGAAGATTTCTCAACGCATCAGACAGCATATCACACTCTATTCCAATGAAAATCAGAACAATCCAAGCGAAGAGTTCCACACAAACGTTGTCAAAACAAGCGTGAGTTAACCCAAGGACTTGATGAACGTAGGACAACTCATAATTTAACGTCGTTTTCCAATTATACGGATACCATGCAGGGAATGGCAATATCTTTTTCTTACCCCTTACCATCAACGGCACAGAAAGCATTGAAGGTGGTATCACAACTAAAAAAATCGCATTAAGCTTAGTTTATGATGAGCGATTTTTTTGCCTAGGCCAATTACGATGCGGGGACGTGACATCATGAATGGACGGGATTGGTCCAGACAAAAAAAAATCGCTCAGCTCAGTTCCGCTCCGCCGGGTATCGCTCATCATAAACTGACCATAAAGCTTAGTTTATGATGAGCGATTTTTTGCCGCGATTTGAGCTGAGCTGAGCGGAGCGGAGCGATTTTTTTGCCTAGGCCAATTACGATGCGGGGACGTGACATCATGAATGGACGGGATTGGTCCAGACAAAAAAAAATCGCTCCGCTCCGCTCAGCTCAGCTCAAATCGCGGCAAAAAATCGCTCATCATAAACTAAGCTTTATGGTCAGTTTATGATGAGCGATACCCGGCGGAGCGGAACTGAGCTGAGCGATTTTTTTTTGTCTGGACCAATCCCGTCCATTCATGATGTCACGTCCCCGCATCGTAATTGGCCTAGGCAAAAAAATCGCTCCGCTCCGCTCAGCTCAGCTCAAATCGCGGCAAAAAGTCGCTCATCATAAACTAAGCTTTATGGTCAGTTTATGATGAGCGATACCCGGCGGAGCGGAACTGAGCTGAGCGATTTTTTTTTGTCTGGACCAATCCCGTCCATTCATGATGTCACGTCCCCGCATCGTAATTGGCCTAGGCAAAAAAATCGCTCCGCTCCGCTCAGCTCAGCTCAAATCGCGGCAAAAAATCGCTCATCATAAACTAAGCTTTAAGCACATGAAAACCGACATGGATTTTCAAGGAATTGAAAGCTATGTTCCGTTGTCGGGTATTTTTGGGTGCGAAATCCTTCTGGTCCAATTGTCCAACTATTTGCTTCAATAAATTCCTATTCTTCACGTAGAAAAAAGCCTTGACACTTGCCTGGATCCAGCTCAGCATTACGTAAGCTGAAGAAGCCAATTTCTCCAAATCATCGTAAGTCAAAAACAAATTGACTATTTGACATAGGTTAAAAGATCCAACGAAAAATACATTCACTAGCAAAGAATATTTCCAGTAGTATTTTGTTTTGAAAAAATCTGCGGAGTCTGTCCACAGCCCTGCTAGTTTCAACCAAAGTAAATTTAATTTTATGTATTTCTTGATCGTTTTGTCCATGGCGGCAGAACTAATGGAGTTTCCAGGAATGGTGTCTTGGAATATATACCGCGCTGATTAACAATAATTATTGATGACAATTTTGTCTGGTTTACCTGTATACAGCGTTCACAACAAATTATAAAAAAAACTGTTCGGTAATTATATAGTGGGCGCTGGGCGGTAGGGTCTTTTCCTGATGCAGGGTAATTTATAGAGGTTGACAATATTTATGGAACCGAATCTCTTATTTGAATGGCAGGATATGGATGAAATAGAACTAATTACATCGCTTTTATCAATTATTAATTATTGCAGCCGCGCTGATGGAGGGGACCAGAGCTCTGAATCAATGAAACGCTGCATAGTGGATGGGTAACACAATGTTAAGTGAGCAATGCAATATATCCTCACCTCATCTATTTATTTTCTGAGTTTCGTAGTTCGAACACGTGAAAATTATTTATCGTATATCATCGAAAAAAAAGACTCTCGGTACTCACCAAAAAAGAATAATAACTCTAAAGTCTCACTTACTGGGCTTCTGATCCTAAGTGAAATATTTATTGACGAAACAGTAATGGATCGTTAAAGTCAAGGTAAAAAGTCAAGCATCATGAGCACCTTCAAAACAAGACTCAGCGATAAAGCAGTGATATTCTCCTTTTTTCCAAGCCTTCTTTGATAGCCTACACTTACAGTAATTGTTTTTGTAATAATTGTTTTTACAAGTGAAGTTCAACTTTATCCACTGAATGTATTTAGTTAACGTAATAGACTAGGCAGAAAATCTCAAAAAAGACTTCCTAGAAGCAAATCATGTAACAATTGATTAACAGGTTGTTTCTCAGGTTTTAGACCCCGCTGAACACGACTAGGGGTGTTATCTTTTCGAAATTTCACCCCTTGCCCCTTAAATCCAAGATGGCGGAAAGTTAAGGGTAAAGACTGGGTGCACCCATAAAAAGCTTATTTCCGGCCCGATTTTCCTCAAAATTGGTTATATTCTTATGTTTTCGAGGTCGTAGAAGATGATGAGGCCAATTTCAAATACCTCTGTGGAACCATTCGGCCTGAGATTAGTGTTGTCTAATTTTCAGGAGCAAATTAGAAACAAATTTACGAATAACTCAAGATAAAATCATGTAACAATCAGTTAACAGGTGATTAGTTATGTTTTGGACTGTGCTGATCACAACTAGGTATGTTAACAGTTGAAATGTTTACTACTTATGTATCAAATTCAAGATGGCGTATAGTCAGATAAGAGTGGCGATCGCACAAAAACGCATTTCTAGCTCGATATTCCTCAAATTTTTTCCTTTTCGAATATTTTTGGGGGTGTAGAAGATTACTAGAATAATTTTGAAGACCTGTGGGCGGTCATTCGTCCTTGAATTGATGTTGCCTAAGTTCCAGGGGCAAATCAAAGTGAAAAATTAGGAATAAACGATGATTAGAATGTTGGATAATTTTTGAGTCAAAGCAGAGATATATGTACCCAATCATGTATAATCCACATGCAATTGAGAAAGGCATATATGTAAGAAAGTGTCAAAGTTATCCCATGATTTCCTTAGGCATCACGAGTCTTCTATTTTGTTTCGAAATTTTTCAGGCAGGCATCTACACAGGGGAGTGCATGCGAATCCCTTCTTTCTGCAGCCACAATTTTTTGTGTGACAGAGAGTTGCACACCCACAGTATACTAGAAACAAGGTTTCATCGGGAACTGGCCCTCGGGTCGTCCACACCGGTAAAACTTTGCCATCTGCCATGCACCTTCCAGCCGCAGTCACTGGGTGACGGTGCCTGTTCAAAAATTCGCCAAAAACAAATAATTGCGGTTTAGGAATTATCAATTAACAACTATCAACAACTAAACGTATTTGTAATGCAATTTTTTATGCATGAAAGTCAGACAGATTTTACTTTGGACAAGTAAAAGACAAGACAATTGAATTCATTATCAAATCAATAGCATTGATCAGCAGAGTCCAGAACATAAGTAACTGCCTGGTAACTGATTGTTACGTGATTTTATCTTAAGCAGAAAGTAGAGAGAGACTTTTTCCATCCACATTGTAGCTGCATACCTATGATTGCTATTTTATGAAGAAAATCTGATTTTTCTTACTTTTCACCCTTGACACTTTCTTACTTTTGCCTTTGTCCATTGCATGTGTGATAATACATAATTGGGTACCTTCATAATTATATTCTATGCTTTGATACAAAAATGTACCAACATTCTAATTATCGTTTATTTCTAACTTTACACTCTGATTTGCGCCTGAAACTTAGGCAACACTGATTCTAAATAGAATGACCGCCCACAGGTCTTCGAAATTATTCTAATCATCTTCTACACCCTCAAAAACATTGAAAAAGGAAGAATTTGGAATAATATCGAGCTAGAAATGCGTTTTTGTGCGATCGCCACTCTTCTCTGACTATACGCCATCTTGACTTTGAGACATAAGGAGTAAACATTTCAACTGTTAACATACCTAGTTGTGATCAGCAGAGTCCAAAACACAACTAATCACCTGTTAACTGATTGTTCCATGATTTTATCTTGAGTTATTCGTAAATTTGTTTCTGATTTGCTCCTGAAAGTTGGACAACACTAATTTCAGGCCAAATGGCTTTACAGAGGTATTTGAAATTGGCCTCATCATCTTCTACGACCCTGAAAACATAAGAATAGAACCAATTTTGAGGAAAATCGGGCCAGAAATAAGCTTTTTATGCGCGCACCCTGTTTTTACCCTGAATATTCCGCCATCTTGGATTTAAGGGACAAGGGGTGAAATTTCGAAAAGATAACACCCCTAGTCGTGTTCAGCGGGGTCTAAAACCTAAGAAACCACCTGTTAATCAATTGTTACACGATTTGCTTCTAGGAGTGATTTCTAGGCCTCTTTTGAGATTTTCTGCCTAGTCTATAAGGGAAAACATAGCACGAATAAATTTGGAACGCATTTAACGGAACGCTTATTTTGTCGTTGAAACTTTGAATATTCTATTGTGACATGTTTTCTCTGGTAGAAATTGCTTCAATCAAGTTAGTTTCCTTTCCTTTGGAGCCGCGCTCATTGGCATTTCCAAAGTAAAAAAAATAATTCCTCAAATAAAAAAAAAGATATTTTTGAATTTTGAAAATGCCAATTAAATCAAAGTATTATCCTTGTAGCTTTCCAAATAGACCCGAATGATGATTTCTACCAAGAAGAAATCTACGGGAATAAGCCCGTAGCACTTGATTTCGCAATGGCTATTTCACCAATGAGCTCCATGCACCTTCCCGAAAACAAAACTGTCATTCACGAGGGAAAACTAGACCCAATATTATTTAATCAAAATCCCGAGACCATATGGATTGTACCTGCCTCGAATATACCAGTATTACACCTCCGTGTTTATACTCTTCATTTGTTCTTCCTCAATTCTCCGTCGGCCTATTCCCGCAACGAGGCCTAACACCGATGCCAGTGATGCTTTCCTCCACTATACCAGAAATATTTGCCGAACCCCTGAGTGTTCCACTCCACTAAACGTTTCAACTCTGTTGCTTCACCCTCTTGCAGTGCCTGCAGTTCTCGTTCGTAGTCTTCAAGAAAGAGCACCCGCGCTCCCATGACTCCTGTATGATGTTGAATTCCTCGATCAGCAGTTCCCCGTTCCACCATAGAACAGGCTGAACGTTACCGCTGTGGGCAATCACCTTGCAGATGTCCATCCTTTTCACAATTAGAGCAACGCGGTTTTCCTCCTGTGCGATTGGTTTCTCCAGATTGATGACGTTCTCGATCAGCGGTTGTCCCAGCATAGAACGGTCTGTTGAACAGTATCTTTGCCTGCAGTCACATTGCAGATGCCCGATTCTTGAAAAAGTGCGGTTTTCCTCCCGTTTGCCACATCGACCCGAGGTTTATTCTGAGACAAAGTGTTGAGGACTTCCCAACACATTTCTTCGATTGATTTCTTGGAAGTAGTATGTGAACCTCCGGACTCCTCAACGTTCACCGCGTTGTCTTCTTGAATCCATGCATCTTTGACTGCCCCAATGCAGATCGCTTGGGTAGAAGTGCTTCGCTGATGTCGACTGAGTTTTCAATCTGATGAAGATCTTGGTCTTCTATTCCATAAATGGAGATATCTCTTGCGATGTCTGTCAAAAGGGAGGCTGGGTGCGTTGGTTATGTCAGGAGAGGCAGCTTTTGGAAAGCAGTTCTAAATTTCTTGCACTTCTTCTTGATGATTCCGACATAAAGCCGCCATCTTTGCCATGCGGAAAATCAGTATGCACCTTTAATACAAAGATAATTTCAGTCCGATTGCCAGCCCGTTGGATTATTAGATGCGTTGGGAACCACGTAAAGGTTCAAACGTGATGATTATTATTTGAAATCACAGGTTTGACATTTTATGATCGCATTCCTATGCAATTGTTAATATATGTTTGATTTTGTGTTTCGTTGACCCTTTTCTTTGAATGAATGTCATCGGTGAAAGAGATGGAGGTGAAAGAGACTCCATGTATATCCCATACACTTTCTATTTTCAGTAGAATGAGTTTTTGGAGCAAAAATAAAAGGACAAGCTGGGGGACTACGGCTACAGCTGATGGCACCTGCAAAGTTCACAAGCGAAACTATCAGCGGTCACCGGCCAAATTCTCCCAGCGCTCAAGCTTGTCACTTTATTTTTGCTCCAAAAAGTCGTTCTACTGAGAATAGAAAGTGTATGGGATATAACGGGTGTTTTTTTAAATCTGGCGTTCAAGTATGCTGTGCTCCAGCCGAAAAGAGCCTCATTCGGCCGAAGCACAGCATGCTTGACGCCAGATTGAAAAAAAAACACCCGTTACATGAGAAAGTAAACTGTGATGATGCATAAAATTTTTACAATTTCATCAAAACGTCATTTCGAAAAATTGTAATTAGAGGTCCTCACGTGATTAACAGTGATGGCGACTCATCCCAGAATTACACCTTGATCCATGTTGAGTCAACCACATTAACAGGTGCTTCCACAATATTGAGCCCCATAGATGGCAAAAGTATAATAAAAAAAGTCTAAATATGAAAATCCCTGGAATTCCAGAAATTCACTGAGATTTCAAAAACTATACCTGTTTTGGGAACTGACAGTTGAAGATGAGTTCTTTCTTTACATTTTGAGCTATTTTTAAGCCTCGCCAGACGTAGTGGCAGAGGCTATTTTTGTAGCCGCTTTTTTTTTCGTGATTTTTTTTCCTGGTTCCTCGTTCCTCGTTTCCCAACAAAATTCACCTTTTCCCGTATCGTCTGAACGGTTGAATATATCCAGTTCATTTTTTCGCTAATCGAATCTCAACTATTGTGGGTTGATACCGAGGACGTTTAAAGATGATCGGTCAAATATAAACAATCTTTAACAACAATAAAGAATGCCCAAGCCGCGGCACTCAGCCAAAATAAAAAAAAACGCATAAATAGATACCAACGTATACATCATCATTCATGATATCTTTTGATCTGATAAAGCTATGTGCCTAATTTTTTTTAAATGGAAGTACATATCCAGACCTTTCTTACAGTGTGACAGCGATTGAGGAACAATGGTTCATTATTTATTTATCAAGTTTATAAACATTTTCATCGGCTATGAATGCATCCAGATTTTCAATCAGCGAGGAAAATTTTTGTTCTCACAGTTTTCTTTATACAATCAGCGAAGCGATTGGAGCCAAAGTATTGCAGAATTTTTTAAAACAAAAAATTTTGATCTAGGTTTTAGTTTTTCAGATATGATTTTTTTTCTGACGCAACCAACAACTGTAAAGAAGTGGTGCGTGCATGCCACTCATATTTACTATGCCAAATGCACTATATCACTACTAAGTGGACATTTTTCAAATAAATCTGAGCTTTCAGAGACATAATCAGATATTTGCTTTTTACAAAAAAAAAAACGAAAAAGAAACAAGGCACCCGTCTAGGCTGGCCGAGTTAGGGGCTAAGACCGCCCTCAACGGTATAATTGTATTATGGAGGTGTATTATGGTATTATGGAGATAAAACTATTTACCCCTAATTTCTACATCGAAAAGATACTATTCCAAACATTTCCTCTCTGCTCGTGTCTTTCAAACTTTCAAATTAGTTAAATAATCTCCCATTTTCACCGCAAATCGCAGATGAGAGTTATTCTTTCGTGTCACATAAAGTTTCTATTTTCCTTTCATTCCCTTTTTTTTGCATTAACTACTTATTTTATCTCAGGTCACATTTGGCAAATATGTTTCGATATCACTTCATTGATGTTTTGGAGTAGGTAGGTACTATTATTATTAATTTTTTGCCAAGCAAGTTGCAAACAGTTTCCAAGCTAACAACAAAACAATAACGATACTTATTGAATGTGTGTACGTGTTTTATGTGTACTTTTTGTAATAATGTACCAAAATGATTTATTGCTACGAATACCTTTTTTTGGGGCAAGGCTTCCTATTAGACACACCGCAAGGTGGGGAGATGGACTGGTTGTTGATGTTAATCAAAGAAAAAATGAAAAAAACACGTCATATTTCCAACATTACAATGGACAGCAAAGTTATCCCCTAACAGTTCATCTGCAATTGAATTGAATTCAATTCAATTCATATTTATTCATTTCTTTGTACAATCGTTGATTGTCTAAAATACGTCAGGAATGGATGTAGTAACAAATAAATAATAAATAAATAACGCAACAATAATTGACATACACAGATAACAACATACAATGGAGAAGAAAAAAATATCACATGGCACTATCACAGGTAGGTGTTATGTAATTTCGTCTCTGATTCGCAATTTTTGATATTGTCAGGCAACGCATTGAATAACCGAATAGCGGTGTGCCGCGGCGATCTTTCATAGAAGGAGTGCACATGACTTTTTGCACGGATGTCTTGCCGGTTCCTGGTGAGATGCCTGTGGAAATCCACATTTCGTTTGAGAATTGGCTTTTTCTTGAAAACGTACTTGAGCAAACTGAAAATGTAAACCTCAATAATAAAATGAAAAAAAAAAGAAAAAAAGAAAAAACAACAATCACAAAAATCTGTTGGAAAATGAACAGATGAACAAACAGAAATTTAAGGAAAACCCAAATATCCACTCTCACTTTTGACTCATCCGTTTTTTTTTTTTTGCCAACAACACTCATCAAAAATCTGTTTCAATAATTAGCTTATAGATGCCGAAATTCTCTTTTAAATGAGCCTTTGTACATGGAAATCGGACTAGCAGTGCCAAAGATCCAATAGATGAAATGATAAATTATGTCTTCGTTTTGAGACCACCAAGATTTTCAGACGCCACAGATCGATGGCTACCAACGAAAATCATCACCTAGGGATAGTACTTGATGGAACTGAACAACTCTGCATCCGTCTCCACTAATACTGCGGACTATAAAGTCAGCGTGGAATAAAAATCGAAATTTTTCAGTCAAGATAACAATAAAGCCCTCAATGAAACAAGAATCCCGAGAATTTTCATCAATTCAAATTAGCTAGTCGGTCTCTGGCGAATTGCTCTGTGACTGACGTAACACGGCGAAAAACGACTAAGCGCTGAGCAATATCCACAAAATAAACAAATTTAATCTTGGATGCTGCCGAAATCAAGCATCCTCATCGTTTCACCGTACAGAAGTAGGTACACGTCGGCAGGCACAAAACAAAGAAATAAGTTCAAAGAAGCTGATCTGATGGCTCTGCGTTTGAAGGATGAGAAAAAGCAAATTCTGTTGAAGGATTGAGAGCAATCCACAATCTCCAAAGCATCTTGTATACAAGGCGTTTGATGTAGGAAGAAGCACAGATGTACAGGGTAGATACAGAGAATATCACCCTCAATAGTGAAGTGTGCGTGGAGTCAGTGCCGGCATTATCAATTTTTGATCCCCGAGTGTAATTAATGTTGCGCTTCAAGTTTTTATTTTATTTTTATTTTTGTTGTTGTTTGTTTGTGATAGGCAATAAATAATTATGGCAATAAATATTTACTACATTTTGTGTTAGACAAGTAGTGACGACGGCAACAATGGAAGAAGTTGTGAAGCACTTGATTCCTCCCTGATAAACTGAACAAGTCTGAATCAGTAGGATTGGATCACAAAAAAAAAACTTGTTTTTTTATTCATTTTGAAGAAGTACGCAGCAGGCAACATAAAAACACAAACAGTTTAGGTACTAAGGGCGACCAATTTGTTGTGACAACTGAACTTAATTGCATCTGTTGGTAGGCTAATCTTTTATTCAGTAGTGAATTATACTTGGTGGATTTGAGTCTGTGCCGGACACATCCGGAGATAGTGGTAGTTTGTTGCCGTTTGGCACAACAAAACAACTTCTTATATAAGTATTCGTTGTATGAATTTACATAGCAATCAGATTTGAACATGCAACCACTGGCGTAAGGCGTAACCACCCCTCGCATCTGATGTTATATTCTACACTCACACGTTGCACAAGCTTTACTTAAACAAGTGAAATAATAAACAACGTCATGTGGAAATTCAAAAAACTAGTGCTGTCTGAAAGAGCGTTATTTTGCCTACAAGACACAGTGGCGCCATGGCGGGCTAAGTGTTCACTGACATTATTCTTGAGATAGGTAATCACGATTGAGAAATTAGTCTTGATTCATCACCATACCATAAGTCGATGAAACAAAATGCAGGGAAGAAATTCCAGCTAAGAAACATTTGGTGGCGTTTCAGGCAATATGCAGAATTTTTTTGAGCGTGTGAAATAATGTTCAAGTAATTCTTTGTGAAATTTGAATGAGTTTGATGCTGCGTTCGACATTAGTATTTAGTCATGATGGTCATACACGGTTCGCTTTAATTTGTTAGAAATGCATAACTTATATTCTAACAAACTGTGCCATAAAAAATATCTAAGAGTGCTACCACAGAGTGCTACCAGCCGTGGATTGATCTCCTGGGGGGAAGTTCGGTCCCAAATGAGGTGAGTTGGTCGTGGGTCTCAAGATATGGTTTCAAGTTTATTGTTACGGGTGATTCACAAGGATTATTTTCAGCAACCATTATTTGTTGCATTAGTAGGCCACATGGTTACCGTATCAGCCCTATTCGGTTATTTTTGTACTAGGGTGATTCGTTGGGCGAAGAAGAAGTAGGACTGTGCAATTCACGAAATCAATTCTATTTCAATTTTTTCAAGGCATTTAGAATCGCGTCGCGGTTCTCACAATAAATCATATAAAAATTGCAATTTCATTTGAAAAAAATTGAAAAAATTGAGTCCAGTAGCCTATTCTGAGTATTTCTGGTGGGCTCAGCTACCACTTGCTGCAAACCTAAAATTTCTAGAATTTGCTCCAAAGTGGTCCTGGAGCTTTCTCTTTTTTGCAAATCTGTCTGATCTGTCTGCGCCTATCTGCTAAAATAATATAGAATATAGGATTGTCGGGGGTACGCAAAAGTCGGAGAACGGACACTTTGAGCTTTGATGGCATGATTTTCCAAGGAGAATAGTACCTTTCGAAAGGGGACTGTCCCACAATGAGGACGAATGGTCCTCAAGTCTTGTGGCGGCATATACGACACCAATCAAAAAACATATGATAGACAAGCGGCAATCCATTCAAAATAGTGTTACATTTCCATTGAAAATACATGATTGTTTATTTGACTAACCTCGGGTTCCAACAAAATTTTAAGATCAGATTAAATCTATCACGCTGATAGTTGCTATGCACCAGCCAATAGGATGGCCAGTTGCTTAGTTACTATGAGAGTGAAAAAGTTATCGCGTTGATAAAAGTTTGGTGGAAGCCGGGGTAAGTAGCGTATTTGATTGACAAGGGCTTCCGCCAAAACTAGTTGAAATTGATTGATCCATCGGGCTCCCACTGCGATGGTTTTATAGTGGGGTTTTCATGGATTGGTTGTTCACTGTCTGGGCCATCGCGTCACAGTTGCTATTTGGTCTGGTGGATTCGGGAGCCCACTAAACAACCCACAGCGGAATCATCCTACCATTGAAAAATCCTACCGGAAAAACAGCTTCTATTTGATGGAAAAATATCTACACAATTTTTAGGTATGGAGCGGCGGTAGCCGAGTGGTTTAGTTGTTGGTACGCCAAGCCAGTCGTGTTATACTGCGCGGGTTCGAATCCCGCCTTGTTCATGGATATTAAGTGTTGTCCGATCATTCCAAAAACTGTTTCGACCTTACTATGGCATATCTGCATCTGTCTGACTACAGCGGTCACAGAAAAAAATGGATTTACGACTACAATGTAGAATGCTATCAAAGTACTGAGGTGTCACATAGTTAACAGTAGGCAATTCAAAGTTTGATAGAAACGTGTACCAAGAACCACTGAATGTCCCGTCGCCGCTAATAACCAAGTAGTTGATTCGTCGTAAAACATTAAGAAAAATTATGTGGTTCAGGAGAGACATTGTATTGATACCTCGAAGATATTTTTCGCAGCGTTTGATATATTTTATCTGAAATCAGAAGATTTGTACTCTGAAATCGGCAGTGCAGAACCCGAAATCGACTGTTGGGTAGGTAATCCATTATAAGACGATTTTCATATGGCACGATTTTTTATTTTATTTTGTTCAGCATACAGCTGTGTTACCAGATAGGCGGTGTCTAGCCGTCGAGACATCACGTGAAGCTGAATGTTCCAGCATTCTCCTACTTGAAAATTGCACTGTAAGTCGATTTCGGCAATATTAAAGTCTTAGAAAAAAGCGATATATCGTAAAACTTTTGTAATATATCGCTCACACATTTTTGCTGCCTTCATAGTTTTTTCGCCTCAACGATCAACGAAGTCACCACATTTTTTTAATTGATAATATTGTTACGAACGCCGACTCTCACATGCATTCTTCAGCACACCTGATCTTTCTGGACTGTTCCGTCTTTGAGATTGCAGTGTACAAGTACGAAGCTCTAGACATTTCAGAACATACGGCATGGCTTGACTATTGAAATTACGTCGGAGACTCAACAGCCGGGTAGAAAACATCAGCCGAATTGACGGAGGTGCCGCCATTCCGGAACACGGGGGAAGCCCGCGAAAGGTGTGAGATTTTTCGGGAGTCGCCGCGAAATCGTATCCCAAGTCAGTGTGGAATTTTCTGCAGGACTGATGGAAGATTCCAGAACAATAGTCGGAGCTATGTAGAGCACGATCCTCGGCCTATGAATCAGTTTTCAATCGGGAGCTAGCGAGAAGTCAACTAAATACGAAATACGTGTCATTATAAACTGTTTACGACATTTTGGCACCTTTTTCGATTAATGGCATTGACGCTTCCAAGTGGTCTTAGTGGGGTCGGTACAGTTATTATACGCTGCATTTTTAAGTAATGCAATGTCTTTTGGCACACATGTTCTAAGCATCTGTTTGAACAATTTTGTCCATCGCCGCAAGCGAAATTTTAGTTCAGATCCTGTATACAGGGCGAAGAAGAAAAACAATTTAAAAAAATTGCATCTTTTGAACGGACAAAGGTAGAGTATTGCAGGGCATGTCATATGATGCGGAATTTGATGGTTGTTGAGGTGCACCAAACCCTTTTGATACAATATCAACCGTTTTTGGAATATTTGAAAAAAACTGAGATCTGTCAAAAAAAACATTATCTTCATTATATCGCTTATTTATGAAGATATCGGAATAAAATTTGGTATTTGCTTTATAAAAGACGTCATAAATGAATAATAGCTGCAGTTATTTTCTAGGCCTACTATTTTCCTTAATAAGTGGGGGGGAGCCGCCATCTTGTTTTGTGAATATCAAGCTGATGACCGAAAAAATGACTGATAGTCATTAGGCTAGTATCATGCCATTACTCTATATTGTGAAAGATCACCTTGGATGGACCATCATACCATTTTTGCTGAAAGAAACATGACGCAGTGATTTTATCGGGCTCCTCAGAACTAGAGGACCTACTTCCAGCCATCGAGCCATTGCAAGTAATTGAACACCGCAATTATGACCCCTGATCATTTCTCAGGTTGCTCATCAAGAATCATAGCCATAAGTGCAGCGGTTCGGTTTTAGCAGCTGTTTGAATTAAGAAGTGTTGCCTTTTCGTAAAAAAAAACTAAAAATTACGAGGTCTCTGGGTCAACTCTTAGGTCATTGGGAAAATATCCTCCACGGAATGTTGATAAATTTATGCTAAATCACTAGAAAAAAGTGCATTCTATAGCATAGGTTTGAAGAAACAGCTGAAAATTGTTCAAAACGGTTTCTTTTGTCTTGTTAAGCGTTAAATTATGGATCTTTTTGGCCATTTTCATGCCTCCAGCCTATCTTGATGATGGGATGAAATTCTTGAATTTCTTATCACCCTGTAATGTCATCTGCATAGATCGCCATCATGCCAACATTTCCCTAAGTTAAAGGAGGAATCTGTATATAATATATTCCAAAATATATTGCGGCATCAAAATTTATTAGGTTCTCTCCATTATTAGTGTTGCCCTACCGCATAATTTGTTCGCTTCCTACCTACTGCAAGATAGTCTTTCATGTTCTTCCTACATCACATGAGTACATCTTGTGTCAGTTTTTTAAAACCTATACTGAAGAATGCACTTTTCTCTAATAATTCAGCATAAATTTATCAAAATTCCATGGAGGATCTTTTTCCAATGACCTAAGAAATGACCCAGAGACCTCGTGATTTTCTGTTTTTTTCATGAATAGTCGACACTATTTTATTTAAATAGCTGCTAAAACCGAACCGCTGAACTTATGGCTGGGAATCTTGGTGGACAACCTTAAGAATGATCAAGGGCTATAATCGGGGTGTTCAATTACTTGCAATGGCTCGATGGCCAGCAGTAGATCCTCTAGTTCTGAGGAATCCGATAAAATCCGTGCATCATCTTTCTTTCAGCAAAAATGGTATGATGGTCCATCCAAGGTGATCTTTCACATGATAGAGTAATGGCATGATACTAGTCTAATGACTATCAGTCATTTTTTCGGTCATCAGCTTGATATTCACAAAACAAGATGGCGGCTCCCCTCCAAAAAAGTTGACTGTCTTATTTAGGAAAATAGTAGGCCCAGAAAATAACTGCAGCTGTTATTCATTCACGACGTCTTCAATAAGGCAAATACCAAATTTCATTCCGATATCTACATAAATAAGCGATGCCTGAACGATGCTTGCCCTGTTTTGAGACGTGAAATTGGAGGTAACAAAGAATCGCCGAACCCTTGGATTACGCCCCGGTTGATGGAGGAGGGAGCCTTTCTTCGAGAGATTCACAGTATATATACGCGAACTGGTGATGATAGATTGCTTGCTAGGTATAAGATTCTCAAGAAAAAACATGTTTCCAGCATTCTCTTGGCCAAAAAAACCTACAATGACAACAAAATCGCTCAAAGCAACAACAAATCAAGGGCCGTCTGGAGCGTTATAAAAAATAGTGTGGGTGGGAAACATAGACCGGGCTTTCCCTCGTCTATGGTGACTCAGAGCGGGAGAATTACTGAGGTTGAAGATTATCCCAATGCATTTAACGAGCACTTCATCACTAGTATAGATAATTTGGTATCGGGGTATCGCGCATCCATCACACATAGGATAAATAGCATGTTTTTATCAGAGGTAACTGTGGATGAGACATTTAATGCCATCATGAGACTCTCAAATACGGCTTCTGTAAGCATGGACCAGGTCCCGACTAGAGTATTGAAATCGGCGGCTTCGTTTATATGTGGGCCGCTGACTTATGTTATCAATTCAAGCCTTGAGCATTCTATTTTCCCTCATCAGCTTAAGACAGCAAAAATAGTTCCAATCTACAAGAAGGGGAAGAAGTCAGAAATCGGAAACCATAGACCGGTCGCGATTCTCCCTGTACTCTCGAAGGTGTTTGAGCGGCTGTTGTGCGATAGGCTGGTAGTCTTTGTGGACAAATACTTGATTATTACGCATCGACAGTTTGGATTCAGAAGGGGTAGGTCTACTCAGGACGCGATAATTTCTGTTTACGACAGACTGTTAACCGACTTCGAGGACAGAATGAAGAGTGCTGGACTGTTTTTTTGACTTGAGCAAGGCGTTTGACACAATAAACCATGAGCTGCTGATAGACAAGTTGGACAGGTACGGAGTTAGGGGTAGGGCCCTAAATTGGGTGGTATCTTATCTGTCGGATCGGGATCAATTCGTGTCTGTCATTGAGGGTGGTAGGAATTTCTCTTCATCTAGACTCGGATTGCGTCATGGGGTTCCTCAGAGTAGTATCCTCGGTCCAATTCTCTTTATTATATTTATTAACGATCTGGCACTGACCGATGCTTTTTGTACCTTTTACGCTGATGACATTGCGTCTGTTTTCTCTGCAGACAGCTACACGCGATTGCAGACAAAGCTCTCGGCTGCTTTGTCTCAGGTCTCAGTCTAGTGTGACGAGAACGGACTTGTTCTGAATTCTGACAAGACGGGTTTTGTTCTATTCAGTCCGAATATGAATCGAGCGGACTTGAGTCTGCTTGTCAGAACACCGGACAACAAATCTTTGCCACAAATAAGTAAAACGAAATTTTCAGGGGTCTTGATGGATTCTCACCTGGTGTGGTCATCCCAGACTCGGAGGATCGTAAGAGCGCTGTCATCTAAAGCGTTTGCCATCATGCGGTTGAAGAACATTGTAAACTACGAGACTGTCCTAACCTTTTACTTTGCGTGCATTCAGCCAATTTTAACCTATGGGGGCAACAGTCCCGGTTCTCGAAGAGTTTTCACGGCCCAAAAGCGTGTTATTCGCCACATGTTTGACCTGTCGCCAAGGACTAGTTGTCGCCCATCCTTTGTGAGCCACGGGCTGCTCACTGTCTGCTCCATCTATATCTTGGAATCCGTTTGCCACGTTCGCAGAAGCTTTGATCAGTTCACAACAAACAGAAAAGTCAATGCTTATGAGACCAGAGGTGTCGCCAGATTGTTTATCCCCCTACATAAGTACGCTCAAACCAAAAATGGTCCTCATTCAATGTCAGTAAAGTTGTTCAATCACCTGCCCTTGGAGATGAAAAACATTGGTAGTTATGTATCATTTCGACAAAGTGTAAGAAAAATGTTGATCGATGGTTGTTTCTACACTGTGGATGAGTTTCTGATATGAACTGCAAGAATTTTTTTTTTTTACTTCTGTTAGTTCTAAAGTTTGTTTTTGTTATGTACATATTGCACATATCGCTGTGCTAGAATGATAGTAAGATAACTTAGAATTTTTGAATTTCGGATTAATTCAAAATCTATAGCTCCAAGCTATTCTCTACCTGGTAAAAAAATCGAAATACTCAGAATCATCATGGAAGTACATAAAAAATGAATATCTCACTGTTATAATTATTTGTTTTTCAAACAGTTCTGGTCTAATACTCGGAAATCTCAAAATGTTCTATTTCTTCTACTGAGAAATAGATCGAATTTGATCTTGCCTTCTGGTATAATACGAAGACATTTCAACATGTCCCAATTTTACAACAAGTCTGATTTGGAAATTTCAAGTTGTCCTTGTTTTTCATGTTATCTCAGTATTTTACTGTGAAAGATATCTCACTCTTATACCAAAAAACCAACTGATTCAATGAAAGTCTTCAGATATTTCATTTTAACTCACTATTGCACAAAACATATCCTCATGTGTTTGTAAAATATCTTACTTTTCTCTCAGTTGTCCCACTATTTGACTTGAAATGTTCCGTGAATTGTTTGAAATGACTCAATAATTTTAACTTATCTCCAATGTACATTGCGCTGATTTCGTTATCCACAGGTCAGTTTGTATTGGGTAAAACTGAACCAAAACGATGGATAGATGCGGACGCAGGCGTATATTGGTTATAGCTATGGCCAAGACTGCCAAAAGTAAAAGAACTAGTGAAAATTGGTTCACAGGATGAAATGTTTGATGAAAAATCTTGATAATTGAATGACAAAGTTATAAACTTTGACATTTTTCAATATTTGACACACGACAGTTAGCGAAACACTATCTACTGTTCTGAATGCAGTTTTTCAAGGACTTTCAAATGAATTTTTAGTTTCTGATAGTGACACTTCTATTTGTCAGATGACAGCCAAAAACTAATGGGCTTATTCCATGTCATACAATACTTAAGGATAACTATGAAAAATATGTTGAACCAGGCTATGCTCACTGTGCAATACTCGGACAACTTGAAAAAAAAGAGGGATAAATTTAAAATCACTCTACGAATTCCTGACGAATAGTAGGATAACTTACATGAAAAAACGGACAACTTCCAACAGAACCATTATTTCCTACAAGGATATGCTCAGTTTTTGATTTTTTTCTCAAAGAGTAAACGTGATTTCATAATGAATTCCTCACAGGTCTATCAGGAGCGATATAATACAACTGGAAAATTGAAAAATCTCCGAAATTTCGAGAAGAAGAGTGTTTTTCGTTCTTCTGAAATGTTCAAGTGGCGATTACTCAAAACTATGTTTTTCAAGTTGTCTTACTATCATTCTAGTACAGCGATATTGTTATTGTTGTAATTTTTGTGACAAAGATTGTTATATCTATTATGCATTCAGCTTTTATTTGCAACAAAGCAGGCCTTGGAATTTTGTTTTTACGTTTTTTAAAATTAAAAATACCCAGACACTTCAGCTATTACAGCTGCCAGTCAGTGTCAGTGTTAATACTCTGTCAGCTATACCAGCTGATATGAAGCAATGTTGTCTTTCCCCTTGCCGCTTAATTTTTGTGCTCACATCAGGGTAGGTGCTCACTGTGTTTGATAAAAAAAAGCCTGATGTTTCTGACAGTTTCTGATGTCAAAGCAGTTACAGAGTTGGTGTAAGATGGATTTTGATCTTTGGGTGTGGTTGAAGGAAGATTGGAATAACGTGAGAAAATCTTTTTGAAGATCAACCAGATGTGAAAGCTGTTATTCTGCCTACACACATTTTGTGAAACTCCTTTCTTCAGTACTTTTTGGCCAGCTACCTACAGTGCTCAGTAAAGCTAGTAGTGAAATGAGAAAATCAATGAAGATGAAAACGGAGCGAGGACCTAGCTGATGAAAGTCCGTTTCAGACAGGATGGCTGAAAAGAAACTAAGAAACTTATTGCTTGATCATGTTGCGAGCTCAAGTGATGGACAGTCCCTACCTATCTCCACAAATTTCCGGAGTCCGAAATGTTCCGAGTTCAAGTACCTTGTTTCTAAAAGTACCTACCCTAATAAAAATTAATAGGCCAGAGCCATCATTCGTTTCAATTCAAAGGTCTTCACTTTTATTGTTATTGGTAGATGCCAGTACCAAATCGATCTCTATCAACTGAAAGAAACACGGCTTTCATGACACAGCTTCCTCCTTGTTAAATACAGCCAAATTTTAAATTACTCTTCTCACTTTGTATAGCACCGCCTGTACAACTTCGTTTGTTCCATATTATGTAGAATGAGAAAGAACTTCTCCACTACGCTTGAAGAATGACAAGCGGTTGATAGTCTATGTCATTCGGACATTCAATCAATCAGAAATGAACTTGCAACACTGTTCTGGATTTTGAAGTAAAGCGATAACCCCAGAAAATAATGCATAACCTAAACTGTGGCATTCCACTGACAGCGCTTTTACAGAGTGGATTCTGTCAAACTAGGCTCGCCTGCTTTGTTGCAAATAAAAGCTGAATGCATAATATCTGTTATATATTGTTTAATCTTAAGTTGGTATACATATGGACACCCTGTTATAGTCAGGGCTGGGCGGTATTTCAAATACAAGTATTTTAAATACGTATTTCAAATACATTTAAGTATTTTGTATTTTGTATTTAAATACATTTGATTGAAAAGTATTTGTATTTTGTATTTTGGAATAGTTCAGGCAGCTAGTATTTCGTATTTTGTATTTTAAATACATTTTTCGGATAAGTATTTTGATTTTCAAAATACAAAATACAAAATACATTTGTTTCCCATGCTCTTTTGTCTGTTCGGGCTGAAATTGTTCTGGTAATACTATATTCACCCCATTGACATTTCTTGCTTTTGCACACTATCTGGGATCGATAATGAGATCGATTGCATCTTTTACGTTTTACGTTTTACTGGTAAGTGCATCCTGCTGTCAGCCACGAGAGGTTCCATGTCGGATGTCGGACAATATTTTCGAGAAGCTGGTTGTTCCCAAAGGAAATCAACATTTGTTATTTTGAAGAATTGATGAATGAAGTAAGGAATAGATTCGAATGTGAAGTTTTCTTCACTTTGTGTTTATTTTATTTGTCTTTTCATAGTTCATGATAATTTACTTATTGTTGCGACTGAACCAATGAAGTGGTCCCATTGAAATACTTGCATTATACGGTTTTTCCAATAAAATGGTTGAAATACGCAATAAGAATGTATTTTGTATTTTGTATTTGGAATACTCCAGGTTGTATTTTGTATTTTGGAATTTCTTAGTTTTCCAAAATACGTATTTTGTATTCTGTATTTCAAAGACATTCCAAGAAGTAGTTTGTATTTTGTATTTTGACTATCTTGGATCGTGTATTTTGTATTTTGTATTTAAATACATTTTTCGAAGTATTTTGCCCAGCCCTGGTTATAGTGAAAACTGATGTTTGTTGGACAAACTAAACATTGACAAGCTTCCGACACTGTTGTAAAGATGGTCATTGGAATAAACATTATCTTTTCTTATCTTATCTTATATAATGAAGATAATGTTTTTTTTGACAGATCTCAGTTTTTTTAGAATATCTCAAAAACAGTAATTATTGTTTCAAAATGTTTTGGTGTACCTTAACAATCATCAAATTGCGCATCATATGACATGCCCTGCAATACCCTACCTTTGTCTGTTCAAAAGATGCAAATTTTTAAATTGTTTTTCTTCTTCACCTTGTAAACAGGATCTGAACTAAAATGTTGCTTGCGGCGATGGACAGAATTGTTCAGACAGGTTCTATGGACATGCGTGCCAAAGGGCATTGCATTACTCAAAAATGCAGCGAACAGGACTTTTTCCGAACGTGCCGACTCCACTATCTAGATTTGTTAGTTGTATACAGTGATTTTTGTATATCCTTCTTCCCTTGTTTTTCTTGTTTTTCTCCTTTTTTGGGCTTCGATTTATTGTATTTTTTTATGAAAAAGGTACCTATTATTGTCATTATTATTATTATTATTACTCGAAAAAAAATCGCCTGGGAATGTTTTCCCATCTACACCCCTCCACTGAGGAAGACCTCGGTTGGGCCCTGCTAAAGCCTATGCTCAGAGAAGAAGTCAAGAACGTCGCGACGCAACGGTCAGGTGTTGATGACGATTTGATTGCGTAGTACCGTAGCCTCAAATTGTAATGTGCTAAATTTTCTGCAGATAAAGAGGGATTTTGTCTGCGCCTCAGCAAATAAACCACTATTCGTCATGAAAAATTCAATTTCAGTGCGATGGTACACAAATAGCTATTTTTTATTTCCCACTAATAATAAAAGCGGGCGTATACATATAAACAGTTTATTTGAGTGAAATATTACAACATAATTACAGGCTAGCTATAGAAATTGATTGAAAGCGTTTTGTACAACCAGCTAAGAGACACACACCTCATCATTTATTCAACACACGAAAGCGATGTAAATTAGTTCTATGCCTCGGGCATCATTACTAATTACGGCATTAATTACCTCTTGAAATTTTAATATCCCCACCCCTGCTCGTTCTTCCAATTTTTACCAAAATCTAATGACTTCATATCTCTCTCCATCAGTTCACCCTAAACCGCGCGTCTCGTCCACATTCATCTGCTTTTCAATATTCGATACCTTCACTATGGCAGAAACAATCAAGAGCTACATGAAATACAACATGCTATGTTTGAAGCTTATAGGCTTATGGCAAGACAGAGACGACTTTTTTGGCGCAAATTTTTACTGGATCTACTGCATCTTTGTCAATGTTTTCATAGTGGGAACGTTCAATTTTTGTCAAGTGATGTATTACATCATCAATATCAACAACATGGAAATTCTGGCCAAAACTGGATACATAGCTCTGCTGTTTCTGATGGCAAATGTGAAATCATACTTTTACCTGAAAAACTGGACGTTGATCAGAGATTTGGTGAGCCACTTGGATGAGCCGGATTTTCAACCTAAAACTGAGAGTCAGGTGAAAAACGCCCACATGTTTCTGAGGATACAAAGAGGAATTCATTTTCTTTACGAATTTGAAGCATTCGCATTAATACCAGTCTGGGCTTCGGGGCCGCTATTCCAAAAGAGCGCTGAAAGGAAACTGCCGTTTTTCGCTTGGTATCCGTACGACACTAGCGGTTATTTTTCGTACATTTTCACGTACGTGCATCAATGCGTAGCTTTGGTGTTCATAGCGCAAATGAACATCAGCTTCGATTTATTAGTTTACTCATTGAATACCTTTGTGGGAACTGAATGCGACATTTTGTCGGATAAGCTGCGGAATTTGCACAAGAATACTGTACAAGCATTGAAAGAGGAAGGGCTGGAATTCAAAGATTTGGATAAGAGCCCAGCGTTGTCGCTGGAAATGGAATATAGCTTGTACGATTTGTTTGAGTTTCATAAGAAAATTCTCAGGTTGGATTTTGTATTGAATGTTGAATGGAGTATTGAATTTTAGTGAAATTTGTTGAATTGTTTTTTTTTCAGGTTTGCTGATGGAATAAATCGGTTTTTGAGCTCTTTGGTTTTTCTTCAATTCACCACGAGTTTGGTGTCAATTTGCTTGTGCCTTCTGGCAGTAACCGAGGTAGGTACTCGTAGTTGACAAAGAAAAAAGGTTCAACCAGCACTTCAAAAAATAGGCGAAACAGAGATTTTTTAAAAACAAGAAGTTACGGTTATATTTGTAAGATATATCCAAACCATAATTTCAAAATGTGTTTGTAGACCAACAAAGCATGAACATAATTATTAATTTGAGGTTCGTACGTCACAAAATCTGATACGTTTCATGTGCGCCCTCTGTGGCGGATTTCAACCAAAATCTAATGAGTTCATTGGTTGCCCAAACCATGCCCGCATACCTAATTTCAGCTCAATTAGATACCGGTTGGGAGTTATTAACGATTACACAGAGGCAGACAGACAGGCAGGCGAGAGACTTTATTCTGCAAATGGTCTAAATAAATCGTCTATAGGTCTAGGGGACCTTAAAATGGATTATATTTGTAGAAATCCCGAAACAATTTTTTTGCGCGCTAACATTTTTTTTCAAATGAGTTTTTATTGCCTACCGAAATGACTACAATGCAACTTGAAAAAGCAGACTATCCTGGTTTAATATCCGATCTGGAAAATTCGAAAATTATTTCGAGATGGAATACCAGGCTTCATGGTTAAATAATCAGAATGAAAACGAAATTGTACACAAAAACGGGGATCTGTTGAACTAAGTAGGTAAAATTCTGCAATGCTTCGTATTCCACCCTGCAACGAATGTTGTTGAAATAAAAAAATCTCGCCAACGAGATTGCTGTTGGTTCAGATGTATCTGAAGGACCGTAAAGACAAAACTGGAATCGGTTGTGGCAATCCGGAGTTTAATCATTTTGAAAATGAACTAAATCTTCGATACCGACATTCCAATAATTTTTGTTGAGCAGTTTAAGTTAGGTATTTACCATTGGCAAGTAGTAATAATCGATTTCTACCTATTACTGGTGATCGTTTTTTTGTAAATCACCCCAGAGGGTGACTCATAACGTACCGGATGTCTCAACGAATAGTCTTCACTTGTATTTTTTTAATTATAAGAAGATAGGGACAAAGCTCAGACAGGTCGATTACATATTCGAGAAGGGCATATTATGATTAGCATGAATTGATTGTTCCTTCTTCATCCACTAAGGCTAAGGCACGATGACCACCCATTTAAAAATCTCAAATGGATAATGTATGGGTTTAGTGATACATCATCTTAAAGGTCTTCCAATTCTCTTTATTTATTCAGCATACCAAAAAAAACTGAACCACTCTTTTCCAAGAGCCCTCTTTCTTAGTAGGAGTGATCATCCCTGTGAAAAAATTCAATGGGAATAGTCGAGTAACCCATTATTTTGAAGGACTCGAAACTGTGGAAGTTGGAGCGATTTTACATTGACAAAAAAAAATTGCTGTGGCAACTCAATCCTTTTCCGACTAGTATCCAGGATCATACTTTTTTTTCGAAACGTCTCTTCGGGTGGGAAATTGGAACTTGATTGCAACTTTGAAAAGGAGCGCAGCATCTCCATGGAAAATAATATACACATGTGTCCCACGAAGTAACCGACATAGCTTAAGGATAATAATGGACTTTTTCGAAGCAAATCAGATTCTGCATTCACAATTCCCGGAGCTTCTCCGTTTCTGATAATATACAAGGTGATTCATGCGTTCCATCGTAAACTTTGATTGGCCGTTTCTCACAAATTGATCAATAGAATCGACTGAAATGTTTGCAGGTGTTTTTACTAGGTACTAGGGGCCTATGTAGCACCTTTTTCATTTGTGAAAGAAGTACAGGAGCGTACCCAAAATCTTTTTTCTCGAGTTTGATGTTTCTGATCTTTTCTGGGAGATTTGGGGCGTGATGTTACCACAGTCATAATCATAATCATAATCATAGTCATGATCATCTTTCGTCAGTGATGTTCGCTCGGCTGTTCAGGATTTTGGATAGGTGTGTTAAATATCGTGTTTTTCAGTCGAAGAAAAAAGATGTAGTCAGGTAGGGTCAGATCCGTCCCATTTTTTCGATCTGCGCTGCCGATTTGCCGGAACAAGTCTACAGTTCTTTGAATCGTAACCACATTCTTCAAGACCATAAAATTTGGGAACTTATGCTAGAATTCGACCATGCAAGCTTGAGCATAGCACCATACTATACATATGTTGCTCATTTTAATAAAAAAAATTGCAGGGATATGACTCGATCATGGATGTTTTGTTCATGGAAATAAAAGCCATATTTTTCAGACTGACAAAAATTGAGAACACGATGACATTCCATTCAAATTTTATGAATATGAATCAACTTGCGGACATACGTTTTACTCTCCACAGCCACTTCATATTGAATTTTTTGATGAACATACAGTACATGAAGAATGCTAAAATAAGCGATTTTTAAATTTCAATTTAAATCAGTCAAACGCTACTCCAGGTGGTCGAACAAAGTCATTATTCCAATTTTGGTGTTGTATCAAACCGAGAATATGCTTAGGAGAATTTGGAAAATCTTGATTTTGAGTAGGGGGTGAGTGAGTACTTTTTCTTGAATTTTTCGAAAATAGTGAGTCCGGCTCTGAATTTATTCTCGGTTCGATATGAAACCAACATTGAGATGACGACTTTATACTTTGACTAATTCTGAAAATATTGGGACAAGAGTGTGCACCCTTCCTCTATTGCAATAGAGGAATTGCAAGGTGAAATGCGAGGCAAAAGTAAGAGCGAGAAAACTCGCCGATCGGGCGTTAAACGTCTATGGAGAGAGTGAGGTGAGAATCGAGTAAGTGGTTTAGGTTGTACCAACCCTTACACATTTTGTAGCCGGCTAGCTTACAGCGGCGCGGAAAGCGTGGGTTCTTCTTACTCTACTGGGTTGGAAAACTAACAATTGGAAAACTGATGGAAAGGCGCCAACCCGTTGGCCCTTGATTTAGTTAGTTAATAAAAGTGAATTAAAGTTAACGGGTAAACTAATAATTATTAGGCACAGATAGAATATGATGTAGTAAGTAAGTTGACAACGATGGAAAATTGAGTTTAGCTTTAGTTTATTTAAAAGGAGAATTACCGGTCGCACAACTATATAGAAAATTTAAGGTAGACAAAATTCAAATGACATATTGGGATTAATATAAAAATGATATTTAGGAGATCAACTGGAAATGATATCCCCACTAATTGCCGCACAATACAGGGTGAAATACAAACGGGTCGCGTTAATCAAACACGTAAGCTTACGATTTGCGCAGACTAGATTCGCGAACAAATTTTGTAATTACTACAGCGGACTAAGGAGGGACAATCACAAACATAATATCTCACTCAATAATTCATTGTGGGTAGCTGAAGCAAGCTATGCGGACGGGCAGTTCCAGTGTAGACTTTGATGGTGGCAACTTGAAATGGTGTCACTTGACTGGTGGAAACGATGAAATGTGGTGGAATTTGATGAGTGTAGGAACTTGATGGAAACGTTGAAAATTTGATGAAATTTGATGAAATGTGACGAAATTGATGAAATCCAAACTTAAAATGACGGTCTGTCCCTCAGGAATTTACTCTTGCGATATATTTAGCCAAAATGCGTTGGTATATTTAGCGTAAATCTAAGAGCCTACAAGGGAAATCGAAATTAGGTTTGTGCTATTTATTTCCTGGTCAATATTCTACCCTTTAGATGTTCATCGGGCTCATGGTAATAATTGATTCGAGTTCCATGTTGGGTAGATCAAAAATGTTTTCAAATACGGCCTAAAAAAAATCTGGAATGAATTATCTGATAAACGTTATTGAAATCTTTACCTTTTAGCGTGAACCGCGTGGTTTGAATAATAAGTCGAGGCACATGACGGTGAGGGCTTTCGAGTTACTTGAATCAAAAGTATTTTTGATTACTGATGGCCACTCACGACCGCACGTTTCGCCTCTCGACGCTGAATGAACTCCCCGCAAGGTTTTTGCTACGCGTATCGTTCGGGAAAAAGTTATCAACTTCTTTCTTGCCAAACCCGGTCAAAAAAAATTGCTACAAGGTAGGGTGACTAGATATTAGAATAAGAACCGCTTCTGACCCGGCACATCTACCATGTCACGCCCCTAAGGCTTCTTCAAGCCTAGCTATGGTAAGTCATTCGAGGACCATAAGTTCTCATCAAAATAGTTTATTTATTGTCTTTATCCACATTGTTCCTATTCTAATAACTACTTACCTACTTGAGCCACTTATTCAATTCTCACCTCTCTCATCATACAATGTTGGTTCATCATTCGATCGGCGAGTTTTCTCGTTTTTGCCCTTGCCCAGCATCTTACGTTGTAGCTCCTCTATCGCACTAAAGAGCCACTTTTATGACAATATTCCTGTGAACTCCTGGAAAATTTCATCACTGATTTTTTTTCCAATCAGCTGAGGGTTGCCAAAAAAATTGAAAATCTCTACTTCTGGTATATAGATTTTACCGTTTATGTATCACACTTGACATTTGTCAAAAGTGGCTCTGTTACAAAACAGCGCGAGCCAAAATAGCGAGCGACATTTTTTCTGGACCGGTCTCCTAATAACAAATTAAAGTACGGGGTGTTTATAAGAGACTGTGATCGCGGCAGGCTTGGGTCAGGCCAAAAAACGTAGTAACAGGCGCAATTGTAGTGATCGAGAGCGGATTCCAAAGGCAATGCGATCACAGACGTTTATAAACACCCGGTATAACTGGTACAGCCAACTACGTAATTTGTTAAAAACTAATTTAGATACGGATCTGCCCAGATATCCTTTTTCTGTTGGAAGTATTATTGAAGTTGTAGAGAAGTGTTACATTGCAGTGGGAAGGGAGGACTGGGACAAGATACTTTTGAGTCAGCACTGTAGTTTTTAAAAATATTCGCTACCGCAAGGTAGGCCTGACTTGGTGGGTGATCTGCTCATGTTGGGTCTACCTCTAAGTCATAGAAGATGTTCGACACAGTTGAGAACAGTGAATTCCTCTGGTCCAAGTCTTTTTGGCCGTGGTTTGAGCTATAAGGCAAAAATTATTGATCTGTGCTCTCTCTGTAACCTTCAGAGGCGTGAGGGTACCAACCACATATTTTTTGAATGCCCGTTGTCTACCGGATTGAGACATGCATCGTCCAGACTACAGAAGGAAGACCTCCTCATCCTGCGGGATGTTGATCGACCTGGTGCCTCGATGATCCACAGATTCTTGGGGGAGGCGATGAGGTTGAGATCATCCGCTTTGAACGAGTAGATGGGCAGCCAGCGACAGGATGACAATTTTGATTTTGATTCGGGTATGAATATCAATAATTAATTGGTTTTTTGCTTCTCTGTTTTTTGATTTTGGGTTTATTCTGAGCTGCTTTACTCTTTTAGACCTTCGACTGTGATACTCTTCACCTCCACCCTCTCTTGTGAACCTCTTACCTACGTTTTGCTTTCGCTATCGTTTCACTTAGGCCGCTACTCTCGACGAGAACGGAACTTTGGGAATGAGGATTGAAGTGAAAAGTTGAACAGAAACACGAATTGAGAGCAAACACAAGGTATTTTTATCAAAATCATAAGCAAAATTTCAATTTAATTAGATTCTTTGCGTAAAACACCTAACACAGGACTGACAGAATGAACAAAATGACGAACAATGGACAAAATGGACAAAAGCAATTGAAAACTCAACAACAAAATATGTCAAACTGTCATTCAGAGGAAAAAAAAAGTGACGGAATCCGCAAAAATGCACTCAGTGGAAGGATACGTCAAACAAACCCCCAAGTTAAGCCCTTAGAAAAAGATTCGCAAATACAGGACAAATGAATGACAAGAAACTCGCTGATAATTTCCGGTATCTAGTGTTAGCAGAATTGATTTAACAAAATCGGAGAAACATCAGTAAACACATGTAAAAACATCAGTAAACAGTGCATAATAAATCAACAAATCGACAATGCAAATAAAATCATCAACATCTCATAAAAACCCAAAACAAGACAAAATAGGGGTGGTAAGTTACATTATCATCATTGCTTTACCTTCATCAGGTGTCTTGGCTTGGTTTTTTTCCCGGAAACTTCGTAACTCGCTGTACAATGACCTTTAAATGAAAATCTAATCATGACACAGACAAAAATACGAGTTAGTACATGACAAGTGATTAACATGAGAATCAAATCTTACACAAAATGAATGAAATGGGCACAAAACTATTGACATAAAATTCAGTAAGTTTACAAAATCCGTGAGACAACAAAAAATTAATTAAAAAAATTAGAACGGGAAACAGACTCATACAGGAAAAGTGAATCATCCATGTTCATGATGAATAAAAGATATTTAATTAACCAATCGGATACCAATACAAGCCCGGACCTGTCACATAAAACAATTCCCGTATACGCAATAGATTTCGGACCGAAACGAGACAAAGAAATCCCAAACGCGTAATTTTTAGAATCTCCAATCTGCTCTTCATGCGCGAGGCACCAATGATGTCACCATCAGGGATACTACGCCGATTAAGTACCTAACTTGCAGTCAAACCCCGTAACACTTCTTGTCACCCCCCGTCAGGTCGTTTGTGATCACAACCGTACAAGAACAGATAAAAGACAACAAATTCTACGCTTGATGTCAAACTAAGGCCGAAACCCGCAAAAATTCCCCTTTTACAGTCAGTTCCTTTGTTCTCAGCAGGTTAAGATTCATAGTTCGGCCCCTCATGCGTGAAAACAAAAATTGAATTAAAAAAAAATTATGCAGTCAAACCAAAAGCGATTTAGTGTATGATTTTGATGACTAAAGTAAAAACGACCCACCTGTGAATAAATAGTGCAGCACGTCGTCTAGGAACGTCTGGTCTTGTAGCACACACAAGAGTAAGTTCCCTGTTTGACCCCTGATTCTTAACATTTCTCTCGCGTCCCCGCATCGATAGACCCAAATATAGGAAGGTTTCAGGCGGAAATATTGGAGTAGGTTTTCAAAAAATAGCTAAAAGTGCATTCCATCACAATTCACTTTCCGATTACTGAACCCTTGGATTGGATGCTTTTGGGTTGCATTGCTTGATTCGTTATAATTATAATTTTGTTCAAGTTTATCGTTCTCTCTCTCTCTCTCTCTTTCTCTCCCTCTCTCTCTCCCTCTCTCTCTCTCTCTCTCGCCCGCTCGCTCTCTGTTTATAATACTTCTTTGTGTTTAGATACAATAAATAAATAAAAAATAAGAAATAGCGATCGGTTAAGGATAAAATATAGCGCTGGTACAAAACAGAGATGTGCATTCAATAAATAAAATTGAATAATTATATTATGTGTATTCAAAAGGATTCGATGGGTATCCGTCTTTCCAGACCCCCACCAGATAAGGAATTGATTTTTGACTCAGTATTCTCCTTATCAGACCACACCGACTAGATGTGTCTAGTGTCTTAACTATATTTTCTGTTGGGTCTAGAAAGAAGAAAGATAGTTGGGCTAGGTGACTAAATAGCGATATGCATAATATCAGACGGCTCATTATTCGAGTGGGATACGCACCTGCTCGACAAAGTAGAGCTCCGGGTTCGATTCCCGGTAATGTAAGTCTGGGTGTGTCGTCTTACAATGAGATTTTCAGCAGTATCAAAAAATGTAATTCGCATGGGACAAAATAGCGATGGACATAATAGCTTGTACTTGGACACAGAAGATGACCTTGACCTCTCCAAGTGCTCGGAGGGCCATTCTTATATTCGAAGTTTACTTTTAATTATGTAGATTTCGTCGCAACACTCTATTTTTACCTGACGCTGCTTTGTCTGGCGCTGTTTGATTCTAGCGCTGTTTCGTCCGGCACTATTTGATCCTAGCACTGTTTCGTCCGGCGCTATTAGTTTCACACGATTTTGTTGCTAGCTATTTTGGCTCGCGCTGTTTGGTAACAGAGCTGTCAAAAGTAGTGTAGAAATACGGGTTTCCTATCATTTAATGAGACTATCACGAAAAATATTCTACGACCCTCAAACGCACCGAAGCTTCAAGCCTGAAATAGCGTTCCCGTATCGTAAATAACTAATCGGTTTAAATTCCAGGCATCCGAGATAAACACTGAACTAATTGCAGCTTCGATGTTCCTGTGTGTAAACTTCTTAGAAATATTGCTCTACTGTTGGTTTGGAAACGAAGTGATTTTTAAAGTAAGTTAATCTTGTTGTTTCTTTGAAAATTACCAACAGTTTCAATAATTAATTTATTGTTCAATTTCAGAGCAGAAGTGTTTCTGACGCTCTGTACGAATCGCTTTGGGTAAACTGTTCCGAGTCATATAAGAAAAAATTACTCTTTTTCATGATCCGAACCCAAAAGCCGATCCAGATGTACGCTTTGGATTTCTTTGTTATATCTCTGCCTACATGCCTTCAGGTGGAGTTCCCTTCGCTCTTTTTTGTTTGTTGTTGCAATTACTCATGTTCATTTTTAATTAATTGATGTTCCGCTTACAGATCCTAAGGACTTCTTATTCGTTCTTCGCCATGCTGTATCAAGTTCGCAACAGAGAGAATCAGAACCGTAACGTGAATTAAACTGAGCCATTGGAATATTATAAAATGGATATCCAATTGCTGTTTATGTCGAAATTTCAAAGGTCTCTGCTTCATTTAGGAACATAATGTTGATGTTCTTTGTTAGCTACTTGATAGATAAAGTAGCATAGATGCACAAAATAAACCATTATTGAACGTTGATAGGTTTTTTTTCAAGATACATACCTACACTAAGTGGTTGGCAGCTGGAGAAATCACAATCAAATTAAAATAAAGAAAAAAAAAGCACCTAAGCAAATGTTCATAGTGGGGCAGAATGTATTGTTGGTTGCATAGTACAGGAGATCAATCGTCTATCTCTTTCACTTATTGGAAACGTGTATTCAAACTTGAAATTTGACAAACACTCCAGTTTTTGGCCTCAATAGTTTAAACTAAACCAAAAAAAGTTTAATATAGTTTTTCAGAAGTGAGTATCTACATATTTAGAAATTTAGGATGAGTTTTGAAGTAACAATTTTATCAACGATCTTACAGCTCCAAAGCCCGGTTTATAGTTGATGGAAGCGTAAATGAAGACGCAAGCTCAACGAAAATAGACGAAACACTCTCAGTATAATAGTCGTCGCGGTACGGGCCTAAAATCGTCCAAGTTCTGCACTTCTAACGATTTCGATTATTTTCGGCACAGATGATCATTGGACCTATTCAAGCGTTTTGATCCGCAGCACCACCAAATTTGCCCCTCAGGAACGGAGGGGTGGGGGTATCTTCAGAATTTGAAGCTCCAGGTCTGGTATGGTCCAATGAAGACCCACAAAGGCAAGTGAGTAGTCATTTCCGAATGATTTTCATCCGCTGATGTCGATTCTCACGTGAAAAATGAGTTGCGCAGTCATTTGACAAAGATAATTGGTGATAATAAGAGATAAAGATGAAATCAAGTGGTCATTTACTGAACTCTGTAGGAACTTGTTTTTTTGTGATAAATACATGAAACTTGGTAGGGCTGTTCAATATTACTTACTTTCTAAATATGGAGGGAGCACCACGCGTTCCGACACATGACGTCGCGACGCAATGTCTAAAAACATAGTGGTCGTCATTTCCAAAATAGTCGATATATTATCATAGTTTATTTGATTTCTTTCATCAAACCATATGCTTTTGAGATTCAATAACATATTTCTGTCGACTTGGGGAAACGGTGGGCTACCAGTGGTAAGTCAGGTGTCTGCTAGAGGGAGCTGTGAGGTTTCTTTACCCCCCAATTTCCACGGTCAACATCTTCGGATAAAACTATTTTTAAGTTTGTCCATACGAATAATTATGTCATCTGGTCAACATTCTCCATGTTTCATCCTCCTAAGGACTCCTCAGTATGGTTTATACAGATTTCGCAACCGCGCGAGATCATTCAGACTACCTAGTAAAGTAACCGATTCTGGAATACCGTTTTGTTTGAAATGGGTAAAAAATGAGTAAATGCAATTTCTGCGATTCTAGTGTTAGGGTATATGAATAAAGTCTCTGATATGAATGAAGTAAATACGTCTGAAAAAGCACCAATATCAAAAACTTAAATTCTTGAATTCCATTCCCGGCACAGTGCTTTGTGCTATAGAAACAAAGTTTCTCAGCTTGTGATATTTGGGAATCAAATTCAGCAAACTCCTATGACATAAGAAATGCCGATAAGGATAAAAACAACAAATAAACAAACAATAATGGTTCAATCATTTGATACGGTCTCATACAAAGCGATTTCTTTTTTTAGTACGGTGGCATCGATATTAACAGGCGATCAATCGTTATAATAATTTATAGTTTAGTTTGTAAGAGTTCTGTAACCGAGTATGTACCTAATATGGTACAACATTAAAGATAACTTTTTTCCAGTAATCAAAAGTACTTTTTTGAGTGCCTTTCATTTGATCGCTAGATCTGTATAAACATACTGAGGAGTCCCTAGAAGGACGAAACACGAGAAATGTTAACCAGATAACATATTCGTATGGACAGACTTCAAAATAGTTAGTTTTATCCTCGGTTTTATCCGAAGATGTTGACCGCGGAAATTTGGGGGTGAAGAAACCTCACAGTTCCCCTTACAGGCACCTGGTTTACCACTGGTAGCCCAGGCTCGACTGTTCTGGAAATGGCGACCACTGCTTTTTGATATTCCGTCGCGACGTCATCCGTCGGAACGCGTGGTGCTCCCTCCATATTTGGGAAGTAAGTAATAATGAACAGTCACACCAAGTTTCATGTATTTATCACAAAAAACAAGTTCCTACAGAGCTCATATATATATATCAATAGATGACCACTTGATTTCATCTTTATCTCTTATTATTACCAAATATCTTTGTCAAATGATTGCGCAACCCATTTTTCACGTCAGAATCGACATCAGCAGATGAAAATCATCCAAAAATGACTGCTCACTTGCCTTTGTGGGTCTTCATTGGACCATACTAGACCTGGAGCTTCAAATTCTGAAGATACCCCCACCCCTCCATTCCTGAGAGGCAAATTTGGTGGTGCTGCGGGTCAAAACGCTTGAATAGGTCCAATGATCATCTGTGCCGAAAATAATCGAAATCGTTAGAAGTGCAGAATAATTTGGTGTACCGCTAGGACTATAAGCCTTGGCGCTCTGTTTTTGGTCGATAGTGATTGGTTCTGTTTCCTCACGTTTGCGTCTCTGTTTACTTTTCCGTCGAATGTGAATCGGGCTTGAGAATACTGTGTTTGCAAGGGCTACGTTTTCTCTTGGCAAATGACTCCTTTACATGAGATATGGGATTTTGATGCAAGATCAGTGCAGTGCGTTGCATAGGTATCTTGATAATCCAACTAAATACTATGTCTTTTCATGATGATGTAAGTAATTCAGCGGGAAAGAGCTTGTGGTGTGGTGGTCAGCGCATCCGACTACCATGCCAAGAGTCGTGTGTTCAATCCCCACCAGAAGCGGTCGGATTTTCGTCCCGAAAACAAGTTCCTTGATCTAGTTGGAATGTTTGCTAAATGCAACAAATGTGTGTCGCCGCATAGTACATGAAATGTGAACGATGGCGCCGACCCCATGCGATGCTAGTCATCGTTGAAAATCCCTATTATTTGTTGGAACACACCGGCAGGGCTTCGGCTAAATTTCCCGTATCGTGGAGGAAAGCAAAGCATTCATCGATGTTGGAGGAAAACCACCAGGAAAGCATCAAACCAAGAACAACAAAAACAAACACTCAGCCGAGTTTCACTCTCCCTCCCCCCCACGACCAAAATGGTGTAATCAACTGGATATTATTACGACGTAAACTGCACACCAATTGAAGTGGACCACCCAAAAATTTCAGTCGCATTCCAGGTGTCATAATTCTTGAATAAGTGAACTATTTTGAATAACTTTTTGTTTACTAATTAGCTCACGTAATAAACTACAACTTGTCATAGACCATTTTTGGTACAGATGCTTCGTATTGATTATACAGGGCGCTCAATCAGGTACTCCAAAAATCGAAAAGTTAGAATACCCTCCTATCCACCAAATTTTTTTTAAGTGTTCCAGGAGAGATTATGTTCCCATACCTCGATGTGGTTTTTTAAATTTTGGGTCTATCTCCTCCAATAGGCTAGTGGACATGGGTTTTTTATTTCTTTTTATGAAAGATCCTCCCAAAATTGTTGCATTGGCAAGATGATTTTGTTTTCAAAAGTTTTTGTACATATAAAAAAACATGAAAAAGATTTGTCTGTTTGAATGGCGCGGCAAGTGCGTGACGTCACATTTTGAAGAGCCAATAGAAACTCTAGTTGGCCATTCAATGACCGAAGAACACCTTCTGGTTTTGAACTGATTTATATCAAAAAAATTAAATGAAATGCTGGAGTGCTATGGTTTGATCTCACATTTTGGTCGATTCTTCCTTAAAATTCACTAATTTTTGCTCGTGCAGGCTTCGGATTAATGTCACAACTGTGTTATTAGTGCCATATGAGTGGCAGTACTGCGAGTGTCGCATGCCTAATGTCAAGCCCTCGTCAAATAATCTAGCTTTTTTGAATACAATTTTGCTTCATAATACATAATAACTCCATGCAATCAATGGCATCAAAAACAAGTTCTTGTGATAAAGTTGTGCTCGCACGTGAAAATACACCACTACGTAATGGATCCAGAACGAATGATTAGGTCGAATGTCAAATGCGTTCCCCTCTCCTTCCTCCCTCCCACCTCCCAGCCCACTTTTAAGCTGTGACGTAGCATATTATTCCTGATTTGAATAAGTTCACTTTCAAATTGATTTTTTACCGAAATGAAATCATATTTCGAAAAACTTTTCTAACTACAAATTTGTCATTCAGATATTTATCAGATTTATGATACTTTTATACTGAAATGCGATTGATGTCCAGTAGCCTATTACAGGGTGATCTAAAAAATGTTTCCTTTTGGTTTTTGCAGTGATAACTTTATTCTTTGATGACCGATTGTGGAAAATTAGGGCCCTTGTTGAAGCGTAATTGACTCTTGAAATAAAAATTCTGGAAAAAGGATTAACCAAAAGTGACCTGAAGACAACTCGTCTTCAAACAGACTATTCTTTCCGAACATTTTGAAGTATTTTCCGATTTTATGTGATGAAAATTGTCGGTGTGGGACCCAATTTACAAATTCACATTTCGGAAGATAATAACTGGATCTTCCTCGACTAAAAATGTACATAGCCTAGGTTACGTTCTTGTTGTCGAATGCTTCCTCCACACTTATAAAGGGATAGGCACCGGTTCTGCTCTCCGTAACCTAGGTTACGTTCATTTTTACTTGAAAAACTACCACTATTCCTCTTTGGAAGCATCCATTTGTGATTTGGGTTCCTTGCCGACAATTTTTGCGCCATACAAATGACAAATATTTTGAAAAAAATTCACAAACAGTACCGATGGATTACTCTTTGTAAAAAATTATTAACGTGATAAATACTCGCTAATGAAATTGATAATGTTACCTGTGGAAATTCGCTTTTGGCGTCGCGCGATGAAATCTTGTTGGGGAGATGTCATTTATATTTTTACAATAAATGTCTGTATATAACAACCACCATAATAATTGTTCATTACTGATTTTTGAAAGAGTTGGAAAATGAACCATTCCGGACTATCGGCCCGCGGCGTGCTCTGCAGCTACCTTGTCTCTTGTCTGTAATAAACCTCTCTCCGTCCCGGTATGTAATTTACTATACATTACTCACAACCATTATGGTAATTGATTCATTACATACTATGTAAGAGAGCGGGAAGTGACTCATTACCTACTCCGCGGGAAAGCGAAGAAATTGTAGCTTCAGAAGATACATTCCAGAATTATTCATCCAACCAAACAATGAGTAAGTGAATCCGTATTTCTGATATGAGCCAAGTTTCAGAGAAATTGATTCGCCGATCTGGAAGTTATGGCAAAAAATATTTTCTAATCCGCTGAGGGCTAGAGCCTCCAGGCTCCGCCAGAACTAAAAGTTGGTCTACGATGACTGAAGACTGACTAAATACCTTGTTGCTGATTACAGAAAAAGCAGATAGGTGGTAAATCCATAATAGTCGAAGATTGCATCGTGAAGTTAAGCTTTTCCAGAATAGATACGTAGAGAAGAGTTCAATTTATACTATTCAAACCAAGTCGTTGTCATAATCGTTTTCCTTTGAAAACTGCTTCTGAATCAACTACATATACCTACTTGAGGAGTTCGAGTGAAGTCATAGAGAGAAGCAGGGGCGTACTCACGGGGGGTACTTCATCCCCCATGAAGAGAATAAATCTCTCCCTAAAGGTTCGGCGAACTTTTTGAAGAGATGGCTAAGGCTCCAAGGCGGCTCTATATTATCATTTGAATGATTGCTTGATACCTACTTGACAGGTATCATTCTGTTTCAAAAACAGAATTTGGGTCATGTTTTTCGAAAAGTTTCTCACTTTTGAGTTTTGATACTGTGGCGCTTTTCTTGAGGAAGCAGGACGAAATTAAACTATTTTTTTATATTATAGTCGTATAATGCAACGTTTCGCCCTAATTTAGGGCTCGATCAAGCTAAAAATGAACATACAGATCAACAATCACAAACAAGATGTGGAAGGGCTTACCAAAATACAAGATTGAAAAGTCGAAGGCATAATGTTGAGATAGAGACGAGAAAACCAATGCACATAATTTGGCCACATAATTTTCACTATAAAAAGCAAGATAAGATACCAGTTTTTTACTCCCTCTCCTCACACAGTGTCCCTTCCAATATATAACAATTAAAAACAATCAATACAAATCTGATTTCAAGACGCCGACAGGAACAATCAACCACAACCAACAACCAGGAAAAACTAGCGAAATCAACCTTATAGATTAAACCTACGTGAACCTTACTCAACCTGCCAATGTCAGTCCGAAAATTTATGCTATTGGCATAATGCTATTGGCAAAATAGCATAAATTTTCGGACTGTTGGAAGGGACATTGTGTGAGGAGAGAGAGTAAAAAACTCGTATCTTATCTTGCTTCTTATAATAAGAAACGACCACACGGCTAGTACACCTTGGCCAAATTGTGTGCATTGGCTTTCTCGTCTCTATCTCTATATTATGCCTTTGACTTTGCAATTTTGTATTTTGGTAAGCCCTTCCACATCTTGTTTGTGATTGTCAATCTGTATGTTCATTTTTAGCCTGATGAAGGCCTAAATTAAGGCAAAACAATGCATCATACGACTATAATATAAAAAAATAGTTTAATTTCGTCCTGCTTCCTCAAGAAAAGCGCCACAGTATACATAAAGAAGAACAAAGAAACCGATCAAAATTTGAGTTTTGACTGAACCTCGAAGGGAGAGAACAGAATGAATAGAGTAGGTATTATACTTTTGAAAAAATATTTTGTTTTCGACAGAATCGGAAACTATATTGAAAAAAAGCTGACCCGTATTTTTTTATTTTGCCATAAATCGTATCGTTTGGCCGCAATAAATAAATGAAATTCCTATATTCTGCCTATTTCTGACGTCATTTACACAGACAGTATAGGCGGCGACTCGCTGTGACGTCAGAACTAGTTGATGTTATTTATTTATTGCGCCCAAACGATACGAGTTTTGACTAAATAAAAAAACACGGGTCAATTATTTTTTAATCTAGTTTCCATTTCAATCGAAATTTTTTTTTAGTATAATACTCCATTGAAGAGGCTTTCCTTTTTTCTGCTTATTATTGTCATTATTATTATTATTATGCACAAAAATTTTCATCTGCGGCGCTACTTTTCAGTGGCTGCGACCGCCCAGTACAGAGTCGATCTTTTAAATATACACAAAACTTCGAGCGAAACCTCCTCGATCCCCCCTATCCATAAATCTGGGTACGCCACTGAGGAGAAGCATGGGGCTTATTTTGATCGTAGCCCTCACCTTGAAGGCGAAAATGCTGGAACACCAGTGCTGAAACACTTTGAAAAAACCAAAAACCATTTTTTGTGGATAGGGGGCTATTCAAACTTTTCTATTTTTGGAGTACCTGATTGAGCGCCTTCTATAATTAATACGAAACACCTGTACCAAAACTGACCCATGACAAGTGGTAGTTTATCATGTGAGCTAATCAGTAAACAAAAAAATCATTTAAAATAGTTCACAAAATATGGGTTACCCAAAATAGAAATTTTTGGGTGACCCACTTTAATTGGGCACGTTAATCCACTTATTTGCATCCAGTGGATCAACGGATTGCATTCCCTCCATTTTGAGTCTCAATTTTTTCATCTCCTCTCCAATAACTCAAAATCCCTGGGTGCAATTTTTGTCGATTTTGGTCAAATAGTAAGGCATTCAATTCTGAACAGAATATCAAATTTTCAGGACGTCCATATTTTGTCCAAGGCTTTGGCGATTTTGTTACTATCTTTACTGAAATATTCTGACAGCACTACGCAATTTTTTGTCGTGTTTGATTCCAAACTGTTCAATTGTTCATTCTCAATATTGGCAGCCTTCAAATATCTGTGTAGTGTGTTTACATAAAAACCCAAGAAGATTGAAGCCCCATTTTTAAGTTGTTCCAAATTTTCGCTTTTTTGACTTTTGACAACTCTAGAAAAAAAAGCCTCCAATGGAATTTTCCTGAAACCCAAAAATTCGAAAAGAGTAGAAAATTCTGAACAAAACCTGCAATTTTCTCGACCATAGAATTTTTTTTCAGAGTGAAGTGATATTTCAACTGAAATTCCTGGCCTAAACGCTCCAAGATTTTACCGCAAGATCCAAATTTTCTGGAAAAAATTGTCTCTTGAACTTCAATTGCCCTCCTGAAAAGACGTTTTGAACAAAAATTCCATTTGGTCTCTGGATATCATAGTCGGGAAAGTTTTTTGTCGCCCGCAACGGAGTTTATGGTCTCCCGATGACAACATTTTCCCTTTTTGACAATTTTAAAAATCCAAGACTCATGCTGAAGCTGAAGCTTCAGGTAAGAAAAAACCTATAAACAGGATCGACACACGATTAAATTTCAAAATATAGGGTGGCATCAAAAGTGAGTGACGTAGGGATGTGTCGGTCTCGGGCTCCGCTTTCATTCTGAACACGCTTCGCTGTTTCATGATTGATTGTGACAAAAACTTTCAATGTGAAGACCAAATGACAATTACATGTTTTGCAAGGATGAACAGTGCTGCTATTCGTTCCCATGCCAATGTTACGGAAATAAGAACGAAGAAGACTGTCTTGGCTGGTTACGAAATTTTTAAAAAAAGCAAAAAAGCTGACTATTCCTCAAAAACATGCAGTTGTAAATCGGTCCCTCCATCAAGAGTTTCTGTCACAATCAGTCATGAAACATCAAAAAGTGTCCAGAATGAATGCTTAGTCCGAAGACAGTCTTGGTTTTTATTTAATGGTTCTCCTTTCGACCAGATTCCGGGACCGATATATTCCGACGTCACTTTCGATGCCACCTAGACTTTGAATATTTGTCTTAAGTCGGCTCTGATAACAAGGTCTTCTTCTTACCTACAATTTCAACCCCAGCATGAGCCCTGGATTTTTAAAGTTGGTCAAGAGCAGATAATGTTGTTACCGGAAGATGAAACAGTCAATTTTTTATCATAACCCTGTAAATAAAAGGTATAACAAGATCAATCAAAAACCGTTTCAAAATTTGGACTTCACCTCCATACCAGAAATCCAGGGAAAAAATCTTCAAATGGGAGTTTGTCAAACTTTTAGAAATGTTGGGGTTGTTTCATCCCCAAGTTGACATCTCGATTTGCTGATTGATACGCTTTCTGTTGAGGCTCTCAAACGCTTTAAACACAATTGAAGTTTTTCAAGCCAGTGAGGAGTTTTCTTGTATTGGAAAGAGTAAAATTTTGGCGCCCCACAGCGCTCGTAATATTTCCAGTTTCGGTCGGTTTTCCTGAAATTTTTTGCTTTTTACCTGTAGTGCATAATTATGTAAAAACGAAATAAAATTCAATAAACACCAGTTGAAAAAATTCGCTAATTTTCTTTCAGAGGTCTTTTACATGTGGAGTCTCTCGAAGCCTATAGGTATACAGAAGTCATTTATTTTTAATCAAAAAGCGGAAAGAAAATTTTCTACCAGTTCGATTATAGATAGGTTTCAGTCCATTTCATCAACAACTTCTTGTTTTTCTTTTGAACTTCCGCTTGCATTCCATAAAAAGTTTATTCATTGTAAGAAGTAGTTATACTACCTACCTATACCTACCTGGTTCTCCGCTCGTCCATTTATCAGATATGTTTTTCTGGATTCTGGATACCAATATCATGATAAATTATAGCAGAATAAAAGCTAATAAAACTGCTTGCCTGGCACAGAACAATTCGTTACTTTGAATCTATTCTAATTAGATCAGCAGCGTTTTGCACAAATAACCACAGCCGCAGTATGAGACAGGTACTTATACGAACTTACCTCTCCAGACGCATCGTGATTAATTTATTCTCTGGCACGAGCAACGTTAATTAATTTTGCCCTATAGGCTTTACTATTCAATTTTAGATACTTACCTACGTACGTACCTACCCCATGAGGGTTTGCGGTTTTTCAGTAATCTATCCTACAAAATGAGCTCTTATTTCATCAAATAATTTCATTTTAATCACGTCGACTTGAGCAGCAATTATTTCATCAGAATGATTCTATTGATATTTTAGAATAGAGTATATTTATTAGCTCACAATTTTAAACCAAATCAAGCAAGCAGAATTTTTTTTAATGTCGAAACGTGGTCTTCACGGAGGATTTCATTTTCCTTTGTCATGAAGTTGATGTAGCATGGCAAAAAACGACCAAGACGCTCTCAAAATCTAAAATAATAATTTTAGTCATATTAGCTTTTCTCCTTACCAAATAAACCATTACAGCTGTACAAGTAGGTAGAGAGAGCACGAAAAAGTTCAAAGCGTGCATTTTAATTGGTTTTTGAGTTCTAACCATGAAAAACAACAATTTTTTCTTATAGGATTCGGGACAGTCCACCCAAGGCGATTCGTATAAAGCATTCGCAATATTTATACTCTGAAAGATCGATAATTTTGAGCTTGTTCTCAAATAAATGACCGCAGTATGAAGCTTCCGGTACCTTGAAAATAGCTTCGTTGCCAAACCAGCAGTAAAATATAAGCTCTATGAAAATTACCATTTGAAAAACTGCTGTTACTATGAATTCGACGCTAAAAGGTGCAACCTAAAAACAATTGAGTAGGTAGTATTTTATGTAATTCCACCTTATGCTCAGTAAAAAGAGCTATATTAGCTGTGTTTCATGTATACCATCGTCAGCTCCAGCATGGAAAGGCAAGTTGATAGTAGACTGTTGGAGAACTGAAGGAAAATAAGGAAGTTGAAGAATTTGTTTGTGTCGTCTGTGAACCTGAAATTCCAAGTTTAAGATTAGAATGTCGCAGCTCCTAAATTTTCAATTTTGTTAAAAGTTCTGTCCACTGACCTCTTGTGTATTATTTTACTGGAGAGAGGTATTATAGTTTTGCTCATTAATGTAGGTACTCAAAATTAAAATAAGAAAAAAGAGTCAAAACTCGCCTTAGAATTTTCCTATGGATATGTACACAAGCAGTCAGCATATTTTCCACTTCTTCCATAACCAAACGACGCCTTTCCACTACATCAAATTTTCTAATCGCAACACCTTCTCGTTCCAACTTTTCAGTGGAAAACTGGAAGATGTTCCTCAGAGTATCTGCCAGTAAGTCACACTCCACCCCGATATACGATATGAGCCCAAAAGCAATCAAGTCCAGGTTGATGTTCGTATTCCCAATATAAACAACTGCAACCGACTGGTGCACGTAGGTCAGTTTGTAACTCAAAGAACTGTTTTTCGTATCATACGGATACCAAGCCAAAAACGGCAAATTTTTCTCTTCTGGATGATTCAGAACCGGATTCAAAACCCATAACGGCATCACTATCATGGCTGCTACCACATAAATCAGATGTATTCCTGGTTGGATTCTTAGAAAAAGGTGGGCTTGCTTTCTTTGCTTTTCACTCTTCGGTTGGAAATCGTCTTGTTCGACTTGAGCAATCAAGTTTTTTATCAGCGACCAGTTTCGCAAATAAAAATAAGGCCTGATGTTCGACATCAGAAACATCAAAGCCACACACCCAGACGATGCCAAAAGTTCCAAATCCGTGATGTTTTTTATAAAATAAATGACTTGGCATACATTAAACAGGCCAATTATGCAAACGTTGACGAAAAGACAATACATCCAGTAAAACTTGGTTTTGAAAAAATTTTCTTCGTCAGTCCATAGCCCAATTACTTTTAAACATAGAATGTTATATTTCATATAATTTTTGATAGTATCTTTGGCCATAGTTTCTGGAACACTGCAGCTAAAAAAAGGATCTAGTTCAATTTATAGCTATACTTACCTACTAAGGTGTTTATGGGCCTGGAGAAACTGATATTAATTGAGTAATAACAGGTGAATGTGCAGAGGGAAGTAGGGGGTATTAAAAATTCAGTGTGTGATATAGGGGGTTTCCGTAATCAATATGGCTATTAGGCTCGAAATGTAGAACTGAATTACATTTCTGCATTTTTAATGAAGCGATGTCGTCTCTTACGAGGGTGTAATTGTACAAAACGCCTTCGAATTTTGAATATTTTATTGAGGGTGGAGGTGCGAGGCGGCAGTTTTCACGCATTATTTCTTGCGTACATTGCATTGTGTTGGAAAAGATGAAATGAAACCATGAGATGACTGGGCTCATTTAATTTCCATGATGCCAATCACCCGGATCTCCCATGGAATCATTTCAGATCGAGTCTATGCCAGGAAAAAAATGATGCCCTAATGATTTCTCTCCAAGGATTTTTCTTCATAGTTTTCGAAACTCGTAATAAAAAAATGATCTTTAGTGAGTTGTTAGAAGTTTCAGTCGGGTCTTTCGCCTAGGACTTTTCATTTCCCGGTTCCCCACCAATGGAAAACAGTATTGTGACCGCGTGCAGAAAAAATCAGATGACCTATATATTCGTTTTGACATCTCCCAAAAGGATTGAGGCAATTTCCAAAATGATGCCTGTCTTGGCATGTAAGTCCGTCTGACTATAGTCATGCACCATAACTGCCGAGCCGTTGATTCTATTCAATTGAAATTCGGTTTTTACTTAAATGTCAGTTCAGCCTGCATGGAGAGCACTGAAAAGGTTGAATTATTTTCATCGGAAGGCTCGAGTAGCACATTGATTCTTGGTTTTCTGCCCAAGTTCTGGAATATTACACCAAAGATCTGCGGCAAGGCAAAGTATTGTATTCGCAAAAAATGCGATTTTGAGTTTTTGGATCACTTCTTCCAAGGTGTTTACCCTCCTGTTAGTATCCGATGGTATTTTTCTTATTGTTGCACGACAAAAAATGGCCGAGATAATGTTGTGGTAAAACACTGTAACATCACTTTTTCCCGAACGAAACACAGGCAAAATAAATCGTTCTGCAAATTTCGGCTTCGTGTCTGAAAACCACTTATGTAACAGCCAACTCGTATCGTAAACTACTATTTCGTGCTGCTTTCAATAAGATTACAAATAAATAAGATCATATCGCAATAATCATTGGAATAAATTTCAAGTTGGTACTTCTGCCATCCATCACCAAGGCACGAGACATATACCTATTATAGTAGGTTCACTTGTACTGTGACGCTAGTTGGCTGGGCAAATTTTCTACTTTAGCATTGTTGGCTTGCTGCCTTTTCACCTGGTGTGAAACTGACATCTCTGGAATTAAACTTATATTTCTTATCAAATTGATATCAAAATCTTGGAGAACTGACCTGGTCATACGTGGAGGTGCGACTTAAGGGGACGCAGAGCTGTGTTACCGTTCGTCATGTAGACACCAAAAGAGCACGAGGCGGCCACAAATCTAAGTCATCTTGACGGCGGCCCATTCAGGGTCGACAAGACTCGTCCCGGGAAGCCCCAAAACGAAAGAAAATTGCAAATGCAGGTTTCCTCAAAAGAGAGATGGAAAATTCGCGATTCCGCGCAGCTGTTTTCAGCACGTTCTGGGCACAGTGTGCCATGAGTGATCGCGCCATTTGTATTTACATTGCTCCGCCGTGTTGAAAGTGCGTTTAATTTTTTGAATTCTAAAGCCAACCATGCTGGGAAAGTCGCTAAAAATATAACGAACTTCTCAATGAATATTGCAAATAAATATTTCGCATAGAAGAATTTGCCAGAGAGGCATTTGATGCGTGGATACAACTATGTTTGTAATGGATATATCAACGATATATGGACGTGCCCAGAAAGCACAGGTAAGTGCGTGTTCCGAGTCCCAGTTTCAATACTTTTAATGGTGTAGGTATTATGGCCATCACTGTTTAACTTGTGGACTTGCATAGTGGCACACAACATTTATTTACCATAACTACTTGTAAAAACTGTATAAATACCAATAATAACACCATCAAATGATCAAAACACACGTTCGGCTTACGGAATCGGGGCAATGTTGGCACACTATGACTGCGACGATTTACTGTGCAATCGAACGTGACGTCACGGGCCAGAAAGAGACGCTCAATTTAGGAAACCTGTATTGAAGGTACTAACATCAATTTCGGTCCAATACGCAACTTTGAGCGGTTGGGTTTTTTGAAATTTGGTTTAATTTACTTCTTACACGTGAATTCTTTTGCCAATGACAGACTGCACGGCGATCCTTGTATCGCCTATAATTCTTCAGGGTTTGACATGTATTTTTGACTGAAAGAGGCGAAAGAATTGATGATTGCATGGGACCTTTTTTCTGGACGAAGGGCATTGTATACTCTTTAATTTGAAGCATCGAAAGTTGAACCGGCTTTGAAAGGTTAGAAATATTTTTGACAACTGTCAAATGTCAAAGCTCTTTTGATTTATTTGTTCATTGGTGAAAATTAAGAACAGGTCGAAAAACTGCTACATTTTCCAATAAAATGGAAATAAGCGTCAGACATCACGTCCCGCAAAAATGTTCCGGCTATCTGCAAAGAAAGTACGCAAAAAATGTGTTTAAAAACTGGTCCGACCAGAGCAGCCGACTGCCAAGTTTTGGGGATCTTAAATCTCACAGCCGACTAGAATCACGGTACAAGTGAACATAGTATAGATGCAGATTTTTGTGTGTCAAATGTTGATTTGGAAAGTTGCGTCCTATGTTTGAATTTTCTTGCTTAAAACCGCCCTCCCCCTTCCCAATTAGAAGGGCCATCTTCCAAAAATCCCAAAATCACTGAGCTCTAGTGTCTTGTGTGACGAGGAAACATAGAAAATGGCATAAATTAATCACTTTTAAACCTTCGCGCCACAAAACGTCAAAAATCATTCTGCAATTGTACCAACAGCTATTAGAAAAATGACCCTAAATTTTCAATTTTCTGAATTTTCAAAGTAATTATTTATAATTTCAACTGATTTCAACCAAAAATTTTAAGCCATAACATTGGAAACGTGATCTCTCTTGAATTGTTGATGATTTTGCGAGGTTAGTTTATTTTTCACGTGTATTTTTTACTTTGCTGCTCTAGATCTTTTTCTGAATATAAAGCAGCGTTCATAATAGCTGTTAACTTTAACTTATTCCGTAACCGTAAAACTTCAACAGTTGAAAATCAATGTTTTGGTTCACAATGGGATGATAACTTATGCCGTTATGCCGTTCTGTCAAACTTGTCCAAGATTCAAGCTCTACATCCAAGATCAAGGGACTAGTACCAAATAATACTACTAGCTAGTAGTCCTTCTATTATACTACCAGTTACCAGTACTACCCACCCCGCAAACCTTCAAATCTGTGTATATTTCATATTTATAGACCGTGGTCCGTACTGTCAAGTTTACATCCTAAATCCTACATCCTACGGCTTACGGCATAAGTTACCGGCCATTATGAACGAAACTTTACAGTGCAGGACACCGAGCGTATATTGTCATTTTCGGTTATGGCAGCACGGAAAATACTATTTTCAGCCATTTTCTTTCCATACAGTCTGTCACCTTATTACACATTTGTAAGAGGAAAATGCGCCATAAATGAGGGTCTGTCCCCGTGAAGACTTTGACGCCAGTTTTCAATCACTTGAGTAAGTAGGTACACACAACTCTATCGGCATGACATGACGGGAGGAAATTACAGAAGTATAACGTGTAGAATGCTGTTGTTAGTTTAATTTCCGAGATTAAGCTGCTATGGCCAAGTTAATACGAAACGTGTGTATAATGATGATGACATTTTGATTTATACTTATACTTACATAACTTACACAATACATACCACATTACGTCGTGTATGTGATAATCCGATATCCATGATTTATGTATAGGTACAACTTGTGAATACAATACTCGATACAGTACCATAATACAGGCTCGTTTCATCATATATCATTTCGATAATATGGCTCCATAATACTGGGTGATATATTTATTATTCGATAAAAGCTCTCGTCAGGTATGTAGATAATGCGAGAGCCAAGCCCTAAAATATGTTCCTAGCTTGCACATCGTGCTACAAGCACAAAATTTGCTACACGCACCCCTAAAGTACCCCAAGAAAACCTGGAGATGGTGCCGAATTTTTATGCCATATTGTCCCTAGAGCCCTACGCTGTATCTTCAAAACGTCTAGTGTTATCAAATGCCGAAAAGTTCCCCTTGACGCTCTGACTGTAACAGATCCCAAATGATGGAAAAAAAATTGTAAAAGTATTTTAGTAAGTATTCGAGACCTGAACAATGAAATAACCATTCACCTTGTCCTCGACCTTGTCCTTTTATGTGATATGAGCGAAAAATTTGGTTGGCACACGGGTTCTTCAAAGTAGGTACGCAGAGTGAAGCTTGTGATAGTACCCAATCAAATGTTTCCACTATGGGAGCATGTAGTAGAGCCGCTACGTGAGAAGTTACTTCACCTCATGTTAGAGCTATGAAATTTGGTACACTTCTTAAGGGAACTATTGAGAACAATTCTGTCCGAAGTGCTCACAAAAATTATCCCTGCATCCAAAATGGCGGCCGTTTTCCAAAATGGCGACTTGAATTCGTGAAAATGTCATATTCGCCCCATTGTACACCGCAGGATGTCGATTTCCACACTACCATATCTTAAGTTGACGGTAACCGTAAAAGTCGTGACAGATGTTCAATTTTCTGTATACAGGTGTCCGCGCGAGGTAACACACTCCCCTTTACCAAACGGAGGTATTTTGAAAAAACAAAAACTAGTCCTTTATAATTTGTCCCGTAGCTTTCGAATTTGCTCATCATATATTCATTCAACTCATAATATACAGATAGTTAAAAAAAAATCATAGTTTCTGCTACACCCTGTAACTAATGATTGTAATCTATGAAGCTTTGTATGTTGATTACAGAATTGTATGACGTTTATGGGTTTCTCTTCAAATAATCTCTGAAAAATCAGTGACCACGTGATCAAGTTCGAAGTTTGAACAGCGCAATCGCGTCCATGGCCTTGAAATGGACATCTCTTTTCTAGAGTTACGAAAAAGAAATGTTCCAATTCAAAAATAAACCCGATATTCGTGTTCAGGAGGTCGAAATCAGTTGGAATTTTTTTTTTATATGAGTAACAGAATGACGCTTATGTGGCCGGTTTGTCTGTCTGTCTGTCTGTCTGTCCGAGTCCGTGCAGAAATTAAGACGCTGTACTCCTTCTCGAAAATTAAAACAAGAGCTTTGGAATTTTTTCCGATTGATAGCTGATGTCCCCAAGGGTGGCCAATTGGCACTATTTTTGTTATAAACTGCGCAACAAATATGTTGTCGCGAGGGAAAAATTGGTCCGAGTTTGAACCCCAATAACTTTTGAATGACAAAAACCATTTTGATTCTGTTTTGACGGTTAGTGAGATCAGTCTTTCCGTTATTCACGTTCAGGAAGCGAAGATCTGGAAGCTCCATGTAAAATATCTACAGGGTGAAATGTAAAACAGTACAAAATTTTAGCAAATTAAACGGACCCCCATTTTCAGAATAATTTTTTTTCTCAAACGCAAATGAAAGGATTATGAAGCGTTATGTTTTAGCTTGCGCCCAGTTTCGAAATTTTTGAAATCGGAAGTATGGTTCTGACTTTATGATTTTTTTCTCTTGTAAGATGCTGATTTATCCTATCGGTACAAAAAAGACTATGTTATTCTGATGATGGGAGGTTGCAATTCACGAATATTGTTGCTTAAACGGTTCTCAGAAACTTGACTTACAGACCATCTGAAATACCTTGATCGAGACTTCAAAAAAGGGGCATTCGAAATGGGCGACACAGCTGTTTTTCTTAAAAATTGAATTTGATCAGATTTTCACAGCTGAAGCAAACTTTCTTTGTGATTTCGACCTCCTGAACATGATGCTGATGGTCAATTTTAGTTTTTGATGATGACAGGCTCCCTGGGCTAACATAGTCTTTCTTGTAGCGATAGGATAACTCAGCATCCTCCAAGAGAAAAAAAATCATAAAGTCAGAACCAGAGTTCCGATTCCAAAAATTCCAAAACTGGGCGCAAGCCAAAACATCACGCTTTATGATCCTTTCATTTGCATTTGTGAAAAAAAATTATTCTGAAAATGGGGGTCCGTTTAATTTGCTACAATTTTGCACTGTTTTACATTTCACTCTGTAAATATTTTACATGAAGCTTCCTGATCTTCACGTCTTAAAGGTGAATAACGGAAAGACTGACCTCACTAACCGTGAAAACGAAATCGAAATAGTTTGTGTCATTCAAAAGTTATTGTGGTCCAAAGTCGGACCAATTTTTCCCTCGCGACAACATATTCGTTGCGCAGTTTACATACATCGTTATCATTATTATGAAAAAACAGAGATCTCCTGTGCACTTCGATGGAGTTGAACTTCTCTTCGGGAAATAAAGCTACAGCCCTTGAAAATTGAACTTTATCCGATGAATAGCTTAGGTCCTCAAGGACCAAATAGGCAGATTGGCTCTCATAATTCCGCCGCCATGAAGAAATTAGTGTAACGATTCACATGAAACTTAGAACTTACCTTTGCCTCGTATGATAATTTTTATTTTCAAGCCAAATTTCATGATTCTGCCACCATCTTGGCCTCCATATTGAAATCTCTTATTAGTGGAACGATTTACATAAATCTTGGAACTTACCCTTGTCTAGTACGATCATTCTGATTTTCAAGCCGAATTTCATGATTCTGCCGAAATTTTGGCCGCCATATTGAAATTTTTTGCCCAAGTAACGGTAGAGAACCCTAATTACTCAACATTTTGCGTTCACGAATCCTTCAAAAAGGAAGTGCGCTACTGAGCCTCATGCCTATGAGGCATATTCGCTTGTTCATACAGGTGCTTCGTATTAATCACAATCTTAATCAGGTACTCCAAAAATAGAAAAATTTCAACAGCTCTCATTTCACAAAAAATTGGTTTGTTTTTTTCCAAGTATTTCAGGGGAAAGGTTGTTTCATTACTTCGGGCGGTTTTTGAAATTCTAGGTCTATCTCCCACAATTACAGGGCGATCTCAAAAATCTACCCTTTTGGTTTTGCAGTAGCTAATAACTTTATTCGTTTTTTGGTTTATAAGCTACTTTTACGGTTTGAGCTGCAGGCCTATGAGTATGCCCTCTCACTAGTTGACAAAATGTCCGTTGTATTGTCGAAAACTGTCTCTGTTCATGAAGTTTGGCTCACCTGTTCTGTCACAGGTACAAAATGTTTCATTATATTATGAGCAAATCGAAGAGCAAATATTTCAAGGTGTCATGAAATACGACAAAACCAGAACTTGAAAAAAGTCGTACAATTTTTCACATGGTTTTGTTTTTTTTTATTTAGTTTGACATTTTCTAAGTTGATGTTAATATTCAGAATGCTGTATTATAGTTCGGTCGAAAAATTGTCAGAGTTTTGAGATTTCGGTTTTGTCATAATTATTTTTGCCCAGAAGAATCGCACCCCAAAATATATTCGCCTTTTTTTTTCTTTTCTTCGCCTATTTTGAAATATCCTGTGAATACCTACCTATTTTGACACCTAAGCTCTAGATTATTTTTCAACTGTTACCAGTTGCAGTTACTATTACACTAGTGTGAGTCGAGGTGTGAGTATAAAAAATAAGGAAGTGAACATAGAGAAATAACATAATACATGCATTTTTCATAATATATTCCACTGCCAACACCGTTACAATTTCTACCAATTTTTATTAATAACAATCTTGATATTTTTCCAATAGAAAAATTATTATGTTGTTGGTACAGCACTTCTAGCTGCCGTGCCTTTTTTCATTTGTCGTTCGGAGCATGGCAAAAAATGACCACGAAAATCGCAGTATCTGAAAATTGGAGATCATAATATAATAAGACATAAATTTCATAATTCAATTATCATTATTAAATTAGTACCTATTAGTTTATGTCATCTAGGTATGTGCTAATGAAATCTGAGAAATAATGGCTGAAACCGCAACTAACTGTATCAGTTAATGCTAATAAATGAATTAATTTTATAGGGAAGGTTTGAAAAGCTTTGACAGCTAGTAGTTTTTGTCCGAAGACAGTTAAAACATAACTTCCACAAATTTTTAATAGATTTTTCAAAGGACTTAAAAAATATTTTGTGCGTGTCAAGTTCGCTACATGAAAATCTTGTGTCACTTTCTGGCAGTGGCATTTCCGTCGGGCAGTTCAGGGTGAAAATCTTAGGTTCACCTTTTACGGCAGACCCTACGCGCATGTCAAAGTTAATTAAACGGGCATAGTGGATGAAGGACGGGGTTGGAATTTTTCAAGAAGGAACACTGTCATGGAACATGATATAAATGAGAACCGTTTTGAATCACAATCATTTGGTATGAATCTAACATGAAAGATGCTTCATGTTCCTTTGGGGTAAAAATAAAAAACTGGTGATGAGTTTCCGCTCAGGAACTTGTTCAGAGTAACCGGAAAAGCACAAAATTCAGCCTTATCGAGCCATAATTTTTTCGTCCTCTCGCCCCCCCCCCCTAGTCAAGGACTGGGAAAAATTTGGCCGAAATTAATAATTCAGCAAAATAGAGCCATCTGCATGACTTTCAAATGTGTTCTCGAATTTGATGTCCACAAGTAAGAGTTGGAGGTAAGTGAGTAAGCAAGTATCTTTTATTCTGTGTAAAAATATGTATACATCAGAAACGTCAAACCAAAATATATACATAAATAGATAAATAAATAGATAAATAAATAAATAAGGAAATAAGATATCTTTAAAAACATTATACACATTGAAACGGTGGGGAAGGGGATCGATTTTTTCACAAAAGTCACTAGCCATATATATGTTGAAAAGGAGTGAAAGGGCATTAAAATGCTCTCTCTTAGTTGGAGCTAATTGTTTTATCTTAGAAACATTCATAAAAAAATATTGTTTTGTTGACGGTTGATGGATTCTCTACAACATATCAAAATTTTTGTAAAATTGACCGAGACCCATTTTTCATAAGAATCGTGCATGAACCTTTACAACTGGTTTCCTCATGATTCCTCAATGAAAAAGAAAATGAAATTGGACGTCCAGGTCAAAGCTTACAAAGCTTCCAAATTGAAACAAGTTTCAATGCCCCCTTAAACTTGGCGATTAGTTTTTTGTGCTACAGCTCTGTAAGAAAATTTGGGGCAAGGATTTTTCTTCAAACTTTTTATTGGGTGTCTTGACAAGTGTTTTTGACTTATGAAAACATTTGCCATTCAGCACATTCCGCCATTATCTTTGAGAATTTATTTTATTATAAAATATTATATTACATTGTTTTTGGCATTTACCTATTTGAAAAAGAAAAATTGCATTTTCGAATTGTCCTACAGAAGTGTAGCCAAATGCAGGACTAAGATTTATTCATACCGATACTGCTGACTGATTTTATATAAATATGTACCTACATACTCACAGACAAACATGTTGGTAGTGACAACACAAAAAAGTTCAGAGCCAAAATGCGTATTGGCTTTTGACTCCTCATCACGAAGAACAAAAGAACTTTCTTGAATTTTTGAGAGCATTCCATCCAAGGAGTTTTATATAAAGCGTCTGGTAAAAGTTCACTCTGAAATTCAATTCATTGGATTATAATGATGATACTGCCATGTGTCTTGGATATAAACGTGAAAAGGACATGATGGGTGGTAGGTATGTTGTTTCATTGCTAATAAAGGGTCAGTTTTTGTGTAAGCTGACTATTCATTGTTGATGTCGGTAACCAGGCAAGAGCTATTTGAAACCGTTCATCAATACTTGGGTAGGTATCTAGTTACCGACACCTACTCGATATCACTTCGCGGTCACTTGAGACACGACAGACTTGACCCGACTATATAAATGTAAGGTCTGTTATCGGTACTGCAAGAAAACAATACCTACTCTAGTAATAGCTTGATGCCCAAACCAGCAGTGGGTTAGTAATTGCGTAAATACACCTGTCTGATACATGCACACACCCATAAATTCAGTACTCGTTGGAGATACCTTGAAGAAAAAGTTAAGAGACTTTCAGTTTTTTCAATAGACTTCGTCTTGCAAAAAGTATATGGTTCACTTTCAAAATGGTCAGTGGAATAATCAGGAGTTCAGAATTGGTAACCAAATGGGTCTTGGTAAAACATATACTTATATAATATATTGTAGTTAGCATTTACCACTGTCATTTCAAACATAGTCAAGCAAAGCATCAAGAAGCTGGCTAGGAATTGCGAAAAAATGATCGGACTGAGAAATTTATTTGAATTCTTCGCAAATCTGCAATACATGTTTGTATATTGGCAAAACTCTCACGATAAGTTAAGTAGGTGAGTAGGTACTTACGCTAGAATTTTTTGATGATGCCTAATGCAGATTCTCAGATTTTTCTCCATTTCAAGCTTGCTTCGGTTTTTCCCCGAAGAGCTATGGATATTTGTCAAGGTATCCATCAGAATTTCACATTCCAGCCCGATGTAGGTCTCCAACGAGAAAGCCAGAACATCCAGATGCCAATGGATGATCGCGTTCGTCATAAGACCCAGAAATTGGTGGACGTACGAAATTTCATAGTAAACAGGCTTTTTCCAGTCGTAGGGATACCAAGCTAAAAACGGCAATTTCCGTTCGCTCGAAAACAGAGGAAGTGCCAACCAAAGCGGCATCAGAGTCACGCAAAAATTCGTGTAAGCAATATGAATGAAGGTTATCCATCGAAACATCGAATCAGCCATTTGTTTGTGTTTCAAGCTCCTCAGCTGAAAATCCTCGTCGTCCAGTTGAGCGATCAAATCTTTAGCAATTTTCCAATTCTTCAAGTAAAAAACAGATTTGACGTTGGGCAAGAAGAACATCAGAGCCATATAAGCGGACTGCACCATGACCTCTAGGTCTTCAAAGTGGACGACCAGATGCATTATGTGGGTGAAATTAAAAGTACCAACAATCCCAACCGTTCCAAACAAAGTCAGAATCCAGTAAAATCTAGTTTTAAAAATGTGTTCTTCTTTGTCGGTCCATAATCCCAAAATTTTCAACGATAATATATTGTATTTTACGTAGCTTTTGATGGGTTGCATTGTGGCCTTCCAACTGAAGTGTTTCCGATATGCGGATAAGAATTTATATTGTGTTTTTGTTGTTTGATGAAAAGTGAACGACCCCCGAAATTAGGCAAGAGGCTAGAAATACTAAATAATGCATTCGGTAATTTTGTGATAATGAGGATGTAATAACCCTCTATCGCGAGATAGAACACCGCTTGCTAGGATCTAAATAATAAATCTTGTCTCTTCCTAGTGTAATGTTGTATAAAGAACGCCATCGCCTTCAACTAGCGGTGTTACCTATCTATTACATTTTATAAATACTTAAGCAGTGGTAAAAACAGAGGAAAGTAGACGCCTTTTAACACTTCAAAAGCTAATAATTGAATGATATCTACTAGCATACATATTTCTCTCGGTATTTCTCAACGAGCCGAATGAACGGCGTGAAACTTTTTTTTCCAATTAGCGCTTCATGCATAGGAACTTCGAATTTCTGTACCAATGTTTAGTAGAGGTAAGAAATAAGTGATGCTAACGTATGTAAGACAAGTTTTCGCAAAAATTTGGAAAACCTCTCATCTCAATATAATTTCAAAAATAGTTTCAACATCTCAGTCTTACATCCATAGGTACCTATTCAAAAACATAAGTCATGGAATTGATAAAAGTCCATTGTCTTCGATGACCCGCAGTTTGGTCTTAACTTGTCGCATGAGACTTTGGACGGAAGCAACACCGATTTCATCAATCTTTTGGTGGATCCTACGACGCAACTTGGCTTTTGCTTTGAATTTTACTTCATTTGAGCAGTTCTCTACATTCTTGGTATAAAACCCATCGTTTCTCTTCATTTCACTGTTCCCGAAGGTGGAATATTTTTTGTCGTCCATTACAAAAATTACCCTATTTTTAGTGAAGTGCAGGCCCCTTAAGGTGCGTTCAGTCAGCTTATTTAGCCGCAAGTTTTAATTTTAGTCGAAAGCGCAGCGATGCTCATTGGCTGTCATAAACCAGCCTCCTCAGATCAGCCAATAAGCGATGCTGCGCTTACGACTAAAATTAAAACTTGCGGCTAAATAAGCTGACTGAACGCACTTTTAGTGCACGACAGCAGATATAGGTATTCTCTGCAGTCAAAGCTCCGGATTTCTACTTTTTGGCAAGTTGAGACATGAGATTCCTTCCTTACACTCACTTATCGTACGATAAATCGTTGTTTTAGAGATATTTTGGTTCCTTAATAAGGTCACTATTTCACATTTAGGTAGCCGTTTAACTAGCTTATAAATGCTCTTCCGCATCTCAAGCTTCTAAGACATTTTTCAGAACGTTCTTGCAAAACTTGAACTGTCAATTGAAAACACAATATCCAGAGATTGTTTGTGCCAAACGGCGAATTGATACTTTATTGTTTAGTCATGGCTCCTTGGCTCCGGAATTTTTCCAAAAACTTTTGTTACATAATGTTGTTGGGTGAAAATCGGTTATTAAAAAAAAAACTGTTATTGTCGCGCTCGCATTATTTCCTATTGTTTAGATCTCCAAGAGTATAGAAGAAAGAGGACAAGGACATGGCACAAAACACCACCACATAATGTTCAAAAGAATGGGGCAGTGGGGTATCCGAACACTAGAAAATAAGTTTCCCTTACTTGACGTGAACTCTGTGGTCGGCCGGGAAAGTCTTGTCTTCCTGCGACCACGCTTCGTTAAATTCTCGAGTAGTGGCTGATGCAGGTTTCCTAAACCATATAAACGAAGGAGCGTTTTCATCCGTAACTTGTATACCTTGAGGTTGTTTTTGCGGAAATAATGCTACTTGTTTATTTCGTAGTTTTTTTTCAACTTCATACAGCATTAATTTGTCTGTTGCTTGATAATCCGGTATTCTAACAGCGTCTTTGCTGAAAACAAAGCAACAACTTTTATCCAGTCCAATTCCTCTCCTACAACTATGCGGGGAACAGACTTCATTCATAATGCTAATGACTTAGAAATCGATACATCGAACTTTTGAAAATTTGAAAACTGAAATGATTCCTCACAGGTTGGAAAATAATGCCACTTTCGGACCACGGGCCGGAAGTGACATATGAAGAGAGGTGAGTTGATCTGAACAGCTGTCACAAGCGTGTCTGTCTGAAAAGGTTATGTTTGCATTATTGTCAAAACTCGGAACTTTTCTAGTTTGAATTTCGAACGTAAAACTCTGATACTAAACCTCCTTGTTGGTGAAATGGCAAATACTAAAAACTCTCAGCCCTGAAAATATTGCATAGAGGCAGGTATTGCTGAGGCAAAGCCTACTCAATGAAAAGTTAAGAAAATCGCTATTCGTATCGTCTATGCCTACGCCTACCTGCTAGAAACGTTTGACGCGAAAAACTAATAATGAAGCGAATCATTCACATTCAAAGAAGTGGATCATTGTGAATAAAGTCCTATAGGGACCGTGTATGATGCCGCATGTGGCGCAGCGTAGTGAGCGAAATTGACAATAATTACGCTCCTTTGACAGCGACAGCGATTTGAATAAAGAAAGCTGCATTCCCAGCGATGCGACTTTTTGAAAAAATGTGTCAGTTTGAATTGTTACCTGCCTAATCCAACAAAACCGCCAATAATTCAAACTTGATAATGTCATCAAATTTCTTTGGGAACATTCGCATTTGAGAATCTTGCTCAAAAATGGATAGCGTTTTAAAAACAGGGTTCTCGGAAGTGAAGTGGGACATTGTGTTTAGTGAAGGGGTGATGGAAAAGGGCAGGACAATTGCATTTTGCAACATTAAATTCGTTGTGGAACGTCAAAGAAGAAACAAAGGCAGCAACATTTCATGTCAAAGCATTTGACGTTGACAGCATTTGGCATTTGACCTAACCTCAAGCAGCTAACAGCCGTCATGCTACCAAACGAATGGCAGAAGAGGTACCCTAGTCGGCCACCCTGATCGCTGCCAGTCACGAACTGCTTGGCCCCGCCTCCGTGCACGGTCCCTATACATAGCACGAATAAAGCGTCATTACAGCCTACGGAATCCTATCTCACCTCGGTGGGCCTATGGCGTGCCATGGTAATAAAGTACTCAGCAAAATAAGTGTCAACCTGCAAAATTTGACCTTACTTTTAACCTAGTCAACTTTGGAATGCTACATAAAATTTCTACATGGTGTTCAATAGACTGGTGCAGAATTACTGAAAGTTTGACATACTCCCTCTTGAGCGAATTTTTTTTCTCCTGGATTTCAACATCATCGATAAGAAAAACTCATACTTTGGGACGGCTCTTGAATTTCCGGTGCATCTTTTCAATTTACAGGTTGACCTAAAAAAAAACAACAACTTTTTGGTGTAGCTTTCTTAATCGCTGACCGATTTTCGAGATTTCAGGCTCCTTTTGAGGCCAAAGCTTCAAGTAGGATCATAGAATCAAAACCAATAGTTCAAGACAAACAATCAAAATACAGGGTTGCATATAAAATGACCAAAACCTGAACGGCTCTCGGAATATGAATTGGGAGGGAATCGGATGAAAATCAACTTACATTCGAGAGCATCATTCATTCTGAACACTTGAAGGTATCCTCTTCCTGCATTAGACCTGAACTCTGTCAGCATCGGGGTCTTGCTTACATGAAGCTGCTCGTAACCAACGTTACCAAAATCGGAACAATCACTCACTTGTCGATCACTGTTTGTTAGTGATTATTGGGCTTTAGTTACTTTGGTTACGAACATTTTCAGGTGCACAAGGGCGATATTTCTCGTTCGAAGACGAACAGTGCAAATTTGGCCTTTTAACCAGTAATTCCAGTCCCATAGACCAAAAAAGCACCTTGAAGTGTTCAGAATAAATGGTACTTCAGAAAGTGAGTTGATTTTTATTCGATTCTCCTCTCAACCTAGATTCAAAGAGAAGTTCAGGTTTGGGTCACTTTTAAATGCACCATGTATCTTCAATGTCTGTCTTGAGTTGATTTTGATCCTTTGGTATACCTACATGAAGTTTCAAAATAAACCGAAAACTTTGGAAATCGGGTACGAGGAAAAGAGTTGTCAATGCATTGCAAAAAAGTTAACTAAGAGCTGTTTTCATTATACAGGGTGTTTGAGAAATGGTAGCAAAAAATTCAACTGTGGATAGATCTCGTGAAAGTATGACGAAAGCCTATATTACCATTTAGCAATGTTCGGCCTAATAACGAAGATACAGCCCTTTAAAGTTCACTTTTTTCGGATTTCAAAAATTTGTAACTCAGGAATGTTTTGACGAAATTAACTTAGATTTACCTTAGATTGGTTTGTCGAAACTATCTACCGACCTGCCTAATTTTGAAAGAATCCAGCCAGTGGCATGAGAGTTACGAGGGTCAATAGTTTAGAAGCACCCGAAGAAAAGGTGACTTAAGGTGACCCTCATAATTTCTATAATTCTATACGCTACTGGTTGGATTCTTTCAAAACTTAGCAGGTTGATAGATGATGTTGATAAAACAGTTTATTTCGAATCGAAGATAATTTTGTCAAAACGTTCTTAAGTGGCAAATTAAGACCTTCGTCATTAGGCCGAACTTTGCAAAGTGGTATGTAGGTTTTCGTCGTATTTGGATGAGATCTACCCACATTCGAATTCTTCACTATAATTGCTGAAACACCCTGTATAGCTGACTTGAGACACCTAATTTTCAGAAATTTGAAAGCACTCAACAGTATTTCATAATTTTATAATATAAACTCATGCCTCGACTCATGCAGAAACTTATTGTATGCTAGACTAGAAGATGTCTTCCGTGTTCCATTTGATTGTTAAATTAAAATTGATATACAAAATTCCCTGTAAAAACTGCGAAGACATGTACATGGTACAGACAAAACAATATATGCAAAAAATAGTTCGACAGCATGAAAATTACTCTAAACCAGAAAAGTATCAGCAGAAAAACAGCATTGGCCAAACATTTCACTTGAAATTTTTAAAATTTCGACTTTGAACATATGAAAATTCTAGATAAATAAGCCAATTATTCAAAGAAAAACATCAGTGAAATGTAATTCATTGAAAATTGAAATTATTAAAACACTGAATTTTAGAGAAGACTATATTATAATTATAATAATGTTACGAGCGGCGATCCCGTGCGTATTAGTAAACACGCGATCTTTCTGGATTCTTCCATTCATTAGATCGTAGTGTAGAAGTGCGGAATGTTCTGGTGCATCTCAGAGCGCGCGTTTACGTGAAACCGAATGGGGAGACTCAATGCTCGATCGAGAAACATCTGTCCATTTTGGCGAAGGCGCCGTTCCAAAACCCGGCAGAATTATACGGGTAAAGTGTGTGATTATTCAGGAATGGTCTAGAAACCGCATATGCCGGACAACTATGGAATTTGCTGGAAGTAGACAGAAAGTTCGAGAACACTATCCAGGGCAGTATTGAATTGGAAGAGACCGCGAACGGATAAGCGAGCGATAATCACAGCGATATTCCCAGTAGATAATTGTTGGCGTGTAGTTATTGTAGTACGCAGAAATAAACAGTGTGTGTTTAAAACGATTGTCTCAATTATATTCGAACCCGTACGCGAGATATCGTAACAATAATAATAATTAGAGACCGAAAAATTGAAGCTAAGGCGGGTCCCCCACTGAAGCAACCAGCAACTAGCAATAAGCAACGGGCAATATCATTGCTAAAGGCATTTTCCATGAGATCAAATAAAGGATCTCACTTTGGAGCAATACGATATCTCTTTCAAGAAATTATTGCCTGTTGCGGCAATTTTTATTGCCGGCGATATTCCTGCAAACCGAAAACGGCAGTAGTTTAGCAATACGAGTAGGGTGCCATCGAGGGTGCCATGGTAGTGGAGTAATTCGTAGTATCATACCGCTTCAAGTTTCTTGACACAAACAGTGTGGCTCTATGGACTTATCAGCTCTGCACAAGCATGATCAATCCAATGTCTTCTAATTTGCCTCCTTCTCCTCTAAAGCCACTACATCATTATTATTGAAGTGAAACACTTCTTATCGCTCGCCCAGAGCACAATAGAGAACTAAAAGCAGAACCACAGATGAGGGTGCATTTGCTTCGTGCTTTGTAACGAAATCATGTAACGAATATGTGACCTTGGGGTTATACCCGAGGGGTTACTTCACCAGTGCCGTCCCAGCGAATGGAGAAGGGAAGGAATGTGTTGTGTCGCTCGTTTTGACTGTTAGTAGGTCTTACCGCTTCCATCCAGTGCCGTCTCTTGTAAAAATAGGGCCCCGGGCACAAGGTAATGGGGGCCCTCTGGGCCCTTTTATGAAGGTACGCGAAAAAAATATGGACTGGTCAGGATCGCTGGGCCGCAATTGTATTCAGCCTTTTGACCAAAAGGGGCCCAAAAACTCGGTCTATGAGAGGCCCCGCATTTCCGCATAGGTACAGAAGTCGAAAGAGAAATAGATAGATTCAATTTTGTTCTTGCTTTGAGGAAATCATCATGAGCCCGAAAACCAAATATTGATGGTGATTGGGCTCCTTCCTGTTGATTTTTCAGATTCCTGAAGAATCTATCAGAACAGCGGATAGCGGTTATTCATTAGGTTGAATTTCCAATTTCCTTTGCGCTGAGTTCCAAGAGGTTCTCGATTCCTTTTATCACGCGTTGTCAAAAAAACACTATTGGGGGAAGACGCACGATCAGCTCAAAAAGCGACATTAACTGAAGAAATGAATGGGATATGCATGAAAACAATTTTATTTTACAAAAATCGCCATTAGTTTTGTAAATTCATGGAGATTTGGGGGGCCCACAAAAAACCCGGGGCCCTGGGCACAGGTCGTTCGGGCCCATGCTTGAAGACGACACCGCTTCCATCGTGTTCTAATACTAAAGCTTCCATCATAAACAAAAATTTGATCTGATCTGGTCGATGAATTCTAACTTACGAAAGTGTTATTTGCAATCAGAAAATTATTCATTTTTTTTTGTAATTTATATCGCCGCTACTGGAGCTAGCTCTTGTTGGTGTTATTGATTTTCTGATCGCCGATCGGTCCAGATCTTGCTGGTTTTCGACTTATTTTAGGCTTCATTGGCGGTTCGGTTTGAACATAAGATCAACAATAGATATAAATAGATAGATACATCGCACGGGCGGATGGACAAAAAAAAGGAGGATAGAGACTGACACCAAGTGTACTGATTTCGCCCTGGTGTCACTGTGACACAAGGCCAAATTTGGTATACTCCATGTCAGCTCTGTCCTACTTTTTTTCATCCGCAATGGTATTTTATGATAGGAACTCTCACCACTCTCAGGTACGACCTACCCATGTAACTATTCAGCATAGGTGGATTAGCCAGGCTCAAGAAGAGAAATGGAATATTCGATAATGAAGGCTGAAAAAGTTGTTCTATGTCACCTTATTCGAGCGATATACCGGTTTGATTATCAAATTTTTCTTTTTGGAAATTAATTTTTCGACTTTATTTTGTGCTAATTTTTTGATTGGTTTGATGTTACCTGAATTGAATGTGACATTCTAATGATGTAAGTACGGTGGCAAGCACATAAATGATTATGGTACATACTTATCTTATCCACTTATCAAATCTGCCAATTCCAATAACACAAATACGAAAAGAACACCTCTTCGAACAATATTTGCTCATTTATTCATACCTATAGAAGTTTCACTTCCTCCGAGGGTGACCATGGTCACGCACCCACGTTTTTTTTTTCAAAAGAATCACCGTCGTCGTCTACAATACTGTCACTCACAATCACTGAAAGTAGGTACTGTAATTATCCTGGCCACGGCAAGAACTGCAAGAATCCTGGTCATTGGACACTAACTGTGAAATCCTGATTAATGCGGTACCAACTGTAAATTCCTGATCATCAAGCACCATTCTGTAAGGTTCTGGTACTCACGACAACTATTTTGTATCATCCCAAATTCACCTTAATTATTCATTTTATAATTTCCTGACGTGCTGACATTCAGCTAGCATTCGAAATTGTTTTATTCAGTTTACATTCGGTTTCTGAAAGAAAAGTGCATCCTAATACCGTGTGCAATCCTACGACGAATTTGTTCAACCCTTGCGAATCAATTCCGTTCTCATTCTGCCTAATTTTCAGAATTCTGAGTGAAGCCATTTCCTAGTACACTTGAGTCGAAGTCTCTGCCTGATTTACTAATCCTTTTTCCAGTTTTCAATTCAACCCTTTCTTCCCTTCCGCCCATTCACCCTGGTACGAGAAGAAATCTTTACTGTTTAATTGTACTTAGAGAGAGATTGTTGTTCACTGAGTCTTGTCTTGATCTTTCGAATTTATAGCCATTATTTTAATTATTGATCAAATAATTTACATAATATTGGAGTGTTGACAGTCGATAGATTTTATATCCAGCTGGTACTATAATTTACAATTTAAAGACTTATTCAGCAGCTCGGTTCCATACATGTTCAATACCATTACACAAATTTACAATATGGAGTACAAGTCATCGCAATGAGCCTCTAATTAATTAGCCTGCAAAATTTTATGTCTCGTTCATTTCTTATCTTGAAGTGTTTCGAAACGACACTGAATTTTCGTAGCATTACTCAAGGGGTTTCTCTTTGGAAACTCGGCCTCATGCCTTTAAATTCTTTGTCGCGCGAAAGGGTTAAATATCTTATTCTATGGGGGAAATTTCGCGTAATCAAGATTTTGCCCAGATTTGATTTGCATAAATACTGCTAGTGCTTGTCTCAGCTAATAGAGTCTACAAAATCATGCTCTGTCGGAAGCCAAATCTCTTAAAAGGGTTGCTGAGGTTTCACCCGTTTTCTTGCATCTGGAAGGTAGTTATTTGAAAACAAGGGGCCGCATTTTAAAAGCTCAGAGCAATTACAAAGAATTCAAATCGGCTTGACGCTTATCATGGCTGTTCAAAAGATCAAACAAAACCTACTATCATTTTTTTAAACCAAAACAATTACTTCAACCTTATTTAAACCATTCGCATTCGATTACAATAGAAATCAGACTTGCCTTAAGGTTTTCCTTCCACGTCACTGATTTACTGCAAATCTATCACAGTGTTTTAGCACTTTTCTTAATTTATTCTTCTCCAAAAATATTAGTTTTCTTCCCGCAAAATACACCCGTCGTGCTCGACTCTTACCACTCGAATCTCTCCCCCGCGTCACTGTTCTTGGACCTATCTTATTTTCCCACACCCCGTCTCCCGTCACAACCCTCTCCGGCCTACAAACGTCGATGCCTGCATGCTTTCTTGCATCCGGTGTCACTCCGAGGCTGGCCGGCAAAAATCGATATATTTCGCATTCCTCAACCAAATTTCTTCCCTTTCCTTTACCGCCCGTAATGCTAATTTTATTCCCAAATATTTCATTCCCCTTTATTTTATAATTCTAAGCCGTTCTGCCACAGTACCTACGCTGTCAAAGATCATACGATATTCGTACGCAACCACCTTACTGTTGCTTCAGTGTGAGAACTAGTCAAAATAATATTGCCTATTGCCGGTTGCTAGTTGCTGGTTGCTGATTGCTTCAGTGGGAGACCCGCTATATATCGCGAGTTAAGCTTGCTAATCAAAAAATTTGGTTTTTAAAAAGAACTTTAATTTTTATTTCAACTCTTATTTTCGATTACAGCTCGTGGATTATTATATTAACTCGGCAGAGCAACATGCTCTTGCGCCTGTACTATAATGAATGAATCGATAAAAAATGTAAACGCTTATATATTACTCCTTATCTTAAAAGTGGTTTACAATGATGGAAGTCGGCAGGACTTCCCCTGATTAGCAATATCAGTGGGAATTACCCTTATATCAGCGGGAATTACCCTTATAACTCCTCCCTTAACAAGAGGAAACTTTAGGGTTCAAAGGCTAAAGTTTACGTTAAAAACACAGAGAAGTTATTTTAAACATAGGTACATAATGGTTTAGAGTAATCTAAAAATAACAATGGTACAGAAATTATACTACTTCGGGAAAAGCTTTTAACTCTACATCAACAGGTACACATTTATTTGGTTTCCTAAAAACAAACTCATATTTGTCTTTTATTTGCGTTCTGAAATGATATGCCATGACAATAGTTATTAATATGGCGAGGATGAAGTACACCGGGAAGTTCGAGTGGGTCCAGGTGGTCCTTGATAGAAGGTAAGAGATGGGTTGTTCATCATTCTGCTGTAGTGTAAGCTTGGCTAGTTGATCCAGGTTGAATGATTTTAAGTTGAGTTGGATAGGTTTGACATTAGAGATGTTCCGACTGATTACCGGAAGGTAAACAGGTTCTTCTGCGATGGTTCCTTCGAGGTTGGCGTATTCGAAGTCGCGTGTAATAAATTTGCACGAGTACGGCACACTTATTAAATAGGTACCTTGGAGTTTATGCACTTCCTCGTTGCCGCACTTCTCGTGGATGGCCGTTTCACTTGGTACTATGAGTAAGTACTTTTCGTTGTTGATGGTTTCGACTAGGGTGTCGGTGATTTGCACAGGCACGTGTATGCAGTGAGGATCTTCTCTGACTTTAAGTAGATTTTGGATGCAGGTTTCCTGTTGGTAACTTCTTTCGATGTGGTCACTCTTGCAGAAATATTCTCGTTGAATTTGCGTACACTTGTTCTTCAAGTAATACGTATGGTCTTCCGTCATTGCCACATATGCAGTTGGGGATATGATAATGGTGAGTTCAGGTGTTGGGATAGAATAGAGGTGATATAGGTTATATGTTTTAGGGTCAATTAACGGCACTCTGAGTATAAATACAATATGTTCTTCCGTGATATAATAATTGACAGAAATAGTTCTTAAAAATAGAACGTTGTCATAAGAGTAATAATTTTTACTATCGTGAAATTTTGCTAACTCTATCTTCATTGAGTTGATTGATTGCTCACTTACGATCGTTAGGTGTAAAGCGTTCAGGGATGCAAAATCAATGGCAGTTATGACGTTATTTACGACTTGACTTAAGTCGAGTATAGCAATTTTAAACATTGTGAGGGTGTTCGTTGCTCTTTGAGCCTCTCCTCCTACCATCCTTAAGACTTCTTCAATTCTATTGAAATTTGACGTCATGTTAATCATTGTTTCCTGATAATTACGGATAACTTGTTGATTGAGCGACAGTTGTTTGTTAAATCGATTAATGATATTTATTTGGTTCGTTTTAAGTTCTGTGATGGCTTGGTCGTATCGCTCGCCGTCAGTTGCGTCTAGGTTTCCGGAAATAAATTTAAAAATTGAACCTAGCGAGTTGCTTAAAGCTCGTTTGGTTCGATTGGTCGTTTCTAAAATATTCGGGTGGATGGTTACGACTTGTGATTCTAGTCGTTTGATTTGTTTCTGGACATATTCTAATTCAATAGCCATTTCCATGGATAGTTTCCCTTTTGTGTGAGTTTCGAACCGTGTTACTAGTTCTTTTAATTCGTTAACTTTTGCACCGAGTATTTTTATTGGGAAATTATGTAAAAAGGTGTGATGTGAGTATTGGACTCGCGCTGGTCCTAACTTGAAAGGAAGGATTCCAGGGTTATCCTTCAAGGATTTGATTTCGATTCGGGACGTGGATTCATAACCTGCGATGTGCAATAGTAAAATTATCATCCTGATTTTAGTGACAGTGTTCAACATGATCTGGAACAAAAAATAATTACCTTAATTTTTGTTGTCCGCGAGTGGGTTTTAGTTCTTGCTTATGATATCGGTGGCCTTTAGTGGTTTTGACTTTTAATTCTGAATCTTGTTTAACTTTAATGTGTTTGAACCGGGGCGAGATTTTATTTCGTGGTAGGGTTGATAGATATCCGTCTAGGGTGTTGATCTGTGGTGGATATTGTCTTTTAACGTTTTCTTTTTCGATATATCTGTCTTTGGTATCTTTGGAGGTTTGATACACATGCGAATAAAGGGTTCGAATTCGTGTTTGTAGATCATCTACATATGCGTTATAATGATTTTTATTATTGACTTCAAGAATATCCTTGTTATCTAGGTGTCCGTATAGTAGTTCGGTAGGTCGAAATTTCGTGGTACTGTGAATAGATTGGTTATAGATTATTGCAGCGTTTTCCATAAGGTTATGCCTTAGGGTGTTAGATTTTTGTAATGTGAGCGTTCGAATTATTTCCAAAATAGTTCCGTGAACGCGTTCTATTGGGCTGTTGCTATTAGGGTGTAGCGCTGTAGTAATGTGGTGTTCGATATTGTAGGCTGCGAGTAATTTTTTGAATGTTTCGGAGTTGAACTGTCCGTCCGTAACAAGAGTTTTAGGAAGTTTGTAGCGTGAAAATATTTTAACAAAACTTTTGGCTATATGAATCATATTAGTGGAGTCAACTTCCTCGTACATAAAGAATTTTGAGAAATTATCTATGCATGTTAAATACTTGATTTTATTGCACGTGAAAATGTCCATGTAGACGATGTCAAATGGAACTTGGGGCGTAAATGTTGTTTCCAATTTATATTTAACAGGATGTCGTTCATACTTGGCTTGTTGGCATATTATGCAATTATTTATATGCTTCTGGCAATCTTTGCTGATGTTTGGCCAGTAATATATTCGTTCGATCTCCATTTTTAGTTCGTTAATACCGCGGTGTGTGGTTTTATGAAACTTGTCCAGGATTTCTTGTTGTTGGGCTTCATCAGTTACATCTTTCAAGAGTTGTTTTGAAAATATAAACTTACTTGCGTCTGTAAAATGTTCAGTGATTAGGTCACTTATTTCCTCGTGAAGGGTGTCTTTCACGTGAATTACCGTGATATTTTCAGGGTTCGTAAAGTCTTTCAGGACGTTTATAATTTCGCTATGGAAGTTACTTGTGGTAAGTTGTACGTCTACTCTATTTTTATTAAAGGGTCTCGTGTGTGTGATTTTAGGCACAGATCCTATGGTAAGAACTATTTGGTTCTTCCAATGATTCACGGGTCTTTCAGTGAATTGTATCGTTTGAGTTTCGTCCTTCTCCAATGGAACGTCAAGATCGTTTGTTTCATGGGATTCTTCGATAATTTCAAATGATTTCGGGACTTTCTGGGCTGCGGTCAAAAGTACTTTATTAGTGGGTGGTTTGATTTGAATGTCGGAGATTACATGGATCTTTCCTACCTTGGTTTTTGGTGGGATCGGTCTCTTTTCGGGTTCCAGATAGTTGTCGAGATCTTGTAAATCTGTTAGTTCGGATGCACATTTAGTGTTAATGTCACCGGGGTTTGCAAATAATGATAGTAACTCGTCAGGATTGTCTTGTATTTCAGCGGGATATGCCTCGAGTCTGGACAGAAAGTCTGCGTTCGCGTTAAGCGTGCCTTTCTTGTAGACTATGTCATAATCATATTCCATTAATTTAAGTCGCCATCTAACCAATTTTGAATTTGGTTCTTTAATGTTAAAGAGCCATTGTAAGGGCTTATGGTCCGTGACAATGGTAAATTTCGTTCCGTATAAGTAGGGTCTGAATATTTTGGTTGCCCAAATTATTGCAAGACATTCCTTTTCGACTGTGGAATAGTTTGCTTCGTGTTCGTTAAGGGTGCGAGATATATACGCTATGGGTTTATCTTTTCCAATAGGTCCTTGGGAAAGGACAGCGCCTAAACCTACGTTTGAGGCGTCGGTTGTTACAATGAACTTTCTTTTAAAATCGGGGTAGATCAAAATGGGCTCGTTGCATAAAAGTTGTTTTATTGTTTGAAAGGCTTCAACAAATTTCGGGGTGTGTTCCACCTTTGCATTCTTCTTAAGACATTCGGTCAGGGGTTTCGCGATTGTAGCGTAATTGTTTACAAATTTGCGATAATAGCCTGAGAGACCTAGAAAGCTTTTTACTTGTTTCGGGGTTTTTGGAATTGTGATCTGTTTGATTTTCTCTATTAATTTTGGATTAGGTTTTATTCCACTGGTGGTGATTATGTGACCTAGATATTCGATTTCTTTTAGAAAAAATTCAGACTTGTCTAATTGAATTTTAAATCTGTGTTGTCTGAGTCTCTGTAGTACTGTCGTTATGTTAGTCAGGTGTTCGTCCATGGTCTGACCTAGAATAATAATGTCATCAAGGTAGACAAGACATATTTTATTCAACAGTCCCTTTAGGACGTCATTCATTACGCGAGCAAAACATGCTGGAGCATTGCGTAATCCAAAAGGCATTCTGACAAATTCAAAATGTCCGTTCTCGGTTGAGAAAGCCGTTTTGTGTCGGTCTGCCTTATCTATCTCAATCTGATGATATCCTGATTTTAAATCGAGTTTTGAGAAATGATTTGAGGTGCCAAGGATGTCAAGGATGTTGGCAATATTTGGAAGAGGGTACTTATCTTCCACTGTCTTTTCGTTCAGTTTCCTGAAATCAACAACCATTCGCCATTGCTTTTGACCATTCTTATCTTCTTTCTTTGGTACTAAAAATACTGGGGACGAATATGGTGCGGTGCTGTCAGTAATTATTTCATTGTCGATTAATTCCTGAATTTGATGGTCTAATTCAATTTTTTGTGAATGAGGAAACCTGTAGGATTTCGTAAACACAGGGGTGTCGCAATTGAGGGGTATCTTGTGTTTTACGATAGAAGAAAATGTCAATTTATCTCCATCTGCGTAAAATACGTCATTATAATTATTCAAATTTTGAAAAATTATTTGTCTGTCTGGATCAGGTAGGTGAATTAATTTTTTACGTAAATTTTCACTTGACGATGGTGTATCATGCTCAAATTTTTGTGCATGACAAAGATTGGTGTTTTTTAAATCGATGTGATGTGCTTCGATCGGTTTTTCGAGAGTCAAAGTTTGAGAATTCGTATTTTGAGTGAATGTCAAAGGGACTTCTACTGTATAATTTTTTGCAGTATTAATATTGGCGGGTATTTCATAATGACCCAGAGATTGTTTAGGTATTACTACAGTGCCCTTTTTGATTGCGGTTGGCACCAGTATTTTTTTTTGTTGAGGCTCTATCTGCGTGCAAAAGAAATTGGCTTGGGGTGGTTCATACCGAGATAGTTCATAAGGCTCATTGTTTATGGTAATCGTTCCATTGCGATAGTCAAGGATCATTTGGATCTCTTCTAGGGTTTGCGTTCCTAGTAAAATATCAAAATGCTCGTGGAAGTTTATCACGTAGAATTTTGAGAGTTGGCCCGGGATGAAAAGATCGGTGATAACGGTTTGGTTATGATTTGATTGATTCAGAATAGTTTTGATAGTGAAATTTTCGGTTAACATTTGTTCCTTGAAATATTGGGAAGCTACTTTTGGTGTCATTAATGAATTCGTTGCACCAGTGTCGATTAAGATTTTAAGACCGTTAATTTCTAAGTAAGGGAGGCTGGATTCTATGATGTTATGATTGGTTTCAATAACTAAGGGGTTTCCGAGGCTCGTACTTGAAAATTTACGTCGTCTTTACAATTTTTTTCTTCTTCAGTGCCGAGGTCTAGATTGGAATCTTGATACTCGCGGTACTCCGGAAATTCTTCGTATTCCGCGTCTGAATAATATTGGCTCTGATAATAAGGGACCTCTGCATGCATCATTTCAGATTCTAATTCGGCGAGATGTATCTGGGGTCTACGCCACTGTTGGAATTGCGGTTTAGAATAGTCGGGCTGCCCTTGTTTATTTACGATATTATTATCGCCGGACGCATTTCCTGTCGGAATGGGTTTTTTAACGTAATTGTTGGTGGGTAAAGTACCAGGTCGATTGTTAGATTGAAACGGGGGTCGTGCTCCGAATGTGGGTCTTTGATAAGCTGGATTTGAATATTGGTGAGGTGGATTAGAATAATATGGTCGTGTTGGGGGCTGTTGTTGAAAACGATGCAGTGGTGCTGCATACTGAGGTCGTGGTGTAGGTACTGACGAAAAGGGTCGGTACAATGGTTTGAATCGCGTTTCGCCATTAGATGTGTTAAAGGCATTGGTATTAACATTTTCGTTCCTAAATCTTGCAGGATGTTTGGACATGTATTTGAGTACTGTGGCTGTCGCTTCGGTTATGGACTTGTGATTTTTCACTTCTAGTATCGTCTGTAACATCGGGGGGCAACTTGTGTACAACACTTCTAATGCCGTTTGTTCATTAATTTCTAAATGAATTTGCTGTTGGTTAGCGGTCAAGTCTGGGTCCGCTTTTACTTTTAGATTTAATTGAGTTTGCATTTTCTTTATGCGGTCGATAAATTCGACGAGACTCTCTTTCGTGCTCAATGTCAAATTTTTGAATTGATGTGCAATAGTTAGTCTTTCGGTATGGTCGCCAAATTTAATTTTTAAGGCTGTTTTTAATGTTGTCCATGTGGTTAGGTCTGAACGGGTCGCGACAAAAGTTTCCGCTTTACCTATGAGTTTGCTGGAGATTAGACAGAATGTGTAATCGTTCAGCGTATCATCTGTAGTATTACCGTATTTTACAAACAACTTATCAGCTCTCGCGATGAATGACTCTAACGTTTCCGGGTTACCGTCATATTTTGCGATGACGTCGCCATAGTGACGTGCTGCATTGATTAGTGTTTCAGTACTTGCTGGTGTAGCCATGGTAGGAGATGAAGTTCTCGAACTTGGCAAAATACTCAGATTATTGAATGAATTTTCTAATTCGTCGTCAGAGCTACTACCGCTGGTTGTTGCTCTATGCGTTAACTCTAACGATGGTAATGTAAAGTCTCTGTACGATGATTGAGAAAGTTCTTGGTCTGAATCGTCGTTACGACTCATAGAACAATATTGAATTCAAAATTAATGCTAATTGAAGAACAATATTGTAAACACCCACAATCAGAAAGGAAGTAAACAGGAAAGTGGCTTTGACTTACTACTTCTTGTTGTTTCTCTGCTTCTGGATGGCTGCTTGGCTTGGGTTGGAAAGTTTTCCTTCTTTGGTTGGACTGAGCGGTGTGGTGGAAGGTGTTGCCTCTCGCTGGACTTAATACACTCTACACACAACTCGTAGATTACTTTGAATTTTGAAAAAATTCGTTGCCTTTGGACTTATTACAAAGATTTTCGAAAATTCGGACGACTGCGCCAGTTAAGCTTGCTAATCAAAAAATTTGGTTTTTAAAAAGAACTTTAATTTTTATTTCAACTCTTATTTTCGATTACAGCTCGTGGATTATTATATTAACTCGGCAGAGCAACATGCTCTTGCGCCTGTACTATAATGAATGAATCGATAAAAAATGTAAACGCTTATATATTACTCCTTATCTTAAAAGTGGTTTACAATGATGGAAGTCGGCAGGACTTCCCCTGATTAGCAATATCAGTGGGAATTACCCTTATATCAGCGGGAATTACCCTTATAACTCGCGGCAGTTGTTGAGCAATACGAGCAGAGTGCCGGATGGTGGAAGAATTTCTAGTATCATAACAGCTCCAAGTTCCTTGACACAAACATTGACCCTCGCATCAGTGGCGGACTAAGGGAACTGGAGGCCCGGGGCGGAATTGTGAGATGGGGCCCCTAAGGAGTGAAAGTTGAGAATATGAAGGGGGGCCGACAGACTTTTTGGCCCGCCCTGCCACGCCGTAATTGAGCAAAAGCCTAAGAAACAAAAAATGTGTTGTTAATAACTTGACTATAAAACACACAGTAGCGCAGTCAGAATTTGAGGGCGTAGAGGGCAAAGGCAACGGTGAGGGTGTAAGTCAGGAAAAAGTAGCGCTGCAGGCGAAATTTTTTGGGCATAATAATAATAATAATGATGCTGATGATAATCGGTATATTTCGTGCATTTTGCGATTTCGGTTTTCGACGTTTTCACCAAAATTACTTGATAATCAAACTTCTTTTCAGAAAATTTTTGCTCTTTTTGAAAATTTTCGCCAGAATTTTTTTCTGTATCGGTTTAGTGTGGAATGAAGTGCCATGGGCGCTTGGGAGGTAGGGGGGTGGTCTCATTCGCCCACTTTTGCCCCCCCTTGGCTATGCCACTGACCACCAGTACCTACAAGAAGTTTTCGGTTCCAACTTTGGATGTTGAACTGGATTTGGACTGTTGACTGCTGAAACCTACTCGTATATATAAAATCAGGAATAATATGAATTTCTACTATCTGCAGCGCGCAGACAAGATAATACGAAGACGCGCGCAGACGGGAGGTACGAAGTTTCCGGGGGAAAAACCCAAGCCAAGGCACCTGATAAAGGTAAATCAATGATGATAATGTGTAACCCACGAGTTATAAAGTGAATGATGAGTTGAAAAACCATTATATAAATAAATAATTTTGTTGATTTGTCTTTCCCCTCTTTTGAAAAGAAATAATAAAAATGAAATTTCAAAAGGCTTGAGGCCCCTGGCACTGTGATGTCCGGGGCCGGGGCCCCTAAAGCCTAAAGTGAAAATAATCCGCAGAGACTCCGTGATACACACACCTCGATTGCCTGTGTGTAGGCCCCGAAACCTGTTGTCATGGGGCCTGCTAAGGTTACTTTAAAATGGAAAAAATAGGAAAACAATGTTTCTCACCTTATAGTAATATGCGAAAAAAAGTGATCATCGAGGGAAAAAATTGAAATTTTTGGATTTTATCCCAATTTTTTGCAGTATTTTTCACAAACAAGAGGAATTGGGGGCCCCATCAGATGATTGAGGCCCCGAGGCCCGAGGCGGACCGCCCCCGCCGCCCCCCTTTTAGTCCGCCACTGCCTCGCATTGACCCTATGGACCATCAACCCTGCATAGGCAGGATCAATCCAGTGCCTTCTAATTTGCCTCCTTGTCCTATAAAGCCACTACAACATTATTATTTCCTGAAAAGAGTCGTCGTCGTCTGCCATACTGTCACTGACAAGTGACAGTCACTAGGTAGGTACCTACACTGTCAAAGATCGTACGATATTCGTACGCAACCAACTTACTGTTGCTTTAGTGTGAGTGCTAGTCAAAATTATATTGCCTATTGCTTATTTCCGGTTGCAAGTTGCTGGTTGCTGATTATTTCAGTGGGATACCCGCCTAACCTGTACAGGCAGTCATGATTTCGAATCGGGTATCTAAATTGTTTGTTTCTGAGACACTCTGTATCATAATCGTAACCAAAGCAATAAAGAAATTACGGAATGCATCGTTTGGAAAAACATTCCATTCAAGAGGAAGTGGGCACTTGAAAGTCGAAAGTGGGAACATTTTTCAATGGGCGCTTTCATCTCGTGATGCTGATGACGATGATGGCAAGAATTAGGGTGCTCAGATTGTGCCTTGATAATGTCTCGAATGCGGAAAAATGCTGGACGGAAACTTAGAGGAGGAACTGGAGTGGAAACGTTCGAGGCGCAGGCAGGAGGGATCTCTATAAATTTCTACTGCTGTGACTCTTTTGTAATTGAATCGTGTGACATTTCATTCCGTTTTTGAAATATACTTGAATCGAAAGCGCTGCTCTCCGACACCTCTGTTTTTTTATTTCAATATTCAAAGGCTTTTGAGTCACCTTTCATTATTTGCAGCTTCAGGACGGACGTAACTCTGTGAGAATAATCAGATTTAAGGTGTTTTTTTTTTCAATAGCAATTCGTAATAAACCAGGAGCGCAAAGGAAATTGAAATATGTATATACTCATTATAAATTGAACATATGATAGAGTATTATATGTTCCTACATACTTAAGAGTACTACGGGTACGCTATGTTGTTAGAGATACCTACTGTGCCTCTATAGAAGGTCCTGTATTTCCGAGTGTATTCCATTTGAATAAACATTTATTTTCCCGACTCGCGTTGTCATGCGTAACAACAAACACGTATTATACTCGAATCAGTGTCGTTACAAAAGAAAAGTGAATTTGAATAATGCAACATAGACTTCGGCTCTTCTGAGACTCGTCGTTTTTCGCATGCATAGCCCGTCACGCGTGTCCCCGTGTGTTACTGATGATCCCATTTTTTAACAAGGACATTTTTGCGCCACCTGCCGCTTCCCTATGTCAATCCCTTAGTAATGATAAAGCAGAAAGGAAAGGATCAACAGAGGACCCGACTGGATTTAATTAAGTGTCGGATGCAGTCCTCATTCTTTCTCAAAAACGGCAGCTGGAGCCAACAATGTTTGCGGAAAAGGGAGTGCGCGACTGATGGTGGTGGTGGTGGGCCTTCAACTTTGTTGTAAGCCACTTTCATGATATTCTCGTTAAGTAGAGATAACAATACATAGAGACTTGTGTTTTGCTAATGGCATTACAAACAAGCCCTTTGTTGGCACATTTTTTAACGCCGGGATTATTCAAGACTTGCATAAAAAAGTTTTTTGGAACAAAGAAACAGTACGTTTACTTAGATACTTAAAATGATGCGATGCACTGAATAGAAAAGAAGAAGATCGCTATCAAACTTCACCCGCGGGAATAAAAACTCACTCTAGTCCCTTGGTGTATAAACTATTATTATAAACTTACAAACTACTAACTTATTATAAACTTATAGACTACTATTTCCATTCCAGATGTTAAAAATGCCATCATGGGCACTAAAGCTTTGAAGAACCAAAGAATACGTGAATGGCAATTCTATCCCGCCTAAGAAGTCACTAAATTATGATGAGGAGGTTATTACATGTTACCATTATTATGATAACCGATCACTTTTTCAACGATGCCTCAGAGAGCAGATTCAAGATGGTGCTCGAGAGGAAAAAATAATTGACAATCGTATTTCTGGAAATAGTTGGCTTAGAATTTGGCTACCCAGCTCATATCATCTCTAACATTACTTTTCGTAAGAATACCAGGTATTGTGTCAATATTTCGAAGAATCACTTATTTATGGAGAAACGAGTGTTTTTGTTTTTTTCTTTTGTTTTTCCCTTATATTTCAAAGACGGTTCGGAGAGGTAATCAAAAACAGTAAGCTGTGACTTCATTAGCATAAAACAGTTAATGTATTTGGTGAATTACAGGTCTCCACATGTTCCGGTTAGTTAAATATAATTTTCCAACTTTTTTTTCTGTTCCACCCTGTATACGCCGCTGGCATAGACGGCGCTGTGGCTACCTTTCTGGATCGGAAGAGTATGATACAAAGAGGATATCTCAAAATGGAAGAGGTTGAATTTATACGGCAAAACACGTCTTATGAGGTGCATGTAATAATTTTTAAGCCTCGCCAGACATAGTGGCTATTTGCGGTCGCTTTTTTTTTCGTCATTATTTTTATTATTTTCTTGTTCCTCGTTCTTTGTTTACTAACAAAATTCACTTGAATATTCCGTATCTTCCGAATGGTTGAACATATCCAGTTCATTTTTTCGTTAGTCGAATCTTAACTAAACAATCTTCAACAACAATAAAGAATGCACAAATCGCGAAATACATCTAAAATAGAGGAAACGAATAAATATGCCAACCTTTGCATCATCATATCTTTCTATCTAATGAAAGTGTGTGCTAATTTTTTTCTAATTGAAGTACATATCCAGACCTTTGTTACAGTGTGACAGCGATTGGAAAACAATGGTTTACTATTTATTTATTTAGTTTATAAACATTTTCATTGGCTATGAATGCATTATGATTTTCAGCCAGCAATGGACTTTTTTGTTTTCACAATTTTCTATATACAACCAGCGAGGCAAATAAAGGCAAAGAATTGGAATTTTCACAATACAAAAATCGAGTCTATATTTTAACTTGAGGGGAAGGTAGTTGAGGAGCATACGGAACAAATCTAAATTTTCTATACGAGTCCGATCAGCCAATAAAACGATTTAAAAATATCATCGTGACGTCACTTAAGAAGATGTTTTCACCTAGATTTTCACCTCCGATTTCTACCTATCACGTTTTCATGCTCTTGTTATTGCTGTATTGTCGTTTTTAAAAGCGTCATTGTCTTCAAAGAGTCAGTGATGGTAATTATGGCAGGCTTGAAACCATCGTTGTCTCATCGGCAACGTAATCAGGTACAGGTATGCTCGTGAGTAGCTATAGGTATAGGTAGCCCTTAAAACTTGTCCCTATGACGTCATTGTCGTTCTTAATTATAACCGCAGCGCCCGCCACAAGATAAGTAAATTCACATCAAGACCCTATGCAATCGTTCAAGTTTTTTCTACTCTTTCATCTGAGACCAACTTGTATTTTGTGTTGTGGTCTTTTTCAAGTAAACCCTTTCTATTGATGCGGGCGATCGATTTTTTGGTAGGCACACATACATAGGTATGTAGTGGAGGTACACTTCCTTAATAATAATAGCGCCTAATTGTTTGTAGGCATCAAGGGAGAGATATAAATAATTGAAGAAGTAGCGAGCGATACAATTAGTTCTATTTCGTAAGAGATCCAATCCCATAATTAGCCACCAACTAAAAAATTACCTTTCCCCTCCGCCTACGTAATGGGGACAGGTCGGAAGCTAAGGCGCCATTCCAAGTTCTAAATAATTGAACAACCCAAAGTATCATTAACACTATTTAGGCTATGGCTAGCGGTCTCAAATCGCGTGAATATTTCATTGGATGCTATATATTTTCATAGTGATTACTGAAATCCAAGCAGTTCATGCCGCAGTCATGGCCGAAACCATCAAGAAATACATCAAATACAATATATTTTGGATGCAACTGGCCGGTCTGTGGACCGATTCCGTCAGTCTTTTCTCCACAAAGCATTACTGGAAATACTCTTTGCTCGTCAATGTGTTTTTCATGGGTACATTTAATCTTTGCCAAATCGTCTACTTGTTAACCACTCTCGATGACTTGGAGAAACTGGCTTCTACGGCATACGTGGTCTTGAGCTGCACTCAAGCGAGTATCAAAGCATATTTCTACTTGAGGAATTGGTCAGTGATGAGAGAAATTATACTGCAACTGGACCAAGAAGAGTTTCAACCCAAGAATGCAAGACAAAAGGAACAAGCGTTCTCTTTCATGAGAATCCATATTTTTATGCAAGTGCTATACGCTGCTGTTGGGATTATTATGCCTCCATTGTGGCTTTCGATTCCATTTCTTGTTAAAAGTTCCGAGAAGAAGCTGCCTCTTCCTGCTTGGTACCCGTTCGACTACAAGAATGGATTAAACTATCTACTGTCTTACGTTCATCAAGCTATTGGTTTGGGTTTTGTGTGTCTCAATAATGTTAGTATGGATCTCATAGCTTGGGCTATATTGGCTTACATCGGGATAGAGTGCGACATACTTTCTGATACTATGCGGAATCTCTACGAATTCAGCAACGAAAAACTGCTCAAGGAAACTGGCACTATCCTACAGCGACCCCAAATTTTAGAAGAAATGAACAAGACCTTGATTGCCTGCATCCAGCATCACTGGAAAATTCTCAAGTGAGTATATTTTTGTAGCAGCATTACTTTAAAACATTTAAAAAAAACTGTTGTAGGTTTGCTAGAGACAGCAACAAGTTTTTCAACAACATAATCTTCGTCTGGTTTGCTTCAAGCTTGTTGTCGATGTGTATGAGTATGTTCGAGTTAGCTGTGGTGGTTAGTTACTTCTTAATAGTTTTTCACTCTTCCACACTCATAAGAGTTAAATCATGCTCTTTTCTGTTTCAACAATTTTAATGGCATTTCAGCTTCTACCGGGATCATTTGAATTTCTGGTGATGGCGTTATATCAGATGGTACTATTGGGCCAGCTTTTAGTCAACTGCTGGTTTGGGAATGAAGTCGTTGTACGAGTAAGTTTGCCAATCTTGCAAAAATACTTCTTTTTTACGGCGACTCTATTTTAGAGCAGCAAAATATCGTCAGCGTTGTATGATTCGCCTTGGATGGATTGTCCTGATTATTACAAGCGAAATGTACTATTCGTCATGCTCTCCACCAAAAAGCCAATTCAGATGTACGGAATAAAATTTTTTGCTCTTTCGTTGACAACATTTATGGCGGTAAAGGTTTTTTTATGATTTCAAATATCAGTTGGGACTCGTTAGGTTAGAATCATTATTGGGGATATCTAGGTATAGCTTTGAAGAAAGCAATTGAGTATAGAAAAGGTGAATTGCTAGTTTGTTTGGTGTCCCTAACCAGTAATGTAAAATTATCACACTGAATAAATCCTAGAATAAATCGAAATATTCCACATAACTTAGAACTTGAAGTTGAAATTAGGTGACGAATATAACTTGCACTTCAAACTCAAACAATGGAGTTTCTGACTATTGAGAGTTGGTTACGGTAACTCAGAGTAACCTACTTAGCGTGTTATTCCAGTTACCTACTTTTATTTAACTTTTTCTATTTGTTGCAGGTCTTGAGGGCTTGCTGGTCATTCTTCGCTATGTTATATCAGGTGCACAACAAAGATGCTGATATATAAAATAATGTTCAGATACCCATAATATTAAAAAAATTAGTAATTTGACTTCTTCTTCTTGTATTTGTCACCGCCATGCATGGGCAATTTTTCGAATATTGTTATGAATCTCGCTGGAGACCACTACGTGCGAATAAGACACACCTGTATAATTGACAGAGGAACCGTTGCATCGGGAGCTTGTCGTAATATTCACGAAGCCATAATTATTGTGCCTTCTCGACTTCAACTTGGCACTAACAACAGTCAGCTTGGCCATTATCTCGACCACCACCAATAAACTCCAAGTTGATAGTATTATTAACCCATTTACCCGCCATAATTCAAAAACGAAAAATATCTTAACCGAAAGTATAAACGACATTCAGTCTCAATTCGGTGAAAGCAAAAAATTTTTTTTTTTATTTGACAAATTTTCAAAATAAATCAGCTCATTCTTGAGTTATTTGCAGGATATGACATGTTATCATGATAACCAGGTATGTACTGGTATGATACATTGAGCTAAATATGTATAAAATAACTTGTGACACACAAAAACGCAATAAAGTCATTACAATGTAGTAGTACAAAATAAAGTTTAGTAAAAACCGAAGAAAGGGTCCCACGCCGTCATTTTTTATCCATTTTGATGGACAGATTGTCAAGATTGTATCCAGTTATCACGAGTGATCGAATAATGTTCTCCTCAAAGTAGGCCTCGGTCTCCTTGGTATAGTATTGTGGGATTTCGCCTTATTTTACCATATTAAAATGTATAATTATTATAAGCCACGCAAAGTTTTAAAAATTCCCCTTTTAACGAAACAGGCACAAAAATGCAAACTTGTGTTAACCCATGGTCGGGCAGTTTTGATGCGGTCACATTTGGGACTTTCGACCATAGTGTCGCCCGTCTTAAGACTGTAAATGGGTCGAGCGACGAGATTTTATTACTTTAAATGAGGGTGGCTGTTCGTCTGCAGAGCCTAGGAAGAAATCGAGGAACGGATGCTGGGAGAGACGCGCACGGGCTCTTGCAGAGATGTGTCGCGTTGAAGTGTTGTTCTTTTTGCGTGCTTTTGTGGGTAAATATTAATTTTTGTAGTATTTCCAATTCCTTGTGTATTCGTTTGTCGTTTTCTTTTTGAACACTACTTGGTTTGAGTTGCTAATTCACTGCCGAATTAAATTGAATGTACGTCCTTTTTATGGAAACATGCGCTTAGATCATTTTTAAAGGCACGCATGCCGCTTTGGACTGGAATAATTCAACGTGAGGTGTTTATTGCATTAACTTTGTCTGTTTGAATTTCATGTCATAATTCTATGGTCAGATTAGTAATTTTTGTATGTAATTTGTTTTTCATGTGTGCACTTGACTGTAATTTAGTGTCAAATTTTAGCTGAACGTCATTATCTACGATATTTTTATGTTCTCATTTTTATGTACAGTTTTGTAGTCAACTCCATTATAATGTCAGTGCTGTACCTTTGATGTGTCATAATCTTTGTGTCAATATTCAGAGTCCTCCGTCTGTTCCGGTTCTCAAATATTTATCCTTTTTGTTTGTTTACTTCGAATTACCCCCTGAGATTTTGCAAATGGCGCTTGCGAGTATGATCGAGCCTTGATGTACCTATGTTACTAATATTTTCTTGAATACCGTGAAAGTCGTATTTCGTGTCATCACCCGCTTCCGCTCAACCTAACTTGACTGTTTTCAATGTTTTGTTTTGTACATGTGTCATTATGTCCTACCGTCCAAGCAGGTTGTACGGTACCTTTTTGTTGGGGTGTCATGTTAATTGATTTTGCTTTGTTTGTTGAGATGTTTTTATGTCACCTGTCGGGGAATGGACTGGGACAGCAATAGCGGATACGTTTGATTGGTTGCAACTTAGTCGCTTGTGACTCGCGTAACGAGGCAAATGTCAGCTTTTGTGGGTTAGGTTCTCTTTCAGTGTCCTCGGACACGGGATACGCCCACCGCCCCGCCATTTAGTATTATTTTGTAGTTATATTGTAGTGTTTTGTTTATTGTGTCCTGTCTACTAACATGTCTTCAGTTGTTGTTTTTTGTGTGTTTGTGTGAGTGTGGCGTTCCTTTGCGTTGCGTTGCTTTGCGTTGCTTTGCGTTGCTTTGCGTTACTTTGCGTTGTGTTGCGTTACTTTGCGTTATTTGCTGCGTTGCGGTAGGGAGAACAAAGTCTCAGTGAGTTTTACATTTTGTCACAACATGTTTGAGAACCCTTTTCTTTGAGCTTAACTCAGTGGTTTCTTCGACTGGGTTCTTCCACATGAGAACTCTTTTCCGAATCCGTCACTCTCCATTTTCTTTGACTTGACAGTTTGACATATTTTGTTGTGTTGTTTTCAATAGTCTCATTGTTTTTGTTTATTTTGTTTATTCTGTCAGTCACATGTTAGGTGTTTTGAGAAAAGAACCAAAAGACTAATTTTGCACTTCATTTGTTTTGAGTAAATGTAATTTCTGTGCAATGAGCGTGTTTCATTGAAGTCCACCTTCTTCCCCCTCGGGTCGTTCACCTCATGAACAAAAGCGGATCAAAGGGTTAAGACGCGAACAAAAACGGACAACGTAGGATTCCGATGATCAGAGGCCAAACACGTGAAAATGTCAATGAGGGGAGGAGGGCGTACCATTACAGAGTGTCGGAGATGTACTTCTCTAGTTTGTATTTTTGTGTATCAGCGGCGCGCATGTACGAGTCTGAGTGTGCTGCAGCCCTGCGCTACTTGCATAGACAGACTTCGCCCGTGCTACCTCTGAGTGCAACACCTAAGTATTTTGAGAAATCGTCTTTGATGAAATAAAGTTCCACGTTCATTAAATTTGATTATTTTCACTATCCCACAACAAAGAAGTGGCCAAGTCCAACAGTCAATGAGGGGAGGAGGGCGTACCATTACAGTATATTCACTCCTACCGTGATTCTAGTCGGCTGTCAGTTTTTGTTTCTAAGTTTCCGAATTTGGGACGTTAGTGGTTTATGAATTGATGGACTTTTAGTCTCTAGTGGGGCAGATTTATAAATGGCAATTATCTCATAACACTCACCTTGGGTCACCGTCACGCGTTTTCAGATCCTTTTGTCACAACTACTGTCCGTATACAGAATAACATCACTTTTCTTCTGTTTAGGTGGATCCTATTCCTATGGCTGAAGCTTGCAAGAAACTTCACAGGTGTGTAACCAGACTGCGAGCCCCTCGCTGCCCTTATCGCTGTCTCATCCCACGCTGCCTACCTATAAGATCTTCCCGACGATTACCTGAAACGATCCGGAGTCGTTTAGGAGAGAGCCTTACACGTTGATGCCCAAGGCGACCTAAGGATTTTTGAAACTACTACTGGTGTAGAATGGTTTTTTTGGTAACTAACCCGTACTGACCCCTGATTTCCTGTATTCGCGGTCGCGTGCCATTCAAGTTCAAGGGAAATTCACGGACGAAAACATCGTAACACCCGCTAGAAATCTAGCGCTCGTTTCCGGGTTAGGAGGGTTAAAAAATAGATCCATATTATCCATCGGCTTCTGGTAAAAAGAGAACCATGTTTGGGTGAGCACGCCGGCCTATCAAACCTGATCGATGAGGAACAACTGGTTCGAAACAGAGAGTCACATAGCTGAACGAGGGAAGAAGCCCGTTCAAGATGGAACGAGTTGAACCTCGAACCTTCTTGAACCTTTATTCAACCTCAAAGTGCTGGAGATCGCATGCACCCCTTCACTTACACAAAATGTCAATACCTGTGGAGTTACCAGGAAGGTTTTTGTAGACTGGCAGAGTAGGTCATCATCTCATGGCAATCATCTCAAGGACCAACGCTATGTTTACGAAAATGACACTTCGAGGGTCTAGAGCTACTATGTAGAATTTCATTAGCCAGTTCTACGAGGGGCCTTCAACCTGAGGGTATATCCAAATTAGTTGAATATAGTAAGTAATGAAATGGTGGAGAATTTGTCAAAAATAAGCGGTGTAATTATTCTAACGCCAATAAACTTTTTAATAGAAGTAACGAAACTCGCAGACTTAAAAGATTCAAACCAAGTGATCTGGTGAACAGATTCAACCCGTCGTGATTGAGAATGCTCTATCTGTGATAATGTTCTGTGATACTGTATATTATATTAATACCCATTAGGTTGATACATTTGTGTTCGATATGTTTATTGAATTAATTTGTAATGCAGTACGTTCACTGGAATGTACTGTACAGGTCAGTTCATCTTTGTCTAAACAAACGCTTATTGTCTTGATAGACAGATTGCTGTAATCGTGGAGTTGATATAAAAAAAAAATTATTCTAGGTTCTTTGTTTTCGTATATAGATGCGATATTGTTCATCATTGAAATTTTATATTTATGTTTATTTGAATGCCTTGAGCAAACCTTGCGACAAGAAAATGTATTTTTCGTAAAATGCAATGCTCCATCTTATCAGTTCTCATATTCTGACGCTCAGTACTGTCACTCCCCCCTACCGCGACAGCGCCCTCGTAGAATTGGCAGCACTGCGTGCAAAAAAAAGCACAGCTGAAGGATCGGACGCACAGTTTAATTTATTCGTACTGTAACAATTATCAAACAGGCGAATTCTGGTCATTTTAGGCCGCTTTCATGCCTGGATGACTTGACATAGCCGATTGGATAATTACAGCCGTGCGAATGAATTATATCATAACTGTACAGGGTGATCACGCGAGAATTCACCCCCCTACTGGAGATAATTTGAAGAGGGAAAAACTTTTCTTGGACAATTTTTTCTGTAGATTTCCAAAATTGGGACCTATAATATTTTACAAGCTATAATATACAGGGTGTCGCAAAAAACTTTTTTTGTTGAAGCGACACCCTGTATATTCGAATTACAATAGATGTAGTTTTTCATTCTGAATACATATATGTACAATATACATAGTTACAGTGTTGAGTTATTTTCAGAGGCAAATTGTCAAACAATTCTCAAAAATCCTGTAATAACACTAGCCAAAATTTACGTTTATTTGGCTAAAAAAGTTCCGAAATTTGATCCCTAGTGCTAGGCTTATATTAAGGTTTCAAAAGAAGATATATCTTGCCAAAAAACAAAATCAACCAAATTTGAGAAATTTTCTATTGAAATAAACGTAAATTCAGGCCAGTATTACAGGATTTTCGAGATTTTTCTGACAATTCGCCTTTGAAAATAGCTCAACACTGTGGTATATATTCGTATTCAGAATGAAAAACTACATCGATTGCAATCCGAATATACAGGGTGTCGCATCAACAAAAAGTTAATTATGCCATAAACAGATTACAAAAACCTTTTGAAACAACAAAACTAGACGGGTTCGAAGGAGCAACTTTTGACCCTCTATAACTTGAAAAATAAAAGTCGAACAAATTTTTCATCAATTTTTGGGGGGCTTTATAAGAGATTCCATAATATACCGAGTGGAGCTTTGGGGCGCGAGTTTTGAGACAGCCTGTATAGGTATACCAGGCAGCAATATCGGAGTAAATCATACAGTCCATTTCATTGTTAATATTCATGCATCGCGTAATAAACATTGAAACCAATTAGAGTCTCAATTTCTTATTGTCGTTAACATGCAATGAATGTTCTATCCTTTTTACTCTAATGGTGTTTCCACTTTCCACACTTATCCCTATCCTAAACTTCAGCATCACGTCATCCTTCTCCTCCACCAGGTCACTCTTTTGCTATTCACAGCATACCAAGCTCCTGCTGTTCTCTCAGCACCCAACTTTGCGCAGCCACAGCCAAAGTGGAAGACACTACTTCACAGTGTACATTTCAAAACATATACTACATTTTTAGAACATTTTTACACAGTGAAACTGCTCGGCACGACTGCATCACCCGCCATCTTAATATAACAACGAACCTCGCTTACATCGACTCACGCTCCATCATTACAAAGTTCTTAGTCCTAAGACTGGTTGAATGTACCTCTATGCCTCCACCCCTTACTGTCCTGCGTCAACCTACGCATTTCCCTAGAGGTCTAAAGTGCGATTTATAACTCGATTTTAATTTTAGTCGCAATTTTAATCGCAATTTTAACGAAGTTCAAAGATACGATTTCCTCTATACCTTTTACAACCCGATTTTAATCGCAAGCCGCAATCGCAACGATTTCAAGGATTTTAAGAAGTTGGCCAATATCCAACTCTTGCGATCCGATCCTTACGATCGACCAATGAAATTCAAGATAATATCAAGATTAGCGAAAATGAACACAGTAGTCTTCTTGATTAGCAGTGTTGTTAGTGGATTTTCTGGGGACTTTTAGCGACAAGCTGACGGGTATGCAGTGGCGCAACTAAGGGGAGGTCAGCCGGGTACCCGCACCCACCTGTACAAATATTTGACCGCGACGGTGCTTTTTCAACGTTTACAATTCACAAGAACATACATTGATTATGCTCATTTTCCCGAAAAATGTTCACTTGCGGCGCCTTCTTGGTCTGTATAGGTGCCTGTTGTTCAAATGGGCTAGTTACGCCACTGCACTGCACTGCACCCTAGGTTTCCTCCCTCCATCAGCCTTGCTTCCGATCGATGCGATCGTTGCGATCGAGTTATAAATTGGCGAGGTGAATATGCTTACGATTGATCCGACTAAAATTGCGATTAAAATTGCGACTAGAATTGAAATCAAGTTATAAATCGCACTCAACACCCTACATCCCAAGCGATCTGGGAGCAGTAATCTAACCTGGGTCTACCACTGCGTCTCTTCATATGAAAAATAAAAGAAATCAACCTATCCTGGCGTTCTCCCCCAATATGTTTTTATTCAAAAAAATCCAAGTAAATTAGACTTCGTTGATACGTCTGTAAGACTGTAAGTCTGAAAATCCATTAGATATTTAGGTAGGTACTCAGTGTTATGTTTAGGAAAAAAAGTTCAAATTTTTAATTTTGAAAAAACAAGAAAGGCCTCACAAGGCCTGATGGCTGAGAGCCTACCGGGAAATGCCCGGCTGCCCGGTGGGCCAGCACGCGCCTGCAGTAACAGTACCTAAAAGCGAGCGCCACAACACATTCCCTTCTTCCATCCCCTGGGACGGCTCTGGTCACTCACCCCAAGGCCTCGAAAACGTTACAGCCCCATGTTACATCCCATGAAGCAAATTCACTCCTATCTGTGGTTCTGCTTTTAGTTCTCTATGTTGTGAGCTGAGCGATCAATGAAAAGTTTCACTTGAAAAAAAAAAGATTTTTCTAAGCAAAAAATTAGTTGGTACCTGATGGGTTAATTGCCGCCGCGCTTGAGGGGAACAGATAGTACTGAATTATGGAAATACTATATATTGTGGGGAGGTCTCGTATTACGACCTCGGGTAGAGGTAATGCAGAGTAGTAATAGCACGACTATTCAGGTTGACTTTAGTATATTGACTGAATTGCAATAATGATGCCTTATAATACGTAAACTATTCTACCCCTTCTCTAAGCTAAGCCTGAACCCTACATCATCCTCCTTACAGAAAGAAAAAAATATATATCTAAAATGGTAGACTTTTTTTGTAAGTTTTTATTTCTCAATATTAGCTTATGATTAACAAAATGAGCAATATACAAATGAATTGAATTCTTGCAGCGTCCTGCGAAATAAAAAGTAAACAAAACACTTAACGTAAAAAGTTCAATGTCTCTCTTTTCTTATCATAGAACACTGTAAAAATAGCACTATGTAATATTGTCTACTAAGGGTGTTTTATAATAACATTAGTCGTGGTATAGTTTGACTCGATTTTTATGCACCGTAATTATTTTTTTATTATTATCCAAAATAATGTTCGGGTGTTCCTCTTTGCGAACCACGTAAGGTCCCAAATACAAGGGTTCCATTTTCTTCCCGCCATCATTCTTTACCATAACCTTATCGCCAGTTTTGTATGAGGTGAATTGGCAATTGCTATCGAACGCGAGTTTTCGTTTCATTTTACCTGCAATTAGGTTTTCCCGTGCTTCTAAACATGCCGTCTGGAGCCGATATTTCAGCTCTGCAGGATAATCCGTGAAATTATATAATGCTTCGATAGTGTCTTTGATGGTTGACGGTAATATACAAGGTTTTCCAAAAACTAATTCATAAGGGCTGTACCGCGTTTCGCTATGTACTGATGCATTGTACGCGAAGGACCAGAATGGAAGCCATGAGGTCCAGGATTCTTTAAATTCATTAATATGCATACGTAAGAAGAAACCTAAACCTTTGTGGCTATTTTCTAATCCTCCAATCGTCTCGTGGTGAAACGGTGTTGAAGTGAGCTTTTCGATATCTAGAATTTTACATACTTCCTTGAACACTGAAGCTATAAATTCCGATCCCTTATCGCTCAAAATTTGCCGCGGTGTTCCGTATCGTAAAATGAAATTTTCAACAAACGATTTCGCAACTGTGGTAGCTTCTTTGTTTTTCAAAGGATATACTTCGATAAATTTGGTCAAATCGCATTGTAAAGTTAATACATATGTATTACCTTCTGCATCTTCTTCAAGTGGCCCAAGTAAATCGATTGCGACTTTTTCAAAAGCTGTCGTCGCGGTAGAAGTGATTGTCAACGGTTGTTTTTTCATGTTCACGTGTTTATATCTTTGGCAATCATCACACTTCTTTATGAAGTCTTGAATATGTTGCTTAAGCCCATCCCAGAAATAAAATTTCTTTATATTTCTATAGGTTCGGTTAATACCGGAGTGTCCCCCAGTTTTCAGTATGTGGTAGTCGTTTATAATCAAGTTTTGCGTCTCTCTGTCCGGTACAAATTGTACGCCTCGTAAAACTGAGATATTTATTCCAGCTTTTTTCAGCTTTCGTGCGCTTTGTTTGATCCCTGTGAGTAGATTGTCATGGTGGCCACCTGTTTTCACTACTAATTCGGGTATCTGAAACTTTTTCACTATTGTAGACAGGTCTGATATGCTTGCGTCTAAGGCAGAGCTTATTTCAGGATCCTGTCGCAAGTAAATAATATTTTTCGTGATGTCATAACATACATCCTTCAGTGCGAAAAATTCTCGCTGACTGTGTTTTAACTTGATTATATCATTCGGACAAATGCATCTCAACTCCGTAGCAGAAACAGGCTCTTTTAAAATTTGCGTAAGCCCCGGGTGATCAAGCCGTTGCTTTGAATCTTCCAAAACATCCTGTTTTGTTACTGAGTTTTTACTTTGCCTAGTCTGAGCTCTAGTGACTGCATTCACATTTTCTTCTAGGTTTCTAAGGTCGTCAGATTTAATCTGAATTCGTGAAAGTGCATCGGCACTGACATTACTAGGGCCTTTTATGTATTTTATGTTGAAGTCGAATTCCTCCAACGCCATTCTCAATTTTGTCATTCGAGACCCTGGGTTCTTAAGTGAAAATAGGTAGATTAACGGGCGATGATCTGTCTGAATAATCGTTTTGTGCCCTAGTACATATGGGCGAAATTTTTTCAAAGCCCAGGTGACCGCTAACAGTTCTCGATGCATAACTGGCCAATTTTTCTCTGCTTTATTTAGTTGGCGACTAGCATATGCTATCGGCCTATCATCCCCGTTTGACAAAACTGCTCCTATTGCAATACCTGAGGCGTCAGTTTTCAAAATAAACGCGTCGTCTTTTGAAAAATTTGGAAACTGTAAAATTGGTGGACTGCTCAAAGCTGCTCTTAGCGCTTCGAAAGCTTTTTGACATTCTTGTGTCCATTCAAATCCGACGTTTTTCTTTGATAACTGATTCAGTGGTGCTGCTATGTCAGCGAAATTTGCAATATATTTCCGGTAGTAATTCGTAAACGCCACGAAATGCTTTGTTTCCGCCGCGTCTTTTGGCACTGGATAATTCTTCATAACGGCAATTTTTTCAGGATCTGGAACTATGCCCTTCTCTGAAATGACGTGCCCCAAATAGAGCATTTCTTTTTGCAAAAATTCACACTTACTTGGATTTAATTTTAAATTCCACTTTCTCAATCTATAGAGTACCTGAACCAAATTCTCGTTATGTTTTTGCAAATTACTTCCAAAAATGCACACATCGTCTAAATATGTGAAACAACGTATGTTGTTCAAACCTGACATCGCGATTTCCATAGCCCTTTCAAACTTGGCCGGTGACGCCTTGCACCCCATTGGTAGACGTGTCAGTTCAAACTTTCCCTTATCGGTTGCGAATGCTGTATACTTTCTAGACTCGTTACTTAAGCCAAGCTGATAATAGCCTTGCTGAAGATCAAGGTGACTGAAATAAAGGGCACCTCCCAATGAATCTAGAATCGTATCCACACACGGTAGGGGAAAAGTATCGTTTTTCATTGCCCGGTTGACCAACCGATAGTCGATCACCACTCGCCATTTTTTTTCACCATTCTTATCTGCTTTTCTCGGTACTATCAGCAAAGGGCTCGACCATTCCGACGTTGATTCCTGAATTATCCCGTCGGTCAGCTTTTGTGGTACGGAAATAATTGTGTTTGTTCCACGCGCTTCCATGTATCGTATTACTTCGCACCTAGGTGGTATTGTCATATAAACATTTTTGCTAGATTGCATATCTATCTTTTGTTCAATGCCTCTATTCCAATATGTAAAATCAAACGTTTCGTAATTTATTACTAGGGAGCGGATTTATATGCGGTAAAAAAGCTTGGAATATGTAGTTTATATGCGCTTAAAAAATGTCAAAATATGCGTTAAAAATGTGATATAAGCTGCAAAAATATTGAAAATTTCAACATTTACATGTAAAACCAATCAACTAACTCAGACCATCAAAGTAAAAAAAAAAATTCTTCGAAAATTTTCAATAATTTTTTTCTAAAAATGAGAAAATCGTGATTTTTTTTCAGCACATCTAGATAAAATGGCCAAAATATTGACAAATATTCAGTTATATGCAAAAATATGGACTAAATATGCGGCTATATGCGATTATATGGACTATCAATTTGTATGCAGTAAAAACTCAAAATAATAAATTATATGCAAAATAAAACTTGGTATTTAGGTTCCTTATAGATGGAAACGTCAAGCTGCAAGTCGACAGTTGCATTTAACTTAGCGAATAGAACATGTAAAAAATTATAAATCCGCTCTCTATTTATTACTGCTGCAAATTTTTGGAAAAAATCAGCTCCAATGATCCCTTCAATGTTTTTCCTTTTTTGTAAATTCTCGATGATATGGAAGTCATGAGCTAATGAATCGTTATTAATTTGGAATAAAATGTTAGCTTTGCCAAGCGTGAATTGGCTACCTGCTATACCATTGATTTTAATTTTTTGTGACTTATCTATTTCTTGGTTTATTGGAATAATGTCATTGAATAAAATCGATACACTTGCTCCGGTGTCGAGCAGTAATCGACAGATTTTGGAATTGTATGTAATAGAAATATAGTTTAAACCGTCCGCGTCTAATACTTCCTCGAAATCGAATTTTTGGCTTTTTCTATTGTTCACGAAAAAATTCGCCATCATTCGCGCCATTGTCTGTCCCGTTTATGACAAAAGTCGAACCATTATTCCTAGACGCGTTCCCGTTTGTTCTGTATGAAGTCTGGTTGTTGTCTCTACTTGTGAATCTTTGGCCCCGAGAGTTTTGACCATTGGTCGAACGATAGCTATCATTATCGCAATTTGTGTTTTTGTTATAATTATTATAACTCCAATCATAATTCCGCTTTGGTCGGTTATTTTGAAACTTACCACCTGTTCTTTGACCCCTGGGTGCATTATTTGATCGCCTGTTTCTGCCATACGCGTATACCTGTCCACTCGGCTCTGCATTATTCGTGTATTCATCTTTTGCTGTCTGGACGGCATCTCGCAAAAATTGACAATTTCGCGATTTAACCATTGTACGTAGCTCTGGGCTATTGATCTCGTTTGCAAAGCAATTTATTGCAAGCTTTTCATTGATCTTTGCAAGCGTATCTTCTGACCCCGTTACATCCCTAGATTGCGCTATCGTGAGGTCCAAAAATAATTGTTCGATCGATTTGCCAAAATCGTCTATTGATCGGCCGCCTTGTTTCACTGAATTTAACCTTTGCGACAGAGTAGCTGCACTTTTTTGAGTCAGCAAATGCCTTCTCATATCCTCGACTAACGCCGCGTTTGAAACGTACACGTTGCTTTCAACCTCATCTTAGCACTCTGGTTTAACCTTGCCTTCAACACGTAAACCGTCAAAGACTTTTTCCCGTTTTCGTCCAAATGCAGATCGTATAATTCAATCGCGTCTATTAGTTGCTTCACCGATTCCTCGCTACTGGTTATGTTAGGTAAAGTCGCTGCTGCGGTACGCAGGTCAAATTTTTCACCCATTGTTACAGTTATTTCTTGAATATTGGTATTTAATTGACTACTATAGTCTGTTCCACTGATAAAATCTTCTCTGCTCTTTAACGTAGCTTGAATGGATGCTATTAAATTTTTACTTCGTTGTACGTATTCTGTTACTGATTTTATTAGTGATTCAGTAAAAGTAGTCTTTTTAATCGCTAACTTATTGAATGTTTCCCTAGTTACAAAAAATTTCTCTTTCAATTTGTTTAACTTTTCAATGTGCGAACGCAATACCTCCTCGCTCGATCTTCTCTGAAGGGAATCCTTCCCTAGGTTCCTATGGAAGACTGTCAGCTCCTCGATAACGGCTCGGAACGGTTCCTCGTAGCTCATGAGGTTCTTGGATGGCTTCTTCTTCGGGCTAAAGCCGGATAGAATACGGGTGCTGGGTTACAGATGTGGGACATTAAAGTTGGTATCAGTTGTGGTTCAGCATTGGTTCAGCATTGGTTCAGCATAGGTTCAGCATTGGTATGCATGGCCGGATTTGACGTGGCAGGGCGTTGGTCGTGCGGTTGGCGTCGTTTTTGTGGCATCTATTTAGTTAAGCGGCTCGTGAAATTCATTATTTTGAATTTTTTCTTCGCTTTTCATGCTGCTGCTGCCGTGTATATCGCACTGTTGCGCTTTGGTTGCACTTTTTACGCGTGCCGGGTTCGTTGTCTGGTCTGGATCGCCATGTGGAGGTCTCGTATTACGACCTCGGGTATAGGTAATGTAGGGTAGTAATAGCACGACTATTCAGGTTGACTTTAGTATATTGAATGAATTGCAATAATGATGCCTTATAATACGTAAACTATTCTACCCCTTCTCTAAGCTAAGCCTGAACCCTACAATATGGCAATGGATAGCAACAAATTAAAGTAGTCTTTTCTCACTTGTTCTTGCTTCTAGTAAGTGGTAACGGGACCAAAGTTCATAGCCTAGGATTTCAATTATTCCCATAATAAATTATCCAGGGATAACAGCGTTTGTTTAACAACATCGGTTTCTGGAATAAGCAAGAATCTATGAGAAGTATTGGAAAGCTTGAATCTATGTAGAAAAGAAGCATCATTAAAACTGCAAAGGAACTTCAATATCGTATCTTTTTCCACTGCAATGATGTTCTCCATTGAGAGATGAGATAGTTGTATTTTCGCATTCAGCAGGATCATGCTACGTCTCTTCTATGATCAAATACATGACAGGTAAATAACATTAACTTATCTACCTACCTACTCTGAAGCGCATTTTTGAAGTGAGTAATAATAATTTAATGAGGAAAGCTGTGCGATGTTTTCAGAAGTCTCTGATGCTTTGTTGTGAAAAGCAGTTTTAAATTACATATAAGCCGTACAATTTAGGATGCTCCCTTATATCAAACGCAAAACACTGGCGTACCTACGTATTATTTTCCTACAACAAATATCAACTTCTGGAGATACAACGCTACCACCCAGACTACGCCGCCTACTTTTGTTAAAGAGATAGATGTTTCAAAGGAAAATTTCATTTGATTAAGCTAACAAAACATCTCAAAAAGTACCCTTATACAGAGTATTTTACTTAAAACCACAGTGGCCATAGTGTCAAAAACTATGAAATGGGATCAGTTTCGATTTTTTCAATTTAACCTCTATGACAAGCTGTAACTAGTCAGTTTGTTATTTTAAATGGCGGAAAGACTTTTTTTCGAACGTCAATCTTCAATGTACACGCCGAGGTCGAAGGTTGACATTTTTGCTGCCGGCAGCAAAAGAATTCAGCTACACTAAAAAGTAACTTTTGATGTCTCGTCAGTAAAAGTATCACCCATAGCAACGCCCCAAAGCAAGTCTTGGGCTTGGGGAATTCCGATATTTAAACTACATCCATGATCATGTTTGACGAAAAAATAGCATCTACATTAAAAGCCGTCCTCACCCTTCCATTTCCCTTGAGGATGCACAAACGTTCAAGTGTCCACATATTGTGATGTTCCATGTGTGCGACGAAAATGCGAGATTCGCTGTACTTTAGACGCTTGACTCAGACCACCACTGAAACAGCACAATACACTTTAAAAATTATACGTCGCATCCCTTTACAGTTGAGATGGTTTAGAGGATTCTACAATTCAGCTTGACTCTTGGCTCGCGGCTCGGCCCACCAGTGGATCAGCTGAATAGACAATAAAAAATATAGAAAATATACGTCGGGTCCCTGCACAGTTAACATGGTTTACAGATTTCAAGCTAGACTCTAAGGTGATTAGTCGACTGATTTTTGGTGACCTTGAAGCTCAGTGTTAGTTGAAGACTTATTTGGTTTACTTGTGGGCGGTTGTTTGGTTCTAAATTTCAATTCAAAACAAGACCCCGCGCGGTGCAGTCCACGGCGCCGGCGAGCGCTCCTCTTGAACTCTGTACAACACAGCAAAGGAGCACCACATAAAACGGCCCATAGAGTTTGGAACACAAAAACATAGTTCGCAAAACTAATAACTGCATGTAACTACTTATTACAACTTCTAGACATTTCAACCACGTCTTCAATCATCAGTAATCACTTCAGTATCAGTATATCTCTTCCAGTCTGAACGCTATTGCTTTTTTGTATTGAGCATTGCCATTCTTAAGAATAAGGTCCTGAAAGTTCTAAAATTGTACTTGATGAGTTGATTTCGCAAAAAAATTCGGATTTTTCGAGATACAGTGGTGCAACTTGGTACATATACTATAAATAAATCCTTCTACTTTCACCGTCTGCAAATGAGTCTTGGCTCGTGACAGCAATATGTTTAATACAGGGTGATATCCAGTGCCAGCCTTAGCAATTCTGGCGCCCCGGGCAAGAATGCGAAACCGCCGCCCCTACGTTGGGTCCGCGAGCGAAGCGAGCAAAAATGAAGTATTTTTCTTGCAATAATGGAGTTTTGTGTGCTTTTACAGAAGCAGATTCGGTGATCGCCGCTGGCAAGTCGTTTTTTGCTTTCGAAAATTATCAATTTTTTGGATTTCAACCGCGATTTTTCCGCCCCTATGAGCTGGCGCCCCGAGCGATCGCCCATCTCGCCCTACCCTAAGGCCGCTACTGGTGATATCGAATGCCTTGTAATTTTGTACTTTTTTGCGATGGTACAGGAACTTTCGTGGCCACCCTGTGATTTTGGATTTTGCTGTATTTGGTGACCAATAGTGTAAGGAACTTATTGTTTCTTAGCTTGATGCTCCAGGTTGCATAGTTACAGAAATACGATTTTTTTTCATAAGGTGATTTTTCGCGCTGCACTGCTTCTAATTTTTACAGATGACTTAAAATATTCAATCAAGTAGGTATTCATGTTGAGTCGATTAATTTGACAGTTATTATTGTTGCTAAAAACAGTTTTTCTTTGAGTTTTACAAAAATGACTTCGAAAATTCGAACACTAACAATAATAACAAATGTAACATGGCAATAATAATATGAGGAATAAATCTTTCTTGAATAATTAATTAAATCATACCATATCACAATTCTATATATCATATATATATGTAGGTGAATATATCATATATATATATATATATAGGTCTAGGTGGGTGGATAGGTAGGTATACAGCTTCACACGGCCAGTTTGACTGAATTTATCGTCAATACGCCCGCGCTTATTGGCTTTTGCGCCGCAGAGAACATAAAGAAAAGCAAGTGTTGCCGATAGGAAAGCGAGAAACTCTCCCGAGATCGAGTCCTACAAGGCTTGCAAAATCTGATTGCCAAAGAAATGATGGAGTGAGCAACGCCAGTTACGAGGGAAGTGAACATTTTATGACCAATTTTTTTTTGTGCGTCATACCTTGAATAAAACGAAACCAAACTATAGCAGTAAAACTGAAGCATAAGCTCGGTGAAAACGGCCATTTGAAATTGGATCAATGTCAGAAATTCAGCAATGAAAGGAGAAATCCGTACAGCAGAGGAGAGTCGAGTGTTGATGGGGTACAAAAAATTTTGTTGCTTGGTTTTACCACAGGTTTTACCGCCGCTGTTGCGTTATAACAAAATGTGAAGCATGTCAGGAATGAAAATATAAGCTCGGAATGAATTATTGTGAAAACCGAGGTGAGAAGTAGATACGTATATCCCATACACTTTCTTTTTTCAGTAGAATGACTTTTTGGAGCAAATAAAGTAAAGTGACAAGCTGGGGGCTACAGATACGGCTGATGACACCTGCAAAGTTTTGGAACGAAACTATCAGCGGTCATCGGCCGTATTCTCTGAGCGCTCCATCTTGTCACTTTATTTTTGCTCCAAAAAGTAATTCTACTGAAAATAGAAAGTGTATGGGATATATGTGTAAGAGTTTTTGTCAACGTTTGATAAAAAGGTGTAGAATTATTTTCTTTCGTCGCGTCGTCGCGCGTCGGGGTGAATCAAAATTCATGTTTTGACTGTAAAACACAATTAATTGCTCGTATAACTGTCACCATATGATCAATACAAGGTGATTTCAAAGTGTCCCGCCAAAACAACATAAATGATATAGTATACAGCGACGGGTAAACTACTGTAGTGCAAGCGGTACACACCTAAAAACACATCGATACTGCATTTTGGAGTGCAGTAACGAGATTTGGTATGGGCATACTTTATACCAAGACAAGCGATTTGACCCGCAGCACTCGATATTTTGTCCCTTAGGGGGCCAATGGGGGCCCTCCAAATTTTCAAGATGCAAGAACTTTCACATGACGATCATTGAGTATCGTCATGTATGTCATAAGTGAAGCTTACGGGTCTATTGAAAATATTTTCATCAATTGTCGTTGTGTCCGATTCATTCTTCACACTTGAAAAAAAAATTCTTTGACAGAGGTCAAAAAAACTGTTTTTATTTTTTCTTCTATGCAAGGAGACGATAAATTCATATGTTCTGTTGCGTTCCCAACTAAATCGCATTTCCTAAACCTAATTATAAAGAATTTTTTCTTGTAATGGTATTTTTCAAAGAAGTGGTGACCTCTTCAGTACCTCTTTTCCAAGAGCATTTCTTTCTATGTCCCCACTGGATATCACTCGTAATTTTTGCAGGAATGGAGACCTCGAACTCTTTTCCTGGTGGTTGCGAAGCAACATGACTCTAAAACGCCCAAGGGAGCCCAAAAAAAAAATTTCTGCTGGGCCGTCCAACTTACGATATTTTGATTTTATAGTAGGAGAAACGCGGACCAGTATTCAATCCAGGCTGCAGGCACAGGCGATTTGGTTTCAACAGAAAATATTCTTCCATGACGTGCTTTATTGCAGTACAACAAAACGCAGAGTCGTAAGGTGTAAGTAGGTATATTTTCCGGTAGAACTTATTCGCCTAGACTAGATCTTATTTATTTGCGCGTCTCCCCTACTACAAAATCAACATGCCAAAAATTTGACGGCCCAGCAGAAAAAAAAAGTTTTAGGGCTCTCTTGTATGTTTTGAAGCCATGTTGCATAGAAATTACTAAGAAAAGAGTTCAAGCTTCTCATATCAGCAAAAATTGACAGTCTTATCCACTAGGATCATTGAAAAAAATGCTGTTGGAAAAAGAGTACTGAAGAGGTCACCTCTTCTTGGGAAAATGATAATACGAAAAAATTGTCTTCATATTTGGGCTTACGGAACGCAATTTAGTTGGGAACGCAACAAAACATATGAATTTATCGTTTCCTTGCACAGCAGAAAAAATAAAAACAGTTTTTTTGACCTCTGCGAAAGAATTTTTTTTTCAAATGTGAAGAATGAATCGGACACGACGACATTTGATGAAAACATTTTCAATAGACCCGTAAGCTTCACTTATGACATACATGACGATACTCAATGATCATTTTGTGAAAGTTCTTGCATCTTTAAAATTTGGAGGGCCCCCATTGGCCCCCTAAGGGACGAAATATCGAGTGCTGCGGGTCAAATCGCTTGTCTTGGTATAAAGTACGCCCATGCAAAATCTCGTTACTGCACTCCAAAATGCGGTATGCTTTTGCGTACCGCTCCCACTACTGTGGAATTATGGTGTAAAACCTTGAGGAATCCATGGGAGATTCAGGGGGAATTTATGTGGAATTCAGATTAACTTATAAAAAATTCAGAGGAATTCATGTAAAATTCATAGGAATTCATGAGAGAAAATCAAAATAGACCGTTCAACCCTAAATCGCGCATGCGCGGAATTTCGAGACATGTCAATCATGTCATTAGGACTTCAAGTAGTGTAAGCAGGATCAAAGAGGCATTTTGTCTGAAAACCGTTTTCTATTCACAGGTATTGCTCGGATGCTCGATTCAATTTATGCCTACAGTAGGTACCTACCTCTTATATACGAGTTCTGGCGCAAGTCGCAGCCGCGTGCTGAATGATTACGAGCTCCATCAACGTCTTTATTGCACTAATGAACATACGATTACAGCGATTAACTCTTCCCTTAGGCCTTAGGTACAGATTCATTCCTCCTCCTCAATTATGTAGATTATGTGTCGTACTCGTATAAATAATTTACGGTTCACTAAAAAATTCATCAACCGAAACTGTCTCCAGCGTTTGATCTAAACTCTGGAAAGAAAATGACCATCAAATATTCACGTTCTTCAGGGTTGGGGTTCTATACTCCCACCCTTCTTCTTTAGTTCCCAGCCTAATTTCAGTGATAATTGCACAGCAAAGGCATAACTGGTGATTACACCTGGATCCGTAGTGACTTTTCATGAAAAGTCGAAATTAACATCATTTAAAGTTCACATAAGTTCCGTGAGTAAGTACCTGTAAAATGAGGTATTCCATTCAAAAAGTGAAATTACGAAAAAGTTTCGTCCGGATGTTAAGATATAATACCCTTCACTTTTAAAACAAGCAATTCCACTTGGTATATCTGTTGCCGAGACCATGTTTGACCGATCAAGATCAGGAGCCAAAGTCGCAATCAATGCAAGCAACGTAACAGGGTGTCGTATAGAATAAAAGTAAAAAATTCGTATATCATCAACCAAACCAGATGGGTTCACGTGAATAGGCACATATATTCACAATATATTACCTATTAAGGAAGAGTCAACGATTTTGAAAAATCTTGAGCGGTTCCTGAAATATCCAGGAAAAACTGACTTTTCTTCTGGATATTTTATTTCTCGGTAAATCAGTGAATTTTCAAGATATCGAATTGCAACTTGGTAGTTCTATGGCCAGTATGGTCATGAATCAAGAACGATCAGGAGCCAAATGCCAGGCCTGCCATTTCCAGGAATAAGACAGTCAACTTTTTTTTTTCGTGCCCGCCATCTTGAACCTCCGTTTTACTCAACAGTTGAAAAAGTGACAACCGAATGTAGAATAGTTGACATCCAGTCACCCCATTATGAAGAAGATAGCCTTGAAGCAAGGTAAGGGTCTCTTCATCGAGAAAACAATGTTACCCAAGGTTTTCATGGTAATACGCATTTGCAGCGCCTGTGATTGCTAATCAGAGATTTGAAAGAGCAGAGTGAGTTCTTTGTCACAATCCTACAATCATTATGAGCTGGATTACCAAAATTCATGATGATCGGTCCAAAAGTAAATTTTTGGTGGCTAGCTGAACCAAATATGTGGCGCTTTTTGGTGAAAAATGCAAAAAAAATCGAGCAATCATCATCATGTCATCCCTCACTAAGAGAAGGCTATTGCAAAAACTGGAATCAATCAACGCTGAAATGTTTTGGGAGAGTCAACCCTATAATCGTGAGCCATGAAATGTTGGACACATGCGTTCCTTTGTCAGAGAGAAGACATGAGAGACTTGCATGCAGAAAGTCTTTTCCAAGTTCTGAGTCACGTATTATTTTCAGAAAGCTACCAAGATTTGGTCTCTGGATCGATGATGATGAATTTTGGTACTAAATCCTAAAATGGATGTCATGAAATATAAAAAAAATAAACATTTTTCAATATTTGACACACGACAGTTAGCGAAACACTATCTACTGTTCGGAATACAGTTTTTCAAGGACTTTGAAATGAATTTCCAATTTCTGATAGTGACACTTTTATTTGTCAGATGACAGCCAAAAACTAATGGGCTTATTCCATGTCAAACAATACTTAAGGATAATTATGAAAAATATGTTGAACCAGGCTATGCTTACTGTGCAATACTCGGACAACTTGAAAAAAAAGAGGGATAAATTCAAAATCACTCTACGAATTCCTGACGAATAGTAGGATAACTTACATGAAAAAACGGACAACTTCTAACAGAACCATTATTTCTAGCGATATACAAGGATATGTTCACTTTTTGATTTTTTTCTCAATGAGTAAATGTGATTTCATAATGAATTCCTCACAGGTCTATCAGGAGCGATATAATACAACTGGAAAATTAAAAAATCTCCGAAATTTCGAGAAGAAGAGTGTTTTTCGTTCTTCTGAAATGTTCAAGTGGCGATTACTCGAAACTATGTTTTTCAAGTTGTCTTACTATCATTCTAGTACAGCGATATGTTGCCAAACTTTAACATGACTTGCCTCTAGAACTACTTTCCAGGCCACTTTTTCAAAAATGATCCTAGTCTAATTATGTTGGAACGCACGCCCTCTTTAAACTACCAAACGCGCCAATGTTTCAGAATAGATCCTCCCTTGAACAGTTTAGAACGACCGTATTCTTTACGATGGAACACAGAGACTTCACGTCAATGTTTTGTGGACAATGTTCCTTATTTTAGGACATATTGGTAACACGCTGCACTCTGCAGAAGCGTTCTTGCGAGATTCAAGCACTCCATTAATTTTCGTGCATGCAGGCTCTCGATTACTTTCTTCGCAAGGGATTAAAAATTTACTTTTCTTCCCGCCAAAGGGGAAGAAAAAGTGTACTTTTTGTCCCGGTATTGCGAAAAATATGTTACGCATTATGAATTTTGATGTACTTTGAGGTAGCTTACCAAGTTTCGCCATCATCAAAATAAAGGTTTGTTCTTGCAATCTGTTTGAACAAAATTTGTTCAATTTTTTTTATAGATGATACAAAATATTGGATCTCTCACCCTTATTTGATACCTCGTTGAGGAAAGCCTGAAACCGAAAGTCTCCGAAATTTTATTATAATGCTTCAGTGAGAACTGCTCTTTAATGTGTAATTGTCAAAAGTTGCATAGTTGCGTTCAGATTCCAGACAGAGAGCGACAAAGAAGTTCATGCAGTGAAAAAAAGACACGAATTCCATTGCAACGGAGAAATTCCGGAAATATCTCTTTTAGATAGGCTTCCCGCAATACACAGATTCTGTAAGACACTCAGTCGTGGGTGAAACGCTTGAGACATTACTAACTTAAGGCTCTAACACTGTACCAAATTGCAAATTCAAGTTATAAAAAGCAAGGCCTCTAGACAGCTTTCAGTCTAGCTCTGGACTAGTTTTTTTTTCGACTGTAATTCAACTATTTTTTTTTTACTGCATGAACTTCTTTGTCGCTCTCTGTCAGGAATCTGAACGCAACTATGCCATTTTTGGCAATCACACATTGAAGAACACTTTCCACTGAACCATTATTATGGAAATTTCGGAGACTTTCGGTTTCAGGCCAGCCTCAATGAGAGATCAAGTGAGGGTGAGAGACCCAATATTTTGTATTCTTCATAAAAACACAAATTTTGTTCAAACAGCTTTTAAGAACAAACCTCTCAATCAATGATGGTGAAAGTTAGTAGGCTAGCTCAAAGTACATCAAGGTTCATGATGCGTAACATATTTCACCATTCCAGATGTTGCAAATGCCATCATGGGCACTAAAGCTTTGAAGAGCCAAACAATACGTGAATGGCAATTCTTTCCCGCCGAAGAGGTCACTAAATTATGATGAGGAGGCTGTTTTTACGATGCAGTGATTACATGTTACCATTATTATGATAACCGATCACTTTTTCAACGCTGCCTCATAAGGCAGATCAAGATGGTGCTCAAGAGAAAAAAAAGTTGACAATCGTATTTCTGGAAATAGTTGGCTTAGAAATTGGCTACCCAGCTCATATCATTCCTGACATTACTTTTTGTAGAAGTACCAAGTATTGTGTCAATATCTCGAAGAATCACTTATTTATGGAAAAAAAGTGTTTTTGTGTTTTTTCCTGTTTTTCCCCTACATTTCAAAGACGGTACAAAGTAATCAAGAACAGTTTGCTGTGACTTCATAAGCATGAAACAGGCAATGTATGTGGTGAATTACACGTCTCCACATGCTTCGGTTATTCAAATATATTTTTTAAACTTTTTTTTCTGTATTGCCCTGTATACGCCGCTGGCATGGATGGCGCTGATGGCTGCCTTTCTAGATCGAAAGAGTACGATGCAAAGAACATGTCCACCAAGTGGCATCTTCTCATCAGAAAGTGCAAGGTACTTTCAACTAGCATCCGGACTAGAGTGCCGCGGTGTCTTATCTCGCAAAGGTTTTGGAATTACCCAGATTGGAAATCGAACGTTGAAGATATAAATTTGTATGTTGACCCAAGTAGCAATCCGACGTCGGGCCAACGTTGCGATTCGCGACCTGAGGTCGGCAGCCGACGTCCGCGCGACGTTGAGGCGACTCACATTTGCACCCATTTGGTCAATGAAATGCGGGTCGGTACGACGTTGGCATCCGCGACGTTGTGATTGCCGACCAAAACTCGACCAAATCCGACCATCTTACCTACGTGTAGCCAAAGTCGCCTGTCGTGTACCTAATCCGACTTATGCTAGTCGCATTAGGTGGACTTTATTTAACCTGTTCTGTACTAAAGAAATATATAGCTCCAAATATAGGACGGTAAAGTTTCCCTAATCCAACCATCAGTCAAATTCAGACCAAAACTACCTACCACAATACAATATGTTGCCGTATAAGATATAACAGACAACAGAGCATCTGAACTTTAATAATGAAATTTTGTGATTGGTTGATATGAAAACTTGATGCGAAGAAAATTTTACTGATGAACAAGTATGTTTTAAGTCGAAAATACTCATCGCCCACCAAAAATTTGGCTGTTCTCAAAATATTTCAATTTTATATTAAAACATTCATAAATTAAAACACCGTTTCTCAAAAGAAAAGAAGACCAAAGAAGTATGTATAAATACTTAATTAATCAATAGCCACCATAATTTCGTTTCTCGAGTTCAAAAATGGTAAATTCAATAATTTCAAAGATTTTCATTGGCATTTCTTCAACATGGCCTCTTCTTGTTGTTTTGATATTGGAAGAAAAAATGGCCGCGTCGGCTCTTTCTACCTATACTGACTAAATCCGACTAAGTTTTATACGAGTATAAATTTCTAGACCAATTCCGACCAATTCTGACTTCTGGTTTGATTTATTGTACCAATGTCGACCTAATCCGACCTATAGTCGGCGTATATACAATTGCACCAAAACGCCGTGTCCAGGGCCACCCAGCATAGCGGGTCATAATGTCCATTGTTGCCGCGGTCCCGGCCGTTTTCGCCCAGGGCCGGGCCGGCGCTAGGTATTTTGCCGTCTGAACCGAAGCTCAATTTTTCCGCTTTCATCGTACGTGATCTAACAATGGTCAAGTCTATATACCTATGTCCTATACCCATATTATTTTTGGATTTTACTACACTTTATACAACCCCGGGTGCAATCCCAACAATAAAATTTAAAAACTGGTGCATGACGTTTCCGCGTGCCAGTTAATTTCCGGACCTCTCAAATTACGCCTGGAATCTAACACAGGGGCGGCGCCACGGCTTCTTGAAGTGAAAAAAAATACAAAATGAAATTTTGGAACATTTTGCCTCCAGAATTTGCCACCCCTGGAATTTGCCGCCTGAATCAGGGGCTTCGCCGATTCATGCCTAGCGCCGGCCCTGCGGGGCCGAAATCTGGACGACAGTTACACCAGACTAGACTGGTCGCATTAGGTACAAAAATATACACCGAATCCAACGTTGGATACGCCAACGTCCAGCCGACGTTGCATATCCCAACGTTGGGTATGCCGACGTCAGCCGACGTTGTCAAGCTTGCCCAAATATAACTACAGACTGATTTGGTCGCATTAGGTATAAAAATACCCACAGTGTCCGACGTTGGGTATCCCAACGTACATCCGACGTTGGATGCGCCAACGTTGTATTTACCGACGTCGTGCCAACGTCGGTTTTAGTTGCATGGGGGACGTCGGGTTGCCGACGTAAAGGCAACGTTGTTCCAACGTCGCCTCGTGACTTTCAAATATTGGTCGCCATCCGACCAAAATTTGCACTAATTCCGACGTCGGAATTGGTAAAAATTTGGTCGGAAGTCGGGTAAATGTTACTTGGGGAATGTTTCAGATTTACCGAGCTCAGGCATATGGCACAAGCACAAAAACTTTAACGTCCAGGGGGGCTTTACTTTACTCGGAAATGGAAGTTTCACATCGTTACCATGTCCAGGGGCTCAATTTTGCAAATAGATCATGTTTCACATCCAAAATTCTGTTGAAACTCTGACGAAATTCAACGTACGAAAACAGGCAGTGACAACACGGACAACCACTTCAAAAAATTCCCCCTGATTGGCCCACACTAAATTTTCGGGCTGTGTTGAGAGTAAATATGTCCTGGACTGTTGTACAAACAATCTTGCTCAATGTCAACATCCATTATCAAAAGTGACTTGACTTGACTCAAAATTTCGCGTGCTAACAAGGCAAATCTGTAACATTCAACATAACATCTAACATTCAGATTAGTATATTGGAAATAGAAAAAAATAGGTGCTTTGCTGGAATTAATTCAAACAAAAACGATTTTTTCACCAATGCAAGCTTACAGTCCCTTCTTCAACATATCAAAAGTCCTTAACTCTGCGACTGCTACAAATCAGTATACAGGGTGAAAGTTTATTATTTTTCTCTACTTTATTTTTTTCTTGAGAAACTGATTACGAAAAATAACAATTTCAGGCTAGTTTGATAGGCCATAGTCTTGCAATAAACATATAAAAAATATACCACCCAGCAACTGCTGCGTATCAAGTTACAGGGTGCAAACTATTTTTCATCTTCAATTTTTTTTCTTAGTGAAACTGATCTAGATTGAAGCCGGTTCCAGTTCTTTTGCAAGCCTATAGTGTCATACTGAACATATAAAAAGGACACATCTCTCTATCTGCTACTTTTCAATTTACAGGGTGAAAAGTCGTTTTCACGTTTCAATTTTTTTCTTGATAAAATCGGCTCACAAAACAATTGCGACTGGTTTTTCTGTAAATTTGAGGTTTCTAGTCAAACATATAAGAATAATACATTTCTGATACAGCTACGTTTTTATTTACTGATTTGAATGTTTGGTTGCGTTCCAAGATTTTTTGAATTTTTGATGCAATATACCCGAATATACCCAAACATTTAAATTTATAAAAAAAAAAAACGTAGCTGTAGTAGGAATGTATTATTTTGATATGTTTGACTAGAAACTTCAAGTTTACAGAAAAATCAGTCGCAATTGATGTGTGAGCCAATTTCACCAAGAAAAAAATTGAAACGTGAAAATGACTTTTCACCCTATAAGTTGAAAAGCAGAAGTTGCAGAGATATATCCTTTTTGTATATTCAGTATGACATTATAAGCTTGCAAAAGAACTGGAACCGGCTTCAAACTAGATCAGTTCCACCAAGAAAAAAAATTGGAAATGAAAAATAGTTTTCACCCTGTAACTTGATACGCAGCAGTGGCTGGGTGGTATATTTTGTATATGTTTATTGGAAGACTATGACCTATCAAACTAGCCTAAAACCGTTTTTTTTTAGTCATCAGTTTTTCAAGAAAGAAAAGAAGTAAGGAAAAATAATAAACTTTCACCCTGTATACTAATTTGTAGCAGTCCCAGAGTTGAGGACTTTTGATATGTTGAAGAGGGAACTGAAAGCTAGCCATGGTGAAAAAATCGTTTTTGTTTGAATTAATTCCAGCAGATATTCTATTTCCAATATACTAGATGTTATATTTTCAACAGTAAGACTGGCACAGAGATGATGACAAATGCTTCCAATGTTTCCAATGTCGGGGGTACGTTAAAGTCGGTGCAATTTTGCAGCATTTTACGTATCACCCTGTAAAAAGTTTACATGAAGTTTCTTGTATTGCATAAATGCATACACGCTACTTTTTCGTGATCACCCTAAAAAAAAATTCAAGAGGGATTGGCAACTCATGCATCGTATGCGAAACATGTTGGTGAACAATTTTTTGTTTGGTTTTTTGTTTGTTTTTTGTCAGATCTGCCATTTACCAGATAGTTATTATTTACCTTGAAACACAGCCCTAGGTACACAGATTTCTCGCTGCGCGCTTGAAACTACTCCTCACTTCAACCGCTGTTTACGCGAATCCGGTGGGACCTAGGCATGTGGTTGTTAAGACCTTTTCGATGCAGAATTTAGTGGTGAATATTTTAATTCCTATGCTTTTTTCACGTGCAAGTAACCGTTTGGCAGAAAAATGAGAAAAATCAGCACCATGTAACTTTTAGGGGTGGCTTTCACCCCATAACTCGGCCAGCGCCAAGGCGACACTTGGGTCCTTTTTTTTAGGTGGATGAGAACATGCTTTCGAATATCTCTGCAAAAACTCAGCTTTATATCGAAGATGTGTACCTCTACCGCATATGAAATTATCAAACGGTCTTGGACTTTAATAGCTATTAATTTTTACCAGTTCAAGAGGGCCCCCACCAATATATCTACCGACCGAGTGGCATTGCTTAATTTGAACAAAGCAATAGCGCCTCGGCTATTATTTTTTAAAGCTTTTTCAGATTGTATCTGGCACCGGCGATGATGAAAGCACCTGATGTCTCGCCGAAGCATCATCATACATTTTTGTTTGTTGTGATTGTGATGAAACATGTCTGGATGATGCGAGGATTGCGAAGCCTCAATATTTATTCATACTCCTTCAATTTGGTTAATTTAAGAGTCCTCTATGTACGCTTAAAGCAGCTCCGGCTAAAAGGCCTCCAAATCGAAGGCGGTGATTTTCTTTCAACTGGGCCGCTATTCTTGAATCGTGTGAGAAAAGTCCCTGGGAGTAAAATACATTCCGCAGTACACTGATGTAGCGAATGTTGCCTAAAATAGTGGTTTTTAGGCAACTTTCGCTACAGATGTGTAGTACGGATTATATAAAACTCCCAGGGACTTTTCTCACACGATTCAAGAATAGCGGCCCTGGTATTTGATGATAACACTCCATATCTCCATAACATGTGAAACATGTGAAAGGAAAAAAATCCGAGAAAAACCGATCACAGCCGAAGATAGTAAAATTTTACGGGTGCCATTCTAGGGCCTTTATTTGACTTGAAAGAAAATTTCTTTTTCCAAGGAGGACTCTACAGTATTCTGCACCAATGTACCGGGTGATTTTCCAATAAAATATCTGGAGCCCAAGTTATTTGGCTGTGAAAATTATTATTAAAAAAATGCTAAAAGATTTGGAGCTTCATATCTTCAGCTGAAATTTTTTTTATTGAAAAACCGACCGGTACGATTGTGCAGAATACTGTTTAGAGTCCACCCTGGAAAAAAGATTTTTGTTTCAAGTCAAATGAAGGCCCTAGAATGGAGCGCGTAAAATTTGACTATATTCGGCTGTGATCGGTTTTTCTCGGATTTTTTTCCGTCAACATGTTTATATAGAGATATGAAGTGAAATCTTCAAATGCCAGTTCAAAGGAAATCTTTGGCTTCGATTTAGAGGCATTTAAGTTGGAGCCACTCTGAGCGTACAGAGGACTCTTGAGTTTTGGGGGAAACAGATTTTGAAGTGATCTTATATCTTATATTTTTTGCACCTGCACCAGAAACGGAGGTACATTTTTGCATGTTGAAAAATGGCAGTACAGGTACCTACAAATGATCTTGCTCAAAGTCTACAATATAGTATCAATATAAATATCATACAAGGTCATAACGGAATATAATGTAGGTCGGGTATGTTCATAATAATACCTAATTGTTGTATCTACAAGGAAACAAATATTTCAATAATTCGTCCTTGAGTTCTTTGCATTGCCTTATACCTAGCTGTGATGCATATCGATACCTTGAAATGTCTCAATTATTCCTAGACCTGCAGACACTAAAGCGGGCTGCATTATTTATCCACAAACTAGCGAGCGATGTAATTAGTTCTATGTCATAAATTTGGAATGAAGCCAAATAAGAGATCCCATCCAATAATTACACTCACCTACTAAAAATCGCCCGAACTTTTAATGGGAACGCAGGGAAGTAAGAACTCAATTCAAAATATCAAATAATTAATCAACTCACAATAAGAGGGTTTGAAACTCATGGCCAACACATAAATGCTTCATCTACATTGGTGCTTGTAGTGCAGTAAAGATAGTCAAAAAAGACCCCAAACCTTGAAAAAATTAATTCATGAAATTTTATAGCAGATATCGATTCAGGATTTCATTCTCTACCACATACTCAAAATCCCCGAAAATCCCAGGTGAGCATTCTTCTTGCGGCGCTGTCAAACTATATCATGTTTGCTGCAACTAGTCCGAAAATGGTATTCTTGTTTTTGTCACACTAGAGCTACATTGTTGGCTTAGAGCTGTTGATATATACTGCAGGGCATGACCAGACCGTCGTTTGAACCTCTAACTCGTATTTCCCGAAAAAAAAAGACACGGAAGTCGCTTTAACTTTCAGTTAACAGTGTTGATTAAGTATAATCCGAGGGTTAGTAACCAAGTTTAATACAATCTGTTTGAGTGGTGATAGGGACATGAAATTTGGTATGAGTGGTCCTCATGGTCTTCTTTTCAAATGTAAACATGACGCCTCGCCATATTTTGGTTAGGGGGGCCTAAGGACCCCCTTAAAAATTTGAAGTCTCAGGAACTCTCACAAACCACCGGTAAATATCTTCACACATTTCAAAAAGTAATCATTTGACTCTACACCAAACCTTGACAAGAGACACAACAGTTGTCGCCATGTACGCATTGTTCTTCGTGTTGAAAAAAAATTCTTCGGAGTGTCAAAAAAAAACACAGTTTTTAATGATTTTTAATTCTAAGAAACGGTGAGTTGATCTGCTGTGTATCATTATTCACTAATTTGTATTTGCAGAAGCTATTCATAAAGTCTGTTTTTTGATATTGTCATTCTAGGGATGACAGCTGCCGAAGAAATGAGCCAATTCAAGTGTGAAGTTCAACAGCATTTTTTAATTGTTACCAATCGATATGATCGGCAATTTATAAATGGATGGATAGCTGGAACTGTCTTGTGACCTAATTTTATATGACTACACGCGGAACCAAGCGCAAAAGCATGGGAAATTTTTTTTTCGCGTCGCTCACCATCATAAAATTTGTGCCCCTAGGGTGTGTTGAAAATATTTCTATACTGTGTATTCACTCGAACTGAGTTCTTTGAAGTATTCCACGCCTCAATCCTCATTCTTCGTGCCTTCTACTTGACAACTGCAGATCGTATTGACGTTTGTCTATACTCATTAGTCTGTATTTGCTGTTGTTTCGCCAAAGTAGCATGAAATTTGGTGCAATTCTAACAGCGACAGGTGACGGTTAAAAAAATTTCTTAGGGGCTTTCGCGCATCATTCCTCATCTAGTTATACTCAATAAAATTATAAAACAGTTGAAGCTATCCACCCAAGAATAAATTGTCATTCATATCAATTGGTAATATTGAAAAAAACGCTGCTGAAGTGAGCACTTGAATTGGGTGGTTTCATCTGGAATTGTTGCTTCTAGATGTCAATATGAAGAAATGGGCTTCATCAATGGCTTCGGCAGATACGAATTAGTGGATAATGATATGCGAAGATGAATTTATTCCTCTATTACATGAAAAAATTGTAAAAACCCGATTTTTTTTGACATTCCGAAGAATTTTTTTTTTCCATTATGAAGAACAGTGCGGACATGGTGACAACTGGTGTGTTTCTTGTTGAGATTTAACGTAGAGTCAAATGATCACTTTTTGTGATGCGTGACAATTATGTTAATGGTGGTTTGCATGAGTTTCTGCAACTTCAATTTTCAAGGGGGTCCCTAAGCCCCCCTAACCAAAATATGGCGAGACGCCATGTCTACATTTGAAAAGGGGACCATGAAGACCTCTCATACCAAATTTCATGCCTTCATCACAAAAAGAACAGATTTTACTAAATTTGGTCACTAATCCCCGAACTACACTTGATTACCACTGGTAATTGCAGATTAAATCGAGTTAGGTGTTTTCTTTTGCGGGAAATAGGATTTCAGCGGTTCAGATGACGTTCTGGTCCGTCATCCGTATACTCCGCTGGAGTATATACCAACAGCTCTGAACTAACAATATGGCTCTAATGTGACAAAAGCGAGGATACAATTTTCGGACTTGTTGCAGCAAACATGGTATACTTTGACAGCGCCGCAAGAAAAATGCTCGAATGGGATTTTCGGGGATTTTAAGTTTATGGTAGAGGATGAAATTCTGAATCGATAACAGCTTTAAAATTTCATGAATTAATTTTTTCAACCCCAAAACCTATCTTTACTGCACTATTGGTATATATCGCGAGTAACTCCCAGAGAAACAACATCAATTAACACCCGCCGTCATGACCGAAACTATCAAGAAATATATCAAATACAACATCTTGTGGCTCAAGTTGGCTGGGCTCTGGACTGATTCGTCTGACATTTTCAAAACAAAACACTACTGGAAGTACTCTTTGCTCGTCTGTGTAGGTTTTGTGGGAACTTTCAATTTGGCCCTGATCATCAACCTGATAACCACTTTTGATGACCTGGAAAAGCTGGCGTCTTCGGCTTACGTGATGCTGAGTTGGGTGCAAGCTAGTGCTAAGTCCCTGATTTACTTGACAAATCAGACCTTGCTGAAAGATATGGTAGAGCAATTGGATCAACACGAGTTTCAACCGAAAAATGCTGGTCAGAAAAAGCGAACTTTTTCCTTCATGAGAATTTATCTGTACGTCTATGTGCTGTATGCAGTAATCGGAATTTTTCTGGGACCTTTGTTTCTTTCGATTCCGTTCCTAGTGAAGAGCACAGAGAAGAAGTTACCATTTCCTGCATGGTACCCCTACGATTGGAGACAAGGTCTCAATTATTACGTTTCATACGTGCATCAAACTGTTGGATTGGCTTTTGTGATTGTTACCAACTTCAGTATGGACGCAACGACTTGGAGCATTTTGGCTTACCTGGGAATGGAATGTGATATGCTTTCCGATACGTTAGTAAATATACACGAATTCAGCAATAAAGAAAAGGTACTTGGAAGCGGTGGTCGGGTTTCTGATCGTGAGCAAAATTCAAGTGAAATGGACTCAATTTTAATTGACTGTATCCATCATCACTGGAAAATACTGAAGTACTTGTTTCGTCGCCCAGAAGCAGTGGAAGATTTGATCCAAATGTATTTTTCAGGTTTGCCAAAGACAGCAACAGATTCCTGAGCTTAATTATTCTGATCATGTTTGCCTCGACTGTTCTTTCAGCTTGCATGACGTTATTCGAGCTAACTGTGGTAGGAACCTATGTATATTAATCGGATATAATTAGTAACTCATTGATACACATTAACATTTCAGGCCAGGCGGTAGGTAATTCTGGATAGAAAAGATTCCGAGCAAAGCTTTTGAGGTGCCAAACTCTTCGTTAGGTCAGTAGATATCTACCACTGAGTTTCCGTCCAAAAACGAGTTGTGCTGATTCCTCCACATCGGCGTAAAGGTAAAGAATGTCTTGAAGGTGCAGAAAGACTTGTTAAACCACCGTACTTTTTCATTATATTTGCCTCAATGCAAACTTACATCTCTTACGCAAACATTGGAAGCATTGCCAGTCTTACTGTTGAAAAAACATTTCTTTGTGCGGGTCAGATAAATTACATTCAATTGTTTTTCCATGCAAGAAAATCATCAGGCAACAGGTATTTTGGTTGTTTTCTAATAACTTCTATCCATTGAACCCATTTATGGCGTTGAAATTTCAATGACAGCATTCTTGAAGCTGTAAGAAGTGAATATTTTTCATTGCCTGTTCAGCAGCAATTTTTTCAATTTCACCAAACGCTGTTTGGAAAATATTATAAGGAATGACAGCTGGAACTGTTTTCTAACGATATTATGTCTGGCTTAACCGAGGTACTACGCACTTGAAACTATAGAAAAACTGATTTCTTTTCGAGCTGCTCTATTTCACCCGCGTGTGGCCGTGCCTACTTGACAAAGACCGGACTGATTACACGAGCTTGGAAATGTACTCTTTCCAGATTTAAATCACGACCATTATTATTAAAACTTTGTAGATTGATTTATGAAGAGATTATATATTATTCGATAAATAATAGTCGTGTTTTAAAGCTGGAAAGAGTACATTTCCAAGCTCATGTAATCAGTCCGGTCGATGTCAAGTAGGCACGGCCGCACGTGGGTGAAACAGAACAGCTCGGAAAGAAATAAGTTTTTCTAGAGTTTCAAGTGCGTGCCGCGGTTAAGCCAGACATAATATCGTTAGAAAACAGTTTCAGCTTGTCATTCCTTATAATATTTTCGCAAACGGTGTATGGTGAAATTGAAAAAGTTGCTGCTGAACAGGCAATAAAAAATATTCACTTCTTAGCGGACAACACCTTCAAGAATGCTGTTATTGGAATTTTAACGCCATACATGGATTCAATGGATACGAGTTATTAGAAAACAACGAGAATACATGTTGCCCGATGATTTTCTTGCATGAAAAAACAAGTACCGGGTGTTTATAAACGATTGTGATCGCATCGCCTTTGGAATCCGCTTTCGATCACTACAATCACGCCTGTTACTGCGTTTTTCGGCCCGACCCATGCCTGCCGCGATCACAGTTTCTTATAAACACCCCGTACATGTGATTTATCTGACCCGCACAAAGACATTTTTTTTCAACAGTGAGACTGGCACAAACGAGATGACAAATGCTTCCAACGTTTGCGCAAAAGATGTAAGTTTGCATTGAGGCAAATAGTGTGGGAGTTTAGAGATGGAGTTATATTGGTAGATTAATTTTTTTGATTTTTGGATTTTGGAAATGCCAATGAGCTCAAACCAAAGTACATCCTTGTAGCTTTCGAAAGAGACCAAAATGGTAAGGATCCGTCAAGGAATAAACCAACAGGGATTGATTTCGCAACGCTTATTCTACCAATTCAACTCCGTCCGTCTTTTTGTTTGAAGCTTCTAGGCATTTTTCACCTATACGCAGATCTGGAGGAATCAGCACAACTCGTTTTTGGGCGGAAACTCAGTGGTAGATACCTACTGACCTAACAAAGAGTTTGAGACCATAAAAGCTTTGGTCGGATTTTTTTCCAGATTGTAATGACTTTACGACATACCGCCTGGCCTATCATAGTTTATTATGTTAGAAAACTAAAGCCGATTTGTTTTCGCATGAGACCTACGCTCAGTTTGGCTTCATTATCTATACAGAATGTCGCAATACTCGCTTTTCACGAGTCCATGACAGTTCACGGAAATGTTTAAAAAGTCTACCACAAGAATGTTGAAATAATACGTCTTTTAAGGAATCAGATATGTATAGACAATACAAATAGAAAAGACCATATATCGTCACGGATTTTTACGGTTGCGTAGGAACCAGGCGAGTCCATCATTCAAAAAAAGGTTGGCTGGTTTTTGATGCCCCAATATCCATGACGACGGTGGTGATAACATATGGTCTTCTCTATTTGTATTGTCTATACTTAGTTTGGTAGGTACTGAGTGGTCCGGGTGCCTACTTGAGCTCCATTCACTGTACAGGAATGAAATAAGTAACTACGATTTCTGTATGAAATTCCTCAAAAAAAATTCTTGGTACCAAACCATGCGGTCTTTGGCTCAATTTTGGTTGAGGGACTAACTGAATGGTGTGGTTGCATTTTTGAAGAAACATTATTTTCGAAGTTCCTGACTTGCAATGCATATAAAACCAAAATATTCAATACACAGAGAGTGATTGATATTCTTCAATCACTATTCTGCCCCATTTAGTTTTATTGAATCTTTTTGAACAACGAAACTAGATGAAAAGACTCAAAGGACCCCACTTTAACTCTCCATATTAAAAAAAGACAAGTTTTTGTTGACACTTTTCAAGCATTTTCGTGAACTGTCGTGGACTTCGACGGTGCGAATTTTGACACATCTTGTACTTATACTTACGAACTTACGTCTGATCATATTATGACAATAATAATTGTTTTAAAACACCTCTGATAAGAAAACACATCCCTCTTAAAGGTACACGGAACTTCAGAACCAAATGTGCATTAGTGATCACGAGAGTGATCTTTTAAAAAGTTTTGATGTAATATTGAAAAAGTTCACGAAGTTATACCCAATTTCGCAGTGCACCGCTTGTGTTGAAAAATAAGCATCATGCGTTCCGCGAAAAAAAGGAAGATATATTTTTATCGTTTGATACTTGAACAAAAAATACTGCACTATAGTCAACTCCGATAATGGGTATCACATTATAATAATAAATAACTTACAAGTGCAAGAAAAAGTTCCCTACAAATAATTTGGAAAAAATGGAATTCCAAAGGTGGAAAACGTTACAACAGTTCGAGCCTCGAGCCGTACGTCGGACATGTCATTGTGTGGTGGAGGCTAGTGACAAAAGTCTGAATCAATTTGGTTTCGAGACTCATCGTGTTGCCGCCTTTCTCACATTTGGAACTCCTTTTAATAGTTTTTGATTGGTTTTTGACCAATTTTTTTTTTAGATTCAGACCCAAAATTATAGATTTCTGGTGTAATTAGCATTTGCTATTGTCGTTGAGCTATTGTGCAGTATATGCAGTAATTTTCGTTTGAGTTTCAGTGACTCCAGTACCTAAAGGTCCCCTTGTTGTACGCGAAATGCGTGTTGCTTCTTCTTTAGGCAGTGCAATGTGACGTCACGATTCAACCACAAAACTGGCCATAGCTTCATACAGCTTGAAATTTTTTCACATAGCTTTCACCAAAAATAATCAGAAAAAACATACTGCGTTATTTTAGCCAAAATCATTTTTCTGGTTCAAGGTTCAAGTGTACTTCTGAGTAAAAGTCTGTGCCAAAATAGTTGTGAACAGTGAACAGTTATACATGACACATACTTACCTACCTGAACTTTCAAAGAACCTTAATTTCAGCTCTCACCAGGCTCCTTGGAATTTTCAGTCATGGCATTCTACCAACTAGGTGTATTTACACAGCTCTTAGTGAACTGCTGGTTTGGAAATGAAGTCGTAGTAAAAGTTGTACTCCAAAATCTAATAAAATATTCTCTCTGAATTACTCATGGATCATTACAGAGCAGCAAGATCTGTTTGGCTCTGTACGAAACACCTTGGATGGATTGTTCTCGAGCTTTCAAAAGGAATGTGCTCTTTTTCTTGCTAGCGGCCCAAAAACCCGTTTATTTATACGGAATTAAGTTCTTTGCTTTGTCTCTGTCAACATTTGTCGCAGTAAAGTATTTCATTATCAACTACTGAATAATGTTTCACTTGTAAGACTTTTCTAGTGATTAGTATTTCTTTGTATTTTGTAGATTTTGAGAACTTGTTGGTCTGTCTTCGCTATGCTTTATCAAGTTCATAACAAAGATGTAAAGTGACAGCAAACATAAGATAAAATCGATCCTGTTTGAATAATTTTATTATGATCTGAATAAGCTTCTTTTCTGATGTCTCACGCGTATGACGCAATGAAATAGAATTAGAATAGAAGTAATTTATTCTTTCTAATTACATATTGTATTATAAGAATGAGGCATATGTGTCTGTAGCTGAACTTATGAACTGCTATCCATTTTAACTGAATAAATGATCTGATTCTCAACACCTCCCCAAAGAAACTTTTGATTTTCTTCTCATCCGTCGTTGTCAGCAGTAGAGACATGTCTAGGTCGAGGTAAGTATCATGTAGGGTGTTAGTTGGTAGTGTTAATTTCTATTGTGTTCTTAATCAGGGCAGAAGTTATTTAGAAGTATTTTGTTAAAATCTTTGAATCGATCTTTCCAAAGTATTTTCTCCAAAATAGGTTGAACTGTATTTTCAGTTTATGGCGAAGTCCGTAATTGAGTCTCATAATCTCGGAATAGAACACTTCTCAGTTGTAGAACAAACCAGTTGTATTTTATACAAGCATTTGGGTTTATATGAAGACTCACCAGCCTCTTCAAGCCTTTTACAGGGTATCGAGACGTTTCAAGATTTAAGATCTTGGTCATGAATGGTAGGGCATCTTTCAGTACAAAAAATCACAGTGTAGGTAGTCCAAGCTCTGATTGGCTGTAGATAAGCCGAGTTGATGAATGTCGGAGACGTTGAGACTCGAGGCCTCTTCAGCATCGAAGATTGTTCGAGAGCTATCGCCAGAGTCTGATTTTGTGCGTTCGCGTCTGCCATCAGTTGAAAAGATTTTGAATTGTGTTGATCGAATCCAAAACCGAGCGTTTATTCGGATAAAATTTGGCGACGTAGAACATTTAGGGAAGTGAAAGCTCAAATTAGGCTTTTTTGCTGACTAAAGAAGCACTACCACACCCGACCACCATCTGCAGGTAACATAAAGAACGACTAAGGTACTCTTTTCTTCAGCTTTTAGGGTTGGATTCGACACTAAGTTGAGTGAATTTTCTTAGGTTTTAACCAAGATTTCAACTAAGATTTCAACCTAGATTTCAACTACTGCCACGTTTCTCTATCTACCGAGTTTTTATTCATCTGCCAAGTTGGTCATCCACTATCAAGTTCATTCGCCGATTTCACCATTGTCATCCAAGTATCTTCACCTGGGTAGGTATCAAAGAAATTCAGCGAATCGCCATCGCCAGCGATCGAGTCAAAACGACTTGGGGCAGCCGTTCGCCGCACTCTGAATAGAAGGGCCAAGTGAGCCGGCGACATTTCGTCTACCGTAAAAATGTACTCCCCCCTTCTCAGTTTGTTTTATTAAAAATATCGTAGCGTAATAATCCTTTTTCTCGCTGACATATTTTTGGGAACATACTCGAGTACCGTCCTATTGAAAAGACGGAAAGAAAATAGGTTCATAATCGAGGGATAATACTGTCTCGGCCCCGTTCATTGAAAACTGCATTCGTGTGCATTGAGGGTATGCAACCCAAAATATCCCTGTGTCGTCCAAGTCCTCACCCCTCACCCCCTGTTCGGTGTGCCTGGCACTTGGCTGTCAGGCGCAAGCGTAAACGAGCTCCAGCACTTTCTTCGGCCGTCTTCGGCATTCTTCGGCTTCCTTTCCGCTCGTGCCTTTGCCGCTTCGTTCGAAGCGGCGTTGATCTCCGTACGTCGAGCGGGAAGCCACGCCGTCTTTTTTTGGTCATCGTTCTCGCGGCCATCTTGTCGTGCCATCGGCGTACATTCGTACTCGACCAGAAGCCCATCCAAGGCCCATCGCGTCCGATAGTGACTCCTGGAGGAGCTCTGCAGCATCTCCAAGTCCAGAAAGCGGCAGTTTTCACCGCTTTCACCGGGGAGCGGCTTGGATCAGCCAGCCGCACACAAAGCTCCAGTTTCGGACGGGATCGAGTCGTTCGTCCGCCATTTTGGTGACGAACACGGGCACTCGTGCATTTCACCAGGAAATCCACCACCAGAACGGCCATCCACCACGACGCCGCCTTCGGACTCCGCCAGGACGACGCCGCCACCGAATAAGATCCCGTAAGTTCCATATTTTCCATTGTTTTTACCATTTACCGTTTATTCCCGTTTGCCGGGGTGTATACCTTCAGTGCAGTTCGTCTCGTTTTCAGGACGCCACTCGGCGCCAGCGAATCTGCCCCCGATCAGAACCACTCGGATTTTTCATTTCATTTAATTCACATTGTTTTTTTTATTGTTTTGTAATTCTGTCTGTTTGTGTTTTTTTCTTTGTTTTGCATTAAAGTTTTTGATTGTTGTTGTGAATTTTATTTCTGACTGTCGCTTGCTGCTTTCCTAATCCAAGAGTTATTGTTTTAATGCAGCCTTCATCGGAAGGCTGCCGTCTTTATGTGTACCGCGCTAACATATAAATTGGTCCTTCGAGCCGGATACAGGCTAAGCATGGTACAGTCAGGAATTTAATTCACCTCACTATTGAAACTTTAAAGTCACGGGTCAAACCCACGTGACACTTGTGCGTTGGTCCAGCGTGTTGATCAATTCGTTTTTCGCCCGTCTCATTCGCACTTTTTCACCTGGGTTGGGTTCGCCATTCAGGTACGCCAACCTAAGGGTCAGTTGCTTTGTTTTCATTTTTCTTTGTGTCGTACACAATGGACGCAACTTTATCGTCCATCGCGATAGCTATTGCGCGCCTTGAGCCCCTTCTGGAACAAGGCGTCACAGCTACCACCGAGCCAAGCCTCCAACCGGCATTTTTAGCCACGTTTGACATTGCGGCGGAAATTTACAACGGTTTCAAGAGCACGGTCAACACTGCCCCTCTCCCCAGTGCCTCCGAGGAGCAGAAGGCTACATTTCTTGAACGTACACTCCGGGCAGACAGCTTGTATGGCAAACTTGCTGCGGTAAAAGCCTCGTTTGCGAATTCAGAGCCGACTTCCTCGCTCTCTCGCCAAGCCTCGCAAACTTGGTTCGAGACAGGCCGGAGCAATGTCCGATTGCCAAAAATCGCGTTGCCGTTGTTCGACGGAAAGTTAAAATCATGGCCACCATACTATGATCTATTCACGGCGTTAATACACAGAAACCAGTCTCTCTCAGATATTGAACGGTTTCAGTATCTGATCTCGTCTTTATCTGGTGAACCTCTCTCAATGGTTAAACACCTGCCATTGACGGGAGATAATTACATAATTGCGTTCGACTCGTTGGTTGAGAGATACCAGAACGACCGCGTGCTAGTCACTTTTTACTGGCAGTCGATGATGAACGCCTCCTCCGTCACATCTGACTCCGCGCAAGCGCTTCGCCATCTTGTGAACACGTTCAACGAAAATTTAGTGGCGCTCGAGCAGTATCCGCATATCGACCTGTGGGATTTCACCCTGTCGAGCATGCTGCTCCAGAAACTCGATGAGTCGACGCGAAAACGTTTCGAGGTGCAGTCAGCTGGCACCCCCTTCCCCAAATACGAAGACGTCAAGTCTTTTGTGCTCGACCAATGCAAGGCTTTCGAGGCAACTGCCTTAAATTCTAAAACGCAATCGAACTCCCGCTCCACACGGGCAAACACCGTTACCGTGAAGCCCGAGGTCAGCCGCAAGTCGTGGGCCTCACATACGTTGGTGTCTCAGACTTCATCTGCCCCAGCGACGTCGCATGAGTCAGCATGTTCTCATTGTGGGGCGAGAAGTCATAGAGTCACCGCGTGCAAGACTTTTCTGTCAATGTCCCCAAATGACAGATATTTGGCGGTCAAACAGAAAAGGCTCTGTCTCAACTGCTTGAGCACCAATCACGGCGCTCCAAAATGTCCATCGTCGTATTCGTGTCGGCAGTGCCACGCAAGGCATCACACCTTGCTGCACTTCCCCAAGCCACATAGAACTGCAGGTCATGAGTCACCCAGTTCTTTATCGAATCCAGTTGAATTACCGCAAATCGTTTCCCCTGGTCTTCCAGAAAATGTCGCGAATTCGGTGACGAATCTCGCCTCAAGCCTCAAGGCAGCTCATGTTTTGTTGGCCACGGCAATCGTTCACGTTCGTGACCGGTGGGGAGGCTACCAAAGTCTCCGTGCGCTCATAGACCCTGCCAGTCAGGCATCGTTTATTTTGGACTCCTGCGTGCGCAAATTGGGTCTATCCCCATCAAATCACAATGTGCCCGTTTTTGGCTTGGGTCTCACCCCCGCCAATTCGACGTGTGGCACAGTCACTTGCCAGGTCAAGGCTGATGATGAGTCTCTCCCAATCCCTGAATTGGAGTTAATTGTCCTGCGCAGGATTTGTGGTAACCTGCCAGACACCGCTTTGAACCCGGATCAATTCCACTTGAACTTATCGAATCTGGCGGATCCCACATGGTTCAAGCCAGGCCCCATTCAAGTGTTGTTGGGCGCCGACGTTTATCCGTCAGTCGTGAAAGAGGGAATCGTCTCGTCAGGTCCGTCACAGCCTGTTGCCATAAACACCATTTTTGGCTGGGCTCTTCTCGGTCCCTTTCAAACCCCGTCAAAACCTCTGCATTCCTTTTTGGTTTGCACTCCAACTGGAATCGACGAGTCTCTGCACAAATTTTGGGAAGTAGAGGAAATCTCGTCACCATCGTCCAAAACACGTTTGTCCCCAGATGATGAACGTGCAGAAATTTGTTTCCGGGACTCTGTCTACCGTTGTCCGTCAGGTCGTTTTGGGGTTTCGCTTCCCTTCAAAAGGGAGTCCCCCACCTTTGAACATTGCAGGTTTATGGCTGACCGCCGTTGGTTAGCTATCGAACGTCGCCTGGTCCGTCAGGACACACTCCGTGATCTGTACATAGCATTCATGCGCGACTACCTCGACCTAGGTCACATGACCTTGCTGGACGCAGAACCTCCAGATTCTGAGGCGTATTACATCCCTCATCATCCGATCGTCAAGATCGAAGACGACAAGCCGAAAATTCGCGTCGTTTTTGATGCTTCGGCGCAAGCGCCGAATCATTTATCTCTCAACGAGACGCTTCTCGTCGGTCCTAAGTTACAACAGGACATAGCAGCTTTGCTACTGCAGTTTCGGTGTGAGCCGATCGTTTTTACTTGTGACATCCGTCAGATGTATCGGCAGATACTTATCTCGCCCGAACATCGCAAGTATCAACTCATTCGCTTTCGTTTCTCCCCTGATCGACCCATTGAAACGTACCAATTGAACACCATTACATATGGTGTTTCTTCGGCACCGTTTCTAGCGGTTCGCACGTTGCTTCACTTGGCAGAACAAAGCGCCTCGAAGTTTCCATTGGCTTCGCAGGCAATTCGCCGTAATTTGTATGTAGACGATCTACTTTGCGGTGCGAACTCCGTGGAATCAGCACGGGAATTACAAACGCAGCTAATCAACCTGCTCCAATCGGGTTGCTTTGAATTGCGCAAGTGGGCAAGCAATCACCCTGATGTGCTGCAAGACATACCACTTGATCACGTTCGAACTCAGCCGTCCACTTTCAGTGACGTTGCTGACAATACTGTAAAAATTCTTGGCCTCCAGTGGCGAGCGGCAACAGACACCTTTTCATTCACGGTTCATCCAAATGAACTACCGTGCACAAAACGGTCCATCTTGTCGGAGGTGGCTCGGATTTACGATCCGCTCGGCTTTCTGTGCCCTGTTGCATTTTTCGCCAAACATTTAATCCAACGGTTATGGAAACTTGGCCTTGATTGGGACGACACCCCTCCAGACATCGTATGTCAGCAGTGGTTGCGTTTTCAATCCGAGCTATCGCAACTTTCGCGGTTGCAAATTCCACGGCATACTTTTCCGTCGCCTGCAGACAGGTGCCAGTTGCACGCCTTTTGCGACGCATCTGAATCTGGGTACGCGAGCGTGTTGTACGTTCGTTACCTTCGAAATGGTGTTCCCACCATTCGTCTCCTAACCGCCAAATCAAAGGTGGCTCCAGTCAAATTGCTGACCGTACCCCGTCTCGAATTGTGTGCAGCGGTCCTACTTTCCAATCTCGTTGCCTTCACCGTTGCAGCGCTCGCAGGAACCGTACAGTTCGATGCCATATTTGCGTGGACCGATTCTACGGTTGTTCTCAGCTGGCTGCGTTCCTCTTCGCACCGCTGGAAAACATTTGTTGCTCACCGTGTTGAGCATATTCAACAGCGTGTCCCGCCTCAGTGTTGGAGACATGTCTCAACATCGGACAATCCCGCCGACCCAGCTTCGCGCGGATTGTTTCCCGAAGACATGCTTTCGTGCTCCCTCTGGTGGTCTGGCCCACCTTTTCTGTCATCAGCGGATGACACATGGCCGGATGACAAATTCTCCGTGTCCTCCCCAGACATTGCGTCTGAAGAGCGAAAGCTCGCTTTGGTCGTGCGTGTGCCGCAGCCGCCGCCGATTGACATCGACGACCTCTTTTTGCGCATATCCTCCTTACGGAAGATTCAGGGCGCTGTCGCCTATTTCTATCGGTTCTGCAAATGCAAGTCCGATGAGAAGTTCACAGGACCTCTCTCGGATACAGAACTCCATTTTGCCTTGTTGTACATTGTCAAACATGTACAGCAGAAGGTATTTGCCGTCGAAATCGCGTCGTTACGCAACGGCAAACCCTGTTCAAGACCCTTTCGAAAACTTTCACCCTTTCTCGATCGTGACGATGTTCTCCGCGTCGGCGGACGTTTGAAGCATTGTCATGAGTTGCCATTTGCAACCAGACACCCTGCTCTTCTTCCATCTCGTCACGTCTTGACAGGACTCGTCATTCGACAAGTTCATTCCCGACATTGCCACCCGGGACTCAACAATACCTGCTATCTCCTGCAGCAAAATTTTTGGATATTGTCCACGCGACGCGCGGTACGGCACTATCTTGCATCGTGTTACCGGTGCTTCCGGACTAAGCCGCAAACTTTTTCTCCCACCATGGGCGACCTCCCCTCGGCGCGAATTTCTCAGCTAAAACCTTTTAGCTGCGTCGGGCTCGACTATGGTGGCCCTTTTCCAATCCTCATGTCACGCGCTCGCGGTGTCAGAACTACGAAGGCGTACATCTGTCTTTTCGTGTGCTTCGCCACCAAGGCATTGCACGTCGAGGTTGCCTCCGATCTCTCAACAGATGCTTTCCTCGCTGCCTTGCGCAGATTCATTGCCCGGCGCGGTCGCTGCTCTACCATCTATAGCGACAATGGCACAAACTTTGTCGGAGCTCATAGGCAATTGACGACGTCAATGCAACTCGCCGCGGAATCCGAAGCCATCACTTGGCGCTTCATTCCTCCCTCCAGTCCCCACTTTGGCGGGCTGTGGGAAAGCGGCATAAAAGCTGTCAAAACTCATCTATCTCGCGTGATAGGTGATCAAATACTCACCTTTGAAGAGCTGACCACGTTGGTCACCCAAGTTGAAGCGTTGCTCAACTCACGGCCACTTTCGGAGCTGAGCTCGGATCCAAATGATCTGTGCCCATTGACGCCTGGTCATTTTTTGACGCTCGAGCCGTTAACGGCCCCACCTGACCCAGATTTGTCCCACCTCAAGATCAGCAGGTTGTCGCGATGGCAGTTGGTCCAATCCATGCAACAGCGTTTCTGGGCGCGTTGGCGCGACGAATATCTACACACGCTGTACCAACGCGGCAAGTGGCACAAGTCACGTCACCTTGAATCCGCAGATGTGGGGTCTTTAGTCCTCATCAAGGACGAAAACGCTCCCCCTCTGAAGTGGAGGTTAGGCAGAATTTCAAAACTCTTCCCCGGCAAAGATGGCATTTGTCGTGTCGCAGATGTCCGTACTCAACGCGACGTTCTGCGACGCCCAATGGTCAAACTTTGTCCCCTCCCTTCAGGACAGTGAGCATTCTGTGTTTTCACTTCCGTCATTGTTTTCACTATGCTCTTTCTTTTTGTATCATGTTTGATTTCATTAATTTTTGAACTTTGAAAATACCCCGAGTGGTATTTTGGTGGGGAGTATGTCTCGGCCCCGTTCATTGAAAACTGCATTCGTGTGCATTGAGGGTATGCAACCCAAAATATCCCTGTGTCGTCCAAGTCCTCACCCCTCACCCCCTGTTCGGTGTGCCTGGCACTTGGCTGTCAGGCGCAAGCGTAAACGAGCTCCAGCACTTTCTTCGGCCGTCTTCGGCATTCTTCGGCTTCCTTTCCGCTCGTGCCTTTGCCGCTTCGTTCGAAGCGGCGTTGATCTCCGTACGTCGAGCGGGAAGCCACGCCGTCTTTTTTTGGTCATCGTTCTCGCGGCCATCTTGTCGTGCCATCGGCGTACATTCGTACTCGACCAGAAGCCCATCCAAGGCCCATCGCGTCCGATAGTGACTCCTGGAGGAGCTCTGCAGCATCTCCAAGTCCAGAAAGCGGCAGTTTTCACCGCTTTCACCGGGGAGCGGCTTGGATCAGCCAGCCGCACACAAAGCTCCAGTTTCGGACGGGATCGAGTCGTTCGTCCGCCATTTTGGTGACGAACACGGGCACTCGTGCATTTCACCAGGAAATCCACCACCAGAACGGCCATCCACCACGACGCCGCCTTCGGACTCCGCCAGGACGACGCCGCCACCGAATAAGATCCCGTAAGTTCCATATTTTCCATTGTTTTTACCATTTACCGTTTATTCCCGTTTGCCGGGGTGTATACCTTCAGTGCAGTTCGTCTCGTTTTCAGGACGCCACTCGGCGCCAGCGAATCTGCCCCCGATCAGAACCACTCGGATTTTTCATTTCATTTAATTCACATTGTTTTTTTTATTGTTTTGTAATTCTGTCTGTTTGTGTTTTTTTCTTTGTTTTGCATTAAAGTTTTTGATTGTTGTTGTGAATTTTATTTCTGACTGTCGCTTGCTGCTTTCCTAATCCAAGAGTTATTGTTTTAATGCAGCCTTCATCGGAAGGCTGCCGTCTTTATGTGTACCGCGCTAACATATAAAAATACAGTGCAGGTATAAAGTTCACTTACATCGCAAAATCGTGCGAAGCCGGCCGTCTGTCATTTGTGTACCCGCTTCTTGAATAAGTACAGGATGATTTTTCGGAAAGGACGACGCCGAAGCTGATCGATTTTTATTTTGAGGGAGCATCTAAGACACACATTGGCAAATTTTCATTTTCAACCCCTTCCTCCCACTCTACCCTACTTTAAAATTTCAAATAGCACTACCTATGTTGTGAAACATCAATTTAAAGATGGTAAAATTGGAACTATTCCTGTAAAACATATTCTGAAATCTTTCAAACCTGCCCAAACTTCTGAAAAAAAATTCATTGCATAATTCAGCGATTGGTATCAAAACCTGTCAGATTTTCTTCATTAGAGAGATAAAGCCGCTGGGTTGTAGGTACCTACCAAGCTGTTCCGATAGCAAATCAGTTTGGTTTGGTACATCTCATTTCTTATTTCCACAGCGCGAGCGTATATAGTCGCCTACCTTTCTGCGTATAAATAAAATGGAATCGACTCGATTTTGTGTTTGAAACACAAGCCTTTCCTTAAGAATATTATTATTTCGCTCAATGTGATAGTAGCAACGATTTGTAATTTCGTATGTTTGCATTTTGTAAAATAACCAGACGACTTCCGTTCATTTCCTTTGCCTTTTGTGGATAAAATTTGTATTCGTAATCCGAACATTGCTCTATCTTCAGTGTTGTATTAAGTTTTGCTTGGTACTAGAATTATTTTGGGGAATCGGCCTACAATACTATGGCGCCCTAGACCATCACATGAACCCCGACCTTCTTCACTGATCAGCTGGCCAGTCGTGTCCCTGAAAGAGACGAACCGTATAGGTAAGTCATAACCGAGAAGGCACGAGGCCTTTTTGGCACGCAATAGTCTGAAATAAGTGGAGAGCAGGATCGAAATGTCTAGTCAAATTATGCAAAAATCTATCAAACCCAAAATAAAATCGGAAGTTGGCGAAATTTGGTGGATCGATGCAGAAGCCGAAAGCTTCGATGTAGATCACAGAGTGTAGATCATCATCAGGTGTATAACAGTGCTGACCTCACAAATACGTGGTAGAATCTAGGAGGAAAGAATCGAACTGCTCATTTTCTGCTCATTATTTTTTGAATTTGCTGGTCATTTTCATCCTTGCCTAACATTCTACTGAAACATCGGGCGACCCCATACTACAGGTAGGCATCTTCCCTTTGGCAGCTTCGGCTCGCATTGATGGGATATTCTTCATACATGATATTGTATCCAGCGCACGTAGCCAATGTCTTTCCCACACCTGGGAAAGCTGATCTATTCAGCTCTTATAGATTAAGCACCATCCAAACAAGATCCAGGCACAAAGATAAAAGATATCAGGCAGGACTCATTTGATGTCAACCAAAAAAATCTCACTTATCTCAAATAGTTTCAAATTATATCAATAACGTCAATTTAAATCACAAAAGTCAAAAGACTCTTGACACTAGATGATTGCATCTAGTGTCAAGAGTCTTTAATTTTGGCGTAGTTGCCAGCTTACCTCTTACGTCTCCTGGCTTCATTTCCCCCCGCCCACAAGCTGGGTTATACTCCCTCCCTATTCTTATATCCTCCTAGCTTGAAGGCAAGTAATGTTGCACAAATTTATACCAGGGTGCCGACGGGCCATGTGAATTTCCAGGCCTGTTTTGTTTTTAAAACAGCTTGAAGTGTTACACAACTGGCATATGACTCTTTCGTTTGAAATTCCCGATGGAATGACCACAACATCAACAGGAGACTCATTTGCGACTACAGCAGGAGGTTCATCTTCATCAGTACTTGACTCTGTATCTGTCGGAAACTTATAGCGTGGACGGAAGTATCTTCCATGGAGGGGTATCTTCCTAAAGCTTGGCATACTCCTCTTTCTCCAGCAGCTGCCTGAGATGACTGATCACGTCCAGTATGTGCACGATGCACTTTGCCGACATGAATGAGCAAACCAGATTTTTTCTTGAAAGTTTTGGAACAGGCATCGCAACAGAAAACGTATGATAGAATAAATTTTTCTGATATTTCATCACCAAGATCTGACAAACGTTGTGACATTTTTCGAGAAGTCATTATTTTATTTTGAGATTTGAGGTTTTACCCGAGAATTCAAATTTTCCAAATTCAAATTTTCCTGACCCAATTTTCAATTTCAAATTATTTTCAATCTTACTGTCTAATTCTAACTTCCCACCCGAATGAACGTTTCGCACCGCAGACCTTTCGGCATTCTCAAATTAGGTATAGGAAAAACTTATATTTTCAACAAATACTTAACATAGGCCTCAACAATTAAAATACAAATTCAAGTCCATTTCTTACATTGGTCACCATTCTAGATCCTTTTGCCATTATATTCATGATCTGTTACCCCAAATTGGTGATTAACAACACTTCTGGCGACCTGAAAGCTTAAAGTTGAAAATTTCCGATTTTGACTTTCTGGAAGACATTTTGTATAATTGCGCCGCCATTTTGAATTATTTTGAAGATAATTTCGAAATTAGTGGCTCAAAATTAGTAGGAATTGACACTTCTCGCGCCTCTATAGCTCAAAATCAAATAACTAAAATTATTTGTAGGTAACCTTCAAAATCGGCCGCCATCTTGGATTCTGGGCTATAAAAAAAAGTTATATGGGAAAAATCGTCCCAAATGGTCTTACTAACAAGTGTGCAAAACGACTTGCCTCTATCTTCAAATGCAGTTTGGGACCGCGTACCGCGGCGACTAGGACAACATACTGAAATTACCGAAAATTCCAAGCCTTGGGATGTTTTAAGGATTCATTAAAGAGCGTCATAACTCTCTGAATAACTTGTAAACTTGCGGTATTGTACCAAGATCACATGTCGACAAATGGAGGCCATTAAATTTCAAAAAGGCCAGCAATAATGGCGCCAGATTACAAGTTATCCAGATAAAACAGGAAATTTTCATGGATGGTGCTCTTTGATTGGTCCTGAAAAAATCTAAGCTTTGGAATTTTCGGGAATCCTAGTATGTTATTTTTCATTGAATTCTGCAACGATATACAAAATTTTTTCAAATTCCAAATTTATTTCAGGTGAAAATATATTTTCACTGGACTAAAAACTGCAGAAATGCACATCTCGTTGCGTTTTGATAATTTCACAAAATTATAACTTATTACTTACCCTCGTACTTACCCAGGCATATAGGTGCTTCATACCTACAATCATAATACAGGGTGTTCACGTTAATATTGACCCTCCACTAGCCGTCTTATTCTTGAACCAATTTCAAAAACAAAAACTGGTTCATGGAAGATCAAATTTGACACTAAACATTTTCTGGAATCTAAATTTACAAGTGTTCCCAAAAAATTATCTTGTTTTATCGCATCCAATATTTTTTAAACAATGCAATCGATGCAGACTCTTGTCCCGATTACAAAAATATACAACACTTACGGGTTCATTTGGTGAAAAAATTATAGTTTTTTCAGACAAAATTCTCAAAATCGCCTTAATTGTGGTTTTTAATATTTTTCAATTGTTGCATTGATAATATTTTGACAGTTTGTTTGTCGAATGAGCCCGTAAGTGCTACATTTCGTTGCAATCGGGATAAAAATCTGCTTCGATTGCATGTAACAAAAATTATATTTTTTCCGGCGCCCTGTATATTATTGGTCTGGAAATTTTTAATTGACAAATTCGATGATTCAGCAAAAATCACTCAAGGATCAGTTTTTATTTTTGAAATTATGCCAGAGATACGGCAGCTAGTGGGGGGTCAATCTCAACGTGAACACCTGTACATATCTCAACCAAGTCGGATGTGTTTTCTTGTTAAATATAGTATATCAAGAGAAAATATAGTGAGAAATATCAAATCATGCTTGAACTACTTTTGATTGTTTTCATTTCTATTAAATGAATGATGTCTTTTGTGATGCAATACAATCGACTAGTACTGATTTAAAAAGTGATAAGTGAATTATTAAATAGATAATCCAGGTGTGACAGACCGAACGCACCATCACCTCATGTTGCATTTTTATTATGCACTTGGTACAGCATAGCGAATACCGACCAACAAGTCCTCAAAATCTGAAATTCAAAAAGTATCTTTTGATTCCGATTTGAATTGATTTCTTCTGCCACAAGATGGCTGCCAAGTGCGGATTGAAATGAGTAGTGACAACTGAACTGTCAATGACATCAAAGTACCATAACAATGGCAACCAATCATCATCAGCGCATTCCGCTTTTGGCGGCCATGTTGTGGCGGGAAAAATTAATTTAAATCGTGAATCAAAGGGATCAGAAAAAATATATTGCGATCATTGGGGCTTATTTTGAGCAACCCTCGTCACATGGGGACTCCCCAACTGATGGAGTGATGGATCTTGCCTTGATAGTGACATTGGAATATGGTCATTTTGAACAAGCAAATGAAAGACAAGAGTAGGCAGTAGAAGTAGAGAAGCGAGTGAAAAGATTACATAGGCTCTATACTTTTGGGAATGTGCAAAGGTAGTTTCTGTTCTGAGCTGAGGAAGTTCCAAGTGACTTGAAACTGTTGGAGAAGACAAACAACCCCCTTTAATAATGAAACTGTAGATTCTGATGCCTCCAAAAATCAGCTCTGCAAGCCGGGTAGAGAGCAAAGCAGCCCTGCAGAGATAAAACCGGTATTTTACAGCATGCTACCATGCCTCTTGATTACATCATCAGTCAAGTATGTTTTTTCTCAAATATTCAAGTCCCGCAGTTTTTAGCCCACTAGTTTCCAACCAGATTCATACTTGGTGTGATTCATTCATTCAACCTCGTCAAGAACTCCAAAGGTCGTTTGTAGGTCAACTAGGCCTTCGGACGACACAAATTGACTTCGATAGTCGTAGCCTAACCGAATATGCATACAAGGTGTTTCAAATTTATCGTAGAAAAATGTTAGGGAAATGCTTTGGATTAAAAGTGTCACAAATTTATTGAAAAAATTTCAGATTTAAATTTTTGGGAATATGGGGAGAGGTTCAAAGGGCGGGACTTCAAGACAGGATGCAAGAGGCCTCAGCAGAGCTTCGAACTATACAGAAAACATGAGATCTTCGGGGTTCTAAGTAATACAAAATACAAGGCTAAAGGGGACTCATAAGAGTACCGAAAGTCATGGAATGGGCCAACAACAAGAAGGCAGAGGGGGCTGACTGGCTCACTAGAATTCTAAACGCCACTAGAGAACGTAGAGGGGGTCTTATCAGAGCTCGAGACCACACATGAAGACTTAAAAGGGGTTTACTAGGGCTTCAAAATCCACGAAAAGATAAAAGATACTATTAGGCTTAGGAAAGTTTTAATAAACGATACATGAAGACAGTGGTGCCCAACAGGGCCTTAAATCAAACGAGTAGGCGCAAGGCGGCTCAGCGTAGGGCTTTTGACAAGACAAAAGGGCTTACTAGAGTTCTGACGATAATAATGAGACGACACAATGATGCTAATTGGAACTCAGGCGAAAGAGAAACAATTCCTTGAGAGGAATTATTCTCAAGACCATCAATTATCCGCGACGAATTGTCAAGTGTACCATTGTTGACAAAATATCGAATGTACCGGGTGTTCATAAACGACTGTGATCGCATCGCCTTTGGAATCCGCTTTCGATCACTACAATTGCGTCTGTTACTACGTTTTTCGGCCTGACCCATGCCTGCCGCGATCACAGTTTCTTATAAACACCCCGTTTATATCTCAATCATCTTACCGCCATAAATGTTGTCAATGAAAGGGCAAAAAAGTTGATGCCATAGAGCTGAATGGGTTTTTGAGTTGCAAGCAAGAAGATGGTCATGTTTTCTTTGAAAACTTGAGGACATTCTATCCAAGCACACTCGTACAAAGCTGAGGATATTTTGTTGCTCTACAGAATAAGATAGAGTTAGTATGAAAATACTTTTCAGTTGACGATACTCAACTTTAACGACTACTTCATTTCCAAACCAACAGTTTATCGAGAGCTGCATTAATACGGCCATTTGATAGCATCCCATCATCAAAAATTCGAAGGAGTTTGGTGATATCTGAAATTATATAATTTTAATTGAATAAATCATCATGAAGAGATCATACTGTTGTCTTGTATAAAATCAACCAACCACAGTTAGCTCAAATAACGTCATGCACACTGACAGAAGGGTTGAAGCAAACATGATAAGAATTATGAGACTTAATAACGAATTACAGTCTTTTGCGAACCTGGAAGATTTCGTAAAGACACATTAGGTATATTTTTCCACTGGGTATAAAGTACAAAGATACTTCAGTATTTTCCAGTGATGGTGGATGCACCGAATCAAAGTTGTATTCATTTCTTCCAAGATCCGTTTGTCCTTTGTTTTACTCAGGAGCGCTTCATTGCCAGTTTGTGTCAAATTTTTTTGAGTAAATCCATACAAGTTTCTCAATGTATCAGAAAGTATATCACATTCTGCGCTTAGGTAAGCTAGAATTCCCCAAGTTAAAAGATCCTGGCTGTAGTTATTCAAAATCACAAGGTACAACCCAATACTTTGGTGAATGTAGGACAGGTAGTAGTTCAAGCCATGCGTCGAGTCATAGGGATACCATGCAGGAAACGGCAATTTCTTTTCCGTGCTCTTTATTAAAATCGGAAATAAAATAAACATAGGCGGATAGAGAAGGCCTGTGATTGTATAAAGCACGTGAACACGAATGTATATTTTCATGACAGAATAAAATATTTTGTTCTGCGTTTTGTTTTTAGGTTGGAACTCTTTTTGATCCAGTTGACGAAAAATTCCACTAACCAGTGACCAGTTTTGCAAGTAGCAGAATGCTTTAGCACTAGCTTGAGCCCAGCTCAATACCACGTACGCAGAAGACGCTAATTTTTCCAAGTCATCAAATAACGTCACCAAATTCACAACCTGAACAACGTTGAATGTTCCCATGAAAACCACTTGCACTATCAAGGAGTAGAACCAGTAATATTTCGACGAGAAAAAACTTGCAGAATTTGTCCACAGCCCCGAAAATTTCAGGGCCAATATATTATATTTAATATATTTTTTGACGGTCTCGGCCATGGCGGTGGGTGTTGATTAATGTTTTCTTCCTGAAGTCCGCTTGAAATATATACCAAAGGAACGAAGGCATTAAACATTAATGACTTGACAGCGTTTGAACCTACATATTGTTAGATGGATTTGTTCAATTATTTATTGTCTTGTATTGAGTCTTCACGTGCCTATTGTGCTCGTTTTACAATGCAAGGAAATTTTTGGAGGACGACTAATTACGGGATGGAATCTCTTATTTGTCGGTTATCAAACATTCATAAGATAGAACTAATTACTTTGCTCGCTACTTCTTGAATAATTGAACGCTCGCTTGGATCTCCACAATTAGGAATAATTGAGACATACGAAGGCAACACCACCCGACGATTTGTGCTGCGTTCTTGAAACGTAAACAGCCCGTAAACTTGAGGAATTTAACATGAACAAAATACCTGCCGATTACGAGATTGAACAAAGCACTAAGATTATCTTCAAGGAGCTGGTGGAAAAATGCAACATGGGAAGGACCGAGGGAAGAACTTTTGTTGAATACTTTTGATCTATTGATCGCAACATTAACAGGTATACACGTTTCCCAAATCAGGTCATTAGATTTGGGAGTCACACCAACCGCGTGGTCGGTGTGACGTTACTTCTTGCGTGGCGTCATTACGCAATGACAACATAGGGGTGAACTAGGCAATTTTGCTAGTTTTTTCTGATGAAAAAAATTATAATGAAGCCTCTATTTTACCTGGCGGGGTACAGGCTGGCTGGCAGGGTCAGTCAACGGCTGTTGTTAATCCCAAATCAGCCATATCATCATTGAACTCTGTACTATATCATCTAAACATACTTTATTGTTATAAACTCCAAGGCAATCAGAAGGAAGCAAGTTTTCCAATATTCCCCCTTGAACGTGAGGCTCAGTAACCTTTTTTTGAAGGATCAGTGAACGCAAGATGGTAGTCAGGGTCCTACCATTATCTAGACACGATTTTACCTATTCCGTTTCCAAAGACTTTGAGCTATCCATCAAGAGGATGCTAAAATGCAAGAGGACATTAACATGTTGATTCTTGATTGTGAGACGTTGACGCTATTGAAGTTATACTGGTGGAAAAAGCAGATGGTGCTTCTCCCGATCCTTGTTAACATGACCGTGAGGCGGACCTTGACTCCGACCCTCTTGCTGCATCTTGACCTCTGACAGGAGCTGCAGTCCATGATTCAGGCGATTTAGACACCAACTTGGCGGATAACTCCAACGGGGGGCCCAGTCCTAAAACAATAAAGAATCAGCAGGACGCCCTGGTGGTTATACCAAAGACAAAATCTGCGAAGCACTTCGCAAATGAGATATTAATGCCCTTGCTGCTATTTCCGATCAGTTGCAGCGAGGCTGAAGATACGCTGATCAATTGCAGTTACGAAATTTTTTTAATCAGGCTGTAGTTCTTATAGTGACAAAATGCTTTTTTGTCTTATCTTGCTTTTTGGATGGATTACACGCTCTGTAACTCTTGCGCCTGTTGTTGTGCTGTTTTCTTCTTACAGTTCACATTCCAAAGAACGTCAATCTTTTCCGGAGAATGCCAGGCATAGGAGTAAGTATAGTTTTCCGCAAAAAGAAAAACATTTTTTTCACAAGCCTAGCGAGGACTTCAGTTTTTCCAACAGTGAAGAACGATAGCGACATGGTGAGTAATGCTGTTGAGGTTCATGATCAGTCATACATTTCTCCTTCATTAGGTATAACGATATTAAGAATTAGTTTTGTAGAAACTCCAGCACTTTCAAATTTCAAGGGCCCCCTGAACCTTGCCCGATTTAGTCCACAATCAAGGAAACAAGAAGTGCGGGTCACCTTTATGTTCCCTTCAACTTTAAAGAAACTACACTGGGGCGACGCTACTTCACTTATTTGGGACCAAAATGGTCTAACAACTTGCCATTCTAGGTGACTAGATAAATTTCGCGAATAGATATTAAATCTAGATTAGAACGCTGATTTTTCATAGCAGTAGAACTTGATTTCGGCCTTTACCTTTTGTTATTTTCATTCACATTTGTACATTTTTTTGATTGTTACCTATAACTATGCCGTTCACGTTTTAAATTCAGTAGAATGGCTTTTTCGAGCAAGAATAAAGTGACAAGCTAGGGGGCTACGGCTACGGCTGATGGCACCTGCAAAGTTTTGAAACAAAGCTATCAGCGGCTATCAGCCGTGTCCTCCCAGCGCACCAGTTTGTCACTTTATTTTTTCTTCAAAAAGTCATTCTACTGAAAATAAAAAGTGAACGGGATATACTGTTGTTACTCACAACTCACAGCCGACGTTGTCGCTTTGTGATGTACTAGTTTACTTATTATTCATTTTTGATGTTGTATTTTGCCTAATGTATATTTTTTTCTTACTAAATGAATGAAAATCATCTCATCTTGTTTCATGTTATTTTACTATGAATAAGGCCCCAGAGGTTTCGAGGCAAACTTTGCGATATTTCCTTTCATTTTTTTTTTCACTAAATAAGTAGTTTTTCTCACTAAATAGTCTAGCTGATGTGTGTGTTTCATTAGAAAAATGAATTATTGTTGAAAATATTTACCTTCAGTCAAATCGAGTATTACGATAGGCCGAATGAATATTAATTCATTGTTATCAGTATAATCGAATAAAATGAGGTTGTATCTAGTAGGCGACGATATACTTACCTGATATATAACACATACTTATCCAGTGGAAATGTTCAAAACAGGCTGCAACTTCTCTAAATCTTTAACAGTTCTGTGCAAACTAGGCAACGTTTTTGCCATCACTCCTCCATACGATTTCAAATTGCGCACCGTAGTCCATCCAAATTGGAACAAAACTTATGCAGTTCTCAAAGTGACCATCATAACTTCCGTAATATCGTTCGGAATGTACCAGCGAATCATCGGACTCACTTATAACGTATCAGAATACATCCTCGACACCTTCAACGACGTCTGCTTGGTTCTTTTGATCGCGTCCACAGTCCTCGGCGCCAATTTCTGTGACTCGCAGAACTGGATCGACCTCTTCGCATGCTTCCAATTCTTGGACAGAAAGCTTGGAAGCAACAAAGACGAAAGCTTTTCCATCGCCTCTTACCTTATAATAATTGCAGTCAATCTGTCATTTGCAGTCTGCTTCGGCATCTTGACTATCATGTGGAACAGCTTCAGTCACGTTTCGTTCCTCAAGATGTACTTTCCTCACGAGATTTGCTACTGGTACGATTTCCAGATTCATTTTTTGATTTTCAACGTGGCTAGAGCTCTGAAATGTCGATACGAAGATGTGAACAGACTTCTCGTTGAAAATTCGCAGATTGAAGAGCTGGAATGCTTTCTTGCGGTTCTCACAGATATGGTTGCCTATTGCAACAAGATTTTTGGCTGGCCTGTGTTATTTATAACCATCAGGAGCGTCATTCAGAATTTACAGTCGCTAAACTACGTGGCCAATGGCGCCAGTTTGATCACGGGCTCAGCGTTGGTGTCTGCTGATTCGACTGTTCTTTTCACCAACATTTTCTTTGCTATCGTTTGTGTTGTGAGTAAAAGAGATTGCAATATCAGCGATTTGGCTCTCATTTCACGAGCGACTGTTATCCGCTTTCAGGTGATGACGAGCTCTTTGATGATGGCTTTCGATTTTGTGAAAATGGAAAGTGAAACAACTTGTACGTTGATTCGCACAGCGAAACGTAGGCTTCGAGAGGGTTCAAAGGAATGGAAAAATTACGAAAAGTTACAGAAGCAAGTGAATGAAACACCCATCAAGTTCACGGCAGCCAGTTTTTTTGAAATTGATAGAAGAACGTTACTTGGAATCTTAGCGACGAGTACTACATATTTCATAGTAATGATGCAGTTCGCTGTTGGCAAGTGAAGCTGCTACAAATTTTGTTTGTTCAAACTGATTCATTAATACCTGATTCAATACACGAATTGGTCGATGAGCCAAAAAATCTGTATTACTAATACCTAAAAACTAAATTTTCCTTTCCTGATCAGCCACTCAATTCATCGGTACCGATTCGCGATTTTGAGTCACACAGAAGCGAAACCACCAATCTAGTGAAAGAAAAATGACTTGAACTAGATCATACTAGATCCCTCTGAATGCTTGATGGCCGGTTTCATTTCCTGCTAACTTTTCCTGGACGTTCAATTGAAATACCATGGACACAATAATTGTTGGTAAATTATTGTTCCCATAGTGTTTGCCTCTAAGTTTAGGAATATCCGGAAGTTATCTGGTATGAAAATGCCGGCCCTAAAACGAGTCGAAGATGCATATTTATGTCAATAGCTATCAAATTTGACAGGTAACCTTGTCGCTGCATTATGTACCCGAGGACATACCCAACTGAAGAAGAAAAATTGTCAACAAAGCTCACTCAGGTGCTAAAACCGATTGACGATTCCACGTTGTCATAATTATGTACTACTAACCAAGTCATTCATACTACAAGCTCGGAAAAGTGTTTAAGAACTCATCTTCTGAAATTGTGAGTGGAGTAAAGCAGTAGACACCAAGAGAATATTTTCACCACCAGTGAAGCACTTTCAACTCGTCTGCAGGACGTCCTACTCCTACAACGTCTTTGACGACCACTCTTACAAACTCCTCGAAGTAGGACGAAATGCTATTCGCAAAGTTTGTCGGCAAGATGCCGCCAGGATCACCTCTCATGCAGGAAGGTAATCGTCCTGTGTACAAAAATAATAAATTGATACGTGAAACTGGTAAAAGAGTTGAAATTAAGAACGCAGGGTGCAAACCATCGGTATAGATCCTCATTTGCTTATCCGTATTTTTCTTCTTCAACTGAACACCTGTCTTCACTGAATTTATAGTGCATTTTTTAGATAAATCTATGAAAGCTATCCAATATGATTAAGCTTCTTGATCTGCTAGATTTTATATTTCCCAACGGAATCTCAACCTATTTTACTCGAAAGGATGTTTCGATGAAAACTTTTTTTTGGATAACTAGACTACGTCCTTGGATACTCGCAAGAAAGTATTGTGGTGGATAAGGTGTCACAACAATAACAAAATCACCACCACCGTATGGTCCAATGGGTGTGAAAAAATGTTATGGCTCTGAAACCAGTTGAATATGCTTCAAGTTTTAAAAGACTGTCTCTTTTCAGGAAGCTGATTGGAAAACGCCGTCTTACTGTCGATTATGGGTAAGTAGATTCTTACCTCGATACTTACTAAGGCAGCAGTCACACAGGAGCCACTACCACCCACCACCACCCACTACCACCAAGCAAAATGATCCGGCATGGTCTCACTGAGCCACCGTCCAGCGTCCACCGTTAACCATCGTCTCCCCCTCCTGAATTTGACATATCAACTGTCACTTCTCATGTTGCCAACCTTCTATAACGCTCCTGTAGCGAAAGTTGCCTAAAAACCACGATTTTAGGCAACATTCGCTACATCAGTGTACTGCGGAATGTATTTTACTCCCAGGGACTTTTCTCACACGATTCAAGAATAGCGGGCCAGCTCATGACAAGATTGAGAAGTTCTGTGATTGCAATGATTTAGTCCGATGACTCAGATACCGACGAAGTTGTAGCTTTATACTACATCTCGAAAAAAATCCGTAAGAAACGCCGGAACATGTGGGTGCGTCAAATGTTTCTCGGTAGAGTACAACTAGGAGAATTTCATCAATTAGTGCCGCAGCTTGTTGATGATAAAGAACAATTTTACAGTCATTACCGTATGAACAAGAAATGTTACAACTTGTTAGTGACAAAAGTGAAACCTTTGTTCTCTTCGGGACATACACATTGTATGTTGTATGTATACACAAAATGTTTGTTCTGCATGCGCATCAAGATGCGTATTGTTAACCACCGACCACCGACCACCACTTTGAAAATTTCACATGGCCACCGGTGGTCACTGGGCGGTGGTAAGAGGTGGCTGCAGTGTGACCAGCATCATTACATTGCGTGCGTTTGATTTTTGGTTGATGGTAGTGGGTGGTGGTGGGTGGCTCAGTGTGACTGCTGCCTAATTGAACATCATATGATAGTAGGTAGCTATAGTGATGTTAGTGAGCTCTACTCCCAAGATGATGGAAAGAAAAAGCCTCTATAGATATTCCATTCCATATCGTGACTGCCTGTGAAGCCGGTTGATATAGCTCTTCAAAGTTTATATTCACTAGATATTGGTTTTTCATGAATGATTCGTGAACGGGATGAGATATTTGCCTTAATTTTTCAAAGATCAAGATTTGTTTCAGTAAGAAAAGGTCGAATTTTGAAGAAGCCTCACCTAGCTCATAGGGGTTATGAGATAAATTTCCTGTACTTATCTAATGTTTGTTTTTTGTTCGATAATTGCTGGGATACCGTGATTTTTTAATTTACATAAATCCGAATCGCAATAATTCCTTCAAACGATAGAAACGCTTCAGCTTTTTTGCCGCACTGAACAATGAACATCCTACTAATTCGACATTATTGCTTCAAGCGGTTTTGAAATATTATCGATGGTCTAATAAATTGCTGTATAATAAAACAGTAAATAAATGTCTAGCCTGCACTAGGCGGTGGATAAATCTTGATTTATTGCTCTTTTTTTTGCCGAATTCGTCTTCATTTTTTATACGAGAAAGAGCTTGGGACGAACATGGTATTCCCAGTTCCACACACCCTAACTAATGTGATATTATACAAGTAGTCGAAAATGTGTTCAACTTTTTTCTAATTCTAATATCATGATGTGAAATAATTCAGAATTGGGGTTGGCCTTGGCTTGGCAATAAAATATTTATCGATTGGGAGCGAGTGGATTGGCTGAATAGCCGCAATTTTCGACTTCAAAAGTCGTACGTTTCATAATAACTCACATCTCAGTAGCCATGAAATTTGACATTTGCGTTGGAAATAAGGCGTTTGCAAAGTCCCAATAAGTTTTATATTACAAAAGGAAGAATAAGAGTTCCTTGATTTAGTTGGAATGCTTGCTAAATGCAAGAGGCGCGCAGTAGCACATTAAAATTGAACGATGGTGCACAAAATCCAATATATTCAATTACCTACTATTAACTACCTACCTACCTACTATCCAACACTTTATTGTTTATACTTAGTTTATAGTTTTGTCCTGGGATGGGTTGTTGCTGTTATTTTTTTTTTTCAGCTGGAGCCAGATATAATTCACATGAGGCCGTCGGCCGCAGTCCAATAGTAATAATAATGTTCCTTGTGCACCGGTCCCCGACTCGCCCCGGATTAATAGCTAATGAATGATTACTGTTGGTAGTAAGTACAGGGTCGTCATCCGCGAGTTCTAGACAGGCCCAAATCCAAATACTTACCTATAAAAAATCTAATGAAAAACTTTGATTGGTCGCCTATTTAGTTTTGATTTCATTGCTATCGGCCCAAACCAGCCTAGACTTTATCGGCCCACCGGAAAATCTCCCGGTATCCCGGTGGGCCAGCACGCCCCTGAGTTCAAGGCATATTTCAGAATGATAGTAACTTCGTGTTAAGATCAAAAAACGTATCTAAGTGCATAGGCAGAAAGCCGTTTGAAAAGATGAGCGTATAATCTGGAAATTGGCCACTTATATGAGATTAGAGCAACGTAGGTACTAACGTGGCCGCCATAAAACGGAACGGTTCATTCTCCCTTTGTAGCTATTAGGCCAGTCAAGTAAGGTGTTGACCTGGAAATAATTCACCAAAAGCTGAATTCTTGCACAATGGCAGCTTCGACCTAGAAGAGCAATATACATAATTATTATCAAAATACCCATCAAAGTTTCCCCTGCCCGCGTCCTTGATTTTCAGGTCCTCAGGTTCTTGAAATTGCATCTTTGAGCTAAAACTCATATCGTAATCATAGTCATGAATCAATCGAACCTACGATTTTGCTTGAATTGAAAAAAAAATTGAAAAAAAGATTTTCCTGTGCGTTTGGCTCATAGCCGCTGGGCGGCAAACCAGCAGACCCACGAAAGTAACGCAGGTATTTGCGACTTCTCACGGAATTCTAGCTTTAGATCGTGTATTAAAAAAGTAACAATCACAAGCCGTAGCTCAATAATGCATGAAGCGATTCTTCAGCTTTCCAAGTAATATGTACCTGTGGTGTCTGAAAGCATCGATTCATATTGCCACTTCAAGGATGATGAATGCATATTCGCATAAATATAAAATATACATATTCAGGTGTCCCAGAATAAAGTAGCTAAACGTCTATAAAATAAGACACCCCACAACTTTGAAGGGTGGTCGACAAAATGGTAAAATTTCGAAAAACAAGTGAGAAATGCAAACTTTAAAACAATTCGCTTAATAGGGTAGTAAGTATAATACAAGATTATGGCCCCACGAGCTCCGACAAGCAACTAGCTTCGCTCCTAAACGGTTTGTAACGGTTCCAGTTTTTTTTTTAATTGTTAGTCGTTTCTATAATTATATAGATATTCTCACGACACGATCTGTTGGCTATTACCTAGTCAATTTTTGTTTCCTGTCTCGCTGCGCTCGGCGCTCAAACTCCCATACTCATGCTTATAATATAATACATAAAGTAATCACATAAAGTCTCACTCATACTCATAATACGAGTATAATAAATACTTATCTTCTCTCATCAATGATAGTTTCCACAAAGTACAAAAATGTCGTCTGGAAATTTCCGGTAAAAATGTTCAATAAAAAATCAAAAAATACACAACAAAGTTTCATTTATCTATTTTTAATTTATTTTTAATGGTTTTTCAACTCATCATTCACTTATAACTCGTGGGTTTAAAACCACACCTACTTTAATGCCTGTGAATACATAACTGCTAATTTAATTAATGGCACCTTATATACTTCATTTGAATAAATTCTTGATTACACAGTCTCAAATGTGCTGAATTCAGCTGCCAATAAGGAATCATCCAAATCAGTTCACATTCAGTTTCTGGGATACAAATACATCATAGTTGCGTGATAATACTCTCGCTTAATTAATTACCCTTTCTCAAATGACATCCCCATTCCATAATTCCTTCTATTTAGAATAGAGAGTAGATCCTAATATTATTCAGTTTTACTTCTTGCATAATTACACCCCGTGAAATGAATCACTCTTTCGCAACCAACTCCTACTTGTACTCAGAGAGATTACCCCTGTCCTTTCATTTAGAGAATGGAATTACTAATAACTTCAGTGTAATCTTTTGCATTCCGAAGGTAGCCATTTGTCTTAAATTCTTTGAGCTATAGTTTCGTGAGATTTTTAGATCGATTTTCTTCAAGCTTGTGCTGTATTTTAACTCAGACTTGTCAATAAACTATCTGAAAATGAGTGTTCATCAACTTGAACAGGTGGGAAATCAGATGTGAGATCAGATGTGAGCCCTTAATAGGGCGATTGCATGGAATTTGGTTCACCTTTTGACTGTCAGGAACGTGACAGTCGCTGGGGGATTTTGCTTTGGTTAGGTTGGTATGGTGACAACTGACACCTGTCTGACTGATCCAAGGCGTGAGACGCACTGGGGCACAAAACAAATGACATGCATTTACAGTGGTTATTAGACAGTGGTGATGGATGATGGATGAATAATGAAATTATTGTTAGCGAAGTTAGCGTAGATAATGTTAGGTCAACGAAATGTCAGATGTTGGCTATCAATAATGGCGTGATTGACAGACGATTTGACGTTTTCCGTTACCAATATGAACAAACTGAAAGTCCTCAGGTCAAAAATGCCTTCTACATACAATCAACCTGTTAACCTGGAAAAATATACAGCGTCTCAATAGGCGCGTAGAAATACCTGAATGCAAATGAATAAATGCATTTCAAATGAATTCAAATTCCGTTTGCTTAAGCGAATCGTATTTTTGATCTCGGCTTTAGCTCGGAGTGACTGTTGACGTATTCTGGAAACGGGTCAGAATATATGTATAATATTTTACATAGGGACAACTTCGTGAGAGGTCGCAACTCAGGGTCATGTATTTTCAATTGCCTGCATCGAATAACCAGTGATGGAATCGACCTTTTTGTTAGAAGCCACTTTAGTTGAAGTGTTACTGATGATTTTACCTGGTGACTCAAGGGTAATCTAACAATGTCTTTGAAAAGCTCACATCGATTTGCGAGACCTGAAACGATGATTTTGTAGTTTTATTCGCTACAAGCTGTCGCCAGCAATGCCCTCTGGCACTTTATTTGAATAGAAACTTGTATAGGTTTGACAAGACTTTTGGCTGGTATCGGTACAAAAAAACAACCCTAGTGCTCGATTGCAATAACGTGGTAGTTAACTTTGCTACGTAGCAAATCGACTCGGGTTGCAGGAACAGGGTGTCAAACACGGTACTAAACAGGCTGTGGCTAAGGTTGTCACACATTTGAGCTACTTGCATCTTTTTATGCGTAGGTAAGTACCTAAAATGTCTGATTCGACACTTTGTTTTGAATTTTCCAACGTCTCCGATTTTTATTCTCCAAAAGCTGCGTTCGGCATGCTCACTCTTTTTACTCCTTCAACTCCACTACATCGATTCAGCCAATCAGGACTCCTGAAACCATGGTCACGTGGTAATTGGAGTGAAAAGAGTGAACGGAGTAAGGCATGCCCGTGCATCTTTTTCCATGCACAATCCAGCTTAGGTTTCCATTTCCAAATTTGATTCAATTTTTCGTGTGACAAATTATGTCAGTCGTCACTCTAGACACGTCTCTGTTTACGCCGTCAAATAGCCTACCATTTGATACCGAGTTTGGTACCGAAGCTAATTTGCGACGGAGCAACTTTGAGTTTCTTGCAACCGGGGGTTAATCATTCTTATACCCAAAACAGTAACTTTCATCTTTTGAAATAATTATCACATCACATAGAAGATAAGCTTGCCTTTGTGTTGTCTGCCACTAGTTGATGATACCCATTCAATTATTAATAACTGGTTTAGAACTACTTGTTAATTTATTCTTGACCATAGTGCCATCTTTTAATAATGACTTGACACCGAATATTCACATATAACTCGATTTCACAGCTTCGATTTATTTACCTTCGGATTATTTTTGGCCTGCTAAGTGCGAGTGGCTTCAATGTGCAGAAAATTTCACGCCGTGCTACCAGAAATCACTGCAGAAGCGGCCACGTCAACACCCTTAGACCTCCCGCCAGAAAAAGTACGTAGGTAATAGTTTTTAGATCTTTCATGGATTAACAAAAACACACCAAAGAACAGACCGTGAGTTGCATGAGTATGAGGATGCGATGGAGATAAAGTATTTTTGTCTACGGTTACGACCCTTCCAACGCCTCAAGTTCCAAAAGGAGATATACCTAATAGGACGGGAGTGCATATCCTGCGATAATTATTGACGTCGTCACTTGGAAAATTCAAACGAACACTGAGCATTGAATTACTGAAATTCTGTTAGAAAGTTATTCACCTTCAGATGCGATAAAGACACTTTTTATTATCGTAAGCAGGGGGATTAGACATGCTGCCAACATTATTTTCATTTTTGATCACGGAAGTCCCGCGCACATAAGGGCGTTCTGTATTTTATGGCGCCTCCACTCGAGAGTTGTAAAAGAAGAATTAAATTAAACACCATGCACAATGAATTCCGTTTGTGTTCGCAATGGAACTCGAGCGCCGTTTTTATCCGAGCCTGTTGTTGAATAAAATATTAACGAGCCAGTCGTGCGTCTCGTCTTTATGTTTTATTGCTGTACCCTTACTATGAGAAAAATTATGAAACGATGAAGGAAAAGGCATAGTTGAGTATGACGAACAAACATTCATAATGTAAGTGCTGAAAGTGACAAATGATTTTGTGAGCGGAGAGAATTGCAGAACAAGGTTTTAGCGAGCGAAGCATTTCCACGAACAAAACCAAACACTCGATATGTAAGTACCTCTGATTTCCGTAGTGTTAGCTACAAGCATTCTCAGGTGAACAAGGGGCTGATTCTCCTCCAAAAATATATAGTGCTAATTTGGCTTTTTCACCCTTCATCCTTCACTTAACCCATTAGTGGACAACGTCCCTTTTAAGGGACGGCGCCATTTGTTTTGATAACTTCAATAAATGGGGGCAGATCAGAGCGCACGCCTCCGAATATCATTTTCCAGACTTGTGGCAAGTGTTTTTAACGGTTGTTTGTTGTAAACAAGTGTAACTGGTGTTTCAGCAATAAATTGAATTCTGAACTTTATTCCTCGCAACGTGGTGGGTAAGTATCTTGCTTTATAGGATAATCTCAAGCTAATTTTGGCGGTGTTTTTATATAAATTACTCGAAAATAACTATGGTGAATGGATTCGGTTGATTGGACGGTTATTCAGAGGTACAGTTTTCACAAAATATTAGTAATAATGTGATGTCCCTTATAAGGGACGCCGCCCACCGTGACCACTATTTGGAGTCTATATTTTCTCAGGTTGATACTCGCATAACTGTTGGACATTATAGATGATGACGGTGTGGTACCTCCTGATCAAGTTTTTACTCTGCCACCTGAGAATAGTGATGAAACAGAAATTGATAGTGTTCATTCCGATGAAACATGTTGGATATATCAACCACTTAGGTACCACGCGGTATTTTGAATCAGCCTTGTGGAATTGATGGACAAAGAAGAAGAAAAAGATGAATATGACGATGACTATGACAATGAAGACTTATTGCCATAATCCGAGCTACAAGGGCGCCTAGAAGGTAGCCCAATAATAAAATCGAAATACATATTTTTCCTATCTATAATTCTCCCCTGGTTTTTCTCTTTGTAACTAACAACACAGATGGAATCTTGTGAAAATAAAATGGCTACAAAATCCTACGGAAGTCCCAGATAATGACATATGCATAGAGTGTGATCCCAAACTACCATCTTTGGACCAGCTCTAATGCCTCTACGTCTCCAGTTGAACATTTCACTTATTTTTTTTTTGATGAAGAGCTGCTCAGCTTGATTTTTGAGAGAATAACAGATATGCTCAACTAAGAAACGACAACTTGGACATGACTCGAAATGAGTTATTTGTATTTTTATGAATTCTCCTTCTATCGGGGTGTGGAAAATATCCAAACAGAAGGCTGTTTTGGTCCAGCAAAGATGACGTCCAGAAAATAGTGCAGAACAGCATGCGGCTAAAAAGATTAGTTTCTTTGTTTTAAATATGTGTAATTATATTTATTTCAATTCAGAGAGAATTGGCTTCACAAAATTAGGCCCCTCATCGAGAAGCTCAACAAGAATTTTAGAAAACATGGAGGTTTGAGCGGTTGCACCTCAAGCAGTGCTTCAAGGATAATAAAGGACCAAATAAATTATTACTATTACCCCATATATTAAAACTGATATTATTCAATAAATATTCTTCTTCATTCTACAGTTGTATATTTTTTTACTTGTCACTAACTTGATCCACAATGAGCAGCGTCCCTTATAAGGGACGCCCAAAATACAAAAAACCTATGAGTTGATTTTCAAAATTTTGCCTCTGCTGTGTTTCTTCAAGACTCTTTTACTTGAATATGATAGAAAAACACATATTTCTTGAGAAAAATAACTTTGCCCACTAATAGGTTAAACAATATACTTACATACCTTTTGCTTCATTTATTTTCCTACAGCTGAATTTCAAAAGCATTTCAGATTGGGGTCACGTTTGATGGAACGCTTTATTCCAAATGTTTTTTTTGGTCGGTATATACCTGCTCACCACGGTATCAAGAGAAATGAAGAAACGGATGCCCCCGAAAAAAAGGAGCTCAAAGCAACATTTTGTGATGGTACGCCCCCCCCTCCTCTTTGACATGTTATTTGTTTGGCCTGTGACCGTCTTAACCGTTCGTTGTGCCCGCTTTTGTTCATGAGGGAAACGACCCGAGGAGGAAGAAGGTGAAGCTCAATGAAACACGCTCATTGCACAGAAAGTGAAATACTCAGGGCAAAATAAGTGCAGAATTATTCTTTTCATGGTTCTCTTCTCAAAACACTTAACATATGACTGACAGAATGGACAAAATGAACTGAAACAATTAAAACAATTGAAAGCAACACAACAAAATATGTCAAACTGTCAAGTCAAAGAGAAGGGAGAGTGACGTATTCGGAAAAAGAGCACTCAGTGGAAGAACCTGGCCAAGAAGCCCCTGAGTATTGCTCAAATTGAAAGACTCTCGAATATGTGACAAAATGACAGCAACTCACTAATATTCTCGGTAATAATGGCAAGCAAAATCAAACTTAAGTAGTAAACTCACACAGACATTTAACATTCAAAAACCGAAGACACATTAGGAGACAGAGCATACTAAACAAAACACTACAATACAACTACCAAATAATACAAAATGGTGGTGTTGGGTAGATGCATATTCTGTGTCCGATGACCTTATAAGAGGACCCAACCCACAAAAACTGACATGTGCCTCGTTACGCGAGTCGCAAGCGACTGAGTTGCAACCAATCAAACATATCCGCTATGGCAGTCCCGGTCCCTTCCCTGACAGGTTACTCATCACAAATCATCTCAAAACAAACAAAGCAAAATCAATTAACATGACACCTCAACAAAAGGTACCGTACAACCTGCTTGGACGGTAAAACCCCAATGACACATGTGCAAGAACAATACATTGAAAACAGTCAATTTAGATTGAGCGGAAGCGGGTGTTGACACGAAATACGACTTTCACGGTATTCATGAACATAATAAATAGTCCGGATGTTAAGAGCCATAAAACCACCACCACCTTGCATTTAATGATTAAGCAGTGCTGTTTGGTACAAATAATGTTATACATACCCCTGCCTTAATTTTAAAAGGTGTTGCCAAGATAGCGGTCCGTGCAGACGCCGTATACAGGGTGATCAAAAATGTGAAAATTCCAACTCATGAACCAGAAAAGTTGGAGTCATGAAAATTGGCATGTAGATTTACAATTCAATGCTTATTGAGCTGAAATAAACCGCGTCTAAATATTTACATTCGTTACCAAAATATTTTTAGTTGGGTGGTCGATTTCATGGAAATGGACATTTTACAAAAAATCAGTGATTTTCCAAGATATTGGGATAAAACTTCGCATGTCGACAAAGAATGACCTCAATCATTTAATGTGATGTGTTGCCACCGTCTCCGCCTACTAATTTTGAAAATATGACAGTCGACTCCTTTTTCTCTTATGGCCGCCGTCTTGAATTCGCCCATTATGGAATAAATGTGAAACTAGCTGGTTCTAGCAGTAATGGTCATACTCAATAATATAAATGCAAAAGTAACCGTTCTTGGTGAGTAACTTTTTGTAATTGGCCACTTGGGGATGCTAAACCCATTTTTACGAGTTTGATAGCACTTTGACGCTTAACACGACCAAAATGACCATTGTAAAGATGAAAATGGAGTTTGGAAACAATCCATCATCTTGTTTGGTCTCTTTGGCAATTGTGCAATTTCCAAAAAAAAATTATAATACAAAAAATGACTTACCGACAAAAAAAACGGCGAGTCAAAAACGAGAAATTTATCAAATAAACGTATTTCCAAAACTTGTCCCATTTTTCAAGATATTTTTAGTATATTTTGGGAATGAATAATGAAGAATCGAAATGGTTCCGTAATTCATCTTGACCAAGATATTGGATTGATTTAATACCACATTGTCATCATCACAGTTGTCAATAAGGTCGTGTAAAGCGCTCAAGTGCTGTAAAACTCATAAAAATAGCTTAACATTTCCTTATAGCCAATCACGAAGAGTTACTCACTGAGAACGGTTAGTTTTTCATTTAGATTATTATTGCCTATGACCATTACTACTAGTTTCAATTGATTTCTCACTTATTCCATAATAGGCGAACTCAAAATGGCGGTCATAACAAAAACAGCAGTCGCCTGTCATATTTTCAAAAAAAAATAGTAGGCGGGGACGGTGGCAACACATCACATTCCATTCATAAGGTCATTCTTTGTGGAAGTACAAAGATTTATCCAAATATAATTTACCAACTTTCGGAAGTCGACCTAGCCCAGGTGTTTTAATCTGTAGTGTTAAGATCATGTGTGTTTTTATCCTTATAATGTTTCATTTATATTTTATATTTTTGAATGCTACCAGGAGAAAGTGGAAGATCGGCCAGAGCTGAACTCTCTCCTTAACTTGATTTGTGTTGTCACTGCATTTCAGTTTAAATAAATATCTATCTATCTATCTATCTATCTATCTTGGACAATCACTGGATTATTGGAAAATGTCCATCTCCATGAAACCGACCACTGTATTCAAAATATTTCAAAAACTGCTGAAAATATTCAAACACGGCTTGTTTTGACTTGATGAGCATTGAATTGTGGATCTACAGGGTGATTTTCATGATTCCAATTTTTTTGGCTCATGAGTTGGAATGTTTGCATTTTTGATCACCCTGTACACGGCGTCTGCACGAACCGACATCTTGGCAACACCTCTCAAAATTAAGGCATGGGTATTTACAACATTCGTACCAAACGGCATTGCTTAATCATTGAATGCAAGGTGGTGGTGGTTTTATGTCTCTTAACATCCGGACTAAAATAAACGCACCAAAGGCCCTCACATACACAAGCAGCACAGCTAAATCTCAGTGAGCATTATTTATTAAATGGCATAAAAAATGCAATGAGAGTCACAACAGGGCAGAAACCTCGGCATAAAAACTATGACACATTGAGTACATCAATGACATGACAAATGAAATCATCGTACAAAGCACAGGGATATTATTAATTAACATTACATTTTGAAAATGGACTTGAAATAATTGCACATAAAAATGGATCAGTAAAGAAGCGCAGTAATGACGTACAGCTAAAATATGAACATACAAAATCTACAATCAGATGGGGAAATGACAAACGAAGACATCAAAAAGCACCTTCAGACACTCATAAAACAAGAATGGAATCACGAATGGAGACAGATGGGTACAAAACTCAACAAATCAAAAACGACACCGAATAATGGATCCCGAGAGACAAGACAAGAAAACAACAAATAGTCATAACCCGCCTAAGAATTGGACACACAAGACTGACCTACGAATATCTTCTGACCAAATCATGCAACACAAATATCACAGTTGCCCACATTCTGGCAGGCTGCAGAAAGTATCGAAACATATCCACATCCACCTCGCTAAAGGATTAAGATGACATCATCAACGTTATGGAAAACCTAAATCTACTTAACCAAATCTGAAATTTTGCAAATCCTATTATCAAGAATCACATACTGTGTATACAGGGTCCTGCAACAGTGCGTCGGGCTTTCCTAGCGCCCTTGCCTTACGAGATAGAGACAAAGGTGTAATACATAAAATTATTGATTTGAAAAGTTTTAACCAGTGAAATTATTTTCAGTTATACAGGGTGTTCCTTTTCGGGGGTATAACAAAAACAATGATTTTTTTGAATGAAATGCCCCACTTTTGATTTTTTTTTCTTGTTCAGCTTTTCAAGCTCTATTACAAGCGTATTTTTGGTTTTTCAATTTGTGGCACTGCTACCAATTAAAAATCAAAAAATATATTTTTCTGTAATTTCAAGGTTCGTTTTAAAAAATCGTAGGAGCCTCGTTTTTTGCAATCAAGGAATGAAATTAGGCACAACAATATTCGAATAGGAGGTGAATAATTCCATGACAAAAAACTTTAGAATCAGTGATACAGGGTGTTCAGAGTTTTTTTTCGAACTTCGCAAATTTCAAAATGCCATAAGTCATTTTTTCAAATGGAATGTCCCCTATTTTATTTAACCATTCGACAGCTTGTTTCTCCTCTTTCATTTTTTCCAGGGGTACCCTACTCCTAAATTTGATAATTTTGATAAAAAGTGTTATCTATTAAAAATTTTCACGCCGGGCAAGCCATAGTGATCATCAAGAAATGTCTGATTGACACATTTTGCTTGGTTTGATGCTAAGAACAAGTTTTTTTTATTGAATAGCTGCGCTAATTTCCAATCTGAAGAGAATGCTTAAAAAAGAATTTCGTTAACCGATGGAAAACAAAAAATTCAAATTGAGCTTAGTAAAGCGGTTTTCTCGACTCCAAAAACCTTCAAACTGTCAAATTGAGAGGTGCATCATTTTGACACATGATTTTTTTTTATCAGGACCTAGTGAAGAACATGAAAAATCCAAATAAACGGCAATTTTTATCAAAATTATCGATTATCTCTGAAATTATGGAATTTAGGGGTAGAATATCCCCAGTAAAAATGAGAGAGAAAGAAAAAGCTATCGAATGGTGAGATAAAATATGGGGCATTCTATTTGAAAAAAATGACTTATGGCATTTTGAAATTTGCGAAGTTCGAAAAAAAAATTTGCACACCCTGTATAATTGAACCTCAAGTTTTTTGTCATGAAGTTATTCAGCTTCTGTTCGACCACCGTTATGCCAAATTTCATTCTTTAATCCCAAAAAACGAGGCCTCTGCAATTTTTAAAAGGGAACTTTGAAATTACAAAAAAATTCAATTTTTAATTTTCAGTTGGTAGCACTGCCACAAATTGAAAAAAACAAAAATACACTCGTAATAGAGCTTGAATAGCTAAACAAGAAAATGAAATCAAAGTGGGGCATTTCATTTAAAAAAATCTTGATTTTTGTTATAGCGCAAAAATTTAACACCCTGTATAGTTGAAAATTATCTTACGAGGTAGAACTTTTCAAACTAATAATTTTATGTATTACACCTGTTTTTCTATTTTGCAAGGTGAGGGCGCTAGGAAAGCCCAACGCACTGTTGCAGGACCCTGTATAATGTGCTAATAACCTAGTTGCTGATGTCAATGGGCCTTATGAATTGCCTTCGCTTAAAATCCAGCAGCAAAAAACGGATAACATTTGGAAATGAGACTTGGAACCATTGTTATTATTTCAATCAGTTACTCAATGAAATGAAATCTGAATCAAGGAATTACTTGAAGTTTCTGATTTTTTGACAATTTTCTAAAAACAGAAAATCAAGCAAAAGCGATTGCTTAATCTCAAGTCATAAGGCCCAATAGACCTATTAAAAAAAAATCTACAATCAAGTGAATACATAACAATAAAATGACACACAAAATTATTGAATTGGTCATGAAAATATTGACATAATATGCAAACAGACAAGTTAAATTCGTGTAAAATCAGAGAACGGCGGCAAGACAAAAACTATCATGCGTGTTTAAAGATAGCTCACAAAAAAAATGCGTATTGATGAGCGTGCGAGAAAAACGCACTTTCAAGTAAATTCAGCAGTAAATTTGCAAATCAAAATCCAACAGTGATCAAGAAGACGTCTAACAAACCCACAAATATAATGAACAAATCAATGTATCTACTCACAAAAAACGTACAAAAAAAAAACAAACACATGTGATGGCCTTTCAAGAAGCTGGCCGAGTCTGCCTCATCGTTCTTTGCGCGTTCCTCTTGAAACCAGACAAAAGGCAGAAAAATTCCCCTTCGCTCTTCACACCGCTCGGATTCGCCGGCCCAACACACGTGTGCACAAATATGGGTCCAGGGCATTTCGATAAAGTTCGAACACATACAAACAAAGAAGTTTCAAAACGATTGCATGCCAACGCGCTTATATTAATTCATTTTAATAATATAGTAAAATAAGGCGAGACCCCACAATTCAACAGACTGGGGCCCACATGTAGCATGTCGCTATCTCTGATAAGGGAAGAAGTCGAGAAGACAGATCGATAGGTTTTTTCCCTGAGGAGTAGATCGCGTGACAGACGGACGGACAAAGTGCAGCTAAGAGCGCCATTTAAGTTACCACTGCAAAATCAAAAAGCTGTTCAGTGGCGTAGACCAAGAGCTAGCAACGTTTTATTTACCTCATAAGCAAAATGCGGTTTGACTTCTGGGGCATGTAGAGATTATGATGGGCTTCCATAAAATCTTTGTCTTATGAAAAACACTCCTTTCTTTCTCACAAGACAAGCAAAGAAATGTGCCATTTGACAGCAGTATTCAACAGCGGATTTTCTGGGGTTCTTAATCGATATAAATATCAATTTTATCAGGAATGGATAGATTGAACTATCTTTCAACTAAATTGAATAGGACCGAATCTCGTAATGTATTAGAAACTACCAAAAAAACAGACTTTCTCAACTGGCATGTTCAAGCTAGTAGGCTAGGCCGAGCTGTTTGGATCGCATTTGATGGCCAATAATTCTCGAATCACGCCTACTAGAAAAACCGGTGCCAACTTCCGTCCGCTTGGAAATCTGGTTTTTGGTAGTTTCTAATACATTTCGGTGTCTTTTTTCATTCAATTTAGTTGAAAGATAGTTCAACCTATCCATTCCTGATAAAATTGATAGTTATATCGATTAGGAACTCCAGAAAATCCGCTGTTGAATACTGCTGTCAAATGGCACATTTCTTTGCTTGTCTTGTGAGAAAGCAAGGGGTGTTTTTCATAAGACAAAGATTTTATGGAAGCCCATCATAATCTCTACATGCTCCAGAAGTCAAACCGCATTTTGGTTATGAGGTAAATAAAACGTTGCTAGCTCTTGATCTATTATCATGTGTTTCCAATAAAAGACGTGTATATATGGATAAGTTTTTTTTGGCGATTCTTTATCAATCCTCAAATTAACTAAAACATCAAGTTTGGAACACGCTCTGCAGGTCGATATAGGGACACTTCATTTATTTAGATAAATATGAAGCGAAATACGTTGTCATCTTCAGTCACAATTAGAAGACTCAAAAGTTGTACCTAAACTTTGAAGGGATTCCCGCGCGCAAACCACGCTTGGAACATAATATCTACTGTTATCCTCGGCCTATTGCAAGGATTCACAAGCAATTTCAGTTTTCATGAAACGCAACGATCAGTAGGTAGGCGGGTAGGTACGTAATGAAAAATTCATTCCTGCTTTCTCCAGATTGAGATGAGGAAAAAATCGCATTCAGCTCGGACTCATACTCTCTCATACATATTGAGCTCGTTTTAAGAAATTGTTAGAAGGTTTGTGATTATGCGGAGCTTTCAGGGCTGCTCTCTTCCCCCTTGAAAGCTACATCGTTTGCATAAAGAAATTCGGCTAAAAGCGCTAAGGCATGCGGATAATAGATACGATCCCTTTATGCTAATACGCAATATTATCAAACGGATTTCTTGTATGTGTAGGTACTTAAAGTTATTATAATTACTCAAGTATTTAGATCAGGAATATAGACACAGTGGGACTTACCCTCTCAAGAGTCCCTTAGAAAAATAGGTATGCAGGATGTTGGACTCAGCTTGTTTGGTTTTACATCAACCTAGTGATGCAACCAAATAAAAAGCCGTTTAGTATCTCTGAAATAGCTTATTTTCTTAACAAGTGCGGAAAGTATCAATTTTCCGCTTCGCGTCGTTCAGTCAACCGCAGCTGCGTGCGATGAAGATACTTTCCGCAAGAGTTAAGAACGAAGTTTTTCATACAAGCGGACGGAAAGTAAGATGCATAGAAAATAAAATACCAAAAACTCCAGTAGGATGAAGCAAACAGTAAATAACATCAAATCTTTGTTGTAGCGCTGACAAGATTTCAGTGGCAACAGCTCTAAGCTAGCAACCTTCGCTTCCTCCAATGTATTGTCCGGTACAAAATCTTCCATTTTGGATGACGACATTTTCCATGGGATCATCAATTGATCTGAAATTATTGAATGTTGGTTGAAAGTTCTCTCTCTCCAGTTAATGTTTTATTGGGCGACCGGCTTTGGCTACAAGTGAGTAACCATAAAAGGGCTAAAAGACATCAAATCAACAAAATACAGAAGACATTTTAGACAACAGATACCTAAATACCTCGAGGAGGAGGAGGAGTCACAGTACCCCACTCAATACACACATATACACACATCACACATGGTACCTATACACATGGGTTTCATATTCATTATGATATAACCAAATTACATAGTAAGTAGGAAATTTAGTTTGCCGACTCATTAAGTGCCCGTATACCAATTTTCCTGCTAACGACATTCCAGGGGCACTTCCCGTTTGCCACCCTTTAACTTATTTAAGCGCAACACGTTGTACTTTAATCTAAGGGCTCAGCACAGGCCACTCAATTGCTTATTCAAATCTACCATTTTCTTCCCTTCGTTCCCACGAGACTTTTATGGAAAGTAATCATTCAGTCTCACGTACTCACCTTATTGTTCTAATTACTGTAAACTTAACTAGCCGTTTAATTCTTATGCTGCTTCCGGGTCACTTGTAATATTAATTTGAAATCAACTTTATCCTTTATCAATAGCTGAGCTGCAAAAAAACGATCAACTTCTATTTTCCAACCCACTAAATGCAGGAGATCTAATTGAGGAAACCGGCGGTTCACTCATAACGGGTGGTAAACGCAGTTTTCAAAAAAAGAAAATCCATTTGTTTGGAAAGTTTCAGCTAAGGTCGAGGGTATAACGTATTCAAATCAAATAAGTGATTTACCGTGCTTTTCGTCACGGTACGATTAATGAACAGAAAACACTTGAAGAGTTATATACTTAGAGGTACCTACACTGTCCACGATAGCATGACACTTTTGCTTACCTTGTCTCATCATGTTCTGGACGGCCAGTATAGGCGATTGACCTTATTGGGGAAAATGGCCGTTTCGTCGAAGAAGTTTTAGGGAATTGATTTTTAGAACTGGTGTAAGTTGCCGTCCGGCAACGGCGGTGGTTACGTCAATTGGTGGCATGTCAAAACTGTAATTTGCTGTCTTGTGCAGTACGCTACAAGCAAACTTTCGTTCCTGTGAACCCTTGGGACCCCATAGGCTCGTTATTGGGCCCCATGTTGATGATCAGCGTCGTCGCAGACCTTTCTCTAAATCATCCATAGCTTCCGCCCCAGGAAGAGCAACAGACTCTGTCACACCCACACGGAGGGAAACACACAAGCCCGTCGACCAGCCTGCCAGTCAAGAAAAAATCACCTCGGGCTGGCCGTGCAGAGTCAACCACCACCTACCTTTTTTCCTCGCTTTTTTCTAAAGATTTCCTGCTTCGACTTCAGCTGGAGATCCGCATTTTTCATTCTAACAAGCTCGCCGTAGCTACCTCTGTGTTCGCGACGTAAACGTTGTCTTTTTTTGTCGTAATAATGTAGTGCATTGCTGGGGGCGTAGTCTTTCAGCTGCGCACCTCTGGAGCTAGATCTACTACAAACCTGCTAAATACGCTAACCATAACATGAAATAAGAGACACAAATGCAAACCCCTTTTTCAGATTATTTCTACTTGTCAAATTTCCATGTCAATATGTAGGTATTACAGGTATCCACTAGTGGACTAGTGCCCACCTAGGCTACTAGACGTCGGAGTATGTTTTCCTCGCAAAAACGTCCTCGACGATCAAGTGCCGAGCTCTACACCAGGTGGCGTTTTTTAAATGTAAATCGCCTATAGTCCGGAGGTCAACCGCCTGAACCTTGCAAATCGTGATACCGCGATGCCGTTTGGTACGAATGTTATCTATACCAGTCACGATACCAGTACCTTCATTTTGAGATATGGAGCCATCGCCAAATCCCATGCAGGGCCTCAGGGTGGCGGGTTGTCTACTTACCAGGGGCAATTCTAAAAAATCACGCCATTAATTCTATTTTGACGCTGATTTTTGGTTGGATCATGGTATTAGTGAGAGTGAGTCTCACAAAATTATCTTACAGTAACTTTCTGACATGCCAGACCGGGTTGCCTGCTGTTTCAGGGGCAGGTAATGCCAAATTGGCGCGAATAAAAGTATACTTTTCGACCTGCGCTTCTAGCCCAGAAAAAAACAGTTTTTGAGGTCAAACAAATTCGTAGAAGCAATTTTATGGTTGTTTTGAATTGGGAATTCAATGCTTCGCAACATACTCGGAATCCCCAGAAATCCTCCTGTAGTTTTTTTCTGCATGAGGTCAAAGACCAAAAAAGTTAATTATTGTGTTATTTTGACTCTGACAGAAATTTGCGCCGATGATTGTTTGTAGCCCATCGAATTGTGAACAGTTTGATATATCAACAGTCTCTCTACAACATATGGTTCTCAAAATAGAGCGTCTGGAAGGAAGAGCATTTTTCGTAACAGCGTCGTGCCCTTTGCTCTGGAAACTACAGTTAGGTACCGTAGCCACAAAACAATTTCAACTGAAGATATCTATTGAATGCTTCATGCTAGAACTGTGAAAATAGTTCCAAACTCTTCGTCTTTAACTACAGATTGAGAAGCTTTAATTGCAGGAACACTTACCTAGGCATATACAGGATGTACCATAGAAACGAACGGAGCTCTCTGAAAACGAACACATTTTTGCATGTTCCCCTGGGAAAACCTTCAAACACAAATTTCACGCCCGAAAACGATATGGATTTATTTATTAAGCTCAAATGAGTTATTTGAAGGCAGTTTCAAAGTCACAGCTCGCATCCTAGATGTTAAGTGAGTTCCACAAAATCGTTGATTTTTACTGTCAAGAGGATGTAAGAGTGGATGTGGGAGAGTTGGCACCACAGGAGGATTGCGACAGTGACCTTTTTCAGCCTTTTACGATAGTCAATATCAGACCCATAACCTCACGCCGAAAGAAGTCACTCTTCCAACATTCCCGTGGTATCAGACCTTCTATATTCCTCCTAATATCCCGCTACTGTAACACTCAACGATTTTGTGGTACCACCATATCATCCAAGATGTGAGCTATGACTCCACAGCTACATTCAATAATCTCATTTGAGCTCAGCAAACAAGTGGATGTCGTTACTGAAAGTAACGTATGTCTTCGAAGGCTTTCCCCGACATAAATCAAGAAATGTGCTAGTTTTTAGAGACCTTCGTTCGCTTCTTTGGTATACCCTGCATATGACTAGAAGAGGGTTGCCTAAAACTTAACTTTGAAATCTGTAGTTGAAGACGAAGAGTTTGAAACTATTCGTACGAATCTAGCTTGAAGCATTCAATAGATATCTTCAGTTGAAATTGTTTTGTCGCTGCGGTAACTGTAGTTTTCAGAGAAAACGGCCCGACGCTGTTACGAAAAATGCTCTCACTTCCAGACGCTCTATTTTGAGAACCATTTGTTGTAGAGAGACTGTTGATATATCAAACTGTTCACAATTTAATTATCTACAAAAAACATTGGTGCAACTTTCTGTCAGAGTGAAAATAACACAATCAACTTCTTCGGCCTTTTACCTCATGCAGAAAAAAAACCTACAAGGGGATTTTTGGGGAGTCAAGGTATGTTGCGGAGCATCAAATTCCCAATTCAAAATTGTTATAAAATTGCTTCTACGAACTTGTTTGACCTCGAAACCTATTTTTTCTGGGCTAGAAGCGCAGGTCGAAAGGTATACTTCTATTAGCGCTAATTTGGCATGACCTGCCCCTGGAACAACAGGCAACCCGGTCGGGCATGTCAGAAAGTTACTGTGAGATAATTTTGTGAGACTAACCCTGGGTTCCACAAAAAAGATAATTCGAGATCAGTTGATTCGCGATTTTTGTTTGTCAATTTGTAGCTTACTGATCAATGGAAATGCTGGTTTATCTGTCAATAATGAAAAGATGTTCGGTCTAGTACAGATTTCAGGCATTTTTTGTGGTTGATCGCCTAGCATTTAGTAGAAAAAAGTTCAGTTAATCTGCAATCAGCCTTGATCACTGATCATTTTTTTTTGTGGAACTGACGGTCACTCTCACTAATACCATGATCCAAACAAAAATCAAAAATCAGCGTCAAAATGGAATGATTGGCGTGATTTTTGAAAATTGCCCCTGGTAAGTAGACAACCCGCCACCCTGAGGCCTTGCATGGGATTCGGCGATGGCTCCATATCTCAAAATGAAGGTATTGGTATAGACAACATTCGTACCAAGCGGCATCGCGGTATCACGATTTGCAAGGTTGGGTCCATATATTGGCTGTTAATCTCCGGACTAGTAGGTATATCAGTTCGGATGGAGATCCGAATACTGTTTAACTTCCAGATAATATACGGACCATGTATTTTCTCATGACAAGATGTCACTTGCATAAATACTCCCTTGTTATGTATATGCCGGCGATATTGTAGGCGTAAAGTGAAAAAGAAAAAAAGTTAAAAGAAATCATGAACCAAGGTAGAGAAATATCTTTCCTAATTGGCCGATCTCGATCATGAATTATAAACTACTCAACAATTGAAGTGGCCCACTCAAATTTTTTAATGAAGTTCAAAGTGCCCTAGCTCCCGAAAAAATAGGACTAATTCGAAATTGTTCCTTTTCACACATACCTGCTGCGCTCCTTGTCTATCAGAGGACGGATCCAGAATTGAGCTCAAATCTTCCTTGTTGGTTATACAGGGCATCGCGTAAAACCCTTCAAAAACAGAAAAGTTTGATCAACTCCCAATTCGGAAAAACATGTTTTTGGATATTTTCAACTGGTCCAGGGTGGATGGTACACCCATATCTTGAATCGGTTTTTTAATTTTCCGGTGATCCTTCTTTACTACAGGATGATTCGAGGGAAACAAGTTCTTGGTTCTTTGGTCATAGCTTTTTTCCTTGTTGACCGATTTTTATAATCTGTAGCTCATGTTCAAGCTGAAGCTTCAGGGAACAAGGATATATCTTCGAAATTGATGCAGAAGAAAACTTGAAATTGAGACTCTGCATCAAAAATGACAGAGATCTGAATAACTCCCAAAATCAGATCTGGAGATGGAACTCGTCCGAAATCAATTTGCTTTAAATTTAACCATTCAAAATGATGATCCTGAGATATATCTCATTCTGCGTAAAAGAAGATTTCTTAACAAGGGAATTAAATTATGGCTGCATGTTTTCAGAAAAAACTCAGTGTCCCTCTCACCTGAAAACTAATGTAACCTTCGTTACGAATATCAAAGCTGGTAATTCTTATTGAATCGAGAAAAATCCAACAATGTTTCTAAATTCAATCACAAGCTTTGTTGTTCGTTACGTAGGTTACATTAGTTTTCAGGTGAGTGGGACACTGATTTTCTTCTGAAAACATGTAGCCCTAATTTAATTCCGTCGTCATATAATCTTCTTTTATACAGGAAGAGGTATATCTTACAATGATCGTTTTGGATGGTTGACTTTAAAGCAAATTGATTTCGAACGAGTTCCATCTCCAGATCTGATTTTGGGGGTTATTCAGATCTGTGTCATTTTTGAGTCCCAATTTCATTATTGTTGATAGTTGCGAGGCATTCCGTGCAACGTGCAATTTCAGTAAATTCGAGAGCGAACGCGGTGCCTCAGAATAATTGTTCGATCAAGCTGGAAATCCTGATGCGTGAGTGAGACACATCTGCACAATAGGCGGAGGTGCCGCGATCGAGAGCTTGCCAGAATATACGCGGATCTGATGGACGTTTTTAGAGCCGCGGCAAATCTGTACTGGCGATTAATGCTGGAATCTGCTAGAAAACGCGTGACATGTTCCCGAAGGTAACACTCGAAGCACATAAGCACAGATGAGTCCACCAACACTAGATGTCGATTCACAGCGACAACAGCAAATAGTCGGCGAAGTTAACCAAAGCGATATATCCAAGTGCAGTATTTGACGTGTTTTCAGCAGTACGCAGTAATAAACAGTGTGTATAAACGTTCGCCTCTCAATCATAAAGCTACCCAACGCAAATAATTCGTAACTAACAATTTGTATGGCAATAGTGAATAAATAATTTTTTATTACTCTTTGATATACTGAGTGGCTCGCACCAACGTAAACTACCAACCTATTTGAGAACCCCAGTGCTCTGGTTTAAACCATATCGTAAGGAAAAAATTGTACAAACATATGAATGAGTTTATTGAGGCCTCATTGTCAAATCAACAATATAGGTATTATCAAAAACAAACACAAAAATACAAAATTCTCCAAATTCCAAGAACGTTGATAAAATTTCTCGTGTCCAGTTACTTGTCATCATTGGCGCATGTTCAGTGCATGCAGCATGCAGTTCTTTTTTCGACCTGACTGTTTCTGGAGCAAACGAAGCTCTCACATATCTATCATTGTTGGGCAGTTTTTTGTCTTCTTATTGATCATTATACTATCACTTCTTATAAATTTATCTTATATTATTTATCATAAGACAACGTACTGAATGACTGAATGACCAGACTATAATACAGTTATTTTCTAATAATAAAGAACGATTGCAATGAATTTCAGCTTTGAAAAAATCCAAAGAAATGGCGTGAAATCTGTACATCTGAGGTAATCGAATTACCCCAGTCAGTACGTTTAAGGTTACTTTAATGTGTACTTACTTACATAGATTCTTCTAGCATTTACTGTGCATTGCAGTGATTGCATGTTTATGATAGAGGTCTTTACCAGAAAAACACAGAACAAGGAAAGAAGAATTGTAACAATTGTAGCAATACTTAATACACACTTGGTTCCAATAAGAAAAAAAACTGAAGCGGTATTTCACACTTCTTGTTTCTTGTTAGCTTGTTACTATGATTGCCAAAATCAGTTCACACAGTTTTAACCGACCGACTGTACTGATTCACCATCCAGGTCTCTTTCGAAAGCTACAGGAAGGAACTATGAATTTACTATAAAAACATTTTCTAGATTCATTTCTTTTTAATTTGGCCTTTCATTCTGAAAGCAGAAGTGAAAAGCCGCATTTACAAAATAGATAAATCATAAGTTATAAGGTAACAAATAAGTGAATGTTATTCAATAAATAAATCAAATACAAAAGTAGCCAACCATAAGAAGCAAAAAACAATACCAGCAACAATAATTGCAATAATGAAATGAATAAAACGATTATATAAATATAATTAAGTAATAAACCCCAAAAACAATCAGAAAAATCATCCATCCAATAACATGTTGAGAAAGTCCCCGCTTGAAGGAGATCATCCCAACCTTACGTCAAATGAACAAGACCAACCCTGGAATAGAACCAGACAAGAAAAATCCACAAAAGAAGATCAAAAGATTCAAAAAGATATTGAACTTCAACTTATAATTTATCTCTATTTTGTAAATGGCGCGCTTTTTCCGCTCATTGTTCATGCAATTTATGCGAAAGAACAATAACATTCTATTCTATTCAGAAAACGAAGATACTTTTGGTTTTTAGTAACCTTCTGTAGCTTCCGAAAGAGATCTGAATGATAAATTTCTGTCCAGGAATAAGCCCCCTGAAATTAATTTATTCCGCAACGCCTTGCTCCACCAATCTGACTCCATCCTTAAGGCATTATCATATTTAGGTTTTCCGGTGTGAAATCTGCTCTTCGCAAAGCCTTCACCCATAACTCCGGTTGCTTGATCCCTGATATTAGATCAGGACCACGCTCATCTACAGCATATGAAACCGAACAATTTATTGTTCCTCCCTCTGTCTGGAATTCTATTGATACAACCCATATAACCGAACACTGCACAAAACCTTATCATCTTTCTCGATTTTGGCAATTTGCACGTATGGAGTTAACATTATGTTGACGTAGCCCCCGGTCAGCTGACATTTCACATTCGCAAGTGACGTCACGTGAAAATGATGAATAGCCGATAAAAAGCACTGGAGTCTAGATCGTTTGGAATTATTTGTTGAGGGTTGAAATGTGGCGCTCATGTTATTTCAGAACGCAATAAGTGAAAAAAGCAGTTTAAGTAAAACAGTCGTTAGTTTTCTTCCTCGTTTTGTAATGAGTTGAGTGAACATTTCCGCCTTGAAAATATATGAGGCGTCCGGAGGGACGCAGGTCGTAAATGCACCAGCGCCAGCTTACGTAGGTACCTATTTACTTTATTATTCCAGCTTGCTTATACCTACACTCGTATCACAGAGATTTACTTAATTCAGCTCCAGGTGAGTTTCTATTTCCTAGCTCACAAAAATTAGGTGCGTACCACCTACTGAAATAATAATATCAAATGTGGCAATGACCGCAGTAATAACGCATTTGGTGTTGAAAAGGAAGGCAAATTAGTGAGGAACTTTGCTGTTCGATCATAGGTGGTTTCATCGGTGAAGCTTGGTGAAGTTTGTCTGTGAATCTTGCAAACATCGGTCTAGCAAAGTAAACACAAATTGTATATAAGTATGTTTATCTACAAGCGTTAAATAATACCCGTCACTTTTAGCACGTCGTCATGGGCGACGTGAAAAAATGATGATTCTGCGCATTCCTGTCATATTTTCAATAAATTCTGACATTTACCAAACATTTCAAAGACCATTGTAGATAAAATCCTGTACGATACACGCGTTAAAAGTGTCTTATTTTGTTCGCGGGGTTGCTCTACTCGCTAATGCTCGTTTCGCAAGCGTCCCCGCTCACAAAATAATACCTGTCACTTTTAACACTCGTATCGTAAATAGCTAAATTGAATCGCGTTATAACTGCTTTAGGCTGCTTATTTATTGGAACAATGTACCGTCGCGATCAAAAACATCTAGTACAGTGAAAACATTGAGTAAGTACATATATTGATATTTTGAGGTCGCTCCTCGCTGTCAGCCAACCAAATTTTCATAACATCACTTTGAATAACATCCTATATTATTCAAAGTTTTTCCACGATGCATTAAGTCATTGACTGAATAAGTTCTTGATTAAACATTGATTTTTGACTCGATTTCTGATATTCTCACATGTTTGACCTAAAAAGTCGCATACTTTTTAAAGTATCAAAATACGGAAAAGCTGGACTGAAAAACAGATTTTTTTGTACAAATGCATGAACCGGAAATACCTTCGAATAATCTAGGATCATTGAAATATTGAAAGAAAAAATTTACAGCTAAGAGGTGAACCTTCAAGGATATTGGCTTACTGTCAGTGTCACATTCAAGTCAGAGTCCAAAAAAATAATACCTAACACGTTGTGCAGATTTTTAATCGCGATGGTATACCTATACAGATACTCACAGCATATATTTTGATACTTAACTCGCAAAATATTCTACCCGCCCACTTGCATAAAAAACATCATGATGGGATAAATGAATCGATACAACTGAAATAAATTTATAAAATGAGTATCCGTAGACCATGTGAGTAGCGTCGCGCTCAAAGAAAACTTTCACATTGGACACGGATTGTTTGGTGTTTTTTTTTTTGGCGGGAGCCCTCCTCCCGCCCCCCGACTGAAAATGTCTATCTACTTTTGAAAAATGAACCAGCAACATTATTGCCATCCAGACAGAGCTGGCTTAGGTGGTGGTTTCTGAGCTCTCTATATGTATATCTTGTTATACTTGAGCAAGGTACATTTTGGGAAGTTTTCTTTGATCGTGATAGATAAATAATGAGAATTAATAAAAATCAATCCAGAGCTTCTCATAACTCGTCCTTGATTTGACGTAACTATGAACATAAAGTGATCAATAACTTTTCCAATACAAATAAGTAATTAAAATAGCCATTCATGTACAGTTACGAGCTCGTAAATGGAAACACTCTGTTTTACTTTTTCAATTTGAGCTGATATTATTTGATTTTTCTACCCGATCTTCACGACAGCAAAACATAGATGTTCTCTTCTATGGCTGGACAAGTTCCCATGAGAAGATTACTTTACAATCGGTCAGAAAATGGAAAATACGAATGACAAGCAATGTCAGGTGTTTCCATTCATGTGATCGTAACTGTACCTACGAGAAACTCTGCATTTGAAGTAATTTGAACAAAAGTGAGACTTACCGTGTTGACCAAGCTAAAATTCAAATCAATCAAGCTCTTGAACGAGAGAATCATTGGTTTCTTGGTTTTCAGCAACAAAAATATGACAATTTTTTTATTGTTTTCATCCCACAAGTACCATGGTAGATTCCAAATTGAATCGTATAGTCGAGTCCACTACCAAAATGATTCATTTTATTCAACTCCACCTTTTGTTTTTACTTAATTCCTACCTCATCTTGTAGAAGTTGGCCCACAATGGCAAATGATGAGGCAACCATACTGAATATACTCAACAGGGCTGCAGCTCTCAGTCGGTTTTCCGCAGAATTTTTCTTGAATTGTTTTTAATTTTTTATGTGAGGCATTGAATATAGAGAAACAAAATAAATTTACCATGTAAAAGATAACGCAAACACCAACGGCTGCCCCACAGGTGGTCATGTACAGTATCGGGTAGTATATCATGTCGTTGCAGCGTTTTTGCAAACTATAAATCATAAAAGTTACTTGGTCCTTACCAACATTTGAATTCTAAAACGCTTCCCATGGGAAAAGTATAGTGAAAAGTATGCACCGTCATTGGCAGAATAAACTAGAACAGTGTGGCATCTCAAACACTCCCAGAATTACCACATCGAGAAATACTGACGAATGATGATTGGCCATAATTCACAATTTACCACAATTTCACTTCGCCTCATCTCAGTTGAAGAGAGAAAGAGCAAGGAGTTGCTAGGGACTAAGTGAGACACAACTACCAACTGAGGTAAGGGTAGCTGAGATTGATGACCAAAGGAATGTAGGTAATGGGTCATATGCATAATCATGCATAAAACCAGAGTATCTGCTCGTGATTCGATTTTGTAGGAGTTGCCAACCAAATTTCCCTTAGCAACTCCTCCAAAACCGGAGCATGAGCACATCCGTCCCAAAATTCTGACATTGACATAATATTCCTGTTGGCGCAGAGCAGACCAGCGGGCGAAAACTGGAGGGAAAAAACCAGAACAATAATTATAATCAGATCGAAAGGGGAGAAATAAAGTAATTGAATAACAAAAGGGTGGTAAATTGGGGCGTTTCCGTTTATTTAGCCCACGATGGTATGTACCTTTATTGTGGATATTTAGCTCAAATCCTCAACTACGACTATACACCAAAGGAGGGGTCTCCAGTGATTCCGGTAGGTATAACATTTCAGTTTGGTAGCTCTAAACATGGGATAAAATTTTGTAGGTTCAATAAATTTCAAATCTGATTACTTGAATAAAATAGTGTGATCAAATCAAATTATTAGTCAGAAACAACCATCAAAGGTTTTCGGCTTGCTTTTCTGCCTGTTCATATTATATTGGGGGCCTACTAGTCCGGCGGAAAAAGACACGAATTGTGCACGTAGGAAAAAAAACTTTTTGTATTTTTTTCCTTGATCTACACCTAAAAGTAAGTCGATTCACAAGCGGAGGCATTCTTGCGGGGTCATTAGTAACTGAGTACGGCCCTGTCAAAATTTGGAAGAATTTCTCAAAAATTTCCGAATGTTTGTCCGATGGCTTTCGGTTATGTGGCGATTTCTATGTATTCAAGGATGAGAAATCCAACAAAACTGGCCCCGAAGAGATATTGCCCTTATTTTCGAAAATACAGGGTGAAACGTAAATTTCGACCCAACATTTTTGAGGTATTTCCGGATTTTTTCCGAAGCGATGGGGAGAGGGAGGGGCACCATTTCTATTTTATCTTAATTTTTGGTCTTTTTAGAACAAATTCAAACGGGTAGGCAATCGCGAGCAATGACTGGTGCTTCGGTATAGTTCCGCAAAAGCTTCTTGTAACTGTTAAGTCATGTCCATAATTTCAAATGATGGGGACGTTTCAGGTTTACATTTCATGTCTTAATTAAAAGGAGATACGATTTGATTGAAGTCAGTGACATAGCGCGAATGTTTTCATTGATACAGGGTGGAACGTCTATGTTAAGGTGCCCATTCACTAGGGAACCCGGTTGGCCAACCCGGTTGGGTTCGCCGGATGTTGGCTAGTGTGTGGTTGGCGCCAACACCAACCCAACCAAGTTGGCCGGTTTTCCAGCGAGCTTGAAAACGCGGTTGGGTTCGTTGTTGGGTTCGTCAGTGAATGGGTAATTGGCCAACATAACAAACAACATCAGGGATAGTTACTACGGCTAATCACGGTATTTGAATCATTTGATAGAATATTGATATTAATTAGACATAAGTGATGGGTAGGTGCGTATGTAGGTGGAGGTGGGTAGTTGGGTGGGGGTGGGTAAGTAGATACGTGAGTAGATATGTGGACACAGGCAGGCAGGCAGGTAGGAAAGTAGGCAGGTAGGAAAGTAGGCAGACGCCGAAGTAGGTACCTAACGGTCATAAACATAAACCGTTTTTGAACTTATTTCTGGTACCTACCTATAGGTCGCGGGAACAAAAACGTTTTTGACGTCGTGGCGTGCTAAAGATGGGTATATGGTATGATGTTATTTTCACTAGTACGTACTTGTTGATACAATTTTCTTCAGTTGTAAAATTGTATATAAATATATAGATAATTTATTGAACAATTATCGCTTTCGCTTTATCATAAACATTAATGTGCTAAACTCAAGATTTAACTGAGTAATGTCAAAAACAAGCGAATCTCTACAGCGGTACTTTGGCACCCCCTCAGGCGCAAACGCGGCCAAGAAGTTGGCAAGAGGCGCTTGGTTCTCGGCTTCGTTGTGCTGGCGTGCCTGCAACGTTGCCATAGCGGGTGCCAGGGTGACGGTTATGTTCTCGCGACCTATAGGTGTACAGGACGTTAAGATTTGACCGCCAAAATTCAAAGGTCGATAGAAGATCTAAGAAGGTGAAGATTCACTCTGGAACTATATTTGTAAAAGTAACGGACGTAAGTACGTAACTACTTAACGGATATAGCTCTTCAAAGTTGAAAATAAATTACCTTTTTCGACTAATTTTTGAGTCGTTAGACCGATGTTGCGTTTCTTGAAAAAATACAATTCAGCGTGTCGACTTTTTTTTACCCACTTTTGTTTTGTTCAATGGTTTGCTGTATGACACATAGCGCCAGTAATTTTCTTTTTGATCCGTTCATGATTTCATCTTCATCAACTATCCAAAGAACTGCGCTCGCCAACCCAGTTCGCCAACACGGTTCGCCAGTGTGTGGGCAAAGCAATAAAACGCGCCAACCTGACAGCCAACACGGACCAACCGGGTTGGCCAACCGGGTTCCCTAGTGAATGGGCACCTTTACGCGATATTTTAGAGTTATTTGATGATTTCTTCTACGTTACGATGCCTGCAGGAAAAGGTTTCACTCTCATTCTGCTTTTCACCTTACACCTTGCATAAAACAATTTATATCTGAAGGCAACCTCAAAAGGTCCTTGGCAATACACTACAGCCCCGCGAAGCGTTCCCGCAACCCCTAAATTATTTTTGCATTCCGTAACCGAACGAGACGGCTTCAATGCGCACTTGCACGTTTTCGTAAACGAGAAATATCCTCGGAAATATCATTTCATTGATACCAAAGATATGAGACCCTTAGTTTCTCCAATACAGGGTGGATATGTAACGTGACTCGGTAGTCGAGAGATATTTTCAGATTTTTAGCTTACTTCTTCAAACGGGAAGGCGCTTATGTTCTTGCTTTATCCGTTTGTCTGTCCGTCCGTCCATCTGTCCGTTTGTCCGTCCGTCCGTCCGTTCGTCTATCTGTCCGTCCGTCTGTCCATCCATCTGCTCTCCGTCCTTTACAGCATCTAGTCCAAAACGAATGGAAAGGATGCGGAAAATTTCAACTTCAATCGGTAGCTCATGGCCTCGGGACCCAAAACAAGAAAAATCGTGTTCCTATTGCATGCAGGAAATCATACCTTTACCCGCCCACTCCCACTTATACAAACTTCTTTGATTCTTATGGGGTTAATCATATGGGGAAGAGCTCTGTGTAATCGCGAACTACCCTTGTAAATTAGAACCGCGACTATAACAGATACCTTATGTTGGTGTTGTATTTTTTATACAAATATTCCTTCTAGCTGGAGTAGCTGGTTAGTTGCAGAAAACAACTTCCCTTCACAATTATTATTTTTTTTTATATTGTACATGCATTTTTCGAGTCAGTTCTGATGCAGGCTGGAAACCGGTTTTCAACCCCTATCAACATCAAAGCATTTCATTGGGTTGTCTACATCCTCAAAAGTAGGTAGGGAGGCATTTGGAGAAGAAAACAATTTGTAAAGGAATATACATTTCTAGTAGTTTTTTAAATAAATTCGCAATTATGGATGTCTCCTTGAGTACGAATCCATCACAAGCCTGTCACACGATCTTTCAAATCATACCTATATCATTGAAATCATGATATTTTAAATCATTCAACTGGGACATCATATCAATAATTAAAACAAGTATACTTGCAAGTGTGCCAAAAATCTGGAACAAAAGTTTCCACACGGTCATCAATCCCGTACGGGGTAAAAGGAGCAATCTGACTGGACGAAGATTAAATCAGGAATTTGGAATAGAACGTTTTTCGACATAGTTTTCTGGCATACTTGTAAGTACCTATACTCCCGAGTATACAGGGTGATTTTTTGAAAAGTTTCCACCTCCAATATTTTCCCGCACAAATTTTTTTTGCAAAAAAGCCAAAACAGGTCGATTTTCTTTTCGAGGGGGACATCTAACCAGCGTATTTTCAATCTTACTGTTTCATCCCCCTAGGCAGGGTGACTACCTCTTCCAAAATCTTAAATGGGACTAGGGGTCAAGATACACATTGTTTTGAAGGTCATTCAATTCTCTTTATACTGGTGCATCTAAAATGAAAATCTAACCATCCGTTCTCAAACTATGAATTTTTTAAGCCAGGAACCTTCGCTGAATAAATTTTTGTTTTTATTATGCATTGGCGTATCAAGAACCGCCAACACACGTCTATTTCAATCAAGTATTAGGGGAAGGGGCATTTTTTGACAGATCGTTGAGATACGTACCTCTCACCCACTCCTTCGCCCCCATCAACAACCCCTTGGAAATCTGAAATGGGATATGAGCCATCTTGTGATACCTCATTTGAAAGGGGTATCAATAATTCGCCAGTGCATTCGATTCTAATGAAGTCGTCAACAGGTGCCTAAAACTCAACGATCATTTTGGAAAAATTATTCAGAAAGCATTTTTATTCAAATAATTTCTTTTATTCTGAAAATGCAAACGTTTCAACAGACAGAAGCAAGTGGAACTGAAAGAAGTCAGTAGTTACAATCACAAAAGATAAGATAATTTTTTTACTTCAGTTTTTCCCAGTTTTTCAGGTACATTATTTTGTTTTCTACAATACACTAAGTGTACCGTATTCGACGTCGGTTGAATTGTTACATGTAAAAAATGGCTTACGCTGTTGCCGAGAGGGTTGGAGTAATTTTGATTTATGGTGCAATGAACTGTTACCGAGCCACGGCCAGAGTTTTCAGTGAAAGACATCCAGATAGACAAATGAGCCATACGTAGGTCAGAAAGCTTTTACGAAAATTCCAGGAAACGGGGTCGGTGAAGAATGTGAATAGAAGAGGTAACGTGGTGGTAGATGAAATGGCTCAGATTGAAGTACTAGGTCATCTGGCTTTGGATCCAACTAACTCTTTGCGTCGGATTTCTGCAACTACAGGACTTTCGTACTCATCCGTGCGCAAAGTGACAAAACTTCATAAATTCCATCCATACAAAATGAAAATGCTGCAGGAGCTTGTTGAAGAAGATCCTGATCGGAGACTAGAGTTTTGCGAGACCATGACAGAAATGATCACTGCAAACCCAAATCTGGTCAAGAACATATGCTTCAGTGATGAATGCAGTTTCTATTTAAACGGCTGTGTAAATAAACAAAATGTGCGTTATTGGAGTGATGAAAATCCACGCATTTTCAGAGAGGGACATACGCAAGCTCCTCAAAAATTGAATGTTTGGGCAGGAATACTTGGAGATGCGGTAGTCGGTCCCCTATTCATTGAACAAACATTGAATGGTGATGTATATTTGGACTTGCTGGAGAATACCATCGATCCTTTAATAACCGATGAAGTTGAAAATCAACGTGATCAAGGTGGAAATCCGATCCTGGATGAAAATGGGCTATTCTTTCAGCAAGATGGAGCCCCGCCTCATTACGCTGTCAATGTGCGGAACTGGCTCGACCAGAGATTTCCGAATCATTGGATTGGCAGGCGTGGAGCGATAGAATGGCCATCCGATCCTGGATGAAAATGGGCTATTCTTTCAGCAAGATGGAGCCCCGCCTCATTACGCTGTCAATGTGCGGAACTGGCTCGACCAGAGATTTCCGAATCATTGGATTGGCAGGCGTGGAGCGATAGAATGGCCACCTCGATCACCAGATTTGACAAGTCCCGACTTCTTCCTCTGGGGTCATCTTAAATCTGTTGTCTTCAAAACTCAGCCAGTGGATTTGGTAGATTTACGACAGCGGATAGTTGACGAATGCAGAAGGATTCCTAGAGAAACGTTCTCTAGAGTGAGACAGGAATTCGAAAATCGTCTCTACTACTGCATGGAGAATAACGGTGGTCACTTTGAGCATCTTTTGTGATTGTGACTACTGACTTCTTTCAGTTCCACTTGCTTCTGTCTGTTGAAACGTTTGCATTTTCAGAAAAAAAAATTGAATAAAAATGCTTTCTGAATAATTTTTCCAAAATGATCGTTGAGTTTTAGGCACCTGTTGACGAGTTTATTAGAATCGAATGCACTGGCGAATTATTGATGAACCTTTCAAATGAGGTATCACAAGATGGCTCATATCCCATTTCAGATTTCCAAGGGGTTGTTGATGGGGGCGAAGGAGTGGGTGAGAGGTACGTATCTCAACGATCTGTCAAAAAATGCCCCTTCCCCTAATACTTGATTGAAATAGACGTGTGTTGGCGGTTCTTGATACGCCAATGCATAATAAAAACATAAATTTATTCAGCGAAGGTTCCTGGCTTAAAAAATTCATAGTTTGAGAACGGATGGTTAGATTTTCATTTTAGATGCACCAGTATAAAGAGAATTGAATGACCTTCAAAACAATGTGTATCTTGACCCCTAGTCCCATTTAAGATTTTGGAAGGGGTAGTCACCCTGCCTAGGGGGATGAAACAGTAAGATTGAAAATACGCTGGTTAGATGTCCCCCTCGATAAGAAAATCGACCTGTTTTGGCTTTTTTTGCAAAAAAAATTTGTGCGGGAAAATATTGGAGGTGGAAACTTTTCAAAAAATCACCCTGTATTTGTTTTTATCACTGATCTTGTCTCAGTGTGACAGAGGCTTCACAGAAAATAGATATTCAAACATCAATAACACATCCTCCACATTTGCATAAACTAGTGCAAGGAAGACCAGCCTTAAAACATCCACATCGTTTGGCACAGGCTGCTTTACAGTTGCAAGATATGATTTCACGGCATGCTTTGGCTGCACTTGGCAATACAGTCCATTTCACCTTTGAACAAACAAGGGCAATTAGTTATTAGGTATTTTCCTAGAAGTAACTGGCTTATACATGCATTACCTATCTATATTTTTCTTACCTTCCAAGTAGTTGGGTCTTCTGTTGATCTCTGCCAACCAAATTCAGTTGGATTAGGGAGTTTGGCATTTTTCATCATGCTTTGGCTCCATACATGCCCCGCTTGATAAGCTGCTCGTAAGATGTGTAGCATGAGGGCATCTTTAGTTGGGGGTATATTTTCGATCTCCCTTCCTTTTCGCGTAAAAAGGTCTTTTCTTGTCTCGTTCACTTCGTTATGCTCATTGCATTTATCATAGAGACGGACGACATATCTCTCAATGATTGGCAATATCTCTACCACGTCATTCACGCTTGGAGCGTTGGCAAGAGTTTCAAATGCCTGATTTACCTTAGCGCCTTCCCGTTTGAAGAAGTAAGCTAAAAATCTGAAAATATCTCTCGACTACCGAGTCACGTTACATATCCACCCTGTATTGGAGAAACTAAGGGTCTCATATCTTTGGTATCAATGAAATGATATTTCCGAGGATATTTCTCGTTTACGAAAACGTGCAAGTGCGCATTGAAGCCGTCTCGTTCGGTTACGGAATGCAAAAATAATTTAGGGGTTGCAGGAACGCTTCGCGGGGCTGTAGTGTATTGCCAAGGACCTTTTGAGGTTGCCTTCAGATATCAATTGTTTTATGCAAGGTGTAAGGTGAAAAGCAGAATGAGAGTGAAACCTTTTCCTGCAGGCATCGTAACGTAGAAGAAATCATCAAATAACTCTAAAATATCGCGTAACATAGACGTCCCACCCTGTATCAATGAAAACATTCGCGCTATGTCACCGACTTCAATCAAATCGTATTTCCTTTCAATTAAGACATGAAATGTAAACCTGAAACGTCCCCATCATTTGAAATTATGGACATGACTTAACAGTTACAAGAAGCTTTTGCGGAACTATACCGAAGCACCAGTCATTGCTCGCGATTGCCTACCCGTCTGAATTTGTTCTAAAAAGACCAAAAATTAAGATAAAATAGAAATGGTGCCCTTCCTCTCCCCATCGCTTTGGAAAAAAATCCGGAAATACCTCAAAAATGTTGGGTCGAAATTTACGTTTCACCCTGTATCTTCGAAAATAAGGGCAATATCTCTTCGGGGCCAGTTTTGTTGGATTTCTCATCCTCGAATACATAGAAATCGCCACATAACCGAAAGCCATCGGACAAACTTTCGGAAATTTTTGAGAAATTCTTCCAAATTTTGACAGGGCCGTACTCAGTTACTAATGACCCCGCAAGAATGCATCCGCTTGTGAATCGACTTACTTTTAGGTGTAGATCAAGGAAAAAAATACAAAAAGTTTTTTTTCCTACGTGCACAATTCGTGTCTTTTTCCGCCGGACTATACAGTTGGAAGTGGATTCCGAACCACGAGTGAATGGAATGGCAATAGCCAATCACTTTTCCAGATGACGATTTCGAGGGTCGGAAGTACTCGAGAGGTTTGGCCGGAACCTTTTGCCAAGGGAGGATTTGGTGTCGGTGTCCCGCCTTCAAGTGAGCCCCACCACAGCGTCATGTTGCAGCGGTAACCCATTCAAAGACGGAAAATAATGTGATGGAAATACAAAATATAGCCCAAATGATTATTCTGGTGCCAAAATACATGAGATTGGTATTAATTGGGCTTGCACAAAACTTTGACTTTGAAAGCTTTCATATGATGTTCTTCGTAACTGAATTCGAAGCTGCTTTTACATTTTCATGACCTACCAAGGTGGCGATTTATCTCAAACAACGTATAATGTAGGTCGCTAGTAGTTTGTCGTCGGTCGCAAGTCTTGTTACGACTTTTCATTTGCAACCGGCAACTAACATCTAGCGATCTGCAAAAAAGTGGATGAGCAGAGTTTACCTATAGTGCCCAAGGTGAGTTTGATCAGCTTGTAATCAGTCGTAGTATTAGTATTATTAGCCAGGCGGACGCGTGGTGTAGTGGTACTGGCTTCGATCATAGAAGTCAAGCCATACACAGGGCTTTGGATGGATGGCCACAGCAAAATGACGCTGTGGTGGGGCTCACTCGAAGGCGGAATATCGGCGTCAAATCCCCTCTCGGCAAGGTTCTGGGCAAACCTTCCGAGTACTTCGGCCCTCGGAAAAGAAGCAAGTCGAAACCCTTGATGGGTTATTTGGTTTATATCTGACAATTTAATTTTATTAGTATCAGCCGTAGCCGTAAGCTCAAGAGTAGACACATGGCGACATATGCGCGCGTTTCAAATGAATTAATTTTTTATTCAAATGGATGGAAGATAGTAATAAATAAAATTTAGCAAATAAAAGCAGGGCATGGACGCTCATTTTCAGCATAATCTTCCGAGTTGTTTCCGCTATGACTTCAATAATTATAGTATATGATACCGAGAGTTCATAAATTAAATGGGTCAAGGGTGCTTGTGAATTCAAAAACGTCTGTCAAAACTAAGGTAATCCTTACTTCTCTTGTAATGAATTTGTCAAACTTTGACAAGAACAATGCTAGCTCCGACAGACGTTTTCAAAGTCATAGGCACCCTTGACCCATTTAATTTATGAGCTCTCGGTACTAATGCTGATACTACGTCTGAATTAGCTAACTAAACCCTCCTCTACAACAGAAAGTACGTACTGTTCTAGAACCCAGTGTTGTCTAATACAGATGATCAACTCACGCCGAACTTTTCTCTGATAACTTGTGCTTCTAACTGCTTTCTCTTCGCCCATAACGGTGGGATCTTCATACATTTGTTCCAGTTTCTTGTTCAAGAGCACCAACTGAAATTTTAAATGCAGACAGAGGTACGAAAGGAACGCTGCGCTGGACAGCACAATCAAAGATCCGTGAAAAAGAGTTATTAAGAAAGGTGAACTGAGGACACTTTGCCATTTTCCCAGGTAGTCTTGGCACAGTTTGACAATGACGTAGGTGTCATAGTTGTTGTTTCCGGGCACGGGCAAGCTGCTGATTCCTGCGAGAAGTCCCGAGCCCAGACCTCCGTAGGCGAATAATCGAGCTTTTCTGCCGAGTGACTTTATTTCTTGAAAAGTTTCATCTCCACCAGATCTCAAAGTCCAGAAGTGCGGGAAAATTTGATCGATAATGTCGTGAAACTCGTTCTTTTTCGTGATGACTGTCCAGTAGGAGAACATTACCTTGAAAATATAATGTTATATAATTATTTAGTAAGGTAGTAAGGGGCATAGATTGCTAACATTTTGATGATATTGTATCAAGCTCTACAATCGATCGATACAGCCTTACTTAACACAAACAATAAAATTATCCATGAACTAATGAACTAAATTAGTTTTATTAAACAAAATTATTGCAGGTATTGTAGAATGAGCAAGAAACGACACATGTTTCAAAACCCATTTTGGAAATCGAGTATCGAACAAGGTTAGTACCTAGGTATACTATATGGGGTGGCTGCTTGGGTAGGTGTTTTTTTCTCAGTTATGACTTACAATGAGAGTTATGATGGTAAGTAAACTGTATTTGCTCCAGTAGTGAGGATCCAAGTTATAGATTAAAGAAACAACACTGATGAAGAAGTAAAGCGAAAATAATCCGAAACAAATTTTAGCCATCATCATTTGACGCTTAGTGTGTATCATACGTGCTGACCATTCCACGATGTTTTTCAACGGGTCATCTGTAACGTAAGTTTATTCTGAAATTTAATGTTAAAAATATACCACTGCACGTTACCTTCAACTTGACTTCTGTAGATATGGCCATTTTCAGACATCTATGAAAATAATGTATTTTTATTTTTATATCAATACAACAACATGAAGGAAGATGCTAGAATACTAGTCGATATGTCCGGCGTAAGAAAGATAAGAAGGTATCAACCTACCTATTTACCTAATTAGTCTGGTATACGTAACTTATGAATAATACAGTGGTCGTAATGGCGCACAAATTGAAGAAACTGCGTTGACTTCAACCCTGTAACTAGTCTATTATGATCGATTACTTACGTAATTAATTTGCTTGACGTACCCAAATCGGTAAGCCGCTACATATCATCAACAGTAATATCACAAGTGCTTAGATTTTCACGATAGCTTTGGCCAAGCGATCGTGAGTGCTGGTTGTAACGATAAATGACCAACTCTGTGGGAGCTGCATCAGATGTGCTCAAGTTATGGCATCTATCCAGGATAGTGTGGACATTTTCAGCTGTTCTGTGAATACGATCAATTGTGTTTCAGTCGTAACATTGTATAATTTCTAAATTTTTTGTAAAGTTCTTGTTTTTCTCTGCCTTCTTTCTTTCTTCTTTGGATAGCCCCCGCACTTTAAATGGAAATCACTTGTTGAGTGAGTATCACAACAACAAAAAATCGGTTGTGTCACCCCAAGACTTTCCTATGGAACCTATGGAAATTTTTGTTCGAAACGTCCCTTCGGGTGGAGAGTTAAAATTAGAGAAAAAGATTGAAAATAATACAGGAAATTGGAAATTTTGTTTTGGAAAATTCAAATTTCACGGGAAAACCTCAAATCTTTTTCTAAATAATTTTACAACAAATATCGTCAATTAAGGCTTCACGCCATCCAAGTCCGGTCTCGAAAACCCAGACTGGTTTTACATTTTCAGCAAGAAAATTCCCGTGAAATTGGAAAAAAAAGTTGGGAAATGTCCAAGGACCAGTTACCTCATGTTAATAAAAAAATAATTATGAGAATCATTTCACGGAATGAAAAGTTGGAGAATTTGCAGTTTTTTTCAGGGAAGAATTTCAGGTTTTTCGAAACACTTGGTTGAAGAGGTCAGTAATTGGAAAAATTCTTGATCTTGTAAACGCCGAACAAAACAGTATGTGAACAAAACACGTAAAAATGACAGTATTTAGTGAGGTTAGTCCGGTTGACGTTGCTCCGATATGAATGAAACTTGACAGGTGACAATGACACTATTGACATTTTGCCATAAACTCCCTCTACATGCAATCATTCTATTCATAACAACCTATTAAATATATCTACCTACAAAGGAAATGCGGAAAATAGAAAATCATAACTTATGACTTTCTTGGGATTAGTTTCATATCCTTTTACAGTTTCCTTCACATTCACGTTTATGTCTTGCTCTTCACTTTAGGTGCCATTCAATTCAGCTTTGCCGCGAGATTGCCATTACATTTCAAGGGTATGTCTGGACTTGGAGGGAAGCGTTTTATTTTTATTTCAAAAGTTCAATTTTGACTGGGGTGTGTATCTAGGTACTCAAATGTATTATTATCATCATACATATAAATAGGCTGAGGCTGAGGAAATATATTGGATAGGTCAGCTGCTCTCCTAAGCTTGAACTAGTTGAATTATCAAAAGGTAGGTACACCAGGAGTTGCTCTTGCTGCATTTCTCTCATCTTATTATCGATCGTGTGACATCGTCAAGAAATCAATACTTACACGTTTCAATAAAAATTGTCTTCCTCTGAATGTGACGTTATTAAACGAGTGCCGCGGCAGCAACTGGACAAGTGTATGGTGCTTTGTCAGTTAGATAACTTTCTACCGACCATCCAGGATTCAATGCGTGGATATTAAAAATTGAAAAGTGTAATGATTTTTGTAAAACTATCGCATATGAATAGATATATCATCTAGACAAGACATTTTCTTCTACGACTTCAATTTTCTTCCACTAAACTGCCACATTCTCCCACTAGACGTTCATATTCTCTCACTAAATGGCAAACCAGGAGGTACCTGGAGCAATCCAGGTTTGACGCAAAACAGTGTATTGTGACGTATTTCGCGTGTAGGCTCGTTCATAATTGAAACGATCGTTTTAAAACACACACTGTTTATTACTGCCTACTACGATAAACACACGCCAACAATTACTGCTTGGGAATATCGCTGATTACTCTACTTGCTTTCTATCCGATCTCTATCGCTTTGAATTGAATACTGGTCTGTGGGCGATCCACGGTGCTTAATATACCTCCGACTAGTGTTCTCGAAGTTTTCACTGGTCCTCCAGCAAATTCCGCAATGACCTGGTATACGGTTTCTAGGTGATTCCCAAATAATCTTACACCTTTCGCGTCCAACTCCAACGTGCTGTGAATCGGCACCTCCGCCAAATAGACAGATGTGTCTTACTCGACCGTTGAAGTCACCAGTTCAGTTCCACGGGCCAAGGCCTACACGTATGTTCTGGAATGCAATAGAGCTTCGCACTTGTACATTGCGATGCAATGGGGAGAGTCTAGAAAGACCGGGCGCTCTCCAGAATGCACAAGAATCGCCGCTCGTAACAGTATATTCCACTAAAAAAGCGTAGGTACGAGTAGTCGTAGGCCAATCACACTGTTAAACTCTTACGGAATGCTCATTTCTTTGCTCGCATGATGTAAAATGGCTCTGCAGATTAACTTGCCTAATATACAGTTTGCGTTATTATACAGAGAAGAAACAAAACATTCCCAGTTTATGATGCTTTTGATACCTACACCTACATGGCTGATTTTTCCCTTCAACGTTCAGATATTTTCCTCCCAGCGCTGTAAACAGTGAGTCTTTTTTTATTTATACACCTCCATCAGCTCCATTCCATGTTTTCAGTTTCCCAACCTTCACCGAGAAGTATTGAATTTTTAATCGTTTCCGTCCGCCCGATTCGTCTGCGTTTTCGTTGAACTTCTAATGTAGGTATACCTACGAGGTATTGTTGGATTTGGAAACGGAACAATGGAAAGGGTAAAGAGGAATAACGAAAACATGTGTAGGGTCATTAATTTTACGGGGATTATTTCAGGGCCCATACCGCCCATACCATTTAAACCCATTTCGCATGCCCTTTTCCGCATACCCACCGCATAGATAGATTGCTCCAATTTGGAAACGCAAGTGGCTATGGCTACGAAATATTCGATTGAATTGCTTCGAACTTATTAAGGGATTAACTCATCTAAAATCGGCAAGTAACCTTTTTTTATTCGATGTTTAACGATTTTTCTTTCTTGAATTGCATTTTACGATATAGACCACGGCTAAAAGCGATGAGGACGAAAGGATGTTACTGCTTTGGTAGATTTGGAACAGTTCACCCCAGCGTTCTCTCTGATGCAGTCTGAACTAGTGTGACTCACTTTGCAATCATATTATTATTCCCAATTCTTGGAAAAGTGTGGCAAGTAATAATTATTTGTAACTTATTCATATTTAATAAATAATACTCTCTCATACCTACCTTTTATTCATATTTTCACTATAGCTATAGAAAATTCCTGCTAGGTTTTAACTACGCCTTATGCGGCTGTAGTTGCAGCTGCATTGCGGTCAGCAAGAGGTGAGGTTCAATTAATAGAACGTAATTAAACGTCCACATGATTGAAATGCAACAACATCGACAGGGCCGGCTTTAGGGTGTGTTTTTGGGTGGCGCCCGAGCGCCCTCTAGTTCTCAGTAGCGCAAGTATCTCAATTATAAAAGGGCAGATGAAAAAGGCGCTGGATGAATTGTTTTTATCAAGAAAACTAACGTGCCCTATGAGTTTATGGTCACGCAGAAATTATTTCAATTATGGTCTGTATTTTATTTCGTTACTTTTTTCAAAATAAGTTCATTTCTGACACAATAAAAGGTGTGCACAACAATTGGTTTGAAAGTTATCCGTGTGAAGACGCCACCAGTATCTTTGATGGAATTGAAATTTGACCTGCAATTTTGCCGCGTTTGTCTGTGTAGAGAACACTAGAGACTTCAAGAGACTCCGCATACTTGAACATGCTTGAACTAACTGGTTTCATCCTGCCTGCCGTGTTGCACCATGTGAGTCGCCAGCGAGCCCAGCACTTTTGTTGTGTTGAATCATTTGGTGCGCTCGAACCGTCCGATTGGATAGGTCGTAAAGTGTTTCGACAATGTGTGCGGTTCCAAGTTTCTTTCGTATTTCGTCTGGCACGAGCATTCGAATTTGTGCAATTTCCAATTATCAACATTACTGTTATCATTTGAACCAAATTTCGCTTGAGATGCTGGATAATCATTCATAAAAGGGCGCATTACAGAACATTGCATTGGGCGCCAAAAACTGTAACGCCGGCCCTGAACATCGAGGTGATAGACAATGGCAATTTTGGCTTTGTTAGGTTCCTATTTCTGAATAAACATTGAAAATTCCAGGCAGATCATATCAGTCAAATGAAATTAAGCTATTTACCAGCTCCTATGCTGAATCCTGTTTGGAATTAGTATATTATTCAACAAGCATGTAATGAGAACTATCATTCGCTCACGTTGGTGCTCGATTTCACAAAGGTGACGACACAAAGGACCCCGCACATTCCTTATGGGATTTGGCTCCCCGGGGGATTTGGCTCAAACTTTGATATGTTGTAGCCCTTGTTGAGGTGATCAAACTTTATTATTGCGCAAATTCTCTAAACTCAACGGTTCATCCTCTAGAGGGGGTGGAATGCCGGTAGTCACAGAACTTATTTATTGCAATTATGGGCTTCAATAAGCAAAATGGTTGTGTGAAGGTTGATCTATTTTGACGCCACGAGGTGATTCTAGGGTTATACTTGCCATAACTCTGTGCTGGTCAAAGTATCTCATAGACCCCTATTTTTACAACCACCTCTAGCATTTCGAAAAACGACAGAAAATTCAAAGTTGAATATCGACCAAAATGAACGGGGAATTTTTTTGAATTTCTGACCGGTTGTTTGAAGTGATGCTGATCTATTATTTCTTGCGAACCAACCCCTAAAATCTGACGTTGACCCTCCACTGAATTATCAACTTCTGCTCTGCCCTATTAGAAATAAATTGTTTCTTGATAAGTTAAAATAAGTTACTACGACCGTAACATGCGAGGTAACATGTTATGTGTTGGAAAAAGTTGGTCCATATTGATCTCCTATGTCTACCCCTCACCCCTATAGCCCCTATACCCTAATTATTTCTCCCAAATTGACAGTGGAAGCACTCGTTGCACATTTTCTAGTTGAATGAGTTGAACTAATCATTTCTGGAAAAACTACCAGGGTATAGGTGTTATAAGGGTAAGGGTGGGTAGACATAAGGAATGAATATGTATCATGTATCACCCTTTCCTAGATATGGTGTTAAAATAGTAGAAATTCATTTTAACTTGACAAGAAACAATTTATTTCCAGTAGCGCAGAGCCAAAGTTCATATTTTATTGGAGGGTGAACGCCAGATTTTTAGGGTTGATACGCAAGAGATACTTGATCAGCAACACTTTTAACATACCATGTCAGAAATTAAAAAAATATCCCTGTTTTTTTTGGTCGTTATTCAACTTTGAATTTTCAGTCATTTTTTGAAATGCTAGGGGTGGTTCTGAAAATAGGAGTCTATGAAATATTTTGACCAGTTCAAAGTTATGGCAAGTATAACCCTAGAACCACCTCGTGACGTCAAAACAGATCTACCTTTTGCTCACTGAAGCCCATAATTGCAATAAATTAGTTCTGTGACTACCGGCATTCCACCCCCTCTGGAGGGCGAACCGTTGAGTTTAGAGGATTTGCGCACCGATAAAGTTTGATCACCTCAACAAGGGCTAGAACATATCAAAGTTTGAGCCAAATTTTCCGGGGAGCGGGGAGCCAAATCCCATAAGGAATGTGCGGGGTCCTTTGTGTAGTGTATAGCTTTGGGGGACATTTTGTTTACCATACGCTGATTGGTCAAACGAAGGTCACGCGTGGCCTGTGTTCGAAGCACACGACGATCAGGAATCCCACAAGCTGCAGCAGGTACGACATCTTCGTCAGATGAAAGATTTCATAATTTTGATAAAGCCGAATGGGACATCTTCCGCTGGTTTATCCGCGTTTCACTTTTCACTGGGTATCCAAAACGTTGAATGAATCTTTTAGATCGTTTTTAATTAGTTGACTTGAGGGAGGTCATGTTCCTATATACTACTAAGACTGAGAGACAAGTGGCTTGCAGACAGAAGAAGCCAGTGGCGTGGTTTCACCAGATTTGACGGACAAAAATTCTGTAATAGGTACTGATAAGCGTGAAAACGGCGATGAAAACGTGACGCGTCTTAACATAACTTGTACTGTACTCTTATGTGTGTCAACTATCAAGTTCCATTTGAATTAACATTTTGGGACCATTTTTCATATACCGTAGTTCCAAAGTCGCTCCAGCCGTGTGCGTGCCGTGTCTGACCTTAGCCACATCCATTTTGTGCGCACTTATAGGAGCTATACGACGGCGGTTGTGAAATCCCCAAGTATAAACACGTCGTATACGGATAAAACGCTTTTGTGCAACCGAGCATAAGCATTTTCAGATTTGCAATAAAATCTCAGTCATGCATATACTTTCTACGCTTTATTGGAAACAGATAATAATCAGTTTTAATTTAAATAACAACTGGTGCTCTATAGCCATTTAACTAGCTCATCATGTAAACTAGCGGGTGTACCTTTACTCAGAATAAAAAATATCTTATACTACTATAAAGAGTTGGAATGGGCATGGAATAGGCGTGTTCAGCATTTTCTCAATATTCACTGATTAAGAATCTGTGATGAAAAATAAGCGACCCCTTTTTTCATATTTCAAACTATAAAACTGGAAAAAAATTATCAAGGAATCATCAAAAAATATTGTTGGCGTAGGCAGTCCCCGGCGGGACCGATTTCACCAGTTCGACCCTCCGATTGCACTAGTGCCAAATCTGGGCACCAAATCATTAATCCGTTAATCGTTAGTTAACGAATTTTTTTTTTTTCGTTAACGATTTAATTTTAAGTTAATTTGAGAAGTTATTATCGGATCAAGTAACGTCCGTTACATTCAACTTCCGTTAACTCAAGTCCGTTAACGTTAACTTGTATGTTATTTATATCCATATTTGTCTTTTAAACCTGAAATAGAGAAAATCTGAGAGAATGGAGTGGCGTTTTCAACTGTTAAATCAGTGAAAGATTACTCTATTGAACACCACAAACATTTTCAGAATTGGGAAATTTTGTCTCGAGATATCCTTATTTTAACCTATAGTTGGGGTGGTCCACTTGAATTCTGGCCCAGTTTGGTTAGGTAGGTATATAGTGCTGGTGTAAGGATAAGGTATGGTTTCGTCGGTATGGTTTGTTCGGGTGGTTTTGGAGATGATTATTTGGATTACAAAATGGAAAGTTGACGTTAACGGTTCATTAACGTTAGCTTCCGTTACATTTTCAATCACTTAACTGATTAACGAATCACAAAGTTATTTTTTTTTTGTTAACGATTTAACGATTAACGAAGTTAACTTTTTCGTTAACGGTGTCCACCTTTGACTAGTGCCTAGGTCTAATGTCACTAAAGCTTCAAGCTGTATGAAGGCTGAAGACCACTAATGCAAAATATATATTCTGCTTCATTTCGGCAATGCAAAATTCTGGGAATTGCTTTTCTCCGCTAGGATTGATGATGTCACAACTGCAGATGTTGAAATTAATTTCAAATTTTACGCGAAAATATTCAGAATACATGAATTGCTTCCCAATCCATCGTTTGCTGAACGTGCCCATTGTAATATGTACCGGTAAAATGGACCAAGTTGTATAATATCACTTTCTTCACGCCGGCTGCGATTCCGACCTCAAATCAAGCTCAGCCATTTTCTTTCTAGGAAATGTCTCATTTATAAATTTATAAAACCATGAAATGTTTAAAATATAATTTTTACTGCCGTTTCTGTATAAATTCATTTACTACAGTATTATTCAATTTGAGTTGGTCAATTCCACCTGTAAGCCCCACAATTTTTGTATACCTACAAATATAATCTAAGTTCCGTATACAATAGCTTTTCATAATCATATCATGTTCCCTTATTGACTCTATTTATGTGCACTTGATGTAACATTGCGAAAAACGACCACGATGCCCGTAATATCTGGAACATATACCCAAATTTTATTGCTAGTTCTACCAATGCTGAAACGCAATGTTAAAGGAAACTTCTTTTAATCAGTGCTAGTGAGTTGGCTCGCGACATAAATCCCACAGATTCATGAAAATTGAGCTGGAATGATTGCTTGTTTTGAGATTTCATGGATTTTCTTTGATCAAGTAAGTAGTAGCAATGGCTAAAAAAAATCCATTTGATTTTGTGGTAGCCTAACGTTGTTATATTTTTATTGATAAAAGCTGGTGTAAGACTGCGGGTAGATATAAAAGAATTTGAGGTGTCCCCAAAATGGAACTGTAGATTTCAAAATAATTTTTTTGCATTTAATTAGATTTTCATAGATTTTTAATAGATTTTCGCATTTTAATAGATACCTTCTAGGGTAGGATTCCGGAAATAACAGACCCGGGAAAGACATAGTTGGACAAAAACATAGAAAAAATATAGTCGGACAAAAACATAGACCGGAAAAAACATAGTTGGACAAAGACATAGCCGGAATAAACATAGCTGGAGAAAAAATACCAGGAGAAAACATACCCAGAAAAAGCATAGACCGGAGAAAACATAGCTGGACCAAAATATACCCGGAATAAACATAGCTGGAAGAAACATACCCTGAAATAACATACCTGAAAATTGAATAGCAAGCTTGAAGAAGATATCTTACGATGGCGGCAGGCAACGTAAATCTAAATCTACGGAATTCTGAAATTTCCATTAAAAATAAATTCATTTATCCATAAAAAATAAGGAACATTTGACCAACAGGTCTGATTCGTGGAAGGACATCGACAAAACTTTTGAACTAGCACAGCCCAAGGTATAAAGATTGTAGCACAATTTTTATAAAACATCATCTGAGGCTATGTTTTCTACCACTATCTTTTTTTCTCGGATATTTTATTTCCTGGTATGTTATTGCCGGGTATGTTTTTTCGGGTACGTTTGTTCCTGTCTATATTCATTCCGAGTATATTTTATCCAGGTATTTATGTAATGTCGGGATATGTTATCTCCAGGTATGTTATTGCTGGGTATTTTTTTGCTCGGCTATTTTTTTCCGGTATATATTTTTCCGGGTATGTTTGTTCCGGGTATGCAATGTCAGAAATCTTATTTCCGGATACCACTAGGGGAGGGCACGTATTAAAAATTGAGGGATACATTTTCTGCATATACTTAGCTGTTTGTCAAACAGCTCGATGTTGAGTTTTTGCTCAAGAATAAGCCAAAAAAATACATCTTGAAATCATCTGCTCGAATTATACTCTGATAGTATAAGTATAATTGTGTATGATATATAGGTATGAGTATTACCAAGGACAGCCGTAAAAGTGATTGTTTCGTACAGCTAGGTACTTACGCGTTGTCAGGTAAGGAGGTAAGCTGAATTGCCAAAATGTCACTATATTATTACAACAAGGAAAATTTTGCTGTACGGAACATTCATTGCACGACTGTACATTTAATTTGAAAAGGTTTGTTCTTGCAGGCTGATTTCATCAAAAATTCAAAATTATAAATTTTGTGAAGAGAAACTCCACATCAGACCTGGTGTGGAACTCCACATCAGACCAGATCTGATCAAACTCCGTTTGATCATATCTGAATACATGTGACAAGACGTATAACACTGCAAAGACCGAACACCCTGGTGTAGTAGTATACCTATCATTACCTACTTGGTATTGGATGCACAGAACAGATGTTCACAATCTCTATTTTAATGCAAAAAGGTGTTCTTTTGAAAGCCCACACACCGAAGGAACCATTTTCTCGCTATAGAACAGGGACTTCAAAACGAAATTAGGCACGGTAGATTTTACATGACATCTTCATAATCTTCTCTTCCAAAGACCTCGTCGATCTTTTTGACCTTTTTGTAGACCGATATGCCCATCAGTAACTGCTACTCCACTTCTAGATCACCTCAATTGACCGAATCCAGTAAGTTTGTACAAAGAATGCACCAAGGACTATTGTTGTCAAACAAAAAACAAAATGGCTCATCTTTCGCCAATAAAAAAGTGAACATTTTCTGTGCCATCCAAATAACATTTTCGAAATTTCCGTGAACTGCGAAGAGCCCCAATTGTGACGTAGTCTTTTCAAAAATACTTTGTATCTTATGAGCACATACCGATGTAAAGGTTACTAGCGATAAAGCGAAGAAACTCAAACCATAAATTTGAATCGGCTTTCGAGTAGACATATTGAAAAACAGCATGTGCCTCTTCAACAATTTTGGACAGTCCATCCAAGGTGCGTTGTATAAAGCTTGCGAAATATTGTTGCTCTAAAAATAATACGTTTTACGTAATATTTTACAAAAAAAAATGCGGGAAATGGTCAGTAGGACGATAAATAATTACCTTATTCGTAGTTTCGTTCCCAAACCAGCAATAAATCAAAAGTTCATTAAAAATGCACACTTGGTAAACTGCGATTATTATAAATTCTATGCTCATAGGAGAAACCTGGAATTATCGAAATTTATGACATTTATCACAAAAAACAATGAACGTAAAGCTTACGACGCTCAACTCAAACATGGTCATACAGATTCCTAGCAGGCTAGACGCAAATTGAGCGAATATCACTTTATCGATGATTTTGTTGCTGTCTCGAGCGAATTGCAAAATTTTCCGATGATGCAAAAGGCACTCGATCAGGGTATTGTTCATGTGCTCAAAAATCGTGTAATTGTCAACTGGAATGTTCTTTTCCTTCAAGCGAATGGCGGTGAATTCAGAGAGATTGCTCAAAGTGTCAGAGAGTAGGTCACATTCAGCGCCGATGTAAGTGATCAGGCCTATAGTGAGCAAATCCAAATCAGCATTTGAAATTTCCACGTATGTCAGTCCAACAATCTGATGAAGGTATGATATTTTATATGCTAGAGGCTGTTTCCAATCATACGGATACCAAGCATGGAAAGGTAATTTGGCAGTTCCGTCTCTCAGGAGAATAGGTATCAGTAACCATAGTGGTTCAGTGGCTACGACCATTGCAATAAAAACGAACTGTAGAATCATGTGCAACCGGAAAAATTTGTAGAATTTGCTCTCTTGTCTTTTGTTTTTCGGTTGAAACCGGTGATGGTCCAGCTGTTCAATTAATTTTTTCACCAGGTGCCAGTTTCTCAAGTAAAAATAGGCTTTGATGTTGGCCATCGAGCAGATTAGAACGACACAAGCGGATGCTGCTAAATTTTCTAAATTTTCTCGCATTGATATGCACAAATAAACAAGCTGGCTCAAATTGAAACTTCCCATGAAAATAATGTTCACAACCAGCGAATATTTCCAATAATACTTAGTTTTGAATATGTCATCTTGATCGGTCCATAGTCCAATGAATTTCAATAAGATCAGCACGTACCGTATATGTTTCTTAATTGTCATCATGGATTCGTGCTTTTGCTGCTTGGATGAATAATTACATTTAGAGTCAAAAACTGTTTATATATCTATCAAGGAAGAGAGGATTAAATAATCATTGTATAATTACATGATACACATCTTAGTAATACATGCCTCTTAAAGCTCAAATAATTAATGTCGTTGGGCTATAGGAACAGAATATTACATCGTTGTGCCTATATCGAGTTGAACTGAAGAACCAATTGTCAATAATTGATAATTAGTTCTGTGCCACTTTGTCGAGAATGTAGAAAACGCTTGGATGGATGAATAATTCAGCCCCTGTACAAATTGAGTGATTAACTCCGGAAACGCCGATGCATACATTATCTCTTCGGAAAGCTATCGGTTAGATCGTTTAATAATTAAAAAGCTTTCAAACGGAGATTAGCCAGTTTTTCACCTGGTATAGTTTGCTTAGGATTCATTGTCAATTCACATCAACGCTAGGTAGGTATGTAATTTTTGTGTGTATGCAAAATAGATTCCTTGCACATACGGCTGGAATACATAGTTGTAGTCTATGTCGATGTCAAGGAAGTCTTCCATTAGTTATATCCTGTATTTTTGACCTACTCGTATATTTATATGTATTCATTGTCGCCAGCACCCAAACTAAACGTTACATTTTGAACATAAAATCTGCAAGTTGGAACATTCAGGTAACTGCGTAGATGAACACAAAATAAAACCTTAGATTTACTCTTAGTCCTAGTTAAACCGAGAGTGAAACTCATAGGTAAGTACCTAGCTGTATTTTCATTATGCACGAGGGATTTTTATCGTTTGTCCTTCTAGGTCACCGGTTTTTACGAACTTCACTGAAAGCTTGCGTTGGAAGGAAATACTGAATTTTATGATTGTAGATACTATCATGACAATATACAACTTGATGAACTTTATCGCTATTTAACACTGATTATGATGATGTTCATCCATTGTCCGATTGATAAATCCAACCCGGCGGGTACACAATGTGGAGTTGCCAGACCCAGTACTTATGTCAAAACGACCATGTGTTGGCAATCCACTGAAAAACATATGAAGCTCTTGGTTCTCCAGAGCTATAGCGCGCGTCGCTAACTATTTGAAAAAGGGCTAAAGTCGAGGCTCAGTGATAATTATTGGGTGTGGATCACAGTGGCGGACTGGGGGCCCTGGGCGGAATTGTGAGATGGGGCCCCTAAGGAGTGAAAGTTGAGAATATGAAGGAGGGCCGGCAGACTTTTTGGCCCGCCCTGCCTTGCCGTGATTAAGCAAAAGCCTAGGAACAAAAAAATGAGTTGTTAATTTGACTATAAATCACAGTGGCGTAGTCAGAGTTTGAGGGTAAAGCCAACGACGAAGGTGCAAGCCGACGAGAGGTAGCGCCGCAACGTTTGAAAAACAAGTAAGAAGACGTAATAATGCTCTGGATAACACAAGAACGCAAAAGTGCTCAAAAAATACAAGGAACTCACTAGAATTCTGAAAGCCACGAAAAAACACAAGGATTCATCAGGGCTCTAAACAACACATGATAACACAAGGAAACCCGATTAAGCTTCGAATACCACACGAAGGCACAAGAGTGCCAACTAAAGCTCCGAAAGCCACAGAACAATGCAAGGGACAATAGTGATAGGAAACTAAACTGCTCAACAACTGGAATGACGGTATCGAAAATTTTGCCCTTTTTCAAAATGACGTAACTTTGGATTGACTCAACCGATTTTGAATTTGTTCTCACAGTTTCTTAGATCCATTTTCAGCAATCCATCCCATTGACAAGATGTTGTTTCCAATTCCAATTTCTTTTTTTTACAGGGTGGAATGTAAAACATTGCAAAATTGTGCTGAGTTCCACCGATCCCCGTTTCTGTGAAATTTTTTTTTTCCGACTTCTAATAAATTATTCATGAAGCCTGATGTCTGATCTTGAAACGGATTTTGAATTTTCCAGATCAGATGTACAACAATGACGATATGATTTTTTTTACTTTCCCGACCCACCAAAATTTTTTCACGAGATAAAAAGTTGGAGAATTTGTAGTTTTTCCAGAGAGGAAAACTCGAAAACCGTGGGTCTGATTTCAAAAATTGTTCCTCTAAAAATTATTCCAATCTTTTCTCAAACTTTTATTCCTAGCATGTCTACACCTAAAATGGATATTTCGTGGGGCTCATCGGTATGGGCTCATCGCATGTCGAAGTTTGCGCTGCAGTTTATTCAAATTCACGGAATGTGCAAATTTCATTTTTAAAAAGCTACCATCGGGAAACCTGAACCGTGTCGATTTTGAAGATGGATCTACACGTTGGAAATGGTCGTAATTGTCATAGGGGACCTCAAAACGGATATACCTGTCGAAATCTTGGGAACAATTTCCAGCGCTTTCACAATACTTCCCCTCCTCGTTGGGTGGTGGGTCGGGAAAGTAAAAAAAGCATATCGTCATTGTTGGACTTCTGATCTGAAAAATTCAAAAACCCTTCCGAGATTAGACATCAGGCTTGATGAATAATTCATTAGAAATCGAAAACAAATTTTTTCACAGAAACGGGGATCGGTCGAACTTAGCACAGTTTCGCAATGTTTTACATTCCACCCTGTAAGAAAGTAATTGAAATCAAAAACCTAATCTTGTCAATGGGATGGATTGCCGAAAGATGGATCTAAAGAACTGTGAAAACAAATTCTAAATCGGTTGTGTCAATCCAAAGTTAGGTTATTTTGAAAAAGGGCAAAATTTTCGATACCGTCATCCCAGTTGTTGAGCAGTTTATATTACAGGCAAAAGTGGGCCTACTGGTACCTACTCTGGAAACCGTGAAACACCATAAGGGGCTTATTAGGACTAAAACTGCGTTTAAAGATATAAGGGAGCCGATAGGGTTCTAAACGTGACATGGGAACAGAGGGACGCTTACTGATTTGAAAGTCATGGAAAAAAGCCAGCGGGCCCAGTAGGGCTTTCAACTACATTGAAGACACGTACAGGAGGCCCAATGGAGCTCTGGATAGCGCAAAAAAACGAAATGTGGCTTGCTGGTAATCTACCAGCCATGAAAACCAGACGGGTGCTGATGGGGTTGCAAAATACATTTCCGGGTCCAAGGGGCCCTAATAAAGTTACAAATATCACATCAAAGCACAGATGACTTACTACCGTTCCGATAGCCACAACAAGATATAAAGAAGCGCAACAGGGCTTTAAAAGATGCTGAAGAAACAAGTGACTCTTGAAGATACACTAGAGCATCTAACAACGCAAGAAGGCACAAGAGGGCTTACTGCATGGAATTCTGAAAACCACGGAAAACATAAGAGAGCTCACCAGGGCTTCAAACGACACATGAAGGCACAAGGGCACATGAAGGCACATTGATCTCCGAAAGTCAAAGAGGCTCAGCAAAGCCTGAAACGATATCGAATATGCAAGGGGGAATGGAGCTCAGAGTTCACTTTTTTCGGATTTCAAAAATTTGTCAATCAGGAACGTTTTCGCAAATTTAGCTTCAATCTAGCATAAACTGGTTTGTCATACTGATCCATAAATCTGCCAAATTTTAAACGAATCCAATCAGTGGCGTAGAAGTTATTAGGGGTCACCTTAGGTCAACTTCTCTTCGGATGCTTCTAAATTATTGACCCTCATAACTCCTACACCACTGGTTGAATTCTTTCAACATTTGGCAAGGTCGGTAGATTGTTTTGACAAATCCGTGTTTGCTAAATTTGAGTTATTTCCGTCAAAACGTCACTGGGTTACAATTTTTTGAAATCCGAAAAAGTCAACTTTGGAGGGCTGTATCTTCGTTAAAGTTTGCAAAATGGTACATAGGTTTCTGTCATATTTTGACGAGATCTACCCACAGTTGATTTTTGCTATCATCTCTGAAGAAGTATAACGAAAAAGTCGAGGAAAATGTCTAATATTGGAATTGACTCCTGCCCAAGAGTGCCCCAAGCATATACACTGGCGTGCAAAATTAACGCAGCACTAAAATTTTGCCACAACTTTGAAGCCGGTTTTTTCAAACCATCCGTCTGATTTGAGAAATTCTTCTTTTGGGTGAAAGGTTGATTCCTCAAGAATAACACTGTGTAAGAAATAATTGAAAAAAGTCAATAATGGCTTTATACCGGGTGTGACATTGGTGTTGTGTTTTTTTTCCATATTTTTGGAGCCTTGCATGGAAAGTACCAGCGACAGTGAAAGATGACGATTCATGGCCAACAACTGTACCCTGGTTTTTTCTCAACATTCTGGTTTTTGTTTCATTTCATTAAGTCAATTTTTAAGGAAGATACATTTTTTTTCTTCCCACATCATGCTTTTTCTCATTTTGAGGGTTAGTCACTATTCAAGAGGAGAAATAGGAATGTTTCCATTGCTTTTATAATTTTTGTCACAAAGTTGCACCGGATGGTGCCCGCTTACAAAAATCTCTTCATCCCCTCAATTTTAGGCTATGTACCGGGTGTGGCATCATTAGTGGGGATGCACAGCTACCCACTGTGAAATACGCCCTACGAGAAATTTCTTTAAATTCAGAAATACCTCTTTATATCCCCTAAAACATGGATATTTGGGCAAAACAAAATAAATATCAATAAAGGATAACGGTAGGTACAGTTTGCCATTCTATACTTTTGCCGGTACTCTCTACATGAGGAGATGAAGATTTTTGTAAGCGGGCACCATCCGGTGCAACTTTGTGACTAGAATTACAAGAGCAATGGACACATTCCTCCTCTTGAATAGTGAGTAACCCTCAAAAAGAGAAAAAGCATGATGTGGAAAGGAAAAAATTGTATCTTCCTTAAGAATTGAAATAATGAAATGAAACAAAAACAGGAATGTTGAGGAAAAAACCAGGGTACAGTTGGCCATAAACCGTGATCTTTTACTGTGAATGGTACTCTCCATGTGGGGCTTTAAAGATGAGGGAAAAAACACAACACCAATGTCACACCCGGTATATAACCAAAAGTGGGGAGGTACAGAATTTTGTGAGCGGGTACCATCTGGTGCAATTTTGTAACAAGAATTACATGTGCAATAGACACATCACTCCTCTTGAATAGTGAATAACCCTCAAAATAAGAAAAAGCATAATGCGGAAACCAAAAATTGTACCTTCCTTAAAAATTGACATAATGGAATGAAATAAAAACAGGAATGTAAAGGAAAGACCGGGGTACAGTTGGCCATGAATCGTGATATTTTACTATTGCTGGTACTCTCCACGCGAGGCTCCAAAAATATGGGAAAAAACACAACACCAATGTCACACCCGGTGCATAGCCATTATTGACTTTTTTCGATTATTTCTTACACACTGTTATTTTTGAGGAATCAACCTTTCACCCGAAAGAAAAATTTCTCAAATCAGACGAATGGTTTGGAAGAAAACCGACTTCAAAGTTATGGCAAAATTTTAGTGCTGCGTTAATTTTGCACGCCAGTGTAGTTGGACTGACTTCTTGGGAGTGTGCAAAACTTTTGTTCTGATACCTTATTGTTGATCTCCCTAAGACGATGACTTTGCGAAGCATCTTTGGCTGCCCTAATGCAAATTACCTGCATGAGTACACCGCTGATGAAAGTATCTCTTGCGATGTCGGTCAAAAAAATTTGCTGGGTGCGCTAGGTAGGCTAGGTGGTCCAGCCTCAGGACGTCAGCTCTATTCCTGCAGGCTTTCTCAGCTCCTTTGCGTTCTACTCTTTAGCTGGGTCTTGTGAATGTGACGCACGTGATTGTCCTCATACCGGAACTCCAGCATCCTGGACTTCCTGGAAGAGTCTCGAAGGTACCCGTCGTTTCCGTTCTAGCATATATTCCTTCCGTCTTCGAAAAAGCTCTAGAAAAGCCCATTGACTTCGCAAATATTCCAGTAAGCCCTCGTGTTGCCGCCTCGGGCAAATAAGAGTAGGCAAATACATTCTTGTATACCTAAATTGTGATTTTCAACAAAAATATAAGTAATATTTTTGTATATAGTAACAAAAACTGCCGAAATATTTGTGAATTGATTGAATAAATAAAGTAAATTAAAAAACAGAGGAAGAAAAAGAACCCGCCTGATGAGGCTAACTCATCAACAGAATTAACACCTCGATGTACCTATACTTACGACTGCTCCGCCAGTTGTGTAGGTGAGTAGATTTATCTTATTCGCGCGCGTCTTTGCTAAATTTTCTGTTTTCAAATCATACAAAGATGGCTCTTAAACGTTTTCTTTGTCACCACAATTACAATTTTGGACGCCTTTGCCCCTGTATCTACTGGGCAACAACAAACTGCAGTTCCAGAAACCTATGTCACCGACTGGAAATAACCTACTTAATAGTTACTGTTACACCAGGACATCACACACTTGATACACAGCGGGACTGTGTCCTTCTCATTGTAACGTCATTGTATTGTGATGATATAGCAGCCAAATAAACAATGCCCGAAGCCGCCCACTTCTTTTAGTTCTTTTATGAAGTATGAAGCGAATACAATGCTAGTCGACGACCCCGTCGAAGTAGACAATAGATGGATTAAAGGAAGTAAAAGAGGTTCTAGATGATATTTCGCTCCGAACAATTAATTTCTGATACGGAAATTAATTGTGCGATTCCTAAATATTATGAGTTCTCAGCTCATATATTATGAGTTTTCAGCTCCGAACTCTTGCTAAATAAGCACGAGCCATAAATTAATCGATGCTCCATTTCTTCGCTACTCGCGATTTCGAATCCGTATCCGATGGTGTTAGCAGAAGTTCTTGCCGGCGGCTAATTACTTGGTGGAAAACAGGGACGTAGGTATAGACAATACAAATAGAGAAGACCATAATTATGTTATCACCACCGTCGTCACGGATATTGGGGCATCAAAAATCAGCCAACCTTTTTTTGAATGATGGACTCACCTGGTTCCTACGCAACCGTAAAAATCCGTGACGACATGTGTCTTCTCTATTTGTATTGTCTATACATCGGTACATCCAAGCTTGGAAGAACCACAGCTTGCCATGTAAAAGCAGAGTTTTACGACCCGCTGCCCGGTGCCCTTAATTTTCAATGTTTTAATCTCGGTTTCAATGTCATCTTGATACAAGGGAGGTGACTTCAAAATTTGTGTCCCTATGACATAGCACCTTAACCTGAACTACGCTGTGTTGCCACATTGTTATTCTGAGAACTGTGTCACCAGTTTTCTCACTCACTTGAGTTGCTTTCTTTCGGCCAGCATCAAGATCACAGATCATTATCCTGACAGAGAGAGAATTAATGTGAACTTTTAACTTGATACGTCGATTACCTAGGTCTTATGAGGCGCCAACGAAGCCTCTTGCTCTAGCCCGTTCTTGAGTGAATGACGACCTTCTTGCATGAAAATGTGCAATTTTGGGTCGATACACTCTAAGACCAATACGCTCACGAGCTCACTTGACCGCGGCTCTAGGTTGATAGTAAGGGGTCATAACCTTAGGTCACCTGTGTATTCTCCATTCTCCATTTTATCTTGTACTTATACAGGGTGTCCCAGAAATGGCGCGTAAACTCTCCAGTACGTTGTAGCGGACCTTCCAGGGAACTCTAGAAAAATAGTAAAAAAATTCCTCCTTGACCACTCTTCGAGATATAAGACTTTGAATTTGAAAACTCAACTTCTTTATTTCTGTGATTTATTCAAAACAGCAATATTTATCTTATGGGGACAAAGCCCTTTCATCATTTTCTGATGAAATAATCCTCAACAACTTTTGATTAACGGCTACAGCCAATTTTGAATTTTGCAAATTTTCAATCAAATTATCCAGAAAATGGATCTGGCATCATCGGTGAAAAACAAATGAGTAGGTATACCTACAATCTGACATTGAATAAATAAAAAATCGAATGAAGTCAATTTCTGATAATAAGATCAGTCAGTGTCATTTTGTATCATTCCTGCCTCGTTTTCACTTTTCCGCGAATAATGTATGCGGCTAGCGAATACACTGATATGTTACTGATTTTGGGCGAACGTCGCGGCAACCACTTGCATGCGGAACGTATTATTTACCCCCAGCAATACCCTTAAAGAAAGCATCCCGATCGTACTTATGTGATAATGAGAACTGATGAGAACAGAAGACAGAGCCAGAAGGACCGGACAGGTAGCATCAGTATTATAACAAGCAGATCGCGGCCGTTCTCGTCATGTGAGGGTACCTGATGCCTGATGCTGAAGAGGACGTTTTTGAACTGCTTCAGAATCAACCAAATCGAAAGGCTCACAAAGTTTCACCGGGACTGCATGCACTTACTTTTTTCTCGAATACGAGTAGTCCCAACGCCTATCGTCAAAGGAGCCTGACGGATGTTGATATACACACATGATTTGCAAGGATTCTTCATTGGATTGTTAGTTCAGAACAAGTTAAATAAGTTAAAAGGGTGTGGCATTTTTTCAAAGTGAATTTCTTTCTGAGACAGCCTTAGTAACACCTAAATAAAAATGGGAGAAACAAGTTTATTTTCTGAATGCGCAAAAGTTGTTGAAATTACGAAGAGGTGCGACCGGTAGCTATCAAAGCCAGTAGCTGTGTCAATAGGCACCAGTATAAGTACCTACAAGGAATTGTCTAAACTGGCGCTAACAATGACTGTTTCTATGATGACCATGTTTATATTGGAACAATTGTATTCTTCCTAGCGGTACGTATGTAGGTGAACACGTGCAGTCGTGCACGTTTGCCAAATCGACCGTTTAGTTTTTTGGCGATAACTTAATAAATAAAAGCCAAAGAATTTTTCTACTATTTTTTCCCGACCCTATAATGAGTTCCCAGCAACGTACTGGAGAGTTTATGCGCCATTTCTGGGACACCCTGTATTTTTGTTACTGTTCAACCTTCCAACATTTTACTTTCCCGGCCCACCCACGAACACGGAGGGAAAGTATTGTAATCGTGCAGAAAAAAAGTTTCGAGATTTCACCGGATATATCCGTTTTGAGGTCCTCCAAGACGATTAAGACCATTTTCAGAATGATGTCTGTCTGTGTGTGTGTGTGTGTATGTGTGTGTGTATGTGTGTCTGTCTGTGATCTTCCACGATAACTGCCGTAACGTTGACTGGATCGACTTGATATACAAACATGGTTGTTTCCTGAAAAGAGCCCATTAGTTTTTGGGTGTCATCTGTCAAACCCAACTGTCACTATCATCAAATGTCAGAAGCTATATCTCACGGAACTCAACTTGCAATATGTCATTTGAAAGCCCTTGAAAAACTGTATTCAGAACAGTTGGAAACATTGCCCTATCTGTCATCTGTCAAATAATAAAAAATGTTAAAGTTCAAAACTTTACCAATTGATTATTCAAAATCTATCCGATGGATTGGAACCAGATTTGGCAGGAAGCAACACAACAAAAGAGTCAAATTGAGGCCGCAGTTGCAGTTTTCCACCATTCTCCAGTTGAGCGTAATGAATTTTCGAAATTTCTCCTGGCCGTTGCCACTCAGGAGGGGCTCTCGCCGGTGTTTCGACCAGCACGACTCGCTTTTGTAGCAGGACTCCACTCAAAAATTTATTCCTGCTCGGGGATCGACTTTTTTTTGGAAATTTCAACTGATATCGAGAGTAGATTGTATTGAGCGTCGTGCAGGTCTATTTTCAGAGTTGACACGGTTTCGGTTTCCCGACTGTAATTTTTTCAAAATGAAATTTGCACATTCCGTGAATTTGAGAAAAACGCAATGCAAACTTCTACATGCGGTAAGCCCCACGAAATATCAATTTTAGGTGCAGACATGCTGTGAATAAAAGTTAGAGAAAAGATTGAGCTAATTTTTGAAGGAAAAAGTTTCGAAATCGGATCAACAGTTGCCGAGTTTTCCTCTCTGGAAAAACTGCAAATTTTCCAACTTTTTATTCCGTGAACAGATTTCTTGGAATGTTTCTTTTAGAGAATAGATAACTGGTTCTTGAACATTTTCCAATAATTTCTCTCCAATTTCCCGGAAATTTTCCTCCTGAAAATATAAAACCACTCATGCGATCGTACAAATTAAGCGGTTCTGTCACGATAATTACCGAATTATTGATCCGATCAAATCGAAATCAGGTACGGAGGCCTAAGTTCAGCCTGGAATGTTCTGATTAGACTTTGGAAGGATGATTTTGATCGGAAGCCCTCAGGTGGCACATTGGGTCTGGGTTTGTCTGCCCAAGCTCTAAATTGAAAATATAGAGTTGAAATTTGACACAAAGATGCAGTGAAAGTTTTCAATCAAGTTTTTGTAATTTCATCATCATATCTGAAGTAGGAACAAAAATTTCAATAAGGAACCAGCATTGCATTTTTGAGATATCACAACAGTTAGCTACCTAGTTCTACCTTTTGGATCATTTCATCACCTTGGAAAACTGACCTAACCTGTCATTTTTTCTGTCCGCTCAACAATGGATGCAGGATGCTCGCTAAACGCTCGACTAAATAGAATTTTTTCATCAATTTCCAAATCGAATCGCCCCCTCCCGAAGGGACACTTCGATCAAAATCATTACTGACGTCTCTGGATACCGCCGGGAAAGTTTTGTGTCGCCCCACAACAGATTTTTTAATATCAAATGTAACGTTCTTGACGGCGTTGTCAAGACAAAAAGGAATGAAAATGATGTGTCAGTCTCAAAGTCTGACCATAACAATTGAATTGAAACAGCAATCCAGCATAGCGAACATCACTTTGACAGTTCTGATTAAAGTCACCTTGACTTCTTCAGTTCACCAACTTATCAAATTGTCCAACCCAAAGCAAAAATATCATAGACGACTGTGATTTTCCTTTCCCGGCCCTCACACTAACATGGAAAGGATATTGTTACGATATCTCGCGTACGGGTTCGAATATGTATAATTTAGACGATCGCTTTGAAACACACACTGTTTATTTCTGCGTACTACAATCAATAAACGCCAATAATTATCTACTTGGAATTATATCGCAGGTACTTCGCTTGTTTCGCTCGCGTTACCACTTCGCATTCCAATTCAATACTCCCTGAGCTGCCGGCTGATGCCTTATATAAGGCCTCCGAATAGTTTTCCCGAACTTTCTGTCTGCTTTCAGCAACATCCATGGTGGCTCGGCATATGCGGTTTCTAGACCATTCCTGAATAATCACACACGTTACCCGTATAATTCTGCCGGGTTCTGGAGCGGCGCCTCCGCCAAAATGGACAGATCTTTCTCGATCGAGCATTGAAGTCTCCTTTCAGTTTCACATACACGAACGCTCTGGAATGCACCAGATCGCTCCAGACTTCTACACTGCAATCTAATGGATGAAAGGATCCAGAAAGATCGAGTGCTTACCAATATGTACGGGATCGGGGCGGCGCTCGTAACAATATTATTATAATCGTGAAGAAAGAAAGTTTTGAGATTTCGCCGGATACATCCATTTTGAGGTCCCCCAAGACGATTGAGACCATTTTCAAAATGGTGTCTGCCCCGCTGTGTGTCTATTTGTCTGTCTGTTTGTCTGTCTATCTGTCTGTCTGGAATCTTCCACTATAACTGCCGAATCGTTGATCCGATCAAGTTGAAATTTGGTATGCGGACATAGTTTTTCTGTGGGATGAGCTCATTAGTTTCTGGCTGTCATCTGTCAAACAGAAGTGTCACTTACAACAAATGTCAGAAGCTATATCCCACGGAACTTGACTTGCAGCATGTCATTTGGAAGCCCGTGAAAAACTGTATACAGAACATTTGGAAGTATTGCCCTATATGTCATCTGTCAAATGATAAAGAATGCCATGTTTCAAAACTTCACCATTCAATTGTTCAAAATTTATTCGATGGATTGGAACCAAATTTAGCATCAGCGAGCAACACAATAAAAGAGACAAATCAAGTCAGCACTCAGCAGCTGCAGTTTTCTACCATTTTCTAGTCGAGCGTTATGAATTTTCAAAATTTCTTCAAGCCGTTGCCACCCGAGAGGGCCTCTCACCCATGTTTCGACCAGGACGACTCGCTTTTGATGCAGGACTCGAGGAGAATCGACTTTTATTGAAAAATTCCAACTAATGTCGAAAGAAGATTGGATTGGGCGTCGTTTAGACCCATTTTTACTCCGGGTATTAACATTGACACAAACCTAAAAACAAAATTCCAGGCTCTGCTGTGTTGGAAATAAAAGTTGAACGAATAACAGGTACCTATTCGTCCGCGAAATAAAGTCAGGATATCAGCAGAATAGCGCTTTTCATTGCCGCCAGAGAAGACTAGACCATCCATCTTTCAAGCTGTTGTTGATATAATCTAAGTAGAGACCTGAAACGCGCATTAAAAGGAAACTATCACGGCAGACGATTCAGTTTTATTCGCGTACTGAAGATCAAAAACGTAGGCCAAATGTTACGAAGCATAAAGACTTTTTATTCAGTTACTGCCATAGGACTTTGAAAACAGCGCTAATTTTCAAGTAGGTACAACTACGTCTATCTCAAAACTTTTGTTGAGTACCCATTTCGACTCCTTGAAGCTCTGTAATAAAATAACGTTAACTCAAAAGGCATGCAGTCTTTGAAGGTATTGATTAAACCCAAGCAGTCGGACAGGCTTCGAGCATCAGCACTAAACTATGTTACCAGAACAACAGCTGCATTTCAATGTTTGATTCTCATGAGTGTGCACTTTAACATTATGTGCGCAATGTTTCCTTTTAGTCAAAAGTAGTTACCGTTGAACGCAAACTAGAAACTGAATATTCTGTCAAATAATGGTTATAGTGCCGTAAGACTATTATATAAATACCTGTACAACTTATCATTCGTCATCACCATCAGCATAGATATATTTTATTGACAATAAAATAGGTACTTTGATCTGGAAGTATAATATTCGTCTTCTGAGGACCCTTTGTCCTATTGAAGACAACTTCAGATTCACATAAAGACTTCTATATTGGGGAAGGGGAGTGATGTTTTCATATATCATAAAATAAGATTTGATTACGTATATCCAATAAAAGCTCTCCGCTCTTCGTGTCTTATTAAAGCTTCCAAAAACATACCTGAGCAAAAATTGTACGTATTTGTATCAGCATACGGCAATAACCTAGGGAGACATTCTGCGTTTTGCAATATTGACCATGCATGATGGAAAGAAACGACTCCTTTATTAAAAAATATCGCTTAGTCATCAATCTATCGCTGTCTAGAGCATGTCACTGCCCCTAATGCGAAATTTACGTACCTTAGCTATAGTATTATGGTGGAACCCTTCTAGCGGAGGCTGTTGTTCAATTTTTCCAGCTTGTTTATGGAAAAAAATTGAATGCATAAGTAATGAATTACAGGCTCGAGGACGTGTGCGACTCTGCCAGACAATTTGTTTTTGTCCAAACGGATATAGGAATTTTCCAAAGCCTGCTGAATTTTTCATATTTGTGCGGCTAGCATGCACATCCCAGGTGAAATTCGATTTTCGTGTTGGGTGGCAAGAGGACCAAGGATCTCAGGACGACTCGGAAGCATCATTCTTACAATGGAATTGCCAATTGAAATGGATTACGAATTGAATTGATCGAGCAACGTTTTCAATATTGTCTCGACTCTGCGTTAGAACAAATTCTAAGATTCGCATTTCTTTGGCTTGTAAACTCACCTACAGGAACCTAAGAAAATCAATTTATTACCATTACATGATATAGTCGGCAAAACCAGTAATCACCAGGGATAACAACTGCTTGAGAGGTACGGAAAAAAAAGCGCGAATTCATTGCGGTTTGCACCGTTCAAATAAAAGCCGTACACCTACAAAGTCATTTTGAATTTATTCTGTCGTGGAAAATAATGTAACAAAACTCGCTGGAGACCACAGCGCAACTTGCTAGAGATCACGATGCGCGAATGAGGCACACACCTGCACAATTGGCAGAAGAGGCGTTCCTCAAGAGCTTGCGGGAGTACTCGCGAAGCCAACAGACTTTTCTAGAGCTCTTCCAGCGACGGTTCATCAGCACTGTTATATACCCAGTGAACAAAACCAATTAAAATCACAATAAAAACAAGACGTGAAAACTATCAGTCAAAGCAAAGAGAGAGAGAGTGTGACGGATCCGGAAACAGGGCACAAAATGGAAGAACCACGTCAAACAAACCATTGAGTTAAGCCCAAGGAAGAAGACTCAAATATGTGACAAAAGGACTAGCGACTCACTGATAATTTCAGGTATTCAATGTACGTAAAATTAGTTGAACAAAATCGAAAGAACATCAGTAAACAAATGCAAAGACATCAGTAGATAATGTTTAAAAGTTCAACAAGGAGTAAAACCCACAAGGTATAATTAAAATCAGCAATAGTCAAATATTTATATCAATGGGGATCGTGAAAAATGCATAGGTACATCAAATATCTGAAATATCTCGAAATGACATGAAAAATATGAGCCACAAAAACAGACGGAGGACAATTGACAATTAATTTACATAAAAATCAAAGCATGACACAGACCAAAATACAGCGTACAAAAAAAATTACAGTCAAGTAAGTACGTAACAAGCAAATTTCACACAGAAGAAATGACATGATCATCATCAAAATAATGACATAGAATGTAAATAAACAAGCTCAAATCCATACAAGGTAAAACTCAAAACAAGTGCGCCGGGTTTTCACGAAGACTTACTTCGTGTGTGTAAGCCATAAATAGCCACCAGAAAATAATGCGTGTATGTGAAAATTATCAGACAAAAATGTAAACTACCCCAAGAAATGATAAGTTAGGTAAATTTACGTACCATGAGCACACACAAAACACTTGTTTCCCCAACTGACGCCTCTCGAAATCTCCCTGCATTTCTTGCGCCAAGCGCTTCGCTCTCCGACAAAAAGACATATAATTCCCCTTTGCCCCTCGACCCACGACCAGGCCATGAATTCACACAAATCTCGTCACATTCCAATGATTCGAACATGTACAAATTTTTAAAGCTACAGACGGCGCGCTTATAGCTAAAATACATATTAAAAATAAAATAGGGTGAAACCCTACAGCACTAATGGTACGAAAGTGACTTACCACATGAAGAATAAAGAGGTTGTGAAGGAGACAAAAAATGTTATTGAAACTGAAATTTGAAACCATTAGATACACAAAGCACTTTTGGAAATCACAGGATTTCTTTCTATTTCATCGACTAGAGAACTAACACTTAGTGGTTGACCATTTTATAGGAGTGAAATCACGCAGGAGAACTACGTTATAGTGAAAAAAAATGGATTTTGAATCTTACTTTGTTGACTTTAATAAACAAATCAATGATTCTGTCTACTTGGTGTTCCATGATCTTCGCACTACCAGTAAAACTTTTGAGCTTTGGTTTATAACGTGCCGTTACTAGTGATCAAAGCTGAAATGTTATAATTATGGTCTCAGGCCTTCGGCTGAAATTGCAACTTGACAAAATTCTCTCCAATTTTTGGTAATAATAAAGGATTTGGACTACCTATCCTATAGGTAGTTACTACTTACTTTTATCTCCGGACCGACAAGAAAAGGCATCCCATTCAGACAGTATTTTACTCACAATGGAAAAAGGTTGGTGCTCCATATTTTCTTTAATTAAAATTTTCAGTTGATATAACATTCTGGCCAAACGAGCGCATTTCACCAACAGTGCAAATAAACTCAAAACAAACATTGCCTTTGGCTAGAGCCTCGGCTAGAGCAGTTCGCAATTTCCAAGAAATGCATGATGCCTTCGAAATACCAGTATAATAACTGTCAATGTAAGTACCTAATCCTTAAAGCGCCCTAGTAAAAATGCAGATTTTGCTTTTGATGCGCATAATACATAAATGTATGTCTTTTCCAAACTCTACGTCGGCAATAAAGAACATGCTGAAAAACTGAATGGGATGTTTCCTTGGAAAAAATGATGGCTGCTCGTCTCTCGATCCCCTTGCTCTTTTTTCCCTTTGCGTGGAAGGTCTGATGCGAACAGTATCGTTGGCTGTGCCAAAATGATATTTATTATGTTGTAAACTAGATTTATCTTGAGTTTTTTCACCTTGCTGTCAGCAGCACCAGTAGCGCCACTTCATGCCAAACTGGGTAATAAATCATCGGCTTGTATAGAAAAATGTACGTTATGTACAGGATGTGTCATAAACTAATGGTTTTTTCGCGGCCAACAAGAGTTGTTAATTATCACTAAGAGAAGAGTCTCTCCGAGGGTTTCTCTATTTGAAGAATTAAAGATCTCTTTTTTTACAACACTTCGGACTCACGTAGTAGTCGTGTACCCAGTACCTGACTGGGTATTCCAATTCAGATATCCACAATTAAAAATTTTCTATCCGTATTCATGCGATGTAAACTGGATCAGATCGACCTGACTGATGATCGACTTTGAACAAAGAGTAATTTTTACCAAATTAAGGAATGCTACCAATTGTTAGTAAAATACACACAAAAAATCATTGGATAAGAAATGGTTCGAGAGTTCTTCCTCGACTCGTGGGTACTCTTGGGGACTTCCGATAACCGGTAGTCGTGTACGAAAGCCACTGAAAATTGAATTTACCAAAATGTTGCAGTGGAATATAATTTTCTTCGATCCTCAAGTTAATAAAATTTGATCATGTTTAGAGTGCGGCTTTCCAAATGTTGGTATAGGTGCTGAAATGTTGAAAATCAGCTTTGAAGTCAAGCCGCACAGTTCACCGTGTGCTTCTGATGAGAGTTGCAACAGCCCACAGCTTCCTATTTCAGGATTATATTACATCGCACGGCCGCACGAAAGCAGAGGAAATAATATAGCAGGAGCAAATCTTCCAGTAAGTTTCTCGCTTCCTGCTTTTAACTTTTTATTTGCTTCTCTTCCGTTTCTCTTTCTTGTTTCTTGCTTTGGAGGCAGTGACGCCTGTGAATCCTGTGATGATAATTATTATGAGTAGGTACTTATATAGGGTGTTTCAATGAAAAAATGCTTCCCCGTGTAAAGCTGGCTTGTAAAGGCCAGTGGCCACCGTGCATATTACAATCTTTGGTGATAATTCATTTTATCTACGACACCTACTAGAAGTAGCACTTTTATCGTTAGTCTACGGTGTCAGAAACGTCAAATTGTCTCAGAGAGCGTGATATGATAAATGTCATCAACGTCACTTTCAACACGGCGTAAATAGTAGTTTACAATACAAGAGTGCGTTTTCAAGCCCAAAACCGTGTCCGCCAACATGAGACGTTGCCGAATGAGGCAAAAGAGGCTGAGGGCCTGAAATGGAACAACGTTCGAGTGTCGTACAACATTTAACGTTATCGTTCCTCAAAATAAGAGAAAACTCGAATTTATTATTGATTTGACATTATTTTTGACAAATGTCAAACGTAATACATAAACGGTACAATCAATCCTCGGTATAATCTATATATTTGATTATATGAATATTGTGTCACTTCACACGTATGTCACGCTTCCTACGTTGTGCATTTCAACTCTTTTGTTTCCCATTAATTAGTTTACCCATTTCTTTGTTGACAAACCTTGGTTCTACCTACGAGAGGACCAAATCAATCCACTTTCCACATAGAAACAAACAGTTCAAATCACAAGGACCTTTATTTTATTTGATTTAATATGAACAAACATGAGTCTTTTGCTTTCGGTGAATCTTATTGTCTGATTTTTCATTCCACCACTCAATTGAACTATAGATTCGTAACAAATACATTTTAATCTCTGGAATACGTCATTGCCTCATTCAGCAATAGTTAACACAATTTTAATTACATTTGCAACAGCATGGCAAATGCATCATTCGTGAAGTTTCCTTGTTAAAGGGTTATCAATCGGGTTATCAGACGGCCTCGTGGCGTAGGTGGTTGTGTGGCTGCCTGCGGCCGCGAGAGCCCCGGGTTCAATTCCCGGAAGAAGTCTGGATGTTTGTGTTTGTCCAATTTGCAATTTTTCATGTAAATGTGATATGGTAATGATGGGCAAAAACTCCTATGGCCGGTGCAGGTCGATAAGGAGGGAAACTTTTTTTTTAAGGGTTATCAATTGAAGGAATTAGATTGGAATGTTTATAACTGCAATAATTTCCAGTTTTATCGGTTCCCAATTATTGTCATGATGTCGTCAGTTTAATACCATGCCTTTCAACTAGAGAATTAGTTGCTGGTTTATTTGCAGGTATTATGGGCATGAAATAACCTTTTGGGTCTTTGTTTATTGAAGCCCTATAATAGACTTATATCGAAGAGAACTTTATTTCAGAGCATGTATTAGGTAGCTTCAAATGACTTAGCTTTTCAGGTTTTGTGTGGAGAAACTTCTCGCGCTTTACATTTCCTAATTTCCGCAATTTTTCCGCTCTTAGGTCTATCGCGTCGCAACGCTCTCGGTAGCCAGGGGTCCGGAATTAGTCTTTGACAAGCGAGCACCTTTCCAGGTCGGTCGCGTCAAGTCCGTTCTGTCGGCGGCAACTACCTGTTGATTTCCTCTTTTTGTTGGGTGATTTTTACAATTGTTTAGCATTGTTTCATGGTGACATCTCACCCGGTTCTTTGTGAAAACAGCGTCAGTTTAGCAGGCTCCGGGTATCACGTGGGAGTTGCTGGTTTGTTCCGCAATGCTGCACCTGACTTTAACCCTTTCTTATTCGCGTCTAACTCTTATTTCTAATTCTTCTGAACTCAGAATTAAAACGCACTGACTAAAGCTTAAATACTTGAAAGAGTTAACCGCTTCTCTCTCGAAAAAAACCAAAATCAACTTGAAGCACCTTCACAGGTAAGAAAGCCCTTGTAACTCACTTCTTGAAATTCGATTAAATCTGACATTAAGACGGTACTTGGGTTCCAACAGCTGAACATTCATAATAAAGATTGTACACCATTCAATTGAAGTGCGACTCTGATTCCACAATATTTTGTATTAATACATTTCTGAACACCTGCTACCTCAATTAATGGTCAAATCAATCAAATCAGTGACTACTTACCTTTTGACTTCAACGAGAGATCCACATCAAAAAAACCACAATCACTAAACCATAAACAACTTGATCAACAAATGATACAACAATAATAGTAGGAGCACAAAGCAAGGTGTCTTCCCTGTGTCGCATTTGCACACTCGCTCTTTATGGCATTCCAACACCAACCGCACCCTTGCGTGCTTCCTCACTCTTCGCTCGAGGCCTGCATCTTGCCCCCCCCCCCCCCCTACTCTCTGAATTTCGCCAGATGTAGCTACGCTTTCATGCCTTACTTAACTACTTCACTTTTAGGCTAGGCCAATCACCACAGTATCTAATGAGGTGATAACAATCATAATAGTACATTACTCAACGACAGTAGTGAGTGGCATATAACGCCCGCAGGGAAAAGTTGCAAAGACTGGTAGCCATGCGTTGCATCAAGATTCCCATGGTTACCTTACCAGTTAGTCCCATCATGTGTGATTTTGTTACAGCCCAATCCACTAGGATATTCCAAAAGTGATATCTCCCTGACGAGTACGGCTAGAGCCGTCTTTGTCATCATCACGCTTTTACCAATAAAGCGTGTAGAAGACATGATAGTCCATGCTGTTCCTTTTCAACACGGTGAAACATGACATCATGACAATAACGTTGCGCATAACTCGAAAATGAATTCGTGACGTGAGGTGCATCTTTCAAGAATTGAACTGTACTATTATAGCCCAGTGACACTAGTAGCAGAAACATTCGAGGTTGCAAAAAGTAGGACGATGCCCTTACAATTTATATCTTTGATGTTATCAGCGGTCAAAGTCAGTGATGAATCAACTTGTACTTTTTCCGTTCCTGTCATTGAGTCTGCTTTTCTTGTAGGTAAACGCTGTTAACAGAATATATAGAATAAAGTGTGCTCAAAAGAATCCCGGTCACCGAAAATTTCTTCTTTTTGTAGTTTTTAAGATATATGCGTCCAAAAGTGCGCTTTTTGAAGGTCCCGCGGTTGATCCAGTACCAACTTTGACCGCTGATAACATCTAAGATACAAATTGTGAGGGCACTGCAGGTTCAATTGTCTTCCAAGAAATGTTTATAGCAACCATATCCGTCCACAGACAATGACAACAGTATTCACCTTATTCGAAATTCCTCTGCCATCTTTTGACGATATGTTGAAGTGGAGATATCTGGGGGGATTGAGTCCCAAACCAAAATGCACCAGATTTTCTCATGTCAACTTTATTTATAATGTCAACACAACAAAAGCGCGCCCGTCGCCAGTGACATAGAAACAAAATAATATTTATCATCACTATGGTATTATTCAAGTGTTTGTAATTTGTGGTTTCTTCAGTCATTCCCATGTCATTCTCCAGTGGAATGGCTCTCCAGTGCTTGAATCAGCTTGGATGGTGCGATGTACCCATGGATACCCTTATGAAACGCTGAAGTGGTGCAATGTGGAAGCCAGCAAGACGACGGACCTTGGCAGTTTATCGTCGTAACTTTTCTTCCCCGATGTAATGAAGTGTACGCCGCAAACCTTGTGGCATTTTGTAGGCTGGCATGAGTCCTTTTCACAACTCCTTTTTCTACGCGCTTTACCCAGACCTTTCTCTTCTTTCGTCTTTGGTGAACGCGTGAATTGAAACATTTCGACTTTAGGCTGTGTCGGACTTGCAGCCAGGTCCGTGAGCCAGGTACACAGCACCTTGTATACCCCTTTGCTGATTGCGACTTCCCACCATTGGTAGGTCGGTATTTCACAACATGGATCAACAAATCAAACTCAGTAATTTAGCAGTAGCCACAAACGATAACAATAACCGGTTACAACAGCAGCAGCAATAACAAGACAAAATAACGAAGATGAGAGAAAATTCGGAAAGCTGCGTGTACTTGGAACGCAAACGATCCCTGCTCGTAATGACAAATTCAAATACGACACTTGACTGGAAGAAGTCGAACTGACATCTATGCAATATAGTAGTTATCTACTTTACCTACGCTGTGGGGACCCGTTTCCCATGATGCATTTTATTTACGAATAAGGTGAATAGCCTTTTGAGTCAGAATCTGCAGTTTGACGGCCAGAATTCAGCTGACAGCTTCGAGTGATTTTCCGGGTATACTCCCGAAAGCTGTATTTCGGGAACATTTTATTGCATAGTGATGGCTGTGGTATTTTGTTCGAAATCCAAAATCCAATGCTCTTTAATTTGACCACAAGACATTTTGTAGAATCACCGTTTACGAGTTATTCAAGAAAAACAGTCGATTTTCACAAATTAACTTCTTTATTTTTTTACCACGGACGGTTCCGGAGGTCACACAAGATTACAAATTTGGATTGTCCATTAGGACTCCCAAATCAATTAATATAAAAAAAAATCCATGGGACCGTTTGCAAGCAAATATGTCTCTTTTTTGTTTCCCGCTACTGGCCTATTACTGAAGTTTGGAATCTATAAATCAAATTAGATGTAAATACCTACTCCTCCTATCTAACTAACCTGGAAGCATGAGTACTTGATCTCATTCTGCCAGTTACCTACCTCTGTTTTTCATTTCAGATCAGGTAGAAACAGAGCCGTTTATTTATAAGTATTTTTACAATTTTTCATCTACCCCACTGTGAGCGATGGCGGATTTTTTCAAAATTAGATCAAGTACTTTATTTTATTGACTCAAGCATAATGTGCTCTGCAACAGCGTCAGCCTTTTAGTCTGCATCGTATGCTTTTAAAAGCCTTGTTTTGCCATTGCATTAAAAAGTCCTGATGGATGAAGCAAATACCTACTAATGATAGGCAACAGGTTAAACTCATTTTGAATACAAAGAGTTTAGTGTAAAAAATTTGCTTGCAAACTTTTTTATAACCTACCTTCGAAAATTAATTGTCTCTTAAGCCGCACACAAAGAACCATTGAGCACTATATTTTCCGCTTTGGTCTGGGATGAAGTTCTCAGATACCTACCTCCGTAAATAATTATACGAATTGCATGGAAATAACCCTTTTCCCAGAAAGTTAATTTACCTGTGATATTAAATAAGTTTAATGTAGTGACTACTTCATGCTTTCCACACCAGATGGCTTCGCGATAAATTACGGCCCAGAGGACATTAATTTAATTCAATTATACAATGGTTCTCTCTCATGCTTGGGATTTGCCAAGTTTGCATCACATTATGGAATAGATTTCAAAGAAAAGGTATAGGCGCATTCAAAGAGAAAACAGGCAGTGCTTAATTGTGGAGCGACAGAATTCAAACAGCGACAAAAAGTGATCTATGCTATTCATCAGAAGCAGTGGCGTAGTGAAGTTTGAGGTCCCCATATTTAATTCATAGGCAAAAGTTGCAAGACTCTCACTTCATCTGCAAAACTTTGTACAAGGACGGACAGACAGACAAATAGACAGACAAACCGGACACATAATAACTGGTACTTGATTTAGAGGTTGATGCAGTTTTCATCTGTATCGTCTCGCAGCTACCTCTTCGAATTTATCATTACGAAACTCGCTGGAGACCACGACGCGCAAATGAGACACATTTGCACAAGTAGCGAAGAAGCTGGTGCACACTTTCTTCAATTGAGGGACTAAGTTCCAGTACTTGGTCTTATCCAAAAACAAATAGGTACGTACCTCTTTAGGGAAAACGTTTAAAATCTGCTTAAACTAAGTGGTACAAAATTATCACTCTTTCCTTTTATGTCTGGAATCAGTAGGTTGTTTCTGCAACTAACGGAGACGTTGTCGTATTCTTGAGGCCACATTCTTCCGGAAAAATATTCGCCTTTTGAAGAATCACTGTTCAACGAACATCTTGAAGAATTCCTGACGTGTGACGTGTGACCGTGTGAAATTTATATTGAAAAGATTCCACTTAACTGCCTAAGAGCGCAAAGTCACATAGACAACTCTGACACTAGCAACCGAGATAGATGCCTCACAAATCCGCATTTTCTTCTTCTGAAAACTGTTAAGCCCTAATATTTCCAAGAAGAGAATGGGATTGACTTTTACTTATTTTAATTTCAATTATTTTCATCAAAACGTAATTAAGTACAAAGCAGCATTATGCTTTGTTGTTCCGCTGTTCCACAACCAAATTATGTCACAGTTGACTGCAATTGTGACAACTTATTTTTGAAAATTTGTAACTATTTAACCGTCCGCTGTATCGATGTGCTTGTTTTGAAAAAAAAACTTCGAAGTTTTCTCTAATTATAATCTTGCATGTGTAAACTAACGTTTTTCCACAAAATCAAGTAACTGTCCGCATGTCAAAAATTTCAAGTCATAAATTCACGAAGTCGTCGTCCATGCGTTGCCGGTCTTAATTTTTTATTATTGTAGTTTATTGTTATGTGGCGGGATTCTTATCAACTTCACATGTGGAAGCAATGGGCAATGGACAAGGTGCAGCTAAGAACGCCATTCCTTGTGGTAAAGTGCGCTAAAAATGGGATCAAGTGCCAGAAAATCTGTCTGTTACGTTTTTGTTTGGTCACCCTGTATTTTCCCCCTTGTTTTTCTCTCCAATGTTTCTCATGCTGTGTCTATCCCTGTTACAGTTCCAAACGGCTCTGGTCCCAACATTATGTTTCGATAAACACACCTGATGCGCTTTATCCCGGCTCATGCAAACTCGGGTACATTGCGTATTTAATTACCAGCCGTAAATTATAACAGAAGGAGAATATTGAACAATATGAAGCTTTGTAACGGATTTGCACCAAAGTGCATTCCCAAACCGCTGAAATTTCTCATAGTCTTTAGTTTTATACCTCACAACTCAAAAGCACATCAGTGGAGCCTGTGTTTTCAGCGCACTCCTCAAAAGTGGAAGGCGCTTTTGTCCTTGGTTTGTTGGTTTTCTTTCTGTCACTGCATGTCTGTCGAAAGTCCTTGACGAAAGGATTATTTCGAAAAATTTGACTTTTGAGAAAAAAATTGGATAAAGAAAAATCTTGCCGAAATAATATAGTACGGACGTTAGCGGCACATATCAGGACCAACCTTGCATTCCGATGCAAAACGCTTTTGCACGTGAGTAGTAGGTACTTAACAGGTAATTTTTAAGAAGTGGTGCTCCGATAGGACACGCGACTGGCGTGCTCCCTAAGAGGTCGAAGATCCAAAAAACTACCATTTTTGAAATCGTTGCTTTTTTCCTATTTGTTTCAATGGACTGTTTATTTTTAAGGTCGAAAAACACAATTTAATAAGTTTGCAAAAAGTGTCATGCACCAGTGGCGTACCAGACGGCTGTGAAGAGGCCGAGGTGCGATTTTTCACAAGTCTTATGGTAAACCGAAACTAACACTTATTATGACATGTTTGGTATCATTTCTGATTAAGTCGCACATTCTGATTCCAAAAATAAGTATGCAATTTTGATAGAGACGTGTTTAAAGCGGTTTTATCAGAGGAAACATTATTTTTTCACCCTCAAAATTGATCTTTTGTAATTCTACTTCTACCATTGTTCAATGTTATTATAACTATGGTTTTGACTTGGTCAGTTAGTTTGGACTATTTCACACAAAAATATCATTTGCTAAACTTTTTCCGGTTTCCACAAAGTCACGGAGTGATTTTGTTTCTTGAGATGTACATATCATGTCAAAGCTTGATGTAACGAAACGTGCTATTTCACAGGAAAAATTATGCTAGGACCAAAATATAGCTTTGATCTGGTACTTTTCTCATTCCAATGCATGAAAATAGTTTTCTCCATCAAACAAAATAGAAAAAACTGGAATCAGAGCCGTATTTCAGTCATGACATTATTTTTCTTCCGACATTGCGGGATAAATCTCTGAAAAACGCGAAGTTTCGACCTATGAACCTATGAACGACAGAAGTTTCAATCGATGTTACAAAGTCACAGGGTATGTGTTGGAACTCACAGGGGTTCGGCAAAATTTCCGGTATAGTGGAGGAAAGTATTCACCGGCGTCGGTGTTAGGCCTCGTTGCGGAAATAGGCCGACGTTGAATAAACGAATAAAAAAAAAGTCACAGGGTAGTTTTGTTTCAAAACGTGCATCATGTAAAAATTTTGTTCCAAAATCTCGCAATTTCGGAAGAAAAAGGATGTCATGACTAAAATATTACTCCGACTTTAGTTTTTCTATTTTGTTTGATGGAGAAAACTATTTTCATGCCTTGAAATGAATGAAGTACTAAATCAAAGCTACATTTCAATCCTAGCCTTATTTTTCCTGTGAAATAGCACGCTTCGCCACATCAAGCTTTGACATGATACATCTCAAGAAACAAAATCACTCCGTGACTTTGTGGAAACCGGAAAAAAGTTCAGCAAATGATATTTTGTTGTCAAAACTAATTGTCCGAGTCAAAATCATAGTTATAATAACATTAGACAGTGATGGAAGCAGAATTACAAAACATCAATTTTGAAGGTAAAAAAATCGTGTTTTTTTCTGATGAAACCGGTGTAAACACGTCTTAATCAAAATTTCGTACTCACTTTTGGGATCAGAATGTGTGATTTAGTCAGAAATGATACCAAACATGTCAAAAAAAGTGTTGGTCAAGGTTTACCGTAAGACTCGTGAAAAATCGCACCTCGGTTTCTTCGCAGCCGTCTGGTACGCCACTGGTGCATGACACTTTCTGGGAACTTATTGCACTGTGTTCCTCGACCTTAAAAATATATCGTCCAGCGAAAAGAGTATGAAAAAAGTCACTATTTCAAAATTGGTAATTTTTTGGACTTTCGACCTCTTAGGAAGCACGCCAGTCGCAGGTCCCATCGGGGCACCACTTCTTAAAAACTACCTGTGGGTACCTACTACTCACGTGCAAAAGCGTTTTGCATCGGGATGAAATGCAAGGTTGGTTCCCCTAACGTCCGTACTATAATAATTGAAATTTAGTGGGGGGGGGCGTCGCCGATCGTGAAGCGCTGAATTTCACAAGCCGGCTGAATTTGAAAAGTTATGACATGGGAACAAGTACTCATTCTCATGAAAATACATGAATACATCTGTATGACCCACGGGTCAATGATGAGCGTTTCAGCAAACAAAAACGACAAGTTGATACTTAAATATAGTTAATCAAGTTAATAAGTTTGTAGCAGTACATAGGACATTAATTTGAATGAAACAAACTCACCAAAACAATCGAATGTTGTAGGTATAAGGTGTTCGTATTTGTTTTCGCTCTGATTTGACAGCGCTTTTCATGTATGACTAGTAAATCGATAATAGTTACGAATTTTTGAAAATGACCCAAAAGCTACGACTTGATGGCAAAAGATTATTCGTTGCTCACTGGAGCTTGAAATTTTATCCTTCTTCAAACGGGACGGAGTCCTAGACAAAAAAGATTTTAACTCCAATAAGCAGCTTAGGTTGGTACCTGATCAACGAAAAATCTTGCCCAAAATAACGTTAAACAATTACAATAATATTATCTCAGTGTGGCGCGGCGTCGCCGATTCCCTCGTGATGAATTTCAGAACTGGACTTGAAAAGTTATGTCATGCACACAGGTAGGTTCCTATTTTTATGAAAATAGATGGACAAAGACATGGGTATTTCCATGAACATATCTACATTGATACAGGGTTGAATTTAGAGGGAAATTCAAACTCCCTGACAGTGAAATTCGACTGTAAAACGTTTTTAGCCATCTATAGGTACCTGATGAAGGATGATAGTTCAGTTGCCAGATATTGGCCCCTGAACTAAGGACAGTTCATGCTTAATAAGATACCCAACACTAAAACTCGCAGGAATTTTGGAATCAACGATTTGCATCGATACCTTTACTTATTCAACAGAAAATCGACATGGTAATGTCAAATCTAATTATTCTTTCAATAGGTAATCGTAGTTACTCTTTGGTTTTCAACTAATTGTGTCTGCTATTCAGCCAATATATGCATATATACCTACGTATGAAATATGAATTCATCTACGTTTCATACCATGCAGTACCATCATTGTTTTAAGACTAATATTGTAGGTATGTACTTACTTCCCAAAATCAAATCGCTAGCATATTAAAACTAGCGAAAACCAAAGACGGAAAAGGTGAAGCTTGTCATATAATGCGATTGTTTTAAAAAATAGTGTGGTTATTTTCATTACTCTAGAAAATGATATTGGTAATATTATCTTATAAGAACACATGACCGGTCTGTTCGCCAACAAGATGACCATCTTTGACTAATCCCTGTTGTGGACTTGATGTAGCATTGCAAAAAATGACCAAGACGCTCTCACAATCTGTAAAAAACTCTGTATTGTCAAAAAACTGAATACAAGCACAGATAAGTATATTACAGCCATGAATGTTGTGAGTGATAGAACGAAAAAATTGAGGCCGAAAATTTGTATGGGCCTTCCATTTCTGAGCATGAAAAAATGCATGTTCCTTTTGAACACCAACGAACAATCCAACCAGTCGGACTCGTATAAGGCTGATGAAATCTTGCTACTCTGTAATTGATTTTGTAAAATTGAAATTATACTGATCAGAAATGCGAAAGACTCTACCCTGACGATGGCTTCATTTCCAAACCAACAGTAAATCAAGAGTTCGATAAAGATTCCAGTTTGATATAATCCGACTATTGAAAATTCTAGAGATCCTGGTGTTAGCTGTAATAATTATATTTTGCAAAAACATAGGCACATTTTGACTTGAAACATTCAACGAACCACAGTTAGTTCGAACATACTCATACATAGTGAAAGCAGACTTGAGGCAAACTGGACGAAAATCACAATGTTCAAGAGCCTGTTGCTGTCTTCAGCGAATCTGGAACAATTTATTTTAATTTTAGTACAAAAATAAAAATGCACTCAAAACTTAAAAAAAGTGTGTTGAATTCAGACAGATTTTCTGCTAGCATATACATAAAAGTGAAATATTCAGCTGTTTCCAGAACAACAACAAATATCCAAGTAATATACTTGGAGATGAGTTATTATGGAAACCTCTGAGCTCACCTTAAAATTTTCCAATGGTAATGTATGCACCTGATCAAAGTGTCATTTTTATTTTCAAATGTTTCTCCTGACTGGTTCTCCCAAAAGCTTCTCGCACTGAATTCGTGTAGATTCCTCAAAGTATCTGACAGTATATCACACTCCACTCCGATATAAGCCAAAATACCAAAAATCACCAAATCCAAAGTCAAATTGGTGAATATGACATAGATCAGACCGAGAGCTTGATGGACATACGAGATTACGTAGTTGAGATCCGCCGTCCAGTCGTAGGGATACCAAGCCGGGAATGGCAACTTTTTGTGTGAATGATTCCCTAGAAATGGCGTCAGGAGCCACAAAGGTCCCAAGATACACCCCATTGTGATATAAAGCCCGTGGAAAAAAATATGCACTTTCATGAATTGGAATGTTTGCTTCTCCTGCCTTCGGTTCTTTGGTTGAAAATCCTTCTGGTCCAACTGCTTCATCACTCTCCTCACCGCTGACCAGTTTTTCAAATAGAAAAACGCTTTGACGTTTGCCATGGAGCAAATTAAAACGACGTATGCTGACGAGGCCATTTTCTCTAAATCATCTAACGTAGTGATCAGAGCGATAATTTGGCCCAAGTTGAACGAACCCATGAAAATAACGTTCACGATTGCAGAATATATCCAGTAATAATTTGTAGCAAAGAAATCATCTGAGTTGGTCCAAAGCCCAATCATTTTCAACCACAACAGGTTGAATTTGATGTACTTTTTGATCGTTTCGGCCATGTCGACTCAAATGCTTTTTGCTTTCACTGACGTTGGATAATATACTGTTACGATAATTAAAAATTGATTGTTGTTCTTCGCCTCGGTTCCCAGATCCGGGTGTAAAGTATGTTACAGCAATTTTAAAGTGGGTGAGTAGTAATTAGGGGGTTGGATCATCTCTTATTGGGGTTATAAAAAATGCACCGGACATAGAACCAATTACCTTGTTTCCTTCCTGAATAACTAATGACACGCTTGTCGCTTGGATGTCTTCAATTATTAAGATGCAGGAATGCAGGATCACAACAAAAGCAATATGAAATTGAAAATAGAATAATCGGTAAATAGCAGACTACATCTCAGTATTACCATTAACTGTCTTTGTACCTACCTGTAATGTTGCTCGAAAACGTTCAGTTGGTTTAAGCCGAGAGAAAAAAAAACAATGATGATGAGGTGAAAATACGTGAACTATTCAAATGATCCAAGAGCTAAGAGGATCAAGATGTGGCTTTATCAGAGTCAAAGTCAAGGATACAACACAGCTGCCACGCTGTCAGAAATCATTTATTCAGAATGATTACCTTGTTATAATAGTGCGATTCTGTGAAAAGTAATATTCTTTACTCACCACCACTATGGTAATTGATTCATTACATACCTAGTAGGAGGTCGGGAAGTGACCCATTGCCGACCTCCCGAGAAAGTGAAGAAATGGTAGCTTCAGAGGGGAAATTCCAAAATATGCATCCAACCAAACAATAAGTGTGTTAATCAGTATTTCCTAAACCACGTTTCAGCAAAATTAATTGGTCTATCTGGAAGTTATGACAAAAAGTTAATTTTCAGATTTCAACTTTTGAACGCCTGTAGTCCTGCAAGCTAAGTAGGTACATGGTTGTGAGTAATATACTATCACTGACAATCAACATAGTAATTGACTTATTCCAGACTTCTAAGAAGTAGGGAACGTATGTGTTCCATCTCTTGGGCAGAAAAACCTAGCCTTCTATGATTTCTGGTCTTTGACGTGATTGCGTGCAAAAATTGCATCCATATTCCATATGCATATGACACTTGACAGATCGCTGTTTGTTTCGTTCCAGGTTATGTTTTGGCGTGATATTATTCAAAAAAATATCTTCTAGTCCTTTCAGGTACATCGACATGTGATTATTTAGAGGGAAGTGGAGTGGATAACTCGCATTTTGAAAAATGCTTGGAGTCTGAGATTGCGAGATGTCAGTTTAGGCATTTATTTTCACCATGCATTTCAGCATTGAATAAGTATAGCCCGTAGCCCCAACATGTGCTTCTTAGTGAGAACTATTTCCTTAAAGAGAAATCCTTTCTCGTACCGATCGCGACTGTTTTTGGGTAGCTATTAGATTTGCCGTAGCTTCTTCGGCACCTTGCTGCGATTCAGGAGGCGTTAGATCAAACATTTCTAAGTCTGGCTCATACATGTTGTTTCAAAGAGAAAAATTTGCTGTGACTTGTTTCATTTCAGATTGTCGACACGTCAAAGTGGGAGCCACTAAATTTGTCGTGAAGCGCTCACTTTATAAAAACGATTCTCAATACAAAAATAATTATTTTAGCTTATATGCATTGTTAATAAAAATATGTAGTAATTAATTGTCAGTAATATAGCATACATACCTCGGCGAAAACGGTTATTACTGCGTCGGGCTATTGTTGCCGGTGCGCTAGCGCCCTGGCAGCAATCTTTGCTCTCCGCAGTAATAACTCGTTTCCCGCCTCGGTATGTAATTATACTATTACACGCTAACGCTCTGTTGGAGAATAGTTATCCACAGTCGAGTGCGCTGAAGTCATAGTTTACAGCGCGACAGCTTGTGAGAGATTGTAAAATACTTAGCTTGGAAGATAATGAAAAAAAATATATTTTTGCATCTAGTAGTTGAACACCCTATAAGTATATAAAAAACCTTTATGAAATTCTCCGAATTCTGTTCTGGATGACGGCGTTGGCGTTATAATACTTCTACCTTTATAAAACCTAACGAGTTTCTGAACTCAGGTATGTTCCACCCCCACGATACTTTGGTCGTCCCAAAGAAATGTTATTGCTTACAATGCATTTTTAAGAATACAGGAAGTTGGTTTGCTGTCAAACCCTCTAGCCCAGTAGCACCACTTTGACTAATGTTCCGTATTCTTTTTTCTCAAAGAATCGCTATATAGAAGAAACTGTCTGCCTAAACTAAACCAATTTACTATGCGTTTCATGCGGTTTGCTATCCGCAAGGTTATATTGCTGCTTGTTGATACGGGGTGATACAGTTTTAATAATAAATACTTCCAGGAAATACCTGACTTCTTGCTCTAACTTACAAAGGAAGTATGTTGCGGCACTACAGTATTTTCCAGAGTAGTACTCAGGAGCTATAATGGAAATTTTTATTCGAGACGTCGCGTCGCGTCCTTTGCGAAAGGGTGGAACTTTATTGCAAGATTGAAATACGATTCATCATCTTCATGAAAAAAATTATGTTATCGGGTATGTTGATTGTAATTACCTTAAGACTTTTGGGGAAAACCTAAAAACTTATTTCCAAACTGATGCTTCATCGCAAAAGTCATGTAGTCCGGATGTTAGGCGTCAACCACCTTGCATTTAATGATTAAGCAGTGCCGTTTGGTACTAATTTTGTACATACCCATGCCTTAATTTTTAGAGATGTAGCCAAGATATCGGTCCGTGCAGACGCCGTATACAGGGTGATCAAAAATGCAAAAATTCCAACTCATGAACCAAAAAAATTGGAGTTATGAAAATCACCATGTAGATTCACAATTCAATGCTCATTAAATTAAAACAAGCCGTGTTCGAATATTTTCAGCCGTTTCTGAAATATTTCAAATTTAGTGGTCGGTTCCATGGAAATGGACATTTTCCAATAATTCAGCGATTTTCCAAGATATTTTGATAAATCTTTGTATTTCTACAAAGAATGACCTCATGGATGAAATGTGATGTGTTGCCACCGTTCCCGCCCATTATTTTTGGAAATATGACAGTCGGTTGCTTTTTTTTTCTTATGGCCGCCATTTTGAATTCGCCCATTATGGAATAAGTGAAAAATCAATTGAAACTAGTAGTAATGGTCATAGTCAATAATCTAAATGCAAAAATACTCGTTCTCAGTGAGTAACTCTTTGTATTTGACCATAAGGAAATGTTGACCTCTTTTTCCGAGTTTTACAGCACTTCAGCGTTCACCACGACCCTTATGACCACTGTGAAAATGACTATGGGGTATGTATTAGAACAATCCAATATCTTGTTCAAGATGAATTACGGAACCATTTTGATTCTTCATTAGTCATTCCCAAAATATACTGAAAATATCCCGAAAAAATGGGAGTTTTGGAAATACGTTTATTTGATCAATTTTTCGTTTTTGACTCGCGTTTTTTTTGTCGGTGGATCATTTTTTGTATAACAAATTTTTTTCGGATATGCACAATTGCCCAACAGATCAAACAAGATAATGGATTGTTCCAAAACCCCATTTCGATCTTAAAATGGTCATTTTGGTCGTGTTAAGCGCCGAAGTGCTATAAAACTCGTAAAAATGGGTTTAACATTTCCAAGTGGCCAATTACAAAAAGTTACTCACCAAGAACGGTGACTTTTGCATTTATATATATCATTGAGTAATTGAGTATGACTATTACTGCTAGTACTCATTGTTTTTTCACTTATTCCATGATGAGCGAATTCAAGATGGCGGCCATAAGAGAAAAAGGAGTCGAATGTCATATTTTAAAAAATAGTAGGCGGAGACGGTGACAACACATCACATTCAATCCATGAGGTCATTCTTTGTTGACATGTAAAGTTTTATTGAAATATCTTGGAAAATCACTGACTTTTTGTAAAATGTTCATTTCCATGAAATCGACCACCAAACTAAAAATATTTCGGAAACAGCTGTAAATATTCAGACGCGGTTTGTTTCAGCCTAATAAGCATTGAATTGTGAATCTACATGCTAATATTCATGACTCCAACTTCTTTGGTTCATGAGCTGGAATTTTTGCATTTTTGATCACCCTGTATACGGCGTCTGCACGAACCAACATCTTGGCAACACCTCTTAAGATTGAGACAAAGGTTTGTACAACATTCGTACCAAACGGCATTGCTTAATCATTAAATACAAGGTGGTGGTGGTATTATGGCCCTTAACATCCAGACTAATGGTATAAAAAGGATCTTGAGGATTTTGCACAATGTAGGTGAACTTATTTAGAAATGCTGACGTTTCGTATTGGTATGACTTCGATTTTCTCAATGCTAAAATGAACGTATACATACAGTGAGGGGCAAAAGTATGGAACAAATTCATTTAAAAAAATTGCATTTTTTTCTGAAAAAATTCCTCGAACAGGTCGATTCTGTTTTCCAATTCGGTACAATTTGGTGTAAAATTTTCATATTTCAAAACACAACGATCTATTGAGGTACCTACGGTATGAAGTTTAAAACTAAGTATTCATGTTATTCAACATCTCAAAAGAGCCTAGATTCTTGGAACACGTTCATCCCAGATTTACTGGAGCCGAATGTCCTTCATAAATAATTGAGTTATCCCAGGCAACAATAATAATAATAACCGCACCAGAGTCCTCCAAAACGGGATTTTTCATAATTTAATATGAAAGAGGGTTTAACGCCCGCTAAAATTTTGTGCGAACTCAGGGGAAGGATAAGGTAATCCGCGCGCTCAGCACTCAGCACGAGGGAAATAAAATGAATTGTACCTTTGCCTGAGAAAAATCGTCGTCAAGCTCGTTGCAGGACCGCTCACTACAGGCATATAATTATGTAATGATTGTGTTCTCTGTTACGGCAACGGTTTTCCAGAATAACACTGTAAGCCAATCAATTTAGGTTTTCACCCTTAATTAAATATCGCAGTACTGAAAATAATTGGTGTGCGCCTGTAAGGTTTGTAAAAGTTGTGCAACTACATAGGTACCTAATATTAATAAGGATGACATTTTTTCAATAATCAATAATACTGTTACGCGAGCGGCGATTCCGTGCATTTTGGTAAACACGCGATTTTTCCAGATTCTTCCATTTATTAGATCGCGGTGTAGATACAAGTACAGAGTTCTGGACGTTCCCAACATATACGTGATGGCTTGGTGGTGATTGAAAATAGTGATTGAAATACATGGAACCTTCAACGCTCGATCAAGACACATTTGTCCATTTTGGCGGAGGTGCAGACGTTCCGAAGCACACGGGAAGCACGCGAAAGGTGTGTGATCAATGATCATTCAGTAGTCGTCTGAAAACCTTATGCCGGATCACTATGGAGTTTGCTGGATAATGCATAAAACATTCGAGATAAATTAGTCGGACCTACATATATTAGGCATCAATCGTCGCCTCACGAGCAATTATAGATCGGAATGCGAAGTGATAGCAAACGGATTAAAAGCGAGTAGTAATCACAGCGATATTCCTAAGTAAATAATTGTTGGCGTGTATTTATTGTAGTACGCAGTATTAAACAGTTTGTGTTTTAAAACGATCGTCCCAATTATATTCGAACCCGTACGCAAAATACGTAACAATACCTTTCCGAGTTTTTTCATTTGGTTGCTAGATCTGTATAAACCATACTGAGGAGTCCATGGAAGGACGAAACACGAAGAATGTTGATCAGATGACCTATTTGTAAGAGCAGACTTCAAAATGGTTATTTTCGACCAAAGGTGTTGACCGTCGGAAAGTTGTGGTGAAGAAACATCAGAGTTTTCTCTAAAGGCACCTGCTGGTACAGGTGGCCAGGGCTTTATACAGGGTGTCCGTTTTTCGAGGCTAAGCATGGGTATCTCGCTTATCTTGAGAGTTACAAAGTCGGTTAAATTAGGAAAAAGTTGCGCATTTTCATGACGATCAATGATCCAAAAAGAAATTTGACGTATCGCTTTTAGTTTTTGAGATATCGTGAAAAAGCAGGAATTTGAATTTTTGTTCCAATTTTTTATTCAAAAAACGGTTGAAGGTGGCTTTTTCTAATTGAGACATTGTGGGGGCACTTTTTCAAGGGGAATTCAACGCTGCCAAAATCTTTATTCTAGCTTTCAAAGCAACCGAGATACGACATTCAACTTTTTTCTCTAATGGGCGCCATATTGGATTTTGATATTTTTGAATACGGTATTCTTTTCTGGTCACAACGATGTGCCACATGTCTCTGTTGGACAAATGTTTACCATTTGCGTTTTTTTTATTGTCGATGTCGGTGCTAATTTTGTTTCCAAAGCACTCTTTGAAAAAAAAAATTTTGCTCAAAAGCATAAAATCAACCGTGGCATGTGACACATTGTTGTAACCAGAAAAAAATATTGTATTAAAAAATGTCAAAATCCAATATGGCGCCTATGAGAGAAAAAGAAGTTGAATATCATATCTCGGTTGTTTTGAAAGATAGAATGAAGATTTTGGCAACATTGAATTCCCCTTCAAAAAGTGCTTTCACAATGTCTTAATTAGAAAATAAAAACAAAAATTACAAATTTCTGTTTTTTCTCGATATCTCAAAAACTAAAACTGACAAGTCGAATATCTTTTTGGATCATCGATCGTCATAAAAATTCGCAACTTTTTTCTAGTTTAAACGACTCTGTATCTCTAAAGATAAGCGAGATACCCATGCGTAGCTTTGAAAAACGGACAGCCTGTAAAAGGTGGAGCAGAAAAAACAGGTATGGATGGATGCAAATCACACAATAGACTCTTGATGGAATTGTATTGAGCATTTCACCTGAGCCCGAGAATTTGCCGTTTGTTTTATACAGGGTGAAAGAGAAAGACAGTAAAGAGCTTTTATTTCATGAACTATACAGGATGCCCCAGAAGAAAACATTACAGACGTGTCTTGTCGTCAACTTCGAGTCAGTCTTCTAAAAGGGACTTCAACAATAAAAAAAAAACACTAAAATTCGGCTTATTTTGGAAAGAATTTGTCTTGAATCGGAAGAGTGGGATCGGGGTGAGAGTGTGCCTGTTGAGTTAGGTATTGCCGAGGGTGTTGCTTAAGTTTTGATTCGCGCGTTCAGGCATAAAAAACAACCTATGGTATTGTAATCTGACTAGTTTGCATTTATGCCCGCGGTTGATCCCAAAAGAGAGAGCTAAAAAATTCATAACCCAGCAAAATCTGTCTTTTACAGAAAAAACGTATTTATTACCGTCTGGGATAAAGGAAAAAAATACGCGCCGTGAGTCCGTGACGTTGCGTCGAGCGGAATAATGGAAAGAGGCGCAGAATAATGACGTTAAATTTCCAACGACACTTCACCAGACTATAATGCCAGGATGGAAGGGGGGGTACGAACGACGGGTCAACAAAAACTCGTAACAAAAATTCCGAAATCCGATTATTCTATACGCTGCGGAATTATTATACTTTTGAATTTAATTATACAAGTTGACGAGAATGTGATCTGCCATTCCAAGAGCTTTTGCAGATCGGGTTTTGATCCGTGGGAGGGAAATGAAAAAAAGTGGGAATAAATTGGATTGTTTGGAACTTGTTTGGAGTTGATAAAATTAAATGCTCAGTTACTTATCAATTATCATCTCCCACTTATATTATTTATAATTGACATTGCTCCCTTGCTGTGTCACATTTTTGTTATGTGTCACTTTTCCCCCTAAAAAGTTTTAGTGATTACCGAAGCAGTCGTGGTGTAAAAAGACTTTCAAATTCACCAAAATCTTTATTGAAGCAGCCATGATAAGGAACGTGAATAGTCTCTCTCGACTTTGAGTCTAGTAAAGTACTACTTTGCCAGTACTTTACACTTTACTTACCTACAGTTTTTAGAAATATTGGCTACGATTACACCGGTGGACTAAAGCCGAACTTACCAAAGCACTGACCGCAAATTCCACCTAGAGTAATTTTTCTCTTCTTATTCAAAAATTTTAACTGATTGAAACTAAATAAAATTAGAAACTAAATTTAGCTCAGTTCACGGCTAACCAGAGACCTTACTCAAGCTACTTGGTTACAACTTGGTCCTTGTCCGTGATCATCTACACCACGTGGACTCAATTCATTTTGTCAAATTTAGTGCTTAAGTCGCGGACCAAAACCACGGTGTGAACATAGCCATTGTCACAAAGTGCTTTATCCTATACACGTTCTATTTTCAGTAGAATGACTTCTTGTAGCAAAAATAATGTGACAAGCTGGACGGCCACGGCTATGGCTGGTGGTAGGTGCAAAGTTTTGGAGCGAAACTATCCGCGGCCATCAGTTGTATCCTCCCAGCGCTCCAGCTTGTCATTTTATTTTTGCTACAAAAAGTCATTCTACTGACTGAAAATAGAAAATGTATGGGATCTACACAAAGTTTTTCGCAAAAACAGCGTAATGGAATAGTCATGGTATAACCGAAATAGACTATAGAGTGTGACAATACGTATTTTCAGACGAGTATAATATATAATCGATTTCACGGCTTTCTGCATTAGAGCAAGCTATGGAAAAATTGTGTTGTGTTGGTACAAATGATACGGTGACAAGGGGATGCCAGCCAGTTGTCTACACGTCCCATTTTTAATGTGACACCTTGTCACCGTGTCGAGGTATCATCTACGCGAAGTGCGAATTTCTGTGCGTACGCCAGGAATCGTGAGTTCCTTTGGAGTGCTTTGCAGTGTGGAGGACAAGGGACATTGTCTTCACTGGTTGGTGGGTCTCCGCCAAGGTTGTGACGTTTTTGGCGGCTACTAATGAATGATGTCGAAGATCGGCAGGGTACTACTCGGATGAAAATGCCCACTGAGCACTGCAGTAGTGAGTACTACGTACCTACTCTAGCCCTAGCTCTACATATTATACCCACTGCAACAGCAAGCAAGGTATGAAGACATAAGCTGGCAGACAGCACAGTGTACCTACCCATTCACGCCCAAATTGTTTCGTCTCCGTACAGTTCAACAGTTCAACTCAATAAATTATTGTCCCACTATCCATGATGTCCATCTAAAGAATGAGTTCCCTCTTGGGTAGTGGGTTTTCCTTTTTTCATCCCATTTCTTCACGACATCACGGACTTTCGGCATAATTTTCTCAGTGGCCGGCAGAAACCTAATAGCCTTGGCGAAGACCCACTAACCAGTGAAGAAAATGTCCCTTTTATCGTTCACACTGCAAACCACTCAAAGGAAACTAACAATTCCTCGCATATTCTTGAACATTTTCACTTTCGCGTACATGACTCTCCGAGACGGTGACAATGTCACGTTGAAAACACAGATTGAAAATTCCACATGAAGACAGCTAGCTGCCAACAAGAGTCAACGTGTCATTCGCACCAACGCAACGCATTTTCTCCATAGCTTGCTTTAATGCAGAAAGCCGTGGAAATGATTAATCTATTCTTTCTACCTTTTCTTAATAATTGCCCAGAAATTGGAAATTCTGGTGGCCGAAAAAATTGAAATGTTTGACAGGTAACACTTCAAAACTGACGTTCGCCTACCTCCTATTGGCAATAAATTGTTCTTACTTGTTGAAAAATAGTTCAATTATATGCTCAATTACAGCACTGTTCTTGATGTAATAATGACAAAAGATATACATAATTATATAGAAATAGATAAAAGGATATTTTGTTACAATAGAATAACGATTGTGCACTTACCAAGTTATACATACTAAGTTAACGCCTTTATTGTTGCATTTCTTGAAATCGGTACAAACGTTATGATGTTTGAAGTAGAAAAAGGTACCTACCTAAGTACAATAATAAAAATACTGTACTGATCTTTGTGTAACTGTGATAAAATTGATTCCGCTGGGTACGGTTATATATTATTGGGTAGTAGGTAGGTACATATAACAATTCTCAGCAAGCCAATAGTTTTTAATACCAAAATCGAACAGAACAGCAAATACATAGAAGAAATGTGGAGAAATTTCCAATTTGCTCATTTCATTTTACGAGGTAGATATCCACCCGTACTCAATTTACAATTGAGCTAACCGTGCTACAATTTAACCCAAGTAGGTACCTACTTATATAAAATCAACACGTGTTAGGAACATACCGAACATACAAAATAGTCTCGACAATATCTCAATATCCTGTATATTACTAAGTTTCAGCGCCCTGTTATATTCAATAACAGAACCATGTGGTGGTAATTTCAGTTTGGCAAGCCCATCATCAACCCAGCGGCACGCAACAGGAACAATAAAGACACGCTTTAATTAGCCTTATTCGGCTTGTTATGAATAAATATTTTTGCAAGCTCATGTGTAAAGTTTTAATTGAATTGGGAGACAATGAAATTTGCGGCTATGATATACCTAAACCTAATAATGGCGTTTAATTATTTTGCGAGTAGAGTTAGTCCAGGACCGTTTGATAATTTTATATGGTAGAGGTAGACATCTTTGATATAAAGCTGAGTTTTTGCAGAGACATTCGGAAGCATGTTCTTATTCACCAAAAAAAAGTCCCTAAGTGTCCCGTTGGCGCTAGTTGAGTTATGGGGTGAAAACCGCCCCTAAAGGTGACACGGTGCTGGTTTTTCTCATTTTTCTGCCAAACGGTCACTTGCACGTAAAATAAGTATAGAACTTAAAATATTCCCCACTAAATTCTGCATCGAAAAAGTTCTATCAACCATATGCCTAGGTCCCACCCAATTCGCGTAAACAGCGGTTGAAGTGGGAAGTAGTTTCAAGCGCGTCACGAGAAATTTATGTAACGCTGTGTTTCAAGGTAGATATGTGATAAATGGCTGATCTGACAAAAAAACCGTTGTAAACGAAATTGTTCATCATCATGTTCTGCACATGATGCATGAGTTTTCAATCTCTTTGTAAAAAATTTTTTGGGTTATATCACGAAAAAGTGCCCTATATGCAATGCAGAAATTTCAAATAAATTGAAATTTCACAATCGCTTTTGGTCCTAAAAGGCCGCTCTTTGACACTGGTCATCACTGATATATTCTTAGTCAAATAAAAAAGTCCCCGCCCATCCTCTCCACATTAACTAAGTTTTGAGGGGGTAAACCACCCTTAAAGTGACTTCCAACTGGTTTTTCTCAATTTTCGGCTAAACGGTTGCTCAAATGCAAAATTAGTAAGTGACCAAAAATATTCCTGAGTAAATTTTGCATCGAAAAGGTCGAACACACTATTCAGCTAACTTCCACCCAGCTCTTGCAATCTCCGTTCGAAGTTCTACAAGTTCGAAGAGCGCGATTTAGACACCCGCTCCGACGCCGCTTAATAGCGGATATCTCAAAAACGGCTTGTTGTAGAATAAAAATGGAAGGGGCTCAATTTATAGAGCAAAATATGTTTCATGAGGTGCGGGTAATGATTTTTAGTTTTACGGATGATATGAATGAGTTTCAGCGGATCCTAAATCGTCTCTCAAATAAGAAAAATTAAAAATTTCCTGGTTATGTGCCTACTAAACACAGATTTTTTTGTAACTGATCAATATGTAAATTTTAAAATTGCCCATCGCTGAATTGGCAAAGAATTGTGCATCGAATGAAGTTTTGCTCATTTGGTTGGTCTTAACCTAAGCTGTGCAAAACACGTATAAAGTTTAGGGTAATTCCGAACACGCAGAGAAAAACTTATATAACTCCGTCTATAGAAGCGTGTATCTCAAAACTGGCTGGTTCAACAGAAAAATGCACCGAGAAAGAATTGATAGAGTGGAGTGTCCTCTACAAGAGGCATATCTTGGTTTTTCTCTAATTCAAAAATTTCATGAGCTACGCTCGTTTTTCATAAGAATCTCGAAGAAAATAGAGATTTCCCGCTGGGTTTTGCATTCTGCCCTTTTACAATGAATTATATATATTTAAAATGTCTTGAACAATAATTTCCATTAAGGGTATCACAAAAATGGTGACTAGCAATGAAATAATAATAATACTAATAATAATAATAATAATAATGATAGTAATGGTAACAACACATATTTAAAAAAAAACTGGATTTCTGGAAACTGGAAGTCCACCGAGGACAGCATCCATCAAGGCTGTAAAAAACAACGTATTCGAATTGTCATATTGTACACTGATTTATCAAGAATAAGAACTATCATATTTGATTCGAAGGACAATGACGTAAACGTGTTATTGGAAAATCAGTGTAGTGTAGGTACATCACTCATTCAGCATTCAGCACAGTGCTGGAAGAGCAGTACTGTGCTGGATGCCGCCTGGGAATAAAGTCAATTTATTATTATTATTATCATTATTAATGTTATTATTATGACAATTCAAAGGCGTCTTTTCTCACAGCCTTCGGCTGCTGTACTCGGTGGACTTGAGAAATCCAGATTTTTTTTTAAATTTGTGTTGTTACCATTACTATTATTATTAGTATTATTATTATTTCATCGCTAGTCACCATTTTTGTGATACCCTTAATGGAAATTATTGTTCTAGACATTTTAAATATATATTATTATAATTCATTGTAAAAGGGCAGAATGCAAAACCCAGCGGGAAATCTCTATTTCCTTCGAGATTCTTATGAAAAACGAGCGTAGCTCATGAAATTTTTGAATTAGAGAAAAAAAAGATATGCCTCTTGTAGAGGACACTCCACTCTATCAATTCTTTCGTGGTGCATTTTTTTTGTTAAACCAGCCAGTTTTGAGATACACGCTTCTATAGACGGAAGTATACAAGTTTTTCTCTGCGTGTTCGGAATCACCCTAAACTTTGTACGTGTTTTGCACAGCTTAGGTTAAGACCAACCAAATGAGCAAAACTTCATTCGATGCACAATTCCTTGCCAATTCAGCGATGGGCAATTTAAAATTTATATATTGCTCAGTTACAAAAAAATCTGTGTTTAACAGGCACATAACCAGGAAATTTTTAATTTTTCTTATTTGGGAGACGATTTAGGAACCGCTGAAACTCATTCATATCATCCGTAGAACTGAAAATCATCACCCGCACCTCATGAAACATATTTTACCCAATAAATTTAACCTCTTCCGTTTTTATTCTACAACAAGCCGTTTTTGAGATATCCGCTATTAAGCGGCGTCGGAGCGGGTGTCTAAATCGCGCTCTTCGAACTTGTAGAACTTCGAACGGAGATTGCAAGAGCTGGGTGGAAGTTAGCTGAATAGTGTGTTCGACCTTTTCGATGCAAAATTTACTCAGGAATATTTTTGGTCACTTACTAATTTTGCATTTGAGCAACCGTTTAGCCGAAAATTGAGAAAAACCAGTTGGAAGTCACTTTAAGGGTGGTTTACCCCCTCAAAACTTGGTTAATGTGGGGAGGACGGGCGGGGACTTTTTTTATTTGACTAAGAATATATCAGTGATGACTAGTGTCAAAGAACGGCCTTTTAGGACCAAAAGCGATTGTGAAATTTCAATTTATTTGAAATTTCTGCATTGCATATAGGGCACTTTTTCGTGATATAACCCAAATTTTTCTTTTCAAAGGGATTGAAAACTCATGCATCGTGTGCAGAACATGATGATGAACAATTTCGTTCACAACGGTTTTTTTGTCAGATCAGCCATTTATCAGATATCTACCTTGAAACACAGCGTTACAGAAATTTCTCGTGACGCGCTTGAAACTACCCCCCACTTCAACCGCTGTTTACGCGAATTGGGTGGGACCTAGGCATGTGGTTGATAGAACCTTTTCGATGCAGAATTTAGTGGGGAATATTTTGAGTCCTATACTTATTTTACGTGCAAGTGACCGTTTGGCAGAAAAATGAGAAAAACCAGCACCGTGTCACTTTTAGGGGCGGTTTTCACCCCATAACTCGGCTAGCGCCAACGGGACACTGGGGGACTTTTTTTTGGTCGATAAGAACATGCTTCCGAATGTCTCTGCAAAAACTCAGCTTTATATCAAAGATGTCTACCTCATTTCAAATCGGTCCTGGACTAAGTGCGGAGGAATCCTAGCTGTTTCATATGAATTGACATCGTTGTTGTAATATGTACCTATACTTGATGGTACATTCAGAATTAACTCAAAAATTACTTCGAATCGGAACTGTTGATAGCTTTGGGCTTCTCCGGCTTCTTCATAGTCACGAACTAGGTACCTATACTTTTCAACTTCAAATTGGGACTAATCAATACGAAATTAGGAATAATTGATTTCAAATTGGCATAATTAATGTCAAATAAATGATAAAAAAGCCAAAAAATGTAATAGCGTTCATTCACAATGAATTAGCAATTGATATATCCCTAACTTTCGAAAAGTTGGAAATAGAATGATTCCTTACAGGTTGGAAAATAATGTCACTTTCGGACCACGCCACGGGCCAGAAATGACGTATGAACAGCTGTCGCGGAGCGCGGAGTGTTGATGGATGCGTTGTTTGAAAAGGTTGCCTATGCCTACCTGATGAAAACGTTTGACGCGGAAAACTTTAAATAAAGCCAATTATTTGCATTTAAACTGGATAATTGTGAATAAAGCCCTATACATACCACGGAGTAAAGCGTCATTAAGCGGATTCTATCTCACCTCGACACACCTCGGTAATATATTGAATCCCTTGGCTGTAATGAGACGCTTTTCACCTCGGTATGTAATATACTATTATAAGTCATTAGAACCGTACCACTTCAGTTGTAAAATCAGAGGACTTGATTGGTCCAAAAATCGAAAATCCCCGGCCAATAGTAGTTTTCATGACAATTTTGTGTTTCGGTGGGCATGCACAAGATTTGACAGTTCGGGTCGGCTAGCACCAGAGGTATAAAGTGGGGAGAGTGCTTACAGAGCTGCGAGAGTCTTTCAAGCACGCGAAGGTCGAATTTTTGCCGCTCGGCAAGGAACGTGAGCATGCGCTCTAGACCTGATGAAAACTATCATAGTAGGTTCACCTGTACCGTGATTCTAGTCGGCTGTGAGATTTTGTTTTTAACTTTCCAAATCTGAAATATAGAAAATCCCCAAAACTTTGCGGTTGGCTGCTCCAGCTTCATTTAGCGTTCGTCGTTCGGTCCACTTTTGGAACGTATTTTTTACGCATATCCTCTGCAGATAGACGAGATATAGACGGTAGACGGAACAAGTTTTTGTCGGCTCTGAATGGCCGTCGTCAAGATGACTTAAATTGAAGGCGGCCCCGTAGGGTTCTTGTGTCTAAATGACGGTAATACAAATACAGCTCTGCGCCCCTCCAGTCGCCTTTTCACTTATGACAAGGTCAGTTTTCCAAGATTTTAATATCAATTTGATAAGAAATATAACTTTACTTCCAGAGAAGTCAGTTTCACACCAGGTAAAAAGGCGGCAAGCCTACAATGCTGAAGTAGAAAATTTGCCCAGCCAACTAGAGTCACAGTACAAGTGAACCTACTATATTAGTGATAGCGATTTTCAAGCTAAACTATGTATTTAGCTCGGTTCTAGTGGTTCTGGTTCTAGTGACTTGAAAACGCTGTAGGTTTCGGCGCTACCAATGCTCCAAATGCAAAAAGGAAAAAAAAGAATTTCTAAAATTGAATTGGTCAGTTCAGTAGCCATTTTTTTGTGGAAAATGTAGAAATTTTTTGGAGATTTTCAGCAACAAAAAACAAAAATAGCCAGACTAGACAGTCTAGTAGACTAGACAATCCAATTCCCATTTGGAGATACCCGTTTTCTTCAGTTTTTTCTTTTGAAGCACTGATAGCAATTTAACCGTAAGAAGAACAACAACATTTTGGAAGGCCAACCTTTTAATAAGTAGGTACTGGTAGTAGATACTGGAACATCAGGTACTTTTATCGTGGCCCCTCTTCCACTTACGAAAATGAATCTTAGCATGCACATTTTTCTTCATTTCTTTCTGCATCTTTCGTTCGCGCTGGATGTATGCATGTATTTAGAACGGTAGAACGACAGATTTTTTGATGTAGAAGTTCACACCGTAACGTTGAGCACCGACTTTTTGAACATTTTAATTTTTTTTGCAATCGCACGGTCTAACCAAATATTTTTTGTGCCTATTCCCATCCGCAGACAATCCTCATTAATTTGCAAAAAAACCGATGCCGCTACGACTTTTCGTTTAGGAGTTCAACTACAAGACGGACAGACGGACGGACTTCGAAGCGCGGCTAATAGCGGATTTCCTACGAAAATGCGCTAAACATTATATACTTTTATAGTTGTAAGTGGTACGATACTTGCCCAAAATTATATTTTTTTGTAATAGGTATTAGGTATTATGAGTTGTCGCATCACTTTGTTTAACATCAAATATTCATAACGACACATACGGTGTCCCATCATGCTCAGGCAACAAAAAATTACAGTTTAGATTTTAGATTTGAAAACACGACGGTCTATTTAAATCTTGAATCTAAATGCTGCATTTAATGAGGAAGAAAACAAGAGTGTAACTCCAAACATCATGCCATTAGGGTTGATTGGTTCAGTCAATTTTGGATAAGACTGTGTTTTGAAAGCCCCAATTCCTCGAAAGTACGTAATGAATTTTCTTCGTTGCACACTTCCCACACGAGTTTGAGCGGTGAATTGGCACTTCGAGTGTAGAGATTTTCGTTTCATCAAAGGAAGCGGAACTTCCCCGGTATGAAAACTACTGGAGAATGCACAATCCCAAGTGCACCCAGATAATATCCCAGCTTCCGTATATTTGCTCGCGGACCGCTTGAAGCAGAATAATATAGAGAATTCTCATTTAGTCTTGGTCGTAGTTTGCAGATCTGCAGCAAGATGCGAACTACGATAGGGCGAGCTTGGCTTGGCTAAACTGCGATTACGACTTTAGATGCGGTATTTTGTTGGTTTTAGGTTTCACTTATTGTTGATTGCAAAATGGGATCTTCTTTTTACCCTGCATTTCATCTAAATAGTAGAAAGGGGATAGATCTGAATCTTTTAATCCGTCCGATGCAACTTTTCCTCATTATTATTCCTTGATAAATCTAAAAGAATAAGAAAATTCACTGCGTTCGGTCGTGCCCCAATAGCAGTCGTGCGACAAACTTCGTCTTATTAAAACGAGGATGAATCGCTCACCTGCAGCTCTTGTAATAGTGGGAGCGGTACGCAAAATTATACTGCCTTTTAGAGTAGAGTAACGAGATTTTGCATGGGCATACCTTATACCAAAACTCAAAACAAGCGATTTGACCCGCAGCACTCCATATTTCGTCCCTTAGGGGGCCCGTGGGGGCCCTCCAAATTTTCAAGATGCAAGAACTTTCACAAAACGATCATTATCGTCATGTGTGCCATAAAAGAAGCTCACGGGTCTATTGAAAATATTTTCATCAACTGTCGTCGTGTCCGTCCCATTCCTCAGACTTGAAAAAAAATTCTTTGGCAGAGGTCAAAAAAACTGTTTTAATTTTTTCTTATATGCCAGGAAACGATTAATTCATATGTTTTGTTGCTTTCCCAACTAAGTCGCATTCCGTAAGCCTAATTATAAAGAATTTTTTTTTCAACTGGTATTTTCCAAAGAAGTGGTGACGTCTTCAGTACATCTTTCCAAGCGCATTTCTTTCTATGTCCCCACTGGATATCACTCGTGATTTGACGTGTATAGACACCTCGAACTCTTTTTTTGGTGAATTTGACGCTACATGACTTTAAAACACTCAAGGAAGCCCAAAAAGAATTTTTTTCCGCTGGACCGTTCAACTTGCGGCATTTCGATTTTATAGTAGGAGAGACGTGAACCAATATTCAATCCAGGCTGCAGGCGCAGGCAGTTTGGTTTTAGTGTAAAATATACTTCCATGCCGTGTTTAATTGCACTACATACTACAAAACTCAGAGTCGTTAGATATGAGTAGTAGCCCAAGAAAAATAGATTTTGACCTCAAAAAAAATACTGTAGTCGTGAAAATCACAGGTTTTGTTCAGAATTTTGTGTTCTTTCGAAATTTTTGGTTTTCAGAAAAATCCCAGCAGAGGCTTTTTTTTTAGAGCTGTCAAAAATCTGAAACTTATAATTCCGAACAATTTCAAATTGAGCTCAATTTTTCATGAGATTTCAAGTATACACAGTTATGTGGAGATTGCAAATGTTGAGAATGAACATACGAACAATTCTGAACCAAACACGATGGAAAATTTTATAGTTCTGTTGGAATATTTTGATTTTTTCTGTCAAATGTATATGATACAGGCAGAAATAGTAAAAAATCCGCTAAAACCTTGGAAAAAATATGGACGTCCTGAAAATTTTATATTCTGTTTAGAATTAAATGCCCTTCTACCTACCTGAAATTGACAGAAATCCCACCCCGGGGTTTCAAGTTATTGGAGGGGGGGTGATCAGTTGCATCTCAAAATGGAGGGGATGAAACCCGTTAATCCATTGGATGCAAATACATCTCAATTCGAGGTATCATATCTCGTTGATACCATTTTGGAACAAAAAGTGTCGATCATTGTTGAGGGGGGGTCGTGGGAGGGGCGGAGCTCGGCTAGGTGATTCATTTTGTTTTCCTGGTCATATATAACTGATCACGACAAGTTTGGTATTTTTTCCGACTAAATTGAAACTCCTGACCTCGAATCCGATGTGTAAATTTGAATTGAAACAAGTTTGAACAAGTTAACTTGGAAAAACTTGTTTTTTTCTTTGACAATTTTGACAATTTTTTTTCACTGTTAGAGGTCTGAATCCCTAGAGAATAGTTCATGGTCCATTAGATTGAAGTGTCTCCTTTACGAAAATCATCTACTCGATGTACTATTTTGTTTCTGGATATTAAAAAATCAATTTGAACCTGTGAGTCGGTCCGGCGCGGTTTCTACTAATAACCAGAACGCTAAAACATACGCTTGCAAATAAAAGTAGCTCAAACTATTGAACAAATAATAACTTATCTTTGAAAGTTCGAGGATCTCTGCAGAATTGAATTTGCTATAACATACAACAAAATCGCTATAAATCGCTCTGCAGGATTTTGAGTTTGAGCTATTTATATTTGCAGGTGCATGTTGTAGTGTTCTGGTCAGTAGTAGACACCACGCCGGATCGACTCACAGGTTCAAATTGATGTTTTAATATCAAAAAACAAAATAATACGTTGAGTGAATGATTTTCGTAAAAAAGACACTTGAATCTAATGGCCCTTGAAATATTTTTGAGGATTTCAGACCTCTAACAGTGAAAAAAAACTGCCAAAATTGCCAAAGAAAAAAACAAGTTTTTTCAAGTTAACTTGCTCAAACTTGTTTCTATTCAAATTTACACATCGGATTCGAGGTCAGGAGTTTCAATTTAGTCGGAAAAGATACCAAACTTGTCGTGATCGGTTACATATGACCAGGAAAACAAAAAGAATCACCTAGACGAGCTCCGCCCCTCCCACGACCCCCCCTCAACAATGATCGACACTTTTTGTTCCAAAATGGTATCAACGAGATATGATGCCTCGAATTGAGATGTATTTGCATCCAATGGATTAACGGGTTTCATCCCCTCCATTTTGAGTTGCAAGTGATCACCCCCCCTCCAATAACTTAAAACCCCGGGGTGGGATTTCTGTCAATTTCAGGTATGTAGAAGGGCATCCAATTCTGATTAGAATATAAAAATTTTCAGGACGTCCATACATTTTCCAAGGTTTCAGTAATTTTTTTACTATTTTTCCTGTATCATATACATTTGACAGAGAAAATCAGAATATTCCAACAAAACTATAAAATTTCCCATCGTGTTTGGTTCAGAATTGTTCGTATGTTCATTCTCAACATTTGCAGTCTCCACATAACTGTGTATACTTGAAATCTCATGAAAAAATGAGCTCAATTTGAAATTGTTCAGAATTATCAGTCATCAGACTTTAGACAGCTCTAAAAAAAAAGCCTCCGATGGGATTTTTTTGAAACCCAAAAATTTGGAATGAGCACAAAATTCTGAACAGAACCTGTGATTTTCACGACTACAGTATTTTTTTTGAGGTTGAAGTGATATCTCAGCTAAAATTCCTGTACTATAGGTATATTTCCCGCTGAAACCAAATCGCCTGACCTAGATCAAATTTACCTGCCCGTCTCCCCTACTAAAGAGAAGAAAATCTAAATACATATTTGACAAGTAGGTGCCTCTCCTCTGTGTGTTCAAAGTGTTTCTAGTGTAAGTTCTATTATTCGTACGTATTTTTTTTAGTACAAAGTGAGTTTTCTCTGCTGCAGTTGGGATAAAATAGCACAATTCTGGTTCAGAGGTTTTATCATCATAGGAGTCCGACTCCTATGTTTGGCTGCGTTCCAAGATTTTTTGGATTCTTGATGCAATATACCCGAATATACCCAAACATTTTTTATAAAAAAAAAAACGTAGCTGTAGCAGAAATGTATTATTTTGATATGTTTGACTAGAAACTTCAAGTTTACAGAAAAATCAGTCGCAATTGTTGTGTGAGCCAATTTCACCAAGAAAAAAATTGAAACGTGAAAATGACTTTCCACCCTGTAAATTGAAAAGCAGCAGTTGCAGAGATGTATCCTTTTCATATGTTCAGTATGACATTATGAGCTTGTAAAAGAACTGGAACCGGCTTCAATCTAAACTGCTTGACAATTGAACTGCAACACCTAAAAATTAGGTGCGTTTTCAAATTGAGATAGCTCAAAAGATATCTGACATATTCCAGAAATTCAGGCATGTGAGGAAAGATCATTTCTTTGACTATCGAGTGCTGGTATTGATGATAAGTTTGATTGCACAATTTGTCATATACAGGGTGCCAACGGAGAGCGTGCAGATATGGGCAATCTTGCACCTTGTGCAACTTTCGGAAAAAAAGTCCGAGATTTTTTCTATCGCGTGCTTTTGAAAGGTTGAATCATTATGCCGAAACGGTTTTGAAATTTTGACCTCAACTTTTTTTTTCAAAAAATTGTGCTCAATTTTCTGAAATATGCACTTTCTGATTAAGAAAAAGAAATAGAGACATTGTTTGTTTTTAAACGGCGTCCATATTGAATTTACTTACGAAGATTTTCATTTGAGCCTCCACATCCCCTAGAAACTACCCCTTTTGGGACACCGTCTCACAACAAGATATGCATTGCTTCATTTAAAAGGCCTAAGAAAAGTACCCATCAATAATTGGATTGAAATAAGTATACTAGGATGACCTCACACGTACAGCTCCCTAAAAACCACCCCTTGACTTCAAGGGACAGGGTTGGTATGATAAGACATGCAATAGATGAAAATTCCAAATAAAGTCTTTTCCAACTGCTACACTAAAAAAGTGATGCTACACGATGACCCTTTACGTAGGTCATCCCAACAGTAGCTAACCTCTCGAAAAAAGAACTACCCTTTAAAAAACCAGTACTTCCGCAATACCTCATTTGTTAGGATTTTTTGAAAATCTGTCGCAATAGTTTGCCGCTACGATGATTTCATTCACATATTTACCCGAAACTACCCCTTCAACTACCCCTCCAATATCGCATAGCCTCTACCTTGATGCGTTATTTACGAGTTGAAAGAACTTTTACCTACTAACCGTTTCATTGAAATGCTCGTGTTTTCTACGATGATAGTACAAAACCTTTCTCGAAACTACCCCTAGAAATCGCCCCTTTAGTAAAAGATATGCAATACCTCATTTGGAAGCTCAGAGAAGGTGCGATTGAATAAGTTAAAAATGATTTCGCGATGACCTTACACGCATCAAGGTAAAGGCTATGCGATATTGGAGGGGTAGTTGAAGGGGTAGTTTTGGGTAGATATGTGGATGAAATCATCATAGCGGCAAACTATTGCGACAGATTTTTAAAAAATCCTAACAAATGAGGTATTGCGGAAGTAACTACTGGTTTTTTAAAGTGTAGTTCTTTTTTCGAGAGGTTAGCTACTGTTGGGATGACCTACGTAAAGGGTCATCGTGTAGCATCACTTTTTTAGTGTAGCAGTTGAAAAAGACGTTTTTTGGAATTTTCATCTATTGCATGTCTTATCATATACCAACCCTGTCCCTTGAAGTCAAGGGGTGGTTTTTAGGGAACTGTACGTGTGGGGTCATCGCAGTATCCTTATTTCAATCCAATTATTGACGAGTAATTACCTTATGCCTTTCAAATGAAGCATTGCATATCTTGTTGTGAGACGGTGTCCCAAAAGGGGTAGTTTCTAGGGGATGTGGAGGCTCAAATAAAAATCTTCGTAAGCAAATTCAATATGGACGCCGCGCCGTTTGAAAACAAACAATTTCTCTATTTCTTTTTCTTAATCAGAAAGTGCATATTTCAGAAAATTGAGCACAATTTTTTGAAAAAAAAAGTTAGGGTCAAAATTCCAAAACCGTTTCGGCATAATGATTCAACCTTTCAAAAGCAGGCGATAGAAAAAATCTCGGATTTTTTTTTCGAAAGTTGTACAAGGTGAAAGATTGCCCATATCTGCACGCTCTCCGTTGGCACCCTGTATATGACAAATTGTGCAATCAAACTTATCATCAATACCAGCACTCGATAGTCAAAGGAATGACCTTTCCTCACATGCCTGAATTTTTGAAATCCGTCAAGTCTTTTTTGAGCTATCTCAATTTGAAAACGCACCTAATTTTTAGGTGTTGCAGTTCAATTGTCAAGCAGTTTAGATCAGTTCCACCAAGAAAAAAAATTGAAGATGAAAAAATAGTTTTCACCCTGTAACTTGACACACAGCAGTGGCTGGGTGGTATATATTTTTTATGATTATTGGAAGACTATGGCCTATCAAACTAGCCTAAAACCGTTTTTTTCAGTCATCAGTTTTTCAAGAAAGAAAGGAAGTAAGGAAAAATGATGAACTTTCACCCTGTATACTAATTTGTAGCAGTCCCAGAGTTGAGGACTTTTGATATGTTGAAGAGGGAACTGAAAGCTAGCCCTGGTGAAAAAATCGTTTTTGTTTGAATTAATTCCAGCAGATATTCTATTTCCAATATACTAAAAATAAACTAGATAGATGATGAACCGAGCATTATATCACTGATGTTCGATGTCACCCATAGGTCTCACACAATTTTTTTATAAAATTTTCACCTACCTCGTGTGAAACTGCATGGAAAGAGCTAACGTTGCTGACATCAAAAATCATGTGGTAACATTTTGAGGTAGTGTAGACATCACACTGGTCTTTTTCAATGGAATACGTAATAGTGCAAGCGGTACACCAGGATTATCAAAAAAAAATGGCATCTGATGATACAAGCAAGCCACTTTGCATATTTGTTGTCTACACCCATTGGAAAAATTTGACCCGCAGTTCCTAAAAATTCATTCCTTAGGACCCGAGATTTGGGGAGGGGGAGGAAATACTATAAAAAAATACCAAACTTTTTCATCCAAATCTGCTGAGGCGTGTTTGGTGTCAAAACTATATAACTCAGACCTCCTCGATACAATGACAATGTCAAAACTTTCGTGCGGTCACCGGAAATTGAGTTAAATCGTCATCTTTGAAAATTAGAGCTGAAGGTCAAAATTACAAAGTAAGCGTCAATTACCCATATGTTGGGTATCGATTCTTGGGTTTCCGGGGTCGCTGAAGACGTATGAAATGAAACAAAAACGATTAGGTACACTGTTCGCCCATATGGTCTACCCATGGGCCCAGAAGTCAGGCAAGCGAGAAAAATCCTACAAATTTTCGAAAATAGAAGTGAAATAATAATGTGAAATAGCTCCAGTCTGTACTTGGTGATGATGCTGTATCAGCTGTCCTATGTGAGATTCATGATGTTCACCTGTGAGCTGTCAAAAATCCAAAATGGCGCCCATTTAAAACACTCAGGGGAATAATTTATCGTGATTTTCTTAAAAAAGCTCCTACGTGTCACTAGCTAAGCACATGTTGTTCATCAGTGAACAACGACTAAAAAAGGTCCCTACTCTATTGGTGGTATCTTGCATCGTTTAAAAGATATCCGCCGCGAAACTGTTTCGGAACCGTTTTTGGACAATAGATTGAATACTTGAATAGGAGGAAAAACTTTGCATGTAGAATTGAAATAACCGACCTGAAGATATTTGCTTTGTTTCATGTAGTCATGTTTTATGGTTTAGATTGCGTGATCTGTCATTCCTGGTACATGGAGGGTCATAAATCCAAGATGTCCGCCGCTGTAGGGTTATTCAGAAAATTGCATGCTAACTGTGTCCAAAAGCGGAGGGGGGGCGGAAAAACTCAAACATGGAAGGTCTACAAACGATAGGTTGATGCATTTGATCCAAAGTGCAAAATATCAAAAATACAAAAGATCCAAAACGCAAAATATCTAAATTGAGTGCAAAAGATTCAAAGTACAAAAATCGACAGTACAAAAGACCTGAAATTCGAAAGATCTATAGCACAATTCGTACATTGTAGAAAATTTTAAAAATATAAATAGTTTTGAGTTTAGGTACTCCCTTTTCTTCAAATCCACCAATGAGAAAGTTGCTTTTTTTTGATTCACCAGTTGAGGAGCTGGCTTTTGACTCAAGTTGCCTCCTCTCCAAACCTATCAAAAGGAGTTGGTCTTTGACTCAGATTCCTCCTATCCAGACCCACCAGATAAAAATTGCTCAATGATTTAGGTTTCCTTTATCTTTTCAGACCCTCTAGATATGTCTAGACTCTAGAGTCGTCGACTAAGTTTTGCTTAGTAAGTTTGAACAAAAAGAGTAAACTCGAGTCAAAAAGCAGCTTCTTATCTGGTGGACTTAGCACAAATGGAGGAAACTCAAGTCAAGAAGCATTTCCTGATCCAGTGGATCTGAAAAGAAGGAGGAAACTTGTGACCCTTTCTATTTTCGGTGGTTTGTATTTATATTTTGGACCTATTGTATATTAGACATACTAGATTTAAATCTTAGGTACTGTAACCTTTTGTATTTTAAATATTTCGCATTTTGGATCAAACGCATTAGATATTTTCTCAGATTTTTTGTAATTGGATCTTTTTTCCGCCACTCTATTTCCTCCTGTTTTCTGCAACAGTGCAACATTATTGAATAAAACGGTGGCAGAGCGAAAGATTTTTTAATTAGTTTCTATCATGTAGGTGTCATTTTTCAATTAAAATTTCACGTAAGTACATTTTTACTTTAGATAGGTAGGTAGATAGTTGGTATATCTCTCAAATTATTGAAGAAATAAAAATGTGAGGAACTCTTTAGAAATATATAAATAATGTACAGGTGCGGTAGATAATTATTATTTATCGAAATCCAACAATAAAGTTGGTATGAAATTTTTAAACTCACAGAGGCGGACATCTTGGATTTATGACCCTCCATACATAGACCAGGAATGACAGATCACGCAATCTTAACTTTAAAACATGACTACATATAACAAAATAAATATCTCTAGGTCGGTTATTTCAATTCTACATGCAAAGTTTTTCCTTCTATTCAAGTATTCAATCTATTGTCCAAAAACGGTTCCGAAACAGTTTCGCGGCGGATATCTTTTAAACGATGCAAGATACCAATAGTGTAAGGACCTTTCTTAGTCGTTGTTCACTGATGAACAACATTGTGCTTAGCTAGTGACACGTAGGAGCTTTCTAAAGAAAATCACGATAAATTATTCCCCTGAGTGTTTTAAATGGACGCCATTTTGGATTTTTGACAGCTCACAGGTGAACATCATGAATCTCACATAGAACAGCTGATACAGCATCACCACCAAGTACAGACTGGAGCTATTTCACATTATTATTTCACTTCTATTTTCGAAAATTTGTAGGATTTTTCTCGCTTGCCTGACTTCTGGGCCCATGGGTAGACCATATAGGCGAACGGTGTACCCAATGGTTTTTGTTTTATTTCATACGTCTTCAGCGACCCCGAAAACCTAAGAATCGATACCCAACATATGGGTAATTGACGCTCACTTTGTAATTTTGACCTTCAGCTCTAATTTTCAAAGATGACGACTCAACTCGACTTCCGGTGACCGCACGAGAGTTTTGACATTGTCATTGTATCGAGAAGGTCTAAGTTATATAGTTTTGACACCAAACACGCATCAGCAGGTTTGGATGAAAAAGTTTGGTATTTTTTTGAAGTATTCCCTCCCCCTCCCCAGATCTCGGGTCCTAAGGGATGAATTTTCAGGAACTGCGGGTCAAATTTTTCTAATGGGCTTAGACAACAAATATGCGAAGTGGCTTGCTTGTATCATCAAATGCCACTTTTTTTTGCGTACCGCTAGCACTATAAGAAGGATGCTTTCGGGTCGTTTCCTTGTTCCGAGATTATCTACGTGAGATCCTAGAATAAACAAAAATAGTGCCCTTTCGTCCTGACATCGCTCTTCTGGTGAGAGAACACAATAGAGGCACTCACTTGCTATGCTGCACAATGCTAAATTCCATTATTTGTTGGTCCACGGTCCACCAAACACACTGGTTGCCTATCTTTGACAGTTAGCTGCCGGCGCCAGCAGTGGGATTCTGAACTCCACGATACGATCCGATCGCGTCGAAAATGACAGAAAGTGACGACAGAGGTGATTCTGATGCGCTTTTTGATGGTCGTGAAATCGTAAGATGGCGGGCAGTTCCGACGGCAGCTTAGGAGCTGCCGTGAAATCGACTAGGACACGAATACCGCGCCGTGATTGGAGGAAAGCGTCCAACGTTCCAGTTGACAAGTGTCATTAAAATCCGTTCAAAAATAGGCGCCTGCTACCTGTTTCTGCTTTTGTCTATGCTTATCTCTGTCTGGGTGTTTAAATAGTTAGAAAAGTAATATTCTTTTTGGCTTCATATTGGGACTTTTCAACAATCGTTTGACGAATCCAAGTCAGTTAGTCAGTTGCATCTCGTGCTAGTTACTAGTAGTGTTCTGAAGAATGGCGTTCAAAGCGAGTGATATCCATTGGGAAATAATCTGTAACTTCATGGAGGCCCATAAGGACTTTGCTGTCGGGAGATTGAACGCTCCTTCAGCTAGGGAAACTCATAAAAAATTGTGGGAACAATTGGCCAATTCGCTAAATGCGCAAGGCCTTGGAAACCGACCCGTAGAAAAATGGCAGAAGGTATGTACATTGTACTTCTGGCCGGAGGGTCCGAACTATATTACGATTTTTAGTCAATTTTGGTATTACTGTTATTGTGTTATAATTTAAATATTATTTAAATTCCAAATAGACATGGACTGACTTCAAGTACAACTTGAAGAAAAAAGCTAGCACACTGCGAAGGGAAGCAACCCAAACCGGAGGAGGACCGATGAGAAACTCAATGCTTACAGCATTCGAGGAGAGGATTCTGGCTCTAATGGGGGAAACTTTCCATGAGGGAATCCGTCGACCGGAAAGTGGTGTAATAAATTATTAAAAATTATATTCAGAATAGAATTCCTTTCACAAGTGATATTTCAGCTACATTTCATGCAGAAAGAGTCCAATCAATGTTCATCGTCCTCCACCATGTGTTCTGCCAGTTCTGCCACCACCACCACAACCACAACCACAACCGCCACTGATCCACTGGCAGCAGCACCACTTTCGACCGGTCCTATCGGCATCTCCACCCCAATATTCACAATTCCTGCAGTGGATCATTCCTACGTCAAACCACCAGCGTTTAAAAAGAGGAAGTTGACTGTGGAGGAGATCAGTGAGGAAACTGTCGAGGTTTTACGGTCGCTAGACACAAATATTTTTAACTTAAATAGAAATGTGTCTCAATTAACGAAAGCTTTAAACCGCATAGCGGACATTGAAGCTTCGAAAAACCGTCAATAAAACAAATCGTTATTAATTATCCGAAATAATAAAACACGTACTACTATGATTGAAAAAGTTTAATTTTGCCTAAAATACCTATTTACAACAAATGTTCGGGTCTGACGGCCCTCATTTAATAAATTTATGCCATTCATATTATCATTACCGCCAACGTTATTGTCAATTTCTTCATCAGGGAGTGGGTCATTAGCATCTCCCAATAAAGGGATTCCCTCCAGAATGCAGAAATTGTGTAGTGTTGCACAGACAGTAATCAAACTTGCAACAAAATGTGGCGAGTATCTTGCCATCCGTTCTTTCAACACACATCTGAACCTCATCTTTAGTAGCCCAAAACATCTTTCAATGGTATTTCGGGCTGAGGCAAGAGCAGCATTATACGCTGCTTCTGGGGTGTCTGGTGGGGGATTGTTATATGGAGTTAAAAGATATGGCTGTAGGGGATAACCACTGTCTCCAATCAGCCAAGAGTTTCTGTCACCGTTTGCATACAACTCTTGCAAATGTTGCTGCAATAGAGAATTCCTCCATACAAAAGCATCATGCGTAGAGCCCCCGAAGTTTGCATTCAAATTCAATATGGTCAGGTCATCTCCGCACACTGCTTGTACATTCAGGGAATGGTATCCTTTCCTATTAATGAAGTTATGCTCTTCAACAGTTGGCTTCAGAATTGCGACGTGTGTGCAATCGATTGCACCTATGCAACCAGGAAATCCCCACCTGTTCATGAAATTAGCTTTAAGCTGCTGCCGTTGTTCCATAGTGCTGGGAAATCTGATGTAAAGTGGTGACAAGTGTTCGTCAATAGCCCTGGTTACAGCTTTCACACAACGGTGAACACTGGTTTGGCTCAGCCCAAAATTGAAATCCTGACCAACACTGCGTTGATAACATCCAGTAGCATAAAAGCGCAAAGCCGTTAGCACCATGGTTTGTATTGAAATGCCATGGTTTCTGGTAGGGTGATGTAAGTGGGGCTCCAGTAAGTTGATGAGGCGCAGACCTCCTGCCTTATTTAAACGGAACAGCTCAATAAATCTAAAAAGGAGCATGAAGAAAACATCCAGTGACACAAGTTCATAATAATGCTTGTGGGCATACTGACCTTTTATCTGATAATTGGAAAGGTTCGCTGGTGTTCCTTATATTTCGCCTTAATCTGACGAGACGCAAATTTTCCTGCCTCCTCGCCAGGTTAAATATTGGCAACATTATAATCAGAGAAGACGATAAAAACAGAGAAATTTTAATTATGTGACAATAACTGTCAAACATTGGAAATTGAGATATTTTAATACAAATGTCACAAACGTCAAAAACTGTTCCCATTAGACATAAAATCCAATAAAATTATTTCACCACATCGAATTTGTAAACACGCCCATCGAATGCCGAGTTCATCCGACGATAGTGCTTCAGAATCGAAACGGCCGGCATTTTCTTGATGATATCGAATTGACCATCGGGTCGTCGGACGAACTCGTATCGCCAGTTCAGAATCCCACTGCAGATTACTTCTATCACTTAACTGCCTCTGTCACCTTCCGAGTTTTTCTAGCCACTGAAGTTTTGATCTAATGCAACAATGCACAAACATGAGTAAATGATGAGAATTTCAATTTATAAGTAGATCTCAAGTTTTGATACTTGAATCTGAGCTGAAAGATAATAATGTAAATTACGTGATTATAGATAAAGTGGGAAGTGTGGGATTCATAAGAAAAATTTCATTTTTTTATACAATGAGTATTCGAACAAACAGAAATGAACAGTTTTCTCCGTTGACTTGGAGAGACTCGATCCGAGATTCCGTGAATAATTTGCGGCATTAAATGATTGTGGAAGGTGTTATTTACAATCGAATATAATATTCAGAAGTGCGTATGGATAAGAAAATGGACGTGTCTGTGGATAATTTTTGCGGCGGAAAAGCTGGAAAATGTCAATTTTGCAGGTAATAAATTTCATAGACTTCTGGATAATCAAGTAGCGTGCGATTTTAAAAAATATCACACTTGTGTTATATGATGTACTTTCGAAGTGCCAAGAACATGTAGAAAACGTCACTTTCATAGGTGGTTGTGGGAAAACTCATTTTCACTATTGACACAAATGAAATTTGCTCATTCCATGAATTTGAAAAAACGGAAGTGCAAACTTCGTCATGTGATGAGCCCCGTGAAATATTCAGTTAGGTGCAGACATGCTTAGAATAAAAGTTGAAGTTGGAGAATGATTTAGATAATTAATTTTAGGAGCAAAATCTTCCGAAATCGGACCCACGGTTTTCGAGTTTTTCTCTCTGAAAAAACTGCAAATTTTCCAACTTTTCGTCCCGTCAACAGATTTTCACAATTTTATTGAACAAGAGGTACCTACCTACCTATCTGGTTCTGGAACATTTCCAACAATTTTTTTTCAATTTCTAGGGAATTTTCCGGTTGGAAATGTAAAAGCGGGCTGGGTTTTCGAGACCGGACCGGACCGGAATGATGGAGTTCAAAAATTCTCGGAAAATTCAAATTATCCAAATTGAAATTTTCCTGACAAAATTTTCAATTTTCTGCAAAATATTTTCAATCTTACTCTTTAATTCGAACTTCCTACCCCGAGAAACGTTTCGCACCGCAGACCTCTCAGCAATTTCAAATTATAGGAAAAACTCATATTTTTTCAAATACTTAGCTCAGGCCTCAACAAATAGAATACAAAAAATTCAAGCCCATTTCTTAATTGGTCATCATTCTAGATCCTTTAACCATTATATTCATAATTAATAATAATGATAAACAACACTTCTGGCGACCTCAAATCTTAAAGTTGAAAATTTCTGATTTCTGACTCTCTGAAAGCCATTTTGAATATTTGCGCCGCCATTTTGAATTATTTGAAGGATAATTTCGTAATAAGTGGTTCAGAATTAGTAGGAATTGACACTTCTTGCGCCTCTATAGCTCAAAATTAAATAATTCAAATTATTTGTAGGTAACCTTCAAAATTGGCCGCCATCTTGGATTCTGGGCGATAAAAAAAAAGGTAATACGAGCAAAATCGTCCCAAATGGTCTTACTAACAAGTGTGCGAAACGGCTTGCCGCTATCTTCAAATGCACTTTAGGACCGCGTACCGCGGCGACTATTATTTAGATTCTCTTATAAAAACTCAGAAAAAGTCACGAACAAAAAAATTGTGTTCAATCTATCCCCCTTAGTTAGACGTCCCTGTGAAAATGTGGAAATCTTATTCACAGCATTATCTTGAGCTTGTAACATGTAGATGTCAAACCAAAATTTGTCATTTTATAGATATGCAAAAAAACATCATCAGGTTTCTCCCTTTGGGCTTTAGCTCCCTTAGGGAGCATTATTTGACCCATGTTTATGACAACTTTTCATCCTATTTTTTGACGTAGAATAAGCTGGTCAAATATTGCGGTCTAATTTCGGGACACCTGTATAAAGAAGAGCGTGTAGTGTTATTGACTTACAGGCTATCTCAAGATCTCTCCACTTCAATTTTTTTGAATGGAAAAAAATTAATTTTTTTTTTCGGAGAGGACGCCCAGACAGGCTGATTTTTTTTATTTTCAGGGGAGAGTTGACGGCACACCACAGGGACCTGTGGGCGGGGCTGAACAGAAACAAAAGTCGTTTTGGACAAGTCCGTGTGTTGAAATGGGGGTAGCAACACGGTCAGCTGGAGTGATAGACCATTACCAGGTGACAGGTCAACCTAAAATCACACTGCAGGTCTAGGTGCACCACTAGATGAACTCAGTTCGCACAGTTAGGCTCCGCCCACAGGTCCCTCTGGTATTCCGAGTACTCGAACATCTAGAATTTGTGTGTGTTTGAGATCATGGTAGTTCAGAGATTCATCATCTATATTTCCTATTCAGTATATTATTAATAACATGGTTAATTGGTACCCAGGTGACGTGATTCACTCTAGGACCACCACTGAATGAAAAATAAATACAAAGCTGTTAAATTGGAAAATAAACTGAAAACTAATTCTTCTAAGACCGAGCTAAGACAGAATGCGATGCGCACTCAATTATTATTCTGAACACGCGGTCGAGGCGAAGAAACGGAAAAATCTTCCTTTTATGTCACACAATGGCCACCTAACTTTAAATTGACTTCAATTTATAAAATAGCCACTCGCCGAATCCGACGACTATTCTCTCCGAAATAAAACCTACGAATCTTTTGCGACATTTATCAGTCATCCACCAGCAATAGACATCGCTGCATCGGCATCGGCCGATGTAAAGGACAATCCCAGCCGGCGACTCTTGAAAAGGATCAGGCGGCACTCTGGGATCGGGAGTCGGGCAGTGGGAGCAGCAGGGAGAATCGGAACAGGAGTGGGAGTAGGGAAAGGTATGAAACGGCGAATATGGGAACGCGCGGAAAAGTTTACGCGCAGAAATTTCTTGGATCACGAGGCCAGTTCGGCGCCGGCCGTTTGCGGCGCGGGGTTCAGAAATCGGCGGGCTTTCGGAAAGTTGGAAATCACGTTTTTGCGAGAAACAAAACAAACCACTGGTGTCCGACAGAAATTTGCACGTTTGTTGTTTATCAGTGCCAATTATCACAATGGGAATAGAAGTTGTCCAGTAGAGTGGCAGCAGGCAAAAGTAGCAGAGCGAAGTAAAAGTTATCTCTCTTTCCCAGTTAATATACACAGTAGGTAAGTAAGAGAAGTATAATTTTCATTGTCGTTGTTTCTAAGGAGTGAGTGTAAAGATAAGGGTAATAGAGTCGTAAAGGGGCACGTGATGGAGTCGTTCATTTAATTTTCAATTCAGTTAGATGGTGTGCACGAAGTGAGGTGCTTTTGTGGTTGGGGATCGGGGAGTTTGGCGAGATTAGAGCATGAGAAATTAGTTTTGGAACGCACATAAAAAGGTTTTATGGTGGTGTCTTTTTAATGAGATGAGTGTGGGAGGGCAGTCACGAAGTTCAGCTGAGATAGTCAGTTTTTAGGTGGCTATAAGTGGGTTTTAAAGCCTCACTGCCAAAAGAACCCCTTCCTGTTTGAATCTTCTAAAGACAATCAGCAGTGAGCAGCAGGGGTAACCAGTCAAACAATTTTAGTTTTTTCTCTTTTTTTTTCAAAGCCACTTAGAAATTTGGTGTCTTTCAGAACGTAGGGGAGGATATTTCAGTTCTTCATCTTTCAATAAATATTATATTCTACTCACAGAGGTGTCTCGGAATTAATAGCGAAAAAAACATAATATATTCATCGTGTGGAGACCTTCTGTGCAATTTTGTTTTCTGAAGTTTGGTTTACTGATGGAGATATAATATGACTCTTCAAAGTTCAACTTATTTATGTTTCCTGCGAATAACTCATAAACGGCTTGACACACCAAGTTGTGATTTGACAGAGCTATGGCTTGACTTACTGTCTACCTTCAAGTCAAATGCCAAAAGAAATCCATGAGCGGTTCTGACTCGGGTTTTGAAGTTGAGGACAAAAGTAACAAAAATTAACTCCACAGCCGAACACATTACCTAAGGACTCCATAGCTACTTTTTCCACCGCATCAATTTAACGTATGTAGTTTTTGAATTAATTTGAAGAAAAGGTCAGAGACACTCTTATTTCTTTAGTTTTTTAACGTTATGCAAACTAAATGCCAGAATAAAATCTCACAGAATGCTATTATAGCTGCGGCGCCAGTTAAAATACCGAAGCGCAGCTGAGGGATGTAAGGCGTCACTGTTTACAGGACATGCATGTAAAAATCCAGCTTTATGGGAGGTAGGATGACTGGCCTAGTATGGAATTAGATAAGTGGGTCCACTTACGTTAACTCCATCTCTCACATTTTGTCGAACAAAATCACAAACCACTCCGAATAGTGTCTAGAAGAAAGATCTGAAACTCAAATTCCCGACCATCCATGCAGTTTTTTGCTCTCCCGGGTTTACTGTGATAGTAATAGTAAAAACCGTCTGGGGGGAAGAGAGGGAGCAACTAGAGGAAGGGGGAAGGGGGAAAGGACCACGCACCACTTGATGCTGTTGTGTGGCGTATACGCGGGAAGAAATAGTGCGACGCAATCAAATTATTATCTTGGAATTGGGACAAATTCCAGCATTCGTTCTCACCCTCATGGACTTGAAAATGTCCGTAGAAGTGAATGTGATGTGTTTCGGCACCAACAACAGTCTGGAAAAAGATGAAGTTGATGTTACTAGAGCCAATAACTTCAGGACCTCTAAGCAGGTTATTAACGGCCACTTCACAGCTAGTAGTGAGTGAGAGAAAAATTATGAACTCTACCTCCCTAACTTGCGCCAAACTGAATTTTTTTGACAACAACTATTTATGGACCGGATTTTTTCACAAAACTTCTATCCCTATATTGAATTACATCACAATGTAGTCCAGTCAAATTAAGCAAAAATCTGGCCAAACCGGAAATAAATTCGGAAGTTGACGAAATTTGGTGGATCGATGCAGAATTCAACGTGGAATACCATACTAAAATTCCCGAAAATTCCAACGCTTGGCTTTTTTTCTAGGACCAATAAAAGAGCGCCATCCTTGTAAATTTTCGATTTTTTCTGAATAACTTGTAAACTATCACATTAGGAACACACAAACCAGCGAAGCAAATGTAGCCCGTTAAATTCTCAAGAGATCAGTATTAAATTCACCACTTTGTGGTTGATAGTCTGTGAGATACAGCGTCTGCTAGAACGCAGTGAAAATAACTCATAATTTATTTCCGGATTTTACGTAACAATTTGCATAGTGTCAGTTCAGGGGCTGTAACGTGGACAGAAAATGTGCGGATTTCAACATGTTTCACATTTTTGGAAAGCCAATTCAACATTCGGTATCACACTTTTGTCTAGAAGTCGCCAACTTCAAAATGGTATTTTTCCTCAACCTTTAAAATCGATACTTGAAGTCCCGAAGAATCCCTAAAGATCGATTATTTTTATACCATGCCATTTGCCTACTTTTTCAAGTAGAGCAAAACCATCCAGGAAATATGTGAAGAATTGGATACCAAAACCATAGGATGTTTCAGAATGTTTTTCCCAGTGATGGTTCCTGAGTTATATGGGTTGAAAGACTAAAACGACCTATTTGGAGAAAAAGATAGGTAGTCCGGACACTAACTGCTGAATAATGTACGGACCTTGCATTTGATGATACAAAATGCCACTCAGCAGACGTAGTGAATATATTGATGTACTTTCCACGTCTGCCAAGTGGCATCTTACACCTAAAATGCAAGGTCCGTACAGTATTCAGCAGTTAGTGTCCGAACTACCAATTTTTTTTTCCAAGTATGTCGTTTTAGTCTTTTAACCCATATACCTCAGGAACCATCACTAGGAAAAATATTCTGAAACATGTTATTTTTTTGGTATTCAATCCTTCACATATTCTCTAGATGGTTTTTCTATACTTGAAAAATGAAGCAAATGGTATGGTATGGAAATAATCGATTTTTGAGGATTCTTCGGAACTTCAAGTATAAATTTGAAAAGTCGAGGAAAAGTACCACTTTGAATTTGGCGACTTCTAGACAAAAGTGTGATACCAAATGTTGAATTGGCTTTCCAAGATTGTAAAACACACTGAAATCCGCACATTTACTGTCCACGTTACAGCCCTTGAACTGACACTATGCAAATTGTTACGTAAAATCCGGAAATAAATTTTGAGTCATTTTCACTGCGTTCTAGCAGACGCTGTATCTCGGAGACTATTAACCACAAAGTAATGAATTTGGTACTGATCTCTTGATAATTTAACGCGCTACATTTGCTTCGCTGGTTTTTGTGTTCTAAAGGTGATAGTTTACAAGTTATTCAGAAAAAATCGAAAATTTACAAGGATGGCGCTCTTTTATTGGTTCTAGAAAAAAAGCCAAGCATTGGAATTTTCGGGAATTTCAGTATGTTATTCCACGTTAAATTCTGCATCGATCCACCAAATTTCGTCAACTTCCGAATTTCTTTCCGGTTAAAACCTATTTTGACTGGACTAAATGGTCGAATATTTTTGATGATCTATAAAATACGTCGTTCATTTTCCAAAAGTCATATCTGAAGAACGAAACGTCCGAGGAAACGTCCTTTTGTGCTGATTTTTGTTTCAAACAATTTTCCAAAGTGTTAATCTCTTAGATGTTACTTATGGATTACATAGGTGTAACGGAGACGAAGAGAAATTGCAAGGGTGTGCTGCAATTACCAAACAGCTACTGGATGTACTGGTCAGGAGTGGACGAGGGCGAGAATGCAAGAGCAGGAGTAGCAATACTGATCAAAGAGGATAAGATGAGATGTGTGCAGAGGGAGCGACTGATAAATGAAAGAATACTATCTGTTGATATTTCGAAAGGGAAAGGAAAAGAAGAATACACTTTCACAGTAGCCTATGGCCCGAACGAAGATGCAAAGAAGGACGAAAAGGGCAACTTCTACAACGAACTACAGCTGGAGATAGATAGAAGCACCCACAAGATAATAATAATGGGAGACCTTAACGGAAGAGTGGGCAGTAAGAATGAAGGAGTAGGGTGGTGCCTAGGAAAGCAGGGAGAAAGTGCAAGAAATACAAACGGACATAGAATAATAGAACTTAGCCTAGCGAACGAATTAAAAATCGGAAATACGCACTTTATTCACAAAGAAATACATAAAATCACGACAGAAGTACAAAGTAGGAACGGAAAATCGATAATCGATTATTTTCTGGTAAACAGAGAAATATGGAATGATGTGACAGACATAAGAGTGAGAAGAGGAGCCGAGATTGGAAGTGATCATTATTTGGTAGTCATGAAAATCAGGAAACAGGAAAGGAAAACAGATATAAAGAGAAGAAAGGTCATAAACAAAAAGATTAAATGCTGTAGACTGACCTGCCTGGATGTGAAGGATACATTTCAAATGGCACTAAACACCATCTTGGAAAAAACGAGACCAAAGGAAACAGACACGGACATCGAGAAAATATGGAAGAGATTTAAAGAAGGAGTGTTATCGGCGGCAGAAAAGAGCTGTGGGTTGACAAGACTGGTGAACAGAGACACGAAAAGAACGAACTGGTGGACGGAAAGGACCAAGGCAGCAGTCAAAGAGAAAAAACAAAAGTTGAAGAAATACATAGGAAGGAGAAAAGCAAGCCATTACGAAGAATATCGAAAAGCAAGGAAGCAGGCGAAAAGAGTAATTCTAGAGGAAAAAGAAAGATCTTGGAAAGAATTTGGAGTGAGAATGACAAATGCATACAGGGGGAACCAGGAGCTTTTCTTCAGTACAATCAGAGGCATGAGGCAAAAGAAAAACACAGTGCTGAAGAACTTGAAAGATGAGGCAGGAAACACTATTGGAGACGAAGGACAGATAATGGAAAGATGGAGAGAGTACTTCAAAGAGCTACTAGAAGGAACAGATGTAACACAAGAAAGAACACGAGAAAACACACCACAAAGGGAAACAACACGGGAAAGAAATCAAAACGAGGAAATTACAGAACAAGAACTGCTAGCGGCAGTAAGGAAAGCTAAGCTAGGAAAAGCACCGGGACACGACAAGATAACGAATGAGATGTTGAAAGCACTGACAGGCGAAGCACTCGAAGACCTAAGAGGAATCATGAACACGATAGTGAAAGAGGGAAGAGCACCCCAAGACTGGCAAATAGGTATCATAACACCGATATCCAAAAAAGGAGATAGTCAAGAATGTCACAACTATAGAGCAATTACATTGCTCAGCAACGCAGCAAAGATATTTGCCAGAATATTGGAAAAAAGACTGAGAGATCAACTGGAGGAGACACTTGAAGACACAATTTGGTTTCAGACCGAACAGAGGAGTACAAGATGCCATCTTCATCCTAAGACAAATAACGGTAAAAGCCATACGAGAAGGAGAGACAGTACACCTTTGTTTCGTGGATTTGGAAAAAGCTTTCGATAGAATCGACAGAAACGACATAATGGAAGACACTACGAGAAAGGGGAGTGCAGCAGAGCACAGTGAAGAGCATTCAAAGCCTGCATAGAAAAACGACAAATTACGTAAGATCGAAACATGAAACATCTCAAATGTTCGAGACAACGAAGGGAGTAAGACAGGGATGTATACTGAGCCCGATGCTCTTTACTGTGGTACTGGACAAGGCTATAAAAGGAACAAGAAAGGATGCAAGACAATACGACATAGGCTACTGGAAGATGCAAAGAATCAAGATTCCCGAAATATGCCACGCCGACGATATGGTCAATGGTCATGATCGCAAAAAACGAAGAAACACTGAACAGAAACATGCAGATATACAAAGGCGAACTTAACAAGTATAACATGAACATCAACCAGAGTAAGACGCAAACAATGACTGTTGGTAAAGAAGCAAAACAACACACAATTGAGCTAAACGACGCAAAACTGAAACAAGTCGAAAAATTTAAATACCTCAATCGTGTCACAAGACGAAAAGCTGGACGAAGAAGTCACTGAGAGAACCACAGCAGCGGGAAGACTGTTCAACTCCATAAAGACAACATTCCTAGGAAACAAAGAAATCCCCAAAGACACCAAAACAAAAATATTCAAGAAAGTCGTCTCCCCAATCTTGACATACGGGTCTGAATCTTGGACTTTGACAGAGAAACAAAGAAGAAAGATTGAAGTGACAGAAATGAGATTCTTAATAAAAATAGACGACAAGACAATCATGGACAAGATAAGGAACACAACATTTAGAGACAAGCTCAACACGAAACCGGTGGATCGAACAATAGAGGAAGGACAATTAAGATGGTTCGGTCATCTCAAGAGAATGGATGAGAACAGACTATTCAGAATAACGAGGAGAGTGTTTGAAGCTAGAACAATAAAGAAAAGAAGCAGGGGAAGACCTAGAAGAACGTGGTGTGATGAAGTGCGGAGAGCTGTGGAGAAAAGGGGAGAGACGATGGAGGGGGCGACTCGGTCGGTACAAGATCGGACAGGATGGAGAGAAATATGGAGAAGGGACCCCACGGAGTACTCGACTCCACAAACCGCCTTACACCCGTAAGGGTAAAATAGGCAAAAGGATTAAGTGGAGTGAAGATGTTACTTACACAAAATTCTATTAATTCGTTTATCCAATCCTATTGAATAATGCACGCATTATCACGCGCACACATGCCTGCATTTTTCAATAAGACTAGCCAAAGCATAGTATTCTACTCGCGGGTAATGGCTATTACTCATTGGGATGCTTTACGACACTCACCAAGGCTCGTGTCGGCAAACTGCATCCTTATGAGGAAGAAGTAATCATTATACCCGCTTGTTGAATAATATACTAGTACTTCACCGCAGCTTGAAATTTTCATATGTCATTTAATAAGATAGAAATATGAGTATTCTCCACAATTATTCTTTTTCCAGTTGTGGAGGCCGCGATTGCCTGACTTCACCATTATTCTAACCAAACTTCTCACCTCTCAGATACTTATTATTTTACAAGTTTCATCAAAATCTGTGACAGTTTTTTGGAATCGTGGAAAAAAACGGACTCTTACTTCCACGACCCACCACCCAACAAGGAAAGGAAGTATTATTGTGAACGCGCTAAAAAATTTTTTCGAGATTTTGACAGATATATACGTTTTAAGGTCCCCTATGACGATTAAGACCATTTCCAGATTGATCTCTGTCTGTATGTGTATGTAACGGTCTGTAACCTTTCACGATACCAGTTGTAACGTCCATCCGATCGACTTGAAATCTGGTACACAGACATCCCAGACAGCACATAAACATTTTCAAAATGTTTGTGAAATATTGAAAGCCAAATATTATAACCCAGACAGCACGAAATGTTTTGAAAATATTTGGTAGTAGTTGATGAATATTTACAACATTCTATAAATGTTTACAAAATATTCGTCACAAATATTACCGAAATATTAAGGTGAAATATTGTACCAACATTCAGCAAATATTTTGAACATTTATTGAATATTTAGCAATAAATATTATCAAAATATTTAGTGAACTGATTTCTCTAATATTTACAGTATTCTAGGCAATGTGGTATCCGGTTTTTGTTCTGGTCATTTGCACGGAGCTTTGAAATATACAGTTGTGTTGTGTGTTGTGTTGAAGAGATAGCGTTTCACATCCCTTTGACTTCAAGTATAGTTTGCCTTAAATTAGCAAAACTCGGTTTGCGGTCCTGAAATTGCCTTTTTAACGGCCTACAATAGGTTTCTCCTATGTTACGGTTGAAATGATTCATAATGTCGTGAAATACATCCGTTGTTTTATTTGTTTCGTACAAATATGTCACTTTAATTTATTTCGACACCAATTGGTAATTTCTGTAGCAAGTACGCGGATAAATCCGCGTGTTTAGTGGAAAGTGGATAAAAGTGGATGAGCCGCTGAATCTTTCAGATATATAGTTAGCAAAATTCATATAGCGGACATCTGCGTGTTCACATAGTAGTTTACCCAGAACCACTGAATCTTCTCAACGGCCCCGTAGCACAGGTGGTCAGTATCCTGCCTGTGGTGCGGAGATTGCGGGTTCGATTCCTGCTGCAGCCTGGGCGTTGTGTCGTCTTTTAAAGGCAATTTTTCAGCTAAATCAATTGTATATGAAATAAAGGCGAGCTCTTATGGCCAAAAAAGGCCGATAAGAAGAAAAACAAACTTTTTTTTTAATTTCTAAAAATACCCGGTTCTAAATGTTTTCAAAATATTTTTGGCAAATATTGTACAAATATTAAAAAGCGGGACATCAAAACATTCAATAAATATTTTTATACAATATTCACTGAATGAATTTCAATATTTTATAAATATTATAATATTTGTCTTTTAATATTTCACAAACATTTTGAAAATGTTTATGTGCTGTCTGGGAATATTTATAAAATATTGGAATTCATTCAGTGAATATTGTATAAATATTTATTGAATGTTTTGATGTCCCGCTTTTTAATATTTGTACAATATGTGCCAAAAATATTTTGAAAACATTTAGAACTGGGTATTTTTAGAAATTGAAAAAAAATTTTGTTTTTCTTCTTATCGGCCTTTTTTGGCCATAGGAGCTCGCCTTTATTCCATATACAATTGATTTAGCTGAAAAATTGCCTTTCAAAGACGACACATCGCCCAAGCTACAGCAGGAATCGAACCCGCAATCTCCGCACCACAGGCAGATACTGACCACCTGTGCTACGGGGCCGTTGAAAAGATTCAGTGGTTCTAGGTTAACTACTATGTGAACACGCAGATGTCCGCTATATGAATTTTGCTAACTATATATCTGAAAGATTCAGCGGCTCATCCACTTTTAGGGATACTCGGCTACCGCCTCGTCCCTAAACACGCGGATTTATCCGCGTACTTGCTACATAAATTACCAATTGGTGTCGAAATAAATACAAGTGACATATTTGTACGAAACAAATAAAACAACGGATGTATTTCACGACATTATGAATCATTTCAACCGTAACATAGGAAAAACCTATTGTAGGCCGTTAAAAAGGCAATTTCAGGACCACAAACCGAGTTTTGCTAAATTTAAGGCAAAATACACTTGAAGTCAAAGGGATGTAAAACGATATCTTTTCAACACAACACACAACACAACTATATATTTCAAAGCTCCGTGCAAATGACCAAAACAAAAACCGGAAACCACATTGCCTAGAATACTGTAAATATTAGAGAAATTAGTTCACTAAATATTTTGATAATATTTATTGCTAAATATTCAATAAAAGTTCAAAATATTTGCTGAACGTTGGTACAATATTTCACCTTAATATTTTGGTAATATTTGTGACGACTATTTTGTAAACATTTATAGAATGTTGTAAATATTCATCAACTACTACCAAATATTTTCAAAACATTTCGTGTTGTCTGGGATGGTTTCATTGTCGAATGACTCCGCATTAGTTCTTGGCTGTCACCTGTCAAACGGACGTGTCACTATCAAAAATCGACAGAAGCTATATCTCACGGAACTTGACTTGCAATATGCCGTTTGAAAGCCCATAAAAAAACTGTATTTAGAACAGTTAAAAGTATTGCCCTACCTGTCATCTGTTAAATAATAAAAAATGTTCAATTATTTTGTGTGACATCAGTAAAAATGAGCAGAATCGGTGATGCAATAATAGTGAAATTATTCAAAATGTTGGAAGAATGTCCCTGTCAGTACCTATCTACCATAAAATCCAAAAACTACGTATTAGAAAAATTCCGTCAGTTGTAGCGGTAAAATATGTAGGCAACCAAGAATACACCAGTTACGAATTCAAATATTGTCATAAAAACTTATCTGATTCTTTTAAAATTCAAATAGTTACTTGTTCGATTCCTAAAACAACCTCTGGCCAATGTTTAACGGAACCGTGAGGTTGTTCTAAAACGTGGCTGGTGTTTCAAGGTAAGCTCAAAACCCCTTTTGTCGCTATTTTTGCTGAGATTAGCGTTTCAAGGAGTCGCAGCCAAACTTCACTCCGTTCAATTTAAACAACTTTTCCACCGTTCCTGGTACTTGCCGCCGTCAAGAATTGTCATAATAAAAAGTACTTCTGCCTTCCTACCCGTCGAGTTCTACTTGTCGAACCCTTCCCCGTAAAGAACTCCAACGACCATACCTACGATCCGTTGCCTCCGTTACACAGTTTTGCGGCACACGGAGTGTTGAACTCGAGGAGAACATTACCACATAAAGCCTCTTGCCAATCTTGATCGGATGGGCTTTTAATTTTAATATGCGCAACAGTAATGGCTCAGATTATAAAGAAAGCATAATCAAATATGTATTATGGAACACCGCGGCAGGTTTAATCAAGGATAAATATTTCAAAGAATTTGGACAAAAAGTGGATTCTTTCACCGACATTGAATTCAAAGATGCTTGAAATTCGAAATACAAGAAATACAAAGAGGAAACTTCTGCAGAAATGTCCCAAAAAGCGAAAAGTTAGTTCAGAGGCTTTGACAGTTGATGATTCATTTGATCAATAGGTACCTGTGATGAAAAAACTTCGGAGGGTCTCCATAAATATTTTTCGTGCTGCCATAACCGAAAATGACGTATACGCTCAGTGTCCTGCACTGTAGGATAATATTCAGAAAAAGATCTAGAGCGGCAAAGTGAAAAATACACGTGAAAATAGTAGTTTACCTACGACCACTACCGTAAGTGCCGTATACCGCACAACTTGGAACCTAAGTAAGTGAGCCCTTACGCACATCGTGACGTATTCTGTAAAGTAAATCGCACAGCGTGCGGTAATGGTAAAGTAAATCGCACAGTTAGGGAATTCATGTTTCTGACGTTGGGGGAATTTTGATCGAAAGACATTTCCAAATAATTCACATTTAAAAATGGGAACATTTCCCGGGAACCTGACGCGTGCCCCGGTAGCACCTTTCACACCGAAAGCACAAGCAAGACTAGCTGTATATATTCGTAGCGAAGGAATGGCCATAGAAGTGAGATGTATCAACAACAAAATCGTCCAGATTTTTTTCCAAATGAGGGGTTTGAGAGTTTCTTGATTGAATTTTAGCTTGCATTTGTAGGGCTTAGTTTTTACTTGATCACAATAATTTTTCGAGATTTATTAAAAAAGATACAAAATATCAATGCAAGGAGTGCCCGCAGTCACCAACAACTTGGGATCAAGTAGGTGTAAAAATTAGACAGTTACACCAAGCATCAAATGTCTGATGACAGGTACTCTGCTGCCTGCCTACCTAAGTTCGATAATTTTCAAATAATAGGGTAAAAGGGGGTATTGTTGGCAGGGCTCCAATGATTGGCACCTCCATTTATTTATCGCTTTAATTAGTGAAATATCTTCATTTTGCCAAATCTAGTATTTTTCACAAAATGCAACAACCTTGTTTGATATATTATGTCGATAATACAAATAATTACTTCATTTATTCTCTGTGTGACGAGTGGATTTATGACAGAATTGCGAATAAGATAAGTTTCTTATGATTTTCTTAAGAATTCACCCTCAATGGGTAGTTTGTAACTTGCCAAATGTATTCAGAAATTAACTCGGTTTTGTTATAATTCAAAGAATAAGCTTTGTTTTACATTTTGCTGCTAAAACCACTGGTGTGGTTTTCTTATTTTGAACATTTTTCTTGGTGCCAACTTTTGGGTCACAAAACGGTAACTTTCCATTGATTGGCAGGGGTGCCAATGGATGGAGCATGTCGATTTAAGCGAAGCTCCAATGATTGGCAGGGGTGCACATAAGTGGAACATGCCGTTTGCGCAAAGTTTCAATCATTGGAATCAATATTTTTCTGTCCAATTCAATAGGTTTTGAGCAAGATTTGCGAAAAAAAAAATTGAAATTGAGAACCACTCTGATGGCACCATTTTTTTCATTGTTAAAATGCCATTTAATCTCAGCATCTCAGCTTAGTTTATTTTTGTTGTTGGCAGCGCGATTCCCGTAACGGCATGTTTCATTGTTCATCATTCACTAAAGAGTATCGAAAAAGAACCAGTGTTGTTTGATTGTCGAAGGCGTCAAACGATCAAACGAAACGACAATAATTCCCAAATAGCTAACTTGCGAGTATTTCAAGATAGGTATCCAGACAATCAATCGAAGATGATAAGAATAATTATTAGCCTGAAGACTTATGCTACGGCTTAAAAACAGCGATGGCAAAACTAGACTTCATTCACTCGTAATAAATGAGGGTTGAAAGTAGCAGTGTACGGCTCGAGGTACGGCTATAGTAGCAGGAGCAGCCTATCGCTGTTAAAATTGAACATTTTCCTGGCCAAAACGTTTATCCAGGACTTAACGGCAGTACCTCGTAACTGGAAAATGGAACTTTTTACAAGAGAGCAGAAACAACTGCGATTTAAAGTCCGGGAATAGTACAGAAAATTACGATATTTTGAAGTGTTATCAAAGAAAAGTAAGTTTATACTGATTACAGTTACCTACACTGGAAAATAGCGTAATTTCCTGTACTATTCCCGGACTTTAAATCGCAGTTGTTTCTGCTCTCCTGTAAAAAGTTCTTTTTTTCTTTAAAAGGTTAAAACTACCAAAAGATTGCTTTTTTGAAATTTATTGTAGACTTGCTATTAGTTTGAGTCTGCGCTTCTGTGTTTTTTAATTTATTGATTTACACTATAAAGAGAATTATCACGAATCATTTTTATTGATTTTTCTACTACTGCAAGTTAGATAAGGTCTTATTTTTTGATGTCGAAATGAAAAAGTAGTGGAAAAATCTTGTATAAAAACGTTTTTTCTTGTACCTACCCGTTTGTTTTTTGCTTGCCATATTGGTTAATTATCTCACACCGTCCCAATACTCGCTCTTTCTCACTTGTTCCACAAATATCTATATTATGTTTATATATGGTTCAGGTAAATACCCTTTACCTAACTTGTGGTGTCTAATGCCAATGAAACACGCAAACCAGTGCCAAAACACTGCCAGCGAGCAATGCCAATCAATGGCTCAGCTCGTCGTGCCAATCATTGGCTAAAGTGCGCCCTGAAACAAAGTGAGTACAAAATCACACAGTATTATGCGAATGGCTTGCCGCAAAATTAACGCGAGAATGCAATTTGAAACTGAGACGATATTTGAATGAAAATAAAACAAAATAAAACGTTTAGTAATGTTTCCGTGGAATGTCTGATGCAACTTCATTTAGACACCTGTTTGACGAAGTAAATGTTTTTAGGCGAAATTTGGAAAAAGACAATCAAGAGCGTAGAACAAATTTGCGTGTGATTCAAGACAAGTCAAGTCATCTAGATAGAATAAAGGAAGAGTTTAAAGCAACTAAGGAATTATTCAATAAAACACCTCATAGCGAAGAATTGTTCAACACAGTGAAAGAGTACGCAAAGCGTATTGAAGGTGGAATTGATATTATTGCAAATACATTAAACTCAAGATTCGAAGCTATAAAAGAAAATAGAACTGTCAATATGGTGTTAGACGCAGCGCAATTTTTGAACTTATGTGCCAATAGCTTAAAAAGTCCTTACGATGGGGAACCAGATAAACTGCAAACATTTATAGACTCGGTGGATCTGATTAAGGCGTATCAAACTGGCCATGAGGCACTGGCACTATCGTTTGTCAAGACAAGGTTGACAGGTAGGGCCAGAGCCTATATTACGAATGAAAATTCAATAGAAAGGGTAGTTGACAAGCTCAAAGCTGTAATAAAAACGGAAAGTATAGACTTGGTAAGAGCCAAGCTGGTAAGCCTTGATCAGAGACACAAAACGGCCGAGGTTTACGCGAAAGAAATAGAATTACTTGCAGAGAAACTCAAAAATGCATATTTGACCGATGGAGTACCAGAAAATGTGGCCGAAAAATATACTATAACGGAAACGAAACAAGCAATGTTGAAAAATGCGATGCCTTCAGCAAAATTGCTTGTTAAAGCCTCAAAACCCCAAACCATTCAAGAACTTATGACGGATTTTATAGATGCTAACACAGGAACGGAGCCCTTACAAGTCAATTATTACCGGAATAACAATTATTCACGACAACGAGGAAACCGCGGGTCCAGACATTATCGTGGCAGCGGCAATTATTATCGAAATAATAATTCAAACACTCGTTTTCAGGGAAATTGGCAAGGTAATTCATCGAGAAATGTAAATCGGTCTAATTACTCCAATAATAATCGCGACGATTACAGAAGTCAAAGTAGGAATAGGACAACGCGAGGAAACACCCACAATGTCAGGTGTTTACAATCGGAAAACGAGACAGGTCCCCAGAGGTTAGGTCAGACTCTGGAGGACCAAGACAACCAACAGTAAAAATTTTTTGTTTCAACCTGGTTATGGGAAGTTTTATCAATTTATACACCGATATGACAAAAAGGAACGTAATTACTTTAATGCTGGACAGCGGGGCCGACACATCTGTTTTTAAACGGGAGAAAATTGATATTAAACAAATATTTTATCCACATAGAAGCGCAGAAATCAAAGGAGTAACGGACGGAGTTTTAAAGACGTTAGGGACTACGGAAACAACACTTTTTAACGAGAAATTTGAAATAAATCATGAATTCCATATAGTAAACGATGATTTTCCAATTCCATCTGATGGGATATTGGGGTTGGATTTTATGAAAAAATTTAAATGCATTTTGGACTACGACAGATCAATGTTAATTCTAAATTTAGGAAATGAAATTCACGAAATCCCAATTAATGAGTCGGTTCAGCAAAATACGTTAATAATTCCTCCACGTTGCCAAATTGTCAAAAAAGTGAAAATTGATAACTTAAATTCTGAGTCAGTAATTGACGCGACCGAAATTGCAGAAGGTGTGCATGTAGCACGCACCATAATTTCTCCCAACGACGCAAAAATTTTAATTGTCAACACTTCAAATAAAACAGTTCTTATTAATAAACCAAAGCTGACAATGCGTCCGCTTTCGGAATTTCACATACGTTGCGTAAAAACGATGAATCAGGACACACGTTTCAAGACAATTTTATCAAAATTTAAAAAAGATATGCCGCTTTATGTTCAAGTTAAATTATTCGCCCTTTGCGAGGAATTTTCAGATATTTTTGCTTTAGAGGAGGATATATTAACACATAACAACTTTTACGAACAGGAACTTACGTTAACAGATAAAACACCCGTCTACATAAAACCATACAGACTGCCACAATCGCAAAGACAAGAAGTGAAAAAGCAGGTAGAATTATTGAAACAAAAAGATTTAATAGAAGCGAGCAGGTCACCTTTCAATTCTCCATTAATACTCGTCCCCAAAAAAGCGGAAAACCCTAATGAGAAAAAATGGCGTTTGGTCGTGGATTTTAGACAAGTTAATAAAAAACTGGTACAAGATAAATTCCCATTACCAAGAATTGAGGAGATACTAGATGAATTAGGTAGGGCCAAATGGTTCTCGGTTATTGACCTCATGGCCGGATTTCATCAAATTTCGCTAAAAGAAAACTCACGAGATATCACATCTTTCTCTATCGAAGGTGCTTCATACAGATTCAAAAGATTGCCTTTCGGTTTGAATGTGTCATGTAACAGTTTTCAGCGTATGATGACAATGGCATTTTCGGGTCTACCACCCGATGTGGCGTTTTTGTACGTTGATGATGTTATAATCACAGGATGTTCAGAAAGGCATCATTTACAAAATCTCAGAAAAGTTTTTGAAGTATGTCGGAGTAGCAATTTAAAGTTAAATCCTGATAAATGTCAATTTTTCAAAAATCAGGTCACATATTTGGGCCATACCATTTCAGACAAAGGAGTCCTACCTGACTCAGCAAAATTCGAAGCAATTAAGAATTTTCCCATTCCAAAAAACGCTGATGAAGCCAAGCGTTTCGTGGCATTCGCTAATTATTATCGGCGTTTTATAAAAAACTTTGCTGAAATAACTTCTCCACTAAATCAACTTACGAAAAAAGGAGTCCCATTCGAATGGACTACGGATTGTAACAGTGCATTTTTGAGTTTAAAAAAGGCATTGATGATGCCGCCAATATTGCAGTATCCAGATTTTTCAAAAACTTTCATACTTTCAACTGATGCCTCAAATATTGCATGTGGTGCAGTTTTGTCACAGGAACACAATGGAAACGATTTACCAATCGCATTTGCATCCAAAAAATTCACAAAAGGGGAAGCTAACAAAAGTACCATTGAAAAAGAATTAACAGCAATTCACTGGGCTGTAAATTATTTCAAACCATATGTCTATGGAAAGAGATTTATTGTGAGATCTGACCACCGCCCACTCGTTTATTTATTTTCAATGAAGAATCCTACTTCCAAGCTAACACGTATGCGCCTCGAATTGGAGGAATATGATTTTGAAATCAATTACGTAAAGGGGAAAGACAATGTAGGACCGGATGCTTTGTCCAGGTTAAATATTGAAGAATTAAAAGTTTTAAATATCAATGTAGCAAAAATAATGACGCGAGCCCAAACCAGGAAAGAAAAAATTCTTACAGAAACTGACCGATCCGAAAAGGAAACCAGAATAAGCGAAAATGAAGTTGGAGTTTTTGAGGTAACAAACAATAAAGATACCTTCAATTTACCACATCTTAAGTTCAAAGTTTTCGAAAATCGAATAAGTATGATAATACAGGAATACAATTTACAGTGTGTTGCGAGTTTTGATGGAAAAGTCACTAGTGATAACAAAGCTAAGGTCTTGTTATCCAGGGTAAATCCCGGTGATATAAGAGTACAGGATGATCCCTCGAGTAACAAAAAGGAATCCACTAGCGTTAACAGTGCTTTAGAGCATCTGCTAACCAAGTTGGATAATATGGCCGGCGAGAATGAAATAAAAATGTTGAAGCTTCAGAACGAGGATGAAATTTTAAAAGTAATAAGCATTAATGCATTTAAAAATATTGGAAATCGAACCCTCACACATGTAAAAATCGCGATTTGTACCCCTATTATCACACTATCCGACGAAAACGACAGAAAAGAAATTTTAAAAACATTTCATAATGATCCACTACTTGGAGGTCATGCGGGCTCCAAGAGAATGTTGTCGAAATTAAAATTGTATTTCAAGTGGAGAAACATGAAAAAAGATTTGGTAAATTTCATAAGAAATTGCGAGTCATGCAAGTTAAATAAACCTATAAAAGGAGGTTTAGAAAAACTAATTATCACACCAACACCACAAAAAGCATTTGAACTTTTGATAATTGATACAATTGGACCACTTCCGGTGTCCATCGACGGATATAAGTATGCTCTTACAGTTATATGCGATTTGTCAAAGTATCTCGTAAGTATTCCTATTCCGGACAAGGAATCTAAAACGGTAGCGCGAGCTCTATTCCAAGAGGTTTTCCTTACGTATGGTTTTCCAAAGGTAATTAGGACAGATCTTGGCACTGAGTACAAAAATGCGCTATTTGATGAACTAGCAATTCAGTTAAAGTATGAGCATAAAGTGTCAACACCATATCGACATGAGACGGTTGGAACAGTAGAAAGGAACCACAGAATATTTAATGAATACGTTCGTTCCTACATAAATGCTACGATGACTGATTGGCATGTTTGGTTGAGATATTTCACTTACTGTTATAACACAACCCCAAACTCCACGCATAACTACACTCCGTTTGAGTTAGTTTTTGGAAAGACACCAAATTTGCCTATCGACATTTTAAACCATGGCGTAGAACCCGTTTACAATATGGACAATTTTGCAAAGGAGTTCAAGTATCGTTTACAGCTGTCACAGAAACGAGCACACGACCTTTTGTCGAAAGACAAAGAAAATAGAAAGTGTTCATTCGATCGTAAAGCAAGTCCCATTCAACTAAACCTTGGTGATTTTGTATTTGTGAAAAGTGAAGCGCGACACAAACTAGACCCTGTGCATAAAGGACCATACGAGGTGATTGAGATAGACGATCCAAATTGTGTTTTAAGAGATGGGGAAAAAACTTTTCCCATTCACAAAAATAGGTTAAGAAAAAGTTGATACATATTTATACATTTCTACTGTGTTTTTTTTTTCAGTGCCTGCATTTATTATTTTTTTGTTTTGTTAGTCAAATTCATCACTTATTTCAATATTTGGTCATTTTACGGTACCGGACCAATATGGTGAAATATTTGTACGAATTTTTTAATTATTATCATAAACCTGTAATTTACTTTTAATGAGGTGAAGCTATCAATTTTTTTTTGTGTGCATTTTTTATTTTAATTCAATTGCTAGGGGGAATAATGCATAACCTTTCAGGTATGCATCATTCTCCCAAAAGGGGAGGTGTGGTGCCCCATTATTAACCACTTAATTATTACACAAACCGCGTGTAACGCACTTTCGCAATGTAGGTATTTTACCTACTCAGCGAATATAGGGACTAGACAGAGGAGCAACGTCCGGTGCAAGTATAATAAGCGAATAACAATTTAGAGTGAGTTAACTTGTATTATCGACTCCGATGAATAAACATGTGAAAACCAATTCCGTCTTCGACTACATACGTCAAACCCTTCAACAATACCACTGGCTACATTTCACGTTAATTATAGCTTCTAAGTCAATATCTACTGTTATTGTTGATGTAGGACTGTTTTATTACCTTGGATTTCTGAAAATTAATCTGGGCCCCTCACAAAGTTACAATACCGCTTTGGATTGGGGTCGTAGGTAAAGTACTGTACATGACACGAGTAGTAAAGCAATTACGCACTCAGGGAGTACTGCACTCGCTCGCTACGCTCGCTCTTGCGCAACTTTTCCCTGCGTGCGTAATATGCTACTTACTACTCTTGTTACGTAATGTACTATTACAATACGAGTTGGCGGTTACATAAGTGGTTTTCAGACACGAAGCCGAAATTTGGGCTGCGCCCTCGTTCTGCAAGAAGCTGAGTGTCGGAAAGCATCTTGTGTAACAAGCCACAAGTGTTGTACAACATTTTACGTGTTTGTTTCATTGCAAATTTGAGATTTTTTGTGATTTTTGTGGTTATTTTGACAAGTGTCAACTTAAATACATAAACTGTAATATCCATATACAACTTATATAAAAGTCATTACATCTTATGTATCAACACAACAAACACGTAAATAAAGTAACCTCGCAAAATCATTCACAATTTAAGAGAGATCACGTTTCCAATGTTATAGCTTGAAATTTTCGGTTTAAATCAGTTAGCTGTTGGTACAATTGCAGAATTATTGTTGACGTTTTGTGGCACGAAGGTTTAAAAGTGATTAATTTACGCCATTTTCTGTGTTTCGTCGTCACACAAGACACTAGAGCTCAGTGATTTCGGGATTTTTGGGGGATGGCCCTTCTGATTGGGGAGGATGAGAGCGGTTTTAAGCAAGAAAATTCAAACATAGGACGCCATTTTTCCAATCGACATTTGACATACAAAAATCTGCATCTAGTAGGTGTATGCCTCGTGACTTGGTAATGGATGGCAAAAGTACCAACTTGAAATTTATTCGAATGATTATTATTATTGCGATATGGTCTTATTTATTTGTAATTTTATTAAAAGCAGCACGAAAAACGATGTATGCTACTCGCGCTGAAAACGGCATAGCATAACTGTCTTACATGCAGCTTTCGGCCTAGGGCCTCGAGCTGCATTCACGTTCGTTATGCTATGCCCGGTTTTCGGCGTTAGTAACATAAAATACTATTTCTGTTTGCATCTCGAGCTTGCAATGGAGTTTATATATTGTCATCATGCCCAATGGTCATCACTTCTTTTGGAAGGAAATGTTCAAGTTACTGTTTGTTTTGCTAGGTTAGGAATCCATAATAAAATCGTTTTTGATATTCTACTGCTAATTTAAAGCTTGCTCATAATTATTGTGGTTGTCTGGGAAATTGTAGTGTATTTATTTGATACCTCCGCCCCTCAAGCAGTTACCTGAGATTTAAATAATCTAGTAGCCACTGCCAGGCACGGAGCTAGACTTTCAATATCAGGTGGGCCAGGTCTGGGCCCAATAAATTTGTGGTGGGCACAACAGGTAGTAGCGCCGCAGGCGAAAATACTCTACAATAATAATAGTGCTAATAATAATACCCAGAACAATTTGATTTCTAAATTTTGTATTGAGAAAAATTATGTACCTGAGCGAGTTTTTGTTTTAAATTTTTTCAAGTCTTTAGGCACTTTAGTTCCCGCTGCAATTTTTGGTTGGCAAAAGGTCTTTCACCCCCGCTTGGTCCAGGAATCTCGCTTTCAGAGGCTACAGCGTCGACAGAGGGCAACACTTCCCAAGGCCAACGCTCATAGATTCCAAGCACCTTATCTCCGAGACTTAGCTCAGCGAGAAGAGGTCAGGACTGATCTGGCCAGGAGGTCAATCGCATCCCAGTCGAGGTCAAGACTCACCCTTAAAAGAGGGTCAATACGCATCCACACGGAGGACAGAACGCGCCAGAAAAGGGGGTCAAATCTCATCCTAGAACAGCTTGTTGGTGATAGATTACGAGTGCTCGGGACGCGCTCCTCTTCGTAAACTACTCCATGACAAAGCAGTCAGTTGTCGTACCAAGGAAATCAATCAAGTACAGGCACCTTGGGGACCTTGAGTCCAGAAATCAGACGGCGCGGTATGCTTACTTCTAATAATTAATATTAGCAAAAGTGCCCGGTCGCGGCGGAGGACCATCACGATGTGAGGTTTTAGTTATTTCTTTGGCGCCGCGTACACCATACTGCCTATTACAGTGTGCGATGCAGATAAGATTCACCGATGGAACGCACTCAAATCGCTAACTTTCGCACCACCTTGTCGTGGGAATAGGGTCCTTGCACAAATTTTCAAAATCAGGAATTTCTATGTAGGAACATGCGCTATGTTGTACATAGTCATACAGTTCAAGGAAAAAACTGAAAAATTTTTTTGAAGCTTCTTATTAAAATAGTAAAGTTTCCAATAATTTGAATTTGTTTTCGCGCCCAAAAACAGCCATGACGTCAGACATGCTGGGGATATTTAGAACGACAGCGCAGCTGTGTTGTTTTTGCATCAGACAGACGTCCTTGGCATCAGACTGACTTGGCACTTCTATGCTTGGCACTTTTTTTGTCACTGTCAGCTGGAAGTGATTGTCACTTTTGAGCTCCTTCGCGCAGCTATATTTTCAACATGCCTTCCAGAGTTGTTGACCTCAATGAGTGTTGCTTGATGAGTTGGTGGCCAAACGATTCAACTTCCACACCTGATAGAGGTTTAATTCAAATGCCCCAAGATTCACCACGAAGACAACGTTGGCACGAAGTGCTAAAACGCCAATATCTGTCGCCTTATACCACTTTTGCCTCGACTTTTGCCTTTGTGAGGATCATCAAAATCAAGCTGTAGGTACATATCCAACGGCGGAGTTCGCATAGTTGTCTCTACCAGCTCTAGAAATACAAAAAATTACAGAATAGATCTAAATCGTCTTCACTTAGGCGTCTTCCATGCAAATGATTTCACAACTACTAATCATGACTCCGTTGAGGTCACCCGATCAAATCTTGTTAGGGGTATCTCATTTTGCTCATCTGAAAAGCGGCTAATGATATCAAAGAAATCGAACATCTACCTGTGAGCTTCGCTGTGAGCTTTGACTCTTCTTCTGCTGCTTTAAATTTTTCGTTCTTCGCGAAGAACTCTTCTTCCATCACGAAGTTAACCATCGGCAAATGGTCGGATTCCGCCTGAACAAAACCTTTCTCCATCGTCATCCCAATTTATACAAAACACAACACAGCGATTACGGCTTTCAAATTTTTCGGCTTGACGTTTCGTTTGGCGGTTGCTGTCATGCCGCGCATTTAGGTTGAAGAGGTGTGCGTTTCACTTAATTTCAAGTCGTATCAATGAATTTGAAGGATCTTCAGAACAAATAGTCAAACCCTGTTCTATTATAATATTTTCATAATGAGGTAAAATGGCATTTTCACACATTTTACACATTGAGAATTGTGAAGTAAATTTAAGCTTCTAAACTTCTTTAAATCGGTGTAGAGGAGGGCGTAAACTTATGCATTTGTGAAAAATGTAAGGATGTTGCCTACACTCAATTTTTTCAAACTTTATTTGAAAATTTTAACAAAATTACAAAGGTATATCACAATTAAGATAGAACATATTATTAAGTGACTCAAGGGCATTCTATTGGAGTGAGAAAAAAATTTCATGCAAGGACCCTATTATTTCGTTGACGCTCTCTTGACATATTTGAGTTTTTATACTAAATATTGGGAATACAGCTACACATGTTTTCGCAGATTCCAGAAGTCATTTTTCTCTTAGTGATTGGCGAAAGAACTGTAGATGAGAGACAGGGATGTTAAGATGCATGGAAGAATGGAACAGGATAATAATCAGGATATCACAAGAATAACAAAAAGTTCATGGCCAAAGAGGGACCAAATACGTACATGAAGAAAACGCAGAAGAAAGAATGATAGCGAGATTTAGATGTGGAAACAAAAAAAGAGAAGGACAAGTTTTATTAAACACATGTATGATGAGAATGTGCACTGGAGTGACAGACCGAGAGGACAGGGTAAAGGAAATCTTGACTTCTTGAGTAAAGATAGGTTGAGAAAAAGAGTGAATAAATGAATATGGGGAGAAGACAACAGTGCTTTGGTGTACATTCATTGATTATTGTGTCAATAACTTTCAAATTATTGAAGCTTCAACTGAAAGAAATTTATAAAATGACAATAATCAGGACCGAAAACCCGTAGGGTAAATAAAGCTTTATTTATATATACTTTATTATAGGCGTTGCTGAAAACTAATCTTGAGAGGCTTACCTACAAAGCTAATAGCTGGTTTACGTTGGAGCAAAGAAACTCCAAACAGGCGCAAAATTCAATTCAAAACGTACAAAAAATCCAATAACTTTTTCATTGGAAAACTTAGTAGCGGCAGCAGGAACTTGCCACGAATTTCCTTCAACAAGTCACCTGTTTTAATAAACCGATATATTAGGGCGAGAAGTTTATCAATGAATTCGCGATGAGTCATTTCCATATTCATGATTGCTCAACTTTGGATATTGCTAAATAATTGACTCCCTCCTTAACAAACAGCTTGTTATAGTGAGATTAGTGACTTAGTGAGTGTATGCAAAGTGTCGCCAAATCTTCACATTCCGACTGCAGAACCAAAATATCGTGAGCTTTTATCACTTCTTTAGATAAAAGTAAATAAGACAGAAAAAAATCAGAAATTATGTGATACTGAGCAAGCCTGCAAATATTCGGAATACCTTTATATTTCCGCTAGACGTGGGAGTTTTACAGGTTGTTGTATAAACATTCTACAATAACACACTAATTAATCCTACACCATCAGGTAGATGTCGGAGGTCGAGTCTAGCCCTATAGTTGATTGAACATTTTCTTGGTGAATTCCGACGTAGTGCTCAATGAAAACCACCGTTTCACAAAAGAAAAAACATTGGAAAATGCTCAGTTCACTTCACAACCGCTTTTGTGTATTTTCTGTGGTCAGTCAGCTGGTATTGATCTAGAATTACCAAAAGAAAATCCTTAGCTGGCTATTTCGCAATTAAATTCTTTGGTGCAACCGCGGGGCGGGGGTAAGTTTTATAATTTTCTTACATCATTTTTGATCAAGAATCATTTCCCAAAGTTCATACCAACCAGTATGGACGGGGAGCTGGTGCCTCAAAACTTACGTCATAAGGTACATGATTTTAACCTTGTAGGTCTAATGTGCGTTGATAAGGTTGTTAAAAATTGCTTTGTCTTACATGTCAGACCGGGGGCTTTAGGCTGTTATGAGCCTGTCAATTTTCTAAAAAATGGCCAAAAATTCACGTCATAACATGAATATGCATTACAAAATTTAACCCAAAGAAATACAATCTCTCATGTATAGCAAGGACCAGCCCTTGCCGCTGTCGACGCGGCCGGCCGATCGCCATACGGGCACCCGATACCGCGCGTCATTTTCGATGTCGGTTTTAAAAAAATCATAACTTGACAACCGAAAGATATTTTGCGACGTCCACTTCGCAAAAACTTCCTTGGGGTATTCTCCACATATTGTCTCATACATGTAAGGACTTATTTTGAATAATTGATCGAGGTCCCCACAGGTCAAAGTTTTTGTGTCGGTATCTCTTGCATTTTGGACTTCTTGGTGATTTTTGCTGTTTGAAGAAGTAATTGTCAAACTTGAGACGAAGAAATTTGGCATGAAGGTTTGGAAATGATTTGAAATTACAGAGCTGAAAAAATCTGCGCTTCAACTCCCGTGGTTTTTGAGTTATAGCAGGTTGAATGCAAAACATTATGAACACTTGAAAACTAACGAAAAATCAAAATTGGGGCCCTGGGGGCCTTAGAGTCAAAATTTCGAGGTGCCAACAGAGGTTTTCATATTCTGCGCGATTCGTATACTTCAAAATGTCTTGTTCCCCAACTGATATATGAAATGCCTTTTGAAACGTTAAAGAAGCGCTTTTATAAAAAATTAGCCTAGACTATGCTTGGCATTCCCTACTTCATGAGCAGACTTTTCTAATCATTTTATTCATGTAATTTCCTTCACGGTAATTTAATCTCGAGTTCAACTAGAAACACTCTGAAGGAGTTTGCTGTGTTCATTGGGTGGACCTGGAAAGTGCATTTGAATTTGCCCAGGATACCTTTTTGGTTTCCGACTTCTCTTTCAAGTTTTTCATATGCAAATCTCTCGGATTACTACTCACTTCAAAATCGCTAGTAATATTATCATGAAAGCCTTTAACGCGAAGAAGCAATTAGTGCGAGGGCTGAGGGATAGACGTACTAAAAACTTTCCAGGCGAGGTTTTTGTTTCGGCAAAGACCAAGAAAAGAAGCGAGATGAGGAGACTTCATAAGTAATAAAAGTCACGTTACGCAAGAGCTTTTCGAGAGGTCCTGAAGATGGACTTGATAAGTTTTGGGACTTATGAAAATATTTGAGCAGGTAGTACGGACACAGGTGCAAACGTATATAATGCCCGAGGAAATGTTTCCTATTTTGCGTTTTCTGCACATTTTACCTGCTATTTTTTAGTCCAGCAATCCAGTATGCAGGGCTGTAAGGTTTTATAGGTTTTACAAAAATAGAATAAGTATAGTAGGTTCACTTGTACTGTGACTCTAGTTGGCGGGGCAAATTTTCTACTTTGGCATTGTAGGCTTGCCGCCTTTTCACCTGGTGTGAAACTGACTTCTCTGGAAGTGAAGTTATATTTCTTATCAAATTGATAATAAAATCTTGGAAAACTGACCTGGTCATAAGTGGACGTGCGACTAGGGGGACGCAGAGCTGTGTTACCGTCATGTAGACACCAAAAGAGCACGGGGCGGCCGCAAATTGAGTCATCTTGACGGCGGCCCATTCAGGGTCGACAGAAACTCGTCCTGGGAAGCCCCAAAACGAAAGCAAATTGCAAATTGAAGGTACTTACATCAATTTCGGTCCAGTATACAACTTTGAGCGGCTGGGTTTTTTGAAATTTGGTTTAATTTACTTTTCACACGTAAATTCTTTTGCCAATGACAGACTGCACGGCGATCCTTGTATCGCCCATAATTCTTCAGGGTTTGACTTGTATTTTTGACTGGAAGAGGCGAAAGGGTTGATGATTGCATGGGGCCCCTTTTTTGGACGAAGGGCATTGTACAACTTTTAATTTGGATCATCTAAAGTTGAACCGGCTTTAAGAGGTTAGGAATATTTTTCACAACTGTCAAATGTCAAGGCTCTCTTGATTTATTTGTTCATTGGCGAAAATTAAAAACAAGTCGAAAAATTGTTACACTTTACCAATAAAATGGAAAAAAGCGTCAGACATCACGTCCCGCAAAAATGTTTCGGCTATCTGCAAAGGAAATACGCAAAAAATGTGTTTCAAAACTGGTCCGGCCAGAGCAGCCAACTGCAAAGTTTTGGGGATTTTCTATATTTCACATTTGGAAACTTAGAAACAAAATCTCACAGTCGACTAGAATCACGGTACAAGTGAACCTACTTTAATAACACCTAATTATAGGGGTACGATTTTAAGTTAAGCTCGTTAATAGTCTACACGTCAAATCAACACTACTTATTTGGTATTGGGCAGTAGGTACTAATCTACAATCATTAACAATTATTAAATATCTTATTTGATCGCTCCTGACTTTGCTTTCGGTCTTTTACACTGTTCACATCTTACTCATCATCATCATCACGAACCGCCAGTATAAGTCCAGCTACGCTTCTTTCTACCTGCAAATCGATTTCATAATGTTCTTTTAATATACTACCGAAAAGTCCGCGTATACAGGATTTTCGGGTCTGGTTATTACAAACTTTGAGGGATTATTCCCCATTGAAAATAAAGCCGAAAGAACAAAAAAGTCATGGTTCTAAAATGCTTCCTTGAAAAGATACAGGGTGTTGATTTTTTTTAAATCGTTTTTCCACCGTAACTCTTGAACCGTTGGACCGATTTCAATCAAATTCAAACCCAAGTTTGGTCAACTAAGTTTCAATTGAATAATTATACCACAATCCATCAAAAGTTTCTAGGGGCGTAGATAATAGGAGACTGTCCCCTATTTTCGCCCATATTTCTCTCTCCCCTGATTATTTTTTAAAATTGTTGATACTTTCGGATTTTGCGTTCAATTTAGAAGAAAAGTTACTCTTGCAAAATTTTGATTTTGCATTGAGGTTTCATTTTCAAGATATTTGGGTTTGAAAAAATGGAAAACAACACGAAATCGCCACTTCCCAGGGCCCAAATTGTTTTTTTCTGAAAAACTTCATGTTTCTCAGCGAAAATAGTGGTTTATCAACTCAAAACATCCAGAAAACTCATTTCAGTTGACGAAACATGGGGTTTCTTGAATTTTAATTTTCAGGCCTAGGAAAGTGGCGATTTTGAGATGTTTTCCAATGGAGCCCAGGCATATTAGGTTTTAACCCGCAACAAATTCCCACAATGCTGAAATTTGGTATACGGGCCTTGTAAGACCTAAGGAATAACATATCAAAATACTCGGTGGCACACCCTTGTGCGTCATTGATTGTGGGGGAGGGAGCTAAATATTGCCATTTTAAATGCGTAAATGACACCCTGTAGCTTATATAAATAAAAAAAATCATATTTAGATGCCTCAAGGCTTCACAATATTTGCTTGACGTTTGAATTGTTGATAAGTAGTTTGGGTTGCCTGCAAAAAAAAAGAAGATCGGAAAAATTCATTTTGTTTTTCTCTCAAAAACCTCGAATTGATATCGGCAAGTGTGATATCGTTTCTAACTAAATCTTGGCCTCTGATATCAAATATGGTGTTTAAAATTGAATTGAAACACGAATAAACAAGTTTTACTGAAAAAACGACGATTTTTGTTATCTGAAACCGTCGTTTTGTAGTTTCGGTTTCCGTATGGTTAGAATCATCTCAATTGAATATTTCCAACAAAATTCATTGTTCTTAACCATTTTATACCTGAAAACGATAGAAACAATGTGCCTATATTCATTACAAGATCAGAAAATTGATCTGTTGTAAAAGTGATTATATGCCCAATTTTCTCCCGAAAATGCATACAATTTTTGCAGTTCTTTTTTTTTACTGATGAATGATGGAGCGGTTCCACTGTTTTTGTGTGTAATACTAAGCGAAGTTCTTCCTCTATCAGAAAATACCAAAAGCTATTGTATCTATCGGGCAATGGAAACATAAAATCATCTTTTCTGTAGCCGTCAATCCATTTTCAGAAAAAAACGTAGGTGTAAAACTTGTTTAATAAAAAATTGATGCTCTGACTTTTTAATATAAATAGGCGTAAGCAATTGATGCTGTTTTTGTCCAAGATTAACATAAATATAGGATTTGTCGGTAATTTTTATTTTTGACAGCTTCAGACAATGATGCCCCTGAATGAAGGAACCACAATTTTTTTTGTAGAGAATTCATTATTCTCGAGATGAGCACTGTGAATATCAACTGTTCACTCATCAGTCTCATCACTTGGGTCTGTTTCGAAGATGGGAAGAAGAACCTATCAACAAAGCTCAGCTTTATTGGCCATCACAAAATATTCTTACATGTTTCTCATTCAAAGATCCAGGAGAGAAATTCCACCTTGCGCGTACTATTCACGCCACTATCAAGCAGAAATGTTTCATGGCTACCGGAGTCCACTTCATAGGCAACAATACACCGTGTTTCCTTTGAGACCCACCTTATATTGTTAAAATGATTGGTTCCTCCACAGGAACAGTTTTAGAGAAAAGTGTCTGGGTGACTTTTTTGACTAGATATTCAAAGCCCCAAAATCGTAGGAGGCACAGAGATGTAAGTCCAAATATTTTGATATGTTCTTGCTTAGGGATTATACCAGTTATATATCTATATTCAACTTTGTGCGACATTGCTTGAGGCTTTGAATTCTCACATGGTTTTTCCTGAAATATTCGGGCGACAAATTAACACTTAGCTGCCTTTCCCGCAGAACTAACCAATCGGAAGAGTTACAAAGGCTCCCTCACTTAAGCACTAACAACAAATCTCTTTTGTTCATTTGAAACATATCTTATATCGATCGGATACTCCGTTCACTTGCAGAAACAGCTTGGAGATAGGTATCTCTCTAATTCTTAGAACTTGACCTTTGAGGATGAAAATCAAAGGACGCACGAGGGTGTAAGTCCGAGTATTTTGATATATTGTTCCGTAGGTCCAATAGAACATAGGTATATACCAAAATTCAGCTTTGAGGGAATTTGTTACGGGTTACCACGATTTTTCGACTAAAATGCCTGGACTAATGTTTCAATCCCAAATATCTCGAAAACAAAGCCTTCATTTAAAATTTTGCAAGAGTAACTTTCTCTTCTAAATTGATCGTAGAATCCGAAAATATCAACAATTTTAAAAAATAATTAGGGGAGATGAAAATAGGGGCGAAAATAGGGGACAGTCTCCTATTATCTACGTCCCCAGAAATTTTTGATGAATTGTGGTATCATTATTCGATGGAGACTCATTTGACTAAATTTTGGTTCAAATTTGTTCAAAATCGGTTCAACGGTTCAAAAGTTACGGTGATAAAACCATTTAAAAAAGTCAACTCCAACACCTTGTATCTCTTTAAGGAAGCATTTTAGAACCATGAGTTTTTCGCTCTTTCGGCTTTATTTTTGATGGGGAATCATCTCTCAACGTTTGTTATAACCAGACCCGAACACCCTGTATATTTACTACTCCTCGCGACAATAATTTCATTCCGGTATATCTCAATTACTATTATTGCCAGTCCAATCGCAAGAACCCTAGAAAAAGTCAACCACTTCGGGTCGCGAAAAATCCGGCAAACTTTTGAACATCTCCGCCAATTTGCCGGCTTGTCTGTATGTCTGTCTGTCTGTCTGTCTGTCCGTCTGTCCGTGTACAACGCAAGAAGCTGTACTCCTCTTCGGGGAATAAAGCTAGAGCCTTGGAATTTTTTCCGATGTATAGCTGATGTCCCCATGGATAGCCAGCGGGCAGCTTGGATTTCGCGCCACATATTGAAATCTCTCATCAGTGGAACGATTTCCATGAAACTTGGAACTTACCCTTGTCTCGTATATGATCATTCTTATTTTCAAGCTGAATTTCATGATTCCGCCGCCATCTTGGCCGCCACAATTAAATCGCTTATTAGTGGAACGATTATTGCCATGAAACTTAGAACTTACTCTTGTCTCGTATGAACATTCTTATTTTCAGGCTGAGTTTCATGAATCCGCCTCCATCATGGGCGCCATATTGAAATCTCTTATTGTGGAACGATTTTCATGGAAGTTGGAACTCACCCTTCCCTCGGTGTGGCTCATTCTTGAGTCGGAGTCTCCAGTGCAAATCGTAAAGCCGCATCCACATAGGATTAGTGCAGTGGCAACGGTACGGTACGAAACTAAACTATAGGTTTTTGCATTGAGCGTTCACATAGACTTACGGTAAGAAACAAGTGGCAGTGGGAGTGCAGTTGGGATGGCAAAAGTTTGAAGTTTTCTGGCATTCCACATTGGCCCTTGCCAATTTTCTTGCCATCGCCAGTGACAATTCACGATTCCGTTGCTAAGCAATTATTGCAGCGTGATGACTTGACTGATAATGCGAATCTGCTGCTGTGAGATGCGAATGCCAAATTTTAGACGTTAACAGGAAAGAGCCGTTTGACGGTTGTTGCGTCAGGTCGGCAGCTCACGTGTCAAGTTGCTCAGAAGAGATCCGCACTAATTCTATGTGAACGCTCGTGGTAAGATTTGTTTATTACTTACGCAGTCCCCCTGCAGTCCAACTGCACTAATCCTATGTGGATGCGGCTTAACAGTGACCAATTTTGCTGTAGAAGCAATTAGGAAGACCGAGTTGGTTGTTAGAGTATTTCATGTATAGTTCTATGGCGATATGTTGAGACGTTGCCAGGTAAGCTTGATTTATGTGTTTTTAAGCCTTTTTAGTGAATGTTAAAAGATTAACTTAACTCTTTGTGTGAGTTAGGATAAACTCCAACATATCCGGTAATTTTCCTGAACATTGGCAAATGGAGAATATTCTCCATGCTTGATGCCCGTTGCGATCAGTCGATCCCTTCAAGAGTTACGTAGGAATGGCTGATTGAACTTGAAAAGTCCTTTCGATAATGTTAATCATCACATTTCATAGCAGAGATTATTCGATATGGGAATAAGTTCAAAAATCATCAGAATTTTGAAAAATCTAGGTATATGTATAGCAAAGCTGCCATAAGACTAAATGTGGGGGATGGTCAGTATGCGGAAGTAACGATCACAAGAGGCGTTCTCCAGGGTGACAGCCTTAGTCCTCTGCTGCTTGAGTTGTTCTTGGCAGACCTAGAAGAGTTTATATTGAGACCGGGTGTCAGGGGAGTTCCAATAGATAGTGGGGACGATGTGACTGTATTGCAGGCTGTATGCCGATGACTTGATTTTGTTGGCGGATTCGCCTAACTCTCTGCAACATAGCCTCAACGCCTCACATCATTATAACATGATGGATAAGCTCGAAGTGAACACAGCAAAGGGTAAGGTCGTGATATTTAGAAATAGCCCGAGCTATACAAGAACAAAATTTGTCTACAATAATACTGACTTCATTGGAAATGGTAAATTCTTCTAGATAGGTACCTCGGAGTTTGTTTTAAAATATAATGGCCTTTTCTATGAAAACTGCAAACAAAAGATTAACTTAATGAGTAACAGGAAATTGTTTCATGCGGTTGTGATGCGAACCTTACACTACTGTATAGGTATATGGGGAAAATTTGGGGGTGGTCCAACCAAAGTAGATTCCTCAAAAACTACAATTTTCTCTAGAGGACCACGGTAAATTACATTTCGAGATTAGAATTCAATACAACTAGACTTTCCCATTTTCTTGTCAGGGATTCACTCTGTTTGCTGAATTGAATTATCAAAATGAAATCCAACAGGCTGCCAGCAAAAGCTCTACGCCTCCTGAAGTACGATATTGGGCTGAACTTGTAGGTACTCTGAGATGAAGAAGTTGATGAACAAAAAAAAAATTTTTTGATTTTGGAAATGCCAATGGGCTCAAACCAAAGTACATCCTTGTAGCTTTCGAAAGAGACCAAAATGGTAAGAATCCGTCAAGGAATAAACCCATAGGGGTTGATTTCGCAACGCTTATTTTACCAATTCAACTCCGTCCTTGAGGACGGCATTTTCTAGCATAAAAAATGGCTGAAACAGACTGCGGATTAGCTGCAGAGCGAAAGAGAAACAGATAGATTCTTGTGGCGTGAGTTTTTGTCAAATTTGAGCTCCTAAAAATGTAACAAAAAAATGAGCTATTCAAATCTGGGCTGGCAAGAGAATGAGGGACTTTTGTTGGAAAGAATATAAAAAATTTGAACAAAAATTCAGTTTTTCCAATTGCGAAATTTGTAGATACCTCGGTAGATACTTATTAGATTTCGTTCTACATTTCAGATTACTCTTCTTTTTTTCAAGTCTCTTACTCCACTGATTCTCATGAAACTCACGTTTAATTAAAGAAAAAACACTAGGAAATGCCGTCCTTAAGATAAAACTGCTCACTAGACATTAAAGTCATAAATATTATGTAACTAATGCTGCGATTCTCTAAAAAGTACCATTTCATAAATAAAAGGTTCTGTTACGCTGATGTTATTACCTAGTCAACTCACAGTCATTAGAGAGTTATTTAAACACCAAAATAAGGGCGGCCTGTAAAAGATCCTCTAATAAAGTATCCTTTAATTCGATGCGAAAAGTGAGCTATCGAAGAGCCATCACGCATCGCGTCCTCTATGTGTCCCTTATTCAGGGATTCAACTCCCATGTTCCTCTACACCTGAGCTGTAAGTTACAAACAAAATTCGTTGTTGGGCAAGTACAGATCCACATTATCATTCTAGAACTAACTAAATTCTTACCTTTTTTCATTTTTTAATTTTTTTTTTTTTGAAAAACTGATCAACCATCAACTACTGATTGTGTTGCCGAATGGTTTTCAGGCTGAAATCCTTTTGGGTCATCCTTAACAGGCAGCCCTTGATATCGGACCACTCCTGCGGATTTTTGAATGTATGTATTCCGCGGGAAACAACTTCCCGCAACAAAATGACGTCGTCTGCGATAGCAAATCTCACCGTGGTTTTCTTTTCCATATTCATCACAAAATTCACAACAACAAGACTAGACAGGTTGTCTCCGACTAGACCATGTCATAAAAGTGACATTTTTGACAATATAAAAGATCCTTAAATACAGGACGGCCCGGCCTGTATTTAAATAAAGTAAGGGAAGCCTGTATTTTAATTAAGGAATCCTTTATTTTCCTGTATAATGCGCAGGCGTAGATGTCAAAATAAAGGAAACTTTATTCAAAAACAGCACAAATAAGTGTTTAGATAACTCTCTATTAATGCCTACAGGATTTTTTACATAACAGCGCGTTTATGGAATGCTTTTTTTTTACAGAATCGCGTAAGTATGCAGAATATGGAAATGAGAGGCCGTTTTTGCATTTGATTGATGTATAAATACTGAGTTAAGGAATGGTTTTAGGGTGTTTTGTCAATTTTACTTGAATTTCTTGAGGGTTTATTAACACCTTTGTAATGTATTTTGAGCGTGCTCAATCACATTAGCGCAAAAAGGAGGGGTAGAGGCCTGTATTTGAATACATTTGAATATTTGTGAAGCGCTCAGGGAAACTTTGGAAAATAAAATAATTTCCATCAGCCTAAACTTTGGCTCGGAATCCAATAAATTCGAACAACAACGACTAATGCTGCAGGAGAGAGACAATTCTTCATAAAGTTTCCCACAGCAAGCCACATTTTTAGTGAAAGTTTATTATTACTTTATGTATTGTGAAATATTATGGGAGTTGACATTTTCCCAAAACCAATAAAGTGCTATGTTGGATACCTCAGATGCTCTGCCTTATTTCATCGCATCGACCATTCAAAAACACACTTTTTTCTCCTCGCAAGTTGGTCGTGCTCCAAAAGCAGTCGTGTGGCATAATACTATGATACGTCTTAGAAACTCGTATATATAATAATATAAATACTATTATCTGTATTGTTGGTAACCAATTTGAGACGTATACCTTTAGGACGTCTTTGTATTTCAAACTGCAAGGCCGTTATGGAAGAATTACGAAAGGATGGACTATCATATAATATAGAGCAGAGCAGGACGATGCAATAATATACTTATTGCAATACTTACCTATATGTATTGTTTGCTTTCTCATAAGGAACGATATCTCCGTCCGACATTTTGATGACATAGGAAAGAACGCCAAAGAATGTGGTGTTTTATTATAGTTCTGTCATGAGTAAAAAAGCCATTACGTTCGATAAACAATTGTTTCTGGGTCATCAGAAAAAAGTCGTGGCAGAAAAGATTGATATTCCTCCGATGATGCCGCGAGGCAAGGCGATCTCGTACGAAAGGATATAGCGAAACTGAATCCTAAATCTTTGAGAAAACTCCATATTATATTATATTAAAACACGTTATAGGTTTGATGGCATTATTCAATTAAGTAAGATTCCATCTATAGGTACGTTGAAAGCTACAAATTACTAGGTGGAATTTTCATAAAACTTTATCGTTGAGCGAACAGTACAAAGAGTTCTAACTATGTTTGGTATGGGATGGGCCGGCCAGATGACGCCACAATATAAACAGCTTTTATACAGCTTTGCAGCGGAACATTTTATAAAATAAATGGTGGAGTCGTAGGAGAACTATGCTCTCGTGTTAGTTTTATCTGTTGTTTCTGGAAAATTCTTCGTGATAAAGCCGCAATTTTCATGTATCGTTTTGATTCAGCAACAAGCCTCTACTGGTGACTTTCAAACTGCGCGCCATTGTGTCACACAGTCTTGCCACTGTGAACCAAATGGCCGTGAATCACTATTCGGACATATAGGTATACGTGAGGTTTCAATTTCTTCTAGGTAGCCATTTTGTCTTTTCATATTATTGTATTGAAGTACTCACAACTCTAGTGTGATTCGAGTTAGCTGGCAGTCTCGTCACGCCCCTTGCCGAAATTCCAAAAGAATTGCGTCAAGACCACTGAATTTTGTGAGCGAAATTTTCCGTCGTTAAGTAGTAGAATTCTATTTTCTTTTTCAATGTAAAAACTTAGTAAGTACCTACCGGGTGTTTATAAATGTCTGTGATCGCATCGCCTTTGGAATCCGCTTCCGATCACTATCACTACAATGGGGAACTATCACGGATTTCTGAATATAGAGCTGGATAGCTAATCACAATATACCCCCCCCACAATTTTTGTCAAACGCGTGTTGGCCGCCATACTGTGCTAATTTTTAGTTACTTTAATGCTTGTGGGTTGGCAAAGCTGCAAATAATTGTCATCCCTGAGTGTCACTTTGATTGCCAAATGTCACCCAAATGTCAATCTATTGTCATTTTTTGACGTTTTTCTTGTTTATCTGTTTCTTTGTGCGAAGTTTTCTCGACGTTTTTCAGTGATTTGTTGAAGGAAAAGACTTGATGTCGTCCTGTTTTGTGCCTAGTTGCAAAAATAGCGACAAACAAAACAAAACCGGCATAACCTATCATGTGTAAGTTCGATGTTTTTATCCGATTTTTCATTTATTACAAAAGAATTATTTCAGGTTTCCGAAACGATCAAAGTGGAGTGGCTCCAGGCCATCAGTAGGGATCAACAAACATTTATTCAGCAGCGTAACAATGAGAGCGTGTTTGTTCAGATCATTTCTTGATGAAGCCTTCGAGCGAATTGGATTGCTCAAGAAACTGAAACCCAATGTAATTCCTTCACTTGATTTGCCTACCCTGAGACCACGGTATACCTGAGACCCATTCCAGTAGCTTCAGAAAGTCAAGCTATCCAGGAAGCTCCAACAACCACAAGCCAAGTTATGCCGGAATCATGACCAGATCAAGCTATGCCGAAAGCATCAACAAGCCAAGCTATGTCGGAATTATTATTAAGCACAAATAAACAATTATGTTATACTTCAATAATTGTTTTCATTTTATTTTTGTTATATAAATCAGGTTCGTGTTTGTGTTGTTTTGTAGCGTTTTAAAATCACTAGAACCGATCCAGTTCGGCTCTTAAATCAGGGGATCCGATAGGCTCTCGAAAATCCTTGCCCAATCAGTGATAGCGATTTTCGAGCTGAACTGGCTCCGTTCTGGCCAGTCGAAGACGCCATTAGTTTTTTGCTTGAGTTTCTACGTTTTGTCTTCGAAACAATTCATCAAATACCTTACGTTTCCAACATGTATGTAGTTAACTATTCCGAAATAAAATGAGCTGCAATTTGTAATGAACAACATTAATGAAATCATAACCACTAACCAATAATTAAAAAATGAATAATAGGAAGATTCAAGAACCAAGAATCATTCTACGAAACAAAAGTACAAGCATCTTAGCTTTCTCCCTGTAGGACTCGTCCAGTTTCAGGTAATTATTATTTCACAATTAATATTTGAAACAAATGTAAACACCAATGCACTAAAGACGGCGGTTTATATTTTGAATCCGATTTGTTGCCCGTCAGCCAATAACATTTTAGCACAGTATGGCGGCCAGCTGGGTTCGGACAACACGCATGTGTTGTATTAGCTATCCAGCTCTATATTTAGAAATCCGTGGGAACTATAGGCAACACGGATTGTAGAGGGCGACGTGTTCCATGCACCCATATTGACAGTTATCGTACATAACCTCAAAGAAATGCAAACAAATGTACGGAAAGTGGAAAGTGCTCAAAGAAGGGTGGAGGCGGAGAGGAGCCTCACTAAGAGGAAATAAAAAAGACATGGTGCAAACTGCAAAGGTATGGTCCTTTGGAACTGTTGCAGCCTGATACCAAACACGTCACTACCAATTTTTTTACCGTGATTTTTGACTTGTCGGCGTTTCTACTTTTCTACTCACGAAGTGACGCCAACCGCTGGTTATATGCTGAGTGCTGACGAATGAAAATGAAATGACAATTACAAAGTTGAGGTTATGTACGCTTGAAATGACACTGATGATAGCTGGGGTGCATGGAACACGGGCGCCATTACTTCAGGCGTTTGCCACTATAGTTCCCCATTGCGCCTGTTGCTACGTTTTTCGGCCTGACCCATGCCTGCCGCGATCACAGTTTCTTATAAACACCCGTAGTTGGACAATACTAGGACTCATTGTCTAGGATTTTCGAGCTTCGCCAGGCACAGATACAGTGGCGGAAGGTACTTGTGGCTGGTTTTTAGCGTACTTTCGTAGGAAATCCGCTATTAGCTGCTTTTCCATGTCCATCTGTCCGTTTGTCCGTCCGTCTTGTCATCAAACTCTTCCTAAACGGCAAGTCGTAGCGCTTCCGAGTTTTCCGGAAATGACTGCTGATTATTTGAGGACAGAAATAGGCCAAAAAAAATTTTGTTCGTCGTAATCAAATTTCTTACGAGTGAACCGGTTTTGATGAAATTCATGATCCAATTGAGTTTTGTCAATAGATTTATCATTCAATTCAATGGTTGGTTTAATGATCGGCCGCCGTCCTGGCCTGCCATATTGAGCTTCTACATACGTGAACCGATTTCGATGAAACTTTGTAATAAGACGCCTTTCATGGTTGAGTTTATGTTCTAAAGGCTGAACTAACGATCAGTCGCCATCTTGGCCCGTCATATTGAATTATAAATACGTGAACCGATCCTGATTGAAACTGATGGTGAAAGTCTTCCAAATATTTTATAATGCCTGTTGTAGTGATCTCAGTCAGTACTTTGCGGTGTATGGTGTATGGTTCAAACATATAAAAGAAAATTGGTATAAAACCCATTGCAATAATTTTCATTTCAATAAAACATATTTTTGAACATTATCTTGTTAAACATATGGACAGGGAGCTGGTGCCTCAAAACTTACGTCATAAGGTACATGATTTTATCCCTGTAGGTCCAATGTGCGTTGATAAGGTTGTTAAAAAATTGTTTTGTCTTACATGTCAGACCGGGGGCTTTAGGCTGGTATTCACCTTATTCGAAATTCCTCTGCCATCTTTTGACGATATGTTGAAGTGGAGATATCTGGGGGGATTGAGTCCCAAACCAAAATGCACCAGATTTTCTCATGTCAACTTTATTTATAATGTCAACACAACAAAAGCGCGCCCGTCGCCAGTGACATAGAAACAAAATAATATTTATCATCACTATGGTATTATTCAGGTGTTTGTAATTTTTGGTTTCTTCAGTCATTCTGATGTCATTCTCCAGTGGAATGGCTCTCCAGTGCTTGAATCAATTTGGATGGTGCGATGTACCCTTATGAAACGCTGAAGTGGTGCAATGTGCAAGCCATCAAGACGACGGACCTTGGCAGTTTATCGTCGTAACTTTTCTCCCCCGATGTAATGAAGTGTACGCCGCAAACCTTGTGGCATTTTGTAGGCTGGCATGAGGCCTTTTCATAACTCTTTTTCCTACGCGCTTTACCCAGACCTCTCACTTCTTTCGTCTTTGGTGAACGCGTAAATTGAAACATTTCGACTTTCGGCTGTGTCCGACTTGCAGCTATGTCCGTGAGCCAGGTACACAGCACCTTGTATACCCCTTTGCTGATTGCGACTTCCCACTATTGGTAGGTCGGTATTTCACAACATGGATTAACAAATCAAACTCAGTAATTTAGCAGTAGCCACAAACGATAACAATAACCGGTTACAACAGCAGCAGCAATAACAAGACAAAATAACGAAGATGAGAGAAAATTCGGAAAGCTGCGTGTACTTGGAACGTAAACGATTCCTGCTCGTAATGACAAATTCAAATACGACACTTGACTGGAAGAAGTCGAACTGACATCTATGGAGTATAGTAGTTATCTACTTTACCTACGCTGTGGGGACCCGTTTCCCATGATGCATTTCATTTACGAATAAGGTGAATAGGCTTGTCAATTTTCGAAAAATGTCAAAAATTTATGTCATGAGGTACATGAATGAAACCATCGGGCTTTTGTATGGGAACATCCCCTTAATCAAAAATCGGGCCATAAGACAAAATTTTTGGGGGCTCTCGGTCCATAAGACAAGTTTGAAATTTTCAAAAAAGGCCAAAATTCACCTCCTCCTGGAGACTTTTCCTCTGGCATAATTTTATTAATTTCAGGAATGAAAAACGATTCTCACATGATTTTTTACGCAGGTTTCGAATCTGTCAATAAAAATCTATGATAGTAAATCGCTTACAGGGTGCAACATTGAAATTTTTTTCTCAAATCGTACACCCTGTACTTCAACATGGAAATCAATTCCGTTTTTCATCTTGATTACAAATATATATTACACTTGGTGGGTTAGTCAACAAAACGCCTGTGAAAAAATGGATGAATTTTGGTCCTTTTTTAAAAATTTCAAACTTGTCTTATGGACCGAAAGCCCCCAAAAAGGTTGTCTTACGACCAGATTTTCGATCAAGGGGATGTTCCCACACAAAATCCAGTTGATTTCATTCATTCACCTTATGACGTGAATTTTTGGCCATTTTTTCGAAAATTGACAAGCCCATACCAGCCTAAAGCCCCGGGTCTGGCATGTAAGATAGAGCAATTTTTAACAACCTTATCAACGCACATTAGACCTACAGGGTTAAAATCATGTACCTTATGACGTAAGTTTTGAGGCACCAGCTCCCTGTCCAATACCTTTCACCCTTTATTATGCTGTTTGAAATTGTCAGTAAACTCTGTGAGTTAACTCCAAGTAAATTACACATTAAGCAGACAATAAAAAAGGTCAACAGAAAAGAACATGATAAGAGTTTTTTTCGTTTTTCCTCTATAGAGTATCTTCAAAACTCTTTCTTGATTTTGATAGGTCTACTCTTGTTTTGTCTAGAAAATTTCAAAACGGAGGTTTTAGAGGTCTTGTCTTGGTCTTGACGCCCTTTCTAGACAAGTTTTTGCTGGTGAAATTTCAGCAAAGCTGGGACATGCTGAAAACTGCAAACTGCTGTGATTGGTCACATAATATCAAGTCATTCCAATATTTTCTTGATAGTGGTTTGGACGATACATGAAAAAAATAACCAATTTATCCACTGCCTATATTCGCAGGTGCTCAAGTTGTTCCTAAAATATTCGTTGTTTTGTACATAATTAAAACTATCAGTTCTACCAAACTTTTATGAACGAATTAACTTTGGTTATTTCATAGTAACTAAGCAACTGTCCATGCTATTGGCTGGTGCATAGCAACTATCAGCGTGATAAAGCTAATCCGCTCGTAAAACTTTGGTGGAATTAACTGTTTGTGATAATTTTGCTCAATTCTCTGCGGATTTTGGCTTCATGATTTGTCCATGAAAAACCCACTAAAGTTTACAATAACTGCCGTTGTAGTCCAGGAATTTTAGGTTTTGACCCGGAAGTAATTAACGTAAATCTGAAAATTTGCAGGATTGTAGTTTTGGTCTGGGAGAGCACGTACAAAAAAGTCCCCTACTCTGCCTCGTCGGCTTCCCTGTTTTTTCGGTGCAAGAAGGGACTAAGTCACAAAAATTGGCGATCTGTCTATAGACTGCAGTAAAATGGTTGTTGTTGGTCCGATTTGTATCGAAATGATCAGAAAAGGTTCAGAGAAGCATATCCATTCGTATTTGAGATGTTTCAATGCTTATTATGTACATAATTTGCCGACCTAGTGCTGTCAAAATTCAAAAAATTAGATTTTTTCCGAAATGACGCCTTGGCGGTTATATGAAGAATTGGAGGGTGAAATGTACACCAATAAATATTTTTCGTCATACTTTGAGCTTTCCATTGGCATGTCTACGTTTTCTCTAGCGTCACCCGTTACAGAGCTACGCCACTCCAAGTGTCGCCGCGCAGTAACGCTGCCTACGTAAAGCGCGCATCCTGCGCTCAGTGGTAGAGACACAACTAACCTTACCGATCCTAAAGGACCTGATAAGAGACACAAGGCATTTTCAAAGTATTATTGTTCTTCTACAAGATTTTTAATTAGAATTGAAGTTGAACTTTCTTTGGGATTTTACTTAATTCGGGTAGAAAATTAAGATTCTTATTCTAATTGGAAGTGGGGTCATCCGGATCATCATCCATATCTACTGACTGACTGTTCGTGCAGCTGGATCCTTCACAGCTCTTGCACATGATGCTGCAGGCAAGACTTGAGTTCCTGCACTCACACCGGGCACCGCAGTCAATCTTGCAGGCACATGAAATTAGCCGTAGCAGGCTATCAGGAGCTGGCTGCCTTCTGGTAGTAACTGAAAACAGACCCTGGAGTCCAGATTTCCAGCCCTAGATCTCTGAGTTGAGGTTAACGTCTAGCCACTGCTGGACTTGTGAAGAAAACAAGCACATTAGTACCATACCTACTGCAAGCTTTTTGAGAGATGCAATCCCCACATTCCGCCTAACGCCGTTACCTGGAGGTATGCGCGGAACGAATGCTGTTCACAGGCGGCACTTGTTGGTGGAAGGCTCGCCAAATCGAAGGAAGATGTCACCGGCTGCTTCGCTACGCTCTGGTTGTATAGAAATACTCGTAGCTGGTTCAAAGTGTCCAGCTCACTGCTTTCATACAGAGCCACGATAAATCTTCCCCCAGCGGCGGCCACAGCCCTCTTGCTAGATGCGGGATTTGAGAAGACCGTGGAGCATTCCTGTAGCTCTGGTATTTTCTTCATGAGCTTCCGCACGCCTTCTGCTTTCCCATTTGATACAGAGCTGACGTGGTGTCGCATCCTGTTATGATGGCATGGCAAAAGAGGACGGACTTGTTCATTTCATCAGGACTTTTCCGGATCTCCTGCATCTTGAATACTCGTCCACTTGAACTGCCTGTGGCTGGACTTAGCATTAAGATTCGGGTGTCATCTCTAGCACGGGCTACATAGCATAGCAAGGATGTCTGTGCATGTCCTGGGCAATAACGGTAACTTGCTGTCCTCGCTCATCCATGCCGAAAGCTGTTCTGACAATCAATCAAGGAGTCCGCATCTGCTGCAGCTCGAACGACAGTAACTCCAGCATTTTGAAAATAACCTAAGAGTAAACTAATAAGACGCCTTTTAATCTGCACGTGGCTCAAGAACTCTGACTGATTAGTCGCCACACATGTGTTTCTGTCAAAAACTACATGTATGGGTGCCCGCTCAGAATAACGACGTTTTTGTTCTTGAGCCTTTGTTGAGTTCTGTTCATGCCCATCGAACACCAACAGTAACAGATGATCCAAATCGTTTCTGAACAAACCTTACGTATGCCTGGGCTATTTGTCCAAAAGTGGCGGGACGAGGCCAAACAAGTGCATGAAGTAGGTAACCACCGTCGACTGTCGACTACACTCCAACGAGTTCCACTGTCACCAAGTTCTTGAGGTGTAATAGGTACTTGCAAAAATCTTTTGAAGAACTGATTTTGCAGTCTTCCGCATTGACACCCCATCGAAGAGAGCAGGTGGCTTTGAAAAGAGTTCGAAACTGAGATACTCTTTCAAGTCTTCCTCAGATTTCATCACGCAAACTATCCGCGTGAAGAGTTGCTGAGGGTTTACAGGAACGATTTTATCGCGGACAACAATGTCACCCCGAACTGATGGAAGCAGCTTTACTCCGAGCTTTACTCGATGTTTCCTGGAGAGCTTCACATCCCCGAACAATTTTCCAGGCAAAATCTTGACGGCTGCCTCACCTGAAGCTTTGGCTCTGTCGCACTTAGTAGTGTCGTCGCCAGCAATCCCAGAAGCCAGAGAGCGAAAACGATTTGACTTTGTAGTTCTGTAGACCACGGAGGGTGGTCTTGCAGCCAGGCTTTGGAAGTGTTGACGTCTCATGCATCGCACTTCCGGTGAGTGTCCCTTAGTTCAACGTGCTGCTCTGAGGATTCTCCTTTCACCCCAGTCATCTTTTCCAAACAATCACACACCTTCATGCAGGCAGGGAAGGCCACTACGATGTGACTAAAACATCAGCATCTTGGGCTTCTTGAAACATTCCTCCAGAACTAGCGAATATTATAGCACTTACCTGCATGTTAGATGTAGCCTGATAGATACATTTCTCTCCACGAGATCTTTGAGAACGTCTTCATTTTCGGTGCCTCCTCTTTCCACACTAGCACGCAGCAAAGTTGATAGCCCACTCTGAACCATTATATTTTCATCTTCAAGAGGCGACTTACAAAAACCGCAAACGCCTTTGTCTGCCATAACATAACATCGAGCGCAGGACGGACGCGATCAGCGGGTTGATCACCCGTATTTGATCATTCTCGGTGACGAAATGTGAGTCACATGAAGCTTCCACTTCAAAAGCTGACTCAATGTCTTTCCTGTCTTGTTGTATGTCCATGCTCTTCCATGTTTTATCATTTTCATTGCCATTATTACCAGCAGAGATTGCTGGAGGTAAGTGAAAAAGATGCCATATCAACAACAACTTTTGTAAAATGCATAAAATGTTGAGCAACATTCTCATTACAGCCCTGTAGCTCCGTAACGGGTGACGCTAGAGAAAACGTAGACACACCAATGGAAAGCCCAAAGTATGACGAAAAATGTTTATCCTTACATTTCACCCCCGAGTCTTTATATAACCACCATGTCGTAATTTCGGAAAAAACTAATTTCTTGAATTTTGACAGCACTTGGTTGGCAAATTATGTACTTGATAAGCATTGAAGCATCTCAAATACGGACGGATATGCTTCTCTAAACCTTTTTTGATCATTTCGATACCAATCGGACCAACAACAACCATTTTACTGCAGTCTATAGACAGATCACCAATTTAAGTGACTTAGTCCCTTCTTGCACCAAAAAAACAGGGAAGCCGACGAGGGAGAGTAGGGGACTTTCTTGTACGTGCTCTCCTAGACCAAAACTACGATCCTGCAAATTTTCAGATTTACGTTAATTACTTCCGGGTACAAGCTGTATATTGACTAAAATTCCTGGACTATTGTGATACCTGGATGTAAACACCCACTGGAACGTGAAATTTGATGATTTCACATAATCTGCGAGCGAGGGGGCAATCACTTGTGCAATATGTGGGGCAAGCGTGTGTGCAATGCTTGTGCAATGGTGTGCAATACTTGTGCAATGTTTGTGCAATATTTGTGCAATGTGTGCAATGCGTGTGCAATGCCTGTGCAATGTGTGCAATGTTTGTGCAATGGGTGTGCAATGTTTGTGCAATGAGTGTGCAATGTTTGTGCAATGGGTGTGCAATGTGTGCAATGCTTGTACAATGAATGTCGTATCACGCATGCGTCGTTGTTTGCTGGGAAGGAAACTAATAAGCCCGAGCCTCACCTCGCCCCCAATAATTCGAGCAGGCTGTGTGTATATCCCATACACTTCTTATTTTCAGTAGAATGACCTTTTGGAGCAAAAATAAAGTGACAAGCTGGGGGCTTCAGCTACGGCTGATGGCACCTGCAAAGTTTTGGAGCGAAACTATCAGCGGCCATCGGCCGTATTCTCCCAGCGCCCCAGCTTGTCACTTTATTTCTGCTCCAAAAAGTCATTCTACTGAAAATAGAAGGTGTATGGGATATATGTATCGTGGTGTGTCGTATGCGATCCCCACGAGGATCCCCAGTACCTAGAGACCAAGGCTCGAAAATTCAGACACGAGCTCAGATTCCTATCTGTGTTTTGCTCAGCATTCTGTTTTGCTCATTTTGCAAGTCTCCCCCCCCCCCCCCCGCCCTGTCTTCCTGAGTAAGAGGTACTTAAGACAAGATAAGAAGCCGGAGTAAGCCTTCAGTCTTCGCTTCCAGTGTTGGTCATGGAAAGCTCAAAGCGTCCCGAGCAGGAAGTTAACACGGAAGTCAACATAGAAGTCAGCACATCAGCTGTTGAAGTTCTGAGTTCTGACAACACAACCGTGAAAGAAATTGAATTTTGGGAAATAATAGTGAATGAAATCGGGGTGGAAATCCCGCTTCACTTGAAAATTTTGCTCCATTCTTAGCGCAGTTACCCAAAAAATGGGAGAATGGCGCGTTTAGCTACAAATTGTCCGTCATTCGTCAGTCCATACCCGGGATAACTATTTTGGAAAAGGAGATGTCGATATGATGTGAACGCTGATCAATAGTACATAATGTCCAGGATGTCAAGTTGACTTTGGTTTTTTGTTACTTTGCCGCCCTCTTTGATCCGCCATTCTGAATTTTCTCTAGAATGATCCGATTTGGATCAAATTTGCAGAAAATGTGAACCACATCAAGATACATCCATTTTTTGGCAATTGATGCTCCGTCGCCATCTTATTTTGTCTATATTGGAAATGTTTTAAAGTTAGAATTGAACTCGCTATTTTGAATGCTTTGCTGCCTTCTGCCGTGATACACCATTATGACATTTCCACATTTTGTCGCCACTTGTATACGCTATTTTGAAGTTTTTTGAATACGATCAGCTTTTGATTAAACTTGGCATTAATTGAATAAAGTATGAAGTTCTCATACCAATTATTAATCTCAGGGTCGGTTCGTCGATATGCCGCCATATTGGTCCGTCATATTTAATTTCTTCTCAAGTGGAACTATTCTACTATACTACTACTATTCGGCGAGAGACTTCATCCTCAGCTGTACTGATCTAGTTTTTTCGGTTACCCGTATCTGCTGACATGGATACGGCAAGTGTCGTAGGTATATTGCGCCATTTTACATCTCGCCGCCATCTTGGATAGTGAACCATTGGTTGATCATCTTTGAAAGTTATCTGAATCTGATGAAATTTGACTACGTGTAGCTCTCATACCTAAATTTAACTTCCAAAGTGAATTTTACGGTAGGCCACCATATTGATCCGCCATATTGAAAGCGAAGTAGGTAGGTAGGTAAGGGAGAAAGAGGCACTAGTTGATACTGTAACGTGGGGCAGCGATAGGCAAGTTGACATCATCAATTTTCAGCGCATTTAAAAAAAACGCTACTGCGACGGCTTTGCTGCCTTTTGTCGTGATAGGCCATATGAAATTATCACATTCTGCCGCCATTTCCATCCGCCATATTGAATTTTTTCAAATATGATCCAATTTCCATGAAAAATTCATATATCATTCATTTATTTACATATTTTGCCTATTTCCTATGTAACAATATTCAGTACATCCCCACATAGGAAAGTATGACCTATATGAATATTTTAATAATTTTCCGAACTATTTTAAACGCTTATGTAATACTGTGCAATGTTTGTGCAATGGTGTGCAATGCTTGTGCAATGCTGTGCAATGCTTGTGCAATGCTGTGCAATGCTTGTGTAATGCTGTGCAATGCTTGTGCAATACTGTGCAATGCTTGTGCAATGCTGTGCAATGCTGTGCAATGCTGTGCAATGTTTGTGCAATGGTGTGCAATGTGTGCAATGTTTGTGCAATATTGCACAGTGGGACACGTAATTTGAGAGTGATTGCCCCCTCGTCTGCGAGGTATTATTGGCACAAATCAACCTAGCAGTTCGCGCAATAACATAATTATTGTTGGTGGTGTCCTACCGTCACCGAACGTTGAATTGATTTGATGCGTGTCGATCCAATATACGCAGATTTAGAGTGATTTTCAGAGAGCCTATGTATATTGTCGTCCAATGTCCACTATCCATGCATTTAAATAATTTTGTTATGGAACTAATAAATTTGTTAAATTTAGTACCAACCTAAATTATGATATTTGCATGCCTATATTCCAAAATGTATGACTATACCCTTCAAACGTGAAATATGTGGTTAATAATGGATGGAGGGATGCTTTAATATTAATTAACGAACGTGACGTAACACGGGTGAGCAAACTATTCCTTACTAATGTTTGTAGTAGTTTGTTCGTATACCACTTTGTCTTTGATTAAATATACCTACCTATTACTAATTACTGATCCGTAAATAGCGTTAGGTAGGTACCTATGCACATTACTGTGACTGTGTGATGCGAATAACAATATGATTAAGCCAGCAAACCAGGAAATAATATGGGGAGGGTATAACTCGATTCTCTTACCTGAGACCTTATAATTATCTATCTACCGAAGTATCTACTCTACCTACAAGCGACAATCTACCTACAATAAGAACTACCCATTTTGAGAAATTAGGTTTCATACTCTCAGCTATTCTGACAAGGACAACACGACCTGACCTCTGACCTGTCCAATTTTCAAAGCTACGCCACAGTAGTATTTCTCTAACATACACTACTTCTAACCAACGATACCAACCGGTGGATCGCAGGTTAGAAGGAGCGTTTGTTAGAAAATCACGAACGGAGAGATTGATCTAAACATTACAGTGTTTTTAGGTTCTCTAGGTTCTCTTCAGGTATTATCAGGATACTTTCTAACAAACGCTTCAAGCCCAAATTTCTAACTTACGCTCTTTCTAACTAGTGATTTCTCTAACAAAACGACCGCCACCATTAGAAATTCAGAAATTTAGGAAACTGTAATTATTATTGACCCGCTTTGACTACGCTTTCTTTCGATCAGGATCGCAGAGCATGATCCGAGAATCCGTTCACTTGATTGGTTTGAACGTGCCACATCCGGTCAATCAGTTGGTGTGAGAACAATGATGGTTATATATTTTATCATGGGTACCTTCCTATGTAGTCAATCTTTCTCGTTGTTTAATACAAGAAGGCACGATGCCAAAAACTTTCAAACCGAATTTTGAAATAATTTTCCGAAATATGGAAACTACAAGGTTTTCGTCGGTTTTCGTCTAACATTGCATAATTTGTTGCAGATACTAATCCACTGCTCCTGCCACTGCCGCTGCATCTGATGTAATCGGGCCGCAATCCGTGCGACATGGATCAAATCATGGAAGGGGAAATAGGGGACGAAAACCCTCCATTGTCCGAGTACGACATAATCCATTTACTGAATCGTCTCAACGAGACCATTCACTCCGAAGTTGGCTGTGAACTGAAGAAAAAACTTGCCAAGTCTGTTTTTGGGTGTCCTGTAGACTTCGATACGGTCCTGTGTTGGCCGCAAACGTTGCCAAATTCGACAGCCATCCTGCCTTGCTTCGATCAACTGAACGGGATCAAGTATGACACGAGAGGTATGTAATTGAAAATCTATAAACTTTTCCTTAGACCGCGCCTTGGTGCGGTCACCGTTCATGTATTATTGACTCTAATTAATTTTTCAGTCACAAGATAGGTATGTACCAATGCACATTATAGTGACAGCTAGTAATTACATTGAAGTGACGTAGCTCAATTTTCTCAAAAACATTAGGTCATTTTTGAATAATCTTATGTATAGGTACTGCCGCATCTAAAGGCAGGTTACAGTATTATAGTCCAGGCGCCAGGGAAAACAATAAGGAAATAATTGTTTCCTGGCTGGAGATTAGCTTAAAACGTTCTGTGTAGCTTAGGTTTTGACATACTAGTTTTCCCCCTTTCGGAAATGTCGGGGTCATGTCGCCATCATCAACAAGAAGTGCACCAGCATGGTCTTTGCCGAATATTTTAATTTTGGGTCATCTGACAGCAAACGATGGGAAGCGAGAGTCATTGTCGTGAAAGCTCCATGGCCACTTGACTCGAAAAACTAAAATGTCGATGTGAGAAAAAAAAATCAAAATGAGATTACTCGAGAATTCTTCATGCTATAGTTGCGGTGATGGTCTTAAACTCTTCCTCTTGAACCGTAGATTACGAATATTGAAAATTCAAAAACAAGAGTTTAAGACCATCACCGCAACTATAGCATGAAGTATTCTCGAGAAATCTCATTTTGAAATTTTTTTGTCACATCGACATTTTAGTTTTTCGAGTCAAGTGGCCATGGAGCTTTTACGACAATGCCTCTCGCTTCCAGAAGCTCTATCTCAAAAACAATAGCTCGCAGAAAGGTCATTTAAAAACCATTCCGTAGGGAATTTCATTGGTTTCAAAATGACTTTTCTCATCTTTTGCTGTCAGATGGCCCAAAATTAAGATATTCGGCAAAAACCACGCTGGTGCACTTCTTGTTGATGATGGCGGGCATGACGCCGACATTTCCGAAAGGTGGGAAATTAGTATGTCAAAACTTAAGCCACACAGATCGTTTTAAGCTAGTTTCCAGCCAGGAAACAATTATTTCCTTATTGAGCTGATTTTTGCTCCCTGGCGCCTGGGCTATTAATGAGACTAGAAAGGACAATCGTGTTATTCAGATGCATTTATCAGTTTGTCATCACAACTTAATGTCATATGACTCATGAGCGAAAAAAATTCCCAGTGGGGTTTTTCATTTCCGAGTTTGGCAACACTGTCAACAAAAGTCATTCTTCTGTCATTTCTTTGACATCTGACAATTCTCGCTAAAACGTTGCGGTTATAACTTTGGTTATCAGCATTTGGCGGGAAAACAGTGAATTAAATTGACGGAGAAAATTCTACAGTATCGTGATACCTCAGTAATGAAGCTACAATTCAAACAAGCGAATACGCCTCATTGGCATGAGGCTCAGTAGCGCACTTCCTTTTTGGAGGATTAGTGAACGCAAGATGTTAAGTAATTAGGGTTCTACCGTCTTGGGCAAAAAATTCCAATATGGCGGCCAAAATATCGACAGAATCATGAAATTCGGCTCGAAAATCAGAATGATTGTACTAGACAAGGGTAAGTTCCAAGTTTCATGAAAATCGTTCCACTAATAAGAGATTTCAATATGGCGGACAAGATGGCGGCAGAATTATGAAACTCAGCTTGAAAATAGGAATGATCGTACGAGACAAGCGTAACTCTCAAGTTTCATGAAAATCCTCCCACTTATAAGAGATTTCAATATGGCGGCCAAGATGGTGAGGCAATCATGAAATTTGGCTTGAAAATAAGAATGATCGTACTAGACAAGAGTAAGTTTCAAGTTTCATGACAATCGTTCCACTAATAAGAAATTTCAATATGGCAGCCAAGATGGCGGCCGAATTATGAAAGCCATTCTGCCTATTTGGTCCTTGAGAACCTAAGCTATCCACCGGATAAAGTTCAATCTTCAAGGGCTGTAGCTTTAGTTCCCGAGAAGAAGTTCAACTTCATCGAAGTGCACAGGAGATCTCTGTTTTTTGAGAATAATGATAACGATGTATGGATAACAAAAATAGTGCCCATTGGCCACCCTTGGGGACATCAGCTATTAATCGGAGAAAAGTTCCAAGACTCTTGTTTCAATTCTCGAGAAGGAGTACAGCGTCTTAATTTCTGCACGGACTCGGACAGACAGACAGACAGACAGACAGACAAACCGGCCACATAAGCGTCATTCTGTTACTTATATAAAAAAATGTTCTCCAACTGATTTCGACCTCCTGAACACGAATATCGGGCTCAGTTTTGAATTGGAACATTTCTTTTTTATCGAAAAACCGAAAAAATGGTAGCCTGTCACATCGCTGTACTAGAATGATAGTAAGACAACTTGAAAAACATAGTTTCGAGTAATCGCCACTTGAACATTTCAGAAGAACGAAAAACACTCCTCTTCTCGAAATTTCAGGAATTTTTACATTTTTCAGTTGTATTATATCGCTCCTGATAGACCTGTGAGGAATTCATTATGAAATCACATTTACTCTTTGAGAAAAAAATCAAAAAGTGAACATATCCTTGTATATCGCTAGAAATAATGGTTCTGTTGGAAGTTGTCCGTTTTTTCATGTAAGTTATCCTACTATTCGTCAGGAATTCGTAGAGTGATTTTGAATTTATCCCTCTTTTTTTTTCAAGTTGTCCGAGTATTGTACAGTAAGCATAGCCTGGTTCAACATATTTTTCATAGTTATCCTTAAGTATTGTATGATATGGAATAAGCCCATTAGTTTTTGGCTGTCATCTGACAAATAAAAGTGTCACTATCAGAAATTGGAAATTCATTTGAAAGTCCTTGGAAAACTGTATTCAGAACAGTAGACAGTGTTTCGCTAACTGACGTGTGTCAAATATTGAAAAATGTCAAAGTTCATAACTTTGTCATTCAATTATTCAAGATTTTTCATCGAACATTTCATCCTGTGAACCGATTTTCACGATTTCTTTTACTTTTGGCAGTCTTGGACATAGCTCTAACCAATATAGTCTGCCTCCGCATCTATCCATCGTTTTGGTTCAGTTTTACCCAATACAAACTGACCTGTGGATAACGAAATCATGGCAATGTACATTGGAGATAACTTAAAATTAATTAGTCATTCCAAACAATTCACGGAACATTTCTGGTCAAATAGTGGGACAACTTAGAGAAAAGTGAGATATTTTACAAATGCATGAGGGTATGTTTGTGCAATAGTGAGTTAAAATGAAATATCTGAAGACTTTCATTGAATCAGTTGGTTTTTTTGGTATAAGAGTGAGACATCTTTCACAGTAAAATACTAAGATAACATGAAAAACAAGGACAACTTGAAATTTCCAAATCAGATTTGTTGTAAAATTGGGACATGTTGAAATGTCTTCGTATTATACCAGGAGGCAAGATCAAACTCGATCTATTTCTCAGTAGAAGAAATAGAACATTTTGAGATGTCCGAGTACTAGACCAGAACTGTTCAAAAAACAGATAATTATAACAGTGAGATATTCATTTTTTATGTACTTCCATGATGATTCTGAGTAATTCGATTTTTTTACCAGGTAGAGAATAGCTTGGAGCTATAGATTTTGAAATAATCCGAAAATCAGAAATTTGAAGTTATCTTACTATCATTCTAGCACAGCGACATAATTTTTAGTGATACCTACCTACTTTTTTTTGTTATTGAGCGAACATGTTTCGTAATTTGAGTGCCATTATCCTTTAGGTACCTAGTATTGGCTATTTCAAAATGGTCAATTACTGTTTCGGCACGACTGATTTTAAATTTGTAGGGTCGTGTAATATGCGCCGCGCCGTGGCTTTGCGGTCGTTTTCAAAAATTGATAACAATTGACCCGACGGTCGGATCGAAGTGGGGTTTTTGTCAAAAGAAAGTTCAAATTGTTCTCTAAATACTATAATGCCGTACATGCAGTGATGTATTTCATTAAGAAATTGTAGTTGCCTGCATATCGCAACTTCTACATCTTACCGCGAATGCCAGCACTTGATCGGCGAAGCCGCCCTACACCAAAATGTTATTTTTGTAATTGTTCATGATTATTTCGGCAAAATTTTTCTTGATTCGCGAACCAAGGCCATGAGCTACCCATTCGAGTTGAAATATTTTCTGTTTTGAATTTCGTTTTGTTCGGAGGAAAGGATATCAAGCACTAGCAAGCAACGAATAAATCATTTGCGGCCAAGCCGTAGTTTCGGAGTCATTTTCAAAAATTAATAACTATTGGCCTGCACCTCGCACCGATGTGAAATTTTCATTAAAATAAAGTTCAAATCATCCTCTAAATATAACTCCGCATATGTATTATGGTAAAATGATAAGATCGGGTACTTCCTCGCATGTGATAACTTTCGAGATCAGGCCGGCTTCTGAAATGCAGCATTCAACGGCGATGCCGCGTCACACTAAATTGTTATGATTGTCATTGTTTATTATTATTTCGTCGAGATTTTTCTTGGTTTGGGATACAAGGTCATGAGCTACCCAATGGAGTAAAAAAATTTCGCAAAAACCTTTTCGTCTAGGACTAGTAGCTGTGACGGACGGACGGACGGACAAAGCGAGGACAAAAGCGCCTTCCCGTTTGGACAAGTGCGCTAAAAACGGCGTAAATGGCACTTTTACGCAAGGGGAATCAAGGGAAACAAACTTTGAAGTTTGTAACACCAGCTTAGAAACACCCTGTAGAATCCGTTCTAAACTTGAATCATAGGGGTTAATCATTAGGTTAGGTTAGGTTAGGTTGAGCACGTCTGACGTTTGGAAATTTTGGACCGCTGCTTCTTTCAAATTCAAATCTGTTGCCGCCACAATTTGAATGGCTGGAATGCCATCGAAGAAAAGCTCAAGGGAAATAGTGGGTTTTCTTATGTTAATTTTTTGAACCCCGTGTGCAAGTTGAGACTAGAGTATAGTGGTTGGTTTGTTCCTGAGATCATGCTGAACTAGGATCGCGATGGCGAACATCTGAGACCCGCGACTAGGCAGCGGGAGGGGAGGGGGGTTAAAATGTGATGAAGACATAGGATGATAGGCCCGTATTCATATCCCACTTTTAAGCTAAAAGCGCTTTTAGTGCGATGCGCATTTAGGGGCATTTCTCATATTTTAGTGTTCAAAAATACAAATTAACGCGCAAATTAATTGTAATTAAGTACATACAATCGCTCCCAATCGCAATAATGTATTTTTGAACACTAAAATATGAGAAATGCCCCTAAATGCGCATCGCACTAAAAGCGCTTTTAGCTTAAAAGTGGGATATGAATACGGGCCATAGAAAATATTAAATCATGAACCGAAAAAGGTATAGGGATGAAAGTCACTGTACGTATTCGCCATTTCACGCCAATGAAGGTTTAGCAAACCGATTTCAAAAATATAAATCGTTTTCAGAGATATTTTCAAAAATATAATTTTTTTGTGGACATTTTATTGTTAAAAAAATCGAAGAATTTTGAAGATGGAAAGATGAAAATTGGTATTTTGACTATTAGGGATGTTAGAAATATAGTCGTGATTGGCGAAAATTCCTCGGCCTACTATTTTGGAAACAAGATCGTCAACTGTTTTCACCAGCTTGGCCGCCATCTTGGATTTCTTTTTGGTGCAGTAGTCGCAAAAACGACAGGGGACTGTGGGTATGGTAGCATTAGATCATTTCAATATGAGAAGTAACTTCCCAGAGAGGGTAAATCACTTCTTTGTCGAAAAAAAATTGCCTTTCTGTTATCTCCGGCTTCTGCCGAATCCAGTGCCAATGATGGCTGATTTGGAAATTGAAGCGGCACAATACGTTTTGTACCATAAAACTTGATAGTTTGTGGAGTCAATCACCAAAATTTCAGGATTATGAATCAAATGGTTTATTGTTGGTGATTGGTTGAAGCAAAGTGTGCTCATTTTTGGCAGAAAATGCATCAAAACTGGGTTTTTAGTGGACATTACAAAGCTCTGAAGAGAGACTTGCGGCCAAGATTGGCGGCTAAAGTCATGTGACTAGTTGAAGTGAGTATGCTCTACAACAAGTAGCTATAATGAATCGTGTAGGTCGTCTAAAGACCTCTAGGGAAGTCGACTAAGATGTTTTTTCATGAAAATTTCATTCATCTGTCAAATCTGACATTCTAACAATGGAAGTGACAGTTTTCAATTGCTGTTTGAATCAATCAGATTCGAATTAGGCGATAATTTGCACAAGTGCATTTTGCGATAATTTTCGATAACTTGCACTAGTGCATGAATCGATAATTTTTTTGTGTTTCTATACTAAGACCAAAAGCAGACATAAAATCAAAAATGTCATACAGCAGTGCCATCGTGCACCTCAGGACCTCCTTCACTTTTCTTGGGAAGCACTAATTGAGAATATTATGTCGCCAATGTAATTCCTTGGACCACAAAAACGGAGTCCTGTGCTGCAACGGCTTGGCAAGGTCGGCCAATTTTTCCACAAATTCGTTTGCGTATAGTAGATGCATTACCCAAGGAACCTTGCGACCCCGTGTTAATTCTTTGGTCGTAGGTAGTCATTCCCTGACGACAATGACTAGAGTGACTAGTTGACAATGTCATAGGCGTGAAAGATTTTTTGATTCATGAAATTTTCTGATGAAATATAACTCGTGCAATGAAAATACATCAATAATTTTTGACAAATCTTCACTCATGCAAGTTAAACTGGAAAAGGCACTCGTCCACTACGTGCACTCGGGCTCTTTTCCAACTAAACTTGCATTCGTGCACATTTTCCAAAAATTATCGATAATTTTCATTGCACTTGTTAAACTTTGAAGTAATAACCAAACGCCTACTGTACAACTTTTAAAGCTGAAATACCTAGCTAGGACTTTTGTATATACAATGTGTGCCTAGCCGTATACTTAACCATTTATACAGCACAACACACTGTACACATCTACAACACTCACTACACTATGCAACAAGAGGTCCTCAGAGGCGTCGTTTCTACCCATTGTTATATTACTACTGATAATATTTTCAAGTACAGTCCCCCTCAAAAGTATGTGAGTTTTTTGAAAAATCACCACCACACATCTTTCAGCTCCGTGAACTGCGGTGATTCCCAATAGACCGAACAAATGAATTGTTCAAGTGTTGCAAATGTTCCGTGGTCGAAAGAGTTGGTCCCTAGAAAAGAGAGAAACTCTTGGAAGGGACTGTACTTGAAAATATTATCATGAAAAACATCTTTGGCGACCTCCCTAGAGATCTTCAAGAAACCCACACCATTCATGACAGCTACTTGTTATAGAGCATACTCACTTTAACTAGTTACATGACTTTCGCCGCCAATCTTGGCCGCAGGTCTTCCTCCAGAGCTTTGTACTGTCCACTAAAAACGCAGTTTTTATGAATTCTCTGCCAAAAATGAGCACACTTTGCTTCACCCAATCACTAACAATGAACCATTTGATTCATGATCATGAATTTTGGTGGTTGACTTCACAAACTATCAAGTTTTATGGCACAAAACGTATTGTGCCACTTCAAGCTTCAAATCAGCCATCATTGGTACTGGATTCGCGCAGGAGCCGGAGATGATAAAATAGCAATTCTTCCTCGCCAAAGAAGCAACTAACCCTTCTGGGAAGTTGCTTTTCGTATTGAAATGATCTAACGCTGAACGCTACCATGCTCATAGTCCCCTGTCGTTTTTGTGACTACTGCACCAAAAGAAAATCCAAGATGGCGGCCAAGCTGGTGAAAACAGTTAACGATTTTGTTTCAAAAAATAGTAGGCCGAGGAATTTTCGCCAATCACGACCATATTTCTGACATCCCTTAAAGTCAAAATATCAATTTTCATCTTCCCATCTTCAAAATTCTTCGATTTTTTCAACAATAAAATGTTAACAAGAATTTTTTTTTAATTATTTCTGGGAATGATTGATATTTTTTAAATCGGTTTGTTGAACCTTCAATAGCGTAAAATGATGAATACGTGTGATAACTTTCATAACTGTACCTTTTTCGGTTCATTATTTAACATTTTTTATGTCTTCATCATATTTTACCCCCCCTCCCGCTGCCCAGTCGCGGGTCTCAGATGTTCGCCGTCGCGATCTTAGTTCAGCATGATCTAAGGAAAAATTTGGCACCAACCACTATACTCTAGTCTTAACTTGCACACGGGATACCATAAGAAAACCTACTAAAAGTTTTGAATTCGATTCCAATAAACCGGACGTAGTCCTTCATGATTCAAGTATGGGATAGAGCAACAGGGAGGGGCCACAAGACCGTTCCGTGTGTTTTGAAAGTGCGACCACTGCGCCGGCGCCTACAGCTGCAGCTACAATCATTTTTTCAGAAAGATAAAGTACCTAACCTCGATCTTGGTCCTCCGGGCTGGATAAAATACCAGCCCCCGTCCCGGGTAGCGCATCGTTGGTGACGTTAGACCACTGTTCTCTGGACTAAAGAATCCAACCCTTCACATTTTCACAAGCACAACACCAACCGGCACAAGCCACAGGCCGAAATCACAACTGCCTTCGTGCAATTTTTGCCCACGAGGATTTTGGCGCCGCGTAACGAAAAGCAGCAACCTGCCTTCGTTGTGTTTTCGACCACATAGACGGAAACCTAACCTGAAAAAATGCCATGTCCAAATAACAAACGGGCTTGCAAACAAAATATCAATTCTAATAGGCAACTTTCTGATACCCTGGACACACTAGAAGGCCTTAAAGATTGTTAACGTATCGTCATTCAACTTCCCTTGCTGTTTTTGCGACAGCAAGGAGTAAAATGATGACGTTTTTTGCGGTACATTATCATTAAGCACAAAACTATACTTTGAACATACTAGATAGCTTGATGATCATTAACGGATCGTCATTTAACTTCCCTTGCCGCCGCCGCGACAGTGAAGGGAAAGATAATAACGTTTTTTTTTTTGATTAATTATCATTATATTAAGCTCAAAACCTAATTACATCTCCTTGCTGTATCGCCATTGTTAATGATCATTAAGCTGTCGGGTGTGGCCAGGGTATAATTCAAGACAGCGAGGGAAGTTGAATGACGATTCATCGTTAATGATCATTGAGCTTTCTAGTGTGTCCAGGGTATTAGAAATCGGTACACGATACATAAGCGCAAAAAGCAGAGCGAATTCGGTTGCTCGCTTGGCGCGACCTTTGCAACGAAGTGCCCACAATCTAGTTAGATATCAAGGTATCTTATTACAATCCGCCTCGGTCTGTGGCAGTTATCTTGTGGTGAGGGAATCAAAAAATAGCAAACACCTCTGCATTCACGGTGAATGCAAAGGTGTGTGCCATTTTGCACCACAATGGGTTTGAAAAAATGGACTGTAGGTAGGTACCTATAATTATTATCCTCTCCAACTTTACCTTACACCTAGGGCCGGCAAGGGCAAAAGGACGTTCCCAATCCAGCTGACAGGTTAAAAAAATACTGTCAGAAGTGACAGCCATTGTGGATGTGGAACTGATGTAGGAATTGTTGTGCAAGGCCTATTTGAGCTGTGTTCTTGGTCTGTGCTTATAGTCCATAGTGTTTTTTCCCTTTTGAGAAATCAGAAATCAAAGTCAGATAGCTGTATTTGGTTTGGTTTATTCAATCAAAGTCCTTCATAATCAATCCTGCATCGCTTATATTAGCTAGGCGAATTAATGCGTCATTACAAAGTTCAATGTAACCTATTGCACACAGATAGAAAATGTACTTATTGCTAGCACATACTTAGTCTACAGTGTAAGTACCTACTTTCGTTATACGAACTTGTTAGAACAATGCAGCACAGTAGTGAATTCTTACCACCTCCATGGGACTACATGCTTAGAATAACTACATGGAACTGCATAATAGACTACATAGAGATTAGTCAAAGATTACATGAGATTTAGTAGGTACATAAAGTTTATTCGATTTGCATGATGATATTACGTGATGACAGGTAACAAATAGATTACAAGATGATTACAAAGGGATTTTACAATGATAGCACCAAGGTTGCATCAAGTAGTTACCCCTAGCCTAATACTGTACCTACATATCAGCCAAGTTCTTAATCTAGGAATGATTAGGGCAGATTTGAATTAGGTGGAAATGTACCTACATTCCTACATTATAATTCATGTAATATAGGGAAATTGTAGAAAAGGTAGTATCACCAAATTCGGAGATGCAGTGATGCATACCGAAACTTTGTGCATAGTTCACTAAAGCTTTTCATATGTTGCAAGAACTGACGCTAAAGAATATATCCCCTTCACCACCTGAAATGTTAACACCCAAGCATTTAGGGAATCGGGACAAACTTATCAACTTACGCCAACTCCAAGATCGTAATTTATGCTATATTTTTCAGAAAATCGCAGAGCCGTAACTCTGCTGTTTCTCAAAATCATTTGCACGGTCCTTTTATTTTTGCGGTCCAAATTGTACCATCTCAAATTACTCACGGAGGTCAATACTTTCTGTCCCTATATCGGAACGTAGGTAGTTGTCGATTTATGATGAGAAGTAACATGAAACGTAGTTAGTAACTAGTTATGATTAGAAGTAGCAACGCCAACATACCATGTCTTCTGCTTTTTGCCCGGCAACGATCAATCCGATAAACATCAGTATGCTATTTATCATCATGTTTATTGGAAATATCATATTTCTCAATGTGAAGTCATAGTAGCCAGCTTTAGCCTGGAAAAAGTGAGTAAGTTATGGTATCTACCTAAATAGATGAAATTTCACACGCAGCAGTGTCAGTTAGTGGGGTCGGTACACAAGAAAAAACGGTACCGTTGCGGACTTTTTAAAGTGGACGACAGTTGACAGATTTCTCATGATTCTGGCCTGAACGTCGCATGACAGCAAGCCAACTCGTTGACATTGTCGTCCACTTTATTTTGGCCGCAGTCGTACTATACGGCATTTATTGATACAGAATATTCCTTTTACATGAGTGTTCTACAAGGTCTAACGAACGATATTAGAAGGGGAAGCAAAAAAGCTTCCCCTAAGGGGGGCCGTAGGGGGCCCTGTCAAGTTGACGGTCCAAGAACTTCTACCAAACCATCTTTTAATTTCGTTGTATCACTGAAATGGAGATGATGTGACTCCATTGTGAATCTCGATGGCATTGGTCGCCATGTCTCTTTCATCCTTCATGCTTGAAAAAATAATTTCTTCGGGAGGTCAGAGAAATCACTTTTTATTTTTTTATACATACAAGAGGCAGGGCCGTCTCTAGACATTTGGCCGCCCTCGTGCAAAAACTGTTAGGTCGCCCCCTTTCTCCATTTTTTTAAATGATAAATTTTGTAAATAGCTTCTTTTATTTGAATTTTATTTTATGAAAATAACAGAAACAGCGACTGGAATTGCAATTTTCGCATTTTGAACCAATTTTTTTTTATTGAGTATAAGTAGTCAGTAACGATATTATAATAAACAATTAAATGAAAGTTAACTACCGGACAGTTGGTGAATAAGATAAAATAACTTCAAAATAAGATAAGACGTGTCTTATTCCTGACTGTCCGACCTGACTTCTTGTCGTGTCTATTAGAAATAATAAACAATAACTACACTTGAATACCGAACTGCTTCTAGGTATTGTACTTACCAATCGATTACGATTCCACCGCCCTTTTGGTATAAATCAAGAATTTAGCAAGAATCTTGCAAAATCTGATTTCATATTCACGTGTTTTGAAGGTAGGTATTCATCATACCGTTCGAAAAAAAGTTCAGGGGCGGCCAGGCCGCAGGCGTAAAATATGAAAAAACAAATAAAAATTTCAAAATTTTCAGGGGCGGCCGCGGAGGTAAAATATAAAAAGCAAAAAATATAAAAAACGCATTTCTGCCCTGAAATGCCGCCCCCTGAATCTGGCCGCCCTTGTGCCATGCACAAGTTGCACGCCCGCTTAAGACGGCCCTGCAAGAGGATACGAAGTTGGCATGTTTTGTGTCTTAACCTGTTATTTGGCATTCCCAAAATCCTGTTACGAAGTCAATTCTCTAAATTCTCAATTTTGGGTTGATTGATAGGCTAACCGTATTAATAATACGAGATTAGTTGATTTGCGATTTTTGTTTGTCAATTTGTAGCTGACAGATCAATGGAAATGCTGCTTTATCCCTCAATAATGGAAAGATGGGTCTAGTACAGATTTCAGGCATTTTTTGCAAGTAGTCACCTAGCATTCAGCAAAAAAAAGTTCAGAGCCTTGATCGCTGATCATCTTTTTTGTGGAACTGACGGTAAGAAGTAGGTATTTTTTAACATCCAGTTCAGACGTACTTCTTTCAGTGTCCAACTGGAGGTTATTGAAATCATCATCAGAGGTGGACACACTGAACTATTTTCTCAACATTATGTCGAGAAAATCAATTCTAAACTGCGCATAGAGAGTACACAGATCATCTTTCTTTCGGTCGGTCGAATTGCGATGCCTACTACGCCCGTCAGGGAGAACGCTGAGCATCGCCAGCCTAAACTAGTATGAAAACAGCCTAAACAAATTCAAAACCGACTAAAACTCTGAGTGCTGACTCAGAATTGAATGTCGAACCACATAATAAGTGTTTCAGGAAGTTTAGAATTCGTTTAGGCTGTTTTCATACTAGTTTAGTCTGACGATGCTCAGCGTTCTCCCTGACGGGCGTAGTAGGCATCGTAATTCGATTGACCGAAAGAATACCGAAAGAATATTTATAGGCGGGATTTTTACGGGTATGATTTTTCTGTAAATGTGTGGGTTGGGTAAGGCTAAGTACATACTATATTGTAATGTTATAAGTATAAAATGTCAAGATGTTTTTTATTTCTTTTCGTTGGACTTTAGCGCAAACTCTTGCTATAAGAATGTAATTCTTTATGGGCAATAAATGTATTTCTATTTCTATTTCTAATTCGATCGACCGGAAGAAAAATAATTTGTGTACTCTCCATGTGTGGTTTAGGATTGATTTTCTCGACATAATGTTTAGAAAATAGTTCAGTCTATCCACCCCTGCGATTATTTCAATAACATCCAGTTGGACATTAGAAAAAGTACGTCTGAACTGGATGTTGAAAAATACCTACTTCTTAGCCTACCAATCAGCCCAAAATTGAGAATTTGAAAAGTTGACTTTATAATAGGATTTTGGGAATGCCATATAACAGGTTAAGACACAAAACATGCCACCTTTGCGTCCTCTTGTATATGTAAAAAATATAAAAAGTAATTTCTTTGACCTCCCGAAGAAATTATTTTTTCAAGCATGACGGATGAGAGAGACATGGCGACCAATGCCATCGAGATTCACAATGGAGTCACATCATCCCCATTTGAGTGATACAACGAAATTGAAAGATGGTTTGGCAGAAGTTCTTGGACCGTCAACTTGACAGGGCCCCCTGCGGCCCCCCTAAGGGGAAGCTTTTGTGCTTCCCCTTCTAATATCGTTCGTTAGGCCTTGTAGAACACTCATGCAGAAGGAATTTTCTGTATCAATAAATGCCGTGTAGGGATGCCTACCAACCCCACTAAGTCAGTGATATGGTCGTGTCTATAGTGATAGGCGAGGTGATAGGTCAGTTCAGTGAACAACAGCAAACTGATGGTGAACTGAATGGGAATGGCGCCTGTAGTATTTATGGGCTAGGGCTGGGCAAATTGTGAGGTTCTTCAATCGACACCAAATAAATAGTCGATTATTTCAATGAATCTATTTTTCAGTACTTGAGGACGGTGTTGGATTGGTAAAATAAGCGTTGCAAAATCAATCCGTCTGGGTTTATTTCTTGACAAATTGTTACCATTTTGGTCTCTTTCGAAAGCTACAAGGATGTACTTTGGTTTGAGCCCATTGGCATTGCCCAAATCCAAAAATAATTTTTTCAAATGTCAAAATTCAGAAAAATTCTTGGATTTCGGAAATGCCAATGGGCTCAAACTGAAGTACATCCCTGTAGCTTTCGAAAGAGATCAAAATGGTGAGAATCCGTCAAGGAATAAATCCAGACGGCTTGATTTCGCAACGCTTATTTCACCCATATGACTCCGTCCTTGATCGATTATGTCGATGATTCGATTGTCAAACAACCGATGATTTTGATTGATCGATTGTCAAACAACCGATGATTTTGATTGATCGATTGTCCAATAATCGAATACTGCAATTATTCTTCAGATTATCCGATTATCCAGTAATCGATTGTGTCGATTGTTCAACAGTCGCAGATGGCTCAGATGTATGCCTAATCAAGAGCCTGATCCTGACCAAATATTGTATTCGCCTCTCTGGACATTTGCCATGAGAATGAAAAGACGCAATATAGTAATTTGGTACTTATTGTCAATTTGGCATTGACCTTATAGTCACACCGAGAGTCACACCTTTAAATCTTGTTTTGTCTTATCGTGTTTTGTATGGATTTCGTTGTCATCGGATTTCTCCTCGAATCTGTTCCTGGATCTCCTCCGCCAGCGTCCAGCAGCCTTGCTCGTTTTCCAATGACAATAACTTGGCATCATGAAAGTGAGGAATTTATCCACATTAAACTTCAGATGGTGTATTTTATTTGACATACTATTCAACCCTTGTTCAACTTTACTAACCAGTTTCCGTCATCGTCATCAACTCATCAGTGTAGGTATCAGAATTCTATGTACTCGTTCACATTGGCCGTTGGCTCGGGCCCAATTTGTTGAGTTCAAGGTATGTCTGAGGCCGTTCTCTTCTTTCTCGACCAGACGACCGGAAAAGATCGTCTTTTAGTCTGTGGTTCAACCTCAACTGTGGTTCGTTTAGTCAATTTCTGTGGAGAACGTTCGGCAAACTCGGCCTCTCAGTTGTTATGCCACCTGTTTTACGGTTCCGCATATTTCTCCTCTCCGAACGTTGCCTCTTCCTCACAAGCTTCAAGGATTCCAGGTTGTTGCCCACAATTACCGCGGAGCTCTTCGAGCTTCGTGGCGATTAATGGAACATTGACTCGCGAATTGGGGATCAAGGACTTGGAGAGTGCATTTTATTGAAACTGCGAGTGAAACTGTTCCCTTTGCTCATTATATAGACAGAATAACCTTATCCTGCTCGTCGGACTGTTGGCTTCATCTGGAGAAATTGCCGTGAGTTTCCTGGTGACGCTGCCATGATGACTTTATACAGGTCTCTAATTAGACCTAAACTTGAGTACTGTGCGATTATGTCGTCATCACATTGCAAGAGGCATATCCAGCAGGCTGAGGCTGTCAACTTTTGATTTCCATCAGCGATTTCATATCGATTTACAGTGTTCGATAGCCCAATCTTTCATTTCCATGCCTTGATCACGTCAAATACGAACATTGAACAATGTTTTATAAGGTTGCTACTTACAGGGTGATCAATGGGACAGTGTAAAATTGCCGAAAGTTCAGTACGAGCGCGATTTCCCAAAAAAAATATGTCATGCATTCCAATAGCACAGTTATGAAGATCCGTGTTTCAGCTTCAATAACGTTCTTGAATTTTGAAAATCGATGGTGAATTGCCAAAGATATTGATCATTTTGTACCGCCATGTTGAACTTCCAAGAAAGAAGAATGTGATCCAATTTCATTGAAACTTGGAACACGTCTGGTTCAAGTAATTGCAATTTCAAGGTTAAATTTCACTTTCGGTCACTATTAAGCCGCTATATTGAACTTTTTACATGAATGATTCGATTTGAATGAGACTTGAAACACACTTGAAGCGGATCATTTACATAAAAGTTCACTGTGGCGGCTTGAAGGTGACCAAGAAAGACATTTGACCTTGAAATTCTAATTATTTAAACCAGACATGAGTGTTATCCAAGTTTCAATGAAATCGGATCACTTTCTTGGAAGTTCAACATGGCGGCACAAAATGATCGATATCTTTGGCAATTTATCTTCGATTTTCAAAACTCAAAAACGCTACTGGAGCTGAAGCACCAGTGTTAATAAATGTGCTATTAGAATGCATAAAAAAATGTTTTTGGGAAATCGCGCTCGTACTGAACTTTCGGCAATATTACACTGTTCCATTGATCACCTTGTGGAAACTTTATAAAACATTGTTGGTCATCGACGTGATCAAGGCATAGAAACGAAGGAGTGGGCTATCGAACACTGAAAACCATATGAAATCGCTGACGGCAATCAAAAGTTATGATGATTTTGGAAATCGTCTGAATTTGCTTGTCCCCTAGATTCTTTTGATGTGTATATATTCCTCTATTAAAAACTTTGATTTTGGAATCTCTGGGAAGTCCCCAAAGAAATAATATGTACGGTGCTTTTGTGTAGAGGCAAAACCACAAACAAGCAATCAGCAGTCGTGAAGGAGCCTAGACGTTACAAAAAAAATTGGATAGAGCTGCTGGATAGAAAAATACAAAATATCCCTAGACTTTTCTGATATGTGTATTTGCACAGCTCGTGCAAATAACGTCGTGCACAACGTTGTGCCCATTTGTGCACAACTTGAGCAAATTATAAAGTAGCGTTCAGAATTTGTACCACCCTGCCATCAAAAATGTGACGCTTGCGCTAAGATGGTCTTGTAAATGAAAATGAGCTATTGAGGTGTTGAAAGCAATGCAACAAACGCGACAAGTATCAGAAATGCAGGTACAGTGTACATACCGCATGATAAAACATCACGATGCCAATTCCAAGAGAATATGCCAAACCTGTAAGTACCGCAAAAAGTGGCCGGATGAGTCGGATGTTCTGTTCCCTGGAAATACTGAAACAAGGCGGTGAAGAAGCTTTGCCTATGGTTCATGAATTCTTACTTCATCCCTTCGACTTGCCGCTTGATACAAAATGATAGCCTTTTGTGTACGTCCTCTTGAAATTCTTTGTCGTAGAATAAACCCTTTTCTTCCGCGTTCTCATATCCGCAATCTGCACTTTCGTAAAGCTGTCTTAACATGATGCTCTGGTTGGACATAAGTTGCACGCCGTACATGATAGCCACTGGGTGTACCGCGGCCGAATAGCCCAACGGAACCAGGGTCAGCTTGAAGATCAACGTAAAAATCCACGCTTTTTCGGGCCACCATTGTTCGAACAAAAAAACTGGGAAAAAGAAGTTCTTGTCGTTTGGATTCGGAAGAAAGCAGAAAATACTGGCCACCATGATAGAAAAGAATACGGTGGTGACGATGGTAGTATGTATTTTGACGGACTTCTCGAGCTCCTTGCGTGTTTCTTCGCCGGCACTATCGAAAGTCCAGCAGTTGAATTCACCGTACAATTCTTCTGTCACTTTCCATTTCCATAAAATGGCAACCCCTGCGGCAATGGCCTTGAAAAAATTATTATCTCCAATTAGGCATTTCCACATGACGTCACGAGCTCGTCAGTGTTGCCAACCTAGTTGAATTTATAATGTCAAAAAAGTGTTGGGGAACAACCCGCGTTGTTATGATTGTAAAAAAAGTACTTTTTTGAGATTTTGGACACAGTAGGAAGCTAGTTCGTGCGTGATAATTGTTCACGAAACTCTGGCGCTTCGATCAATACTGATAGTTGGAGATGTGCTGCCCCAAATAGCTCAATAAACAGGAAAGTTTGGTGGAGTGCTTAAATCATTTTCGTCGAAAAAAAAGAAATCCGTGGCTTTTTCGGAAAACTAGACTCCTGGAAGAGAAGAGCATCTCAGGAAGTATCTCAAAGTGCCAAGAAATGCGACTCAAAGACATCTGGGAAGGAGAAAATATGCCAGTTTATTATCCTGCCGATAAGGTAAAAAGCTGACTAAATTGTTAGAATACAGAAAATGTGAGATGATTTTACAAATCATCCATTACTAAGCGCCCTTCTGATTTCAGAAAGTATGGCTGTGGCAAAAACTGTGACCTGTGGCGATCGTGAAATGGGGAAAATCCAGCGACCAAGGAATTTCTAAGTTGACCACAATGTTACCTCAAATCCTGCTTACAATAAGAAATTGCAGGATTTTTTAAGCAATGTGTCTTGCCGCGATGAAGCCATCAAGTGAAAATTCAAAATTGTCAAGTCAGGTGTACGATTTGGCCAACAGAAGATGAAGATACTCGGAGCCGATCCCATGTGGTTCACATGTGCTTATATCACAGCAAATATTACAACTATAGTGAAGTAGAAAATGGAAACTATTGTCAATTCAAACATCTAGGCTTGTGAAAGCAATGGAGAAAGCATGACTAGTAGTCCAGTAAACCTACGTAAAACAAGGGGTGAACCTCAAACTAATTGCAACAGAAATAATTCTTTCGCTATGGAATACCTTGCGTCCTACAGCAACATATCAAAAATTAAGAAAAATTAAAATGGCGGAAAGTTTTCAAAATGGCGAATCAAAAATAGCGGTGTCACTTTGCATAGTTTTTGCTTATAGTACATAAAACATCAGTTTCTAACCGAAAATTAATCATGGAAATCTGAAAATGTCAGGATGTGTCAAGAATTGTCTGCCTTATAACTCATCTAAAATCGACAAAAATCGTACTGAAGGGTTTTGTGTTATTTAGGGGAGGGGGATCTGAAACTGCTATTCAAAATGCATCAGGGTTAGAACTATAGAACCTATTACTCATACGGACTCAAATAAACAATTTTTTCGAATTTTTCTATGTGTCGGAGCCTGAAGGTGCCATTTCTAACAAAAAATCTATAATTGCATAACGTGGGGGGCATGGCGGGGGGTTTTGACTAGAACTTTGTGAAATTTTCTTTTTTCCATATTGGTGCTATACCGTCAAGTTTGGTATCATTTTCGACTAATTTCCACATTCTAAATCCAATGATTACCCTAAAATTGGAATAAAAACAAGTTTAAACAAGTAAGCTTGAAAAACCGGTTTTTATTGATATTCTTCACTTTGATTTTTTCAGTTATTGTTGGAAGCATCTCTATCCAAAAGTATTTTCAAATTTTTGTTTTTTTTTTAGCTTCCAACAACAAAATACGCAGGTATTGGGTACATTCTATTGATAATGGTTGATACATTCCAAAGTAGTGATGTATAAAATAGTTCTGTATACAAATGCCTCCACCAATTGAAAAAAAAAAAAAAGTTATATGCCAAAGAAAATTTATCTCAGGTAACTTGTCCAAACTTGTTTCTATTGTGATTTTGGGGTCATCATTGCATTCAGAATGTAGAAATTAGTCGAAAATAATACCTCACTTGACGCGGTAGCTAAAATATAAAAAATTGAAATATTATTGGCTAGCTGACTTTCTGAAGGGAATAAAAAAAATCAGGCGAAACTATATGTTTCCTCTTCATTATTCATCTAAATTAGCAACAAGACGTAAAATTGTGATTAAACCACGTTAAAACCAGTTAAACTTGAAAAAACACGTTTTTAAGGTTTATTTTTTTGCCGATTTTTATTTTCGATTTGGTCATTGTCCAAAAAAATTTTTGTGAGAACTGCTACATATTTTACTGATTTCAAGCGTTTTGCACATGAAAACTATGCATTGGATGTGCATTTTATTCTCACAGATTGATTAAATTGATTTGTTGCGAAAACTGTTCAACGCTAATTTTTCAGTCGAAAATTTACGCAGGTTCACGCAAAAATTATACTGCGTCTATCAAAATACAAATTTCATACGACTGCCTCTACTGAACGGAAAGAGGAATGCTTTCTCTATAATCCGCAGTTCAAAAACTACAGAACAAATGTATTTTACACTTACAGCATCTTTTTTACCGCAAGAGTGCTCACATTTTTGGAGCAAAAATGGTCGTTAGGCGGCTTTTGCAACAAATCGAATATATCACTTTGTTCAAACAAAAGATACATTCAGTGCATGATTTTTTTGTGTAAGATACTTGGAATAGATGAAGTATGCAAGAATTGTGATAATAAATAATTTCAACAACGACACAAATGAAATAAAAAAAAAAAGATGAAAATGTCCGAAAAAAACGTGTTTTTTTTAGTGAAACTTGCTTAAACATGTTTCAATCACAATTGAATCACCTTCATTGAATTCACAACGTCGAATTTAGTAGAAAACGATGTCAAACTTGCCATAATTGTTCCGTTATTGACAGAAACGAAAATCGTCCACGTAGCGCCTACTTCCAGATTTGTTTTGACATTTTGCACTTGTTCCCCTACCTATATTGTTCTATGTTTTTTATGTGTTGTTCGTATAGGTGTACTGAACTGATAATCAGCAAAAATTAAATTTGTTATAGATTCTTTATCAAGAAGTATGGTTGACGTCCTTCGGCCGGATTGGATATACCATTTTGGACGTTTTCCCCTATTCAAATTTTTCTTAATTTTTAATATGTTGTTTAGACAGCTAAACGAAACTTGATGGCCGAAAAATTATTTCTGTTGCAATTAGTTCGAGGTTGAACCGTAGTTTTACTGGACTATAGAGATGTAGAGGGCTCAATGAACGTGAACGTTGGGTTGGAGTTTGGAGTGGTTGAATCTTTTTTTGAGGAAAAAATGAGAAATTCATGGTTTTCTCGAAAAGCTGGGGCTCGTGGAAGTACGAGGCATCACAGAATGTATCCCAAAGCGCCAAGAAATGGAAAGGAGGAAGGAAGGAATACACTTGAAAAAATATACGGAGGTTGGACCGATAACAATTAGGATGGGTAACTAAATTGCTGTAATACAGTTATGATGTTTGCACAAAATTATCTGTTGCTAAGCCTATCTAGTTTCAGGAAGTACCTGTGTCAAGAATTGTGGTCTTCGGCAATCTAAAAATGGGAAAATCTACGGACTGAGGAATTGCTACGTCGACCACAATTTGGAGCCTAGAATCCTCAATAAAACAATGAATATTTGTATTTTTAAAAAATGTATCTTGACACAATCAAGTTGTAGTTGGAAATTCAATATCGTTAAATCAGGTGTAAAATTTCTGTCAAGTAGGGCTCCGGTGACCGATTACATCTTCGGTGGCCGAACAGCTGTTCGAGTTAAACATCCATGTTTTGCCTCTGTCCATATTCTACAACCGAAGTGAAGACATTCCTGCACTTTTAACATATGAAATATAAACAAAAACTATTGTTTGTTTCTTTAATCCAGCAGTAAAAGCTGGGCCTCAAGTATTTGGGTGATTGGGAAGCACAAACCGAAGAGGTACATACCTAGCCCCACACAAGGCATATCACTCCAGAAATGCCGGGAACGTAAACCCCCAACATTCAGGTGAGGTTTGGAGGCAAAGTTCATGCCCAATTTTGTCAGAAAATATGAATTTTCACCACTACCCTGTGCAGTTAACCTAACATGTTTGGCTTGCTTTTTCACAAAAAAACACACTTTTCCACGAGAACTTATTTTGCAGGCGCATTAAGGACATTGCTTTGAACTTGATACAAAAGTTTCAAACTCAAACTCAAAAAGGTAGCCGAGAAAAAAAATGCAGAAACTGGAACTCCATAAGCGCCATGTAGTTCGGTTGTTCCCAAACATGATTTGGTTCAAATTTGGCGGACAATTCTGGACAGTTGGCAACACTGCTGTGACGTCAATGGAAATGCCTAATTTGAAACATTTCGGCATTTGTGACTCACTTGGTCTGGCGTCAAAAGATCCCCTAGTAAATCCCAACCAAAAACTTTCAGACCAAGCTCATCTGGAGCTTCACATGACCTCACCTGTCATGACGTGTTATGTTTATGGCCTAAGACTCAACACATCACGTAAATCACAAGTGAGAAGTATTGAATATTTCTGTTACGGGAGTTTTTCGCCGCCAGATTTTTCAACTTACGTAAGGCTCTCCAAAGAATAACATTCCGTAGTGTACAAAGTGAGAGGGGTTGTTCTTGAAATAGTATATTTGCACAATATACTTCAGCAAGGTCACACTAATGTTGAGGGTGAGGAGTATTCTCACGAATTTATACTTGAACATACCGGAGCTTAAAAACCTTTCTAACCATAAGGGATCGTCTGAAATAGATTAATGAGTCAGTTGTTTTATCATCTACCTATTGATAACAAGTTATCGACGACAATGTTTACCTGTATCCATATTGATAAAAGTCTTCTGATCATACAGTCGAACGACGACATCTTTTTCAGTGCTCATACTGCAACTTGAGCATGCTTGAGTGATTTTTTAGCGCCAATAATTGCCTTGGCAAATGGCAAACTAAATATACAGGGTGTTTCAGGGATGATAGCAAAAAAATTAACTGTGGGTAGATCTCGTCAAAATATAACGAAAACCTATTTACCATTTTGCAAAGGTTGGCCTAATTACGAAGATTCAGCCCTCCAAAGCTCACTTTTTTCGGTTTTCAAAAATGTGTAACTCAGGGAATGTTTTGGGAATTTTTTAAAACCTAATAACTTTTTTCGATAGTTTTGATTTTGTAACTTAATATTGCACAATCTAGCATCATCTTTAACAATACCAAATTCATATTTAACATATTGAAGATGGGCCATTACCTTTGATGGCTCTCAGTTTTCTTCTGCCATGTTCGATCATTCTCTGGACAACAGCAGGATTAATTTCTTTGAGCTCCTGCCTCCCAATGTACCGCAAGCTCGACCAATATAAGATTTTTGGTAAGTATTGAGCAGGATAGTATACGACAAGGGATGGGAAGCTGCAAATGAAGACCAATTACGGCGTCGCATTTTTCAATAACATTAGAGAATTTTGCATCGGAGAAATTGATACAGAGATTTATGGAACATGGCAGAAGGAAATTGAGATCCATCGAAGATAATGGCCCATTATCAATATGTTGAATATGAATTTTCCATTGCTATACATATATGATGTTGATTTTTGCAATATCAAGTTGAAAAATTAAGACTACTCAGAAAAAGTTATTAGCTTCGAACAATTTCCCAAAACTTTCGGACCTGTAATTTTTCAATATTTGTTTAAACTGTAACATCAATAATATTCAGAGAGTATGCTTGTCAAATTCAAATTTTTCAAATTTAAATTCTCAAGTTTTGACTACAAGGTAGTATAGGATTTGTCAATATAAAATATAGATCATGTGAATTACATCACGTAACAATTGGTACAAACCACAAATAAGCAAGACAGTCGGTCAGGTCAGGTCACCAACAAAAAGGCACCCACAAGGATTAAAGTTCACTTGATGTAAAAATGCATCTGCCGACTAAGAAGTCCCTCAATCACTTTTTGAATAGGCTCGGGCTTTCACTATATTGAATATAACATAGGAAAGCCCATTGTAAAATCTGACGCGTACCCTGCGGATCTCTTTAACGTCGATGGTCTGTGCAGCGTCGTGCTCAATGGTCCATAGACCTGGTGGAGTATGAATGAAATTGGCCGTTTCTGTCGAATTTCGACATGTTTGCCCTGACGAACAAAATAACTTTGTCAATGTAGATGTCCGGGATAGTCAAGAGTCGATTTTTTTGGAAAGTTTCTCCAAATCTACAGGATGTTAAAGAAGTTAAGTTAAAAATAGTGCGAATCATCCCCTTTTGAGTTATGAACACCCTACTGGCGCTAACAGCACCACCCCAAAATATTACATTGTAGGACAGAATGGAGTAATCTAGAGCATAGTAGATGCTAATGAGATCCTTCGTGTCCCTCAAGTTGCGCAGCTGAAGTAAGAGATAGGTGCTGTTAAATTTTCTACAAACGTAGTCAATATGAGGCTGTCAAGATAGCTCCCTATCGATGTAGATGCCCAAAAACTTTTTCCTTGAACTTCTCGTTTTTGACGGATATGTGAGTTAGTGGGTTTAGCTTTTTTCAACCAAATATGATGCAAGCTGTCTTATCTACATTCAGGCAGAGGTGATCAAGGTTGCACCACTCGATGGACCGTCGTTGTAATCGGGACAAGTCTACATCGACTACCCCATCACCTCGGACCTCCAGGTCGTCCTGACCTGTCGGACGTCCACGACAACCGGGTAGGGAACGCAAAGAACGGAACCTCTAACTTTTTGCTTTGTAGGCCAAGTCCCGCAATGGAATGTAGAGCTACACTATCATTATAAATAAATAGTCTGGAAATTTTTCATTATCAAAATCAAAAAACTAGGCAAAAATCGCCCATGAATCAATTTCTTTTATTAAAATTGTCCTAGGGGTAAGGCAGCTAGCGGAGGGGTCAATATATACGTGAACACCCTGTATCTATACTCATTCTGGCGGATTGGACTCTTTCCTAGAATCTATAATGTAAAGGGTGACACTTTCCATGATAGTTCTAAATATTTTGCAAAAAGGCAATAACATATGTGTCCATCTCGAAATGATATTTCCACACAAGAAAAATGTACAAAGTGGAACGTGGCGCAATATACGACCAATAAATGCGTCACAATGGAAATAAGTTTATATTATAGCGAGTATTGTAATCGTCGTGAATTTTTTTGTTTTCAAAATTGACCTTCTGAACGCGCAATTTGGAACTTTGGTGCAGATATGCGCTAAATGTTAGGGAAACAATTTCGTGCTTGATGTTGGCTACATACCCAGTTCTGCTCGGAATTTCTCGACCAAATTCCAAATTGCGCGTTTAGGAGGTCGAACTTGAAAACCAAAAAATTCACGTCGACCATATGATGAACTCTCTTCGAACACTCTTTATGAGACACTTTGCACATTTATGTACAAATGTCACTTCGAGATGGATACTCATATCTCGCCGTTTTGATGATATTTGGCCATGCCATGGGAAAGCTCAACTTGGATCATCCTTTATTTTACGTTCACTGATTCACTGCGAGAAAGTGAGCTAGTGATCTTCACGCCCATAAGGTTATTTTCACTTGTTCCTATAAATAACTACCAACGCGACCTATTATGGCACACTGAATGCAGGCGGTGGGGGTTCGCGCTGAGTTACGGTATCATTCATTTTCATTTGCAAATCAACTAATCATAAATACCTATGATACAAAACAATCCAATGTCAAAATAAAAAGGACACTCCTTATCTTCACAACAATATTCAGATAAGGTGCACTTTATACTATCTTTACTTCTCAGCTGGCTGCTCACGACTGTTCAACTACCCTTTTATGTATATGGCTCATCAACATCACTATTTGAAAATTCTGTTAAGTAGATGATATTCGAAGAGAAAATATTAGCAGATATTAGTGACGCTATAGTAATTAATTCATATGATAGCACTTTGTTGTATGCTGACCTCCTATTCCGAGATAATTATCAATAATTAGAAAATATGTAGTTCTAAGTATGTTCCTTGAACAATAATGATGATGATAATTTATTTCCAAGGACAGTACGTACATGACACTGTATATTTTGTCTGTATACACTGACAATTTACGACATAATGACAATATCAAGGACAAGATATCAATAACAAACGATTTAAATTTCAGACGCTGGTGATAAAAGGCAAAAATAGATATTGATCAATCTCTTGAAAAAACAAATCTGAGAAAACCCGGCCTATAGCGCGAGGGACTCCGTCCTTGGAAGCAATTCCGATGATGGTGGGTTCGAATCTGGTTGGGACCGGGTGGTAAATGTCATGGGCTCTCTCTAGTATAGACAATACAAATAGAAAAGACACATCTCGTCACGGATTTTTACGGTTGCGTAGGAACCAGGAGAGTCCATCATTCAAAAAAAGGTTGGCGGATTTTTGATGCCCCAATATCCGTGACGACGGTGGTTATGACATATGGTCTTCTCTATTTGTATTGTCTATGCATTGGCGTGCACTCCTCACGTCAAGGAAAAAATGGTGAAACGAGAAGGACACCGACGAAAGGGTGCAATAACCTCGCTCTTGATGCTTCCATGAAATGGTGGGTGGTGTGTAAATCACTTGACGCCGCTTTTAGAGTGCTGAGGCCGTGCTAAAAAAATACTGCCAGTGGCTACACGGATACTCACCCACCAGAAAAAATCTGAGGCGTAAATACTTGATAAACGGCTATGAAAACTAGCGGCAGTGACATTTTCATACAAGCCGCAGTATACTTCCATAAACATGAGTACTGAGACCGTAGCCAAAAATTTTATTATGTACGATGATGGTAAGATGATTTATCGATAACTAAGATTCGATTTAGTGATAACTTTGACTATTGGAAGCCTATAACATCCTCCACATTGCATTGGCATGAAATTTCCATGCTCCATGTTTATCAACTTGCCTCACAATGTTCAGCTACGGTGATACCTACCGAAGTATAACAATATTTCAACAACCAAAACATCTTTTCCTTCTTCTCAATAATTTTTTAATATTGAGTCGACAGTGGTGGTACTAAATCAGCCATTCGCTTTGGAAATATTGGTGGTAGAAGCAAATCAAACTGCTTGTGTTCATTGCCCCATTACCTTGTTGAATTGGGTCGCGGAAATATTGAATGGATAAGTCGCTTCAAGTGCAACTCTTTATGTGTCTTGACTCCTGACGTGTACAAGCAAGCTTGCCTCAGGAATTCAAGGAAAAATCTCTGCAGTCTGTCTTAAGATTGCGGACTGAAGTCTTTCATCTTTTTTATGTGACTTCCGCTACTTGCTCAAAATAAGTTTTTTAATAATTACTTTTTACGCATCAAAAAATGATTGTCCATTTTTCGTAGGTTTATAATTTAAGTCGCTCAGAAAATATCATCTACACACTACTTGAATAACATAACATTAAAATCTTGACAACAGCGAAGCGTAACTGCGAAGCTTGAACGCATCAAGTTGACAGCCAACGCTGAGTTTAGATTTGGAATTTTCTACAATCTGGTTACATTTACCGCTCGCCGCGCCTCTAGCGGAAATTCAGTTTTTGACTCCAAGTTTTTTCAAAGTTCACACACAACATAGAAACGCAAAAAATCACTTTATCGTTTATCGAAGGCACCTCTTTGAAGATCATCACGGGCCATGCTTTTTTTCTGTGGCTGTTCCAGATGAAGGTATGGCGCAATGTGACGGAGAAAAAGTGTCTGCCCTGACCGGGTTTCGAACCCGAGTCTTCCATTTGCCGGATGGATACTCTGACCACTAAGCTATTGGGGAGACAACAGTTCCTCCGCCACATGCTCATATGAGAGCCGTCACAGTACTCCCCATCCAGAGACGTCGCTCGTCTCGTATGTACCCCTGCGTTCGCCGTACTTATGGATCATTGACCGTTGTTCAGTACCCCCCACCTAGGGCGACGGATAGGACCTGGGTAGACGTTGGGCAGAGAAGTGGCGGTGCTGTTTATTTGTTTGTTGTTTGCTTTGTACGTGTTTCGTTTGAGTAACTTGTTGCGTGCGTGTTGTTTTTGTTCGGAGTCACCATTTATGGCGCGATGTGACGGAGAAAAAGTGTCTGCCCTGACCGGGACTCGAACCCGGGTCTTCCATTTGCCGGATGGATACTCTGACCACTAAGCTATCGGGGAGACAACAGTTCCTCCGCCACATGCCCACATGAGAGCCGCCACGAAGGATCTAACGGGGAGACTTGAATGCGACCGCCTCTCTTAAGTCGACTTTACCTTGGAACTCCGAAGGGGCAGACTGGACGTTGTTCCGGATGCCTCATCCGGCAATCAAGAAAGCTGCTGAAAGCAATAGGTATTAGCACCGTTGTTCAAAGTACTTATATCAAAGGTGCGACCGATCTACCTATAGGCATAGAAAGTGCTTTGGGGATGACTATAAATCACAAACAGTCTTTATAGAAAGATTACAATCATAATCTCACAATTCCTGTGATTAAAATACATAATATCTATGTATAATACGTACATCTGAGCAGCATTCATCCTATCAAATGTGGTCTGTGTCAGTTGAGCCTAAAAAACTTGCTATGTCACTTGTCTTTTTACATTTGCATTTCTAAACGAAGCCATACCTCTCGGGTTTTTTTCAGTGTGTTGTACAATTTATCTAACCGCCGAAAAGAGAAAGAGTGGGAACGAGACTAATGAATGCGTTTAAAAAAAGAACACCAAAATTGTTGTTGGAACACAGAGGCGCAACCCTTGATCAATTTTTTTTCCTCGCTCAGATAAAAGCTCCATCTGATATGAGCCACCGCCGCCGACGCAAACACCCAGACATTTTATTTATCAGCCTCAGAGCCGAAGCTCACCAAAGAAATATCGTCCTCATTAGGCAACGCATTATATTCCGCTGCTTTTCTGCCATAAAACCGGCAATTAAACCTCGTGAACCGGTCTTATTGTGATTAGTTCGTATTGCGGTTTTACTGCCTGCACTGTTAATCAAAAGTTATGCTCTCGTGGAAATCCCCGAATTGGTGTTTTTAATCGGTGCTGATTTTATGTTGGCAATAAGCCCTCGTTCCTCTCATCCTCATAGACTAAGGTCTGGGTCTCCAACCTCCGCCGTGTTCAAAGTTTCGCGATGCAAACAACTGTACGGTGGACCTTAGTGAAACTATCTTAGTGCAGTGGGAGTCTTGACTTACGATATTCAATGCACGGAAGACTTTCTTATATTATAAGACATTTAGAGTCCATTTGCAAAACGAATTCAGTGCTTTTTTCGTTGGTTTGCTTTTTGACTCCCAAGCTAGTTCATATCTATATCTACTTATACCTTATACCTACCTACTGTAAAACCATACTGCTATAAAACGTTGACAAAATAATCAAAAACTGCACTTTCGATCGCGCGGAAGATCGTTCTCAATAGGCGGATTGACAGAAGCTTTTTTGAAAAGAACGTCAGCTTGGTCGTTCTACGCATTTGATAACTCTCGACTTCGCCTAGGAAGTGACGGTAGCACCATCACGTAGGGCGCGGACTGCAAGAGTTTGCAACCAGCTTGCTGGAGATACTGCTGGCGCCCTCTGCAAGCCGACACTCGGAGCTCATGTGTCAATTTAACATGAAAAATCAAATTAGCACGAACTTCACTTGAAAAAGTTGAAATTTGTCGGATAACCTGAGGTTTTTTGTTGTTTTCGCTACTTTTCCTCATGCCTTCACTGATGAGTGATACATTGATTGTTTATTATGTATTGGGTCTTTGCTTGGTCAAATATTTATGGTAATGGCTCAAGCAGTCAATGAGCTGCTCCCTCAATGGGGTCTTATACGATTTTTTTTTATTCCTTCTAACTAAAGTACAATGTGAGATTACCACAGACATAGCAACATAGTATCTCAGAAGCAACTATTTTTCTTGAAAAAAAAAAGTCGAAAATCGAGGCGCGAAGCAGAACGGTTTGATTTCAACGTCTAGTGACGTAACTAGACGTTGCGTGTTGCTATGGCAACGATGCTGTCGTTACTGCTGATACGTTGCTCTCATGTCGACCTTGTCCATGCTTTGTTTTCATTCGTACTAACGCTGCGCGCGATTTCACTTGATTTAAACCGATAGACTGGAAGAAGCGAAACTTCAATTCCTTTTTTCTCGTCCGATTTTTTTTTTATTTGTGTTTCAGCTGCACAGTTGCTAATTTTATCTATATGATGAGAGGTCCATACCAATAAAATCGTATTTTGTGATTCTTGTATACGACCCCATTCCACGAAGTGAAACATCTAGATATAGAAATGTTATCAGATAGTGGGCCGTGTGAATAAAAAGTAGCTTTTACTTTCACTTTGATTTTCCTAAGAGTTGCTAAGCAAATCTTTCTTAGCAACTCCTAGCTGAAGCTAGTTAAAAGCAAAAGCTATATTTTATTCACACGGCCCAGTATAAAATTAATAAAAGAATGGAAGCATTTTTCTATTTTTATGTTAACCTGCAACACTCAACGTTTCCACTATCAAGTAGGTATACATTGAATTCTATTTTGCAGGTAATTTCATGTCATTCTAGGGGGCTTCTGGCCTGCCTCAGATATTTCATGGTATCGAAATAGTGGACCTTAGGGCTGGGTAATCTTCCAGATGGATGATTGATTGATGGTTTGATGGAGCAGTGATCTATCACGAAATTTTACGAGTCTATGACACCAAAATGCAACCTTTTCACGGTACCCCTTTGCAGCAAGATGCAAACAAGCGCGTTGATGTAGGCAGTCAAATGCTTCATTTCGAAATTCGAACGTCAAGGCAAATCAGAAAGTTATTCAACTCAACTCTAAACTTGAGGTTCAGGTTTCGTAAAATCTTCGACCAAGCAAAGACACAATACATAGGAAACAATCCGTAGCACTTATCAGCAGTGGAAGCATGAGCAAAACCAGAAAAAACAACAAAATTCTCCGGCTTTTCTGACATTTTGGATTTTTCAATTGACGTTGATGCTGATTTGACTTTTCACGTCAGATCAACACATAAGCTTCGAGAGTCGGCTAGCAGAGGGCGCCAGCAGTTCCTCAAGCGAGTGGGTTGCATACCCTAACGTTTTATGAGTAAGACAAAACCACCCAAGACGACTACTATACAGAACAAATAAATTTGGGGTCTGGTGAGGATACCCTCAAAAACGTAATAATAAAGTCTCTAAAACCGCATCCACATAGGATTAGTGCAGTTGGACTGCAGGGGGACTGCGTAGGTGATAAACCAATTTCACCACGAACGTTCACATAGAATTAGTGCAGAACTAGCAACTTGACACGTCAGCTGCCGACCTGACGCAACAACCGTCAAACGGCTTTCTTGTAACGTCTAAAATTTGGCATTCGCATCTCACAGTAGCAGATTCGCATTATCAGTCAAGTCATCACGCCGCAATAATAGCTTAGCAACGGAGTCGTGGATTGTGATTGGCGATGGCAAGAAAATTGGCAAGGGCAGTACGGAATGCCAGAAAACCTCGAACTTCTGCTACTCGTTTCTTACCGTAGGTCTATGTGAACCAAGGATGATGTGAACGCTCAATGCAAAACCTATAGTTTAGCTTTTTCTACCATACCGCTGCCACTGCACTAATCCTATGTGGCTGCGGCTTAATGCTACTTCACGTGACAATAAAATCATCTCCATGAACTGTGTGAGGTACAGTTGGGAGCGAAATTATTCATACGGCACCGCTAGAAATTCGTCTGGACTTCAGGATTGTTAGCTGCTTGGATTGTTCTTGAATGCCAGTTTTGATCAGAGATTGATCGTAATCAAAACTGGCATTCAAGAACGAACCAAGCAGCTAACATTTCTGAAATCCAGCCGACTTTTTAGCGGTGCCGTATGAATCATTTCGCTCCCAACTGTACCTACTCTGGAACTAAGTTAATTTCATTCTCAACCACCTTGGGGAAGTGTAATTTTTACCTTGGTGATTGTAACTTGCTCTTAAACATGCTAGAGCGTCATCAGAGGATGTTGTCAACCCATTTTGCCAAGAATTTATTGACGAAACCGCAAGTTCGCCCTGTGGTAAGTCACAAAGCGTTAATATGCGTTTGAGATCCGTAATGAATGATAGAGCTTGCTGTTACTTCACATCCTCAAAAGCTGGCCATCAGAGCGCATATTTGCTCAAAAACTACTGGGTCGGGCTACCCATTTCTGGGTTGATTACCAACCGACTTGGCCAACGAAGAATCTTCTAAACTTGATTCAGTTTTACAACTGAATGAAAAGTTCCCGTCATACTTCCGTGCGGTTCGGGAATTTCCCGACATTCAGAACTCAGCGACAGCAGCGAGCGGCATGTGCGACTGCAAATAGAATTACGGAGACTGGAAAGTTTGCATCCAGCTGGAAATATGGGACGTCGTACCTCCGGGATGTGCATTTCACACGCCCGATCCAATATCCTGTGGTGGGTGACATTTTAAATGAATTAGAGCTGGCGGTGCAGTTCTGATGATGAGGGTCGAGGGCTGATGGCGTTGTGTGCTGTTTATGATTTTTCATCGCAGACTGCCCGATGCATCCAGATGTAATTATTTTTGATGTGTGCGCTGCATACCATGTGAAGAGAAAATCAAATCAACGATGTTATCATGCAGCCCTCATGGGAATAAAACAATCAAGTTGTTGGGATTCACCTTTTCTTTTTTTAAGGAAAAATAATATTCCCAGTTCGTGCTCGGCTAAGCACAATATACCTACCTATATTCAGAGGGCTTGGAGGTATTTATGTCTCAAGTTGGCGCATAAAGCAATTTGATTTTATTGGAACTTTTTTATTGTCTTATTCCAACTTTCGCTTATCATTCAAGTTTGAAAGACGTTTTTCTGCTGAAACATACTTGGAGATATAATATGCCTGTCTAGGTCCAGGGTTCTCCAGCGCTCAGCTTTAGTAGCAACATAATATTTTCATTATTTTCATCAATTTAAATACATTTCCATGGGCAAATAAGAAAAGTTTTGCGAAAAACTTCTCACTTCTGACACCATTTGTTTCGGCGATTTCTAAGTCAGATTCAACGAAATCGACAAATAAACCAAAATCTGAATTTTATTTGAAATGTTGGATGGCCTAAAGGTTGTAGAATTGAATATTCTGAACAGGACTGGAACCAGTCGCGGCAAAACAGAATTATCTCGTTCAGAAAATTGAGGATTTCTCCGTTGAGAAGTTACAGGGTGTTCAAGTTGAATTTTGAAATAGATTTTCCGATACATAACTTTTGAACGGTTGAACCGATTTTATTCAGAAACAAAGTTCACTGGAATAAGTCTCTATCGAACAGTAGTAACGTGTTTGAAAAAAATCTCAGGGGCGTAGATAATGGGGGTTGTCCTCATATTCCCCCCCCTAATTTTCACTCCTCAACTATTCTTCCAAATTGTCCTTATTTTCCGATTTTATGTTCAATTTAGAAAAAAAAATTGCTTTCGCAAAAATTTTATTAGGAGCTTCGTTTTTGAGATATTCGGGTTGAAACTTTGGAAAACATCTTGAAATCGCCACTTTCAAAGGCCTAAATATTAAAATGCAGAAAAACTCATGATTTCCCAGCAAAAAGAGGCTCTCTAGAATAATTTCTAAAGGTGCGTTCAGTCAGCTTATTTAGCCGTAAGTTTTAATTTTAGTCGCAAGCCCAGCGACGCCCATTGGCTCTTATGAACCAGCCTCCTCAGAACAGCCAATAAGCAATGCAGCGCTTACGGCTAAAATCAAAACTTGCGACTAAATAAGCTGACTGAACGTACCTTGAGTTGATAAACCATCCTTTTTTCTGTGTAACGAGGAGTTTTCAGAGAAAATTTTTTTGGGCTTATTGAAAGTGACAATTTTGAGATGTTTTCCAAAGTTTCAAACCCAAATCTCTCGAAAACGGAGTCTCTAATCAAAATTTTGCAAAAGTATTTTTTTCGCTAAATTGAACGTAGAATCCAAAAATGGGAACAATTTGACAAAACAACTAGAGGGGTGGAGCGGCGGTGGCCGAGTGGTCTGGGTGTTGGCACGCCAAGCCAGTCGTGACACACCGCGCGGGTTCGAATCCCGCCTCGTCCATGGATATTTTGTGTTGTCCAAAAATTGTTATGACCTTACTATGTCATATCTGCACCTGTCTGACTACAGCGGTTACAGAAAAAATGGATTTCTGACTACAGAGTTGAGTGCTATCAGAGTACTGAGGCCTCACATAGCTAACAGTAGGCAATTCAAGTAATAGAAACGTGTACCAAAAACCCACTGAATGTCCAATCGACGCTAATAAACTCGTAGTTTATGCGTCGTGAAACATTAAAAAAAAAACAAGAGGGGTAAAAAAGAGGAGAGATATAATATAATATAATAATATAAGAACATCCCCCATTATCTACGCCCCCGAAATTTGTTTTCAAACACGTTGCTATTGTTCGATAGACTCATTTCAGTTAACCCTGTTTCAAATTTGAACAAAATAGGTTCAACGGTTTAAAAGTTATATAAAAAATCGATTTTAAAAAGTCAACTTGAACACCCTGTAATTTTTTAACGAAGCATTCTAGGACATCAAAGTTATATTTTTTGCTGATCCATTTTTGATAGGGAATCTCCCCTAGAAGTTTGTAACCGTAATTTCGAAACACCCTGTATACCTTGAAGCGCGATTCTGTGAAAAATAATATTCCATAACACGCTGTTATGTAATAAGTTCTTTCGGCCATTGGCTGTTACCTAGGTAATAACAGCGTGACAGAACCTTCATGAAATATTATTTTTCCTACAACTATCTACGAAAGTGACGGTTTTTACGTGTTCTTGACTTTACAAAAGTACCAAATATCACACATGTTCGATATTTTTGAAATCCGCATGCTACTTGATTATCTAGACATCTACGAAATCTGTTATATCCCATACACTTTCTATTTTCAGTAGAATGACTTTTTGGAGCAAAAATAAAGTGACAAGCTGGAGCGCTGAGACAATACGGCCGATCGCCGCTGATAGTTTCGCTCCAGAACTTTGCTGGTGCCATCAGCCGTAGCCATAGCCCCCCAGCTTGTCACTTTATTTTTGCTCCAAAAAGTCATTCTACTGAAAATAGAAAGTGTACCTATAGGATATACCTGCGAAATTGACATTTTTCTGGCTATACGTGCGTTTTCTTATGCGTAAGCTGTTCTCCAAGCATTCAGTCGTTAATAGTTTACCTATCACAATCATTTGAAGACCCAAATCATTCACGTAACACGAAGTTTCGAATTAAGACTTATTCTCAAAGGGAAAAAACTGTTGAATTGTTTGACTTTTCTCGTTTGTTCGAATCCTTATTATATCAAAAACAACGTAATACAAGGAGTTGTTTTCATAAATCTCAATAATCTCATACTCCTTACTTGATCTCAAATTGTATCATTTATATTTAATATTTTTTACTTCAGATCCAAGTATCAAAATTTGAAATCCAGTCATGAAATCTCATTGTTCACTCATGTTTGCATTGTTGTATTAGCATAGCTAGAATAGGTCAGCATTTGACGTGTTGTTTTGTGAAAACGACTTGGCTTCATCCAATCATAGATGTAAATTTTGGCGCGATCCATTTGGTACTAGAAAATCTAGAAATAGATTCCAGAAACTAGAATCTAGTTCATTTTTTCAAATTTCAATATTTTCTTGGCTAACGGAAAATGTTTCCTTCTGTAGTCATAATCGGGTATAATCATTGAATTTTTTCCGATATATGTCATCATTTTCCGATAATTATGTTGATTTTTTCCAAAATTGAAATTTTTGGCATCGTTAGAAAAATAGTGTACACAACTCGTTGGTCATATACTAAACTACGCAACATTGAATAACACATATCGAAATTTTTGCCCATTTTCAAATCGGAATAACTCCTGATTGTCTCGGACGATTTGGAATCTGTTCGTGCTGTTGCTTAGCCCAATCTTCTTATAATCCATAACTATGAATAAGAAACTTAATGCAACTTGAGTGAAGTTTATACAGGGTGACATGTAAAGCGGTGCAAAACTGCCAAGTGCTCAAGATGCTCCCATTTGAAAAAAAATTCATTTATCTGGATTCTAACATTAGAGGCATAAAAGATAACTTCATACCTCGCCACGTTACTCGGTTCATTCCCCTAGCATCTTTATTTACAGGATGGCATCAAAAAAACAATTTCTTGGTTTTTCGGTGATTTAATTTTTTATTTTTGACCGATTTTCAAATCCAGGGCTCAACTTGAAGCTGAAACCTCAAGTAAGAAGATCCTATAATCAGAATCGACTGGAAATAAACAGTGAACATGTATGATTCCCTCAAGAGTGACCCGACGTTTCATCGGTCCCGGGATCTGACTTGGAATGAGATTGAACTGATAATCAACCTTGCCCTTGAGAAAAGCCTTCATTCTGAACATCTTCCGATGTTTAGAGCTTGAATGAGAAAATAACTGTTGATAAAAGGACAAAATTACAACTGCGTGTTATCAAGAAAAAATAATCTTGTTTGTATTAAATCGCTTGTAACTAACGTTACAAAAACTATAACAATCAGCATAAAAGAATTCTGTTTGTTGTATTTTCCGTAACGTTAGTTACAAAAGCCGCAGGTGAGCGATGCATTCTCGTAACGTTAGTAACAAGCGATTTCATACGAGCAAGAAAGATTATTCTGCTTTGATAACATGCAGTTCTAATTTTGTTCCTTAATCAACAGTTCTTGTCTCATCAAAACTTTTATAATCGGAAGTTGTCAGAATGAATGCTTCGCTTAAGGGTTGGTTGATTATGAGTTCATCCTCATCCCAAGCCAGATTCCGGGACCGATGAAACGCCGGATGATTTTCGAGAGAACCACACATTGTTATTGTTTTATTTCCAATCAATTCTGATCATGGAACCTTTTTATCTTAGGTTTCAGCTTCAATTTGAGCCCTGGATTTTGGAAATCGGTCTAGAATGAAAAATGATATGAACTATTCAAAACTAAGAAATGGTTTTTTTGATACCACCCTATAAATAGAGGCTAGGATGATAAATCAAGTAACGTGGCGAGGTATGAGGGTATTTCATGCCTCCAATGTTAGAATCCAGAAGATAAAAGATTTCTTCAAATGGGAGCATGTTGAACGCCTGGCAGTTTTGCACCGCTTTACATGTCATCCTGTATAAACTTCACTCAAGTGGCATTCAGTTTCTTATTTACAGTTATGAATTGTCAGAAGATTGGTCTAAGCAACGGCACGAGCAGATTCCAAATCGTTCAAGACAATCAGGAGTTACCCCAATTTGAAAAAGGGCAAGATTCTCGGTGTGTCGTATTCAATGTTGCGTAGTTTATTTCAGAGAATCACACCATAAGCGTCTTCAAGAATATAGTTCTCATGCTTTAATCTTTGTATACAAGATGCCGTCGAAATGCAAATTATCCGTTTCATTCTCATTTGCCACACAGCAAGCTATGGAAAATTTTAGTTACGTTGGTATTCCTGAGACATACAGGTGGTTTCACACAGTAATGTTTATGTAGCTCTGACATTGATGGTTCTTTCAAAGCTGTCAAACCGACTTCTCACTGATAGCACCACGATGATGCCGTGATAACGCCGCGCCGTGGAGAAGAATTCGGGCCAGGGGTCTAGCATAAAGAAAGCGAGACAAAATGGCACAGGTGAAATATTATTTGAAACTAAAACATGAATTGCTTGACTCCAAGTCAAACTTGAGTTGAGAGTAAAGGAACCGGAAGTTTTTCCTCACCCCAGAAACTAAAGCGGCCCCATTCACCGTCACGTTTTTAGCCAAGTCTGACTGTAGGCGCTCAATGTGCTAAATATGCCGCAAGCTTGCATTTTTCTTTGGTGCGGGTTGATTCATGGCATCTTGAAAATTGATTCGACCTGACATTGTCAAAATTTGTCAATAAACTAATGAAGTTTCGTCAGTATGTTAAACCTAACCAAATAAATATTCAAGTAGAGATAACTCCTTATGTCATTTCAAAACTAAGGGTTCCTATTCCTGTACAAATTTGGAGCAACAGTCATATCATCTGTTTCAGTGGGCATCACTGTGGAACAGTTTCATTAAAATTCAGGGTTGACCCTTCAAGTCAGTATAACGCAAATGGCTGAATTTTTAACGATGATAAGTGAGCGACTCATCAGTGCGGCACCGCATCAGCAGCGCTTCGAATTAGATGTGGGAGCAAGAAACGACATCGCGGGAGAATTGAGTCCATTTGCTCAATTGCCCCGTTTCAATTTAGTTTTCAATCAGAATATAAAAGAGGCAGTGCATGGGTCACGCGTCGCCGCCCTTTTCGCGACAGCTGAAAAGTTGTGAATAAGCGCTCGTGAAAGCCAAAGTGTCGCTATGAAAATTGAACTTTTAATAGGAAAAACGACAAAGTAGATAGTCGGTGGAAATAGGTACAGAGGAGAGCTTTGAACACCCCACACAGTCGGCAAAGCGCTCAAGAACTGTCGGCTCTCATTATTTTTACTGGAAATGAAAATGTTGTAGCATATAGCACCTTTTGTAACGAACTGGTAAAAGCGTTGTGGAGAGCTGTGCAGGCTGTTCTGCAATCGACAAAACGTCATTGTAATGAATACTTAATACAGGAGTTAGCCGTTGCCATCGGCGGATTAGGTGTTCCGTAACTAGACACATACGCTCATCGTGTTTTTTATTACAGCCGAAATTTTGCTGCGAGTTAGTTAAAGTTAAAACAGTTTCTAACTAGATACATACCCGTGTGGTTTGGAGTGATTTAAGCATTCATGTGGTTTGGTCTGCTAAGCTTTGCTCAAGCTCAAGTATTAAGAATGAAATTTCCTCTACACTTTGAAGTACCGGCCGCAGACATCAGGTATGGTAATTACTTTAGTTTGTTGCGGCTTGCCGATACACGTCAAAGGAATTAAGTACCGGGGGCAACAAGTTTTAATCATGTTGGAAGTCTCCACACCGATACAAAATAATGGCAGTGTGTGAGAAGGATCATATTATGCACCATGTGCTGGACTCCCATTCATCCGTTAAATGTAAGCACTTGCTGTTCAAATAGGTGAAAAACTTGAAATAACTCGTTCTGGTTTTCTTGATGAATTTAGCCCCACTTTAGATCAATATCGTCAGATCACTGAGGGAAAAGTTTCATTTACAGGTAATAAATACTTGTTTCGTACCAATTTAATAACAAATACTATAACAAAGTATATGTCACCATATGTCGTTTACATCAAATAATTATTTTAAAATTACTTATTCATTAATCATTATAACCAAGGGGCTGATTATGCCAGTTGTTCATAAGAGTTCATAAGATTCAATGAATATATTATTCTGTATCAAATATTAGTCGAACTCTTCCACAAAATGATTTATTACATCCAAATTGCACATTTTGTTTGTGATCGAGCCGGTTTAATCACTATAAACAAATACATATTGGCGGACCATCACCTGTTCTTAACCAACAATATACCTGTGTTCACTTCGCTTTGGCACCATTTATTCCCCAATAATAACTGTGCATTATTCACAAACAATCGCTAAGTCACCCTCAATGAATTTAATCACTAGAGTATCTTCGGATATTATTATTTATTTTTCTATTTTGCGATTATAAGAAACTCATTACGATACGCAAATGACGTCATTCGCGTGTCGAAAGAGGCTTCATTTCGATACGCAACTTTTTGATCCTGAAGGTTGGCAATATCCATGACATGACAGCACTCACTGAAGTGACAGCTTAGGTGACATAATTTCGCAGACGGGTGTTTATTCCAGTAAAATCTGGCGCATTTCTGCTGTGATAAACTGTGCTTTCACCATCAAGAGCGATTCTCAACAACGCCAATAAACTTTTTAAAACTCTGACGGATGTGATAAGGAGTGATTTGAAGGAAGCGTGTTTGTTTCATCGGCTATGAAAGCCATCCTCCTAGTACACCTAACAGGTAGTGCATATAGGTTGAATAACTGGTCAAAGTTTTGATTTGATGTTTATTCCAGGTGTAAATCATTACTGGGTTGGCTCTGTTATTGCGTCATGTAGCCACTAGGATCTCATCTCAGCCTAATGGTACATAATTGAAAACCTGGATAAGTCCTCTAGGTGAGGCAACCCCAACAGTGAAAACTGCCCATTGTTTCTCAAAATATTTACAAACAAAAGTGGCCTCCCTATGAATGAACGATATACTAATTTCTTTATTTATTAGTAGCAAAAATTGAACATGTAACATTTATTAACCTAGACTAACCTAAAACAACCTTATGATTAACTGTAAACTGTAACTAACCAGCCTATCTATTGTAGTTTGTACTAATTGCTTTAATTATTAATTGTGCAATTATTAAACACTTTCACAGTGACGTTCGCAGTGTCACTTGAATTAATTGTGATGTTTGCAGGTAAATTTTGCCCTGAAACAAAATTATGCTCCAAACCAACAGCCGAGCCAACAGCACTTGTCACACATCCGCTTTATTTATGAAGCGGTTCACTTCTTCGGCCTTCAAAACTTTGGATTTTTTTGGAGTGTATCCACTCATCGTAGTATTCACCTTATTCGTAAATGAAATGCATCATGGGAAACGGGTCCCCACAGCGTAGGTAAAGTAGATAACTACTATATTGCATAGATGTCAGTTCGACTTCTTCCAGTCAAGTGTCGTATTTGAATTTGTCATTACGAGCAGGAATCGTTTACGTTCCAAGTACACGCAGCTTTCCGGATTTTCTCTCATCTTCGTTATTTTGTCTTGTTATTGCTGCTGCTGTTGTAACCGGTTATTGTTATCGTTTGTGGCTACTGCTAAATTACTGAGTTTGATTTGTTAATCCATGTTGTGAAATACCGACCTACCAATGTAGTGGGGTTGGTAGCCATTCCTATACGGCATTTGATGATACAGAAAATTTCTTTTGCATGAGTGTTCTATAAGGCCCAATGAACGATATTAGAAGGGGAAGCACAAAAGCTTCCCCTTAGGGGGGCCGCAGGGGGCCCTGTCAAGTTGACGGTCCAAGAACTCCTACCAAACCATCTTTCAATTTCGTTGTATAACTCAAATGGGGATGATGCGATTCCATTGTGAATCTCGATGGCATTGGTCCCCATGTCTCTTTCATCCTTAATGCTTGAAAAAATAATTCCTTCGGGAGGTCAGAGAAATCACTTTTTATTTTTTTAAACATACAAGAGGATGCGAAGTTGGCATGTTTTGTGTCTTAACCTGTTATTTGGCATTCCCAAGATCCTATTATGAAGTCAATTTTTAAAATTCTTAATTTTGGGTTGATTGGTAGGCTAAGAAGTAGGTATTTTTTAACATCCAGTTCAGACGTACTTTTTTCAGTGTCCAACTGGAGGTTATCGAAATAATCACAAGGGTGGATAGACTGGACTATTTTTCTAACATTATGTCGAAGAAATCAATCCCAAACTGCACATGGAGGGTACACAAATTATTTTTCTTTCGGTCGGTCGAATTGCGATGCCTACTACGCCCGTCAGGGAGAACGCTGAGCATCGCTGGACTAAACTAGTATGAAAACAGTCTAAACGAATTCAAAACTGCCGGAAACACTCATTATGTGGTTCGACATTCAATTCTGAGTCAGCACTCAGAGTTTTAGTCAGATTTGAATTTGTTTAGGCTGTTTTCATACCAGTTTAGGTTGGCGATGCTCAGCGTTCTCCTTGACGGGCATAGTAGGCATCGCAATTCGACCGACCGAAAGAAAAATAATCTGTGTACTCTCTATTCGCGGTTTATGATTGATTTTCTCGACATTATGTTCAGACAATAGTTCAGTGGATTCACCCCTGATGATGATTTCAATAACCTCCAGTTGGACACTGAAAAAAGTTCGTCTGAACTGGATGTTAAAAAATACCTTCTTCTTAGCCTACCAATCAACCCAAAATTGAGAATTTAAAAAATTGACTTCATAATAAGATCTTGGGAATGCCAAATAACAGGTGAGGACACAAAACATGCCAACTTTGCATCCTCTTGTATGTTTAAAAAAATAAAAAGTGATTTCTCTGACCTCCCGAAGAAATTATTTTTTCAAGCATGAAGGATGAAAGAGACATGGCGACCAATGCCATCGAGATTCACAATGGAGTCACATCATCCCCATTTGAGTGATACAACGAAATTGAAAGATGGTTTGGTAGGAGTTCTTGGAACCTCAACTTGACAGGGCCCCCTGCGGCCTCCTTAAGTTCTAATATCGTTCGATAGACCTTGCAGAACACTCATGCAAAAGGAATTTTCTGTATCATTAAATGCCGTATAGTACCGTTTTTTAATGTGTACCGACCCCACTAATGGTGGGAAGTCGCAATCAGCAAAGGGGTATACAAGGTGCTGTGTACCTGGCTCACGGACCTGGCTGCAAGTCGGACACAGCCGAAAGTCGAAATGTTTCAATTCACGCGTTCACCAAAGACGAAAGAAGAGAAAGGTCTGGGTAAAGCGCGTAGAAAAAGAAGTTGTGAAAAGGACTCATGCCAACCTACAAAATGCCACAAGGTTTGCGGCGTACACTTCATTACATCGGGGAAGAAAAGTTACGACGATAAACTGCCAAGGTCCGTCGTCTTGCTGGCTTCCACATTGCACCACTTCAGCGTTTCATAAGGGTACATCGCACCATCCAAGCTGATTCAAGCACTGGAGAGCCATTCCACTGGAGAATGACATGGGAATGACTGAAGAAACCACAAATTACAAACACTTGAATAATACCATAGTGATGATAAATATTATTTTGTTTCTATGTCACTGGCGACGGGCGCGCTTTTGTTGTGTCACAGAATATCAAACCAGAAGCGACACTCTATTGTTGTAGCATTGTTGTTGCTATGACCAGATTCTATGACCTTGGAACTGCCAGGTGTTTCGGGACTAGTATTCCTGTCAAGAGATTTGAAATGTTCCAGAGAAAAATACACCAACTACCTACTTGATATTTGGTGAGAAAGTCTTCCGTCAGTGGAATCTATAGTCAGATGGCAGATTCACCATCCTTTCCTTTGGAATCCTAGTAATTCCTTTTTGGCGCATGCGGGAATATTGTAGGGACATGATTGGAACAAAGCCTGTTCTTTTAATCATTTGAAAACAGTGAGTACATATCACAAAAATGAGCCGCACGTATTTTGATTTTCCCGAAGAGATGCTCCAATCTTATTCGTCAAGTCTTCGCGGCTGCAAGCTTTTAGCCAAGCTTCTAGCCATATTGTCGCTCTGAAGAATAAGATATATTATGTAGAAGTGGGTAGATAAGACAATTTTGCAGAACAAAACAGCTACCTTTATTCACTTTCTTCCTTCACTTTCTTGGAAATTAGGTATATATCACACCTTTCCGCTTCCTTTGGGAACTTGAAAAAGGTGTCTTTTTGAGGGACGAATTACCCACACATTCACGTACCGCACAAGAAAAGTCCCGTACTGCACTCATTTTTTGTTGTTCAAAACCTAGTCGAATTTGGCACTGACAGAAAACGTCAAGATTACCTATTATTTTGAAGTTGATGGAAATACTAAATTTGGTGTAGGCAACTAGATGAAACCGATTTTTGTGGTCAGTGTCGCTTCTGTATTATTATTCTGTGGTTGTGTTGACATTATAAATAAAGTTGACATGAGAAAATCTGGTGCATTTTGGTTTGGGACTCAATCCCCCCAGATATCTCCACTTCAACATATCGTCAAAAGATGGCAGAGGAATTTCGAATAAGGTGAATAGGCGATTTACATTTAAAAAACGCCACCTGGTGTAGAGCTCGGTACTTGATCGTCGAGGACGTTTTTGCGAGGAAAACATACTCCGACGTCTAGTAGCCTAGGTGGGCACTAGTGGATACCTGTAATACCCACATATTGACATGGAAATTTGACAAGTAGAAATAATCTGAAAAAGGGGTTTGCATTTGTGTCTCTTATTCCATGTTATGGTTAGCGTATTTAGCAGATTTGTAGATCTAGCTCCAGAGGTGCGCAGCTGAAAGACTACGACCCCAGCAATGCACTACATTATTGCGATAAAAAAAGACAACGTTTACGTCGCGAACACAGAGGTAGCTACGGCGAGCTTGTTGAAATGAAAAATGCGGATCTCCAGCTGAAGTCGAAGCAGGAAATCTTTAGAAAAAAGGTAGGTGGTGGTTGACTCTGCACGGCCAGCCCGAGGTGATTTTTTCTTGGCTGGCAGGCTGGTCGACGGGCTTGTGTGTTTCCCTCCGTGCGGGTGTGACAGAGTCTGTTGCTCTTCCTTGGGCGGAAGCTATGGATGATTTAGAGAAAGGTCTGCGACGACGCTGGTCATCAACATGGGGCCCAATAACGAGCCTATGGGGTCCCAAGGGTTCACAGGAACGAAAGTTTGCTTGTAGCGTACTGCACAAGACAGCAAAGTGACAGTTTTGACATGCCACCAATTGACGTAACCACCGCCGTTGCCGGACGGCAACTTACACCAGTTCTAAAAATTAATTCCCTAAAACTTCCTCGACGAAACGGCCATTTTCCCCAATAAGGTCAATCGCCTATACTAATCGAACTAGAGCAATTTGAGAACTGAAGTGTCAAATTTTTCGAATAATATTCAAATCAAGGGTGCTTGAATTAATGACAATTGAACAGTGCTACCAACCGCATTAAATCATATCAAAATGTTAGCAGAGGCTCATATTTTACATTTTATCATGAAAAGCATGGAATAGCTGCAAAATAGAAAAAATTGTATATAACACACGTTTTATAAGACCTATTGTCACACTTGTCAATTGAAGCACTCGTCGCTTCGCTCCTCGTGCTTCAAACAGACGCGTGTGACAATAGTGTGTCTTATAAAACTTGTATTATAATATACTATATTGCCAATGTAATGCATTGGTGGGGTGAGAGATTTCCACCCGGCGCCATTATTATTCGTGCCTGGTGTCATTTGTGTCCTATCATCCCATGTCATTCATTGTCCAGTATCTCGTTGAAGAAAAGCAAATTTATTCATACAGGGTGACTCAAAAATGTCGGACCATCTTGAAAGTGCGTAATGTAGAGGTGTAGTAGAGTGCTGAAAAGTTGTTGAAAAGATTCTAATGTCTTCCAGTTTTAAAGTTGTGGAGGAACAAAAGTTGGTTCTTCGATCGCTTCTATTTCCGTTGTTTCAAAAGATTTTGGTGAACTGTTTATGGAAAAACAATGAGTGCCAGAAATCAACCTCTAAATCTGTGATGAATTTCTCTTTTGTATAAAGGGTGAGTCATGAATCTTGGAAATTATTTTTTCCCAAAAGTGCCTGCAAACAGTCCCATATCCTATGTAGAGCACAATAAAACACAATTCAATTTTATAAAATTCTTTGCTCCTGGTTTCTTAGGAAAACTGAATTTTTGTAGTTTATGACTCAACCTGTATAGAAAACAAAATAGTTTATGACTCAAACTGTATAGAAAACAGAAATTCAATACAGATTCAGATGCTGATTTTTCGAATAAATTATTTCACTATATGTAATGGAGTTTTTGCTAAAATCTTTTGAAACAACGAAAATAGAAGAAATCGAAAAATCAAATTTTGTACCTCCATAACTTCAAAATTAAAAAGCCTAGAATCTTTAAAACAACTTCCCAGTACTGTACTATATCTGCATATCATGCACCTTCAAGGTGGTCCGACACTTTGAATCACCCTGTATTTATTAAACAAATTATTAGCTATTGATATTGGATTTATTATGTTTTATGAGGATTTGGCAGAATCATCTATAGTCAGCAATAATGCATAAAATTACCTATAAAAACTAAATTAGATCATATTATTCATAGCTAATATTCTATCGTTACCACTCAATAATCGAATTGCTTATTATTATTCACGTTTCTTATTGATAAAACATTATCAAACTGATGTTTTGTAATTATAACCAAATATTAAATAACAGGAAACAAGGTATTTCAACGCTATCAAAACAATCCGCTTGGTGGATGCAAATAAATATTTATTAAGCCGTATTTAAATGAGGCATTTGTTAACAATAAACGAGCCTGTGTTTTCCATAATGAATATTCGAAATCTTTTCTCTCAGTGATGTGCCAACTAACCTTTTGATGTCTGCCGGTCAGGTGATGCCACAGTACAGTACAGTAACTTTGAACTTTGGCAGCTATCACCCATCCTGTGTGTCGCAACTGGCGAATATGTTGCCCAAACAAAGTTTCAATTTTGAAAAAATAATGTCACTGGTTGCGCATCTTTAGAATGTTCAGTTAGCGTCAATACTCCAATGCCATACCTATATAGACAAAAATGCTACAAACGTTTTTGAATTAGCCAACACTGCAACACTTAGCAACCCGTCGACACAGTGGGTAGTATTAATGAAAAATAAACATAAGCCTTTGCTTGGATTTCATAGGCGTTGCTAGTGGAGAGGCCTCAAAACTTACGTCATAAGGTACATGATTTCAACCCTGTAGGTCTAATGTGCGTTGATAAGGTTGTTAAAAATTTCTTTGTCTCACATGTCAGACCGGGGGCTTTAGGCTGGTATAGGCTTGTCAATTTTCGAAAAATGTCAAAAAATTATGCTTGAACAAATTAAACAAGCTTGAAATTTTCAAAAAAGGCCAAAATTTACCTCCTCCTGGATATTTCTCATTTGGCATAATTTCAGGAATGAAAAACGATTCTCACATGATTTTTTACGCAGGTTTCGAATCTGTCCACAAAAATTTTTAATGGTACATCGCTTACAGGGTGCAACATTGAAATGTTTTTCTCAAATCGTACACCCTGTATTTTAACATGGGAATCGATTCCGTTTTTTATCCTAATCACAAATATATATCACACTTGGTGGGTTATTCAACATAATGCCTGTGTAAAAATTGATAAATTTTGGTCCTTTTTTGGAAAATTTCAAACTTGCCTTATTGGCCAAAAGCCCTGAAATTTTTTATCTTACGACCAGATTTTCGATAAGGAAGATGTTCCCACACAAAATCCAGTTGGTTTCATTCATGTACCTTGTGAAGTAAATTTTTGGCCATTTTTTCGAAAATTGACAGGCTCATGCCAGCCTAAAGCTCCCGGTCTGACATGTAAGACAAAGCAATTTTCAACAACCTCATCAACGCACATTAGACCTATAGGGTTAAAATCATGTACCTTATGACGTAAGTTTTGAGGCAGCAGCTCCCTGTCCAGTGTCCATAGGAAAAGTCTGCTTAGCAACTCCTTAAAAACCTAAGCAAATGCTTGTGCTTATTTTTTAATAATACTACCTTAAAAGCATTCACAGCCCAGCCCTGCCGAGGTTTTCTTTCTGCGTGGGGTCAAACGTCGACAAGGTCATCAGGATTTACGTCACAAAAGATAATTGCATTTTCCAAAAAATCAGTCAATCTCTATTTTTTGAAGGTCTAGTAACCTGATATACTAGGGTAATGGTACAAGAAAGATAGATTTCAATCTCGGAAAAAATATGAACGTCCTGAAAATTTGGTATCCTGTTAAGAATTGAGTGGTCTACAACATATCTAAAATCGCCAAAAATGACACCCGGGGGATTTGAGTTATTGAAGGGGGAGTCAAAAATTGCAACTTGGAATGGAGGGGATGAAACCCGTCAATCCACTGGAAGTAAAGACGTTATAATTCGATGCAATCATATCCTAATGATACCATTTTGGCACAAGAAGTGTCGATCATGGTTAAACGGGGGGGCGAAGCTCTGCTAGTTGGTCCATTTTTGTTTTCCTGGCCAAGTAGAACCGATCATGATAAGTTTGGTATCTTTTCCGGCTGAATTCGATCTCCTCAACTCGAATCCGATGTGTAAATTTGGATGGAAACAAGTTTCAACAAGTCAACTTGAGGAGACTTGTTTTTTTTTAACAATTTTGACGATTTTTTTACTGTTAAAGGTGTTCATCCTTGAAAGATTTTCGGGGGCCATTAAATTGAAGTGTATTCTTAAAGAAAATCATCCACTAGATATATATCTTTGTTTCTCGAGTTTAAAAAATCGATTTTGAATCTGAGCCGGCACGGCGCTGCTACTTCCAATGAGCAGAACACTATAACATGCACCTGCAAATGAGAGTAGCTCAGACTATTGAAAAAATAATAACTTATCTTTGAAAATTTGAAGGTTTGTGCAGAACTTAATTCCCTATGAGATAAACAAAATTGCTTTGAATCGCACTGCAGGATTTTGAGTTATTCGAGGAGAAGGATAACATTTTGGCAAGATTCATACTCTATGAACTGTTACCTCTCCCCTCAAATAACTCAAAACCCTGCAGTGCGATTCATGACAATTTTGCTCGCAATTTTGCTTATGTTATAGGGAATTCAATTCTGCACAGTTCCTCAAATTTTCAACAATGAGTTGTTATTTCTCCAATAGTTTGAGCCATTTTCATTTGAATGTGCATGCTGTAGTGTTCTGATCAGTAGTAGACGACGCGCCGGGCCGGCTCAGGTTCGAATCGATTTTTCACACTTGAGTTTCAAAGCTATACATCGAATGGATGATTCTTGTGGAGAATACACTTGAATCCAATGGCCCCTGAAATATTTCCAAATATGGACACCTCTAACAGTGAAAAAAAATCGGCAAAATTGTCAAAGAAAAAACAAGTTTTTTCAAGTTAACTCATTTGAACCTGTTGTCATCCCAATTTACACATTGGATTCAATTTCAGGAGACTGAATTCGGTCGGAAAAAATGCCAAACTTGTCGTAATTGGTTCATATGGCACAGGAAAAAAAAAAGAACCACCTAGCCGAACTTCGCATCCCCACGAGCCCCCTTCAACAATGATGGACACTCTTTGTACCAAAATGATATCAACGGGATACAATGCGCCGAATAACGATGTATCCATAAGATGCATCCAATGCCTCCAATGGATTGACGGGTTTCATGCCCTTCATTTCAAGTTGAAATTTCTTACTCCCCCTCCAATAACTCAAAATCCCCAGGTCCCAGGTGCGATTTTTGGCGATTTTGGATATGTAGTAGAGCATTCAATTCTGAACAGAATATCGAATTTTCAGGACGTCCATATTTATTCCGAGATTTTACCGATTTTGCTATTTTTCCTGTACTATACATATAAGCAGCTTCACTGTGAATAATTGTTCTCACTCATTCAGTCAGATTTCTATCTGCTGGGTTTTTTTAAATTGCAAATATGTGCTAATTAACCCCGCACACCGGAAGAACTCAAAACCAATGTTACATCTGAAATTACTACTAATAGTTCTGGCTTTTTGGGAGCAGAATTCTCACTCGAGACTGCAACGATGCAATTGATCTCACGATGTTCACTTGACCGATGTTATTTCCCACTTTTCAAAGTTGAATACGTCATTAGAAATAGCATGAAATGAGCTTTACTGTGGATTGTTTATTTTACCAACTAAGGACAGCATTCAAGTCCGGTTTTCCATGCAGCTCCGTAGTTGCTGCTGTTGATTCCACTGCCAACATATTCATTATTAATATCATTTTTATTTTTTACTCGAAAATCTAGTGTTATTTTGCAACTTCCACAAATGCAATCGTGAGCATACGGATTACGGACTGAAACCAGCATTTTTCTGTGAAAAAAAACTTCATGAATATTCTGTCTGTCGTCATCTGACTTTTAACCAATACATGGCTTCAGGTACTCCTCATACTTCAAACACTCACAAATCACTTGAATGATATTACCGGTTGCACTGCGAAATTGTCGTATGTAATACACCGATGGGTGAGGTGTATTATCGCTACATCGAGGATTTTCACGAGAGGATCCGAGTGTAAATCGAGATGTGAAGTGATAATATATAGACAATTAACCAGACAACACTGAAAATTTTCGTAAAAAAGTGAAAACTACTCGAATGTTTAAGGTTGGCCATTGACGTTGGTGGTAATACACTTATACGGCCTACTATTTTAGGAAGTGAGGTGAACTGTCATATGTAATACACCGATAGGTGAGGTGTATTATCGCTACATCGAGGATTTTCACGAGGGGATCCGAGTGTGAATCGAGATGGAAAGTGATAATATATCGAACCTAGAGGTGTATTCGTTAAAACAATAAACCCAACATCACTGAAAATATCCTCAAAAAAAGTAAAAACTACTCCAATGTTTAAGGTTGGCCATTCTAGAGGGGTGTTTCCACCAATGACCTTGGTGCTAATACACTTACACGGTCTACTATTTCAAGGAGTGAGGTGAACTGTCATATTCCTGGGTAATCGGCCCCCACACATATGTAATACACCGATAGGTGAGGTATTATCGCTACATCGAGGATATTCACGAGAGGATCTCGTAAATTGAGATGTAAGCGATAATATATCGAACCTAGAGGTGTATTTGTTGAGACAATTAACCGAACAACACTGAAAATCTTCCTAAAAAAGTGAAAACTATTTTAATGTTCAAGGTTGGCCATTCTGGAGGGGTGTTTTCACCAATGACTTCGGTGGTAATACACTAAATTATACGGCCTACTATTTTAAGAAGTGAGGTGGACTGTCACAGCGAGCCCTCAGAGGTTCATTAAACTTGCGATTTCTGCTGCGACCAATCAGTGAAGATAATGTTTCAAATATAAGTTCGTGATTGGAATAGTCATTAATTTTGTCAGCAGGCTCCTCGTGCTTTTTGTTGATAATAATTATCATCACTACTGATTATTGCAATTCCATATTTTTATTTCAGGTTCATCCATATTATGAAAAGTTAAATCTTGAAAAGACAAGTAAAAATTAACAAGAATAGGTAGGTGGGTACCTACTTGAGTAGGATTGAAATTTTCAGCAGGCGACGCTGCACATTGTGCAGTTCTGGAAAGCATCTATGCCTTGTTTCGATTATTGAACTTCTGAAGTGATAAATATTTACTTGTTGCTATGGGCATCGCGTGATAGGTGAACCAGTATCACATTATTATTACGTAACACCGGCCCCTCTACACACCAAATTCGAAGAAAAGCAGCACCGATACAAAGGCTTGCAAAATGTCAACTTTTTCAACTTATTCTGCGATAAACTTTGCTTGTTTTCGGGCTATTCAATTCCGAATTCATTCTGAATGGCTCAATTATGTTTTTTCTGGGTAATTTGAAAGGGTTTAATATCACTTGCCATCGTGCCAATAAGTAGTGTTCACTTGTTTTCGTTGATCTCGGAAAATGATGACAATAATTGGCCAACAAGATCACCCGATCTCACCCTATTAGATTTTTATCTGCGAGTGGTTTTATTTTTTATTTTTTTATTTTTTTTTGGAAAGTATTATGCTGACAAACTTCGTACACTGGAAGAACTCAAAACCAATATTTGAGCGGAAATTTCAGCGACAATTCACCTCACTCCTTGAAATAGTAGGCCGTACCAATATATTACCACCAAGGTCATTGGTAAAAACACCCCTCCAGAATAACCAACCTTGAACTTTCAAATAGTTTTCACTTTTTCAGGAATATTTTCAGTATTGTTCGAATAATTTTCTAGATTATTACATACAACGCCTTTGATTATTAGACGTACAAGGATAATATTCACTTATCTAAATCCCACTGTCAATGGCAACGGAATAAAATTGATGTGAACAACAAAATCTCACAGCGGTCACTTCGGACTTCTTTTTTGTAATAATCACCAAAATATCACTCGTGCTGGAGATTTTTCCAGATAATTTTGGCCAAGCATTTCCCTCGGGCTGGTTGTCCCTAGATAAATGCCCTCCTCCTACGTAGTCGGGCATTTATCGCTACAACCAGCCCTCGCGGTCGCCTGGTCAAAATTATCGTGAAAATCTAAGCACTTGTGATATTACTGTTGATTATTACATACAACTACAACGCCCTTGATTGTTAGACCTACAAGGATAATATTCACTTATCTAAATCCCACTGTCAATAGCAACCGAATAAAATGGATGTAAACAACAAAATCTGACAGCTGTCACTTTGGACTTTTTTTGCAATAATCATCAAAATATCACTCGTGCTCGAGACTTTCCCAGATAATTTTGGCCAAGCGTTTTCCTTGAGTTGGTTGTCCCTAGATAAATGCCCTTCTCCCGCGGAGTCCGGGCATTTATCAACAGTAATATCACAAGTGCTTAGATTTTCACGATAATTTTGGTCAGGCGATCGCGAGTGCTGATTGTAGCGATAAATGCCCGACTCCGTAGGAGGAGGGCATTTATCCAGGGACAATCAGCCCGAGGGAAACGCCTGGCCAAAATTATCTGGGAAAATCTAGAGCACGAGTGATATTTTGAAGATTATTACATAAAAGAAGTCCGAAGTGACAGCTGTCAGATTTTGTTGTTTACATGAATTTTATTCCGTTGCTATTGACAGTGGGATTTAGATAAGTGAATATTATCCTTGTAGGTCTAATAATCAAGGGCGTTGTATGTAATAATCGCTACAACTAGCACTCGCGATCGCTAGGCCAAAATTATCGTGAGAATCTAAGCACTTGTGATGTTACTGTTGACAATAAATACACCTCACCTATCGTTGTATTGCAACAACTGACAATTCACCTCCCTGCAGGGTTGTTACCGCTCTAATGCCAGCTAACAACATGCACACCTCCAGCATTCAGGCGTTTTCAGGCTCGTACAGTGAATTGCCGTGACGAATACACCTCTAGGCTCGATGTATTATAGCGTATGAGGCTTGCTTCCTGAAAACTGTCGATGTCAAGCGATAATAGCTACACCACCTCGAGTTCGAGGAACGGACGGACGGACGGACGGACGGACGGACAAAGCGGCTGCAATAGCGATTTTCATTAATATGGAAAATGCGCTAAAATGATGGACAAACTTGCTCCGCAGTCTTTCTCCCTGAACGATGAGAATGGTAAGGAATATATGCATGAAAATCATCATGGACAGAGTTGCAGAGAACTCGATGATATACAAAGAAGTCCGCGAGGGATATGTCTAACTTCTTCACTCTGATCTATTATGTGCTCAAAGTTGCACTACAGATTAGTAAGAGAGGAAAACCCTTCTTTGATGCTGTTAGAATCACAAGAGATATCAGAAAACGGTGTAAGACAAAGTTGCAGAAAATTGAATATTCTACAATAAAATCCTGAACGTCAGTTCAACTTTTCTGGCTAAGCCGTAATCCACGTTCTAAGTGCGACAATCCAGTTGATAAAATTGAAAAAAAAACAAATTGGTAGTCTTCTCCACATACAGTTTACTCCATGGTGGTGAAAGCCTTGGTGACAGCTGTTCCGCTCCTTTCAAAAGAGTATAGACCGGAGAAGTGATGACGTCACAACATGGCGGTTGACGTTTGTTTGACATTTTTGGGGGGCTCACAACAAACAAAAGTCCGTGCAAAATGGCAACACAACAAACAAAACACAGAAACGTCACGTTCATGTCACGTTTGTTTGCCTCCAGAAAATGTTGAACAAATGTTAACCGCCATGTTGTTACGTCACACTTCTCCGGTCTATACGAGCATCTTCAGACGAATAGGTGTACAAATTCACATAATAAAAAAAACTCAAATAAGTTTATATGTGTGAACTTGGTATGAAAATTGTTCAGTTTTAGTTCCAAACATGTATGCCTAGGAAACGTCGTCAAACAGTGAGAGATCAGGTTCTCCAGAACTGCCGCGGATATTTGAACGTGATCAACGGGTAGGCTGAAGAAGCGAGACATATGCCCATTAACGGCTAGGCGGAAGAAGTGAAAAGAGAAAAGAAGAAGAAGGAGACATAATGTCCTCGGGTAGACCATCAAATATCCAGGCGCCACATTGCGGTTCGGTTAGTCCGGCTGGTCTGGGAGAGGGGTACAATGGGCCCAATGATGATGCCTACGTGCCAGGTGAAACTATGTTCCACCAAGTCCCCAAATAGAATCCAGAATGACCTCTGGGACTTTTTTGTAGATGATTGGAATGATGGAATGCTCTACAACTTTGTCCGGGACAATGTTTATTTAAACCTCACCGTTTTCTCATTATCACAAGAAGACCACGACGCATTTTTTTCCACTTTTTTCTTTGTTTTTTGTTTTTTCACCATGGTTGCTAAGACTGTGTGGAATTCAACTTTGGTTTTTCTCTTTCAGTTTTTCATCCTCTACAATGTCATATTTTCTCACTAAGTTCATAATTAGCTCCATGTTAAATCCTCGTTCTACTGGACTATGAGAGGAAAAAAGAACTACCATGATAGGTATCTAAAAAGTCACAATATATCATTGTCCGTGATGGAATAACCGTGCAAATAACCCTCCGATTTTATCTCCACATATCACCTACTACAGGTACCTACCTACCTACTATACATGTACCTTTTCTCAAAAAGGCTGATCAATTCCTGCAGCATGTCCTTTTTGGGCACGTACCCGAATATAATTTTAATCATCTTTCAGGTGAACGTTCACAGAAAAACCGCATTTGCGGACACCATACACAAACACACACATATACAAAGGGTCGCCATAGTACACTGCTCCGATGCTAAAAATATCCCCACCGCCACCGCATTGCGAGGATGCCTCGAAGGGATTTGCATGAACCTTCCACCTGGTGCGTTTTGGTTTTGATTATTACCTATATAGCACTACATATGGAGAGAGGACTTGAAATTGGATACTAGTCGCGTGGTGGTCCCTAATATGCCTTACGGTGGGAATTTCGGATGTGATGAACTTGTATAATCGAGAAAGTTACGACTAATTTATAGTTTCATCCAGGGACCACCACGTGTAGTCGGGGGTGGTCTGGCACACGAGTTGCTCGCCGCTTTATGTGATCGTAATGACGAAGGGTGATGGGACTGATGGGCGAGAGACCGAGAGACCGGGAGAGTGATATTTTGACTGTATTGGCGGTCGCAGAGATGAATAACTCTAATTTGGCCATCAGCTAAAAAAAAAACGACCGGACGGAGGCAAAATCGAATTGGGACTGGGAATTGGGTTTTACGCCCTCGTAAATTCGAATGATTTGTATTTACATGATAATTTGCGTAAACCGTGGTTAAGGGATGACACTCTTGCATGAAGCGGGGAGTTATGTTCAAATAATGTGCGCAGATATAGCAGGGCATTGGAGTTTATGTTTACTCGTAGAGGTTCACTGAAATATCTGATGGATTACGCCCGTCGTGGATAAAAGTTTGCACTTGATAAAAACTTTTAAATGATCTGAAATACCCTGTGATCATAGTTAGCAGCAGAGCTTTCCATTTAGCTTTGATTTTTTTAATTCGTTTCATTTCCACCTTATATATAGGTACCTATGTAAAACCTCATCGTATGCAGAATTTGATATTTTTGCTTCCATTATAGCAAATACAATTTGATCTGCTGCAAGTTTAGGTTGTTGAATCGTTTTTTTTTTCTTTTGTCCTTGTGGATCTCTGTAGGCTAAAGAGCTTCCTTTATAGTCATTTTTGACTCTGGTCATATCTTGTGCAATAGGTACTTTATTTCTGATGACATTTTACTGTTAATATAATCGTCGTTTCCATGCAAATGTCTCCTGCATTTTCACGGTTTGATGTCTCGTAAGTGTTCCTTTGTTCTCATTCTCATAATTCTATCCATTTCCCCCCAGCATACCAAGCTTCGGAAGCTTCCCAGTCGTCGCATTTTCATTTGTGTAACACACTATTTGTGAGAGTCTGTCTTAAGAAATACAATCCTCAGTTGTTAGCTCGTCTCTTTAGTTATTTACCAGAAGGACCTGCTTCTTCACTACATAGCAATAATTATGCGATCATCTAAATCTTTATTTTCCCAGCCATGCCCTTCATATCGGCTCTTAGTGGCCTCTTCTAGTATATTCGTCTTCAACCCCACCATTGTTGTTCTACTTATGTGAAAGGAAGAAGTATTGGGCCCATTGGACACTTGGATAGCCTTTTCGAGACAGCTTTTTTCCAGGGTTGGTTGTTTTGAAAAAAAATCTTGTAGAATTTTCTTGAGCTATTTTTTGGACTTTTATGAAGCTTTGTCAATTGGCCGACAAAGCTTTATAAATATTTAAACTCCAAAAAATATCGCAAGAAAATTCTACAAGATTATATCAAATGGACGAGAACAACAATAACTTGAAAAAAAGTTTTAAACAAAAGCATTTTTGTTTCAAACAGGATTGTTTTAAACATGTTTTTTACACATGTTTCAAACATGCTTTTGTCTCTATTTCACGGAAAATATAACCTCGGACTTCACTTTCGATAATTCGATAATTATTCGCGATTTCAAAAATCTAGACGCGTTCTGGTGCCGCTTGTGCGGACTAAAACTATGAGTAAATCGGCTCTGATCTAGAAAGCTCTAACGTCCATCTGACATTTTTGAATTTGTTCTGCTGTCATCCCTGCTGCTGTCTGCGCGTTGTCTCATTGACTTCGCGTGATTCAGAAACGGCCAAAAGAAGGACTTATACACCATTTGCACTGTCTTTAGTTGTAAATCACGAAAAGGCCAGGTAGGTCTGTTCATTTCTATCAATTACCTAAGAAAGACGCATCACAAGTGAATATCATCACAATCATAAACGCTTTCGGTGTGGTTTCGCGAACCATGTGCCGTGAAGGGGCATGGAGAACTGTTCTGAGCATCAGAAAGCCAACAATAACAGGGCTTGTTCGCTACCTTTTAAACCTAGCGATAATTTTTCGACAAGTAAGTCTCGCTAGCTAGTTGTGATTTCTAATAACATCAGTAGTCCTCTTACAAATACCACGGCCCGTTAGGCTGAAAAAAAACACAACGAAGGCAGGTTGCCTTTCTGGGCCGACGAAGTCTCGGCGGGGTCCTGGTCAAGGTGCGGGCGCTCACTGTTTGTCCAAGAGAAGATTGTCAGCACTGGGTACTGGAAACTGGCAACCTGCCTCCACTGTTTTCAGCCTTAGGCCAGAGTCAGCACGCCTTGAAATTCTGTTAGAGGAATCCATACGTGTAAATGCTGGCATCAACATTCGAAATACCCACCAAAGAAACGCACAGACTCTTTTAAATTCACAATTACAAAGGATATTACGGAGTGCGAGATCGGTGACAGATATCTGAATTCTGATGAGACAGCACTGTCACTGACGACACTGACACCGACAAAAGTTACTTGTAGTCCTCCATCTTGTTTCCTGCGACGACAGCGCACCATCGGTAGTTAAAATCGCGAATTGGGAGCAAGTATAGTAGGTTCACTTGTACCGTGATTCTAGAAGGCTGGGTAAATTTCACAGTTTGGCATTGTAGACTTCACGTCCAACTGCCTAGTGTGCGCCTGAGCGTCTGGCTTCGAAAGATAGGTTATGTTGGTGTGATGGTGTGTTGACTGTTGCTGTCAAAAATGGAAAATTTACCGAAATCAACTTTGCAAATTGCTAATATGGAATGGATGTAGTTCACCTTTCACAAGTTCCGCAAATTTCTTTTTCCAGTACGATGTCCTGAGCAGTGAAATCAAGTATTAACGCCGATGAATCCCATCCCCACAAAAATTAGGAGGGTTCAGCTTCCCATCGTTTCCAGCCTTCCAGAGTGTGGGTACTTCTTTTAAAAACCAGGAATAGTTCACAATGCTTTCATAATATGTGGTTTTTGAAAACAGATTCACGTCTTCTCCGCAAAGCTGAACGTTATGGGGTACATGCCCAGCACCCATTCCGGCTATTTTTTCTCCCAGAAGCGAGTTCTTGATGGCACTCTCGAGGACTTTAAAATGGGCACTGGACGTTATTGTTCAAGACACAAGCTGAGGCGCAAACACAGTTTTCACAGTAATGGGCATAATTTCACCACAATTTTCTTGAAACTCGTGATTTTCAGTCTATTTGACACTCGATCTGACAAACGCTAAAGTTGTTGATCTTTGTCGTCAAGCTTTTAAACTTTCAAATATCAATGCAACCAACTGCCAAGTTCTAGGGAGTTTTCAAATATCAGATTTGAAAACTTAAAAACAAAATCTCACAGCCAACTAGAATCACGGTACAAGTGAACCTACTATACATTTGTGAATTACTGTCAGTGGAATGACAGTATCCACAGCCAGTGTGATTCACAGTTCACACTGCTGCTGTGCGAAGTGCGAACAAAAAGACTTCGTATTTTGTATTATCCAGGCATAATTATGATTTAAAGTCGCGAAGAACATTAGGATTCCAGATCCGCTCTAACAGCAGACTCTTCGTTAGATGTTACCTTCTAAGTTTTTTATTCTCTTGTCTCTATGCTTTAGTACATGTTGAAATGTTCAGAGTAGCTTTTTTTTGTTTTAAAAGGGCATTAAGTTATACCTTCCCACTTTTTATTTGTCTTTATACTCACTTCCACTGAGCACGTGGTGCTTTTAACTAACCAGAAAATGTAATTTGCCTTGATGAAAGGGGTTTTAATAATTAATGTTTACATGGCCCATTCTTGAGGGCTGGTCGCCTACGTAGCTATATGTTGTCAGAGTTTTCTCGTTCGCGATTTTACCTGGGGCCTGATTTTCGGGCCGCATTTAATGTTCACATGATATGAAGTAGCTGAGCAATCCGGTGGTGTACAGCTTCAACAAACAATATTATAGGTATTGTTACGGATTTTGCGTACGGGTTCGATTATAATTGAGACTTTCGTTTTAAAACACACTTAAACACCCTTATGCACTGTTGTCACTGTCATAAGGTGAATCAGCAAACATGCAACTGATTGCTTTTCAGTTTTCCATCACAAAAAAAAATCTGCGTATTAGGTACGTTGAAATCGCCCAAACAACATTACGATAGCTGTTTCACATTGACAAAATGCATAATTAATTACAGGCGTATTGAATTTCGCGGGCGGAAGGTATGGCCTCTCCCATCGCCACCAGTAGTGCCCTCTATCGGTAATCAGATTCGCGAATCGCGATATGCTTTTGTGACATATTCGGCCTTCCTTCATACGTCATTGAAAATTTTCAATATTGAAAATTGAATTTTATATTCAAGACCTGATCACTCCTTTAGCCCAGGAAAGAGATACAAAATTTTGATGAAAGCCGAAATAAATTTAGGAAAATCTGAAAATTTGAGGATCTCTCCAGAATTTGATGGGGAACAACATACTAAAAGTCGAGCTTAAGGTCCTCATCTGTCCGAGGCTTGGCATTTTTTCTGTGGGAGGTCGAAGGTACAAGAAGTTACCATTTTCAAAGTTGGTATTTTTTTTTGGTGATTTTTCCATTGGACTTCATATTTTCAAGGTCGAGGAACTCAATGCAATGGTCACCAGAAACTGTAAATCGTCAGTGGCGTACCAGACGGCTGCGAAGTGGCCGAGGTGCAATTTTTCATGAAGTCGTACATGGTAATCCGTGACTAAGAGCTTTTTTGACATGTTTGGTATCATTTTTTATCAAATCGCACATTTCGATTCCACAAGTACGAATAAAATTCTGATAGAGACGTGTTCAACCCAGTCATATCGGAAAGAAACATGATTTTTTTCACCCTCAAATTTGATGCTTTGTAGCTCTAGTTCCATCAGTGTCCAATGTATTTCTAACTATTTTGATTTGAGCAGCTGGTTTAGGCTATTTTACACACAAATATCATTCGCTGATTTTTTTGCCTGTTTTTAAAAAGTCACGGAGTGATTTTGTTTCTTGAGAATTATCATGCCAAAGCTTGATACGTGCTATTTCACAAGAAAAATTAGGGTACGATCAGAATGTACCTTTGAATTGATACTTTAATCATTTAAGGGCATAAACATAGTTTTCTCTTTCAAACAAAATGAAAGAAACAAAAATCGGGGCCGCATTTTAGTCATGACATCGTTCTCCATCCGACAATTCCGCAAAGAAATGCGAAGTTTCGATCTATAAATTTGTCGTTTTGTAGCTCCATTTCCATCGTAGTTCAAAACCCCCATTATCACAATTTTGACATTGATTGTTCAGTTGAACTATTTAATGAATTAATTCAATAACTGTTAGAATAGAAGTTTCTTTCGCTGTTACAAAACGGTAATTTTCTTCCAAAACGTGCATCACGTAGAAATTGATTTTCGAAAGCTCGCATTGTCAGAGGAAAAATGATATCATGACTAAAATACGGTTCTGATTTCAGTTTTTTCTGTTTTGTTCTATAGAGAATACTATTTTCATGCCTTGGAATGAATAAAGAACCGGATAAAAGCTACATTCTGATCGTAGCCTAATTTGTCTTGTGAAATAGCACGTTTCATCAAGTCATAAAGCTTAGACATGGTACATCTCAAGAAACAAAATAAATCGGTGACTTTGTAAAAACGGGTAAAGAAATCAGAAAATGATATTTGTATGTGAAATAGTCCAAACTAACTTTCCAAAACAAAATCATGGTTGGAAATATATTGGACACTGATAGAACTAGAGCTACAAAACATCAAACTTGAGGGGAAAAAAAAATCATGTTTTTTTCTGATGAAACCGGTTTAAACACGTCTATATCAAAATTGTATGCTTATTTTTGGAATCAGAGAGTGCGATTTAGTCAGAAATGATACCAAACATGTCAAAAAAGGTGTCAGTCACGGTTTACCATAAGACTTTGTCAAAAATTGCACCTCGGCCCCTTGTCTGGTACGCCACTGGTGCATCACACTTCCTGAAAACTTATTTCATTTGGTTCCTCGACCTTGAAAATATAAGGTCCAATGAAAAAAGTATGAAAAAAGCAACGATTTCAAAAATGGTAACTTCTTGTCCCTTCGACCTCCATCAGAAAAAATGCCAAGCCTTGGATAGATGGGGACTTTTAGTATGTTGTTCCCCATCAAACTCTGAAGGGATCCTCAAATTTTCAGATTTTCCTCAATTTATTCCGGGCTCGATTCCGGGTTGAAACCTGTTTTGCCTGGGCTACTTTGGCTGGATGAGCAAGTACTTACTATGTGAGTTTAGGCACAGGCTCAGGTTCAATTTCAATCCATACTTGGGATCCCTGCCCAATGTATCTAGATACCAAAATAAATAACTAGAGCAAAAAATTGAAAGTTTTCAATTTTCGATCCAAGTGGCATAGATAATAGACCTTATCAGTAAGTCCTGTCAAAGACCTGTGTACCCAACCTTTTTCACAGCCGCATTGCCCATCCGCGCTGGCGCTAGCTTCGAGCGTCAAATGTGACAATAATAAAGGTTGGCAATGGGTGCTTTCCATCTAGCCCCAAGTTTAGTACACCTGCCATTTACGCATGTGCGGGTGCCAAACGGTGCTTTCCATCTACGAGTTCTTACTCGGTTCTGTGCCGTTCATTGGATCACCTAAAATTGTATGCCAAACTATGGAATAGTCTAGGATCTTTTCGGATAAAAAGCAATGCTAGAGGCAAGTCATGTTAAAGTTTGGCAACATACGTTTTAAGGGTATTTGGACCCCGCTGAATACGAAAACCATTGTTGCCAAGCCGAATTTTGCACCGGAAGCCCGCAATGGGGGGGGGGGTAAAGGGGAGGGACAACCAAAAATCACTATTTTTCACCATTTTTGATGTCGGGACTGCGACCTGTCATTAACGTGGAGTGAATTACATCATATCTTGGTTCACTGAGGTCTTATACTACCATATTGACATAATTACTGTCAAAATTTCTAGAGGGGAAAGACTGGTGGGGGAAATGTTGACTGTGTAGATGATTCTTCTTTTCTTTCGATTTTGAGTAAATATAAACATGTTTGGTATCGTTTCCGACTAATTTCTATATTCCCTATTCAACTATGGTGTTGAAATTGCAATAGAAGCGAGTTTGAACAAGTTTTACATGATAAAACATGTTTTTTGTCAATATTTTTTTACGTCTTTCAACTGTGTTATTTTACTGCAAATCGGCATTTTTTTCTCAAAATTCTTGCGTAGTTCGTTAGTCTCATGTATTCACCATGATATAGGCATCCAATTGATTTGCCTCTATTTTTTTAAATGTGAAGAAAAAATTTTTTTGTGGAAATTCTTTGGCCCTACTTTTCAACTTTGTTTTTTGCTGTATGATGTATGTTTAATCAAGACTCAAGTTTTTCATATTTTAAAAAGTGAAGACACACTTAGTATGTGAAGGTATTGTGTAAAATACACCAGACCATGGTGGCACCAGACTAACAAAATACGCAAGAATTGTCGGAAAAAACTCCGATTTGCATTGAAATATCATAATTTATAGAATTAAAAAAAAAAATACACTAATGAAACTGAAGAGAACTTGGTGTAATCGAAGGCAGATACATTACCCTAAACGTTAAGTTGAATAATACAATTATAGGTTTTATCATTCACATTTATTACATTCGATTTCAAAATCTCTTCTACCTCTTCCCTAGGTATTATTAGAGGAATGCGGCTTTTTCGAATATAGGTACATCTCATGAACGTAAATTTGGAGGAGTTGTTCTTTTTTAGAGGTTGAGGTAGAGAACACCTGCCCAAGACGTTCGAAAAAGGTAACTTTTCTTGGAGGTTTGATAGATCATCTCACGGAAATCCAAAATAGGTAACCTTTTTTAGAGCATAATCAAACATACCAAAGAAAATTATTTTTTTTTTTTTTGGAGCTGAAATGGAACTTATTAGAGAAGTTGGAGAAAAGTAACCTCAAGGGTAACCTTTGGAGCTTTATAATTTTATAAAACATTTTGAATAAGGTCTAAAAAGGTAACCTTCTTTGGAGCTTGAGAGAACATTATAGAGAAGTTGGAAAAAGGTAACCTCTTTGGAGCTTAATAGAACATCTTAAAGAAGTGCGAAAGTGGTAACATACTTGGAGCTCAAGAAAACATCACAAAAAAGTTGGAATAAGGTAACCTCTCTGTATCTTAATAGGGCATCTCAATAGAACATCTCAGGCCTCTCTGAGAGGACTCTTGCCCACTGGGCATCAGGTTCTGACATGAAGAACTCTTCTTTTGAAAAAAAGTACATTCTAGAATATCTCAGCTAAGGTTTTCTTTATAATGATGGGGTGGAGGACCACAGTTTTTCATCATACAATAAAATAATAGCAAAAAATAAAGTTGAAAAGTAGCGCCAAACAGTTTTCACAAAAAAATATTTTTTATATATTTTAAAAGTTGAAGGCACATCAGTTACATGAATGTATTGTGTGAAATAGACCAGACTAACGAACTACGCAAGAATTTTGAGAAAAAAATGCCGATTTGCAATAAATAACACAGTTCAAAGTGGTAAAAAAATATTGACAAAAAAAACATGTTTTATCATCTAAAACTTGTTCAAACTTGCTCCTATTGCAATTTTGACACCATAATTGAACTGAGAATATGAAACTTGATAGGAAAAGATACCAAACATGTATATATTCACTCAAAATCAAGAGAAAAGAAGAATCATCTTAACAGTCAACATTCCCCCACCAGTCGCCCCCCTATGGAAATTTTGACAGTAATCATGTCAAGATGATAGTATAAGACCTCATTCAATCAAGATACGATGTAATTTACTCCACACTGATGACAGGTCTCAGTCCCGGTATCAAAAATGGTGGAAAATGGTGATTTTTGGTCTCCCCCCCTTTACCCCCCCAATTGCGGGCTTCCGGTGCAAAATTCGGCTTGGCAACAATGGTTTTCGTATTCAGCGAGGTCCAAATACCCTTAAAACACATGTTGCCAAACTTTAACATGACTTGCCTCTAGAACCACTTTCCAGGCCACTTTTTCAAAAATGATCCTAGTCTAGAACATGTTCCGTCTGGTGGTATTTGTACCGTCTAGGTGGAGAGCGCCCAATGCAGAATTTTGGCGCTGTCAACCAAACTTTTTGAAATTCTCAATCGTCTGACGTCTGACGTTTTCATTCGCGTAAGTCACGCACAAGTTTTCTGCAATATTCTTTTATGAAAGTGTTGAATTTTCTACAGAACGTAGCTGGTTCGAGCAATGGATGACCCAGTGAAAAGAACCAAATGTTCTGTCGTGGGGTGGGATGCCGCGAAATGGGCACTAAAGCCAAGACTCACAGGCTTTCCCAAGACCTAGAATCTCGTTTCAAGTGGATGCACTGATGGTTAGGGGTGGAACGGGATCTGTCTTATCTGTCTGAGGACAATAAAGAAGCCGAGCTGAGGAGGAGCTGATGAATGTCCCTTTCGAAGCTCAATTTTCAAAGTCGCTGGCACGAGACGCAGACTTGGGCGCGATGCCTTTCCCATCTATACTCTCTGCGCTACAGTCAAAGGCCAGCCTTGTCAGTGAACTCCACGATGGACCCACCGTCGACTTGGGGGTTGCCGCCACCGCCCCCGGCTTATCTATCTTAGCTTAGTATCCCGTATTCCTTCCAGAAAATGTTGAAAATACAAACCTTTCCATCTTTGTACATGGTGTAGCCTCAATAGAAGGCCTTTGTGGCTACCGTTGAATGCCTCGATATTTTTTTCTTCAAAATTCCAGTCGTGTTTGGATGAATTTCTAGTCCACTGACATTTTTCGTAAAATGAAACGTCAGACGATAACAATTTAAAAATTTTGATTGACAGTGTCCAAGACACTCCAAATTCTGCCGTACCGGCGCGGCTCCCTGTTTCCCTACCCATCAACCAGGTGCTGACTTACTGATAAGGTCAATTGCACTTAATAAAGTGAAATGCACCTTGTATAACAATGACAACTGAAGAATCGAGGAGGCAGGCACAATTCCAGTTTGTCATGCTCTGTCATCTGCATAGAAGTCAATAAAAGTTAGCGTCCTGTCATCCAAACTTTTACGCCAGAAAGATAATGTTGATGTTGAAACCAGCGAATTTCATTCCTTGTTCGTGCTCCAAACCAGCCGCTCTTTTCAGAATGAATCAGTTGAAGCCATTATTTTTATGGAACGTGACAAAGCCCTTGCTCAGTCCCACGGCTCAGGTCTCTTCAGTTCAAGCCATGTGGTCCCACACCGACATCAATGTTCCGAACTGGGACAAGGTGAGACGCAACAAGAACCCAAAAAAAAGCACCAGGGACGACGAAGACTCTAGGAAGAACTTCACCTATCTATTGACCGGTTTGGGAAGCGTGATCACCCTGTACGGCACCAAGAGTACCGCTATCCATTACGTCGCCTACATGGCAGCTTCGAAAGACGTGTTGGCCTTGGCAAAAATCGAAATCAAGCTTGCTGACATACCCGAAGGCAAAAATGCAACTTTCAAGTGGCGAGGTAAGCCCCTCTTCATCAAGCACAGGACCGCCGCCGAAATTGAGACAGAGAAAAATGTCGACATCAGTACTTTGCGCGATCCCGAAAAAGACGAGGACCGCTGCAAGAAACCAGATTGGTTGGTGGTCATAGGAGTTTGTACCCATCTGGGCTGCGTCCCAATACCCAACGCGGGTGACTGGGATGGTTTCTACTGCCCCTGTCACGGTTCCCACTACGATGCCTCCGGCAGAATCCGCAAAGGACCTGCCCCGAGCAACTTGGAAGTTCCTGAACACGAATTTCCCACGGACGGCACCCTAATTGTAGGCTGATTTTCTGTTTTCTTATGTAGTGCAATATTTTCAGATAGAAATGCGAAAATATACGAAAGTGTTGATGGAATCTTGACGTGTTTGATTATGAGCGCGCTTGATCCGAGAGGCAATATCGAAAAAACAAACATTGCTGCAGGCTCTTGGATCCATCATTAAACAATGATTCAACCCTTCTGAGAAATGGCTAAAAATTAACGCAAAGCGTAACTCGCTTGTAGGATTCTGTATGCCGAACATAAAGATAATATTGCGCGCCTAGGGAGGTCGAATGGAAGGGAAGTTCTTGTGAAATGATCCGAAATCGGGCGGAGTATGAGAACGCCCAAGCATTCCAGTTACAGTAATAAATTTCATCCAATAGCTCTAAGAACGTCCAATAACAAGTATGTTGAATTCAACTATCGCATCAATTCGTAATGCCGAAATTACTCTCCAGTTGTGTTTTCATTTCGATACAGTGTCGGCCTCAGCAATTTGGGCGCCCCGGGCAAGAATTCGAAACCGCCGCCCCCATCTTGGTTCTGTGAGCGAAACAAGCAAAAAGTGAGTATTTTTCTTGCAATAATGGAACATTTGTGCTTTTATAGAAGCTAACTCGATGATCGTCACTGGCAAGTCGTTTTGTTGCTTTCGTAAATTATCAATTTTTTTTTCATTTCAACCGCGATTTCTCCGCCCCTATGAGCTGGCGCCCTGAGCGGTCGCCCGTCTCGCCCTACCCTAAGGCCGCTACTGTTTCGATTACTCAACTTGAGGTGCATATTGTTAAGGCAGTGAGTTTTGGCTTATGCGAAGTTTGATACACATTTATTGAAAATCTATATTATTGTATATCGCCATAATACACATTAGGTTCAACAGTGTTAACATTGCCATGAAGAGTCATGTTCCTCTAAACAGTTGAAAATCAGTTGCTTCGTTCGTTGGAATCAGTCTCGATCAGAGAAATGAACACATCGAGTTATTTTAATTCATAAACAAACAAACGTCGTTGAAAAAATTATAATTAAAAAACCAAGAATTTTCTTGCAACGCCCGTTGCCTAAAAACGTCGATTGCTCAGAAAATATCAAGGCAACAAAAAAAAAAGACTCAATTGGGGGGGAAGCCTAACCTTTCAGCTTTCTTTTGAGAGGGCGCCGATGCTTGCAGGTGCTCTATAGTTTCCAAGTTTTAATCGGACGAGTCACAAGAATTCGAAAATTTGTGACCGACAAAACAAAATACTTTAGAGGTAGAAAAATCCTCTTTCTCTGGGCTTTCCATTGATGTGTCGCCGATGTCTGTACCTGGCCCAGTAACTCAGATATTCTGCATTACAGCCCAGCAAACACAATAATCGGAATTCATGACGACGTCACCGATCACACACTTGTTGATTTCAACATCAGCCAGTATTTATTGCTATGGTGAATCCAGGTATGGTAAGTGAAAAAGTCCTAGTAACGACTAGTGGTCAAGTCAACAAGTGTGTGATCGCTGACGTCATGATTCTGATTATTGTGTTTGCTGGACTGTGAGGCAGAATATCTGGCTTACTGGGCCTCGCCTTACAGACGACATCGGCGATACATCAATGGAAAGTCTAGAGAAAGGGGATTTTTTTTCATCTAAAGTATTTTGTTTTGTCGATCATGAATTTTCGAATTCTTGTAACTCAACCGATTAAAATTGCATTTTCTTGGAAACTAGAGCACCTGCAAGCATCGGCGCCCCCTCAAAAGAAAGCTAAAAGGTCAGAGTTCTTCCTAATTGAAATTTTTTGTTGTTGCCTTTTTATTTTTTCTCAAGAAAATCGCGCTGGTTTGTTCTAGCTGGGACACCCTGTATGATCTCACAGTTTTTGTGATGTATTTCTGCGCATCTTAATATTATGTTCTTTGTAGTCCAGGCAGGTAAATATCCAGAAATGCACCACAAAAGTAATGTGGAGGACATAAGTTATATCCAAGTATTGTACTGGTGGGAAATCTTTGGGTTCCCAACAAAAACCTTCGAGCTATGACCTGTCGAATGCAAAAAAAAATCAAGGAAAGTAAAATTTCAAAAAAAAAAGGAAATGGAATCGTCCCATGGAACGATTTCGAAAAAATTTCAGAAGTGGCATACATCTCTCTAGTACTCACTTATAAAAAACAAAAATCGTTGTTGTGCGCCCATGGACACTATTATACAGGGGGGCCTAACGAAAACACAATAAAGAGGTTTTTAGGCATTCCACTTGATTTTTTTGAAAAAGCTCAGACAGGTCGATTTTCATATCGAGGTGGACATCTGAAACATACATTGGCAAATTTCTATCCTTAGCCCCTCCCCCACTCCCACGTATCTCAGCTTTGAAATTTCAAATGACACTATCTACTTTGCGACACATCAAATCAAAGAGAATCAAATTCTCTTACTGAAAAAAAATATTTTCAAATTTCATAACCCCACCCCCTTTCTTCCTGAATCTCTCTGATGCCCGATTGCACAAACGTGATATCAAATTTTAGTTCGGTACCAAACAGCAGATCAAATATTTAAAAGTAAAACAAAATGCAAATCCGATTACATCAAGGGAAGAACATGATGGGAATACAAAAATATGGCCCCTTACGATTATTTGTATACAGAAAAAAAATTGGAGCAACACGCACTTTTCGCTTATTTTTCATTACAAAGACAAGATCTGACAGTTCCAGCAAGATTTGTTCTGCAAGCTAAAATAAGGGCTGTCTCACCTGTGTTCTGGTATCCAAATAATCACTTGGAGCCATATTTTGTATTCCCATCATAATCTCACCTTGAAGTAACCGGGTCTGCATTTTCTTCCACTTCAAAAATTTGATCCTGTGTTTAGTACCGAACTAAAATTTGATACCATCTTTGTGCAATGGGGCTGTATAGGCAAAACAAATTGTAGAGGGCGACGTGTACTATGCACCTATATTTGACATTCTATAAAATGATTGCAATGTCACATTATGTCACACTTGAAGTGGACGGTTCGAATTGAAAGAGTAGCTGAGGTGAAAAAGTGCCCGGCTTCGAAGGAGAGAAAAAGGATTGGTGCCAAAGTAGAGACAGATAGGTACCTAAAGAAACAAATATCCTATTGTGACGCTACTGCTTGGGGATGAGCGAATTCTCTCTCTGACTTCGTCCGGGGTAGGTAGATACCTAGTGATCTGGGGCCCTTTATTTTCTAGCAGAGAGTAGAAGAGTAGATAAAATGAAACGATGATGAGGCAGGTAGGATACGATAGTGTAACACGTTCTATAGTTAGGTATTCCAGAATACTTCTACCCAGACAGCACATAAACATTTTCAAAATGTTTGTGAAATATTAAAAGCCAAATATTATAATATTTATAAAATATTGGAATTCATTCAGTGAATATTGTATAAATATTTATTGAATGTTTTGATGTCCCGCTTTTTAATATTTGTACAATATTTGCCAAAAATATTTTGAAAACATTTAGAACCGGGTATTTTTAGAAATTTTAAAAAAAGTTTGTTTTTCTTCTTATCGGCCTTTTTTGGCCATAGGAGCTCGCCTTCATTTCATATACAATTGATTTAGCTGAAAAATTGACTTTCAAAGACGACACAACACCCAGGCTACAGCAGGAATCGAACCCGTGATCTCCGCACCACAGGCAGATACTGACCACCTGTGCTACGGGGCCGTTGAGAAGATTCAGTGGTTCTGGGTAAACTACTATGTGAACACGCAGATGTCCGTCATATGAATTTTGCTAACTATATATCTGAAAGATTCAGCGGCTCATCCACTTTTAGGGATACTCGGCTACCGCCTCGTCCCTAAACACGCGGATTTATCGGCGTACTTGCTACATGAATTACCAATTGGTGTCGAAATAAATTAAAGTGACATATTTGTACGTAACAAATTAAACAACGGATGTATTTCACGACATTATGAATCATTTCAACCGTAACATAGAAAAAACCTATTTTAGGCCGTTAAAAAGGCAATTTCAGGACCGCAAACCGAGTTTTGCTAATTCAAGGCAAACTACACTTGAAGTCAAAGGGATGTGAAACGCTATCTCTGCAACACAAAACACAACACAGCTATATATTTCAAAGCTCCGTGCAAATGACCAAAACAAAAACCGGAAACCACATTGCCTAGAATACTGTAAATATTAGAGAAATTAGTCCACCAAATATTTTGATAATATTTATTGCTAAATATTCAATAAATGTTCAAAATATTTGCTGAATGTTGGTGCAATATTTCACCTTAATATTCCTGTAATATTTGTGACGAATATTTTGTAAACATTTATAGAATGTTGTAAATATTCATCAACTACTATCAAATATTTTCAAAACATTTCGTGCTGTCTGGGTATACACTCTCAAATTTGGGTGTTCGCTCCATAGTTGTTGGAGAAGGCGAAGATAGTCAGTATGAGCCAATTTTATGAGGTTTAGCATCAGCATACTCTTTGTACCGGAACGTAATGGGCAGCCTGTGGGGGCTTAGCATCAGCACGTTATGCCAAGTCTGGGGAACTTGGAGGTAGGTAGGCTACGTTACCGGCACGTCTAGGCTGCAGGAAGCTGGTAGAGGATAGTCAGTAGTTTGGACCATGTATGGGGTTGGCCTGTGAGAGGGCTTGGCACCGCACGTTCAGCCCGAATCAGAGGGCAGGCGAATGAATCATCTAGCTGTATCGGAGAGTATCTGAAAACCATTTTGACTTCTCGAGGGATGAGATGTTGACGGTGGTCATTGACAGGAATGGGCGAGCTCAGCAAGCCCCACGGTGGAACCCGTAGATTCAGTTACCAAATAATATAAGCTGCTGGACGGCTTGATCGATCCAATATTCGCTCCACCACTACCAAAATGGAGATTGGTGGCTTTGACCGTTCGAGAGGCGCATGCGGCATCCACCGATGGCACCCAACATATGACCTGCTGAACGCACCCAATGTCATCACGGTGACAGCGGTGCATAGTACAATGCGCCATTAATTCAGGCTTTTGCCGCTATACAGCCCCATTGGACATGACTGTCCCATTTTATTCTCTAGACCCCTTAATTCTTTATAATTTAATCAGCGTCATCCTAGATGAATCAGCATCAAAGGAGAAAGTTTCCCGTGAAAAAAGTGCTACCCAAAATCCCTTTTTAAAATATTCTATTCAGGAAGATGATTCAATTCAATCCAATTTGATAGATCACAAAGTGGGAAGTGTCATTCCAGATTTTTGAAGCTGGGGTGGGGGAGTGAAGGGGTGAATTTGAGTAGCACTTTTGACACAGAAAATTTTCTCTCTTGATGCTGTGCAGGATGACGTTGACTGTACTAAAGAGAATTAAGAGGTTGAGAATATTGAATTGGAAACTCAGAGAATTCCAGGAAGAAGGAGGGTGGGGTTGAAAACTATAGACATATTTTTTCATGAAGAGATTTTCATTCTCTTTAATTCGATGTATCGCAAGGTGGGTTGTTTCATTTGAAATTTCGAAGTTGAGGAGGGTGGGGGTGAGGGGGCTAAAGATAGAAATTTGCCAATGTATGTTTCAAATGATATAAAAATAAAAATTGACCTGTCAGTACTATTTTCAAAAAATTAGGTGAACTCGCCAAAAACCCCTCTGTTGTGTTTTCGTTAGGCCACCTGTATAGCTCGAGAAATAGGGAGCGGCCGCTCGCGCTCGCCTGAAGGTCCCTGGCTACCTAGAAACCTGAAACAATGAGAAATCTATTTTATGATTGGCTGAGTCTTTGTTTGAAAGGCCCTTAAATTTTGATGAGTTCCATACAGAATGGGGTACTTGCCCAATTTTTTTTTATTGGCTTAATCGATAGTGTGGTCAAAAATAATGTACCCGTATTTTTTCTTTTTCCTGAATTCCCAAAATTGCGGCCGTGATGCGTGTTTTAAAAATATATTTGTGACGTCACAAATATACTAAAAACTGAACCAACAGCACTGTTGGATTGGAAACTCTAAAAACGGTTAGAGTAACATTACAATATTTGAAAAATACAAACATGAAAATCCCACTGACGTTTCCCTATTCAGTGGCGCCGAACTCATAAAAAGTTACTAGGGCGAAAGAATTTTCAGACCCCCCCCCTATTGGAACGGTCATGTCGGAGGACCTAAGAGCCCCTCAGTTAGCGCCGCAGGCGAAATTTTTTGGAATAATAATAATAATACTAACAATAATAAGCACAAAATGGGAAGCCGCTGACTAAATTGTCGATGGATTTCATTATCTTTTCGAATTTCGAAATTTTCATAAATCTCTTCAAAACTACCCCTTTGGGCTTAATTTCATGCAAGAACTCTGGCAGAAAATATTGCTGCGTAGTTTGTGGGTAAAAGTAGGTAAGACCCTTCTTAAATTGGACCCCAGTTTTAATCAGAATAATAAAACTAACTTATCTCCCATTCCATAATAATACCGTGTGATCCAAACCATTCCAAATTGGGGTAGGCTGTGACCTGGTCAAATTCCGGGGTGTAAAGCTACTTTTCGCCAGGGCACAGCTTACCCCAATTCGGAATGGTTTCGATCACACGGTAGTGTGCAGTGCAGCGCAATGTAGCTGTAGGCACAAAAATTGGAAGTTTTCTGTAGGATCGTGAGATTTTTTCTAATCCATTCAGTTAGCTGTTGAAATACCGTCTGAGCAAAACCTTTTTGCCTCTATAAGTCTAGAGTGCTATGAAATTATTATTCTATATTTATATTCGTATATCAAAGGTTGAACATAATTACTGAATACAGCTACTGTTAAAGGTCCATGTCAGTCTGTGAAAATGTTTAAAACTGGATATAAAAAGCTTCCATTATCGAAAATTATTTTTGAGATAGCACAAAATTGGAAACAGAGAGTGGTTGTATTCCTTACCGACATTCATTGAACAAGATTTCCAATTAACATGCAGATGTCACTCTGGAGTAAATTGCAGGGCATAGGTACTACCAACGCAGTACCAACAATTGAAAAAGGCAAAAAAACATAGCACTCTTGAGGTAAAATGGTTTTGATCATACGGTACCTATACCTACATCGTAAACAACTTGTCATTCAGATTCAATGTACCTAATAATCGTAATATCCAATGATTTGGTGGGTAAATCTTTCTTCCTCTCCTTTTCCTCCCTTCTCCTTTTTTCCTTCCTCCGTCTCCTTTTTTTCCCATTTTACCCCCCCCCCCCCCTATTTTGAGGTATGGCGAGCGCCACAAAAAAAGGTCTATTCGGCGCCACTGTCCCTATTGTTACCAAGCCTTTGAAAAATTCAAAATTAAAAAAAATCTTTTTAACCAATGGATATATTTTCCGGAAATTTTCAGGAAATACTCTTTATTACTATTGTTGATGATTAAAAGTATTTTCAGTCAAATCTGTTTCATTGGCAAGTACCCCATTGGCACCACCTATCTCTGTTATTTTTATTATATTCGTTATGTTTTATTGACGAATGTTACACATTCAATAGAGCCATTTCTTTAAACGACATATCAGCTAAATAATGGATTCTACTTAATTGGATTCACTGCGAAAGGGTTGACTTTAAGCGCTGTTGTCTTCGTTTATGAAATTCCAAAGGGCGACGGGGGAGAGCGGCCCTGGGGAGTAATGTTGCGATTTTCTCGTGTTCATGTTGTATTCATTTGCAAGCTCAATCATTTTGTGACGTAAATATCACAGAATGGAGTCTGAATTCCCAATTCCGCCAATAAATTCTCATCCTGACGGTGAACCTGCGCCATGAGGCTTGAAATTATATCATGGGATTCATAGGATTCAGGTCCATGATAGGATTCTTAAAGAGGTGCTTCGAGAGGCTTTTGATCCTCTCATTAGCACATATGCAATATGCCTGAGACTCAGTGTAACTCAGTTGACTGCGTTAATTTCACCTGCCCGGTATACCTACTTGCTATTTCAAACTGCATTTGTTTTGTTCTTCTAATATATGGTTTTTCGGTCACTTAACCTCGCGCTTTCGAAAAACGCTCGGACAAGTCGATTTTTTTTCCAAGGGGAACATTCATCAAGTGCTAATAATTCAGCCGTGCTGTTATACATTTCCATAGTCGAAGTGCTACCTAACCCTTTTGGAAATCGAAGATTTCAAATGACAGTGGTGGTTAAACGACACATAATTTTGAAGCTCTTCAATTCTTTCTACTATACAGCAATGCTATTTTTTTCCAATTCGAGGCAATTTTTTCACCAATATTTTGTTGAAGGCGCCGCCGGTAGATTAGCTTTAACATGCAGCCTTGTTTTTGAAGTGAAATTCACCGTTGCTCTATTCATCCACAATAAATGAATAAGTTAAAGACCGCGTAAGACAGCATCAAAACGACTGCAAAGCTCACAATCTGGCTAAACCCAACAGAACGGCTTTAATTTCAGGAAGGAATCCGCCATCTCACAGAAGGATATATGGAGTATTAATGATTGAACTGCACGCAGTCTTCCTTCAAAACTCATTGACACCTCAAGAATTTGAAAATATTTACACAAACTTTATTTATACCATCCTTTTATACATTTTTGCTTTACACTCTGACGAAGAAGGACCAGAGACCTTCGAAACCGGTCAGAATAAAATGAAGAATATTTTGAAGGAAGACTGCGTGCAGTTCAATCATTTATAGAACGGCTTTAGCCAACCACGTTGTTGACACAGGTCATATTTTTAATTTTGTTGATGTCAAAATTTCAGACAGGGAATTTTATTTGAAAAAACGTTTATTATCTGAAATGATTTCCATTCAAAAAGAGAACACGTGTAATTTACGGAGAGATGTTGAGAATTTACAATTTACAATTTTATTTTCAATAGTGGTTGAGTTACAGGTATATCATTCCATCATGTTTCCATAGTTTTTCATACACTTTTACACCTTTATACCTTTATACACAATTTTTGTTCAAAAAATAACTCTGTTTTACATGAGAACGTGGCATGAGTATAGAAAATTGACCGGAGTCCTCGACAAAATATTCAAGAAATATTGCCTCGAATCGTGAGAAAATGAAACCGCTGTAAACATAATTGTGAGAGTATTAAAAATTATATGTTGTTCAACCCCTATTATCAATCAAAATTTTCGAAGGCATTGTGGGGATGTTACATCACGGCTGTGCTCCCGTTGCGCCACCCTGTATTTCTTGCCTGATTGCATGGATATATGGCGGCGCATTGGAAACTCACATTTTTTGAGTCTCCAAATAGTTTGCTTCAATGATCTCGAACTGTGTTGCCTCATCGGCCCGCCAGACTTGGATGCCTTCGCACTGATGAGCCCCCAGTAGAGACGAAACACGTGTCTATGATTTATGTTCCTGATGCCAGACTGCACAAATGTATAGTATCAAATTTCAGTGCGGCATCAAACACGGGATCAAATTTTTAAGGTCAAATTATATGCACGCCCGATTACTCCTAGGAAAGAATATGATGGGAGTACAAAATATAGCTCCAAGCGATTATTTGGATACCAAAACTCACACGTGGGGCAGCCCTTATTCTGACTTGCACTATACATTTTATCGGAACTGTCAGGTTTTTTCTTCGCAATAAAAAATAAGCGACAAGTGGGTGCTACCACCCCTCATTTGTTTCGGTATATAAGGATTTGCATTTTTTTTTCAGTTTTTAACATTTGATCTTCTGTTTGGTACCAAACTAAAATCTGACACCACGTTTGTGCAATTGGTCATAAGGGGCGCATCCATTTGCTTTTTTTGTTCCATATACCTATATAATTGACCTTTCCCAATTTTAGCAGATAGAAAATAGATAGTTTTTCGAGGTCAGCTTTAACGTTTTGACGTTTATGACGTTTGGACGTTTCGTTTCTGACTTTTGCGGGAATTTTGAATCGGTTAGCTATACTGTTCACATTATCATGTGGGGAAAGTCACTAGAGCCCATAAGGGAGTTTTTAATGGACGGAGTAATAGAGTTTTTTTGTAGTAAGATGCACGTGTCTGGTGCAGCGTGATTCCTGCTGGTGCTGGTGCAGCCACACTTCCATCAAGTTTGGGTCTTTCGTGAATCGGTGCATGGTATGCCGGGTGTATTCGTCTTATTCTCGCACTCGCATAGAGCGACACAGCACCCTTGAACCATTTCTGTAAGTATCTTCTCAGTTTTCCACTACATATAACACACTTATTGGTAAGAACGAGGGTAAGAACAAGTGAAATCATGAAATCCATGCTGAAATCAAATAAATACACGACAGAGCGCTTGTCAGATTCGAAAAATTTCCCATTGTCAGAAACGAAATGTCATATCTCAAGAAACATAGGGCGCTTTCCAATAACTGCGACAAGACGGATACACAATGTCAAAGTGCACTTGCCAGCTCAATTCTTAACTCAGCCTCTCCAATGTTTCGATTGTGTCAACATGTGGTGCTATTACTGCTGTTGGAACGCTAGCTGTGTCAAATTGTGTCCATATGTGTCGAATTGTGTCCTTATACGCCTTATATTGGGAAGCGCCCAATGACCTCGATTAACCATCTCTTATACGCATGACGTCACAGTAAAGAGAGACAACGGAAAATTGGAGACCTCAATTGATATCACGCGCCAAGATGTGAAGTTTTTTCTTACTTTCTAAGAAACAGAACAGGTGATGAAACTGTATGTGAGGTGAGACTTCGAGACAACCTGATGCATGCCTTTTTTTGTCAGAGTAAATCTTTTGTTGAAATTTTTGCTACGCCTTTCGAGACCCACGTTGGTCCTCAATCAACAGTTCTCAGATTTGGCGAAGAAAAAATGTGAAGTGCCCGACACATGAAAGGTTCGCACTTGTTGGTTTTATCCATGTGCGTCTATTGTTAGAGACCTTGTGACCCTTGAATGCACACCTGATCAATATTTCGAACGTTCCCGGCGATTTTCTATCATCCTACGTCATACATAATATAATATTAATATCTCCATGGCTATGGACTGAACATCTCCGGTCTGACATCCAGTCTCTGGCGTTCTACATTTACGGATGTTAATGCGTATATTATATTGAAATTGAAATCGACCTATGTCTGCCGAGCAGATATAATATGTGACATTCTCCGCCAGACTTCCAGTCACTGTCGAGAATTTTTATGAATCCCATCTTGCGAGAAAAGAATAATAAACACGCTTGCTTATAATATAGGAAGCCACGGCATATGACACTTCAAAAAACTCATTTCAGTGAAACTTTTTTCATTTGTACCAAAGTTTTCGAAAAAAGAAAACTAAGTATCTAATATTCCTACCTACACCCTGATACTTGGATATTATTTTTACCCTCCCTAATATAAGATACAAGTTGTCTCAAAAATCAAATCATCACCATCAAAGTCTTAAAGGTCGCATTCATGACATTCTTAGGGGCGTCGGTGTCTCACTTCTAGCACACCACGCAACATTGGAAAATTCGAAAATGAAATTCAGCGTTTCCAGCTAAATTTGATTTCGACGAGTTCTACTGGGTTTGTTGACGAGTTCCACACATACACAACACAAACGTCGATTTTTCTGCAAATGCTTTTGAGTCCTTCAATTTGCATGACAATGGGTACCTACATATAGCTGTGCGTATATCACACCGCGGGAAAATTATTGTTCCGTGTTTGGATCGCGTTTTTCACACCAGAAAATCACCGAGTTTGTTGCACACAATCGTCGGTAATATTTATTCGTTAGTTTACGGGGATAGGTTTAGTGGCACTCGTAAATTTCCAACGCATTGCGGAGAAGGGGAAATTTCCCGGCAGTTTTCTTCATGTAGATGTCGTTTCGCGGCTGCGTCGCATCAATTGAAAATTTCCCACCTCATTACATTACACTGTTTTTACTTATTGTTGTTGATATTGTTACGAGCGCGGAGATCCCGTGCATTCTAATGAACACGCGATCTTTCTAGATTCTTCCATTTATCAGGTCGCGGTGTGGATAACAAGTGCGGAGCTCTGGACATTTTCAGAAGTATACGCGATCGCTTTGCATTGGTAACCTTCAACGCTCGATCAAGACACATCTGTTGATTTTGGCGAAGGCGCCGGCTCTAGAGCACGGCAGAATTATACGGTTAGGTAATGTGCAAGATTTTTCGGGAGTCGTATGGAAATCGTATGTCGGATCACTATGGAAACTGCTGAAGAATGCATGACACATTCAAGATGAGTTATTAGTCGGACCTATATAAGGCATCAATCGTCGTCTCACGAGCAGTTATGAATTGGAATGCGAAGTGGTAGCGAGCGGATTAAAAGCGAGCAGTAATCACAGCGATATTCCCAAGTAAATAATCGTTGGCGTGTATTTATTGTAGTACGCAGTAATAAACAGTGTGTGTTTCAAAACGATCGTCTCAGTTATATTCGAACCCGTACGCGAAATACGTAACAATATTCTAGTGCGTCATGCACACTCGTATCTTGCTAGCTTCAAACTGACACGCGAAAAATTGCTGATTATATCTACTTCTGCATTTCCATTCCTAAATATTCCGGTATCTTTTTCTAGAAATGGAAATAAGTCCTGGAAGGTTCTCATCCATACTACCTCGATCCGGCATATTTTAGTGAATAGTCGCAAAATAAAAGCTCTAGAAAAGCCTACATTCCGACTCCCGATAAGTTCTCGATAAATGTCTCTTCAGCCAATGGTGGCAACCACTGACAGTTTTTCAGAGGGCGCTAGTGTGACTGGAGCATTTCAGAACTGACATCCAATTGTCATCAGTGTCAAAGTCGTCAAATTGATTTCACCAATGTATACCTGTCACATGCCTGTCATTGTTAAAGAGGTAAATAATAAAATGCCATTACCATATTTTACTTGACATTTTGATGGAAACGTTTTATTCGGTTCACGATGACATCATTACAATAGCACGGATCTGCCTTCATGACAAAAGTATGACGAATTCCAGCTATTCAATAATACCACCGAATTTGAATTTCTCCAGCCACTTCTGCTCTATCTGGCGAGAATTTTTTTTGTATTTGCCCCCATTGTGCAAGGTTGCGCCGGAGTTTTCTGCGGTATTCGTAACAATAATAAATAACGGGTTTTTCAGTTTGCAATCTAATAGCGCATATGGACAGGGATCTGGTGCCTCAAAACTTACGTCATAAGGTACATGATTTTAACCCTGTAGGTCTAATGTGCGTTGATAAGGTTGTTAAAAATTTCTTTGTCTTACATGTTAGGCCGGGGGCTTCAGGCTGGTATGGGTTTGACAGTTTTCGAGAAAATGGTCAAAATTTCACGTCATAAGATACATGGAATGAAACCAACGGGATTTTGTGTGGGGACATCCCCACAATCAAAAATCTGGTCTTGAGACAATTTTTTTTTTGGCTTTTGGTCCATTAGACACGTTCGAAATTTTCAAAAAAGGACCAAAATTTATTAATTTTTTCACAGACGTTTTGTTGACTCACCCATCAAGGGTGATATATATTTGTTGTCAGGATGAAAGACGGAATCGATTTCCATGTTAAAATATAGGGTGTACGATTTGAGGAAAATGTTTCGATGTTGCGATGTAAGCGATGTTACATTCAAAATTATTGTGGACAGATTCCAAACCTACGTAAAAAATCATGTAAGAATCGTTTTTCACTTCTAAAATTATGTCAAAAGAGAAGTCTCCAGAAGGAGGTTGATTTTGGCCCTTTTTGAAAATTTCAAACGTGTCTTACGAACCGAGAGCCCCCAAAAATTTTGTCTTATGACCCGATTTTTAATTAAGGGGATGTTTCCACACAAAAACTCGTTAGTTTCATTCATGTACCTTATATGACGTAAATTTTGGCCATTTTTCGAAAATTGACAAGCCTATACCAGCCTAAAGCCCCCGGTCTGACATGTAAAACTAAGAAATTTTTAACAACCTTATCAACGCACGTAAGACAGACAGACAGGGCTAAAATCATGTACCTTGTGACGTAAGTTTTGAGGCACCAGCGCCCTGGTCCAATACTTAACTACCAAAAACCTTGAGTTGCAATACAGGGTGTCCGTTTTTCGAGGCTAAGTATGGGTATATCGCTCATCTTGAGAGATACATACAAAGTCGGTTTATCCAGGAAAAAGTTGCGCATTTTCATGACGATCAATGATCCAAAAAGAAATTTGACCTCTCAGTTTTACTTTTTGAGATATCGTAAAAAAAAAGGAATTTGGATTTTTGTTTTTATTCTCTATTTAAAAAACGGTTGAAGGTGGTTTTTTAACCAAGACATTGTCACTTTTCCATGGGAAATTCAAAGCTGCCAAAATCTTTATTCTAGCTCTCAAAACAACCCAGATACAACATTCAACTTTTTTCTTCAATGGGCGCCATATTGAATTTTGGAATTTTTTAATACAGTGGATATTCTTTTCTGGTTGTAACGATGTGTCACATGTCACTGTTTAATAAATGTTCAACATTCACGTTTTTTTATTGTCAGTACTGATTATGTTTCCAAAGCACTTTTTGAAAAATGAATTTTTTTTTGCTCAAAAACATTAATTCAACAGTAACATGTGACACATCGTTGTAATCAGAAAAAAATACTGCATTCGAAAATGTCAAAGTTCAATATGGCGCCTATAAGAGAGGAAAAAGTGGTATGTCATATCTCAGTTATTTTGAAAGCTAGAATGAAGATTTTGGCAACATTGAATTCCCCATAGAAAAGTGCTTCTATAATGTCCCAATTGGGAAAGGCCAGCTTCAACCGTTTTTCAAATAAAAAATTAAAACAAAAATTAAAAAATTCAGTTTTTTCTCGATACCTTAAAAACTAAAACTGATAAGTCAAATATCTTTTTGGATCATTGATCGTCTTGAAAATTTGCAACTTTTTTCTAATTTAACCGATTTTGTATCTCTTAAGATAAGCGAGATACCCATGCTTAGCCTTGAAAAACGAACAGCCTGTATACCTATAGCGAATCAATAATTATAGAGTCTGTCGTACAAAAACAGGGATACTCTGGTAGCAAAATTTCCCACCTGCTAAATTTTGCATGTTGACATTGGCACAAACTATTTCACTTGGGACTTTCGAGAAGGGTAATAATGCCGTGTGTCCCAACTTTTGCAATTAAATTGAATTCGACCCTCCTTTGCTTACTTCGTCACTCTGACAACAAAGTAGACAACTACCTACCGCAATAATTAATTTCGTCGATTGCCTATTGCTCTTTTGAAAAGCCGAGTTGATGAAACCGAGCTGGCATCGGAAGAATCAGGTATTATGTATATTTGTGGTGAAAAAGATTTTGTGAATTAAAAATCTCTGAAAGACGATTTCGTCATATCCAATTACACCGACGTGGTGTCTTTCTGTTTGGCGCAAACCACGGGATCAATGATAAAAATGAAATAAAATATGCAAACTTTATTACCTCAAGCAAATAATATGATGGGGAAAGCAGAATAAAGCTCTAAGCAATTATTTTTGTACCGAAACAAACGCGTGGGATAACTCTCACTTCTCGCTTTTTTCAATTCGAGGAGAGATCAGATAAAATCGATAATAAAAATGTATTGTGCAAGGCAAAATAGAGGATACCTTTAGTTTGTTTTGGTATCAAAATAATTGACTGGGGCTGTACTCTGTATTAGTCTAGTTCAAAAGTGCTTTCTAAAGTGTTCAGCGGCATGGAGAGAGGTTGCCGGTTGATGACAAAACTTTTAAGAGCGAACACCAGTGAGTAGGCAACCCAGTCACACAATTCCACAGTTAATTGCCTTTGTCTGAAAAACAAGATAAAAATTCAATTTTTTGTAGCATAACCACATCGACTGTAGACTTATATAATTCTTCATATTTTATCGCACCCTATACAAAACCAAAATTATATGCAAAAAAAATTCACAAAAGTAAAGCTTAAATCTCTATGTCGCTGTGCAGCGGCGGAAAATTGAGTTTGTATTTTCCGCATAACCGCAAAAAACTGTAAAACTGTATCCTGGGTTGCATAGCTACTGAAGAGTCAGAATAACCCGGTTTAGATCAGAAACAATGGAGGTTTCTGGGGTGGAGCCTTATTTTTGTCTTTTTTCCACTATCACGCCTACGCATCGTTGAAGATGATAGCACAATGTTTATCTTCTGAACTGAATACTTTATGGGCAGAAATTGAAGAGTTCCTGAAGAATTCCCCGCCACTGTTTCTGTATCTACTGATTAGACAAGCTATTCAAATCAAAACCAACAATTATGTGAATTAGTGGCCAGGGTAGGCGTGAAAATAGTGAAAAATACAGCCTTTGATGAAGAAGCAATTTCCTTTGGCAGGATTGCTCTTCAGGATTCTTGCTAGTCGATCCATCCAGAGCACCAAAAAAATCATCCCTTGGGGGGCTGCGGGAGCCCCCCAAACTTTTGGTTGCAAGAACTCTTTACCAAATCAGGTAAAGGTAACGGAAGTTGATTAGTCCGATAATGGTTTCTCAAATCAACTTAAGAGTTACATCGTTAACGAATAAGCTAACTCCGTTAATTACCGTTTAACGGATCAACGATTTGGTGTCCAACCTTAAGACGGAGAAGGGTTTTCGTCGTGATGTGTCAAACCAAATTGTGACTGTTGAAAAATAGCACAAGTTATTTCTCACGGTACTGACCTTGCAATATGCTACTTTGGAGCTCTTGGAAAACTGTATTCGAAGTTGAGAATCTTGTTGAAGATAACAACTTCCTTGATTAAACTTTCTTTCTTCCACACTTTCTTCTTAAACTTAGTTTGTAACAAGAGTACCTGACAAAGATTTCATTGAACTCTCCCACTCCCTTGAAACATAGGGACGCAACCTGAAAAAAGTATCAAAATGTTTGCCAAAAACACGAAAAGAATGGTGTCCCATATTTTTTTCTTCGATGTAATTATACCAATAGACCATAGTGTTTAGTGCGTTAAAAATAATTTTCCGACTGCGACCAAGCCGCAGAGTGCCAAAACATAATTAAATAATGAGTATGTTGTAAATTTCGTACATACATATTTGTTTCTTCGGATTTTTTTTCACCAAATACGATGGAATTTGCTACAGTCCTATCAGTGTATCAGTGAGTTTTCATGGAACAGAATCCTCAACGTGAAAATACTTTGGCTTGGTCAATTAGAAATGCCACAGTTGAAATATTCATATGCACATGATATGAATTTTCCAAAAATTAGCAATTTTCCTTAGCGCAAATTCAGTGGCTCAGTAATGAAATGGAATCACCTCCATATTTTCTTCCCTGGCACTTTTTCAGAAAATTCCTTCAAGGGGTATAACGATTTTGACCATTGCGGATGTATTAGTAACATTAGTTTTTGTTGTCAATTGTATTTTTTGACAAATATATGACAATTTTTTTGCTTATATCTGACTACCTATTTTTTTCAATTTGCAGCAATAAAAAATCAGATAGGTATTTTCCTCCGCATGTTAACATGTTTTTTTTTTGTTTCTGTCATTATCCTGTCACTAAAAAATGACAGTTGATTTGTCCGGAAGAAAACGAAATAGGATACTACTGTTGGGTGAATTTGACGACCGCAGAAGATCCCAAAGAGGAATTTTTGATATCTCAACAACATGCATCCAAACAAGAGCCCGGTATGTCAAAACTCAAAGCCTTATAAGCAAAATTCGCGTGTTCTGTCTCAAGGAAGTGGGATCACCTCCATATTTTTTCTTTGGCACTTTTTCAATAAATTCCTTTGACTTTTATCATTGCGGATCGGTTGCATGGTCTTAGTTTGATATTATTATCATTATTTTATGACGAATGTCAAATTTCTTGGCATTGTTTTGACAACTTTTTTTTTATTCACAGCAAATAAAACTACGCATTTTTCTCCGCATGATAACATAATTTTTTCCCTTTCATTCAGAAAAAATGCCAGAGAACAAAATATGGAGGTGATCTCATTTTCTTGGGACACGTTGAGTTGGCTTACAAAGCTTTGAAATCTAACATACGTTCGGATGCATATGTTGTTGACATCTATTTCTACCTTATTGACAAATTTAAGCGAATATGTAAGCTTACGCTAAGTAAATTGAAATTGAAATTGAAATTGAGATATCACAAATTTGTCTTTGGGATCTTCTGCGGTCATCAGATCCAACTAACAGTAGTATCCTGTTTCGTTTCCTTCCGGACAAATCAACTGTCATTTTTTAGTGACAGAATAATGACGGAAAAAAAATTTACCATGCGGAGAAAAATATCTAGTTTTTATTGCTGCGAATTAAAAAAAAAAGTTGTCATCCGTCAAAAAATATAAAAACTGATGTCACAACACATCCGCAATGGTCAAAATCGTTATATAGATGAAATTTTCTGGAAAAATGCCAGGGAAGAAAATATGGAGGTGATTTCACTCCACTGGGACACGCTGTTTGTAAAGTGCCGCCAATTGAAATGGTCCACCCAAAAAATTTAGTCACATTCAAAGTGACATAACTCTTGAATGAATAAACTATTTTGAATCGTTTTATGTTTTCTGATTAGCTCACGGATTGGATTACAACATGTCGTGGGCCATTTTTGGCACAGGTGTTTCGTATTAATTATACAGGGCGCTCAATCAGGTACTGCAAAAATGGAAAAGTTTGAATTGGTCCCATTTAACAAAAAATGGTTTTTGTTTTTTTCCAAGTGTTTTAGGAAAGATGTTGTTCCTATACCTTGAGGAAGTTTTCAAAAATTTTAATCTATCTCCTCCAATTACACAGTGATCTCAAAAATGCAACCTTTTGGTCTGGCATTTATATCTATTTCAATTGTTGGTCGATTTTGGAAAATAAGGACTCTTGTTGAAGCTTAAGACTCAGATGAGAAGGCTCGAGGATCGTAACTGACTGGAGACAAAAAAATTTAAAAAGCGAAGGAATCAAAAGTGACCTAAATATGAAGCACCCTAGAAATCAGGTCCAGGGAATGAACTGAACAAAAATCAACTTGCCTTCAAACAGACTTTTATTTCCGAACATTTTGAGGTATTTTCCGATTTCAAGTGATGGAAATTATCGATGCGGGACCCATTTCACAAATTCACTATTCCACCATTTCACCATTTCACTTTTCAGAAGAAAATACCGGATTTTCCTCGACTGAAAATGCACGTAACTTAGGTTACCTTTTTATTGTTGGATGTTTCCTTCACATTTAAAGAGATAGGCACTAGTTCTGATCTTCGTAACCCAGGTTACGTCTATTTTCAGGTGAAAAACGTCCAGTATTATTTGTTGGGAGCATCCATTTCTGATTTGGATTCATTGCCACAATATTTGCCCCATACAAATGGGAAAATTCTTAAAATGTCCGGAAGGAATGGTTTGTTTGAAGACAAGTTGTTTTTTGTTTAATACCTTCCCTAAACCGGATCTCTAGCAAGTTTGTCGTTTGAGTCACTTTTGATTCAATCCCTGTCCCAGAATTTTCATCTAAAGTCAATTCTGATCCTCGATCTTTCTGACCTGAGCCTCTAGCTTCAACAAGAGCCCTCATTTTCCAAAATCAGCCAACAACGAATAAAGTTATTACTGCAAAACTGAAAGGTTACATTTTTGAGATCACTCTGTAATTAAAGCAGATGGGCAAAAAATTTAAAAACGATTCGAGTTATGGTTATAACAACTCCGCTGAAGCACTTGGAGAAAACCAAAAACTATTTTTTTTGTGAAATGGGACCTGTTCAAACTTTTCCATTCCTGCGGTACCTGATTGAGGGCCCTGTATAATTAATACAAAACACTTGTACCAAAAATAGTCCATGACTGTTGTAGTCCAATACGTGAGCTAATCAGAGAACATAAAACGATTCTCCCGAACATACCGATTCGAAAATGGGGTCCCACAGGGATCTATTATAAGTACCACATTGTTCTTGATCGCCATGAACGAGGTTAGCTCCAATATCCAAACACTAGTCCAAGCATCTCCATTCGCTGATGATCTGGTGATTTTTAGCCGTGGGAAAAACATCAATACTGTCCATCAAATGCTACAAAACTCCCTAAACGACGTCGTGAGTTGGTCAAAAAGAGTAGGTTTCAAATTTTCCGAAACTAAAACAAAAGTGATGAGATTCTCCCGCCGAAGAAAACCGAAGCCCCTTCCACCACTTAAAATCAATGATGCTTGCTTACCAGTTGTAGAAAGCCATCGATTTCTTGGACTGATTTTCGACTCCAAACTTAAATGGACATCGCACATAAGTCATGTAAAGACAGAGTGTGCTAAAAATATAAACCTCATGAAAGTGCTGTCAAGCCATCACTGGGGAGCCCAAGAAGAAACACTGCTAAAAATCTATAGATCCATGATACGCTCCAGATCGACTTCGGCTCAATCGTGTACTCAACAGCCTCCTATTCCATACTGAAGACCCTCGACGTTATCCAGAATACTGCACTTCGAGTGGCATTAGGCGCCTTCAGAACTAGCCCAGTAGCATCACTCCAGCGCGAAGCAAACGAGCCACCACTGTTCCTCAGAAGAGATAGACTCATGCTTCAGTATGCAGCCCGGATCTCTGGTATAGGAAATCCCACAACAACATTGCTATTCCCACCTCACATATCACAGATACCTAATAAACCACGCATACCACTCCCCATATATGAAAAACTACGCCGCTTTCATCCACCAATCCAATATCCAACAACACACCAACACAACACGCCAGCACCATGGACAACAACCCAGCCGAACAGCACAGCAGAAGACTTGACAGCTACTAAAAACGAAATCAAGAACATCACGATACAGAAATGGCATCAACACTGGAGATCTGGACGAACATCCCAATTACATGACATAGAAGAATCCGTCACTCCCCGGGACTTCAAAGAACTTCCTCGAAAAGACAAGGTCATCCTCAGAAGACTTCGCATCGGACACACCCTCACGACTCACAGACACATCCTGTCTCAAAAGGAACCACCACAATGTGAAATTTGCACTTGCCAACAGCTGCTTACTGTCAAGCATATCCTGCTGGAATGTGCAGAGTTGGAAGAAACAAGAAGAAAATATCAACTACCAGCTGAACTTCAAGACATCCTATCCGGACAAGAAGCAGACGAACTCATGAACTTCTTGAAAGAAATTGGGCTATACACACGGCTATAATATCTAAATCATTGCTCTGATGTAATACATGTAAACATACAGACTATTGTACATAAACTGTAAATACGTACTATTTAGACAGCGCCAATAGCCTTGCTGCTAACGCGCTTAAATAAAATAAAAAATAAAAAAAAAAAACGATTCAAAATAGTTTATTTATTCAAAAGTTATGACACTTAGAATGCCACTGTATTTTTATGGGTGGACCATTTCAATTGGCGAGCATTTTATATGCGTCAGTTTCTATCGCATTCAAGACTTTTTTTGAGTAGGTAGGTAAATACCATTCCAAGAGATTTTTTCGCAAAGCAGGTGTATCTATAAAATCTTGAGTTTACATTCCATCAAGCTGTCATTGACAGGAGAATTGTTGGTAATTTCTATTTTTATTCATATTCATTATTTTGAATTCAGTTCTTATAACATCTCTCCCGAAGGGACGCTGTGCGGTTAAAATAAGCTCACGCTCTTGGATTCTCGTCGTGATAGAATGATGGTAAAAGATCCTTGCGACAAAAGGTCCAGCAGCAGAAATGACGATTCAGTTATTTTAAAGGATTATAATGGAATGCACTTAAGGATCTATAGGGCCAATTCTGTATCAAACCCGTTTAAATTTAAAGGCCGTTAAAAGAAAATCAGCCAGTCGTGAAGCCCATTTCTGATCGTTCCTAGGTGACCGACGCCTTTAAAAATTTTAAGGGGGCTTTAAATTTTACAGAATTGCCACTTATGGGGCTTTAAGTATATAAATGTAGAACTTGACTGTGCTCTAAAAGCGGAAGAATAAAGCTAGTTACATTATTGGCAGACTTGAATAGAATATCCTGTGCATGCAAGGATTCAACCATCATGATGTGTGCCAACATGTGTATCATACATGATGTATGTTATCTTTCTTTATTCCATTCAAGTATATTGAGCGCCTACATACACTGTATTATGTTGAACCTGGTAACATTATATCTGTTGTTCGAGAAGTAGGCATGTGGGCTATTCCGAAGGTTACTTTTAATTGAAATGTTTGCAACAAAACAAGATCGCCACTCTCCTAAAGCTCCCGCATCAGTTGCGATCGTGATAAGTAAATTGTTCCTCCATACTGCTGCCAGCAACTTTAAATTTTAATTAAATGCAGTGTTCCGTACCATCAATGCACATTGCAAAATAACATGATTACTATGTTATAATAATACGTAGTGTTTTGAATTTGCGTGTGAAAACCAGAAATGCACATCACATTTTTTGTCTGCTCAGTGCAGCAAACTAGAATAAATAATTTGTTTCCATCCGGGTGTATATTTGCATATAATATGCTGTTTATCTTTTTAAAACAAAAATGCCTAATTTATATTAATGCTACCGGCATGCATCAGATTTTGTATGTAAATTCTCCATTAGCATATTTTCATGGCATTTGAAAGAACGAAGCTCTATGGAAATATTTTAATAAAAATACGATGATGCCGCAAGCTGAACGTACCTACAGTTTTCGATTAAACGCATCGAGGACGCAAGGACTCGGAAAACATTTTCCATGAGGTTATCTCTTATCCTGTCTACCTGCAAAATTACCTCACTTTATTCTCTTTAAATGCGCTCCAGTGCATATTGAACACGATACGTCGCAACCAGGACCGTACGCCGTACACCTACGTAACTAGGGCTTTACTCTTGAAGCACAATTAATTCAAAACTTTTTCATTATTTCGTTTATTATTATTATTATAATATGTATTCAGAATAACAAGGATTTTCGTATAGTTCTAACGGAGTTCTTCCTCGCTGAGTTCGAGGAATTAGATTCTTTATATTATTTAATATATTCATCTATATTTTTTATCCCAGTACCTACAGAATCAGAGAAGCTGTCAACGTCAACGCTTTTAACTATCGACGCTGTGAACCCCAAATGACACTCACCGGAAACTCTCAGGTGCATCAATTGACTGTATACAGATAAGATATAAATTGTCAATACCTCACCTCATGAGCCCCATGAGTTGCTCGCAGCACCATCAGCAGGCTAGGTTATAGACCCGATAATGGTAAATCAGGGGAAACGTGAGTCGCAAACGCATCCCTGTCGTCGACCTTGAAATAATTCAACAATTCTGCGGTCACAGATTGCTCGAGAAATTTTGTTCCTGGGATACGGCACCGAGTATCTGCGTAACTTCAACCCACCGCACCCCAGTTAAATGCAGGGTTGATTTTAGTTCAAGTATGCCTAACCAGTAGACACGGCGGCGTCCAGTTTCACAAATTTTTGAGCTTGGCACTCAGAATACGGCTCTGCCTATGTGGAAGGGCTTATCCATCTGGAGAAGTGAGCGATTTCGCTTTGTAATTTACGCTTATTTAATGGGTGCTGTCATTCGAGCACGGCTCAAAAGATTTGGGAAATTAGTTTTGTGGCGCCCGATTTTGTAGAACCCACGCATAGAACGGCTCAAGTCAACTCGAGGGTTGCAAGCTCCGTCCGCCCGCCCCTACACACGTAGGTAGCAAGCAAGAGTGAAGAAGGGAAATGGCATTTTCATTGTTTGTTTATTCCAGAAACCGTTTAATCAGATCGACGACGTGCACAATCCGCCCTGTAATTAATAAAATTGAGCCCGGTAATTAAATCTCACCCTCTCTCTGATCTTATGCCCCGCGTCTTTATACTACTAGTAATATTAATTTACTTCAAAGGTGGAGGTCTTAATCGGTTAATTACAGACTTCAGAACTGAACGAACTTGAGCGACAACCGAGTCGCGTGTTCCCTTGAAACTTCAATCACCATACCGAATATTTGGGACTTGGTGCATCCACCATTTACATTCACTCTGACAATCGTAATATGATTATGTATAAAATATCTTCTCGATTTCTATTCTGATAATATAAGTAGTTTACTTTGATAGTCTGATAGACAGACGACAATGTGTAAGGCAATGAACTGATGGAGCGTTGCATGTAAGTCAATTTGTGTGCATTTGATGGAAATTGGAAATTCAACCCGCTAGAAGCCACTTAGAAACTGATACCGTGCAAAATACCATGGCAAGCAGATAGGAGGTACTTACTCAAATGCACGATGTACGTTGCTTGGTGTTTGTTCCAGAGTACCCACCTATTGATGAACAGTGATTTAGATTTTTTACATTTAACATTTTAATAATGTGATTTGTTTACGTTATACTCGATTGTTATTTCAGATATAACAACCCTAATACTAGACCACATTGTTTAGAAGGTAATGCCCTCTCCTCCCTAACAGCAATTGATTTTCAACGATGGAGCGTTATTTTTCAAAAAGCTCGTTTCTCCACCAGCTTTAAAGGCCCGCAAGCTACGTAACCATGATTTCAGATGTCAGATGTAGACTAGTGTTTGAGCTGAGAACGTGGCGTAATAGTATATTACATACCGAGGTGGAAAGCGTCTCATTACAGCGAAGGGATTCAATATATTATCGAGGCGCGCCGAGGTGAGATAGAATCCCGTAGGCTGGTAATGACGCTTCACTTCGTGGTATGTATAAATAAGACTTCAGTCACAATCATAGGTCACAATGATCCAGTTTGAATGCAAATAATAGGGCCTTGCAATTGAAAAACTCAACGTGAGGTCGCCACTACTGTAGGGGGCGCCTACTTCGATGAAGCGGCCGTAACGACGGGAAAAACAGGGGAGTTTGAGTAGTTTGACCAGTAACTGACAGTGACTGGAGACGTCAAGCAAGAAACAGAGGTTATCCAAATTTCAAATCAAGACATAAAATGACGGACGTCGGTCGCTGAAGCGTCAACGCCGTCAAAATTGTCGAATTTGCCCCCCAACGGGTGTGGCGCCCTCGGTGTGTGAAAGTGGCAGTGCAAGGCCCCATTGGCTGCATTCAAAGTTTTTTCGCGTCAAACGTTTTTACCTATCAGGTAAGCATGGGCAACCTTTTCAAACAACGCATCCATCGACACTCCGCGACAGCTCTTCAGATTAGATGACCTCTCTTGATACGTCAGTTTCGAAAATGACATTATTTTTCAACCTGCGAGTAGCAATCATCCACTTTCCAACTTTTTAAAAGTTAGGAATGCAATAATTGCTAACTTATTGTGAATAAAAATAATTTCTTGGCGGTTGTGCAGCCCGTGCAAGGTGCAAGACGCACGTATGGTGTGAAAAGTTGAAGGCATCACGGGCGTTATTATCGCCACATCACCCTTAAGGACATCATTTCCTAGTGTTTTTTTATGTCATGACCCTCAGCCAAACCTGCCACAGAAAAAAAATGGAACAATGGAAAAAATAATGGTCAACTAAAATGGTTTTGCCAACATAAGTAAATATTATTATATATTTTGAAGTTTTTCGGAAAATTCGATTTTATTTTCCTAAGAGTTTTCTTTTCTATTCGCAAAAATACTCCTACTTTCTTGTCAGTTTTCGAATGAGTGTAATTCTTTTTTTCGGCAGACAGGTTTAGCCGAGGGGCACAACACAAAAGTCAGTCTGTGTTCTCTTTCGTACTGCCGGTAGTCCGCAGTCTGTCCTTGTGATGGAAATAATAGTCTTAATAGAGGCTTTCAATCCTTCAATTACTATAATGATGTGTATAATTTTGTGACAGCTCCTTGCTGTGACAAACTGAGATCTCAATAAACATTTGAACCCGCAGTGTTTTTTTTTGGCCCCTTGGAATTTCAGTGGAGCTCCTTTTACAATTTGGCGGTTATAATTTAGGGGCACAGGGTATCAAAGAGCCCTGTGGTGTCCATCAGCATCGTAAAGACAAATGGGTCTATGTCTCAATTGGTTTCTGGGATATCAAAGACCATAGACTAGAAGGTGGAAGATTGACATCTGGCGCAAGCAAATATTGTGAAGGCGCCAAAATGATTAATTTGCTACGGTCATAGGCAAAATTGCTGTATATTATATTACTTTTAAACCGTTTCAACACAAAACGTCTCTTTTGGTAAAAAAAATATGTTTTTTTGTTATCTTGTACCAACAATTGAAAAGAGACATTGTGTAATGTTGAAAAAAGATGAAAAATAATTTGAAAACGATTTTTGAATGTGTTCCGATTTTTTTTGAAATTCACCTAATTTTGCGGATTTTGATGTCAATCGTAACGGAAAAATCAAAATGTGTAATGAGAGTGCGCATAGATCCCGAACTTGAAATTTACGCGAAGAAATCATCAAATGCAATAACATAGTGAATTTATAAAGAAGAGGGAGGCTAAAAATGCCTCTCAAAAAATTCTGAAAAGCCTATACAGGGTGTTTCAAAAATAAGTGCCATCCTTTCCACCTCAGATTCAGATTTTCAAAATATGAAGATTGTGCTATTTTTTATTTTTTAAAAATGCCCCTGAAAACAGTTACAGGCCTTCAAAGTTCAATTTTTCAATTCGTTTCTCATTCATAACTTTTATACGGCTAGGCCGATTTTGCCCAAATTTCAACCAGAGTGTGCTGAAATACGTCTCTATTGAACAATGATGAAATATTTGAACAAAAATTCCCAGTGGCACTGGCGTAGATAGTGGGGGGTAGCTCCCTTTCCCTCCTTTCACTTTCTACGCCCCTGAAGATTTTCCAAAACTGATGACATCTCTAGATCCCTGTTCAATTTGCAAAAAAAAGTTACTCCTGCCAAACCTTGATTAGGGGCTTCGTTTCCGAGATATTTGGATTTGAAACTTTGAAAAACATTTCGAAATCGCCACTTTCCAGGGCCCAAATTTTTTAAGTGTTTTAAGGTGATAAACCACCATTTTTGCTGTGAGACATGGGAGTTTTTCAGAAAAAAACAATTTGGGCCCTGAAAAGTGGCGATTCCGAGATGTAGTTCAAAGTTTCAAACCCAAATATCTCGAAAATGAAGCCTCTAATCAAAATTTTGCAAGAGTAACTTTTTTTTGCAAATTGAACAAGGAATCCAGAAATGTAATCAGTTTTGGAAAATCTTTAGGGGCGTAGAAAGTGGGGGGAGAAGAGGAAGCTACCCCCCAGTATCTACGCCACTGGGGATTTTTGTTCAAATATGCCATCATTTAATAGAGCCGAGATGCCGTTCAATAGAGACGTATTTCAGCACACTCTGGTTGAAATTTGGGCAAAATCGGTCCAGCCGTATAAAAGTTATGAATGAAAAACAAATTGAAAAATTCAACTTTGAAGGGCTGTGACTTTTTTCAGGGGCACTTTCAAAAAATAAAAAATAGCACAATCATTATATTTTGAAAATCTGAAGCTGGGGTGGAAAGGATGGCCCTTATTTTTTTGACACCCTGTATACCTGGTGGTCCAGGTAATAGTAGCAATAATTCACCATTCGATATAGTCCATCGAAAACTAGGTCGATATGCATAATTTAATTTTTCTCCAAAACACTTCCTACGGGAGATAGAGCCCTTCAAAGTTCAGTTTTTGAAATCTTCTTCTTGCAGTAACTCTCAAGTCATCAAAGCGATTTTAACCAAATTTGGTACAAATACTTACGAAATAAATACCCATCACTTGACCTAGATAACTTTTGTCAAAATGGTCCAGTGGCGTAGATACGGGGGAGATGTTTTACTTTTCACGTCCTATTCTCTACGCCACTGAATATTTTTGGAAAACTATTTTTTTTTCGAATTCTTTGTTCAATTTAGAAAAAAAAGTTACTCTTGTGAAATTTTGATTAGAGGCTTGATTTTCGAGATATTTGGGTTTTAAACTTTGGAAAACATCTCGAAATCGCCAGTTTCCAGAGCCCAAATTGTTTTTTTCTAGAAAAGCCTCATTTCTCAGCAAAAAATGGCAGTAAATCAACTTAAACGACCTAGAAAACTTATTCCACTTGAGGAATCATGAGTTTTCTTGTATTTTAATTTTTAAGTCTTTGAAAGTCGCGATTTCGAAGCGTTTTCCAAAGTTTCAAACCCAAATATCTCGGAAATGAAGCCTCTAATCAAAATTTTACAAGAGTAACTTTTTTTCTATTATGCAAAATCGGCGTAGAATCGTATTCACTTTCATCTGAAACGGAAATTTGCGTTCAGTTAATCAAGTGAAAGGGAACGAGTTAAAGTTAAACGTTCACTTATAGATATAGAGTAACGTTTGAGTCTGGTGTAGGCAAAAGTTCACTCGAATTGTGAGTCAGTTTCACTCAGATACTCAGTCGATTGTTATTGCAAAGATTCCTAATTATAAAAGTAATTGTGTAATTATTACTGTGGAAGTGTTGTGATTGGTAGTTGCTGTAGTTTGCATCAGTTTCTTTGGATGCAGTATGGGCATGAGTGTCTTATTAGCCTGAAATACAATGGCATCGAAAAACTCGCTATTATTGCGGAGGTGAAGGAGGATGTATCGGCCACATCTGAAAGCAGGGCGAATTTTTCCATGCCATTGTATTTCAGGACGATTAGACCCATATTGCAGTCCTGAACAGCAAACATCAATCCAATCTACATAGCTACCTCTGATTCACAATTACACAATCATGATTACTTCCGCAACAACAATAACAATAGCATTAGTACAGGTTGAATACCGCGAACCGTATAATTTCGCCGAAATAATTTAGATTGAGTGGAATAATTTCGTGAAAATTTATTCTTTCGCTTAAACTTATAAAACTAAATATTGTACCAATTCTGCATGGTGTGAAATTAAGTACCTAAATAGTACTCACAATTAACTAAAAAAATATTTTACGCAATCAATCAGAGTTAATTTCACTCAAAAATTCTGTTCACTCAATGTTATGCATTATGTCAGCTGAGGCTTGTCATCAGATGGGAGATTTTTGCTCTCAAAATTAGATAATTTCAAGCTTATAATATTTGTATTACATTTCGCTCCTGCAAGCTCCTGTCTTGATTTTCAGTACTATACTACATACATTCAAATAAAGTATGGACTAAATATCCTGTAAATTGCAGCTGCCAACGGTGTCCCTTTTTTGAGTAATAACATCCTAACTCTATCAGTACAGGTGGAAAACGCACAATTTTGAGAGTATAATTCATATGCTTATAATTCGAGCTTTAGTACTTCATCCAAAGTGGTTTTTTTTGTCTCTCAAAAGCTACATACACTCTTCCATCAAAGAGATTTTTTCGATTATTTTTCTGTATATTGTATAGTAAAGTTAAGACATGTGTATAATAATATTATAAAAAATTTAAAAATCAGTATATCAGGGTAAAAAGTCTTCGGCAGTTGAGTAATCAGGAAAAGTGCCAACTACAGCAGCAGCGGTTCCTCTTTGAACTTCTATTGATAAGCGTTGCCAAAGGTACTCCGCTGCAGTTTTTACTTTTCTGTTGATTAGAAAATTGACTCCAATAAAAATATGAAATTTTAGAATTCTACCCAAATCGTTCTGTTTCCATCCCCCAAACACTACTTTTCCCATCAAAGTAAAGAGGATTTTTTCATTATTTTCAATAGATTTACTACGTCATGCGTCAGTACGGTATGGTTCCGTGAAATTCAGGGCTTCATCCCACTGTGGAATGGTAGAATATTGCGTCATTCACTCATTTATTTATATCTTGATACATCCCACGGTTGCACCAAAGAATTTAATTATGTAGGTAATTAGTAATTGAGGATTTTTTTTTTGGAGAATTCTAGATTAGTACTGATTGAATTACCACAGGAAATGCATACAAGTGGTTATTACCATGTCTCTATAATCTTTCGTGAAGCTGCGTTTTTCATTGGTCCTTGCGCTGAAATTCACCAAAAAAATCTTCAATTAGTTATTTCATTATTGCATTCTTTAGTGCAGCCAGAGTTTAGTTTAGTTTCATCTATTTTTTTTTCTGTCCTGAAAGTGTTATCCATTTGCTTGTGATGACAATTGTACACTGTTTCAAACACATCTTTATTTACGAGTAAAAAAGTAACCACTGAAGGACCTAAAAAATAATTTTTTGACCCTCTAATCACCCTTTTAATGAAAAAACTAAGCAAAAGAAACAAAAACCATTTTGAGATAATATATATTAGTTACAACTTTATGGAAAAATGGGAAAAATCCATTGTTGTTCAAACGGGAGTATGCTGAACTTTCAGAAGTTTTGCACTGTTTTATCTACCACCCTGTGAAAACTTTTTGCAAAGTATCCACCCAGTTTTAGCAAGAATACAGACTGACAGACAGCTAATTAGACTAGCCGACGGCTTTAACAGAACTAAGCTCATTTGAAGCAATCCAGAGTAACTCAGTGTCTAAGTTAGGGCACATTTGGCCGTGTAACGTTTATTTTGTTGATTAGTTTAGTTATGAAATCCATCGCATTTTCTGCTGGGAACAAAAATGCACACTTTCTGCGCTCTTCGTCAGAGAAACTCCACAAGAAGTGTATTCCTCTTCACTCACTGTTCGTCATTATTTCCAACCCTCCAAGTAACAGCTTTTATATTTAGCAACAACTTCCAATAGATCTCTCATTTTAACAGCGTATTTAATTTCAAGAAGACACCAAAAGTTTTGGCTGTGAATGAAAAAAAATACATTCATAGTTAACAACATAATACAGAAAAGTTTAGGAATAAGGGAATTTGCAATTTGCAACAACTCCGACTCGGCAACCAAAGATGAGGTAAAGAGTATTTTCCAATAACGCCCCGCTTGATAATGCCGTGCAGTAAGATGGCATTCTGCAATAACTCTGTTATATCAAGTAGGCTGGAAAGCTAGTAGGTGAAAATAATACGATAAAAGTTACGTATTTTTAACACACATCATCATTGTACCATTAAATCTCACAACAAATATTTGTTACAGAGAACGCCAGCAGATACTGCTCTCCCAATGGCTCGTGGAGCACCTATACCAACTACACAGCCTGCAGAGAGTTGTCCCAGCTCGAAGAACCCGAAGTCGAAATAACCACCACCATCTATTTCATAGGCTACACCTTGAGCCTCATTGCCCTTGCAGTCGCCGTCTGCATTTTCTGGAGGTTCAAGTGAGTCACCACTTCATTATCTAGACCTCTGTAATAGTGGTTTACATCATTAGGCAGAAAAGTGAGTCTTTACAGGACGAGTGGGTATGTTCCAAGATAAACGAGTCCTGGAAGCCTTGGTACGAGTCCTGCAAAGACACTCTTCTGACGAAGATACGTACGACGTTTGACTCTCAACTGCCTCGAATCGAATCCGTACTCGCAATTTGAAAAGTCAATGGAATAAGATTGGGTAACGTCATGTTGAGATGGACCAAGTATTTTCAAAGTGAAGGCAAATTAGTAGGCTTCGACACAAGAACGCATTTTATGGCCTGAAGCCGTGTTCGCCATCATGAGGTCTAGTTGAATGCTGGTTGAGTGCTGCAAAAGAGGCTGAGGGCCTGAAAAAGCACGGCGCTCGTAGTGTTTCGGACGAGACGAGAAAAATCTCAATCTCGTCTCGATCTCGTCGAGATTTCGAGACGAGATCGAGATCAAGATCACTTGTAACCTTCAAGGTCGAGAACGAGATCTATCATGTCGAGATCTCGTCGAGATCGAGATCTCGGTCGGTCGAGATCTCAATAAACCCAGGAGCGCCATCTATAAATAAACTGCGCACCAATTGAAGTGGGCCACCCAAAAATTTCATTCGCATTCAAGGTGTCATAACTCTTGAATGAGTGAACTATTTTGAATATTTTTTTTATTTACTGATCAGATCACGTAGTAAACTACAAATTGTCATAGGCCATTTTTGGTGCAGATCTTTCGTGTTAATTATACGCGGACACGGCGCTCAATCAGGTACAGGGTGTTCAAGATAAAATTCACCCCCCTCCAGTAGATTCCCCTTCAAGATTTTTCGAAGAACTAAAAACTTTTTCTTCACGATTTTTCCCAGGGACCCTCAATCGATCCTCTAAAAGTTTCTAATAATTGGTACCGTATACAGGGTGTGATATGTAACTTTATTATTTTAAATACAACACCCTGTATTTTATTTCGTTATTTGGTGGAGCTTTTTTTTTTGATTACAAATATATATGACACTTACGATTTATTTTGACAAGTAAGTTGTCGGAAAAATAATAAAATAGGTAGTCAAATAATTTTGTTTCGCGGCAAGATGGCTTTGGTTTCTACAGCTCACTTGAAATAAAGTTATTCTCGTAGCATTTTGTCTGCAGAATTCAACTCTGCATAGATAAATGGTCTAATTCGTTCCCAATAGGGGGTGTCGCGTAATTTTTAATTTTTAATTCATATTTGACCACCTATTTTATTATTTTTTTGACAGCTTCCTTGTCAAAATAAATCATAAATGTTATATAATATCTCTGTAATCAGAAAAAAGAGGCTTCATCAAATGACGTAATAAAATATAGGGTGTTGCATTTGAAATAAGAAAGTTACATGTCACACCCTCTATACGGTACCAATTGAAAACTTTTGGACGATCAATTCAAGATCTCTGGAAGAATCGTTGAGAAAAAGTTTTTAGTTTTTCAAAATATTTCAAAGGTGAATCTCCTAGAGGGGGGGGTGAATTTTATCGTGAACACCCTGTACTTCAAAAATCGAAAAGTTTGAATAGCCTTCTATCCACCGAAAAAGGTTTTTGTTTTTTTTTTCAAGTGTTTCAGGGGAGATATTATGTTCCCATACCTCGAGACGGTTTTTGAAATTTTGGGTCTATCGCCTCCAATAACAGGGTGATCTCAAATATGTAACCTTTTGATTCCGCGGTAATAACTTTATTCGTTATTGACCGATTTTGGAAAATGAGGGCTCCTGATTAAGCTAAAGGTTCAGGTTAGAAGGATCAAGAATCGGAATTGACTTTGGATAGTATGAATTTTGGAAAAGGGATTGGATCAAAAGTGACTCAAATGACAAGCTTCCTAGAAATATGGTTGAAGGATGGTAAAACAAAAATCAATTTGTCCTCAAACAAACCTTCTTGTTTTATCTTTCTTTGATAATCTCGTCGAGATCTCGGCGAGATCGAGATCGAGATCTTGTACTCGAGATTCTCGGAAAATCGAGACAAGATCGTTACTTTCGAGATTTTCCGAGATCGAGATCATCAAAATCACGTCTCGTCTCGTCTCGTCCGAAACACTAGACGCTCGTGTGTCAAACAACGTTTTCCGTAATCGTTGCTCAAATTGAGACAAAATTCGAATTTTTTTCGTATTTTGACAATAATTTGTCACATGTTCACAAATGTCAAGCTAGATAACATAAACTGCAAAACTTATGTATTTGGTTATAAAACTATTACTTTTCGCGTTATGTATCTTTGAAACGATCACGAAATTAGTATATTACATAACTAGTAAAGAAAGTGATATATTTCACACGAGTGGGATGTTTAGCACGAGCCTCTTGCGGCGAAGAAATACACTTTCCAAGGAGTTGTGTACACTATTTTGCCTACGACCCCAAAAATTTCAATCTTGAAAAGAAAAGTGACATGATTTTCGAAACAATGAACAGATATCTCAAAAAAAAATCCAGCAATTACACCTGCTCATGACTTTGAAAAACACATTTTCCGGGAGCCAAAATGTATTTAAATTGAAAAAAATAAGACCCCAAAATTTTTCACATTATGAAAAGTGCTTAATTATTTTTATCCCAAATTTCTCCAATACAAAGTGGGCGTCAAAAATTGCAAGTTTCAAATTTTCACTATTTCAAACATAAATACTTGGAGTCAGAAGTACAGTCTGTTAAAGTCTGTTGCACTATAGCAAAAATAATTCAAATTAGTCGCGCCAAAAATTACATCTGATATTGAATAAAATTAAGTCGTTTTTACAAAACATGTCACGTCAATGCGTCATGAGCAAACCACATGCATTCTAGCGCATTTCAGCTAATGCAACGATACCAACATGAGTAAACGACTGAAGGATGAGATTTCATGTCTAGATTTCAAATTTTGATACGTGAATCGGATCTGAAAAATAATAGATACAAATTATATAATTTCATATAAAGCGGGTATGAGATTCAAAGGCACAATTCCATCTATTACTTTTATTTCATATGATGAAAATTCGAACAAACAAGAAAAGTTGAACAGTTGAACAGTTTGTCACTATGAGAATGAGACTCGATTCGAAATTCGAATATTCTCTGGCTTTGAAAATTTGTGTTCCGTCAATGATTTGTATGCAGTTTTCATATAATAAGAACTCGAACAAATGAGAAAAGTAAAACGGTTCAACAGTTTTGTCACTTTGAGAATGAGACTCAACTCGAAATTCGAATATTCTTTGGATTTGAAATTTCGTGTTTCGTGACGGAAAAGCATTATATCTAACAGGCGCACGCATTTCAGGGTGATTTAATACAATATTTTTATCAATAGATGAAATCTATATGTTTATACTTACTACGTATAAGAGTCGACGCATCCTTTTGTACTTATGATACGTTCTCTTGACACTTCATCACTACAAATAATTGTTGTGGGAAACTCAACCCTTGTAACTGTAATTGATAAAAGCTGTAGCCATAATATCTCGAAGAAAACACTGCAAGAAACTTTCATGGTCAACGTTGAGTTGGAGCTCTAAAAATAAGTTGGAGGAGTTGAATCTCACTAATCAAATCAAAGTGAAGAGACCACTGCTCCACTTACTCTAAAGAACTCTCCACCAGACCACACTGAGAATTTTCGGTTCTCACACACGGCTTTTATCAACACCACTACTACAGGCATAGGTATATTTCCGGCTAGAAATCCGTCAATATTTTATTAAGATGATAATATTATTTATCGTATAAAAGATAATGGCAATTATTGGAGCATCAGCCAAAGAATTTTTCCCACTCACCAATGATGGCTGTGCAGCTTTAGCTATTAATGTTTATTTAGTGGGTTTTTTATTTAATGAATTATGGAACGTGTATATAACCCTCCGCGGGGATATAGGCAATATTGTCGATTATTGATCAGATGGCTTGCGGTGATGCAGCGGTGGCAGTGACAAGTGGCCATCATATGGAAGAGTTAGATCTGGCAATTTGTAAAATCCATGCTAAGACCTAATCTTCCACTCAAAGGTCACTTGCCCTCTTTTTGTTATGAATGAATCATAATATGGAGCCGTAGAACTTTGAGTCTATCTAGAACAAACACGTCAGAGAAACTTGTGATCTTGTATAATGAAGGGAGGCTAGTAATAATATGAGGAGTGGCGTCACTAATAATTTGTGTGTCAATATTGATGGAGCGGCAATCGTAGTATGTATGTATCTACTGGCATTGTTTTATTGTATGTACCCAATCAAAGTTTACAAAGATAGAATAATGTTTTGGAGTAAACTGTGAATGAGGATTACTTCCGTTTAACATCTACTTGATTTATTATAGAGAGCAATTAAGTTAAGTAGGCCAACGCGTTGAACCAAATGCGAAAGGATGGACCCCTTGTTTCTATTATTTCTTGAAAAAGTTCAACTTGCGTTTAAGCAAAATAGCTAACTAATGTCGGAGGAAATTACTTTTCGTTGGTGGAGCATAGATGAAGTGAACATTTGCGGTTCCGTTGTTTCAGCGGCGCATCCACCATTTGCGTTTGTTTTCATCGCTTGATTGGTTGTTGAAATCTCTTCTGCGTTTGGCTAGGACACAGCCTGATGCCCAAATCAAGAATTAATTGAAATTTATTTTGTATTTATTAATTTAATTTTTGGTACATTTTTACAATAAACCTTACTAAACAAACCAAAAAGTTTCATTCCAATGTCAACTAAAATAACCGTGCCCAATACTGAACTGGCGTTATCACGTTGAATTAGCAATCGATGCCTAACTTTTGAAATAAAAAATACTGTTGATCTGAGTTCATCTGTCAAAACTCATTAGTTCACACGTAGAAAGTTGAAAATTTACTAATAAGAACGACCCTAAAAGTTTAAAAAGCATCTAAAATGTAAAAATGTGAATAAGAGTCTGGAAGTTTCGGGGGCAAAAAAATTCAAACCAAAAACGTCGTAGGTAAGCAAACAAAGAGATATTGAAAAAATGTAGACAGTTTTGGTTTCTTGAATGAAAAAAGTCGCGAAATTCGAAACTCCACATTTCATACACCTCCCCACGGAACTCGATTTCCAACAAAGACTTCTACGCCAAAGCTAATAGCTCCCACAATTAATTACCAATCAAGCAATTTACTGGTACAAATTAAATTATAATTTTGCACTTGATGCAATTAGTTTCAAATAACTCCCCCATCAGGGTCATGTTCGCCGCTACGGGTGTAATTAAAGAAGACAATGCTCGATATAATTCAATTTCATCTGTTCTAACCTATCGCAATTTCATCAAAATATGCCATTGAAAAATCGATTCTTGATAATACTTGTCATCTGTTTATACCGATATGCCAGACATGTTAAATGAAAATATGTTGAATTATTAATTCAATGGGGATGATGGTTAATAAAATATTACCATGAAATTTTAGGATGATGTAGCACACTTGAAACGGCACAATAACCAAACTTCACACATTCTAAGTCAAAAACAGTGTAACAACCTTTTTATAGGATGGCCCGTCCTGTATTGATACCGATATCTATAACCAATAAAAGGTATCGATTCCAAGATTCCATCCACGTAGGTTATTGTGACACAGGTGAGTCTTTTTGCGCTAGTGCAACGATTTCCTCGAGAGTTAAGTAAATATTGGCGCCTCGAAATTTCTTATCTTGTTACTTGAAAAAAAGTTTGGACTTATTGAGGTTTATAGGTACGCTTTAATGCCAGAGTGGAATATAATATTCTCATTACCCGCACCAGCCTTATCGTTATCTACTTATCGCCGGGTACAAGTGGATGAGTATAGAAAATGTTTGGCAAATTAAAAATTTATTAAATGAGAACTTGAGGAAATGAGTACAAGCTCTAGGCTTCACATGCCGTTTTCTGGAAAAATAATGAAACATTGATTACTTACTCGGACTTTGAGGCTGTATTCGCAGCAGGCCAAAACTATTTTGAGGATTTCTCCCCCAAAAATGACGATAAAACTCATTTTTTTCTACGGTGTGTACTGAGTGTATTACAAAATTGAGCACAGAGCGATTTTCAATCACGTTCAAAAAAATTATCTTCTTTTTTGTTGACAACTTTCTTCAAAAAACAGCTCTGTACTCAATTTTCTACGTCTCTCAAAATTATAAAACAGTTTATAATTTTTTTGTTTGTCAAAAAATGTCCCAGTAACCCTTTAGAAACTTTTCCAGTGTTTTAGGGCTATTGGGCTCCTAAAAAAAATGTGGGGTAATCGAAATGGAAACAAGGTGTACAAACATTTAATGGAGTCCCATCAAAATCTTCCTATCTCTTCATCTTTATTTTTGAGGGCAAAATATTGATACCCTGCGTATACAGCCTTAAGAATCTTTGTAATTTCTCTTATCAATTATGATTTCACTACAAGACATATCAAATATTTTCGCATCAAACATGCCCGAAATAGAAATTCATGATAAAATTCTGGAGATTATGTGACATACAACATACAAGATAGATAGGTACCAACAAGATTTAGATAAATGTATAGGAATGAGGTGCTTGCGTCAACATGAAATCGGTGATCAGTAATCAAAAATCGTAGAATTCCCACCTTGCGCGACTATTTTTGTCAACTAAATACTTATGTATATAGATTTAGTGAAGAATTTGCCAAACTCTAGTATGCACCCATACAGTGTGCTCCCACATAATGGAGAATGATTAAGACAGGGTGTTTTTCATTTCATTTATTTCATTTATTTATAGTGCCATCGAGAGACCTCGTCGGAGGTAGTTTATATCTCGACACTGTCAACAATTACAATAATTAATTTGTCAGATACATGTCACAGCTCCAAAATCTCTTCACACCATCTTCTCCGCCTGCCAACCATCGTTCTCTCCATTAAACACATAAAACATCATGTTTCAGCGATGATAGCAAAAAAATCAACTGTGGGTACATCTCGTCAAAATATGACTGAAACCTATTTACCATTTTGCCAAATTCGGCCTATTAACAAAAATACAGCGTTCCAAAGTTGACTTTTTTTTAATTTAAAAAATAGTAGCTCAGTGACGTTTTAACGAAAATAACTCAAATTCAGCATACACTGATTTGTCGAAACTATCCACCGACCTACCAAACTTTTTGAAGAATTCAATCAGTGGTGTGGGAGATATGAGGTCAATAATTTAGAAGCATCCGATGAAAAGTTGACTCAAGGTGACCCATCATAACTTCTATGCCACTGATTGGATTCTTTCAAAATTTGGCAGGTTGATAGATTACTGTGACAAACTATCTTATTCTAAATTGAAGCTAAATTTGTCGAAATGGTCCTGAGCTACAAATTTTTGAAATCCGAAAAAAGTGAACTTTGAAGTGGCTGTATCTTCGTCATTAGGCCAAACTTTGCAGAAATTGCTGTCATTGCTGAAACACCCTGTATAGCGATGAAATGTATAGCCTGAAATAAATAGATCATCACCACGCTTCAACTGAACAAACGTCTGGTCAGGTCAAGAACTCAATCGGGTTGCATCTATACGGCAATGGTGGCTTTAGTTATACCATGTAGTGTCTTGTGCTTTTACCGTCAAGATAGATCATTAGGTAGCTAGGTACCTACGAGTAGGGTCCTTGCATAATTATTTTTTTTGACACAATTTATCCTGATGCCAACTCGGATGCCCCTGGAATAGTGGATAAGCAGAAAGGTAGAAGTAACAAAAGTGATTTCTACTGATTCACTTTTCACCGCTCATCACAGATAAGAGGTATATCCTGTATCCCATGTTCACTTTTTATTTCCAGTGGAATGACTTTTTGGAGCCAAAATGAAGTCACAGGCTGGAGCGCTGGGAGGATACGACTGATGACAGCTGATAGTTTCGCTCCAAAACTTTGCAGGTGCCATCATCAGTCGTAACCATAACCCCCCCTCCCCAGCTTGTCAGTTTATTTTGCTCCAAGAAGTCATTCTACTGAAAATTAAAAGTAAATGAGATATGATGAGCTCTTTCTCAATTTGGGTTCCTTGTATGCCAAAACGTGAAGATTTATTGGAGTTTTTTCTTATTTTGGTGTCGGTCTGTACGAAAATAAAATTGGCGACGAGATCTGTCAATTGAAAATATCACTGCAGTTGAATAGCAGACAGCTTATGTCATCAAATGTCGCTTGTTAAACGTCGTTAAAAAGCTGCTGAGGAGCATTTTTCAAAAAAATTCAAAATAGATGTCCAACTCTCATTCAGTCACAAGTCACGAGGTGTCAGAATCTGATTTGGGTCTCTACATTTATGTCTAAACCGTTTGCCGGATGTCAACCAAAATGGGCACCCCCAAAATCAATTTCACGGCTTTCTGCGTTAGAGCAAGCTATGAGAAAATTGTGTTGTGTTGGTGCGCTGGATACGATGACAAGGGGATGCCAGCCAGTTGTCTACACGTGCAATTTTTAATGTGACACCTCGTCACCCTGTCGAGGTATCATGTACGCAAAAGTGAAATTTTTTGAACATATGCCAGAAATCGTGAGTTTCTTGGAGTGCTTTGCATTGTGGACAATAAGGGACATTGTCTTTACTGGTTGGTGGGTCTCCGCCAAGGTTGTTAGATTTTTAGCGGCTACTAATGAATGATGTCGAAGGTCGGCAGGATACTACTCGGATAAAAAGGGCTTCATTTTCTGATGCATATCACTGGAGTAGTGAGTAATAGGTACCTATTCTAGCTTTAGCTCTACCTATTACACCTACTGCAACAGCAAGCAAGGTATGAAGACACATGCTGACAGACAACACAGTGTACCTACCTACTCACGCCCAAATTGTCTCATCTTCGTACAGTTCAACTCCATAAATTATTGTCCTACTATCCATATTGTCCATCTAAAGAATGAATTCCCTCTTGGGCAGTGGGTTTTCACTTTTTGCATTCCATTTCTTCACGGCATCACGGACTTCCAAAATAATTTTCTCAGTGGCCGGCGAAAACCTAATAGCCTTAGCGAAGACTCACAAACCATTGAAAACAATGTCCCTTATCGTCCACGGCTGCAAATCACTCGCAGGAAACTAACAATTCCTCGCATATTCTCGAAAATTTTCACTCTCGCGTACGGTTGCGGCCAAAATAAAGTGGACGACAACGTCAATGAGTTGGCTTGCTGTCATGCGACGTTCAGGCCAGAATCCTGAAAAATCTGTCAACTGTCGTCCACTTTAAAAAGGCCGCAATAGTACATGACTCCCCGAGACGGTGACAATGTCACTTTGAAAATTGCACATGAAGACAGCTAGCTGCCAACAAGTCGTACCAACGCAACCCATTATTTCCATAGCTTGCTCTAATGCAGAAAGCCGTGAAATTGATTAGAGAGCTCTCTCTATCAAAATTAAAATAAATCTTAAATTTTAATTTTGTAAAAATCACGAGATGTCAAAATCTGATTTGGATCTCTACATTTACTTCTAAATTATTTGACGGGTGTCGACCGAATTTGGTTCACATTCAAGGTGTGATGGCGGCTTTACAGAACATCGTATGTCGCCGGCGACGGTGTCGCTGGCCAATAGGATTCGATCTGCCTGTACTCCCCAACTTCCCTCCATAATTCCCGCGACACGAGTTTCTGTCGTCATGTCGTTCAAATTATTCAACTACAGTGGAGTGGGGGGGACTGTCGCCGGCGACAAACGAAGTTCTGTAAAGCCGCCATGAGGCGTAGAAGTGACAATAAGACTGGCGACGTGATCTGTCAATTGGAAATGCTACAACAATAAAGTCTCTTCTTGATTTACAGCACTAATGGAACTGGAGTATATACGATGAGCGGTTTCGCGGCAGATTTGACGTCATTTTATTCCAAAACAGCCGAGAACAGGATAATGTTCAATTGTCTTGTATAAAGATTATATTCTGTTATTATGAAATTCACAGTAGATAAAGTATTGTATAACGGTATTGTATAACTGTATAACGGCACAAAAACACTAAACACAGAACAACCTATAGCTACTCTACTTATTTTTCGATGTCGGGTTTTCCACGATAGCTCCAGTCTCGCAATGATATCATCCAGCTCTCCTCCAAACTCCCATTTCTATTATAGCATATTCAATGCTTTGTCTACTAATTAAAGGTAAAAGTTCTCCGAGTGTCTTTGCGTCTTCTTGAAAACGATCCAAGCGATCCGCCGAAGAGAAAAACCGCGTTGAAAGACAAACACGTATCAACAAAATATGTAAACAAGTACAATCGAGATGTAAACAAGTATTATATCACGCTTAGATAGTTCACTTTGCAAAAAAGCCTCCAAGCCGTCCATTTCGGCGTCGATGCTTCTGGCCTTTGAGAAGATTCCCTTGCAATGGTTGATCGTATCCTGATTCATGTTGGCAGAACAGAGTTTCAAACAAGTTCAGTAATGAATTCAAACGGTTCTTGTGAAAATAATAATATGTGCGGTGTTTTTTCTTGTTATCCGATAAAAGGTTAGAACTCAAAAAACTTGTTGTCCCTTTTTCATACTAAATTTAGTTGATTCCATCTAAGAGTGAAGTAGATGGCGTGCACAGCTGTGGTGCCTTTGTCTATCCTTGGTATACCACAGCTGGTGCAAGTCGCATCTACCTTATCACTCTCAAATTAAATGAACTGTCAATATGTCTAGTGTCTAACAAGGCTTCTGGCTTTTCTAGTGGATCTTAAAAAAAAGGGAACTTGAGTCAGAAATCATCCCCTTATTTGGGGCGTCTAAATAGAAGACGCGAATTGATTTTTTGCTTTGAAAACAACGATTGTGCGTTTTCCTGTCGGTGAGCTTTCTTGTCGATGAGTTTTTTGTCAGTGAGTTTTCCTGCCGGTGAATTTTACTGTCGATGAGTTTTCTTGTCGACGAGTGTCTCTGCCAGCGAGTCTCCTTGTCGCTTGTTGCCAAATTTTCCTGACGATGATGGGTTGTCTTGTCGGCGAATTTTTCTGTCGATGAGTTGGGCGTCGCGCGTCGGCGAGTTCTCCTGTCGACAGTAGCGGCCTTAGGGTAGGGCGAGACGGGCGAACGTTCGGGGCGCCAGCTCATAGGGGCGGAAAAATCAAGTTTGAAATCAAAAAAAATTGATAATCTACAAAATCAACAAAACGACTCGCCAGCAGCGATCACCAGATTTGCTTCTGTGAAAGCACAAAAAACTCCATTATTGCAAGAAAAATGCTTCATTTGTGCTCGCTACGCTTGCGGACCCAAGTTAGGGGCGGCGATTTCGAATTCTTGCCCGGGGCGCCAAAATTACAAAGGCCGGCACTGCCTGTCGATGAGTTGGGTGTCGGCAAGTTGTTTTGTCGTCGAATTGGGTGTCGGCAATTTATATCATACCCGATTATTGCGATGAAAAAAAAAATTACTACTTATTGTTTTGATCTCTTTTTATTTTAGACTGCATCTGATATCCTTTATCGTTATCTGTTTTTAAGGATTTTAGCCCACTAATAATCTGTGATTATACTCATAGACCTATAGAGGAAAGTTTTTGGGGTGATGAGTGATGACTTATTTAAAAAACTAATTGAGAGCTGGAGCCATGACATACAATTCCCTATCTAAAATTTTCAAACACTTCGCATATCGTCAGATAATAAATATGACTTGAAAAATGCCAGAAACATTTTTCCTTTCATACGTTTCACTACAAGATAAATAACACACTTGGGCTAGGTGTGTACATGAACAAATTATGGAATTGAAAACTTGAGTGCAGATTAAATAATCCTTTCAACACCTTCATCCATTCGATACGGCAAAATCTAACAATCTGAAGATAAAGGCTTTCCATGGAAAATTGACAGAAAGAAAATGTCGAACCGGTTCCCATTTCCTTTTTGTTATTCAATTTTTCATCAATTTTTTGACGACTATGCATATGAACATCCTCAAAGATTGATAATTAATTCAACAATAACTATGACGAAATCCAATTTACATGAAAATGTATACTACGGGATTTTTAATAGGTAGGTACCTACCAACATCATCAAGAGGATGGGCGTATGTGGGTCAGTAGGAAATGTGAAGTTTTGCTTGTGTTGGGGTGGTTATTGAGTTATGGGAATCAATTAGTAACATCAATTTAATTATTATCATAGTTTATGGACGTTTGTGCTTAATTTCATAATATCATTATCTTGATTGCAAAATCCGTCTATAATAATATGTTATTCACGATCTAAATATTCATTCAGTTCGGTGGTTTTTCGCCGCTATGTACTTATATGTACGTATGTAAGTACTGACTGACTAAGGGCCGGTATTTGCATTACCCAATAAATAAGTTCTGAACAGGCTGTTTGGCAAATAATAAACTCTGACGTATTATAAAGCGCAACATTTATCAGTCAAATGGTCTATCTGAGACTTTATCAGGTGGTGAAACTACCGACCTTGAATTTTCTAGACTTCGTCATACCGCTTCAAACCCAGTGAATCTAAGTTGCCTACCTATATTTATATATATATATATCACGAACCTGTAATATAGCTGGACTGCTAATACCCCAGATTCCCCCAACATTTTATGACCCCTCCTCTGGAAGTCGCCATCTTATTATGCACTAGTGGACTCAAACGTTTAGTGGCGGCCTCGATGGTAGCTCACAATTTGCAACCCAGAAGTTTTTTGTATTGATGACTGTGACTAGATATTCGATTTCACAAATATATAATTTTAGTGTGTATTGATATAATTTTTAGCTAAATCTGTTGCCGATCCATGAAGATTTGCAAGAGTTTACCGTAATTAAATAGAACGTTTGAAGTTCACTGGAATAGTTTATGCTCGGTGACAGTTGTGCCTAGCTGTCAGTACAGCCCGCCGCGGCCGCTTGCCGTCCGCCGTCTTGATTTCCGCGAGCTTGACGCGCGCCACTCCAACTGACACTGTCAGATGTTTTTGTTGTTGTTGATGTTCGCGACCATTTTTTCATCATTCGCGTCAAATTTGGTAAGTAAAAGCTAGAATTTTAAATATTTCATATCGTAAATAACGCAAATATTTATTTATTCAGGAATAACATGGAACAAGGGCAACCGCGGCGCATCTGTGGAGGCGCTCATGGTTTTGTGCCGGGATGCCACAACAAGTTTTATGCTGCAAATCCGGGAGTCTTCTTCCACGGCCACAGGTAAGAATTCTACAACTCAAGGTGTGTACCCCATTGAAGTATGCAATATTTTTCCAGAATTCCTATAAGCAACAATAGAGGCCACTGGCTAGTCGCTATTCACAGGATGGAGGAGGAAGCCTGTAATGTAGTGTAGTGATTAGTGAAGCATGTTTGTTTAGAACACTTTGGCGAAAATGATTTCTGGCGCGGTGGCGCAATAAAGTTGTTGAAAAGTAATGATGTATCTACTTTTACTGCCTGCAAGAACACCTCCGACCTCCGCATAACCAACCACTGTCACTGGTGACGAGACTGGTGACGTCTATTGAAAATTTTAGGTTAAAATGACAATGCCAATACTTTATAAATTATGTCATCTACACCATTGTGCCAACCCTTGAAAACCAAAACCCAACGTCAACATAATCTCATGGCGGCGCCCGCTTGGCGTCATTTCACCCTCTGTTATCATCTGTCCAGCTATATTACAGGTTCGTGATATATATATATTATCGAAATCCTTTTTTACCCGAAGGGTGTAAAAGTGAATATTTACAATAAATTATTAATTAAATAAAATAATAACAGTATTAACAAAAATTAATTTGATTTCTTCAGGTTCTATTAAATTAAATACGTTCTTCTTCCGCATTATGTATAAATCTTGCCCACTGTCTCTTGTCCCGTGCTGCCAGTTTCGCTGTCTGCCATGTTTGTCCCCTGCGACTGAGAAGCTCTTCTCCAGCATTGTTCCATGTTCGTCTTGGTCTTCCTCGCGGTCTTCTTGGTTCTATTTTCGCGTCCCATATCTTTTTCACTTGTCTGTTTTCCTTCATTCTAACTTTATGTCCAAACCACTGTAGTTGTTTCTCTTCTATTTTCTTGGTCAACTCTTCTACTTTCAGTTCTTCTAGTATTACTTGGTTTCTGATTCTGACTTTTCTTGTAACTCCTAGTATTCTTCTCGAATATCTAACGGTGGATAACGCATGAGCGTGATCGAGTGGTAGCAGCTACCAGTCGCCATTTTTTCCACCACAATTTATTTGCGGTAGCCCCGGCAGTGGTAGCTGTTTATAACAGTTTACATATAGTCAATTTTTCGATGGAAATAAGTGGTGATATGAAGGGGGATTCGACAAGCCGTTCAGCAGCTCACATATTATCTCTACCGGTAGTGTGTCGATAGCCTGCTGAACGTACCCAATGTCTTTATAGCACAGTGGAAGCGGCGCAATCCTAGTAATCAGTAGTCAGAAGGTCCTGTGGAATATTTTTCGGATGATCACACCATTATTCATTTGAAAAGAGGAACTTACAAAATGGAATCGACAATAATAGTACAAGAAAGATAGATTTCAACCTCGGAATAAATATGGACGTCGTGAAAATTTGATATTCTGTTCAGAATTGAGTGCTCTACAACATATCCAAAATCGCCAAAAATCGCACCCGGGGGTTTTGAGTTATTGGAGGGGGGGTAAAAAATTGTAACTTGAAATGGAGGGAATGAAGCTCGTCAATCAATTGGAAGCAAATACGTTATGATTCGACGCATCATATTCCGTTGATACCATTTTGGCACAAAAAGTGTCGATTACTGTTGAAGGGGGGTCGTGGGGGGGGCGAAGCTCTGCTAGGTGGTTCATTCTGTTTTTCTGGTCATGTAGAACCGATCACGACAAGTTTGGTATCTAAGCCGACTAAATTCAATTTCCTGAACTCGAATCCGATGTTTAAATTTAGATTAAAACAAGTTTGAACAAGTTAACTTGAAAAAACTTGTTTTTTCTTTGACAATTTTGAAGTTTTTTTTTTCACTGTTAGAGGTATTCATCTTCCAAAAATTTTCAGGGGTCATTGGATTGAGGTGTATTCTTCACGAAAATCGTCCACTCAATGTATAATTTTGATTCTCGAGTTCAAAAAATCGATTTGAACCTGAGCCGGCTCGGGGTGTCGTCTACTACTGACCAGAACACTAGAGCATGCACCTTTCAATGAAAATAGCTCAAACTTTCGAAGAGATAACAACTCATCTTTGAAAATCTGATTATATGTGCAGAATTGAATTCTTTATGACATAAACAAAATCGCCGTGAATCGCACTGCAGGATTTTGAGTTATTCGAGGAGAAAGATAACATTTTCTCAAGATTCGTGCTCTATGAACTGTTACCTCTTTCCTCAAATAACTCAAAACCCTGCTGTGCAATTTATGACGGTTTTGTTTTTGTTATAGGGAATTCAATTCTGCACAGATAATCAAATTTTCAAAGATGAGTTGTTATCTCTTCGAAAGTTTGAGCTATTTTCATTTCAAAGTGCATGCTGTAGTGTTCTGGTCAGTAGTAGACAACGCGCCGAGCCAGCTCAGGTTTGAATCGATTTTTTGAACTCGAGAAACAAAATTATACATTGAGTGGATGATTTTCGTGAAGAATACACTTCAATTTGATGACAACTGAAAATTTTTCGAAGATGAACACCTCTAACAGTAAAAAAGAGATTCGTCAAAATTGTCAAAGAAAATAGTTATTTATGTACCATGGGCATAAAGTGCCACTTTTTTTCCTCGCTGTGCGAGATTGCGACCGAGGCCGTAGGCCGAGGGAAGCAAGCACAAGGGGAAAAAACGCACTTTAGCCCAAGGTGCATACAATGTTTTTTGCACTGGCTAGTGCATGACTGAACATTTCGAGTTCTTGAGTCGTTGAAAAATTGAGTCCCTATGCAACAGCCCACCGAGAAATCAAACCTACCATTAAAACATCCTACCGGAAAAACTGCCACCGCTCATTTTGCCACGAATTCTGCAACCGTGCAAACATGCTATTGCTAAATCAGCACACCGGAAAAAGTGCAACCACGCATTTAGCCACCGAGACCGCTACCGCGCATTCATCCTACTGCTAAAGCAACACACCCGGAGAAACAGCCACCGCTCATTTTGCCACGAATTCTGCAACCGTGCAAACATGCTACTGCTAAATCAGCACACCGGAAAAAGTGCAACCGCTCATTTAGCCACCGGGAGCGCTGCCGCGCATTCATCCTACTGCTAAAGCAACACACCCGGAGAAACAGCCACCGCTCATTTTGCCACGAATTCTGCAACCCCGCAGACATGCTACTGCTCAATCAACACACCGGAAAAAGTGCCACCGCTCAGCCATCCACCCAATGCTTGTATGTTTGGTTGCATAACCAGCAAACAGTAGTAGACATCACAGCTCCACGAACGCAATACACTAAAATTGTGTATTGTGTGTTGGTCGCGAAATTCTGCATTTGATTAAGAAAAGGTTTTCTTCTGTACGGTTGTTCTCTTACAGTTGGTTTTATGGTCTAAAGTACAGGAACCAAGGAGAACAATGAGGAAATAATTGCCAACAGGTTGGAAATCGGCTTAAAATGATCTGTGTAGTTTAGGTTTCAACATACTAGGTTGCCCCCTTTCGGAAATGTCGGCGTCATGTCGCCATCATCAACAAGAAGTGCATCAGCTGGGTTTTTGTTGAATATCTCGATTTTGGGTCGTCTGACAGCAAAATATATATGAAATTATTTTGAGGCCCATAAATTTCCCTACAGTTTAATTCTTCACTTAACTTTCTACGACCCATAGAACGGGCAAAAGAAAACCTCTTGTTAATCTAATGCAGATCGCGACCAATTTTAGTGTAGGTATTGCGTTCATTACCTATGGCTCGGGCTGTGCACAACTAAGCTGTGACGTCTTCTACTGCTCTTGGCTGGTTATGCAACCAAACATACAAGCATTGGGTGGATGGCTGAGCGGTGGCACTTTTTCCGGTGTGTTAAATGAGCAGTAGCATGTCTGCGGGGTTGCCGAATTCGTGGTGGGACTTTGAGCGGTGGCTGTTTTTCCGGGTTTGTCGCTTCAGCAGTAGGATGAATGCGCGGCAGCGCTCTCGGTGGCTAAATGAGCGGTTGCACTTTTTCCGGTGTGTTGATTGAGCAGTAGCATGTCTGCGGGGTTGCAGAATTCGTGGCAAAATGAGCGGTGGCTGTTTCTCCGGTAGGATGTTTCAATGGTAGGATGATTCCGCTGTGGGTTGTTTGGTGGGCTCCCGGTTGTACGTCGCACGAGTCGTACGACTACCATGCGATCAACAAAATTCGGAATTGGGGTAGGCTGTGCCCCAAAAAAGCAGCTTGACATCCTGGAATTCAACCAGGTCATAGCCTACCAGATCGCATGGACGAGTGGCAGGTTACTTATCATCACCTATCTTGAACACGCAGCTGCCGGCGCCCCATCGCTTACTAGCATGAAACAGGTATTTATTGGTTTTGGTATGTAAACGTGCTAATTTTGTTGTTCTTGTAGTCTTTCGTGTTCCCTACAAATTGAAGTCTTATTTTGCATCGCATCAAGTAGTCACGTCAAAATAGAAGGTGACGTCTCCTCTGACGGATCAAGAGCGCTCGTTGCCATGGCGACTTTTTTGCCCAAGGGCTAAAAAGAGTCACTTTAGGCCGTGTTCCGAGGTCGTAAAATAACGCATTTAATATAGGTAGTGCAAAAAACAAGTTTTTTCAAGTTAACTTGTTCAAACTTGTTTTCATCCAAATTTACAGATCGGATTCGAATTCAGGAGACTGAATTTAGTCGGAAACGATACCAAACTTGTTGTGATCGGTTCTACATGGCCAGAAAAACAAAATGGACCACCTAGCAGAGCTTCGCCCCCCCACGACCCCCCTTCAACAGTAATTGACACTTTTTGTGTCAAAATGGTATCAACGGGATATGATGCGTCGAATCATAACGTATTTGCTCCCAATGGATTGACGAGTTTCATCCCCTCCATTTTGAGTTGCAATTTTTCACCCTTCCTCCAATAACTCAAAACCCCCGGGTGCGATTTTTGGCGATTTTGGATATGTTGTAGAGCACTCAATTCTGAACAGAATATCAAATTTTCAGGACGTCCATATTTTTTCCGAGGTTTTGCAGATTTTTTTACTATTCTTCCACCAGATACCACGACTGTAGGCTACATGATGACGCGGTTTTCATTGTTTCGCTGACCAAATTTGACCAAAGCTTTAAACTCACCAGCGCATGGCGGAACGGGACTGCAATAACCAATAAAGTCTTTCAAGTATAACGCCACAAAAACAATATATCGGTTCTTGGAAGAATCTATCAGTGCAGTTTTGAAGACAACAAGATCCACCACGAAAAAAGCCATACTCTGTAAATCATAGTTTAAAAACCATTGATTATTGAGCCATACGTCAAGTTTAGTTCTGGTGCCAATATCCTTCAGCATAGTCCTTCAGGTACTTATTATTGTCTATTTTGAAATTTTGGGATGTTAAATAGTCGAATGACACTTCAGATGTCGGTCGGGAACATATGCACACGCAAATTATATTCAATTTGTAGAGGCGCATCGCACAAAGCCGTAGCTTTGCGGTTGTTGTCAAAAATTCGTGACTATTGACTGGGTGGTCGTATCAAAGTGGAATTTTTGTCGAAAGTAAGTTCAAATTCTCTGAATATAACCTTGTACATATAGTTATGTATTTCCATGAGGACATGTACTCGTTCGCATGTCGTAACTTCTGAAATGCAACTGTGAATTCCACTCAATCGACGACGTCGCCCCACAGTAAAATTGGGGTGGTGTTGCAATTATTATTGCAATTGTCACAATAAAATATTATTATTGTGATTGTTTATCGTTATTTCGGCAAGATTTTTCTTGGTTCGGGTACCAAGGCCGTGAGCTACCCATATGAGTTGAAATCTTTCTTGTCTAGGATTTTAGTCCCGTTCGAAAGAGAAGATTTCAAGCGCCAGCAAGTTACAAATAATCATCTGCCGTCGAGCCGGTAGCCTCAGAGTCGTTTTAAAAAATTTCTAACTTTTGACCAGTGAGTCGTACTGATGTGGAAGTTTCATCAAAAAAAAACTTCAAATTCTCCTTCAAATATAACTTCGTATATTATGCAATATGAAATGTATACTGCTTCCAAAAAAAAGTGCAACACCCGGAGGCCGTTGGCCCATTTTGATGAAATTTGCATAGGATTTGTATTTCAACGATAGAAACAAATGATTGAAATTTCAAAAACATAGGAGCTGTAGTTTCTCTATTTGTTATTTGGTGATAGTAAAACCGAAGACATTGGTTTTGGATTTTTTTTGCAAATTGCTGCCAAATTTGTGATTGCAATTATGCTATCCATTCCCAAAAAGTGCTTCTCCCATATCTTCAGGACCTTAAAGCCCCCATTTACCAACAAGACAACGCACGCCCTCATACGGCAAGGGTTTCAATAGATTTCTTGGAGAATGCTGACGTTGACCGGCTCCCATGGTCTGCTTGTTCTCTAGACTTATCACCCATAGAACATGTATGGGACACTGTGGGGACAAGGATAGGGTAATTGCCCCATTCCCCGCGTAACTTGAGGGAACTTCGGTTAGAGGTTCAATAGGCATGAGATAATACAGGTACTTGTCCACATGTCAACTTCATCGATATCCAGCCGGCTTCTGAGATGCAGCATTTCATCGGCGATGCTGCACCACGCTGAATGGTTATGACTGTAATTATTTATCGTTATTCCATCAAAAAAATGTTTGGTTCGGGTCCCAAGGTCATGTGCTACCCATTGGAGTTGAAATTTTTCGCAAAAGTCTCCTCGTCTAGGACTAGATGCTGTGACGAACGGACAGACGGACGGACGGACAAAGCAAAGACATGAGCGTCTTCCCCTTTGGATAAGTGCGTTAAAAAAATCACGCTACAATCAGTCGTTCAGCTTTTTTCGAGAGAAAATTCTCCATACTTGTTACCAGTTTCTTTTCATCGAACTGAAATCTTCAAGACACGAACACTTCTTTACCAAATACAAAAAATCACACCTCAATATTGTTACGTATTTCGCGTACGGGTTCGAATATAATTGAGACGATCGTTTTAAAACACACTGTTTATTACTGCCTACTACAATAAATACACGACAACAATTATTTACGCTTGAATTATCGCTGGGACTATCGCTTCTTATCTCTTCCAATTCAATACTGCCCGTGAGCTGACGGTTGTTGCCTTATATAGGCCTTCAAATAGTGTTCCCGAACTTTCCATTATCTTCCAGCAAACTCGACAGTGGTCCGGCATACGATTTTCTAGGCGACTCCCGAATAATCCCACACATTTCGCGAATAATCCTGCCGTGCTCTAGAGCCGGCGCCGCCGCCAAATGAACAAATGTGTCTTGATCAGGCGTTGGAGTCTCCATGCATTTCAATGCCATCACGTATACTCTAGAAATCTCCAGAGCTCCGCGCATTTGTACACTGCGGCTGTAGAAGAGTCTAGAAATATCGCGTGTTTACCAGATTACACGGGAATCGTCGCTCGTAGCAATATCTTTTGAAATGTGCAAGGCCTGCGTACGCTAAACCCTGATGGCGCCTTTTTTGTCTAAGGTGGATCCGTACGCCACGCGATTGCATTCCATTGAATCCTCAATTATCAAAGAAACCAAGGCAAATTCATGATCATGGCGGTATCTTATCTTCAAGAGGAAAACGTATAACTACCTAATCCATTCACATGGCCGTGAAACGATAGCAATAATTTTTAGTCGACTCCTGTCAGTCCCCTTCTTATTTTATTCTGATTGCTTCAGGGTCGGTATTTCCAACTCTAAATAATTTTGCCTGGAAGATGAATACCATAGGTACAATTATTGTTACAATTATAATTGTTTCCATGGTGTTTGAGTTTGCCACTCAGTTTAGGGTATTAGGAAGTTATCTGGTATAAAAACACCAATAAAATAGTTATTTATGTACCATGGGCATAAAGTGCTCCCCCGCTGTGCGAGATTGCGACCGAGGCCGTAGGCCGAGGGAAGCAAGCACAAGGGGAAAAAACGCACTTTAGCCCAAGGTGCATACAATGTTTTTTGCACTGGCTAGTGCAAGACTGAAAATTTCGAGTTATTGAGTCGTTGAAAAATTGCCATGGCAGCGCTGATAACTTGGTTGTACGTCGCACGATCTAAAAAATTCGGAATTGGGGTAGGCTGTGCCCTAAGAAAGCAGCTTAACATCCTGAAATTTAACTAGGTCATAGCCTACCAGATCGCATGGTAGTTTATAAATAAAACAGGGATTTATTGGTTTTGGTGAACGTGCTAATTTTGTTGTTCTTGTAGTCTTTCGTGTTCTCTACCAATTTAAGTCCATTTTGCATCGCATCAAGTAGTTACGTCAAAATAGAAAGTGACGTCTCCTCTGACGGATCAAATTTCAAAGAGCGCTCGTTGCCATGACGACTTTTTTGCCCAAGGGCCAAAAAGAGTTACTTTAGGCCCTGTTTTGAGGTCGTAAAATAACGCATTTGATACATGTAGTGCAAAAAGGTATATTTCAGCCTTGCTACCTTGATGTACCTAAAAGCAGAATATTATATTAATTTATGTTCTTTACGTCCACTAATTTAAGTAGTAATCCGCCCACAGCTTGTTGGAAAACACTTGATAAAGTTTCCCCCTTTCGAGTTATTTAGATTTCCTTTCATTTCCAAATGCACTTCCGTCTAAAACTTTTCTTGATTTATTTTCCATAACTCACTTTTAACTTTGACTTTCAAATCTTGGCTCAAACGAAAATCTTCACCTATACATATAATTATAACTTTACTCACATAAGTCGTCAAGTCGAGTTATATTCTTGATGGGCAAGTACAGCCTGCGAGTTCGAAACTAACGTGATGTACAGGTGGCGGCAAGAGAGCAACCCTGCTCTTCTCAAAAAGCTTGATCTGGCTTTATTTTGTTATCATGCTTGCAAGATTTTCGCGGAATAAACGATTGTCCAATAATCGGAATTCACCTGATGGGAACGCGAGTTCAAATTTATCACAATGATAACATTCAACAGCAAAGCTTGTTACAACCGAGGGTTTGTAATAAAACTCGAGAAACTCGATTTTCGATCGAGCGATTTTTTATTCATTTTTTTATGCTACATTTTTATTTTATTTCAAAACTGGAAAATGGTTTATGTCCAGCGTAGTTGAGTACTGTTATTATCATCCTATTTGTGATGCACAATTTCTAGGCAGAGAAAAGAAGCAAACAGAATGAGTAACTAGTTTTATGAAGTTCATTCAAAAATTTGATCTAAGCGGTAGAAATGTGCCTGCTATGCCAAGTTACAAGTCGATTTCATTTTATGACCATTACTTTTGTATTCGACAGTACGTACGTTTACCTTCTTTCCCATTCCCATTTATCAAACGGCAGCTCAGAACGAGCCCGCTGGAAAAGTTTCCGCAGATGCACGGAAACCTTTCCTCTCCAACTCTCCATATATCCACTCCTTCGGGCACTTCCTGGGAATAAATTCGTGGCATGTATGCAAATTACGATTGTTTGACTTGTCCAAACTTTTTCCCCTTTTTTCCTCAAACCAAATCACCTAATATTTTGTGCCGCGTTTGTCGAGTGAGCGAAATTTCAATTTTAAATTAGCCCCGCCACAACAGTAAGCCACTTAAAATTTCATGCCCCTTTCGTCAAGCTGTAAATTTTTGCTGTTCTGGTGGTATGTGCTGATGATGCTTCTTTCTGTATTGTACACACACGCTCTGATGAAAACGATAAATTTTTGTTTTTTAGCTCTTCCCGCGTTCGTGATGATGCCTCGCTCATTTATTTAAGTCGCGGCTACATTGTGTAGGTCGGACCTACACAAAGCGATAATCTATAAGGATCATTGTGGAAGAGGCAGTTGGGATGAGAGCTGTTCTGTATTAGGTACATGTGACAAAGAGACGAATTTGCCGGCGGAACTTCTTCCAGGATATACGTGACTTTTGTCCAAAAGGCATCGCACTCACTAGCATCAGTTCCGTAGCCGGCTGTTCATCTCTTTTGCGCTCTTCACTCCAGTTTTATTATACAAGGATGTTTTTTTTTACGATTGTTACAGAGACTTGCGGTGCCTGAGAAATACCATCCACATGAACCTGATGTGTTCGTATATCCTGGCGGATTTTATGTGGATCTTCGTCTACAGCTTGCAGGTAACTATACCCATACTCAATTAGAGGGCGTAAGCTTTGACGCTTTAGTGCTTCTTCACAGTTCCATTCTAAAACTTTGTCAACAAATTTCGAGACTGCAACTCCCAACTTACAATTTATATCGTGTGACGATTTCCTGTGGGTGCAATTAGTACAACCATTTAGAGACGCCTAGGTGACAGCGCGACTGATGAGGTTGCTGGGGTTATAGGCGATTTACATTTAAAAAACGCCACCTGGTGTAGAGCTCGGTACTTGATCGTCGAGGACGTTTTTGCGAGGAAAACATACTCCGACGTCTAGTAGCCTAGGTGGGCACTAGTGGATACCTGTAATACTCACATATTGACATGGAAATTTGACAAGTAGAAATAATCTGAAAAGGGGGTTTGCATTTGTGTCTCTTATTTCATGTTATGGTTAGCGTATTTAGCAGGTTTGTAGTAGATCTAGCTCCAGAGGTGCGCAGCTGAAAGACTACGCCCCCAGCAATGCACTACATTATTGCGATAAAAAAAGACAACGTTTACGTCGCGAACACAGAGGTAGCTACGGCGAGCTTGTTAGAATGAAAAATGCGGATCTCCAGCTGAAGTCAAAGCAGGAAATCTTTAGAAAAAAGCGAGGAAAAAAGGTAGGTGGTGGTTGACTCTGCACGGCCAGCCCGAGGTGATTTTTTCTTGGCTGGCAGGCTGGTCGACGGGCTTGTGTGTTTCCCTCCGTGCGGGTGTGACAGAGTCTGTTGCTCTTCCTTGGGCGGAAGCTATGGATGATTTAGAGAAAGGTCTGCGACGACGCTGGTCATCAACATGGGGCCCAATAACGAGCCTATGGGGTCCCAAGGGTTCACAGGAACGAAAGTTTGCTTGTAGCGTACTGCACAAGACAGCAAAGTGACAGTTTTGACATGCCACCAATTGACGTAACCACCGCCGTTGCCGGACGGCAACTTACAACACTCCCAAAAATTAATTCCCTGAAACTTCCTCGACGAAACGGCCATTTTCCCCAATAAGGTCAATCGCCTATAGTGACTCTCAAAAAAAGTGCAACCCCTTCGTTCTTCAAGAAAGCGCCTTATTCACCTACTCTCGTCATGAGCACGAAAGCAAAAATGAAATTCGTCCCTGAAAACATCATTCTATTAATCTTGAGCTTCAGTAATTTCGCTCATTGCACCATCATGTATAAGTTTAGTGGTCGGATCGAGGGTAAGATCAAAAGAAGGAATTAGGTCCAAAAGACCGAATATGTCCAAAAATGGCGGTTGCCTATAAATCAGTCACTCTAGGTTTGAAATTCAGCCATTTTCGATCGTAACCTACCATTTTGTCCTTAACATTTCATTTGTAGCAGCAGCAGCCATTCAAAGACGAACATTTTCACAACGTACAAAAAGTGGTGGAGGACCGGACCTTTTTTCTCGACTGTAATTTGCCTCGTCGCGTCGGTCTGGTGGTTGACTCAAGTCGCTGAAATATATTGTCTGTGGAAATTTCATCAAAAATCGGTCCACAATATTATGGGTAACATGAACTAACCAGTACATAACCAGTAACATTATATGGCATCTTAAAATTAGGTTTATGCATCGCCAGTTGACCAAAATTGGGCTGAAGCGCGAAAAAATCAACTTGATGGGGTAGTCCACCACGACTTCGTGCGGTTTCTAGAAAAACGGGAAGAACTAACTCATTTTCAATAAAACCAGGATCAGATTTGTCCATATTGAACTCAAAGTACTGACTGATCTTTGAACTTTGACTGTGGGTTCCACCAAAATATTTAACCAGCTGATAACTAACTCGAGATTTCTTTTGATGGATTCTGGCCAAATTATCAATGTAAATTCAGGTTTCACGCTAAGTAATCAAAGAAAGGGTGGTATGCTTGCGATTTAACGTATTTTCCATAATGAATCTACCAGAATTGACCAGAAAAAATTCCGTTTAAACTCGGTTTAGCTTAAACCGCTCTTAAATTTTTTGGTGGAACCCGTAGTGAGGGCTTTTTTAGTTCAAAACCGAGAAAAAAGGATGTTTGGTAATAGCGGCAGCAAGTTTTTGATGTTCCATTAGCGCCGAGTTCAAAAGGAAGCTTCGAAAACTTATAGGTTTTTCTGGAGCCAAACAACTAAATAAAAGTGTTCAAATATCTTATCTCAGCCTTGACTCACTCATACCTCCTAGGATACCTCTCATTTGGAACTGAGGAAGAGCTTTTACATTGGCGGATAATCATTTTCTTACATAAGTATATCTAGATTACAGGGTATGGCAAAATTAGGAAAAATCAGTCTACTGCAGTCGGCTGAGCTTTTATTCTCGGAAATACGGGGGCCAAACGATAAAGCGACAGCTTACTTTTTTCTCTTCAAGTATATGTGTATTGCCGAATGATTCGCTACAATTTTTTTCTTCTAGTTTTTTCACGTTTCCGTTGAAGTACCGCGTTTGTTGTTCCACAGTCGCCATTATTTCTTCTTCTTTTTTCAGGTGCTTCCTTTCCTATTGAGCCTCCTGTTCCAGAAGGTTTTTTTAAATGTTGTCTCTTGTCGTTTTAGAAGATTCTTCAATTCTATTTTTTCTTCTAGATTTTTTTTCTCGTGAAAGATCTTACTGTTCTTGTCTTGTGAGGTATTTTTAAAATTTTCTGCTGTCCTTCTATAGAATCTAGATGATATATTTGCTCAAATTATATATTGTATTCTAGGAGATTCTTTTCTTTCCCTGTTCTTTCTTCTCTTCTAGACGTTTCTTTTATTTGAACTGAATCTCTCTCAGTTCAACACGTTTTAACACTAATGTTGCAAATGGCTCTGGATACTACTTATTCCCGGCTCACCAAAAAAAATCATGAATGAAACAGTTAATTGAGCATTTTCATCATTAATGAATTTTAGATCAGTGCGCAACAAAAAGCGCATTCTCACCAAAAAAAAGATGGGAAAATGTTCAGATTGCAACAGCTTCTAATAATTTCCTGTGGTCAGTCTACTGGCATTGAGGTAGAATTCACCAGGGAAAATTCTCAATTAGCTATTTCATGATTAAATTCTTCGGTGCAACTGCAGGTTAGATAGTTAAGAAACGAATGTTTAGGTTTAGACACACTTTTTACTACGGTTTACTACTAATCCACAATCAAATAAATTGTCCCACTTGAATATCGCACTGCGCTGTGTTCGCACTGTTGTTCTGAATTCGACTCCACTGCTTTATTGTTATGCCGAATTTTTTTTATAGAAATCTTTTTTTTCCATGGCTCACCTTAATCTAAATAGTACGCATCCAGTGGTTGATACTTTTTATTCATAATTCTGCCACCTAGGTACAGATTACTTCCATCTTTTGAAATAACAAAACTAAACTGCTCAACAACTGGAATGACGGTATCGAAAATTTTGCCCTTTTTCAAAATGATGTTACTTTGGATTGACGCAACCGATTTCGAATTTGTTTCCACAGTTTTTTAGATCCATTTTTCAGCAATCCATCCCATTGACGAGATTTTTTTTTCAATTTTGATTCCTTTTTTTTACAGGGTGGAATATAAAACATTGCAAAATTGTGCTGAGTTCCACCGATCCCCGTTTCTGTAAAAAAATTTTTTTTCGAATTCTATTGAATTATTCATGAAGCCTGATGTCTAATCTCGAAACGGTTTTTGAATTTTCCAAATTAGATGTCCAACAATGACGATATGATTTTTTTTACTTTCGCGACTCACCAAAATCTGTTCACGGGATAAAAAGTTGGAAAATTTGTAGTTTTTCCAAAGAGGAAAACTCGAAAACCGTGAGTCCGATTTCAAAAATTTTTCCTCCAAAGATTAATTCAATCTTTTCTCAAACTTTCATTCCCAGCATGTCTGCACCTAAAATGGATATTTCGTGGGCTCATCACATTCGAAGTTTGCACTGCAGTTGATTCAAATTCACGGAATGTGTAAATTCCAATTTGAAAAACTTGAGTCGGGAAACCTGAACCGTGTCGATTTTGGAGATGGAATTACACGTTGGAAATGGTCTTATTTGTCATAGGGGACCTCAAAACGGATATATCCGTCGAAATCTCGGGAACAATTTTTAGCGCGTTCACAATACTTTCCCCTCCTCGTTGGGTGGTGGGTCGGGAAAGTAAAAAAATCATATCGTCATTGTTGGACTTCTGATCTAGAAAATTCCAAATCCGTTCCGAAATTAGACATCAGGCTTCATGAGTAATTCATTAGAAATCGAAAAAAAAATTCAGAGAAACGGGGATCGGTCGAACTTACCACAATTTTGCAATGTTTCACATTCCACCCTGTAAAAAAAGTAATTGGAATTAAAAACTTAATCTCGTCAATAGGATGGATTGCCAAAAGATGGATCCAAAAAAACTGTGAAAACACATTCAAAATCGGTTGTGTCAATCCAAAGTTACGTTATTTTGAAAAAGGGCAAAATTTTCGATACCGTCATTTCAGTTGTTGAGCAGTTTAGAAAGGCTTGAAACGCTGCTGTTTGAACTCCTATTTCTGAAAAAATCAAAGCCCTATTCCTTTTCAACCCTATTCTGGCTCTTTTCAAGCATTTCCGTACACTGCCCTGGACTCCGAAGGTGCAAATTTTGACACACCCCGTGTATCCGTATTTTGAATTCGAGTATGTTCCAGGCATCTTCCGCGAAGGCATTAAAGTTTTTTGTCGCTTTCATTATTCCGACATTTTCCAGTATCAATTGTAAGTCTATTTCCGAGAGCTCTAGGAGAGAGTCTGCTGGCTTCGCGAATATCACGGCCAGCTAGTGATGCATGGCTCCTCCGCCAATTGTGTATATGTGTGTCTTGTGTATATGACGAGCTTTGTAACAATACTGTTACGAGTTGCGAGATCGCTTGCATTCGAGAGCACACGCAATCCCCAATCGCGGAGAACATCCGCGTAGGTTTTGGACCATTGGATTTAACATGGAATCCAATTTTCACACTTGAAAAGCCACCACTTTGGCAGAGGTCAAAAAACTGTTTTTATTTTTTCTGTTGTGCAAGGACAAAGACAATTTTTTTTGCATTGTCATTTTCCCAAGAAGAGGTGACCTCTTCAGCACACCTTTTTCAACAGAATTTTTTTCAATGTTCCTACTGGAGAAGACTAAATTTCCACAGATATGAGAAGCTTGAACTTTTTTCTTGGTAATTTCCATGCAACATGTCTTTAAAATCTACTCCAGGCGATTAAGTTCTAGCGGAAAATATACCTACATACTCATACCTGATGACGACTCTGCGTTTTGTTGTACTGCAAAAAAACACGGCATGGAATAATATGTTCTGCTAGAACCAAATCGCCTGCGCCTGCAGCCTGGATTGAATATTGGTTCGCGTCTCGCCTACTATAAAATCAAAATACCGCAGGTTGGACGGCCCAGCAGAAAAAATTCTTGTTGGGCTTCCTTGAGCGTTTTAGAACCATGTTGCGTCGCAACTACCAAGAAAAGGGTTCGAGGTTTCCGTTCCTGCAAAAATTACTATGACGTGGGGACATAGAAAGAAATGCTCTTGGAAAAGAGATACCTACTGATAAGGTCACCACTTCTTTGAAAAACACCATTACAAAAAAAACTCTTCATAATTAGGTTTAGGCAATGCGATTTAGTTGGGAACGCAACAGAACATATGAATTTATTGTCTCCTTGCATGTAAGAAAAAATAAAAACCGTTTTTTTTGACCTCTGCCAAAGAAATTTCTTTTCAAGTGTGACACGACGACAATTGATGGAAACATTTTCAATAGACCCGTAAGCTTCAGTTGTGACATACATGACGATACTCAATGATCATTTTGTGAAAGTTCTTGCACCTTGAAAATTTGGAGGACCCCTATTGGTTCCCTAAGAGACATGGACAGGGAGCTGGTGCCTCAAAACTTACGTCATAAGGTACATGATTTCAACCCTGTAGGTCTAATGTGCGTTGATAAGTTTTTTGAAAATTTCTTTGTCTCACATGTTAGATCGGGAACTTTAAGCTGGTATAGGCTTGTCCATTTTCGAAAAATGTCAAAAATTTATGTCATGAGGTACATGAATGAAACCATTGGGCTTTTGTGTGAGAACATTCCCTCAATCAAAAATTGGGTCATAAGGCAAAATTGTTAGGGGCTCTCGGTCCATAAGACAAGTTTGATATTTTCAAAAAAAGGCCAAAATTTACCTCCTCCTGGAAACTTCTCTTTTGACATAATTTTAGGAATGAAAAACGATTCCCACATGATTTTTTACGCACGTTTCGAATCTGTCCACAAATTTTTTTATTGGTACATCGCTTACAGGGTGCGACATCAAAAAATTTTTCTCAAATCGTACACCCTGTATTTTAACATGGAAATCAATTCCGTTTTTTAGCCTGATTACAAATAATATATCACACTTGGTGCTATTCCAGCTTAAATCACCAGTCAGACATCTCATAAGCATGCTTAAAATCAGGTTGTAGATGTTTTCTTAAGGAATATTATATTTTGCCAATGCAATTTCGAGTTCTTCCAGAGTTTTTATACCTACCTGTCCTGAGAGATATCGCTCTGTACTATTTACCAGAAGAATTAAATTGAAAAACAAACTGATCCCTCTATTGTTTTGACAAGTATAGTTTTCAGTAAACATCAGTTTCAAGATGAAGTTTAGTTCAATATACCTAAGTAGATATTTACCTGTACTTTTCAATTTAATTTTGTATTATAGCACCCTCCCAGCTATATTTCGGTGTAGGTAGGTGAACCGCATTGTTGCCAAGAGAAAAAGCCTCCATAACAAAACCGTTTTTGATCTTTGCATTATATCGTTCCCGGGAAAATAATACTTTGAGAAAAGTTGTTTGAACGGATTTGTTTACGGCGTCTGTCGGCTGGTGTGGGGTTTTCTCATTTTAAATTTCCTGGACGCTTTCAGCAGGTTATGCGAGTGTGAAAGTGTGGAAGTAATTTTCTTGAACGTTGTCATCATAAAAATACCTGACTCGGATCGGATGCGGTCAAGGTTGCACCAGCAAAATAGAGGGGTTGATGTAAGTGCTGGGAAATGTTTACGAAGCGCGCGATGTCCATCAAAATTAAAGAGACATAGCTGCTAGGGAAGCAGCCCTTGTGCACCACCTCGTCTAGCACAACCACATCTCTTCTAAAGGTTAAATATGAAGTAGGTAGTGATGTATTTTATCAGATTCATACGTCGAGAAACGAACGCCGGCGAGCATGGAAACGGAATAATGTCAATGGAACAAACTAGGAGCAATAAGTTAACATTACATTACTTACATGAAAGAATTTCATCTTTTGTCAACTTAATCGTTTTTCTATTTTTCACAGGGACCTCTACAAGCCAACAAAGTGTGCTGCATCCTGCTCATCATATTCCTCCACTACTTTCACCTCACGAATTTCTTTTGGATGTTCGTGGAAGGTAAGTCCATGCACATCTCCCTTGTTTTGCCGCGTTTTCCAGTTACGCATCCAACATAAGCCGCGCTGAATCAAATTTCAATTGCCTAATGCCTTGTTAAGCTCCTAATTTATCTTTTTCGCTGGAATATCGATTTTACAACATTTCATCTTGCATCCTTTTTGTGTATGTGTGTATAGGTACCTGCGTACAACCCACATAAATTTAATACGCATTTCGCATGAAAGCCTGCGGGCCTAAGTTGAACTGAAAGGACGCAAAACACCCAAAGATATGGGATTTATCCACGCGCGTCCCTTAATTTCTCACACTTCCAAAAATTGTTTGGAATTATGTTTTTAATTAATGCCGACGCTGTGTATATGCTCAGCCTTATTCTCTCTAAAATTCTCGCATTTTGTTCTTTTGTATGGGCACAAATCTTTTTAATTGTGAGGCTAATTGGAATGAAATGAGCCATGCTTTGTGAATTTTCAGGCCGAAACTAAACTGAGCAGCATGGCAATAGAAATGAGAAAGGAAAATGAAAATTCACCGCTGCAGATGTCACACAATAAATTTAGAGTGCTGCTTTTGTACACGAAGCGTCAGCGGATGTACCTACGCTTTTCAGTTATACAGAAGGAAAATTTCATAACGTTCTTATATGAAAACACGATTGAAGACATGAATTATTATTGGAGTGTGTCTCTCATAGAGATGTTCACCGTTTTTGATCTGATTTGTGATCCCTTCAGCACTTATTTAGTTATTAATATTGTTTAACAGCACCATGGAACATTACAGAATTATTGCATAAATTCAGCCACTCGATGAAGCTCGTTTTTCTTTTGTGATGTAAGAACTGTCTCAACTTTTACAGTGAATTACTATTAACTCTTTCTCAGAACATGCTAACAATATTTTAGTTCAACTTTCGTCTACAATCGCTATTGCAATTATTTTTCCTCTTGTTTGTGGGCCGGCTCCTTTTATTCTTGACGTTGGCATGTTCGTAGAAATTTGACCCAGATTCTTTCTGCCTTTTGGCCTTTTCCTTGGCTGGTATTTCCTTGCTGCTGAGTTTTTGATTGCCATCAGAAGACTTTGACTCATTTTCGACGATTTCCTCTCTGCTCACAAGTTTCGCAGGATGTATCTCTTTCTCAGTTTTATCGAGTACCCGTACCTTATAGTTTTGATATCGTCAGTAAGCTTTTCACCGCCATCAAGTCACCACAGTCGTGATGATTCTTCTCTTTTTTGACAAATGACATATTAAACATTATACTTCAAACTTTTCTGAATACCATTTTTCAAGGGTTGAGCTCCCTTGAGCTTGAGAAATAACATGTTTTATTGTAACTTGGTCTTCCGTTTGGCAGAAAGCAATCAAAAACTATACAGCACATCCTGGAATAAAACTATATCTGCAGGTGTCCCAGCTAAAACAACCCAGCTCGATTTTCTCAGAAAATATCAGAGCAACAACAAAATTTTATTGGGGGAGGGGGACTTGACCTTTTAGCGTTCTTTTGAGGGGGCACCGATGCTTGTAGGTGCTCTAATTTCCAAGAGAATGCAATTTTAATCGGGCGAGTCACAAGAATTCAAAAATTCATAATCGACAAAACAAAATACTTCAGATGAAAAAAAATCCTCTTTCTCTAGACTTTCCATTGATGTATCGCCGATGTCTGTACCTGGCCCAGTAAGCCAGATATTCTGCCTCACAGTCCAACAAACAAAATAATCAGAATCATGACGTCACCGATCACACACTTGTTGACTTTAACACTAGTCGTTACCAGGACTTTTTCACTTACCATACCTGGATTCACCATAGCAATAAATACTGGCTGATGTTGAAATCAACAAGTGTGTTATCGGTGACGTCGCGTCGTCATGAATTCCAATTATTGTATTTGCTAGATTGTAAGGCAGAATATCTGGCTTACTGGGCTAGGTACAGACATCAGCGATACATCAATGGAAAGCCAAGAGAAAGAGGATTTTTTTTCCGAAGTATTTTGTTTTGTTTGTCGGTCATGAATTTTTGATTTATTGTGACTCGCCCGATTAAAATTGCATTTTTTTTGGAAACTAGAGCACCTACTGTAGACCTACAAGCATCGGTGCCCCCTCAAAAGAAAGCTCAAAGATCAGGCTTCCCTCAATTGAAAATTTCCGTGTTGCTTTGATATATTCTGAGAAAATCAAATTTCAACTCAATTGCTCGGTTCGGCAGCTATCGCGGAATTTTCTTGAGTCAAGTAAATATGTTAAGTGGGTATGAACGAGATTTAGAAGTTCATTTTTGAAAATTCGAACTATGTTTTGTGACCCCCGCCCCCGCCGCATAACTTTGGGCGAAAGTCGAAAAAAATTGTTGACGGGAATCGGTTTTTGTTTATTGCTTTCTCCAAGTAGAAACTCCTCTAAAGAGAAATGTTGTATGGGCAATGCTGTTAAATTTCCAAAATTTCCAGAAATTCTGGAAAATTTTCATTTTGTTTTTTGAAAATTTGAAAATTAGATAGCCACGCCCATACATCTTTATGCAAGAAAGCCGCATACCAAATTTGAACTCCTTATTTTTTTAAAAAAAGGTACCAAAAATGATTTCCCGTAAACATCAAAAAATGAATTAGTAATAATCATTTTTGGCACCTTTTTTTTTTCAAAATAGAAAATTCAAATTCAGTATCCGGCTTTCCTAAATAAAGATGTATGGGCGTTGCTATGTAGCTTTCAAATTTTCAAGAAACAAAATCAAAAATTTTCAAAAAAATTTGTCAACTTTTGAACAAATTTCTGAATTAATAATAACAACAACAACCATCCGTTTATTAATTATTATTCCCAAAAAACCAATAAAATGTTGAACTTGTAGAGCAACTCTAGGATGAGGACAAGCTGTGTCTTCTGTACTCATTTATGGCTCAAAAATTTTTGAAAACAACTTCACAGCCAGTCATAATATGAAATATGATCGGCACTTATGATCTGGGATTATTTTTTGTTGGGTTATTTCTGGAACATTTACCCACACCTCTATATTAATGAGTCGTGGATGAACCGATGAGCATTACAAGCATCAGTTCCTTTTATTCTTCATTGTTAAGTTAGTTGTTGAGTGATTTCACTCAAATCAAATCCATTCGTGGAGTGTGTAAACTCCAACGCGTGCAACTTTGTATTCAATCAGCTGTGTTAGTTGTAACAATAACGATAAATTAAGAGTGTAAACAGAGCAGTGCTTAGTGCTGTGATGAATTGAAATTGAAATTGTCAACAGACTGATGTGCTCTACATTTTAGTTGTTCGCCTTCTATACTAATCTTGCCTAATTTAAAATATTATTGTTCGAGTACCTGGGTACCTATTTACCTACCTTTCATTCAAGTAGGCACCTACGCTTATCTGTGAGTTGGGTTTTGCTATAAAAATCGAAAGATATAATTATTCAATTGTTATCAACATTTAGGGTAAGTAATCCTACTAATGCGCGCGCATTCATACGTTTTTGTACCTTTTCTTAGTTTTCTTTGAGTTTCACATTCAAAACTCATACCGGGTGATCATTTGAAAACTGTCCACCTGTAGTAACTCCCGATTCCTGGTGAATATTCCTCCGAGGAAAAACAGTTCGACCTTTATATCGAGACATCTAAAACATACATTGGCGTATTTCTATCTTCAGCCCTCTCGCCCCCACCCACTCTAATTTCAAAATTTTAAATGGCAACACCTATACTTTATGAATTTATGATACGTCAAATCAAAAAGAATTAATCCCTCTCCCCCTACTGAATTATAGGGGGAATTATATTGTTGAACTATACTTACATTTGGAGAGTTTGAGGAGGAAAAAGGGAATTTTTGTAAATATTCTTTCTATTCCATTCCATTCGATTTCTTTCAGTTTCATATATCACAAAGTAGGTAGTGTCATTTTGAAGTTAGGCTGGGGGGGGGGGAGTAGAGGGATGGATCTGGGCTGCACTTTTTCCACAGAATTTTATTTGCCTTGATGCTGTGCAGGATGAAAATGACTGCATCAAAGAGAATTGATGGATCAAGAACATTAATTGGACACTCAAAGAATTATAGAAAGAAGGAGGGTGGCTTTGAAATAATTGAAAAAAATCAGAGACCAATTTAATTGTTTTCATTATCGCTTTACACTCGGCGCCTCATATCCAGTAAGTTCCAGAACAATATTTTTGATTTTTTTTTTCAAATTCAAAATTTGAGCATACTTCCACTCCAATGATAGAATCTGATGGAACTTCAAGTTTGTACGTGAAACTGAACACATATTAATAATAATAATATTTTATTGATTCAGTTTTCAACAAAAAATATCTATAGGAACAAGTCGGGTCAAGTGACTAATCTGTCTTGTGCAAATCAATAAATAAAAAAACAGCGATAACAACAATCAAATAAGAGATCCAATGCATCCATCATTCCGGTGTAACTGTAGTGTCTATAAAGATAATCTAGGGCCGTCGTGTACTGAAATCCTTATTTTGGGAATGATAAGAGGGAAAAACTCAAAAAACCGTTCTACGACATATCCCCCCCCCCGGGTTAAACAGCCTCAACAAATTAAGTAAAATGATAAAACTCAAACACTTTGTGGAAATGATGGGATAGATACCCACCTTTTTTTCACCCCGCATGCATGCAGCTTGACAATAACTCCCTCCACATACAACGGAAATTGAACAGTATAGGTATCGAATATCCACCCAAATATATCTCTTATGCTGGTATATAGAGTGCGCACTCACTAATAGCCCATCTCTTTTTGCAGGCCTGTATCTGTACATTTTGGTGGTGAAGACTTTCACGGGAGAGAACATCAAACCTCGCATCTACGCATTAATAGGATGGGGTAAGTTAATAGCTTCTAAAAAGGGTATGAAAGCTCGCCTCTTTTCTTAGGAGATGCACGACCGGGAGAGTGCGGCCGCCCACCTCTTCTCTCCTTCACTCCCTTTCATCATCATCACACACACTATACAATTCAAAATTTTGAAATGTCGGTGGATATTTCCTCTCTGTGATGGCAATGTAAGTGCAAGGTATAATTTGAGGAGGTCCTCAGGAAATTGCGAATCGATCGAGTGAAAAGAAGATGGCATTGACGGCTTCTACTCCGAACCGAATAACTATCGTCATATTTATACCTAACAACAGAATGAACGGATTTATGTTTTTAACAAGCTTCAGATCTGAGACGTTTAGTCGATTCCATGATAATTTATAATGTTGGACTCGATTTGACTCACCAAACGCACTATTTTCAACAAATAATATTCCTCATGACCGCGACCCGAGCCTGAGATGCCAGGCCATTTGAAATAACATGAAAAATGGGGAGTTATTTTTTATTAGGTACCTGATTAAAAGTGAAAACGGCTGTAGTTACTGTAACTCCATCTATTTCTAGACTTTTGTTGGTAACGAAGCACGTCACATCCCCTTCTACAGATATTTTTATAGTGGGGGGGGGAGGTTAACGGCCAAGAATGGAATGATTGTGCATTTTTTGATTAAAGCATCTCTGGTGCCGCAGTTAGTACTTTCAAGTTCTTTTTGGTGGAAAATACATGTAGAAATAAGTAAAGAGTACATTTTCACATGCGAAGTTTAAATGTTGCCTTTACACGTTGTTTTGTATACATTTGTTTTAGTACAGGGAAGATAGTGAAAAACTTGCCAAATCCTCGAAAAAATTTGGACGCTCTGAAAATTCGATATTCTGTTCAGAATTGAGTGCCCTATTAGGCCCTATTAGGCATGGTGCCCTATGAGTGCCGCACCATGAAGCTTCGAGTTATTGGAGGGGGGGGGGGGTAAAAAATTGCAAATCAAAATGAAGGGTATGGGACCCGATGGAACCCTTCAATCCAGTGGATGCAAATACGTCGTAGTTCGCCGCATCACATCTCGTTGATACCATTTTGGCACAAAACGTATCGATCATTGTTGAAGGGGGGTCGTGGTGGAGGGCGAAACTCAGCTGGGGTGGCTCTTTTTCTTCCTGGGCTATAAAGAATCGATCACGACAAGATTGGTATCTTTTTAGACTGAATTCAATGTCCTGAACTTGGATCCGATGTGTAAATTTGGATAAAAACAATTTTGAACAAGTTAACTTGAGAAAACCTGTTCTTTTTCCTTGACAATTTTCACAAAACTCTTTTTTGCTGTTGAAGAATAGAATAGAATAGAATAGAATTTATTTTTTGTGCAAGAGGCAGTAATGCCCATTATACACGTCAAGGAATTAACACTATATGAACAGCATTATAAAAAACTATATACAGTTAAAAAAAAAAACAACACAACAAGTGACACATTTAAAACAAGGTTCAACAAGAGGTCATGAACTCCTCCTCCGTGTAGAACGCCCGACCGACCAGGTAATTGAAAACCCTTCTCTTGAAAACATTGGTGTTGGGGTGATAATCAACAACAGTTTTTATTTTATTGAAAAATATAGCTCCTTTGTGGCTCGGGGAGTTCTGGGCGACGGAAAGTCTCGAAAAGGGATGGTGTAAATTGCCCTTTGTTCTAGTTGAGTGTTCGTGAATGTTTGCATTTATTTTATATTTAGCTTCATTCTCTTTGATGAAGAGTATCAACAGGTAAATATAGAGGGATGGTAAAGTAAGAAGTCGCAACTCTATGAAAAGGGGTCTACAGTGCTGCCCGGCGTTTGCACCCTTCATCGTTCTCACAATCTTCTTCTGTGCCTTGAGCACTCTTTGATTATAGCGGGCATTTCCCCAGAAAATCAATCCATAAGAAAGAACTGACTGTACCAGGCCAAAGTAAACTATTCTGAGGACGTCGTCGGACACAGAGTGCTTAAGAGTTTTTATCAAAAATGTAGTGGAGCTGAGCTTACTCAGCACAACTCCAATATGCGACTCCCAGGTCAGCTTAGTGTCCAGGTGAAGTCCAAGGAGCCTCACGTCATCCATCTCTCTGACAGACTGACCCTTGGTTTTAATTAAGGTGCTAGTGTCTTTGATTGCGTTTTTAGGAAGGAAACGGATGCTGCAGGTCTTGGCAACATTCGGGATCAATCCGTTTCCCTCAACCCAATTCATGATTTGGTCCGTCAACCGCGTACCGCTGGACGCAAGACTCCCAGCGAGAGGCTCCCTGAACAGCACACTGATGTCATCCGCATAAACAACCATCCCACAGGAGTCCCCAGGATCCTTCACGATGTCGTTCATGAATATAACAAAAAGCAGCGGTGACAGAATTGAGCCCTGTGGAACTCCCGCGGGAAGGCTGCCCTCTCCCGAGATCGCCGCGCCAATGACCACACTCTGCGTCCTCCGACTCAGAAAACTCCGCACCCAGTCCAGGGCCGAGCCGCGTATTCCCATGTTGAACAGCTTATCGCAAAGAACTTTGTGATTTACGGTATCGAACGCGCGACTCAAGTCGTACAGTATTGCCATAACGTGCTTTTTATCATTAAGAGCGCCGTAAATGAAGTCGAGAACATCAGATAGTGCGGTAGTTGTATTTCTTTGAGGGCGGAAACCATGCTGAAAGTCATTCAAAAGGTTATTGCTTTCAAGGAAAGATAAAAGTCTATTATAGTAAGCAAGCTCAAAAACCTTTGCGAACTGTGATTGAATAGAGATCACTCGATAATTGGTAACATCTTGGTCGGAGCCCTTGCCTTTGAAGATAGGCACAGCTTTGGATTTTTTTAATGCAGTTGGGAACTCGCCCTCCAAAAAAGACTGATTAATCAAGTGAGATAGTGGGGCCGATATAGACGCACTCACCCCTCTAACTATTCTGCCGTCGATGTCATCTATGCCTGGTGTTGATTTAGAAGTGCAACGTCTTATCAGCAATTCCACCTCCTCCGGCGTCGTTGGCCGGAGAAAAATGCTTTTGGGATATATTGGTATTTTCGAATTCGGTTTTGTCGCGGAACTATTTTTAGAAAGAGATGAGAAGTACTTGTTGAAAAGATTACATTTCTCCTGGTCATCAGTTATTGTTTTAGTCCCGTCATTAATTTTTTCGATCCTTCGCCCCTTTTTTTTGCCTGAGATTTCACTTACTATTGACCAACAAACCTTCGAATAATTACTCGCAGTTAAAATTCTCTTATTGTTGCTCTCGCGTTTGATTTTCTTTATTTCGGCCTTATACAAGTTTTTCAAATTTCGATATCGATTTAGATATGCTGGACAGTTTGTTTCTTTGGCCGTCCGCGACATATCGCAAAGAAATCTATGCAAATCGCGCAACTCCGGCGTTAGTCTTACCTTGTTCTCATACTTTTTCACTTTTACTTTACGCTTCTCAAAGATGTTATTGTATTGTGTTTGGAACAAGCTGCAAAACATGTCAAATTTTTCATTTAAACTGGGTTCCCGGTACACACTATCCCAGTCTAGCTCGCTCATCACTGAACCGAACAATGATATGTTATTCGCGGAGTAATTCCTCTTGACAAATTCGTCACCCCGGCCTGGCTCCTTACTCAGATCAATGTCGAATCTACAAATTTGCAACATGTGATCCGAGTAGAAAATATGTTTTACGTGCGCTTCTTGGAGTTTACTATTGGAATGAATGATATCAATGGAGGTTTTTGTTTGATTGTAGTGTATACGCGTTGGTAAAAGGATGTGTCTCTTTATATCGTATTCACCAAGGAGATTATCTAGAGTTTTACTTAGGTTTTTCTTAGTATTATTGTTATTAAAACACAAGTAGTCCACATTTACGTCTCCGCAAATTATGTAGTGGTTTTTCGGATTGAAATTTTTGGTCAGGATCGAGTCAACGTTCTCAAGGAAAACGTCCAAGTCGCTATCGGGCGTTCTATACAATGCGATAATATAAATTTTACAATTTTTCAAAACAGGATGTGAATACACCGCTGTGCAGCACTCAAAATGCCTTTCTATGGGTGAATTGGAAGGCATCGCCACAGTGCTGCTAAGTCTGCCACTTCTGACGTAGATACAGACCCCGCCGTGTTTCATGTTGGACTGCAGTAGTAGTTCACCAGGGAGAAGTTTGTGATTTTAATTTGGTTGATCTCTGCTTCGGTTGCCCAGTGTTCGGATAGGCAGAGTACGTCTACCTTGTGCTGCTGGAGAGTGTACTCGAGAGACTCGGATTTACCCTGAAGTCCCTGTATATTCAGGTGCATGACCGTCAGGTTATCCCATTTTGTTATTCCGAGGGGGGTCGGCTCCGATTCTGCCTCAAAAAAGGGTTCTTCGGGAAATGGAATCTGCTTATTTTCGAATTCTCTGGCCAAAATTCTGCACTACTCAAAGTATTTTTCAAATGGAAAGGTGCACCAATCTTGAATGCGGGGTTAGAGCCGTTTGTTGGTATCTTTTCGCAAGTAAATGTCACATCTGGTCGTTCGGTGTTTAGGAATCTCAGCACGCCTTCAACCTCCGTGCCCGGGCTGGTGCGGCTGAGGCACAGCCACAACCTGCGCTCGGCCCCCGAGAAGGTATTCATCATCGGAAATATTTCAGAGCCTATTACAATAAGAACATCAAGTTTTGAAATTGGCTGAAAAGTTGAAAGTTGGGAGTTGGGCTGTTGTTGAAAAGTTGGCAGAATGAGTCCGTTCTGTAACTCTGTTGCGTTGTCCAAATTTACTTTGTATGTGAATCAAGTGACAAATAAATATTAAAATTCAAATTCACATTTACATTTACAAAGCTTTTTAGTACAGGAAAAATAGTAAAAAAATCGGCAAAACCTCGGAATAAATATGGACGTCATGAAAATTTGATATTCTGTTCAGAATTGAGTGCTCTACAACATATCCAAAATCGCTAAAAATCGCACCCGGGGGTTTTGAGTTATTGGAGGGGGGGTGAAAAATTGCAGGTAAAAATGGAGGGGATGAAACCCGTCAATCCATTGGACGCGAATACATTATAGTTCAACGTATCATATCCCCTTGATACCATTTTGGCACAAAAAGTGTCCATCATTGTTGAAGGGGAGTAGTGGGGGGGCGAAGCTCTGCTAGGTGGTCCATTTTGTTTTTCCGGACATGTAGAACCGATCACGACAAGTTTGGTATCTTTTCCGATTAAATTCAATCTCCTGAACTCGTATCCGATGTGTAAATTCGAATGAAAACAAGTTTGAACAAGTTAACTTTAGAAAACTTGTTTTTTCTTTGACAATTTTGACGAATTTTTGTTTTACTGTTGGAGGTGTTCATTTTTAGAATTCTCCACAGATCCTCCAATTTTCAAAGATCAGTTGGTATTTCTTCAATAGTTTGAGGTGTTTTCATTTAAAGGTGCATGCTGTAGTGTTCTGGTCAGTAGTAGACGACGCGCCGCGCCGGCTCAAGTTCAAATCAATTCTTTAAACTCGAGAAACAAAATTAAACATCGAGTGCATGATTTTTGTGGAGAATACACTTCAATTTAATGGCCCCTGAAAATTTTCTGAAAATGAACGCCTCCAACAGTAAAACAAAAATTCGTCAAAATTGTCAAAGAAAAAACAAGTTTTCTCAAGTTAACTTGTCCAAACTTGTTTTCATCCGAATTTACACATCGAATATGAGTTCAGGATATTGAATTTAGTCGGAAAAGATACCAAACTTGTCGTGATCGGTTCGACATGGCCAGAAAAACAAAATGGACCACCTAGCAGAGCTTCGCCCCCCCACTACTCCCCTTCAACAATGATGGACACTTTTTGTGCCAAAATAGTATCAATGAGATATGATACGTCAAACTATAATGTATTCGCATCCAATGGATTGACGGGTTTCATCCCCTCCATTTTTACCTGCAATTTTTTACCCCCCCTCCAATAACTCAAAACCCCCGGGTGCGATTTTTGGCGATTTTGGATATGTTGTAGAGCACTCAATTCTGAACAAAATATCAAATTTTCAGGACGTCCATATTTTTTCCGAGGTTGAAATCTATCTTTCTTGCACTATTTGCAATTGCAGGACTATTCTTGATCAGTTTTTTTTTTATTGTTTTTTTTCAGATCTACATTTTCTCTATGTCAACAAATTATAAAGCGGTTGAAAAGGTTTTTTTTTAAGGAAATTTCAGAGTGTAAAAAACAGGGTCTTTACATTTAAAAACATTTTTGGACCGCTCCGTATTTTGTTGATGTCGGAAAAAATGTGATCAACTTATTACAAATTTCAGATCATAAAAAAAACTGACAAATAAAAGTTTTTGAATGGCAAAAATATGTTGCAAATAGCAGAAATAAAGGGAAAAACACTTTCAAGCTGGACACACTGTATTGTACAATATACAATAAAAGCAATTTGGCATCAGATCACGAATACAGTCTAGATTAGGAGCTCTGTTCAGTGTGAATAAATATGCTTTGAAGTTCCTTCATACAGCAACTTCGTTCGCACTCTATAATTACGACGGTCATAATTCCATCATACTCTCGTCCGTACCGTGATTAATGCAATTAGCCTTTCGGTTAAACCCATATTCGCTCACCCTTTGCGTCACCTCCTTCTCTGTTTTTCTTGAAAAAGGAGAAGAGGAGACCGCACAGTCCGGATATTGCCCGCTTGCAGCTTTGGATGAGGAATGGGGTCCTTCACTCTGTTTTGCCGGCTCTTACTGATTAAGCAAACCCGGATATTTGAGTCAAAAAACGAACATAAGCTCAAATTTATTACGGACCTACTACACCCCAGCTGCTTTAATTACTTTCTATTATGAATGGGGCGTCTCATTTAAAACCGGGGTCAAAACATCTCCTAGTTGTTGTAGTAATAAGTACCTATTGTCGCGACAATTCAACAAACGATGTAGGTATATCATCACTTCAATTATTCATTTAAACTTGAGAAACATATTATTTATCCTTATTTCTCCAACAATCAAATATACTTTGATGATATTAATCTGGTATTCTGCGAAAAAAATTAGAAAAAGATATGTTTCTCATTTCTCAAGTTGAAATGAACGAATAAACCAATAAACGTTTGATAAATTGTCGCGACTGTACATCTAAATCACCGTGCCTCGGAGAGCACGTTAAACTGTCGGTCCACGGTTAAGTAGAGTAGCCATTGGCTAGACTTCGCCGTAACAAAGACGAAATTATAATAATAATAATAATTATTAAATTAACGTTAGTCGCTCCCATCAGTCGATACAGGCAACCAGTTATACACTTTCACTGTTTGGCAGTTCTATGTCAATTTTTATATTGAGGAAACAAGATGACAGAAACAAAAAAAAGTCTGCTGTGACAACACAAAACTTCACTTCCCCAAATAGTATCCGGGAACCTATAAGCAATTTTGTTCGAGGCATTCGTTCGGGTGGGAAGTTGGAACTTGATTGGAGATCGAACAAAATGACAGCATCCATCCTCATAATGAAGAGTATAATTATGATTCAGAGACTTGAATGGAAAGTGCCCTCAGTGTTGTAGTGCCGTTATTTAAAAACTTATTTCAATAAATCAAGTAACTGCTAGCCCCGCTATGATTTGGGATCAAACTGTATTCATTATTTGGTGATGCTTCGGAGTAGTGATAAGCAACATTGAAATGACAACATATTGTTACGAGTGGTGATTCTCTTGTGCATTCGAGAGCACACGCGGTCCTCGAAACCGTTCGATTGTCGTGTTACGAGTTGCGAAGCTCTAGGTTTTCGACAACATAGGCGATGGTTCGATCATTTAATTTACATGGAGATATCAACAGGCGGGTAAGATACATATCAGCCCAGTTGGCGTGGACGCCGTTCGAGAACACGTTGGTAATGCACGCGATCGGATTGTTTGAGACTTGGAAAGTCGCCTTGAAGCCATATGCCGCGGTCAATGTGGAGTTGGCTAGAGAACTGGTGGAAACTTCCAAAATACCAGTCGATCGGCCGACAGACCAGTTTTGAATTAGAAGCGATAACAGCGAGACGAAATTAGCCATTTACTTACGCAAGCGCGAGTAATTATTGACGTTAATTTATAATAGTAGTACGCAGTAATGAACAGTTTTAAACGATCGTCTCAATTTTGAACGAACTCAAGCGCAAAGTTTGTAACAATATTTTTCATAATTTTATCGGATTTTACATATTGGCCGATGGTTACCAAAGCTCCCAACAAATCACTACGTTTCACTCAAAATGTTTTTCAAAAGCGCCAAAGCATTGAAAGGCCAGTGGTAAGTACAAAACCACACCAGACGAAGATGTTGTAGAGGACTTGGAAATGTTTTAGGCGACTTTTAGTCGCGTGATAACTTCTTTCGAGACTTCTTCAATGAGGGAAACCCATTTGCTTCAAATTTCAACCATCATTGACTATCGTGATACAGTTTTTGCCTGAAGTTGAACAACGAACTGCTGCTAGACACTGAGTAACGAGATTACAAAGAAAACCTATGCAGGACGGCTGCTGAAAGTGTAAACCATTTATTCGAACCTGTTGAAGCATGTCTGCATTTCTCGCGGTCATAGGGCAACAAAATAAATTCGATTGAAAATCTTGGGAAGCTGATTTTGGTACATTGCTGCATTGTAGGCCATATCAACCGGTTATGTTGAGGACAACGGCTGTGTTGTCATCAAATCAACATGAATTCGCATTTGTGTTGTGTCTGGGTTTTGTTGGATGCGTCAGTGGACGGACTCCAAATCATGTCATGTAAACTGTTTCATTTTATTTTGTTGTATCGTTTATTTTATGTACAGAGGGGTGCACGAAAAACGCCCACCGCTGTAGGATTCTTAATTATCAACCGATTTCCAAAATTCAAAAACCACATTAACTAGTTTCATGTTCACTATAATCTCATGTCAAAAAAATATTTTTTTTTGAGATGCTTCTGAGCAACGATATTCAACCTTTTTTTTTCAAATGGCACCATATCTTTTTCAATTTTTTTTCGGATTCAACTTTTTTTTCTGAAGTAGTCATGTAAAAATATCGCATTTCGCATTGACCGTTGAAAAAAAAAACAGTGAAATGTTGTGGCTTTGCTGTTGTGGCGACAAGCAGTGTTGGCTTTGCTTGTTGACAAATATCACTTTGTTCCACAGATTACTCAGCTGACATTGATATTTGATATTTTTGATCAAAATCTCGCGTTCCATAGCTCACTTAGTTGAATTTCATAGGCGATTTGATGCCGCTTCAACAAAGTCATTTTTATCACATTTCACTGTTTTTTTTTCAACGGTCAATGCGAAATGCGATATTTTTGAATGACTACATTCAGAAAAAAAAGTGGAATCCGAAAAAAAATTTAAAAAGATATGGTCCTATTAGAAAAAAATTGGATATTGTTGCTCAAAAGCATTTAAAAAAAAACATATTTTTTTTGACATCTCAGATTATAGTGGACATGGAACTATTTAATGTGGTTTTTGAATTTTGAAAATCGGTTGATAATTAAGAATCCTACAGCGGTGGGCGCTTTTCATGCACCCCTCTGTATATACATAAGTTTTACTGAATATCTTTCCTGATAGAGTGTAAAATATTCCACAGCTGCCAAATAAAATAAAAAAAATTTTGAGGTCCAAAGTTCTAGGACATCTAGAATACCCCTCGTACTTGCTTCATGAGTTTTTTGGTGAAGATCTGTCGATTGGTTTTTTACTGGCAGAACTTTTAAAAAGTGTAACGCTAATTTTACCTGGCAGTATAGTTAGAAATTTGCCGTTTTTCCAGGGCGGAAAACCCAAAAACCGTTCGACTGATTTCCAAAATTTTCGTTAAAAAAATTATTTTAGTATTTTCGCCAACTATCACCCCTGCATGTCTGCACCAGAAATGAAAGTTTTGTGGAGCTTATGTGTAGGGCTTATCACAGGTTAAAGTTTGCGCTGGATTTTTTTTTTTGAATGTATGGAATGTGTAAGTTTCGTAATAAATAAATCACCGCCGGAAAACCATCTACTTTCGACATCAGTCGAAATTTTTTCAAAACAAAATCGATTCCTTAGCAGAAAATATCGCCTAAGGTGAGTCCAGCACCGAACGTCAGAACTCCCGACCAGAACCCGTGCGAACAGTCTGAGTAGTATCGACCAGAAAAAGGTTTAAAAATTTGTATCGTCCAAGTCGAACTCGGACGGAAATGGTGGAAAGCTCCAACTGCTTCTTTCGTTGTGTTGCTTTTTATCGAATTTGGTTCAAATCCATCGGGTAGTTTTCAAGTTTTAAAATACTTTAAATTTCGCCATTTTGTAATTTTTGACAGGCGATATATAAGGAAATACTCCCAACTATTCTGAATACAGTATTTCAAGGGCTTTCAAATGACATATGCAAGGCAAACGTGAGATATAGCTTTTCTAATTTTTTTTAACTAATTGTGAAGGTGTTACCGTGTTTCTGATATCACTTCACATTGGAAAATTGAATAGAGGCTCTTCAACTTCAGGTGTGTTTTTATCTTTTCGATGACAACCTGCCACAGTGGTGGCTGAAGGTATGCCATATGCGGTGGTGGCTAGGCCCACGAATATTAAAATAACCGTAATCAGAAAAATAAAGGTTAGATTTGACTTTTCCGACTGAGTGATGAGACCACAGGCGTTTCCGACAAATGACGGCCGTCAATCTACCAGCTGAGGTGGCGCCTTCCAGCGGACAAAAGTGGCAGTGCATGGCCCCATTGATTACCTGCTCCCTGATGCGTAGGTGTCCTCAAATTTAAGCTTTATCTAAACAGCATTAATACCGCGTTTAAGATTAAAGACTTTCGTCTAGTACCTACCTAATCAAAGGGAATTGGAAGACTTCTCTACTACCACGATGTCGTTATCATTTAAAGAAATTTCAAGAAAAACACTGAAATGAAATTGAGTTAAAAATCGAAGGAGGTGGACTGTGCTCGAGAATTCGATTTATTTTTTGCGGAAGCAGAGCGGTATGATTGTTCCTTGGAATTCCCGAGCGCGCGCGAAATAAATACTTCAGGTGGACAATAAATACTTGAGGTCGGCATTTCCTCGACAAGAACATAAATACTGCAGATTAGGGGCGAAATGAAATAGACCCGGGCAGACTTTTGGCGCTGTTAAAGGTTAAAGTTAAGTTTCTTTAGAGAACGCCCGCATGTCAAACAAGCTCCAACGTCTTCACTGATTATTTACAAGCGAAATTTATAATGCAGTAGCCAATAACACACAGCAAACAACATCTTAGAAACTGAACTAAGTATCCGCCGAAATGTGGAGAAATCTCATGAAATGTTCCTTTTAAAATGGATATATCTCAAAAAAAAAAACGATTTCGAGAAAAGACATTGATGTCTCACCAGTAGGTACAGGAGCGGCCTTAGGGTAGGGCGAGATTGGTGACCGCCCGAGCGCCAGCTCATAGGGGCGAAAAAATCTTAGTTGGAAAGAAAACATCCTAAAAATTGAATATCTCACGAAAGCGACAAAATCACTTGTAATCAACAATTTGTAAATCATAGAATTTGCACCTATGAAAGCACGAGAAGCTCGATTTGAAAAAAATCCTTTTTTTTCCTGCAAGTACATAATTATGTATTTGTAGAAATATTATTACTCTGGTCTGCTGGCTAGCACGTCAGTCCGCTGCGTTCAGTAAGAGTGGAGTCATGGGTACGATCTCTCTTATCGCTGATGGATCAAGTTTTCTGATTTTGTTGGAATCCTTGCTAAATAGTCCAGTCAAAATAGGTTTTAACCGGAAATAAATTCGGAAGTTGACAAAATTTGGTGAATCGATGCGGAATTTAACGTGGAATAACATACTGAAATTCCCGAAAATTCCAAGGCTTGGCTTTTTTTCTAGGGCCAATAAAAGAGCGCCATCCTTGGAAATTTTCGGTTTTTTCTGAATAACTTGTAAACTATCACTTTTAGAACACAAAGACCAGCGAAGCAAATGTAGCCCGTTGAATTCTCAAGAGATCAGTACTAAATTCATCACTCTATGGTCAATAGCCTCTGAGATACAGCGTCTGCTAAGACGCAGTGGAAATTACTCAAAATTTATTTCCGGATTTTACGTAACAATTTGCATAATGTCAGTTCAGGGGCTGTAACGTGGACAGCAGATGTGCGGATTTTATTGTGTTTTACATTTTTGGAAAGCCAATTCAACCTTTGGTATCACACTTTTGTCTAGAAGTCGCCAACTCCAAAATGGTACTTTTCCTCGACCTCTGAAATTGATATTTGATTACCCGAAGAATCCCCAAAAATCGATTTTTTTCATAGCATGCCATTTGCCCAATTTTTCAAGTAGAGCAAAACCATCCAGGGAATATATGAAGAATTGAATACCAAAAAAACAACATGTTCCGGAATCTTTTTCCCAGTGATGGTTCCAGAGTTTTATGAGTTGAAAGACTAAAACGACCTATTTGGACAAAAAACTGGGTGGTCCGACACTAACTGCTGAATACTGTACGGACCTTGCATTTGAGGTGTAAGATGTCACTTGGCAGACGTGGAAAGTACATAAGTATATTCAATACGTCTGCTGAGTGGCATTTTGCATCATCAAATGCAAGGTCCAAGGTCCGTACAGTATTCAGCAGTTAGTGTCCGAACTACCTATCTTTCTTCCAAATAGATCGTTGTAGTCTTTCAATCCATATAACTCAGGAACCATCACTGAAAAAAAGATCCCGTTACATGTTATTTTTTTGGTATTCAATTCTTCATATATTCCCTGGATGGTTTTGCCCTACTTAAAAAATTAGGCAAATGGCATGGTATGAAAAAAATCGATTTTTGGGGATTCTTCGGGACATCAAGTATCGATTTCAAAGGTCGAGGAAAAGTACCATTTTGAAGTTGGCGACTTCTAGACAAAAGTGTGATATCGAATGTTGAATTGGCTTCCCAAACACGTAAAACAGATTGAAATCCGCACATTTATGTAAAATCCGGAAATAATTTTTGAGCAATTTTCACTGCGTTCCGGCAGACGCTGTATCTCAAAGGCTATTGATCAGAAAGTAATGAGTTTAGTACTGATCTCTTGGGAATTCAACGGGCTACATTTGCCTTGCGAGTATTGGTGTTCTAAAGGTAATAGTTTACAAGTTATTCAGAAAAAATCGAAAACTTTCAAGGATGGTGCTCTTTTATTGGTCCTAAAAAAAAATCCAAGCCTTCGCATTTTCAGGAATTTCAGTATGTTATTCTACGTTGAATTCTGCATCGATCCACCAAATTTTGTCAACCTCCGAATTTATTTCCGGTTTAGCCCGATTTTTGCCTTATTTGACTGGACTAAAATGCAAGGGCGCGTCGTGTGTGCAGAGTACGTAAAATTTTAATAAAGTGTACCAACCTCATAGATGTTGATGAAACCTCATAGAAGAAGTGAAAAATTTCGCCTGCGCTACGGCGTCAACTCGCTCGCGAACTCAAGCCATCAGGGCGCTAACTTTGAATTCTTGCCCGGGACGCTAAAAGTGCTAAGGCCAGCGTGGCAGGGTGTCTCACAGAACCTTCCATTGGCTTCAAGATGTCATATCTTCGTTGACCCTATAAATTTTATACAGGGTGCAAAAGGAGGGGTACCTCCTAGATCTGATTCTGATATAGGTAGGTGCTATTGCAAAAAAAAAACGTGTATGCGTGACCATAGTCACCCTGAAAAGAAGTGGAACTATATGTATGAATCAATTAGCAAACAACGTTCGAAGAGGTGTTTTTTTCGTACTCTCGCTCCGCTCCCTAACGGTTTTTATCTTCTTGTTTTTTTGTAGATTATGAGTCGTTTCTAATGACAGATATAGGTACTTACGACACGATTTGTTTACGATTAGTGTCTTTCTAATTCTTCTCTCGCTGCGCTCGGCGCTTAAACTTCCATACCTACTCCGTCACATAAAATCTCACTTATACCCCTAATACAAGAAATATCATTTTATCAATAATATTCTCCACAAAGTATAATAATAGTAACAATAATTATCACTTATTTGATTGTATCTTCCTGTGGTGCCGCTGAGCCGACAAGGTCCGTGCGTCCATACACATAAGGCGCTTTCTTTTTACGACAATCTCACTTTGCCTCAGCTCAGTTGGAGAGAGAAAAAGCGAGAAATTACCAAAGAGCGAGTGAAGTGAGATACCCCTACAAACTGAGATGAGAATATCTGAGATTGATGGCAAAAAGAACGCAGCTGTAATTATGCGATTGTGACATCGTGACGGATTTTCTTATACTGTACGATTTTCCCCGTTATATTAAAGCACGGTGGGAACTGTGTCTGGCAGGCCACAATTTTTTCGAAATTAAGTGTATTCTTCATTTTTTACAAGTTAGTATTAGTATATGTGTGTCAGTGTCATTTTTTTGGTGTGGCAGTTTTCAAAATTTGTCTGCGAATATCCATTTATTAAAAAAACCGTCGAAAGCAGCAATATGAAACAAACTGATTTGGTTTCAAGTTGGAGAGGAGAATAGATGGTGCTATTGGAAGCTACTCAGGCGAGATGATAGTTCCAGGGCTTCCAGCGGTCAGGTTCAGATGTATTTAATGTTGCTGCCAAAATTTCTGTATCATCATGGACACTCGAAGATTATAAAATACCTTTAGGCTAAGGTCATTGTATAGAGTATAAATAAACTAAACTATATGTGGATGTTGGAGAAAATGCGAATAGAATAGGTACTGTAAGTGTGATTCATCTGCACATGATTGTGAACATGACATGAAACAAAAAAATATATAAATCACAGACAATAAAAATGACAATGAGAGCGCTCCACAACAGATACAATGATAACTTTCAGCCAAGTCGAGAACCATTCCTGTCGGGTCACTAGCACCACAACATCAACGATAGCTCAGTCCAGTGGCGGCGATAGGCATTACGAAAATGAATGAATCATTTTTTGATTGCAAATGACATTACCGTGAGTTGGAATTTATCGTCAAATTTTTCTTTATGATAAAAGCTGTTGTACTTGGAACGCAATGCAAGCGGTAAAAAAATAGTAACTGTAGAAAATAAAACCAAACGCTGTAAGAGCTTATTCTTTCATTCCCTGAGACGGCACTGGTCACCCGAAGGCCACGATCGAAACGTAACAATGGCCCGTGAGGTGCGGCGACAAGATATCCCCGCCAAAAATATCCCAGCCAAAAATATCCCGGCACTAATATCCCAGCCAAAAATATCCCTGCGACAGAATATCCCAGACCAAAAATATCCCCGCCAATAATATCCCAGACAAAAATATCCCCGCCAATAATATCCCAGGCCAAAAATATCCCCGCCAATAATATCCCAGGCCAAAAATATCTCCGCCAATAATTTCCCAGCCAATAATATCCCCGCGACAAAATATCCCAGGCCAAAAATATCCCTGCTAATAATATCCCAGCCAAAAATATCCTAGCCAAAAATATACTAGTGAAACCTGTGCACCTGGACCCAGTCAGGTACGTCCGAAGAGCGGTAATTTCCGGCTACACTATACATTTTTGACTCGAAAACAACTCTTTGACGCGAAAGTGTGTTCATGGACTTCGTTAGGTGCCCAAGGGGCTGTTTGTAACATTCGACCGTGACACTGTTTTCTGGCTCAAAATCAACGTGGACATTTCACCGACAACCAAATCACCGACTAGCGAATCCACCGACAGGTCAACCCACGGACTCACCAATCCACCGACAGGGTATTTTACCGACTTGCTGATTCACCGACTCACCAAATCACCGACGAGACATTTTACAGGCCGATTTTTGACTCAATTGTATAGCCGATAGGGAGTCTATTTTCGTCTCAAGTATCATCCTTCTTTTCGGACCCACCAGATAAAGAACTGATTTTTCACTCAAGCATTCTCGTTTTTTCAAGATCCATCAGATAAAAATCTATTTTTGATTCAAGAGGCATTAGGCCCACCAGATAATGAGTTCATTTTCGACTCAAGTATCATCCTTCTTTTCAGACCCACCAGATAAAGAACTGATTCTTGACTCAAGCATCCTCCTTCTTTTTACACCCATCAGATAAGAAATTCATTTTTTACTCAAGTATCGTCCTTTATTTTAGACATACCTACTACATAGATTAATAGTCTTTTTTTGACTCAGGCATTCTTCTTTTCAGACCAGCCAGATAAGAAGTTTATTTTTGACTAGAGTATCGTCCTTCTTTTTAGACTCATTATATACGGTAATCTATATTTTTGGCCTGAGAAATTGTGTGACAAGGATATTTTTGGCAGGGGTATTTTAGGCTGGCATATTTTTGGCTGGAATTATATTGGCGGGGATATTTTTGTCTTGGAATATTTGGTCGCGGAGATATTTTTGGCTGGGATATTCTGTCACCCGACCGGCCCGTGACACCTAAAGCTGGATTCCCAGTTGCGAATATTCGGACAGAAAATGCGAAATTTAATGTCAAAGTCGTCATATTGGCCAATCAGAGCCCTCGAATTCAAAATTTGACATATAAAATCGCATTTTCTGTCCGAATATTCGCATCTGGGAATCCAGCTTAAGTCCATGAATCGAATACACTCTCATGTGTGGTTCTGCTGTTACTCAAAAAGCTCCGCTCAAGCAGCTAGGTATCATTCAAACCAGAGGCAGTTGGAATATTTTCGCTGTACGGCTTTTAAACCATACTAGATACATAGAAGTCACTAGTACATAGTACACCTAGGTGCGGCAATGATATTTTACGAAATTGTTACGAATGCGTCATGCTTGTGTGTACAAATTAATGTAATCAAACGATTTATCATTCTGAAGGTATCATGAACCCAGGTAGGAGTAAGTACCTACTTAAAGGTTATGAATTGAATTGCAAAATAATCAAATTTCAAATCCAAGTCGTTGGCACTTGATATATACCAAATGTTGAAAAAACCGTGATAATGACAACGTTTCGTCTTACTCTGAAAATGGGATTAATCCTATAAGTTCCGATGATGGCGCCACTTATTCTCTTTTCTTTACCTCTGCAATCCGCCCGGTGTGTTCCTGCCGGTGACAACCATCGCACGTGACAACTGATTCCAATAGCGTTCAATCACAGATTTCAGATTAATGACGTCATCAGTTTGAGCACTTGGAGCCCTGGATGCTTCCCATCCGCGCATTTTACCCACAGCGGATTTTGTTGCACACGGTTAACTAGGAATAAGCACCGCATCCACCGCGGAACACGAGCCATTTTTCATCGCAATAAACGTGAATAATGATGACGTTTTACAGAGATGGAAGCATCAGTTTTGTTTGCAAACACGATGGCGCATTATTATCCAGTCTGCTCTCAGATAAGGATCTTGAAACGGATTATTAGGCACCTCCGACTCCTTCGAATTTGTTATTCATTTTTGTGGTTGCTTATGAGCAAAACTTATTGTGCTTGTAGTGCCATACCTACCTATTTGTATTTGAATGGAGAAATATACCTAGCTTGGGGTTTGGGATTCATGGTGAGGTTGGTATTCGCCACTTGAACCTATGAGGTATAAATAGACAATTTTGACCAGAGTAACGAGCGAAGGCAGTTTTAAACTTGACAAAAACATAACTACACAATCCAATCCTTTCCACAAAAATCAATAAGTCCCTACTTATACCTATTAACCAGCTGTAGTTGGCGTGATTGAACTTGGATGGAACCGAGCATAATAATATGTAACTGAAATAAAAATATTATTACGAGTTGCGAAGCTCTTGTGCGGTTCTGGTACATTCGCACATGCCGTGCTTGCTTCTGACCTGGATGTTTGATTAACCTGGAGACCCTAAAATACGGTGTAGAACACATCTGCTAAATTAGCGGAGGTGCGGCGTTTCCTGAGTGAGCCGATATATGCGCGAATGTGATTGACGTTTCGAGAGCTGTCGCGATTCAACTTACGACGGTCAATGTGGAATTTGCCGGAGAACGTGCAGTGCCGGATTTAGGAATGTGGAGGCCCTGGGGCGACAGTAGTTTGTGGAGGCCTCAAGTTGAGCCCCAAGATTTTTTGAGAAATAATACTCGGAATAATAATATTCAATAAGGTGTTCTTGGATTTGTGGAGGCCCTAAATTTGTGGAAACATGTAAGGGTCCCAGGGCGGTCGCCCCTGTCGCCCGTGCTTAAATCCGGCACTGAGAACGTGTGTAATGTTCCCGAAGATACATACATATAAGCACAAACGAGCCGACCGACCGACACCAGAGCTAAATTCACAGCGACAACGAGAGAGTGAACGGCGAAGTTGGGCTAGCAATGCTAACATTCATTCTGAATTTGCTCATTCACTCTTTGATGTTTCATGATTGATTGTGGCGAGAACTTTGGATGGAGGGCCCAAATTGCAGCTGCATGTTTTCCAAGGAGAAACAGCGCCCTTTCTCACCTGCAAGTGCCGTAACAAATGTTACGGAAATCGGAGCGAAGAGGACTGTCGGACTCTGATTGTTTCGATGTTCGTAACGTTGGTTACGTAAACGTTTTCAGACCAGCGAGAACGCTGATCCTGCCTCAAGAACACGCAGTTCTAATTTGGTCCCTACATCGATCATTCTTGTCACAATCAATAATGGAGCATCAAAGTGTTCAGAATGAATGCCTTATCCGAAAACAATGTTGATTTTCATTCAATTCTCCACCCAGTCGGGGTCCTGGACAGATATATTCATATGTCACTTTTGATGCCACCCTATATTTTGAATGTCGATCTTGAGTTGATTGTGTTTATGGGGTTTTCTTATCGAAGGTTTCAGCTTCAATATGAGCCCTGGATTTCGAAAATTGGTCAAGAAGAGGAAATGTTAACACCAAAAGCCAAAAAGTCGATTTTTCGATACCACTCTGTGAATAAAAGGAATAAAAAGATAAATCCAAAACCGTTTTGAGATGAGATATGAACTTCAGCTACATGTCTTTGTTGTTGAAATCAAAAAAAAAAAGTTTTACTCCAAATGGGAATATGTCAAACTTTTAGAAATGTTGATACAATGACTTCAGAGTTGATACGATTCTATACTTAGAAAATCAAGCTCTCAAATGCTTTCAACATAATTTAAGTTGTTTGAACCAGTCGAGTCGGGAGTTTTCTTGTTTTGAAAAGGGATAAAATTTTGGAGCAGGACATTAGTTTAGTTGCGTAGTTTGATCTAAACTTTACATTTTACGGTTTTCTCTTTGTTCGCGATTTTGAATTCTTGTTCAATTTTTATACGACACGAAAGTAAAATCACGACCCATAACTTAGTACTTTGTAGGTAGGTACTAACTTGGTACCTGCTACAGATTCTATAATACCACTTGGTAGTGAATGAACATTCAGAGAATCTCTTTGTCAACGATTTATTCAGCTGGAGCTGTTAAAAATGTAAACGCAATACTCTGCTTTCTAGCAAAAGTGTACTGAGTGGAAATGCAGCAGCAATAAAGGGTTTCTGTTTCATATTTAATATACACCTCATCAGTTTTGTGGAGGTCCCGCTGCACTCTCTCGAGCACTCTAACAAGCACTGCAATTCCCTTTTCACCCAGAACGAATTCATTTTTAGGCTCTGTGCATTTTCTTTCAAAGAGAACAGATAGGTGCATTCTCAATGAGCCCGTCCCGGCATTCTAAACGAAGTGGAAAATGCCTATGAATATGAGGTCGTGCAATTTATCTTGCACTTCTACAGGATGATTTAGAAATCCAGAAACAGAACCCCAGATTCCTTGACTCAAATAATGACGATTGACGGTTTTTTTCTCCAACCTAACTCATACAGTTACGGAAATGCACAATGCAGTCCTCCAAAATTGACTAGCCGAGAACCGTTTTTAGTTATTTGTATATATTATTATTTGGAGCACGTTTAACAGGAATATGTTCCTAGTTGGAGAACGTGTTTGTAACAAGGGAATCAAATCGCCATGATGAAGGGGATGAAACAAGCTTTGGTAGCTGTGGAATCAGTCAGTCAGCTTCTTGATGGCTGGGACCGTGACACCAAGTATGTCACAATGAGCCTCGACGTCAGAGTAGGAATGGATAATCCGGTGGAGAGGGGAAAAAGTGAGTCCGCGGGTTCTTGCGTAGGGCAGATGGAGCAGTTGGGTGCTGCGGGAGTTGGGACTGGGAATTCGAAATCCTATGTTGTGCAGCAGCTCTGGGCAGTCAATGTCGCCTTTGATGATTTTTTGCAGAAAGATGACTGAATGCATGTCGCGTCTGGCGTGTAAAGACTGCATATTGAACTGCCGCAAAAGATCCTGTTGTGTGGTGCCTCTGTCAGGAAAGACGCCTGTCATAAAAACTGGAGTTTTCAGAAATCTCCTTTGAATTTTCTCAAGAAAGGTTCTGTGTACTTCATAAGCTGGGGTTCACACAACTGAGACGTACTCAAGGCGTGTACGAACAAAAGACATATAAAGGGTTCGAAAGGTCATGAGGTTGGACATATATTTACATCGACGCAGAATAAACCCAAGCATCCTCAGGGTCGCAGAGACAACTGATTATATATAGCTTGTTAATGTCAGTCTAGGATCAAAGATGACTCCCAGATCCTTTATAGTAGGCGACCTACTTATCAAAGGAGGTGAAAAAAAATTAAATTTAGGTAACTATCCCAAAAAAGGAATGCAGCATGCATAATGGGCAACCATTCCACCTTCCCTACCCTTTCATAATTTTTTTTTTACCTTTTAGAACGAATTTTACACAGGGTGCATATGCAGGGTGCGGCATATGCATAATACCATTTTGCAAAGTTCAGCCTAATGACGAAGATACAGCCCTCCAAAGTTCACTTTTTTCGGATTTCAAAAATTCATAACTCCGGAACGTTTCGACAAATTTAGATTTAATTCAGCAGAAACTGGTTTTGTCATAATAATCTATCAACCTGCCAAATTTGGAAGAAAATCCAACAAGTGGTGTAGGATGTATGAGGGTCAATAATTTAGAAGCATCCGAAGAAAACTTCACTCAAGGTGACCCCTCATAACTTCTACGCCACTGATTGGATAGTCTCCAAATTTGGCAGGTTGATAGATAATTATGACAAACCACCTTATGCTGAATTAAAGCTGAATTTGTTGAAACATTCCTGAGTTACAAATGAAGTTGAAATCGGAAAAAAGTGAACTTTGGAGGGCTGTATCTTCGTTATTAGGCCGAACTTTGCAAAATGGTATAGGCATAGGTTTTCGTCATATTTTAACGAGATCTACCCACAGATGATTTTTTTGCTATCATCCCTGAAACACCCTGTATATTAAAAAAAGTCTGTAATGAGTGGTGGTATATTCCTATAGTAAAGAAATTAATGGTATCCCAAAGTCCAAAGACCTATCATGTCCTCGCCTACTTTGTCGTTGAGCTAATCTGAACGCTTGTTACATAGCTTTTTCCAAACTAATTCAGTGTTCTTTTAAAGTATTGTTACGAGAGGCCATTCTTGTGCATTCTGGAGAACACCCGGTCTCTCTAGACTCTTCCCATTAGGTCGCAGTGTACAACTGAAAAGCTCTGGACATTTCCAGAATAATACGCGATGGCTTGGCGATTGAAATTACATGGGAGACTTCAACGGTCGATTAGAAAACATCAGCCGAATTGGCGGAGCACGGCACGTTGGCAATGCCCGCGATATGTGTAGGATTTTTTGGGAGTCGCCTGGAAACCGCATGCCAGGACATTGTAGAATTTGCTGGAGGACTCGTGGAAAATACGAGAACACTAGACGGAGGCAGATATAAGCACCACGGATTGGCCTAGGCAGCAGTATTGAATACGAAGTGATCGAGAGCGATAGAAAGCAACTAGTAATCAGCGATATTCCCAAGTAAATAATTGTTGGCGTGTATTTAATGTAGTACGCCATAATAAACAGTGTACGTGTGTTTTAAAACGATTGTCTCACTCATAAACGAACCTTGACGCGAAATACATAACAGTATTGTATACGCTGGCAAGCAAAACCTTTTAAGCGTCAAACGTGTTTTCATTCCAAAAAAGCTAATTTGCTTTGCAGGAGTCTCTACAAAAGTAATATAAGTATTTTTTATCATAAGTCCAGCAACCATGTCAGTTATTCAGTCAGATACCTGATAATAATCAAACCTTAAATTAACAATAGAAGCAAGACATGTTTCTATATTACCAATAATTGCCCATATAGTGCGGTGGCCGGCCCGGCGTAAGTGCTCGTTTTGAAGAGCGACCCAATATCACGGTATAAAGTTATGAGACCTATACAGATCGATTTGTAGGAAAATTCTGCATTAGAAATGGAAATTCACGACTCTCTGCTGTGGTCGTGACTAATGTTGTAGCGGAAAAACGGAGGAAAATGTTACTTTTCAAGCGCTAATTTTACCTTCTCTTATCTCAGTGTCTATGAGAGATATCGACCTGAAATTTTCATCAGCTGATAGCCCTTTCATTTCTCTGTAGAACTGTGTCTACAGGATCCGCCCGCTTTGACTGTTCATGATAGTAAATAGACCATTTCTACCGAGATGCCGGTTTTTCCTGGCATTTCTTCACGTTCAAAGCGCTATAAGTCGGTTACCGTATGAGATATCGAAAAAAAGTCTGATGTAAAAAAAGTCACAAATTTTGTAAGGAACATTTCATTCGCTGCATGTATGCACTTATCTTCAATAATAACGCTTCCAGAAATTATTTTGTTCATCAATGCAAGCGCGCGCGCGCTACCGCTTGCATCGCCACCCCTTGCCTCTGCCACCCGCGAGTCCCTACAAGTAGGTACTCGTCAGTCGGCTATCCAATTAGTACATTACATTATCAAACCAATTCTCGATTTAAAGTTATAGAATCTTTACAAATCGATTTCTAGGAAAATTCTACATTAGAAGCTGGAATTACGACTCGTTGCTGTGGTCGTGACTTAATTTGTGGGTAAAAATCCAAAAGAAATCGCTACTTCTCAAGATATGTTGCTCTTAGTTCAGTTTCTTTAGCAGATATCGTTCTGAAATTCGAATGAGCTGATAGCCCTACCTGTAGATGATCTATGAAACTGTATGCCAGCATAATGCGCCATCCCAAATAATTCATATTACTCAATTAATAAATAAATATTGTCACAATTTTTTTTTTAAATCATTGTATTCATCTAATACATCATCATCTGTGTCTAATGGCAAAATTTTTCCACACAGCATCTTGCACTTGCATAAATGCAAAAAATTCCCTTGCTTTTGCAGATTCATTTTTGTGTAGAACAGTTTTTTTTTCGCTGCAAATAAGATTAATTAGACTTCTGATGGTGTCTGGGATTGGCGGTTTTGACATGAATATTGGATAGCAATCGACTTCCTTTTTTCCTACCACCACCCCTCCAAATTTAGAGGTGGCATCGAAGGTAATACCTAATTACCCATACCTAAGGTAATACCCAAGGTAATGGGTGATAATTGAAACCTCGATTGAAACCAACTAATGGCTTACCGAAGAATATGCAATATGCAGAAAAGAATCTTCTGTCTGAGCAATTTCTGTGGCCGATTGTTTTGTATATTCAAAGTTAATTTGAGCCTTGCATCATTTAGATCAGCCGCATTTTGTTGCCTATATAGGAGCAATACAAATTTTCTGGCTATGTTGATGCTCTTTTCAACATTCTCTTCTCCAAATCTTTGTAAATTGAGATTTTTCAAATTTTCAACGAAAAATGTCCCAAGCCGACTTTTTCCCGATATAAAAAAATTAATTTGCCGTGTCACATTCCGTAATTGCGTGATGTACACACGGTAATAATTATTAATTATTAATTACACATTATAATTATTAATTATTATTATTAATTAGAATAATTGCAATTATTACACTTCTGGTGGTGGTTGGGATTGGTGGTTGTGTCAAAATATTGGATAGCAATAATTATCTTCTTTTTTTTATCTATATTCCTCCAGGTTTAATTGTGGCATCGAAGGTGAAATGCTGTTAATTCAGATTTTCACTTTAGACTTTAGAAATAAGCATCTGAAATAAAAATTGCGGAATGAACTATGTAAATATATCGCGTAAGAGAAATCATTCATTAGTGGCTTGACGAAAAATATGCAATCGAAAAGAATCTTCCGTTGGAGGAATTTCTTTGAGCGATTCCGATTTTTTTGTGTGTAAAGTTAATTTCAGTCTCTCATCATTTAGATCAACAGAATGTGTGTTGCTTATATAGATTCAGCACAAATTTTCTTGCTATGTTGATGTTGTTTTCAATATTTTCTTCAGCAAATCTATGGAGGTCGAGATTTTTAGAGCTTGTGATAAAAAAGTGTATTTTTGCCGATTTAAAAAAAAGAATTCCGCGTAATTGCATGAAAAGCTAGCAACGCATCACATGAGAATTTTCTTAAAGCCTTAGCTATTTTGTCAACAGATATGAACCGCTTTTGATAAACAAGATAAACAAATTTGTAGAAAATTATAGTCAAAGCTGATGACACCGACATCTTGATTTTACTTCTATATTTCTATCGTGTGATCAAATGAATTCTTATTTTAGGTAGGCTGTGGCCTGGTCAAATTCAGGGGTGTAAAGCTGCGTTTGGCTAGGCCACAGCCTACCTAAAATAAGAATTCATTTGATCACACGATATTTCAATGACGATAGTTCCGCAGCAAGAAAAATATTCATGGAGAAGAGACATAACACTTCTTCAACAAATAAAAAGCGATTCGTGCCTGTTCACAAAATAGCAAAGGCTTCAGAGAAATTGTTATGCGATGCGTTGCCAGCTTTTCACACAATTACGGGATGCGACACGACAAATTCATTTTTTTAAATCTGAAAAAAGTCAGCTTGGGACATTTCCGTTGAAAATTTGAAAAATCTCAATTTACAAAGATTTGGAGAAGAGAATGTTGAAAAGAGCATCAACACAGCCAGAAAATTTGTATTGCTCCTATATAGGCAACAAAATGCGGCTGATCTAAATGATGCAAGGCTCAAATTAACTTTGAATATAGGTACAAAACAATCGGCCACGGAAATTGCTCAGACAGAAGATTCTTTTCGACTGCATATTCTTCGGTAAGCCATTAGTGGGTTTTAATTATAACCCATTATCTTAGGTATTACCTTAGGTATTAATACCTTAGGTATTAATACCTTAGGTATGGGTAATACCATAGGTATTACCTTCGATGCCACCTCTAAATTTGGAGGGGTGGTGGTAGGAAAAAAGGAAGTTGATTGCTATCCAATATTCATGTCAAAACCGCCAATCCCAGACACCATCAGAAGTCTAATTAATCTTATTTGCAGCGAAAAAAAAACTGTTCTAAGCAAAAATGCATCTGCAAAAGCGAGGGAATTTTTTGCATTCCCGAATGCAAGTGCAAGATGCTGTGTGAAAACATTTTGCCATTAGACACAGATGATGATGATGTATTAGATGAATACAATGATTTTAAAAAAATTTGTGACAATATTTATTTATTAATCAAGTAATATGAATTATTTGGGCTGGCGCATTATGCTGGCATACAGTTTCACAGATCATCTACAGGTAGGGCTATTAGCTCATTCGAATTTCAGATCGATATCTGCTAAAGAAACTGAACTAAGAGCAGCATCTCTTGAGAAGTAGCGATTTTCTTGGATTTTTACCCACAAATTAAGTTACGACCCACAGCAACGAGTCGTAATTCCAACTTCTAATGTAGAATTTTCCTAGAAATCGATTTGTAAAGGTTCTACAACTTAATATGGAAAATTGGTTTGATAATGTAATGTACACTAATGTACTAATTTGGATAGCCGACTGACGAGTACCTACTTGTAGGGACTCGCGGGTGGCAGAGGCAAGGGGTGGCGATGCAAGCGGTAGCGCGCGCGCGCTTGCATTGATGAACAAAATAATTTCTGGAAGCGTTATTATTGAAGATAAGTGCATACATGCAGCGAATGAAATGTTCCTTACAAAATTTGTGACTTTTTTTACATCAGACTTTTTTTCGATATCTCATACGGTAACCGACTTATAGCGCTTTGAACGTGAAGAAATGCCTGGAAAAACCGGCATCTCGGTAGAAATGGTCTATTTACTATCATGAACAGTCAAAGCGGGCGGATTCTGTAGACACAGTTTTACAGAGAAATGAAAGGGCTATCAGCTAATGAAAATTTCAGGTCGATATCTCTCATAGACACTGAGATAAGAGAAGGTAAAAGTAGCGCTTGAAAAGTAACATTTTCCTCCGTTTTTCCGCTACAACATTAGTCACGACCACAGCAGAGAGTCGTGAATTTCCATTTCTTATGCAGAACTTTCCTACAAATCGATCTGTATAGGTCTTATAACTTTATACCTCGATATTGGGTTAATGGCACCTTTTGCATCCTCGGCCGCCGCACTAATAACATTTTACCCCCAATTGTCCCAGAATGTTGATGTTGTCTGTTTGTTCCAGGCGGACCAGTTATATTCGTATTGGTATGGGGATTGGCTAAAAGCTTCACTCTCGACGATCAGCAGGTAGGTGAATAAATTGCATATAATAGTAGGTTAGGTAGATGGGGCACTTAATTAATTCCATAATTACCGGACGACTCTTGCAAAACATCAAACCGAGACACATGTAAAATTAACGCAAACTCCGGTTTCATCAGGGCCGCTACCGGGTCCTTTTCGCTCTTTGTTCCCCTTCTATCTTGAACCCTTCCGGAGATGTTATCAATATGTGCTCCGTCGTGCGCGTTGAGGTCCCCCACCTGCAAGTCCTCTTCATTTGTCTTTTGTTCCCACTACTTGTACTTCGTTGTATTCGTGTTTTCATTTAATTACTGTCAAATTTATACCTACGGCATGCCATGTTTTCAAACATAACTGCCTAGGCAAGTACGTACAACCTAACCCTCACCCGAGTCACAAAGTTTGAAGTTTAATCTTAGATTTTGCGTATTGTAGACATTTTCGATTATTTTCACCTAACCGTGCTTAAGGACGGCATTTCCTAGCATTATGACTGAAATAGACTGCGGATTAGCTGCAGAGCGAAAGAGAAACAGATAGATTCTTGTGGCGTGAGTTTCTGCCAAATCTGAGCAGCTAAAAATGTTACAAAAAAATTAGTTATTCAAATCTGGGCTCGCAAGACAATAAGAGACTTTTTTGAAAAAAAAAATTGAGTTTTTGAATTTTTAGAATTTTGAAATTTTGAAATACTTATGAATTTTTATTCTAGATTTTAGATAACTCTTTTTTTTTCAAGTCTCTTACTCCACTGATTCTCATGAAACTCACGTTTCAAGAAAAAAAACACTAGGAAATGCCGTCCATGAATTATTTGAGTTGTTTATTTAATCAGAATAGGAGAAGAAGAAAATTTAAAAATTTTGATCCACAGGTATTCATTCCGGTATTTATACTGAGGCCCAGTCTTACGAAACCGGGATAAGCTCGGTATAGCTATTACTCGGTATAAATCTCCTAGGTTACCTTTGTCCTCGCCTTTGTCAGCATGCCATTATCTCAGGTTTATACTCGAATAACGCTATTCCGGTTTCGTAAGACTGGGCCTTACTTGGAGCGGGAGTAAGTGAACAATAAAGAAATGAGTGACGAAATAGAAATGTCCCGAAAATACACCGACAACGTTCTAGGACAGCTTCCTCTCATCAAAACAAGGAAAAAAGTTCCCATGAACATGGGTCCGGAAACGCTTCCCAAGAGAGCTACAGGCCCCTAAAGGTGGGACCCTGAAGATGGTTTTTATTCAATATCTCCGAAACTGTTCAAGAGAAATCAATCATACTGGACACATCCACTGACCTTCTTGTGCCCAACAAAATGAGGCAAGATTAATTCCACAATAATTTACCAGGGGTGGGTCAGGCTGAGGTGTAGGGGTAAAAATAACTCTCACTTGTTTGAATGTCAATGGTTTCCAAATTTAACAAGAAATTGTAAAATATTGGTGTTTTCTACCAAAAAAAGGTTTCTTTTTTTCAACCTCGATAGATGCACCGTTTACGAGATATTTGAGTTTGAATTTATGAAAACGTAGTCAGAAATGCTAATTTTTAATTACGATATTTAAGACGAAAGAAAAAGTATTTCAAAGAAACTCCATTACTGTTAGGCATTCAAATTTTGTTAGGCATAAGAAGGTTGTTAAATGTGTCAAGTTTGATTGATTTTCCTTGAACGGTTTCGGAAATATTGAATAAACAACCATCTTCAGGGTCCCAATTTAAGGGGCCTGTAGCTCCCTTATGAAGCGTTTCCGGACCCATGTTCATAGGAACTTTTTTTTCCTTATTTTGATTAGAGGAAGCCGTCGTAGAACGTTGTCGGTGTATTTTTGGGACACCTGTATATTGGGTACAAACATTAATACTTACCCAAACTTATGGAATTCATTTCTTACCTTGTATAAAATCGCTATTGTAGCCGATTTGTCTGCCCGGTGGTGATATGTGGTTTCCGTGATTGAAACTTCTCTCAAACCATAGCTTTCTAATTTTTCCACTGATAAGTACATAGCACCTCAAAGCCGGTCTAGGCTTTCTTGAATTTTTGCATTTCGGCGCCATCATATAGAAAACTGCCGCTGATCGACTTGAAATAATATGAATATTGCAATTTTTCTCAGACGTGACGCTCTTGTGCCTTAAGTCTTTCGAGGATACATGTCGAGTTCGTCGAATATTGGTTTGTTCAATATTCACTTTTTACTGAAAATAACTTATCGACACAGTCATATTGTCATATTCTCCGTATTTTATTGTATTGTACTGTATTCTTGACAATTCCATCGTCTAAATTCGAAAAAATCAGCTTGAATTTGGTTCTTTTCAAGTTGAAGGATCCACTATCTCATACAAAGCAATGGACGTCGAAATCTTTGAATGCTTCTCCTGAACAATTTGTGTTTTGGTCTATTGAACAATCCAATATCCATGCGACGAATTGCCACTTCCACTTTATTTCTTAAAAATATGGAGGCGAGTTCTTTTTTTGGTAGGCAGGTATCCGTGTAGTCACTGACAGTACCTCAGTACCTACCATGTTTCTCAGCTTCACCGTTTTCCGTGGAAAATTCGTATATCTACCTACTAACGACTTTCAGAAATATTATCCGCAAAATACCTATACTATAATACCTTCTCAACCCAGCTACACTAAATACATGAGAAGCTACCTACCTACCTACCTAATTTGCTACAGACATTTGAAATTAGAAGTCTGGATAGCGACCCTACTCAGAAATCTTGCGCTTATAAGGTCGCACCTTAATTTATATTTTTCGGATATTACCTATGTCGAACAAATGTTTGCGAGTTGATTAGATCAAACGCACTCTAACTGAGCGAGTGAAGTAACTCAACATTTAATAAGTATTTTTAATTTTGTCTTATCGAAACCTTGAGCACCTGAACAAATATTGTTCCTGTACTTTAAAAGACACAGAATTTAAGTAGGTGGGTACTTTGTGATTCAATTAACTCGGAAACTAAAAGTGTGTTTGCTGCAGTGTAATAAAAGTTGGTAGCAGCTTGAATTTAAAGCTCCAGCCAGAGCGAATATGTTCACAAACTCCCCATTTCCAATTCACACTCATACCAAACATAAAATATATAAAATATAAACCATGCACGACCTTCAGTTAGAAATTGGGAAGATTGTCGCATAAATTTTTCTAAAAGCTTTTATTGTTGTCTCGGGGCCTCATTCCCACAAACAAGAACTAGAACCAACTACAAAAGTAGTAAGAGGTCTGGAATTTTATACTTGATAAAGCTAGAGTTGAGTTTGAACTTCTCCTTATTACCGTAAGAAAAATGTTGTCAATTTAGCAATTCGAAATGGCCATAAGGTAGGTCCACTGAAAATTTGAGTCAATTTTACAATGAGAGTCGAAGATTAATTGGCGCATACAATATTTTGTTTAAATCAAATATACAGGGTGTTTCAGTGACCTTACATAATACTTCAGGAGGTGATTCCTCGTAAGAAAATAAGTCGAAAAGTAGGAGTAACATTTTACCCTAAAATGCTTCCTAAGGGAGTTACAGCCCCTCAAAGGTGCGAAGTTAAACAAAGTTTTTAATTATTTGCTGAAAAACCGTCAAAGGTAGGAACTTTAAATTTGGTATAGAGAAGTTTCTCAACGGTGCAAATGTGCATGCAAAGTTGTAAACAAATCTAACCAGTGGCAGCGAAATTAGAGAGGATTGGGATTATGTTGAAAATTATTCATGACACGCCCGTGTTTTTTCACTTTTACTCCAGAACGATGCATCCTACGGAAAAAATGCAAGAGGAATAAAAGTTTTGGATTGAACGGATCTATCGAAAACATCAAATTTGAAGCTCTTATCTTTGACAGTTCTTGAGCAAATAATTGAAAACTTTGTTGCATTTTGTACCTTTGAGAAGCTGTAACTCCGTCAGGGAGCACTTTAGGAAAAAAAATTACTCTTACTTTTCGACTAATTTTTTTGAGAGGAATCACCTCCCGAAGTATTATGCAAGGTCACTGAAACACCCTGTATATAAGAGTGTCTCAACTCACGCACCAGGGTCCACTCCAAAGCAGTTTATGGAAATTCTTTAAATGTGTCAGATTTTTTTTTAGGGTTTTATTTTTGTAGATAGAGGGGCGTCGAATGGTGGAACTTAGTCCCTTTTTGTAGCTACCGTCAAGGCTAGGTTCCTTGACTCATTCTAATACATAGAACAAATCTGTTGTGGCATCACAATACTTTTCCGACTATGTAGTATCCAAGAATGAGTCCAGGAACATTTGAAAAATTTTGTTCGAAACGTCCCTTCGGTTGGTGAGTTGGAATTTGAGACAAAGATTGAAACACACTGACTTTATACCATCGCAAAATTCAAAAATTGAAACCATTTCAAACAATAATGAGAAAAGAGGAGAGTACCCTCTATTATATTATTTTATGCTGGAGTTTTTCTGGTCTCCCAGGTGATTCCCATCTGTGACGGCTTGTGACTTTTGGTATGCTGTCTAGGACGTATATACAGGATGGCCCAACAAAAACGTAACAAACAGATTTTTGGGCATTGGGCCTCATTTTTTCGAGATAAGCTTTTTTTCAAGGGGTATGTTGAAGTGCTATTAATTTCACCGTGAAGTTTCACCCCCGTAGTCAATTCCTTCGACAATTATAAATGACAAGTGGGGTTGGGTGATACATCATTTTAAAGCTGGTTCAATTGTTTTCACAGCGGTGCTACTTTTTATCCATTTCGTTGGGCCATCCTGTATCTATGAACATATATTTCAAGCGCTGTCCAGTAGTTATCAATTTCCATGTCAAAAGTTTTATTCTCCATACTACACACATCAAAAGAATCTAGGGGACAAGCAAATTCAGACGATTTCTAAAATCATCATAACTTTTGATTGCCGTCAGCGATTTCATGTCTGTTTTCAGTGTTCGATAGCCCAATTCTTCGTTTTGATGTCTTGATCACGTGGAATACGAACAATGTTTTATAAAGTTTCTACAGGGTGATCAATGGAACAGTGTAAAATTGCCGAAAGTTCAGTACGAGCGCGATTTCCCAAAAACAATTTTTTTATGAATTCCGATAGCACAGTTATGAAGACTGGTACTTCAGCTTCAGTAGCGTTTTTGAACTTTGGAAATCGAAGGTAAATTGCCAAAGATATTGATCATTTTGTGCCGCCATGTCGAACTCCCAAGAGGTGATCCGATTTCATTGAAACTTGGATCACATTCATGTCTGGTTCCAGTAATTGGAATTTCAAGGTCAAACGTCTTTCTCGGTCACTTCCAAGCCTCCACATTAAACGTTTATGTAAATGATTCGATTTTAGTGTGTTTCAAGTTTCATTCAAATTGAATCATTTATGTAAAAAGTTCAATATAGCCACTCGAAAGTGATCGAAAGACTCTATGTCGAAAGTGACATTTGACCTTGAAATTCCAATTACTTGAACCTAATAAGTGTGTTCCAAGTTTCAATGAAATCGGACCACTTTTTTTTTTCTTGGAAGTTCAACATGGCGGCACAAAATGATCAATATCTTTGGCAATTCACCTTCGATTTTCAAAATTCAAAAACGTTGCCGAAAGACCGATCTTCATAACTGTGCTATTGGAATGCATGAATTTTTTTTTTTTGGAAATCGCGCTCGTACTGAACTTTCGGCAATTTCACACTGTTCCATTGATCACCCTGTAGCAACCTTATGAAACACTATTTGTATTTGACGTGTTCAAGGCATGAAAACGAAAGACTGGGCAAACGAACACTGAAAACCGATATAAAATCGCTCACGGAAATCAAAAGTTATGATGATTTTAGAAATGGTCTGAATTTGCTTGTCCCCTAGATTCTTTTGATGTGTGTATAATTGTTACGAAGCGTCTATCGTGCGATCAACAAATTTCCGGAGTATTTAATAATAATATGCAATCAATCACATCAGCCAATCCAACCGCTCCAATCGAGGCTCCAATTATTGACAATTTTGTCTCCAACGCTAACTCCGGATGGAAATTTCGTTGATCGCGTGATATTATTGTAATGCCCGCTCTATGAAAATTCGCAACGCAGCCGCAACGCAGAGCGCAACGTTTCTGATTGGCTCGCAAGGTATTTGCAAAGCCATCGCCACGACGCGGCAAGCTTGCGAGCCAATCAGAAACCTGCGTTGCGGCTGCGGTTACGTTGCGTAATTTCATAGAGCGGCCTTAATGGTATTTTTTTTACCCTTGTTTCTAAAACTAACTGATAAATAATTATGATACCTTAGCCTCAGCTTCTAAAAGAGATCTTGTCTTGTTGCAGACCGGCGAAGTGTTCCGAAGCTGCCCTTGGACTTCGCATCCTTTCGATTGGATTTACCAAGGTCCCGCCATAGCCGTTCTCATCATGAACGTAATTTTTCTGTGCATCATCATGTGGGTAAGTTGAACGAAACTATCTACTCAATTCTTCTCCCTTGTCGCTTCTTTCTTATCCAGCCTACCCCTCTTAATCCGCACCCTTCTACCCGTGGGAACATGTGAGTGCTCAATTAAAACTTTTTCACAGGTCCTCATAACAAAGTTGCGCTCAGCCAACAATGTGGAAACGCAGCAGTACAGGAAAGCCACCAAAGCCCTTCTAGTTCTTATTCCCCTGCTGGGGGTCACCTACATTCTCGTGATCGTCGGACCAACCGAAGGAATCTCCAGACGCATATACGATAGCATTAGGGCGATACTCCTTTCGACGCAGGTTAGTAGGATGTTGTGAAACGCTTTTGTTTGTAATGGCGAATTCCTGCGCATTACACTTTGCCAGCCATTCGTTACCACCTCGGTTTCCACATTCCCTTGCATTTGAGAGAGGAACCTTCTTGTTAGCGCGCGAGTGCTTGGATAGGTATACATGTGGTCGGCAGCAAGCAGCAATGCCAAAAGTAATGGAATCTCTATTTTGACATTCTACGCAAAGCTCTTAGGGCCCGGAGTCACTGTAGGCCCGGGAAGTTGGTACTAAACCACTCAAAAATGAAAGTGTGGCACCCCAAGATTTTGCCGCCATTTTGAATTCGCCCATTATGGAATGAGTGGGAAATTAATTGGTACTGTACTGTCAGTAATGGTCATGGTCTCGGTCATGGTCAACAATATAAATGCAAAAAAAAACTGGTTTTTCAGAGAGTAATTTTTTGTAATTGGCCATTTGCAAATGGTCAACCCATTTTTAGGAGTTTTATAACACTTCGGCGCTCAACACGACCAAAATGACAATTGTTAAGGGTTTCACCACAATCTGTCATCTTGTTTGGCCTGTATGTTTGGCACTTGTGCATATTTGTGAACAATTTCTTATACCAAAAATGAGCAGCCGGCAAAAAAAAACCGGCGATTCAAAAACGAGAAATTGATCAAATAAACATATTTCCCAAACTTAGCTCATTTTTGCAGGATATTTTCAGTGTATTTTACAAATGACCAATGATGGATCAGAATGGTTTCGTAATTCATCTCGGACAAGATATTGGATTGTCCAAGGATTTAAAGCCCTATATTTATCTTCACAATAGTCATTTCGGTCGTGGTAAGCCTGAAGTGCTCAAAACTCGTAAAAATGGGCTTAACATTTCCTTACCGGCAATGAAAGAAAGTGACTGACTGGGAACGGTTATTTTTTCATTTAGATTATTATTTAATTGACTACGATCATTACTACTATTTAGTTCCAATCAATTTCTCACTTATTCCATATTGAGCGAATTCAAGATGGCGGCCATTATGATAAAAATCGACTGTTATATTATTCTCTAAAAAAGTATAGGCGTAGACAATAGCAACAGATCACATTTAATTCATGAGGTCATTATTTGTGGAAATGCGAAATTTCACCGGAATATCATGAAAACTCACTGATTTATTGGAAAATGTTGATTTCCATGGAACCGACTCGTTGAAAATATAATAGATGCGGCCGAGGATGCGGCTTGTTTTAACTTAATAAGCATCTTACAGAGTCGAGCATTTATCGTTAAAATCAGCACTCGCGTTCGCTTGGGCAAAATATTTGTGAAAATCTAAGCACTAGTGATTACTGTTGATAACATTTATTCTTGTTGGCGATAATGCTATAGGCCGCATTATCGTCAACAATAAATTTTTCTTCCTAAACTGGTTTCCAGAAGAAAAATTCAAATTTTACTGACTCTGATGCAATCCTTTGTTATTAATGTATGTCTTGAGTCAATTCTCATTTCCGGATCTTTTTGCATCAAGTTTTAGGTCCAATAATATGAGCCTAAAATTAAAAAAATTGGCCGACGAGGAAAAAAATTATACCGGGTGTTCATAAATGTCTGTGATCGCATCGCCTTTGGGATCCGCTTTCGATCACTACAATTGCGCCTGTTACTGCGTTTTTCGGCCTGACCCATGCCTGCCGCAATCACAGTTTCTTATAAACACCCCGTAGTTTCCGATTCCATCGGTACCATTATGGAATCGGAATTTGGAAATGGAATTTCCGATATCCATTATGTACAATACACATAACAAAAGCAAACAGTTGATTTTTTGAGATCACCATGTAAATACAGGAGATGAACGGGAAAGTTCAAAACCGCCTCGAGATGAAACATCATGATGCCTGCAGGCTTTAAAATTATCTGATCAAAACAAAAATAAAATTCCTATCGAAAACGGAGTATCAAAACGGCTGCTGACCTGCGAAAACAACTTCGAAATCTTTTGTAGTTATGGAAAGTTACACCCTATTGGAATCAGGCAAAATTTTGGGGTACCTACTTCATTTTTGTGCAGGTAGTTCAGAAGGTGAATGCCATAAGTGCTTGTCAATTATTATGATTGTCTCAAAAATTGCTTCCATGGCGTTCACTTACCTACCTACCAAAACTGACCTTTTATATCTCTAGGCAACACATAATTATTGTTAAAGGTAAATGACTTTCTTGACTAGACGTCAAACGTATAAACGTCACTTTTACCGTTGATTGAGTCAAAACTCCTGATAAAGCTATAACTTCAAACACATCAGATATGGCTACCAGTGTGGGAAAACGTTTACTACCCTTGTTTGGTCGCGTTCTAATCAAAAAAGCTGATGCCATCGGCAAGTCGAGAGGTGGAATAGTGATTCCTGAAAAAGGTCGAGCCAGAGTGACGAGGGGGACAGTCGTGGCTGTAGGCCCGGGACCCAAAAACAACAAGGGAGAACACGTGCCGCCTGCAGTTAAAGTCGGAGACAACGTTCTGTTGCCTGAGTACGGAGGTACTAAGGTAGCCCTCGAGCAGGACGAACAAGAGTACTACCTTTTCAGAGAATCGGACATATTGTGCAAAGTATACGAATGATTTCGTTTGTGTCGCATTCCTTTTGAACTCATGAATATTGTTATTTTCTTTTGAAACATTAAAATACTTGAAAAACCAACGTTAATCTCATCCTTGATCCATAACGAAGCCTTCAAATAGTGGATTCTCCAAAAAAACTTATTGCTGACCGGTTCGAGGGCCGCTTAATCTTCATCAGAAAATGACCAAAGTGGTGGGTAAAATAATATTGTGATCCAACCGCCCGATATCATGTTGTGGCTCATTATACCACTGTAAGAACGTTAAGGAGCATCTTGGTACTTACTTGGGAATAATCACGTTGTCCCAAATTTTTGCCTCACACATGATATCTATGTAGTCTTCCATGGCTGTATACGCAGGGTATCAATATTTCTCTCTCAAAAATAAAGATAAAGAGTTATAAAGGTTTTGATGGGATTCCTGTAAATGTTTGTCCACCTTGTTTCCGTTTGGATTACTCCACATTTTTTTAGGAGCCCAATAGCCCTAAAACACTAGAAAAGTTTCCAAAGGATTACTGGGACATTTTATGACAAACAAAAAAATTATCAACTGTTCCATAATTTTGAGAGATGTAGAAAATTGAGCACAGAGCCATTTTTTTGAGAAAAGTTGTTGACAAAAAAAATATATTTTTTTCACATAATTGAAAAAACGCTCTGTATTCAATTTTGTAATACACTCAGTACACCGTGTAAGAAAGTTGAGTCTTCATCTTCATTTTTGAGGGAGAAATCCTTCAAATAGTTTTAGCTTCTGAGAATACAGCCTTAACTATTGAATCTTTCAATAAATTTTGCGATATACCCGAGGATATACCTAAGTAACGTTAACGTGATTTTAATATTACCTACGAGAGAATACTTTGAAGAGCGAGACTACCAACGAGGCCATTTTTACTTCTACCAGTTTTTGAGATACCTAATTAGTTATAGCAGGCGTTGAATGAAAAAAAAAGTGCGAAATTCCACTTTAGTCGAGGAATTTTAGCTGTTAAAATCTCAAATAGCGAACAAAGATGAAACCCAGCCGGATTTATGTATATAAGCTCAGTTGAGCATGTTGTTTAATATATTGAAAGTCCTCAAGAATCCGGTGTGAGCTTCGGCCGTTGTGGCCTCAAGAAGAACTTGAGGATCAGTTTTTCGCGTATATCTCGTGAACGATAGTACTTGGGAGAAAAGTTCCTGGGAAGAAATCGCTGGAAGTTTTATTGTCTAAAAAAGGTCTTTACACATTTCATCGTCAGTCCTCTCCTTCTTCGTCAAAACACAAGAGATTCAAAATAGCGTAGATGAGGTGAGAGGTGTGGGTTGATCCACTCTCTTTTGATTGAAACTTGAAGCCATTAATACTAACAATGCCGGCGGCATATACAGGGTGAAATAAAAATAAAGGGTTAAACATTTGTTCCTCAAGAACTAAAATAGTTGAAGACATGTAAATTGCGGTACCTTCAAATGAATCACCCGTTATTTATAGGGTCAAGATCTATGATGACTATACTTACTAATTGTTGTTTTTGAGAGTGACGTCGTAAGGTATTTTTTCCAACGAAATGTTTTTTGAAAAAGTAAAAAAATCAATGAAACTCTGAACTGAAGCTCCGTCTTTTCAAGCTTTCGTTATATTACGTAGGCGGTAGGCATTAGACTCAACGGCATTAGTCAGTTTTACAAGCAATGTAGTAGATGATGACTGTTTAACAAGACTTCATGGATTTTATGGTTCACCAGGCTCTATATCCGCAATGTGTATTTGGCTCTTTTAAAACTCGATAATAATGAAAATATTCTTCTACATCGCTCGAATAGTTGCTTTTGCTTTTATATTAAAAATCTTATCCTGTTCCCCTTCCTTAACGCGCCCGATGTAATTAAGGCGGAAATAGCCGCTAGCTGTAGACGATAAATTCTCTGCTCCTCCGATACCGGAAATAGACGGAGCCGTTCCTAACGTAGGTATAGGTAGAAGGTAAGTTTACATCATGGATGGTTCACATTGTTATAGGGTGAACTATTTAGACACAGACAGGTAGACGAGATGCAGGTAAGAAGAAGTCTTCTGAACTCATAATTATAGGTATCTTCGCTTGTCGATATTAAACAATATCGGTCAATAAATACGACAATGCAATATGACGAGACAAGATGATGGCGTCATAAGTCATAATTGAAAGACAAAAATGCCCAATGCTCTTTTGGGCATAAACTATTCATTGATAAAAGCTGCAAGGCTTCAACTTTTTTTTTCGAGAAAGATTGATCTTAGAACCTAGAATTGACCGTAGAATAAAAATTCTATGATTATTCAAGCAGCTGATGTCGAATCACAATTTACTGCATTTACTAAGATTTTTATCATTCATTACCAAGCTAGAATAAATTGTTGCCTTTGGTCCTCTCTCAAATCTTACACCTACTCTATTCAATAATTCGTTCAAAAGCTTTTGTGAAAAATAGATAATTATTTTTACAGCGATTGTTATTATTTCAGGGGTTCACTGTGGCACTATTTTATTGCTTCCTCAATGCCGAAGTGAAAAACACCGTGCGCCATCACTACAACAGCTGGAACACGCGAAGAACCTTGGGGTCGAGAAGAACGCGATTTTCCTCCAGCAGGGACTGGTCGTCCCAGACTAGAGACAGCATGCGGTATGGAAATCGGAGGTGCACCCCCTAGGGACTAACTTTGGCAGTTTTTAGCCTTTACCAGACTCACAATTCGTTCTACAAGAAACGTGGTTCGAATTGCTCGGACGGTACCACAACCACTGTCGTCGTCGTCCCCTACCCAAAGATTACTCAACAAATCCGATCGACTTTCCAGACATCGCCCAACAACGACGGGGTTGGATGAGAATTAGTGCCGCGAGGGGATAGGAGGTAGGTTGTTGGGGCATTTTTCAGTGCGTTTTTTCTAGAAAATCATATCGCAATGTATAGGCAGAAAACTGAAATATTAGGGTGTAAACTAGTGGCCAAGTTGTTACAAATTAAGTTGAACTTTGGATAGCGAGACAATTCCCAAACTAATCCTAGGTAACGGCGGCGTTTTACATTGACTTTTGACAAAAAAAAGTATACACACCCAAATGGTCTAGGGATCACCCCGAAATTTTGTCTAGATTATTGTGACAATTTCTCCAGAAAACATTGAAAGATTTTAGAAATTTTTATGCGGTGTTCGATAAAGTAATCCTTTGACTACAAGGTAACACTTTAGGTCACCCGATTGTTGACCCTCTGTACGATATACAGGGTGACAATGAAAGAAATACAAAAATGACCTGAATTCAGCAAGGTCCCGTTTCGAGAAAACAATTCGCAGAAATCAAATTGGACAGGAACGTACACAATAGCTCTGTCAAATGTATCATGAAATAATTTGATCCCATCGACCCTCAGAAGTGGTAAGGACCTGCACCTCTTTTGGGACCATGACAAATCAAGCATGCTGCGACATTGCATCACACATGTTAGATAGCCCGGGGTGGTCCAGAATGAACCAGTGGCAAGTTTCCGTTGCATTACGTATACTATAATAACCAATTTTTCCCATCATAAATGCTTCTTTACAGCCTAATTCTCGGTCCATAAATCACAAAAAAAAACAGTAACTCTTTGCAAAAACAAAATACGATCAAAAGTCCAAAACCGTTACGGTATATTGATGTACGCTTTCCAAAAATCTAGACTAGAAAATTCTGCGACTTGTTTTCTCAAAACGGGGCCCTGTTGAAGTCAGGTAATTTTTACGCCCCTTCCATTGTCACCCTGTATATCAAACATGAGATCAACAATCGGGTGACCTAAGATGTTATACCTTGTAGTCAAAAGATTACTCTATCGTTTTATCAAAAAGTACATTTTCTGACCGCTTTTCTAAAAAACTGCTATCGGATTCAAAAAGCTAGGGAAAAATGCTTCAAGAATCACTCTTCAATTTAGATGGCACACCTAAACCGCTTCGACAATAAAATTAGAAGTAAAATTTGTGGGTAAGTTCCCATTTTCGACCAGACATAATCGACTCATTGTTTGATTGAATTCATTGAAATTCATTTTTTGGCTTCAGTGGAGCGAAATCGGCCTGAAAAGTCGTCGTTTTTTTTTTAAGGTATAACAGCACCAAACCTTATAGGTCTTACAGAGAATCAAATTCCACGTATGTATGGTCATTTTGGGGATGATCTTGTGGTAGGGACCTTTTTTATGGGCAAAAAACATCAAAAATTGAAAGTGAGCAGTTCAGCATTCACAACGTTATATTTCTGGATCCAGTTGAGCTATCGGTCTGTTCTTTTTTTTAAATGAAAGTACATGAAAAAACCTTTCCAATGGTACATCACTGACTGAACATATTTGTTCACAAACGTGTTTATAGAGCAATAAACATTATATTGACCAAAAATGCAGTCCCTTTTTGACCATGCGAAGAACTTCTTTCCTCGAAGGAATTTTTAGATACAACCTGCGAGTAGAATGAAGCCAAAATATGAGAGAAAATTTTAAAGGAAGTTTCATTGATCTAGGCCGTATAGTTTGTCAGTTATGAATTTTTTTCTGTCGCATTGAGTTGGAACGTCGCCTGGCGTGTGCTTGCATACAGTAAATCGCCGCAAACGAACAGTGAGCGCGGCACGGCTCCCGTCACTAGCTGTTTGTTATGCGGCGATTTACTGTATGCAAGCACGCGCCGGGCGACGTTCCAACTCAATGCGACAGAAAAAAATTCATAACTGACAAACTATACGGCCTAGATCAATGAAACTTCCTTTAAAATTTTTTCTCATATCTTGGCTTCATTTTTCTCGCAGGTTGTATCTAAAAATTCCTACGAGGAAAGAAGTTCTTCACATGGTCAAGAAGGGACTGCATTTTTGGTCAATATAATGTTTATTGCTCCATAAACACGTTTGTGAACAATTATCTTAAGTCAGAGATGTACCATTGGAAAGGTTTTTCCATGTACTTTCATTTAAAAAAAAGAACAGACCGATAGCTCAACTGGATCCAGAAATATAACGTTGTGAATGCTGAACTGCTCATTTTCAATTTTTGAGGTTTTTTGCCCATAAAAAAGGTCCCTACCACAAGATCATCCTCAAAATGACCATACATACGTGGAATTTGATTCTCTATAAGACCTATAAGGTTTGGTGCTGTTATACCTTAAAAAAAAAACGACGACTTTTCAGGCCGATTTCGCTCCACTACTTGTCTCTGTTGAATAGAAGGGCTTGGTTAAAAGAAAAAAATCAGAGCCGACCATTCCGGTCAAAAATGGAAACTTACCCACAAATTTTACTTTTAATTTTTATGTCGAAGCGGTTTAGGTGTGCCATCTAAATTGAAAAATGATTCTTGAAGCATTTTTCCTTAGCTTTTCGAATCCGATAGTAGTTTTTTAGAAAAACGGCCAGAAAATGTACTTTTTGATCAAATAAAAAAGGGGCACATTTTTCCAATCCCGGCCCTGGATTTTGACTTACCCAGCATGGCTTCAGGGTAAGTTCCAATAGAGAAATATTACTGGTGAATTTCAAGAAAATATCTCTAGCCGTTTCAAAAATATCGCTCATCAAATTTTCATACGAAACACAAAACACCCTGTATCTTCGTAACCAATAGAGAAAACAAAATTTCTTCAGTGGATCCTGACTCGCCCCGAAGGCCTCTATCTCCCATTAGCCTATGTAAGGTCAGTCATGAATCACCCTGTATTTGGCTGTGTATATTTAGCTCGGACTTTGAGCCGTAGTCACATCACGCTAGTTCACCACCAGCATGCTATGCTAGTTAGCAACGGCCTAGCAGGATAATGTGATTGGTTGGTTGCTTTGGCCTGTTGCTAGCCGATTGTCACCAGCGAGCAGCAGCCAGCGGCTGAAACCAGCGTAATGTGAACGCACTGACTGCTTTAGCGAAGGATGTAGGAAGAGATGCCCTCTGCGATTGAAAATCCCGGCTCGGCAGAAAAATGGGAAGATTTTGATTCGTAAACACATGAAAATTATGTGTTGTGTTGGATGAATTGTACGATGCTAACTTGGAGCGAAAATTTGCTGCGGTCGATAAGGAACATTAGAAGAGTTCACATGGACGGTTTCGGACCGCGATTTTTACGGCGTTCCCAGCTAGTTTACGTAGGATATCAGCCGTTTGGCCAGACCCTTTCCAAATCCGCGGGCCAAAACCGTCCTTGTAAATGCTACTATTGAGGAAGATCGTCTCCAGCGATGGCTCTACGCTAATCCTGTTAAGTTTTTGGCGGACACTGAACAAAATAGTGCCACAGATCGGCAGTACTAAAGAACATGGAATAAAAAAGTCCATTGCCTGGTGGCCCTAGTCAAGTTGGGGAAACTTCTTTAGGCGTGGTATTTTCATCTCCGGATTTGTTCCGTATAACTCTATTCGGCAGATACGCTGCGCAAAACGTGCCCGAAAACTGTCGTGAATCTCTCTTGTTTGTTCCAAACGGAATTTAAACGACTTTTTAGCGTTACAATTGGATTTTTTCTTTCCAGAGCTACGATGGACACTCTTCTTGAAGAAGAGGGCACCGGATCGTACTCATCTTCTCGCGGCAACTCGATTCCCAACGCTGACATATCATCCGAGAATCACAATATCAGTCAAACCAACTTGATGTGAACAAGAAAGACTAATTAAAAAATTGATTATAAATAAAAAAGTGTGGAACTAAGTGAACTTATTTCAGTGAGGAATGTGAAAAATTATTTTAAAGAAACCTTATCTACTTCTTGCCAGAAATCCATGTACTTTTATTAAAACCTTATAATACCTATTAATTAATACCAACAAAGTATTTTTTCTATGTAAAGTATACCTTTAAATGTTGAAATAATGACGTGTTATTATGGTTGTAATTTTAAATGTACCTACTACCTACCTAAAACTAATGTGGAAATAATACCTAATTGGATTTTTTCATTATTATCTGCTCTGTAATGTGGAGACGAAAAGGGTAACGTTATTTGTATAAATTTCTCAATGGTAAACCGAATAAAAAGAAAGGATATTTGCCTGAGTAATATTTGTTTCTGGTTATGTGCCCCCAAAATGTATAAGGGATATGTTCTTCATGCAGGAGTCGGTCGCGATGTTCCAAGTCCAGAGATACCCCTCGAGGCGTCGGAATTTAGTCTGACATGTTGGGTCCTTATAATCTTTGCTAGAAACATTCTATTACGCTCCTTGAATAACCCCTACCATCCATTATTTTTATATAAAAACGTTTGCAATGGTCAGAAAAAAACAAACAAAAATATTCATTATCTAAAATAATATATTTTACTTATATCACTGTAACCAAGGTAACATAACAATAAATACACAAATTTCAACTGACGCTAACCACATCACCCTCTATTTTAAAGCCGACATCAGAATTTCCAACATCATTTTTTCTGGGCAGTTCTACATTCCCAGCCATTAACTCTTCTTCAACTGCTGCACTGATTTTCACTGGCAACAAATGTTTGATTGGTTCAACAATAACTTTCCTGTTCAAAAACAGAACGCCCTCACTTTGCAGCACGTGAACGCTGACGCCCAAGTTGGCCGCGACATTACTCGGCGGAAAAATCACGTGAACGCATTTCTGGATGTACGGAACCAAATCATCGGCGAAGCACATGCAAAGCCGCGTGAAGGCGTCTTTAGATGTCGAGGTGAAGGCCTGCTGTTCTTGGCCGTGTAAAACCAAAATCGACTTTGCAATGAGAAGCAACGCGTTCTGCAGCGACGCGACCACCGTCCTGGCGGTAGCGACCGGAGGACACAATTTCAGCTCGTTCAAGGCCGCGAGAACGTTGTTCAAAAATTCCGCCAGCGGAAAGAATTCCAACAGGCTGTCCGGCGGCTGGAGCGGGTCTTCGCTCTTGTTCTTCCACGGAACTCCGGGGTGGTTCTTGTTGATCAAGGTGAATCGTTCAATGTTTTTCTCGAAATTTCTCACGGCGTTGTCGACCGAGTTGGAGAAAACCGAGGCTATTTTTTCGGTGAAAATCGGGATCATCAGGAGCCGGAAGTCGCAGCCCACTTTACTGAAGGACATTCCGAAATACATGCACTGGGCCAGGATCGACTCGATGGAAGACACGCCGCGGTTCAGGTCTGACTTGAGAGTTTGTAAAAACTCAGTGATCTGCAATATTGATTTATTAAAGTGCATTCCAAGTCTATTTGTCGTTTTTCATAGTCTAGTTTGTTAGCTACTAAGAATTGAGAATGAAGTACGTTCAACCCTAGTGCGAATTATAGCGTTTTCGAGTCACTAGAACCAAACCAGTTCAGCTCTAAAATCAGAGGATTCGACTGGCTCTCGAAAATCCCTGTCCAATCAGTGACAGTGATTTTCGAGCTGAACTAGCTCGGTTATAGTGCCTCAAAAACGCTTATTAGTTGGCTGGAAGAGCCACGCGACGCTCTTGTGGTGTAACTATTTGTGATGTAACTTCAAGAAAAACAATAAAATCAATAAGCTCAACACCACCTCAAGAGGATGGAATTTTTTCAATTTATTCAAAATAGTATTTTGTCTTGCAGCGCCCGCAACAGTAGTCAAAGTAGCGATTTAAACTGACAGTTCATACCTTGTCTCTGATCCAAGTAAAGAATATAACATTCTGATTAATTTGTTGGCTTTTCAGTGACATCACTGGGTTGTATTCATCGTCATTGAAAATGGCTCGGTACTGTGTAATTATGTTGAATAAGCTGACTCTCGTGACTTCGATAGTTTTATTTAAATGGTGATTTACTGTAACAAAAACTTGGTATGAAAATACTTGAAAAAAACACCTACAATAAAAAATGTCTATCAATGGGTGTTGCCGCAGGAGATCAGAGCTTGGGATCAGAGTAGAGGCAGTAAAAACCAGCTGTGAAAAAGAGGGTTTTGTTGCGCGTAAACCAATTAGTAGCTAAAACCAGAAAATTCAAAAGTATTCAAGAAAGCTTGTTAAAAAAATGGCGGGTGTAATTTATTATTGTGGCCCAGCTGTGAGCATCTATAACAAGAGTCAAAAGGCGAGTGAACTAATACATTCATTTGAAACCCTGAATGCATTACTCAATCAATATTAAACGTCTTGAGTCAGCAGCTCAATCTAATTAAATTCTCAACAAAACTATCGTGTGATCTACAAAATTTGTGATCAGGGGTGGTTTTTTAATAGAAAAAAATACGGCTGTTTAAATCTTTTTGGAACTATTGTCAAGAAAATTAAAATACCTTCAAAATGATGTGCAACTCGAACCCTATTTCCCGAGCTATTTCCGATCATATTCCTATGTGAGATGCTTGAAAAGAGAAGTTACCCTGCCTAAAGGAGTGAAACTGAGAGATTGAAAATACGCTAGTTATATGTCCCCCTCGAAAAGAAAATCGACCTGTGTTAGCTTTTTCTCAGAAAAAAATTAAGCAGCGAGAAATTGGAGGTGGGTCCTTTTCAAAAAGTCATCTTGTATTTCAACTGAATATTGCTCCAACCCTCCAACCAAGTGTTCGTAGAATTGCATTGCTAGCAGAGCAGAAAGTCAAATGTAATTAAGCATCTTCCGGGGGTAGTCGTTTCTGTCCACGTGATTTCTAATTACTGCAAATGACAAGAGGATGCCGCTAGGTATGTGTAGGATATGCGTAGGCAAACCCAAGAGTCGAGTTGTCGTCTGTCGAGTCGAGTCTTATTCTTTATTCACCACTATTATTTTCGACATAGGAACTTCCAGAGAAGAATAATGTTCAACTAAATCCGGTTAAAAGACCGCAGCCTGCCGTCTTAATCAAGTCACCTCAATTATTACCCTCAAGAAGTTCCTTGCTACCGTGTGATCAATTGAATTCCTAAATCAGGCGGGCTGTGGCCTGGTCGAAATCACAAAAATTCTTGCAGAAACCGTTGCGGAAAATGGTACATATTGTACATGCATATCTACATATCGTTACGGATTTTGCGTTGGGTACTTCTGTAATTGAGAAACGAACGTTCAAACACACACTGTTAATTACTGCGTACTACTAAATACACGTCAACTGTTATTCGCGCTTCAAGCAAATCGCTTTGGTTAACTTCGCCGATCACTCGTGTTGTCGCTCTAAATTTAAATCTAGTGTCGGTCGACTTGTCTATGCTTATACGGGGTGTTTCACTTGTATGTCAATATTTAAGGAGATAGTAGAACATCAGAAAAGAAGTGGACTTTCTCGAAAAAGTTGATTAATTCAGAAAAAAATATGTCAAATGGAATACCTCTATATTTCTTCTTGGATTGGAAGATCTTTTTCAACTGAATTCAAAACAACCATATCAAACTCATGTTTTTACTTCACAGTTAACAAAAACGAAAGGTGCACAGCGAGCGACACAATCGCGTGGGACAAAATAGCGCTGGACAAAACAGCACTAGGATGAAATAGCGCTTGGACAAAATAAGGATGTGCATGTTTTTTTTTTATTCGTTTATTTAACGTCGGCCTATTTCCGCAACGAGGCCTAACACCGACGCCGGTGAATGCTTTCCTCCACTATACTGGGAATTTTTGCCGAACCCGTGTGTGTTCCAACACAGGGTAGGGATTTTCAACGACCACCAACATCGCATGAGGTCGGCACCATCGTTCGTATTTTACGTGCTATGCGACACACGGCATTGAGCAAGCATTCCAACTAAACCAAGAAGCTTGTTTTCGAGGCGAAAATCCGTCCCCGGCGGAGATCGAACCCGCGACCTCTAAAGTGGTAGTCGAACGCGCTAACTACCACACCACAAGCTCCTCAATGTGCATGATAGTTATACTCAATAAAGTATTCAGCAGCCAGGTACAGATATAACGTTGCTGTCAAAAATTTTGTATCATAGACACTCGAAGATTTTAAAATATAAAATACCTTAGACTAAGGGCATTGTGAGTATAAATAAATAAACTAAACTAACTAAATATTCCTATTTCTTTTCAGACCCGCCAGATAAGGAACTGATTTTGGAGTCAAGTATCTTCCATATCACTCCCACTAGATATGTATAGTGTTTAAGATATATTTTCCAGTGGGTCTTGAAAGAAGGAGCATACTTGAGTCAAAAGACTCTGTTAATTCAGTTCATAGTTCTCAAAATGTTCATTGGCGTAGAAAAGAGGGGGAAAATATGAGTGGCGCCCTGATATCTACGCCCCTGGACTGTTTTAATCACAGTTATAATTTTTGTCATGGAGCTAAGCATTCAAGCATCACCGATACCAATTTCGGAAGCAACATGTCAAGTAATGGAGAGAGAAGAATTTTTAGTAGCAAAAATGAACAAAATGATTTTAATTCGTAGTTGTGTTTGAAATTTTCAAGCTCAAATATCTCAAAAACGAAGCTTCAAATCAAAATTTACCAGAATAAATCTTTAAAATCAAATTCAGAAACAGTAACTTGGATCGTTTTCAAAAAATATTCATTGTCGTAGAAAATGGGGGGATAATGAGTGGCTCCTCCAATATCTACGCTACTGGAATGTTTTGATCAAAGTCATAATTTTACTCATTGAGCTAAGCATTTAAGCATCACCTATATCAATTTTATAATGTGATGTGTCTTTCAAGTGACGTAGAAAATAGAGTTTTTAGTGACAAGAATTATTTCAGTTCGTTGTTGTGTTTGGAATTTTCAAACTCAAATACTTATCTCAGAAACGAAGCCTCAAACCAAAATATATATACAGTAACTTTCTCTTTGGAATCAAATGCAGAATCAAGAATTTGGGTTGTTTTCCCAAAATTTTCATTGGCGTAGAAAACTTTGAAGGGCTCTATCTCCGTTATTTTTCATTTTTGAAAATATTTTTCTCAACTAAGTCCCCTTATTTTTTGATTCTCTATCGATTGCTAAAGTTTCCGGATTTAAACCTAGGACACCCTGCATGTATATTTTTGACGTATTAAAAATTCGACTTGACATTAAAAAAATGCAAAAAAAATCTTAATTTTCAAGAAAAGTTTTCGCCTGACGAAACTTTGCTGGGAAAGAGATTGCTGGGATAATAGGGGGGGGGGGGGGTAGATTTAAGTGAGACATCATCATAAACCTACATCTTACATCGAATTGAAAAAAAAATGAAATTCTTTTTCTGAAAAACAAAAATTCAAATGCTGTTCGTATACGATCACTCGAAACAAACGCACTGATTTCTATTTAGGATATGAACATTTGTTTGAATATAAACAGTATGAGTGTCTTGAAAACGTGTTCAAATCTGCGAGTCGTCAGACATTTTAAGCAAAAGCCTGAATGTTGGTGAGTATCAGATGCACAAAGAACGGTAACCGGTATTCAGAATACTATTTGTTGATGCACGGAACCAAAATGCACGAATGCACAGAGTGTTCGTTCAAGACTATGTGCAAGCGCAAGGATTACTTGAAACGATTATTTTCGAACGATCAACCGATTTGGACAAGTTCGAAGTGGTGGCAGCCCGCTCCGATTCGTTTCGGTGCCTCAAGTGCCCGTTCCAGAGGAAATACAAAAAAAAATGAAACCCCACACCTTGTCGAAACTCTTTGCGAACGATCGAATCGAGTGATTCTAGTGCACCAAGTGTTCGTACCGGGCGGAGGTGTTGGGCTCGCTGGCGAGCCACATGATACAGCGTGGCAGTCGGGATAAAACCAGCTGGTTTCAGTGTGTCGTGTCTCTTCAAGTCTCTACGGTTTCTATTCATTAATAGTACGCCGGATAGCGACATTTTACCTAAGTCAATTCATCACGCGACAGACTCGGTCAAATCGGTAGTTTTTGTGATGGCAAACAAGAAAAACAGCTTCTGTCACTCACGTGTCGGTTGCTTCAGAAGCTACAGGGTGTCAAACATGTAAAAAAACTTAGCTAAGTCATTTCATCACGAGGCAGAAACAGGTTAATCGGTAGTTTTTGTGATCCCAAACAAGAAAAAAACTTCTGTTACTCATGCGTCGGTTGCTTCAAAAGTTACAGGGTGTCAAACATGTCAGTAGATAGAGATGGTTACTTCAGACACATTTTGAGGAGATGGAGGAGAAGGAGAAGAACACCCTTTAACTTAAAAAGCAACCACCGCATGAGTGACATAAGTAGTTTTCCTTGTTTGCCATCACAAAAACTATCGTACTAACCGTTTCTGTCCCGTAATGAAATGACTTAGATAAGTTTTTTTTGTTGACATGTTTGACACCCTCTAACAACTTTTGAAGCAACCGACGCAGAGTGACAGAAGTTGTTTTTATTGTTGGTTACCACAAAAACTATCGATTTGACCGTTTCTGTCTCGTGATGAAATGACTTAGAAATTCACGTCGCTATCCGGCGTACTATAACGGAAGTAGCAATGTAAAGCAACCCGATGTGGTTCAAAGTTGGAGTAAGAGAATAAATTGGAAGCGACGCAGTTCCATACAACAACATACAACAGTTCCAGGGCTTCCAGCGGCCCGATGCGGATGTAATTATTAATGATGCTGCCATAATTTCTGTATCATCGACATTCAAATATTGTTAATCACCTTAGGCTAATGTCAACATTGTAAAGTTTGAATAAAAAATATACTGATAAACGCGGCAAACTTGACATATGTCAAATTTTGAATGGCGACAGTGTCATAAAAGGGACTTGAAGCCGCACATTTTACAGTAAATATTTCACCATCATTCCCTTCCCTATGCAATCTTGAGTCAATGTAGGTACGGAAGAAAGCGATTTACTTACGTTAACTATTCCATTTTCGCACTTGAACATCGCCTAGTTTCCCTACTCGTCGCCACTCCATTCTCGCTGTTCTTGAGCTGTATTGTTGGTTGCCTATCAACTGCCTATTTTTCGCGACTTTCTTTCCCATTTTCTGTGTTTTTTTTCTTCTTTCCTGCAATGAGCAATGTCGGAATGTCGCACGTAGCGGTCGACTAGCTGTCAAACGTTGACACTTGTAAATGAAACGTCAGTGGGCGATGTTCAAGTGCGAAAATAGAATACTTATAGAGGGGGGGCTTCGGGGTCCAACCTCCCGCCCCACCATTGGCCATCGAATTTCCTGGAAAATTTACAAATGCGGCGCTTTTTTGTTCGCTTTGCTCGCATTCTCGCACATTTTTCGGTCGTGACCCCCCCCTGGACACTTCTAGTTACGCCACTGGTTAACGTGAGTAAATCGCATTCTGCCGTATCTACATCGACTCAAAATTGCATGGTGGTAAAATCATTACTGTCAAATGTGCTGCTTCGGGTCCCCTTTATGACACGGGACACGGTCATCTTTTAAATCCATCAACGATACTGGTGGCGCCCTCAGGCGGCTAACTTTTGAACTAATTGTTGTGCACATATTCTCGAGAATTGCGCCCCTGGTGGCAAATATGGTGAACCTGCTCACAGCCAAGTTCTATCTAGAGATGGCCTTACGCATGATGTGTTGCCTAAATTACGGTGTTTTTAACGTTCGACGAGAATTCTAAGTTCCTGTTGCAAATGAAGACACCCAAAAAAGGGCGCTAATAAGCATGTACTTGATGCGCCCCTAAACACTTAATTAAAACAAAAATCATCAAGTACCAACTTCTCAAGGTCGGGTTTTCAACCGATTTGTTACAGAACAGACATGGGATGGGACGTGTTTCTGTTAGAGAAATCGTTATGGAAAATATCGTTCGCAAACGTAAAAATAGAGAATAGACGACAGTATCAAAAAAAAAATTTACTAGTCCAATTTCTTGTCAGTGGGATCGGAAAACCATCAAGGGCCACTGAATCAGTGTCAGTGCGTTAGCAGAATCGGTTTTTGAGGGTTTTTTTAGAATTGAACGATGAAACTCGACATTAGATAATATTTGATTTTCAGGTTCAAAGAAAAATTCCAAAAGCTTTGGAAAATTTGGAAATTGAACAGCATCGGTCACAATATATCTTTTTGGGGAAATGACATGTACAATTTTAATTTTCTGTTTTCAAAAAAAGCCCTCAAAAATTTATTCTACTCTCCAACTTTTTCATTCATATAGGGTAGTTCCAGGCCCTCTTCATGTTGACAGTTGACAGTTGGCGGCGAAATTCTCGGACATAAACGTCAAACAAAGGTTAGTTAAAGGAGACCACAACACAAAATACAAGTTGGTCTAAGATGAAAGAGTTGAAAAAACTAGAACGATTGCATGGGGTCTTGTAAATTTACCTATCTCGTGGCGGGCGCTGCATAATTAAGAACGACAATGACGTCATAGGGGCAAATTTTCACGGGCTACCTATAGCTACTACGTGCATACCTGTACCTGATTCCGTTGCCGATGAGACGACGACGGTCTCAAGACTGCCATAATAATTATTACTGATTGTTTGAAGACAATGACGTTTGTCAAAACAACAACAGCAATACCTAATAAGACCATGGGAACGTGATAGGTGAAAATCGGAGGTGAAGATATAGGTGAAAACATCTTCCCAAGTGACGTCACGATAATATTTTCAAAACGTTCTATCGGCTGATCGGACTCATATAAAAAACTCAGATTTGTTCCGTATACTCTCAACTACCTTCCTCATAAGTTAGTCAAATAAAATATAGATTCGATTTTTGTGTTGTGATCGCCTTCAAGTTAGTTAAAAGAAAGTAAGGTTAGTGGTTCAGCAATAAAGTGGCAAGGAAAGTTTGAACATGTTAGAATGCAAGAAATCGAAGGCTTGTGTGGGACTTGTGGGAGCAAACAAGCATTGTGCGTTCGGTGGTTGTTTCAGTGACTCGCGATACGTTTTTGTCGACACAAGCGCCATCTCCCATCTACTGAGATATGCGCAAACTAAACTTCACTCTTGTCATTTGTCCGAGGATTTTTGACAGTCGGCAGTCGACAGTCGGCGCATCCCAGATCGCCGGTCAGGTGGGTGATCTGGACATGCGCCCCTTGCGAACGAGAGTGGATGGGAACATCCCTAGCCGCTTTTGTTTTGCGAGCAGGAGCTGCTCGGGGTAGATCACTAGACAGAGAAAGTAGATTCAGCTGGACCGTGATTGGTGTATGTAACTACTTTCTCTATCTAGTGATCTACCCGGAGCAGCTCCTGGCGCATAAACGGAAGCGACTCCTATTAGAAACCCCATTTCTTTTATTTACATACAATGATGTACCTACAGATTTACTTGGTATAGGTTGCATATTATTTTACTTTCCCGACCCCCCACCAACATGGAAGGGGAAGTATTGTAATCGTGCAGAAAAAAAGTTTTGAGATTTCACCGGATATATCCGTTTTGAGGTCCCCCAAGACGATTGAAACCATTTTTAGAATGATGTCTGTCTGTGTGTCTGTCTGTCTGTCTGTGATAACTGCCAAACCGTTGACCGGATCGACTTGAAATTTGGTAAGCAGACATGGTTTTTATCTGGAAAGAGCCCAGTAGTTTTTGGCTGTCATCTGTCAAACGGAAGTGTCACTGTCAACAAATGTCAGAAGGTATATCTCACGGAACTTGACTTGCAATATGTCATTTGAAAGCCCCTGAAAAACTCTGTTCAGAACAGTTAAAGGTATTGCCCTATCTGTCATCTGTCAAATAATAAAAAATGTCAAAGTTCAAAACCAGTTAATTATTCAAAATCTATCCGATGGATTGCAACCAGATTTGGCAGGAAGCAACACGACCAAAAGAGTCAAATTGAGGCCGCAGTTGCAGTTTTCCACCATTCTCCAGTCGGGCGTAATGAATTTTCAAAATTTCTCCAGGCCGTTGCCACCCGAGAGGGGCTCTCACCAGTGTTTTGACCACTACGCTACGACTAGCTTTTGTAGCAGGACTCCACTCAAAAATTCATTCCTGCTCGGGGATCGACTTTTTTTTGGAAAATTCCAACTGATATAGAAAGTGCAATGATGAATCTATGACCCCAAACAATCCTGGGATTCCCAGCTGGATATTACTTAGAAATCTCAGAATTCCCCTAATTCCATATTCCGGGATCCAATCCTGGGACTCAATCACTGGTTCCATTTTGATACGAGATTGGATTTCCTGCTGTACAGGGTGTTCACATTAAGAATTCCCCCCCCCCCCCACTAGCTGCCCTATCCCTGAGACAATTTCAAAAAAGAAAACTGATTCTTGGAGGAGTTTGCTGAATTTTTTGAATTTGACCATAAAAAAATTCTGTACCATTGATTTACAGAGTGTCGCAAAAAAAAAATTCATTAACATGCAGTTGATGCAGTCTTCAATCCTGATTACAATGAAATATGTATAGCACTTACGGGTTCATTTGACAAACAAACTGTCAAAATATTATAAATGTTACAGTTAAAAATATAGAAAAATCTCAATACAATCAAACCGATTTTGAGATTTGTTTTCAAAAACATTCAATTTTTTTGAAAAATGGACCCGTAAGTGTTGTATATATTTGTATTGAAGACAAAAGTCTGCATCCATTGCATTATTTAAATAATTGTGAATGTAATAAACCAAGATAGTTTTTTTGCGACACCCTGTATATTATGGAACTAGAGAAATTTTATAGGCAAATTTGAATAATTCAGCAAAAATCCTTCAAGAATCAGGTCTTATTTTTGAAATTGATTCAGGGATAAGCCGGCTAGTGAGGGGGTCAATCTTAACGTGAACACCCTGTACATTATATCTATTGAACATTGTATATTTATGATTATCAAGGTGAAGATGTTTGCTTACTTGAATTTTAATAAAACATACATTACCATCGTCTTTGGGAATGGCATTCAAGCACGACTGTAACCAAGCATTTCTAGTCTGCAAAAACTTCAGCCTCAATTCAGTTTCCGAGAACACCTCCATTCTCCTGAGATGACCAACAATCTGAAGGCATTTTGGCAACGTCAGTTCTTGCCTTAACTGGGACAACAACTGATGAAGCATCAACAACCATGCCTTGTCCACATCAAGTACAATGTTCTGGAATCATTAACTTTGAACTATAATTTATAATTTTTTCAATCATGACAAAATACCTACCTTAAATATGGGAATATCTGGGTGTTTGTTATACAACTTTCTAACATAAGCAGCCAACTCCAAAGCATCTTCGTACAAGCCGTCATTAAGGAACGAGTTCATGAGCTGTGGAAGCTCCAGAATTTCCAGCAACTGTGCATTTCTCGTTAGAGTCAACGAGTTCAACCTCCTTAAATTGTTGATCCCACCGGTTTCTTCCCCGAAGCTTTGACACTTCTTTTCAAACTCGGGTATGTTCACGAGGAGCTCGTCAAGTTTTGACTCGATCGAGTTGAACTGAACAAACAGATCTCGAGAGCATTGCGCAGTTTCAATGAAGGTTTTGTAGTTGGTGATTGCTAGCTCCTGGGTCTGGTCGAGTATTGCGGATTTTTCGTCTTGAAGCCGGCGTGGTTCCTTGAGCAAATCTTCAGTTTTGTATGTGCCCAGTTTGGAAATGTAATCGTTGAATTTTATGTTGTATTCCCATTCGGCTGCAAATTGAAGGGCGTTACGCGTGCTCACACAATGTCAGAAACTATTCACCTGGATATCCGTTTGGAAGAATTAGTTTTAATAAATTGCTCTGTTCTGACTCCATGGCTTTTTTGAAAATGGCCAAGATTTTTAATAAATTGATATTTTTATAAGAAACTTGCCATATCAACAAATCAAAATGTGACAGTGACAGTACTGACAGTTCGGTGACATATCTTTCTAGTGAGTTTCTCATTCTCACCCTGAGGATTGGTAGCAGTGAAAGAGATATGTATTTCTGGTTGCCTATAAAGCAAGCGCTCAATTTTCAAAAATTGAACGTTTTCAAAATAATGGTGAAAGTGAAATTATAGTCCAGCAATTTCAGTCAATATAGATAGATAGATAGATAGATAGATAGATAGATAGATAGATAAATAGATAGAAAATTTAATCGCTGCAATAACAATTACAGGAAAAGTCGAACATGACGAAGATATTAATAAAACATCAACAATATAAATAACAATACCAGAGAGCTCGGCATTAGGTACATATTTGTACTTATAAATTCTTTTCAAATAATAAATACTTTTTTATTTCAATTCTCAGTAAATACTTTTTTTTTTGAATCTTTCATAAGTTTTATTTAATAAAAATATTGTATAATAAAAGTTTCACAACACTATAAAAATTGTTCCCCAATGTTTCCAGCAGGGAAAGTACCCATAATGGATGGTGCATTCCCGCGAATTATTGCCAGACTGATGCGTTGGAGTAAAAAAACTTGCTGGATCTTTTCTCGTGATTTTGTTCAGTGATCCGGCATCCTATCTCTCTAATGAATTTCAAACCATCCAAGTTCCAACATCCCATGGTTTCAATGACTACTTTAAATACTTTGTGGTGATTTAAATACTTCGTAATACTTTTGTTAGGTCAATTTCTGATATTTCGCTGTTTACCCGGTAGATGGCGCTACCTAGAGAATTCAAATCTGCTTAATAAATTACCTCTCAAAGCTAGTACCTATGTAATTGCATTAAGTAAATTCAGTCATACGCTCTAAAGTCATTTTATCACTGGGTTACTGCTATTGATTAACAGAATGATTGTGCGCACACACTTGCTTGTCCCACCACTTCTTGAGCTTGATTATCTGAACATTTTAAACTTCAATTTGGTCCTTTCTGACGCGGTTATTACAGCCACCCAAGTTTTCACTACTTATCCCAATGGCTATAACTGGTAAGGAAGCAGAAATGAGGGAATGATTCAACCGAGGATTCAACCCACAAAGATTGATACCGATATGACTTGAAACCCCTATCGGAAATTTCATATAAAAGCCTATAAAAAAAAATTATATGATTCCTATGGCCCGTATTCATATCCCCCTTTTAGCGTTAGAAGCGGTTTTAAAGATGCGCCTCTAACATTTCCGTATTCATACGTGGTTTTAGCGCGCCTCTATCATCACTTTAAACAGGCGTCTCTAAAGTCGTCCTAAAAGGGGATCGATGTTTAGAGACGCGTCTATTCATATGTCTCTTTTACGTGTCTTTAAGCGATTTTGGATGGTCTCACGCATGCGTCAAGTTAGATGGGATCCAAATGTGCCAACAGGCGTGTTTTGAGTCCATTTAACCTACAAGCTGTGCCGTGTGTTCTTGGGAAGTGTGACGAAAATCACATTTTCTTTCTAAAATATTGATTTAATTGAATTATTGAAGCATGACGCCGAAATGCAGGAAGTGCGCAATGCTCTGGATGTCCCTTTCGGTCATACTCCTTTACTATTTACTGTACTCAAGCCGGGGACGACTTGCACAAAACAGTCGAAACAGGTGTTCACTTGTTAAGCTAACAGATCCAGGCCGCTATTCTTGAAACTGTGGAAGAAACTCCCTGAAAGTTTTTTGCGAGGTTTTATGCAATCCGCAGTACATCAATGTAGCAAAAGTTGCCAGCACTTCCGTTTTGCCAGGCGGAGCTGCTCGGGGTAAATCACTAGACAAAGAAAACAGATCCAGCTGGGCCGTGATTGGTGTATGTATCTACTTTCTCTATCTAGTGATCTACCCGGAGCGGCTCCCGGCGCAAAACGAAAGCGGCTTGGGGTTTTTGCCTACCTGCGTCCACCTTCGGGTAGGTAGTTTTGAGTACATTTCACAACGTTGCCAAATCAACACCCCCTTTAGTTAGATGGGCCCTAACAGGACGTAAAAGGTGGCCTAGGAATACGACCGATTTTATCAGGTAGCCGAGCGCTTTTTGTTAGAGGCATGCTAAATGTGGCTTAAAAGTGGGATATGAATACGGGTCTATATGTTCTGTATACGGTTAGTGCATGTGGGAATTCTGATAGATTCGACGTGAAATGGAAAAGCCAATACATTTCTATATGGTATTACATGAAAACGCTTGTTATTATCAAATAGCACATAGGGAATTGCAAATAGGTCTCTTGCATGAATATCACATACAAATCTATATTATGAATTCCAAATAAAGTTCCTTTTTAAAGTATTCCTCGACATTTTCTGTGATTCTACAAATAAAACAAAATTCAACTTGATGTTCGATCCAATTTTGGGTGGTGTGTGCTGACTGTGCTGCACTTTTACCTCCAACATATAGAACACAAGCTGGATAGAAATTAAAAAGCCATTATCATCAAATAAGACGCTACATTTTTTTTTGCAAAATCTTCCGATACTGTGAGCGTCCCGACACTGGATATTGAATAAAGTCTAGCTCCGTGCCTGCCAGTATGGCGTGTTAAGGCACTTGGAATAGAAGTAAATTAAATTTTCAGATATCATATAGCCAATTAGCCAATGAAAAGTATCATTACTTATTTGAGTGAAAAAATTACAAAAATCGAGTATTTCAACAAATTCAGTGAAATTACATCTCACCGTCAAGGTGAACCAATCTCTAGATACATTAAATCAGCAACATATGACCATTGGGAGCAGGGATCGAGCAGCACGGCCGTGTGTAGGTCGGGCTGATAATGCTCATGATAGGGCACTTTGATTTTAGATAAAGGTGCGTTCAGTCTTCGTTCAGTCAGCTTATTTAGTCGCAAGTTTTAATTTTAGCCGTAAACGCAGCACCGCTTATTGATTGTTCTGAGGAGGCTGGTTCGTAGGAGCCAATTGGCCCGTATTCATATCCCACTTTTAAGCCACATTTAGCATGCCTCTAACAAAAAGCGCTCGGCTACCTGATAAAATCGGTCGTATTCATAGGCCACCTTTTACGTCCTGTTAGGGCCCATCTAACTAAAGGTGGTGTTGATTTGGCAACGTTGTGAAATGTACTCAAAACTACCTACCCGAAGGTGGACGCAGGTAGGCAAGAACCCCAAGCCGCTTCCGTTTTGCGCCGAGAGCCGCTCCGGGTAGATCACTAGATAGAGAAAGTAGATACATACACCAATCACGGCCCAGCTGGATCTGTTTTCTTTGTCTAGTGATTTACCCCGAGCAGCTCCGCCTGGCAAAACGAAAGTGCTGGCAACTCTTGCTACATTGATGTACTGCGGATTGCATAAAACTTCGCAAAAAACTTTCAGGGAGTTTCTTCCACAGTTTCAAGAATAGCGGCCTGGATCTGTTAACTTAACAAGTGAACACCTCTTTCGACTGTTTTGTGCAAGTCGTCTCCCCTCCTTTTGAGTACAGTAAATAGTAAAGGAGTATGACCGAAAGGGACATCCAGAGCATTGCGCACTACCTGCATTTCGGCGGCATGCTTCATTAATTCAATTAAATCAATATTTTAGAAAGAAAATGGCCCGTATTCATATCCCACTTTTAAGCCACATTTAGCATGCCTCTAACAAAAAGCGCTCGGCTACCTGATAAAAGCGGTCGTATTCATAGGCCACCTTTTACGTCCTGTTAGGGCCCATCTAACTAAAGGGGGTGTTGATTTGGCAACGTTGTGAAATGTACTCAAAACTACCTACCCGAAGCCCACTCAGCATAGCATGTCATGTTTCATAAATGAGATGATCTCAATCATGTCACAAAAGAACATCACAATGAACGTTACTTCCACATCTCTGTGATGTTCATCCGCGATGTTATCGATGTAATGTCTGAGAGATGTTTCGAAATGAACTTAAATTAAACATCACACATGAGACATCTACCGGACATCACATTGTTAGTGCTTTCAACTTGCCGAAGTGTAACATCTCACTGACGTCAATGAGATGTAGTCACTGAGAGATTTTTCAAATTTCGCGGGCTGTCATCGTTAAGCTCTGTGTGTCGGAAAATATTTAATAAATAGTTTTGTCCTCTATTCCATGTGTGTGATGCCAGAACAGCCTTATGTCTTCATGTTTAGTGTGAGGCCTTGCGGGCCGGGCCCTCTTATGTCTGTGTCGTTTGGAACAACTTTTGTGTCTTGTTGTGGTGCTTGTGGCTTTCCGAACTAGTGTGCCCCGTTTGTGTCTCCTTGTGTTCTTCGAAAGGCTACTGGGCCTTCTTGCATTTTGTCGTGACTTTCGCACCTTTAGTGAACCCTTGTGTTTGCTTTTGCGTTATTCGGAACCCCAAAATGGGCCCCTAAATGGGCCCCTTTTTGTTTTATTGTGCTTTCGAATACTTTGATGACTCCCGTTCATGTCTTATTGTAATGTCCGGGGCCCCAACGGAGTCCCTTGTGCCTTGCTGTAACGTTTCGAGCCCCAGCGAGGCTTTTTGAGCTCGGTGTATCGTTTGGAGTCCTAATGAAATATTCCGAGAAACATCCCTGAACATCAAGTGCGCTGTTTAAATATACTGTAGTAGACAAGTTGGTAGCTTAGACGAATCGGCAGCAGTGCCTCTAACCATCACCTGTGGGGATCCAGGTTCGAATCCTGCGGAGGACGCCATAGAAGAAGAACTTTTCTTAGGGAAAAAACGTGCTGTATAGATTGTAAAAATTAGTAAAAATAGGTGCGGAACCTCCTGTGACATAAAACTATGTTGAAAAGTGGTAAGAAATTAATTTTTATCTGAAAATACACATCCAAAATGCGACGTATCATGTACGTCAAAAAGTGATATCTACGAGATGTGGAATAGCGATGTAGATAGTATGTCACATTTGGACATCTTTGAGATATCTCATTCATGTTCTAATTACCCGGACATAAGAAGTAACAGAGATGTCCACTTAACATCGCAGAGACTTTTTTGTTAACATCGCAGTTGTGACTTGAACATCTAAGTGATGTCACAGAGATGTTTTCTTGCTGAGTGGGAGGTGGACGCAGGTAGGCAAGAACCCCAAGCCGCTTTCGTTTTGCGCCGGGAGCCGCTCCGGGGAGATCACTAGATAGAGAAAGTAGATACATACACCAATCACGGCCCAGCTGGATCTGTTTTCTTTGTCTAGTGATTTACCCCGAGCAGCTCCGCCTGGCAAAACGGAAGTGCTGGCAACTCTTGCTACATTGATGTACTGCGGATTGCATAAAACCTCGCAAAAAACTTTCAGGGAGTTTCTTCCACAGTTTCAAGAATAGCGGCCTGGATCTGTTAACTTGACAAGTGAACACTTCTTTCGACTGTTTTGTGCAAGTCGTCCGCGCCTTGAGTACAGTAAATAGTAAAGGAGTATGACCGAAAGGGACATCCAGAGCATTGCGCACTTCCTGCATTTCGGCGGCATGCTTCAATAATTCAATTAAATCAATATTTTAGAAAGAAAATGTGATTTTCGTCACACTTCCCAAGAACACACGGCACAGCTTGTAGGTTAAATGGACTCAAAACACGCCTCAAAACACATTTGGATCCCATCTAATTTGACGCATGCGTGAGACCATCCAAAGTTGCTTAAAGACACGTAAAAGAGACATATGAATAGACGCGTCTCTAAACATCCCCTTTTAAGACGACTTTAGAGACGCCTGTTTAAAGTGATGATAGAGGCGCGCTAAAACCACGTATGAATACGGAAATGTTAGAGGCGCCTCTTTAAAACCGCTTCTAACACTAAAGGGGGGATATGAATACGGCCCAATGTGATTTTCGTCACACTTCCCAAGAACACACGGCACAGCTTGTAGGTTAAATGGACTCAAAACACGCCTGTTGGCACATTTGGATCCCATCTAACTTGACGCATGCGTGAGACCATCCAAAATCCCTTAAAGACACGTAAAAGAGACATATGAATAGACGCGTCTCTAAACATCGATCCCCTTTTAGGACGACTTTAGAGACGCCTGTTTAAAGTGATGATAGAGGCGCGCTAAAACCACGTATGAATACGGAAATGTTAGAGGCGCATCTTTAAAACCGCTTCTAACGCTAAAAGGGGGATATGAATACGGGTCAAATGGGTGTCGCTGCGCTTATTGCGACCTCGGTTGCGACTAAAATTAAAACTTGCGGCTAAATAAGCTGACTGAACGCACCTTAAGAGAATCCTCTCTGATATTGCAATCGACAGTTGAAATTAGGAAACAGGTAAATTAATAAATTTCTTTCAAAAGCTAGGCGCAGCTGGAAAATTTCAGCTAAAGCTAGGAAAGGTTTATATGCAATGTGAAGCTGCTGTAGGATTGGTCATAATTTGGAAAATCGCTGTAGGTACCTACATGATTGGTTGTCGGAATAGACTTTCTCATACAGAGGCGGTTCCCTTTGCTCGCAGCTCGTACGCAGGTCTTCATATAGACCAGTTCCAAAAATATTCTCGCGTTTGTAGCTTTGTAGCCAAGTGGGGATGCGACCAGGCATCACGCTGGGCCCATAGGTCCCTTCGTTTCGGTTTTTTTGAGTGCGCATGTCTGGCGCGAATTTCATAGTTTCGTACACCGATATTGAAAATTAACAGTAAAAAATATTGTAGTGCACCTAAAATTCCACAAATAATTTGGTTGAATGTTAGATACCTACCCTTTTTGTATATTCAAAGAAACTGTTTAATTGAAACTAACTTGAATGATTATTTGTGGAAGTTCAGGAACAACGAAAATGGCAACAGCGCACAAAACAACAAGACATCGGCGCCAACTGCCACTTGTGACAATTATCATCACACTTCTCGTTTCTACCTGACCTACATTTCATTTGCCCATGTTTTGACGAAAGAACAGAACCGGTTGAAATGGCTGTACCGAGAAGGAAGTTCAAAGAAGCTACGAAGAGATGCATTTACGGTATGTATAAAAGTGACTGCCAGGAACCAGTTGTTGGTCAGGCGGCTAGACAGAGCATGCAGCGTTGCCATTCAACTGACAGGTGTACGAGAGTTTTCAAAATTTGGAGCCTTCAAGCATGCGCACCTGCCCAAACGAAGTAGCCTATTCAAGTTACCCTGCGCCTCGAGTACGTTAGGTGTATGAGAAACTCTATATAGTCAGGGAGCAAGGCCCTTCTACGACGCTTTCTAAAAATAAAAACTTAGCACTTTTTAGGTTCACGGTTAAAAAAATATACATCATATCCAGAATCTCATTGCGCATCTGACCTCGCTAAGGATTTTGTTCGAGCGGATTGCAAAATAGTCGAAAAAAATTCTTTTGCCGAAGAACTTGAGTTATCGAATTTCTAATAATTTTCGGTTCACATCGTGATTGTCGGCGAGTTTTTTAAATTTTTTCAATATTTCTTTTACCGATTGAAAACTTGACATGAGCAGATTATGGATGGCTCACAATAAAACTGATCTGGTGAGTAGCAAGTCCACAAAAAATTGTTAAAACAAGACATGCATTGAAAACGAGGTCCAAATTTCGTCATCGAGGTACTTTTTTTTATTATTGAAGATAGATGGGTAATTATGTGAGACAAAATGTGTAGAACAGAACAAAGACATTTTTAAAGAAAGTACGCAAAGAATCGGACCAATGGTTCAGCAGATATGATTTTTCAAAGTGAAGCGCGGGAAGCGGTTTCGTCCGACAGGCGCCTGGCGCCTATATTGAGCGGCAAATTCGCACGGCACGGGGGGATCGTTATAGCCTGAAAAGATGAAAATTATGTCTACTGGCATACAGAACTGTACGAGTGATACATCAAATTTTTCGTCTTGAAGTATTGAATACCAATCTGAAAGAAACGACATTGGTCGTTGGTCAAGACAAAAGTTACAGATCGAGAAACAAGCGAGGGAACAAGCGGTTCGTTTATTTTCGAAAAGTGGAAATCACAAGACGCTTTTAGCATTAGAAGCGAAATATGAATTCGCTCATTCTTCGTTGCTACATTTTTCAACAAATGTTTGTTCAATATTATTGAATTTATAAGTTGAATCAAAGTTGGAGGGGCTTAATTCCTATCCTGCTGCTTTTGTCTGTTTTGGAGTATTTTGTCCTTTACCAATGGTAGGTATACAAAAAGAGCTTCAGAAAGCTTCTGATGGAGAAGATTCCAATTTCACAAAAACAACCCATCAAAATTCACATTGCAAAGATGATGAAGATGTGATTATAAATATGAATACACCAGTTCAACACCTATGCTTCTTGTGGCGTTACACATCTTTGACAATTAGGTAGGTTTGTGTCAACGATGTTAATGGTAGTGGAGTGTTATTTGGTGATTATGAATAATGATTATTTTAATAAAGTTTCAATTGAAACTTGAATAGTTACTTATTCAATGAAGGATTGAAGGCGCATCTACATTTCACAAGTTGAGGTACCCATGCCGTGTGGTGGATTTCTTTTTCTGTCCCGTTTTGATTGGGAGTATTGGGACAAACTTGGCATCGTCTCTTGTATGTCGTTGGAAATAGACAAATAGGCAAGAGGAGCGGAATGAAAAATCCTTCAACTTTTCAAAAATAAACGACCCGCTTGTTTCTCGATCTATAACTTTTGTCTTGACCAACGGCCAATGTCGTTTCTTTCAGATTGGTATTCAATACTTCAAGACGAAAAATTTGATGCTTCACTCGTACAGTTCTGTATGCCAGTAGACATAATTTTCATCGTTTCAGGCTATAACGATCCCCCCGTGCCGTGCGAATTTGCCGCTCAATATAGGCGCCAGGCGCCTGTCGGACGAAACCGCTTCCCGCGCTTCACTTTGAAAAATCATATCTGCTGAACCATTGGTCCGATTCTTTGCGTACTTTCTTTAAAAATGTCTTCGTTCTGTTCTACACATTTTGTCTCACATAATTACCCATCTATCTTCAATAATAAAAAAAGTACCTCGATGACGAAATTTGGACCTCGTTTTCAATGCATGTCTTGTTTTAACAATTTTTTGTGGACTTGCTACTCACCAGATCAGTTTTATTGTGAGCCATCCATAATCTGCTCATGTCAAGCTTTCAATCGGTAGAAGAAATATTGAAAAAATTTAAAAAACTCGCCGACAATCACGATGTGAACCGAAAATTATTAGAAATTCGATAACTCAAGTTCTTCGGCAAAAGAATTTTTTTCGACTATTTTGCAATCCGCGCGAACGAAATCCTTAGCGAGGTCAGATGCGCAATGAGATTCTGGATATGATGTGTATTTTTTTAACCGTGAACCTAAAAAGTGCTAAGTTTTTATTTTTAGAAGCGTCGTAGAAGGGCCTTGCTCCCTGACTAATATGAGAGAAATACTCACTGAATACTCGTCTAAAATTCCATCTCAAATATTCAGTAACGGATATTCACCGAATATTTGTGTAAAATTTCATCCCAAACATTCATTATACACTGAATATTCAACAAGTATTTCACCCTAAATATTCAATAATGAATATTGCGTGCTTTCCACCTAGCCTCAAGTTCGGTACACCTGCCATTTACGCATGTGCGGGTTCCAAACGGTGCTTTCCATCTACGTGTTTCTACTCGGTTCTGCGCCGTTCATTGGATCACGTAAAATTTTGTGCCACACCATGGAACATGTGCCGTCTGGTGGTATTTGTACCGTCTAGGTGGAAATCACCCATTATCGTAACTTTATCCTAAACATTCAATAACACATATTCACCGAATAATAGGTTAATATATACAGGGTGGTTCGACTTTTATGTCATTAAATTTAAGGATCGATAGAGAATGAAAAATGAAGGGGACTTTCTCAAGAAAACATATTTGAGAAATGCCTAATAACAGAGAGATACAGCCCTTCAAAGTTGGAAATGAATGATCGTTTTTTCCGCATAACTTTTGAACCGTTCAACCGATTTGATTCAAAATAGGACTACAGGTTTACTGAAATTATCTCCTGTCAAACAATTATAACATGTTCCATAAAAAAGTTTCAGGGGCGTAGACATTGGGGGGTGTCTATACTTCCCCCCTTCTTTTTTTTCACCTCCCTAGTTATTTTTGGAAACTGTTCATAATTTTGAATTTCACGTTCAATTTTAAAGAAAAAATCACCCCTGCAAAATTTTGATTAGAGGCCTTGTTTGGGAGATATTCAGGATTGAAGGTTTTGAAAACATCTCAAAAGTACAAACTTTCAAAGGTCTAAAAATTAAAATCCAAAAAAACTCATGATTTCTAAGCTGAAATAGGTTTTCTAGAATTTCTAAGTTGATAAACCACCATTTTTTTCAAAAAACGAGAAATTTTCAGGAAAGAAACAATTTGGGCTCTGGAAAGTGCCGATTTCGGGATGTTTTCCAAAGTTTCAAACTCAAATATCTCCTAAACGAAGCCTCTAATCAAAATTTTGCAAGAGTGACTTTTTCTTCTAAATTGAACGTAGAATTCAAAATTATCAAAACAGTTACCAAAAATTATAAGGGGGTGAAAAATAGGGGGGAAAAAGTAGGGACGCCCCCCGTTTCAGGAAATGTCTACGCCCCTGAAACTTTTTTATGGAACATGATTGTTATGATTGTTCGACAGGGGATAATTTCAGTACACCTTTGGTTTCATTTTAAATCAAATCGGTTGGACGGTTCAAAAGTTATGCGGAAAAAACGATTATTTATTTCCAACTTTGAAGGGCTGTATCTCTGTTATTAGACATTTCACAAATATGTTTTCTGTAGAAAGTCCCCTTCAATTTTCATTCTCTATCGATCGGGGACGATCCGTTGCTCAGAAAGTTCATAGCTTAGAAAGTTCTTAGCTTAGAGTGGTCCATAGTTTAGAAAGCTCACAGCTTAGAATGGTTCGTAGCTTAGAATGTTCACTGCTTAGAAAGTTCATAGCTTAGAAAATGCATAGGTTAGAATGTTCTTAGCTTAGAAGGTTCTTAGCTTAGAATGGTCCATAGCTTAGAATGGGTCGCAGCTTGGGAAATTCGCACCTCAGATTAGTTCGTAGCTTAAAATGTTGACTGCGTGGATATGTCTGTTTAGAAAGATCATATCTTCGAATGATCCGTAGCTAAAAAGTTCATAGCTTAGATTCCGATGGAAACTTGCGCGCACAGAGTGGGTATACTAGAAATTGAAATTCTCGAAAGTTCTCAGCAGTTTGACACACCGAGCTGTGTACATGGATGTCGTCAGGTTCAGTAGTTTTTTTTTTGTAGACCCGCAATCGGAATACCTAGCAATGAGATTGTTTACTTTCTCAACAATTTTGCACAGCAATCTGTCTAGATGAAACGTCATCTTCAGTAGTCTGGACGCTATGGACATTCTAAGCTACGAACCATTCCAAGCAGTGGCGGCTGGTGAGGGAGGGCTCAAGGGCGGCGCCCCCCCAACGCTAAAGGCGGCAAGAGATTTTTATCGGTTGGAAGACATGGAATGCATTTTATAATTATACTTATTCCAAAGATTTGGTTTAGTGCAAAAACGTTCAGTCATTGATGGTCAATAAATATTTTAACAAAATAATTCTAAGCGATCGCACGGTCGAAGAAGTTCGTCTTGGGCTCCGCATTCGGCGCCCACCGCCGATGCGGTGATGCCGGGGTGCACCCGCGCAAAACATGTGCCGTAACCATGGCAACACGCGAGACGCGGCTCCCGCTCTATGGGCCGTTTTAATAAGTCAAACCGTCAAACAAAATGAGATGCATTCTGGGTATATTGGTGCAGTCAGTCATCGGCCGGTAAAACTACGTCAAGTTGACATGGACAGAAAATGATTGTACGATGGTTTCGGGTTCGCCTTCGGTCACATTGCTCGAGGTGCTCACCACGCTTTCGCACCACGTTCTTTCTTTCCCCGCTAGTCTGTGCTTCTACGTTCCGCTTAGGTGTGCCTGCTTATGGCACATTCATGTTCCCACAAGACCATTGATAGAGAGGTAGGTGAAAAACACCCATGTAATCACATTTCCCGAAGCAAATCGCCTTTCTTACACAATCTGCGATTTCGCCGCTCGATTTTAACACGACACTTGTAAGGAAAACACGAATTATCACCTATATATCCTCGTAGAACAGGCAAAACAATTTTTTTGGGGAAATTGGCAATTGTTTGACATTTTCAAGCACGTGAGTTGTCAACTTGGCAACTGAATTTCTTTATCAATCTATCAAATTCCCAACTCCCGCCAACTCGAACCTGAACCATGGCAACGTCTCTACTGTACCGACCGATGACTGACTGTACCAATATACCCATAATGCACTTATTAAAACGGTCCATACTGCAGATATGGGCTCCGTTTCTCGAGCCCCCAGCCGATTGAAATAATCTATATAATTATTTATGTACTTTTCGATTAGTCAACAGTTGCAAACATGAAGATAGCTGACCTAAAAAAAATACATTTAGATCATCAAGCCTACAAGAAGAAATAAATGCAAAAAACAACAGACGTCCGATTACAGCATTGATTTACTGAATATAAAGCAAATCAAACCCGCAAGAATAAATTCGTGGTGCATCTCACACGTAATTTTGACAAAACAGTAAATGCTAAAACCGAGGGGGTAATCACTCGTGAGTCGAGTGTCCCAAGTGTGTAATATTACACATATTCCGCAATTATTACTCATATTACACTTATTACACATTATTACGTATTATTACACACTTATTACTTATTATTACACGATATTACCCATTATTCCACATTATTACACATATTACTCATATTACGTATTATTACACATATTACACACTATTACGCATATTACACATATTACGCACTATTTCGTATATTACACATACAAGGTGGTCCAACTTGAACGTCATTAAATTTAAGAATCGATAGAGGATCAAAAATGAAGGGGACTTTTTCCATAAAACATATTTTAGAAATGCATAATAACGGTGATAGAGCTCTTCAAAGATGGAAATAATTAATCGATTTTTCCGCGTAACTTTTGAACCGTTCAACCGATTTGATTCAAATTTGAACCGCAAGCTTACTGGAATTATCTTCTGCCAAACAATCGCAACATGTGTCATAAAAATATTTCAGGGGCGTAGATATTAGGGGGTGCTTCCTCTTCTCCCCCCTAATTTTCACCTTCCTGGATATGTCTGAGAACTGTTGATATTTTTGAATTCTACGTTCAATTTAGAAGAAAAAGTCACTCTTTCAAAATTTTGATAAGAGGCTTCGTTTAGGAGATATTTGAGTTTGAAACATTGGAAACTTTGGAAAACATCCCGAAATCGCCACTTTCCAGAGCCCAAATTGTTTTTTCCTGAAAATTCCTCGTGTTTTGGAAAAAATAGTGGTTGATCAACTTAGAAATTCTAGAAAACTCATTTCAGCTGAGAAATCATTAGTTTTTTTTATTTTAATTTTTAGACCTTTGAAAGTTGTGATTTTGAGATGTTTTCCAAACCTTCAATCCTAAATATCTCCCAAACAAAGCCTCTAATCAAAATTTTGAGCGAGTGATTTTTTTCCTCAAAATTGAACATAGAATTCAAAATTATGAACAGTTTCCAAAAATAACTAGGGGGTGAAAAATAGGGGGGGAAAGTAGGGACACCCCCTAATGTCTACGCCCCTGAAAGTTTTTTATGGAACATGTTATGTCATGATTGTTCGACAGGGGATAATTTCAGTAAACCTTTAATTTTTATGCGGAAACAACGATCATTTATTTCCAACTTTGAAGGGCTGTATCCAGTGGCGGCTCGTGAGTTTTTTGCAAGGAGGGCTCAAGTTAATAACAAATTCGCGAGCTGAGAACTATATTGTTTTGTCTTCTGCACTTCTTGTAGAAAATGTTTTTCGAACTTCGAACCAGCCAAACATGGACAAAATGTTTCCTGATATAAACAATATTAGATCAGAAACTAGAGAAAGAGGCTTTTATTCCCTTTCCGCGTTTCTGATCTAATTGTCTAGTTGTTAACATTTCGTCCATGTTTTGTTGGTTCGAAGTTCGAAAAGCATTTTCTACAAAGAGTGCATATAGAACAGTTTTCAGTTCGCGAAATGACGAAACTCGAGACAAAAACTTTTTTGTCGTATCCGCATCACAACCATATGGAGTTTTAGCATTTACTGTTTTGTCAAAATTACGTGTGAGATGCACCACGAATTTATTCTTGCGGGTTTGTAGTACAGGCCAGTTAGAATAAAAACTGGCTCAACCTGGAAATTTCAAATAACAAGCTGAAATTTTGGGAATGTGTTCAGGAAGCTACTGTGAACAAACCCTGAAAAGTCCCAAAAAATCCCATTTGGGCAAACGCCGCCATCTTGATTTCTAACATGATCTCAACATTTTCTCAGTTTTTACAGTTTTATTTTGATTTTTCGTTACAACTAAACTAAGTATACAGATTATAATTAAGTAGGGTAAACAGATTCCTCTATATCCCATGCACTTTCTATTTCCAGTAGGTAGAATGACTTTTTGGAGCCAAAATAGAGTGATAAGCTGGAGTGCTGGGAAAATACGGCCGGTGGCCGCTGATGAATAGTTTCGCTCCAAAACTTTGCAGGTGCCATCAGCTGAAGCTCCACAGCTTGTCACTTTATTTCTGCTCCAAAAAGTAATTCTACAGAAAATAGAAAGTGTGTACTGGGATATAGCTGATACGCCGGCGCCTCGCAACGGGAGAATCCGCATAGTGATGCGTATACTCCTCTCCAACTTCAGCACATAGGTAAATTTTGTCATCTTCGTCTACCTACACCGGCCTTTTGCTGCAGCCATGGCTAGTGCAGAAACCACACTCATTATCAAAGTGGCTCATTATGGGCCAATTATGGCCCCGGTTCTTGATTCGATGTTTTAGGCTTGTATTTCCCATCAGAGTTTTTACTGGTTTTACAAAGTTTCTTTGTTCATGATAGCTAATGCGGTTTTTGGAGGAATTAATTACATCATGCATTCTTGTGCCCCACATTTTGTCAAATCAGTCCACCAAAATCATCATCATCAATGAAATAGAGGTTTGTTCCTGGCAGCTGGCCAAACTAAGTTTGTACCATTTTAAAAATTATAAGGGGTTCGTTGCCATCAAATGCTTGGAAAGAGTATATGGCCACAAGATTCACCTGGAAGTAATTTGATAGGATTTGGTGCTAACACTGTTCCATAGTCTCTGATAGTTCAACGCAGAAAAAACGATAAAGACTCAAAAAATTTTAGGTTGAAATTTTCGTGGTTGTTCCACTTATTTTTCCTATATACAGGGGCTACAGGGTTGGCGCCGATGGCTACACTTCTAAATTGGAAGAGTATATTTCAAACATTCACTGTGCCAAGTGTCATGTTCCAACCATAAAGTGCAGGGTGCTTTCGCCTACTGCCCTGATCGAGGTCCAAATATAGTTGAAATTCCCCTTTCCTACTCTAGAACGTCTTCCTCGTCTTTTATGCCACAAGTGGACCCATCTCACCCGTTTTTCTTACCATTCTTAGCATCACTGTTAACATCAAATTTCATCAAATTATTTCGATGCCAATTCCCACCTTCCGTGGTAATAGATTTTTCTCAAAATGCATTAGATATTGACGAAACTTCATATAAATATTTTGCAATTCCCACACTGGCATGGATCAAACGTTTTCACTGATGATGATACATTTTTGTTGATGACTTGATGAAATGTGAGGCATAAAACTGCCTGACGTAATAATTCTCCCGTTCGAAAGCCATCTTAGCCATCATGAGCAAAAAAAGTCAAGACAATGTGTTCTCTACAAGGAAGCAGTTCTCAATGTTGAGATTACTACTTTTGTGGGAAAATGATTGTACTTCACCAACCTTTTAAGTACCAGTCACTTTCTTAATTATTTTATGAATAGTGAACGCAAGATGGCTCTCGGGAGGAGAAAAAACAAAGAAAATGTTTTTTTTCTGGGGATAGGCCTAGGCACTGGCTACCGATCATTCTCAATTTGTTACATTACCGAATAAAGAACTATGAAGTTTCACTCCTATACTTTGATAATTCACTGATTTACTTGAAAATTAAATTTTTATGAAAAAGACCAGTTTTTTCAGAATATTTCATGAACGCTTCAGTACATCTGAAATGGTTTGATGGAGCTTTATGGGCATGAACAGCAGGCTATGTTTACGCGATTTTACCTCTTTCGGTTCATGAGTTACATTTTTTCTTCTTCCTTTTTCTTTTCCAGCCTGTATTCAGAGCTGCATGTCTGTCGCCGATGGCTACACTTCTGGTCCATGGTTATGGTCCATACAACAACTATATGCCAAGTGGCATGTTTTAACGATAAAATACAGGTGCTTTCGCCTAACATCTGGACTATTATAACATGATATCCATTTTTTATATTTTGTCATTGTTTTGTGTTGACATTGTGATTTTGAGTTGAATTAATGATTTATAAATTTTGAGTTACGCTTATCCACTCTTAAAAACCTCTGGAGAAGCAAAAATTTATCAAGAGCGAGTCGCTGTGATGTTTTGTTGATGAACAGGCGACTAAAAACAAAAAAAAATGAAAGTAGGATGAAAAATCAAGATATCGGCGTTTGCCCAAATGGGATTTCTGGGGACTTTTGAGGGTTTGTTTCTACTGAGTCTATGAAGATCCCCTCCAAATTTCAGCTCGTTATTTGAAATTTCCGGGTAGATATCTAACTGGCCTGTACTATTGATTTGCTTTATATTTAGTAAATCAATGCTGTAATCGGACGTCCGTTGTTTTTTTGCATTTATTTGTTCTTGTAGGCTTGATACCTAAATGTAATTTTTTTAGGTCAGCTATCTTCATGTTTGCAACTGTTGACTAATCGAAGAGTACATAAATAATTATATAGATTATTTCAATCGGCTGGGGGCTCGAGAAACGGAGCCCATATCTGCAGTATAGAGCGGGAGCCGCGTCTCGCGTTGCCATGGTTACAGCACATGTTTTGCGCGGGTGCACCCCGGCATCACCGCATCGGCGGTGGGCGCCGATTGCGGAGCCCAAGACGAACTTCTTCGACCGTGCGATCGCTTAGAATTATTTTGTTAAAATATTAATTGACCAATGACTGAACGTTTTTTGCACTAAACCAAATCTTTGGAATAAGTATAATCATAAAATGCATTCCATGTCTTCCTACCGATAAAAATCTCTTGCCGCCTTTAGCGTTGGGGGGGCGCCGCCCTTGAGCCCTCCCTCACCAGCCGCCACTGGCTGTATCTCTGTTATTAGGCATTTCTCAAATATGTTTTCTGGAGAAAGTCCCTATAGCATATAGTCTTGCTATTATTAAAATATGGAATGATTCAACGTGTATATTTTTATTAATTTTTATATTATTATATTTCTTAGGCAACTGCCAACAATCTCTATGTAATAACAATAACAATGTACCTACAAATACCCCCCTTCCCGAAAAGTTTCTATGTGAAATGTCACCGTTTTTTTTGGTTCTGTGACGGTGACGTCAGGTGCAGGGGACATTGCTGTATATGCCGGCTTTAATCTATCAATGGAAATTGCTACTTCGGCATCATTTTTTAATATAAAAAATGTTTTTTGCGTTCTTTTTATGACTTTGTAAGGCCCCTCGTATGGTTGCTGCAAACTGAAATTTTTCTTGGGAATACCAACGAAAACATAATCACAGGACTTCAGATCTTGGTGTACAAATACGTTGTTTTCGCTCCGTCCTCGAGGTGACACTGGCCGTATGACATTGCTTCTTTTAATTTTGACAAATAATTTGCTGGGTCAGTGGCTGTTGTAGTGCAGGGGGTGAAAAATTCTCCAGGAACTCTTAGCTTTTGACCGTATAGTAATTCTGCCGATGAGCATTTTAGATCTTCTTTAAAAACTGTACGGAAACCTAATAAAATAACTGGAACCTCTGCACTCCAATTGACAGTATTTTGTCTTGCCATAAGACTGGCTTTAAGTTGTCTGTGGAAACGTTCCACCATGCCGTTGCTTTGAGGGTGATATGTGTTGGTATGAATTTTATGGCAGCCGAGTAATTTTGTAAGCTCTGTAAAAATTTTGCTTTCGAATTGTGTTCCTTTGGTCTGTGGTTATAGTTGCAGGTATGCCGAAACGTGTTATGAAGTTAAAAAATAATGTTTTTGCGACTGTAGCAGCCGATATATCTTTTAAAAGGTACGCTTCGGGCCACCTCGTGAACCGGTCCACTACTGTTAGAATGTATTTGTATCCGTTTGATTGTGGAAATGGGCCTACCAGGTCTGTATGTATATGCTCAAATTTAGCTTTTGGTAGTTCAAATTTACCTAATTCTGATTTAGTATGGCGATTAATTTTAGATTTTTGACAGCTAATACATGTCTTAGCCCACAATGTAATATCTTTATTTATACATGGCCAAAAGTAACGCGAACACACGAGTTTTCTTGTAGCGCGAATTCCAGGGTGGGAAAGGTTATGCAGACAATTAAAAATCATGTGACGGTATTTTACAGGTACAAAAGGTTTATTTTGACCTGTAGAAGTTTCGCACCACAAAGGTATTTCTGAGAAAGGCATTATTATCTTTTTAAATTGAATCTTGCTGCTTGGCTTTTTATTTTTGAGTAAGTTTTTTAGCTCGTCATTTATTTCTTGTTCTTCACTTAGTGATTTTATGTCAATATCGGCTAAATTTAGGATTCCTATTTCTTGTTTATCTACTCTAGACAAGGTATCTGCGACGATATTCGATTTTCCTGTTATATGTCTGATATCTGATGTGAATTCTGAAATGTATGTTAAATGACGCGTTTGTCTTGGACTTCTCTCTGTTTTTGTGTATAAGGCTGTAGTCAATGGTTTGTGGTCGGTGAAAACGACGAATTCGTTCCCTTCTAGAATAAAACGGAAATGTTGTATGTTAAGGTAGATCGCGAGAAGTTCGCGGTCAAATGATGAATATTTTGTTTCGGTAACTGACAATTTTTTTGAAAAAAATGCTAGAGGTTCCCAGACACCTTGATTGAACTGCTCTAGTACTCCTCCAACGGAGGTACTAGAAGCGTCAACGGTCAAGCTATATTTTGTATGTTCTTTTGGATGAAATAATAAACAGGCCGAAGTTAATGATGATTTTATGTTATTGAATGCTTTGTCACAATCTGTGTTCCACTGAAATTTCTTCTTCTCGACTTTATTTTGTAGCTCTTTGAGTAGTTCGTATAAAGGTCTCATTGTAGCAGCTAATTTAGGAATGAATCGGTGATAATAATTTATCATACCAACAAAGCCTTGGAGTTTCTTCAACGAATCCGGTGTCGGAAAATCGAAAATGATTTTAACACGGTCTTTGGAGGGTAAGATCCCGTTTGTATTGATGTCGTATCCAAGAAATGTTATCTGTCTAACTCCAAAAATACATTTTGAGGGCTTTAGATTCAAACCGTATTTTGACAACCTCTCAAATAATTGTTTCAGATGTTCTAAGTGTTCTGAGTCGGTTTTACTTGCTACTAGTATGTCGTCTGTTTATACCTTTTAAATTGAATTGAACTTCAGCTTGCATAAACCATGCTTCGGGGCATTGTGTCCAAAATGATGGTAATTTAATTGATGTTGCGGCTTGTTCTCGCAGGACATTATTGTGATTGTCGCCGGCACCTGCACCTGTTTCTTGTTGATCTGTCATGTTGACGTGTTGTGTGTGGACAGGATGACGTCGGGCAGGAATCACGTCGGAGTGGTTGCGTCGAGTAGTAATCTCGTTGCACTGGTTCACTTCGGGCAGAGATGGATCGTCTATCTGCCGGATTACTTCGGTCGGACTTGATCGTGTTGGGGTGGATCTCGTTGCGCTGGATTACGTCGCGGCGGTCGAGATAGGTCGCACTGCGCCGTTGAATCACGTCGGGACGGACCGCACGTTTGGACGGTCGGGATGGATCGCACGTTGGGACGGTCGGGATGGGTCGCACTGCGCCGTTGAATCACGTCGGGGTCACCAATATAGCATATAGTCTTGCTATTATTAAAATATGGAATGATTCAACGTGTATATTTTTATTAATTTTTATATTATTATATTTCTTAGGCAACTGCCAACAATCTCTATGTAATAACAATAACAATGTACCTACAGCCCCCTTTATTTTTCATTTTCTATCGATCTTGAATTTAATGACATAAAAGTCGGACCACCCTGTATATTATACCTACACTTTACTACGTTATTGCACATCCCCGATATTTCATCTATTGAAATACTTTCAATGAATCCATGATTCTGGCTATCATTAAGTACTCAGTACTTGTGTACTCAGTACATGGCTAAGTAGAAGTACTCAGTAGGTATCCATGTATATAAACTACTCAACAATTGAAGTGGCCCACCCAAAATTTTTAATGAAGTTCAAAGTGCCCTAGCTCCCGAAATATTAGGACTAGTTCCAAATTTTTTCTTTTCCTACATACCTGCGCCCTTTTTCATCAGAGGACGGATACAGAATTGAGTTCAAATCTTCCTTGTTGGTTATACAGGGCGTCGCGTTAAACTTTTCAAAAACTAAAAAGTTCGAGCAACTCCCAATTCGAAAAAACATGTTTTTGGATATTTTCAACTGGTCCAGGGAGGATGGTACCTACACCCGTATCTCAAAACGGTTTTTCAATTTTCCGATTATCTTTCTTCACTACAGGGTGATTCGAGAAAAACAGCTTCTTGTTTTTTTTGTCATAGCTTTTTTCCTTATTGACCGATTTTTATAATCTGTGGCTCATGTTAAAGCTGAAGCTTCATCAGGGAACAAGAATATGTCTTCGAAATTGATGCAGAAAAAAACTTGAAATTGAGACTCTGCATCAAAAATGACACAGATCTTAGCTCATAGCTTATCACACATATTACACGTTCTTTACGCTTTACACATACTTATCACACGTTTATTACACATATTCCACATTTATTACGCAGATTACTCACTTATTACGCTTATTACACACTTATTGCGCTTATTACACATATTATATATATTACGCATTTATTACGCACATTACACACTTATTACACAATTATTAGACATATTACGCATTTATTACGCTTATTGCACATATTACACAAATATTACACACTTGGTGTCCCAAATATTACGCAAGTAATTACCCCCTCGGCTAAAACTCCATATGGTTGTGATGCGGATACGACAACCCAGCCGGCAAAGGCCCGTCAAAATGACGTCAATTAAAAGTCATCTTTCGTCGGCGACGTCACTGACAAATAATTGACGTCGTCCTGACGTCATATATTGAACGTCTGTATGACGTCGTATAAAAACGACATTTTGACGTTTTTTATTCGTCAGGGTTTAATCGTGATTTGGTTTTCAATTTTCAGAAAAGCGAACACTTTCGGGTGGGTCCCAAATGTCAAGTCACTCTAGTATATTTTTTTCTATACTTCGTTCTATTCAAAATTTTGAAAAGATTAAGATAAAATATAGAAAAGAGCCAAATGAATATATAATTTGTACCATATTTACCTAACTTTTTTGCTCGAACTTTCTATTCAATGTTTGACATTGAATTATGAAATTTTGCAGTTTCCTATGAAAAAAAGTGCACTTGTTGAACCTCGATAAGGCGCATCTGATTATAGGTATAATTCATAACAAGATCTTTGGTTGTCTTGAATCAAGGATGAAAATCTTTCGCGATTTCCATCGAAGTTCAAAAAATTAAATATTTGAATTTGGCGCCACTTGAATCGTATCATCACGATGTGTCTGAACGACTTTGGCCGAGTTTTGCGCGGGACTGCCACCCTCTCAATAGTCTCAATGCTGCTCGCAATGATTTCATTGGAGCAAACAAGTCACATTGTGATAAAGCGTCTAGGCAACGCAAGATAAATAGGTAGCAAGCGCACTCGTCTCGCGGTAAATAGAAGGTCCCAACGGTGACCAAGAGAGGGCGCCGTGCGGCCAAGCCACCGCACCGCGTCCAACGACCCAACGTAAATAAAGTTGTGGCGTACGGCCACTTCATCCAATTCCACTGGATCGCATGTACATATGTTTTTGTGAAGACGTTGTACAGAGAATTCATCAGTCATAAAAAGACACGCAGTTTGTGCCAGTCACAATCGGTAAGGCAACGTCTAGGGAGAATACATGAACGGTGCTTGACGAGTCTGGCTGCGGCCGACCAATTTGTACACCAGTACTAAACTATCAAAATAAGTTTAGAAGTTATCCTGGAGAGTTGATCTCCAATATGTTTTCATTTTTTTATTTGTTTTATGTATGTTAGTATACATATAGGTTCTTCCTGAAGTATGTAGTTTATTTTTATTTGTTTATAAATCTGTTTTATCTGAATTGAACATGTTTTAATTATTTCTGTTACACCACAATGCATATCTCAAGTACGTCAATATGGCGTCACTAAATCGATAAATACGTACGTCAATAAGACGTCGGATATGACGTCAAAATACTGTCTGAAAATGACGTCGTATGGACGAGACATTAGACCGTCATTTTTTCGTCTTTTTGACGTCTTTTTTATCGTCATTTGACGTCGCAGAGTTCCAAAAATTGACGTCCGAATGACGACCCTTTGCCAGCTGGGAAAAAAGTTTTTGTCTCGAGTTTCGTCATTTCGCGAACTGAGAACTGTTCTATATGCACTCTTTGTAGAAAATGTTTTTCGAACTTCGAACCAACAAAACATAGACGAAATGTTTCATGATTTGAACAATTAGATCAGAAACGCGGAAAGGGAATAAAAGCCTCTTTCTCTAGTTTCTGATCTAATATTGTTTATATCAGGAAACATTTTGTCCATGTTTTGCTGGTTCAAAGTTCGAAAAACATTTTCTACAAGAAGTGCAGAAGATAGAACAATATAGTTCTCAGCTCGCGAATTTGTTATTAACTTGAGCCCTCCTTGCAAAAAACTCACGAGCCGCCACTGATTCCAAGCTAAGAACCTTCTAAGCTAAGAACATTCTTACCTATGAATTTTCTAAACTATGAACTTTCTAAGCTATGGACATTCTAAGCTACGAGCCATTCTAAGCTGTGAGCTTTCTAAGCTACGGACCATTCTAAGCTAAGAACTTTCTAAGCTACGAGCATTCTAAGCTATAGACTTTCTAAGCTACGGACCATTCTAAGCTAAGGATTTTCTAAGCTATGGACATTCTAAGCTATGGACTTTCTAAGCTACGTACTAGGCCCTAATAATCCACCGGGTGTGGATGGTCTGGTCCTTATTGTCTGATGGCTTGCGTACTAGACACTAGGGGCCGTATGCATACCTCGCTTTTAAGCTAAAAGCGCATTTAGGGGCATGTCTCATATTTCAGTGTTCAAAAATACATTGTTGCGATTGGGAGCGATTGTAATATGTACTGAATTGCAATTAATTTGCGAGTTAATTTGTATTTTTGAACACTGAAATATGAGAAATGCCCCTAAATGCGCATCGCTCTAAAAGCGCTTCTAGCTTAAAAGCGAGGTATGAATACGGCCCTATACGTCTCTCTGCGCTTCCCCTTGCAGCCCCGCTGTCCGATTGGTCGAGCGCCGATCTGATGTCGTTGAAACGACGACTCGGCGGTCAGACTCGACCTGCGTCTCGCTTGCTCTTGTGCTTGCCGATTCTCTTTTCTCGCCCAAAATCTCAGCCTCACGACACGAGTGCGCTGGAGATGTGTTCTCGGAGGAGGAATGGGAAACCTCTCGATCGGCGCACGGGGGACCGTGCTTGCTGTATGTTGGGTTGTCTATTTTGAAGGGGCAAATTCGTAGACGGCTTCAGACCAGTTTTAGACTGCACAATTTTCTAAAAACACCTTATTGTTGGTAGTTCTAGGTTGAGCCACCTGTCATCTGATGTATAAGTACTTACTTGAACAGTTTAATTAAAAAAAACATATTTAGGTAAATCTATTAAAATCTGTATTTCTTACATATTATTCAAGAAAAAACATTGGTACAAAATGTACTACACATAAAAAACAAAATATTGAACATGAGACAAAAAAATAGAAGTATAATTTTCTTCTACAGTCTATCCAGTCCACAAAGTAGGAACACTGAACACTAGAAAACTATTAAACTTAACTTCGTAGTATTTGTTCTTGGAATAAATATAAAATAATTTAAGTCTTCAAGTTAAAACAACAAAAAAAGCTCTGATTATAAAAACATTTTTTACAACTAATCACAAAATGTATTGAGATCTTTGTTAATGATTGAAAGGTTTTTGTTGTTAATCATCAAAGGTTCGTGTGGTGAATCTTCTCATGAGCGGGCGCCTGAAGAGCAACACGTGAGGCTCTGGCTGGTGTCGCATATAATTCTCCCAAGTAGGGCTGATCCTTATTCCCAGTCTATGCCATTCAGCCTCGGCCAGCAAGCGATCGGCAGGTAATAAATTGACTAGCTCTCTGGGCAGGATTATGTGCTGGTATTCATATGATCCGTCTTTGTATATATCGGAGTAGTAAATAGCGGAATGGAAACACATTTTGGCGATATCTTCACATGAAAAAAATTCACAAAAATTAAAATCTAACCTAACTTTTACATCATTTTTAAAAAGTTTCCAGTTTCATTATATAAAGATGTTCAACGATAAAAATTTACCTTGTAACACTCTAATCAATTCATTAAAAATGGATAATATATGAAAAATGTTTTGTCCACCTGGATGAAATTTAAAAAAATTTGAACCTGAAAATGGTTTCAACTGAAAAATCAGCAAATCACAGGACTTCATTGCATTTGTTTTTTGGTACATTTCCTTGCCATCGTTTTGGCAGCACTGATTTGCCGCCGCTCATTTTGACATTTGCAATGTCAGTTTTGACAGTTCAACAGTTTTCAATTTGTAAACAAAGTTCTTTCTATTATTCTACGAATGTTCTGTGCTGTTACTGTTAATTTCTGGCGTTCTTTCTCTTTCCCTTGTTTCTATTAGTTAAGTTTCAACAAAAACGGAAGGTATGTATTCTTTTTGGCTTGTTTGGTAAATAAAAATTACATTTCTTGAAAGTTGCAGGTTTCTGAACCAGTTTCAAACTTCCAAGCAATGCCATCAGAAAGCATCCTATACTCGGAAAAGTACTCTGACGAGAAGTTTGAGTATCGACACGTGATCCTGCCGCCAGATTTGGCAAAACTAGTCCCAAGAACTCACCTTATGACAGAAACCGAGTGGCGGAACCTCGGAGTGCAGCAAAGTCCAAACTGGGTCCACTACATGCTGCATAGTCCAGAGCCTCACGTTCTACTGTTCCGGCGATCCTTGGAAGCCATGTAGGACCAAAAAGCAAGGTGACCAAAAAGCCGACCATGTTACATTTTTTATGAAATCTTTTTATATTGATGTTATATTCTGCCAGAATGTATGGATTAAAACTATAATTTATGTCCTTCTTGTTGTACATTTACTCAAGTTGAACAAAATAGCACCTAATAATAAAAAGAAATATGTAGAGACCTCGGTAGAGACATTTATACTGCCTCCTTAATTGAAAAGGGTGTAAGTATTTGCTCATAGATAATAGGAATTCTTATAACATTTATATACCTACTTATATCTTTAATCTTATCATTTACAAAATAATTATGCTGGGTTCATAAACCAAGTTGAACACCTAAGGATTATGGATTAGTTAAAAAAAAAACATGCTTGCTGTTCATACACCATCAGGAGGATAAGGGATAAGAGTTAAGAACTGAGCTGCCTGTTTAAAAAATAATGGTATATATTATACTTGGTGAACCCATGAGCTCCACTTTAGACACGGCTTTAGGCTTAAATGAAAAAAGTTGGCCAATTCCTTACTACGCCTAAGAACTTATCTACAGGGTGATTCAAAATTATTATCGAACAAGGGCTGGGGCTCCAACACACTGTAAGGGAGCCAGGAGAAAATAGTAAAACTATTGTTGTCAAAATTTTTCTGAGATACAGGTGTCCGTTTTTCGAGGCTAAGCATGGGTATCTCGCTTATCTTTAGAGATACAGAGTCGGTTAAATTAGAAAAAAGTTGCGAATTTCCATGACGATCAATAATCCAAGAAGATATTTGACTTGTCAGTTTTAGTTTTCGAAATATCGGGAAAAAACAGAAATTTGTAATTTTTGTTTTTATTTTTTATTTGGAAAACGGTTGAAGGTAGCCTTCTTTAATTGAAACATTGTGGAGGCACTTTTCCAAGAGGAATTCAATGTTGTCAAAATCTTCATTCTAGCTTCCAAAACAACCGAGATATGACATTCAACTTTTTTTTCTCTTATGGGCGCCATATTGAATTTTGACATTTTTGAATACAATATTTTTTTCTGGTTACAACGATGTGTCACATGTCGCTGTTAAATTTATGCTTTTAAGCAAAAAAATTTTTTTTTATTTTTCAAAGAGTGCTTTGGAAACAAAATCAGCACCGACTATAAAAAAAACGTAAATGTTAAACATTTATCCAACAGTGACATGTGGCACATCGTTGTAACCAGAAAAGAATACCGTATTCAAAAATATCAAAATCGTATCTCGGTTGCTTTGGAAGCTAGAATAAAGATTTTGGCAGCTTTGAATTCTCCTTGAAAAAGTGCCCTGACAGTGTCTAGATTAGAAAAAGCCACCTTCAACCGTTTTTTGAATAAAAAACGAAAACAAAAATTCAAATTCCTGTTTTTTCACGATATCTCAAAATCTAAAATCGATACGTCAAATTTCTTTTTGGATCATTGATCGTCATGAAAATGCGGAACTTTTTCCTAATTTAACCGACTTTGTATCTCTCAAGATAAGCGAGATACCCATGCTTAGCCTCGAAAAACGGACATCCTGTATAGCCAATCCCAAACCAGATCTACCACATTACAACAGGCCGTCCAGACCTCTCATTCTACTGTTCTGTTCCTGTGACCCTTGGACCCCTGAGCATTCGGGACTTGAACAGAAAGACAACCAAAAGAATTGACAACCTGCTACTAGTGTGAAATTATGATTACATTTTTATTTCAATTTTAGATGTTTACATTCTACCAAAATCTAGGATTAAAACAATAATTTACCATGCGTTCATGTGGCACATTTTACTAGATCAAACAAATAAGAAATCAGCACATTATTTGTCCAAGCCAGTGATGAATACTTCTTCTTCAGTGACATGTGCAACTTTCTTGCTTCCCACAGATACACCCACTGTCTCGATTTTCTGGACCTTTTCTTGATTCTTTCCTGCTCTGGAGTAACCTGTCGAGATTTGTTTAGGCTTTGATTGTTCCACATTCAGTTTTACTGTGCTTCCGTCGACCTTTTTGATATTGATGACGCTCTGACGTGGCGTTTTCACGTGTTCAACTTTTGGAATGATACTCGTGATTTGTTTTCGCCTAATTTCCGATTTTGTGGTTCGCCTCAGCTGAGGTGAAGGTTTTTTAACCATTTCTTCGCCCTCGTCATTTACCATCTTTTTGTTCATTGCCCGAATAGGTTTTGGAAGAGTTCCCTCCGCCTCTTTGCGACTGTCCTCGATTTCATTTCTCAAAATTGAATTTTGTTGAAGGGAATAATTGCAAAGAGCTTTGCGAATATAGCCTTTTTTAACTAGTCCCGTTTTTTTGGGAACTATCCCATTGAAAGTTTTTTCAAATGTATTCGTGCGAACCGCTTCCGGCAATTCTTTCAGCTTGAGAACGTCTGCCTTCTTTTTGTTACAGCCTTCGTTAGGCAAAGATGTAGCACTTCCCAGTAGATCGATAGTTTTTTTCTCCTTGGAGCTGAAATCTTTTTTCAGAAACGTTTTCGATTTTTCAAGCTTCGAGGCAACTTTTGGCTTGCGCGATAAATGCTCGATATCATCTAATAAGCCTAAATCTTCCGTATCTTTTTTCCAAATTTGGTTCAGGTCATCCGAAATGAGCATTACTTTCTTCTTTTCAACCTCCTGGGAAGCTTTATTGTATATGGTATTTTTCAAAATTCGGCTTATTTGTTCCCGGCTACTCACAGTTATCTTATCTTGACTCTTGATAAAGGTCTTGTTCACTACCATAGAAATAAAGTTACTACTAGCTTTATTGATGGCATCAATTTCTACTTCTTTCTGCTTGAAAAAGGTTTCGTAACAAATCTGCTGTTCGATTGTTTCCGTAGTTTGCAGTTTGTTTACACTTTCAGCTGATTTTGGAGTTGGCTTAGGTAATGTTTGGCTTGAACTACTTTTCGTGTCGTCCGAGCTTGTGAAGGTGGTATCTTTGCTCATTTCAAAAATTGGAACATTCTTCAAAGTTGCCTCCAAGTTGTCAAAAGCTTCTCGATTTTTATCCATTAGAGATTCCCGCTCGTATCGACTCAGAAGGGGATAACTTCTCAATAGATTCTCGTGAACAGCAATCGTTTCAACTTTTTTTTCAAACTTATCGAATTCATGAATGTTCATGTTGAGCAGGAGCTCATCTTCATGTCTTCTCGTCTCAATCTGAATACTTCTTGGGAGAAGCTTCAAGAGGTCATTCTTCAGTTGGATAAGTTTTTGGTCGATTTCTTTTTCAGCTTTGACGAACTGTTTTTGGTTGACAGCCAAAAGTTGTCCGAACTGGTTTTTGCTTTCAACAGCCTGCAGATTTCGGTCTGTAATTTTGAAATATTCTTTATTAATATCCAAAACTTCTGCTTCTTGGCGTCTAGCTACTGTTTCAGAAATTTGTTTCTCAACCAAGTTGAAACGTTTGTCATTACTCAGAACAGCTTTCCCCAAATTTTCTCTGGATTCTTCGTATTGTTCCATGGCCAAATTTTGGGCTATTCTAGCTTCAATTCTGTTGAAATGGCTAAGATTTTTCGAACTGATTCTATGAAAATGTTCTTGAACTTGTTCTCTTGCAACTTTTTCAACGATCTTGGCTTCGATTTTTTTGAAATGTCTTTTGTTGTAGTAATCACATTTGCACATATTCAAGCAGTCAGGTGTTATGGACAAGAGCTTTTGAGAAACTAAAGCTTGTTCCAAGCAGTTCTCGAATTTGTAGAGATGTGCTTCATTCTTCTCGAGGAGCTGCTTCATATTATCGTTCGATTCCACTTGCGATTCTCTGGAAAGTTTTTTGAATTTAAAAACTGATGGCTTAAAACTTTGGTCGAAGTAAAGCGGAACTAATTCAGAATTGTACGAGAATTCATGAGTTTTGTAGTTGGATTTCTCAGAAGACATTCTGAACGGGGCACTGTTCCCTCTCCTGGGACGTCTGCGGTTTTCTCGTATTGCTTTGGCGATGATTTTGAACTTTTCTTCAGAACTTGATGCACGTTTTAGTGGTTGTGATTTTGGAAACTTGATCGGGCTGCTGAATTGCGGTTGGTTGTACAAGCCGGTTGGTTTCTGAACTTCTTGGCTTGTTTTCATTTCGATGCTTGGTTTTGCTTTGATCATTTCCACTTTGTTCTTTGGTTCATTGTTGATTTGTTTATGAACCCCATGAGTTCGTTCGTGTGGGTACATCTGTGTTTTTTGTTGAGTTGTAAGCATTGCAGGATCTTCTTTCTTTTTCTTGATTGGCAGGATATCAGGCTTTGGTGTCTTGATCGGCATTGGATTAGTACTGGAGGCGACTATGGCAACTTTTGAGTCTTGAGACAGCTGTCTAGGGATCGGTCTGGGAATTTTAGAAATTTCTGCACTGGCCAATCTACACCTTGTAACTTCTCCTTCGATCATTTCATCAATGGCCTTTTCGTCGAGTCGTTGGGGCAATCTAGGACTTGAAAGCACTTGCTTGCAGACATGCAGTTTCTGCTTAATTTTGGCCAGCTTTTTTGGATCTACGTTAAGTTGGGAATTCTCAAAAAACTTCATCAATTTACATATATTCTTGAAAAGAAACTCCTGAGATTTAAGAATAGCACTCAAATTTTCCACTAAAAACTCTTCTTCTTTTATTTTCTTCCTCGATTCCACGTCGTTATCTAGCTTTCTTTTACGCTTAATGGCCGGACTCGGAGTTCCTTTGTCATAGCCCGTCGGTTTTTCATTTTCTGATGAAGGGTTTCCTAATACAGGCTCGGAGATAGGTTTGTATCTCTGGTTTTTCGATGATACAGACATATACCGGCCTGGTTCGGCTCTGTTGAAATGATCGTACACTTTACATTTTATTTCTCCAGATATCAGGTAGTTTTCAGCTTCGTTTTCGATCTCTCCCACGTGGTAATTGATGAATTCCAACATGTTTCCAAAAGGTCCGACCATGCAGGAGGCATGGTTGTACTCGACTTGGATTTTTCGTTGAAGTCTCATGTATTTTTTAAAGGCTGCGTGAACTGTGTTCACTGCCTTCCTCGTGAAAACTCTGCCGTTCAGCAACAATAAATTTAAGATGAATTCCATAATTCACTCATCAAGTGAAAAAAAAGTCGAAATGATCAAAAGACGTTCTGATACATGTTTGCATAATTTTATGTCACATTTTGCTAGGTGCTTGCTAGATGCCTTTGTTCTCGCAGAAATAAAATGCACAATAATACGGTCACAACTCGAAACACCTCAAAAACTCACCCTACAAATATATCCTACAATAATGCATATATCTGGTCCATGATATATCTCAAATAGGTAGTATTGTTAACATGAAAATATTCATGTTAACAACACCAACACTATCTTAGCGATTTCCTGCTATTTGGAACACATTTAGAGCAATATTGATTCTTCTTCATGGTTTTCGCAGCCTGTTTAAGTCCTGTAACATAAAATAGCTCTGGATTTGACTTGATCAAAAACCAGTAGCTCCACTCATTTTTTGTTTAAACCCAAAATAATTTTCAACGAGACTTTTTCGTCTTTGAAAACTGGTCAACGGGTAGCACGTAATCCACAAAAAGGTTTTTTGTTGAAGTCAAATCAAATTGTATGTTACAGAATTTTAACAACCTGCGAAAAACATGAAGAAGAATCACGAATAATCAAGATTATGACAATGCAGCAACCAACCTACAGGACGTACAACCTACATTTGAAGTAGTGGGGTTGGTAGCTTTTACTATACGGCATTTAATGATACGGAACAATCCTTTTGTACAAGTGCTCTACAATAAGGTCTTTCGGACGATACTAGAAGGGAAAGTACAAAAACTTTCCCTTGGGGGGGTTGCAAGGGGTCCTGGGGTGCAGTTGATGGTCCAAGAACTCCTGCCACCATACTTTGATTTCGTTGTGCTACTCAAATGAGGATCATGTAACTTTATTGTAAATCGAGTTGTAAATCTTAATGCCATTGGTATATAGGATACCTATAGGTAACGCCATATGTTTTGTTGTCTTCTCCACGAAATAAAACAAGTTTATACATAACCGACAGGTTTACATAAGTTTCGGGATCGTTGATGTCATTTAAAAAAAAATAACAATATAAAATCAGCGGCGTTGAGAATAAAGTACAAAAGCTAATATATATGATAATGAAATAATTCTAATTCCTAGGCTTTTTCCAAAGCTTTTCATCAAGTGAGGCAGAGGAACATCGCAACCGATGGTCTGTTTTTGACCATAAATCCATCATGGAGAGAAGAATAAGTGATGTGGAGTAGTACAAGGATACCCCGGTGGGTAAGAATTGAATTAGTCAGTGGACCAAAGAATAAGCCACCAACATGATTGGAGTATAGACACAAAAAAGGTAAAAATCAAACTCGTTAGAAACCGTATCACAGTTTTGCAAAAACTGGCACTTGTGAGGAGCAGTTCAAGATAATAGGACATGCCAGCTGTTCTTCAGAAGGGTCATATACCTACTAAACTGCTGGACAACGAAGCTGTCGGTATCGGAAAAATGGTTCGACTTTGGAGGCCAATATCTCCCGATTGCCGACTGCAATTTTCATTTTGTTTGTTGCGTAACTAGCTTCATCTTTCCGTAGCCCATCCTATGATAGTGGATGTTGAGAAACTTATGAAAATTTTCTACAGGGTGATACGTAAAATGGTGCGAAATTGCAACAACTTCATCGTACCCCCATTTTCAAATTTTTTTTTCCAATGTTCTAATACAAAAATCATGAAGTGTGGTGTCTTATCTCGAAACGGTTTTGGAATTACCCAGATTGGAAGTCGAACATTGAAGATATAAATTTTTATGTTGAATGTTGCAGATTAACGAAGCTCAGGCATAGCACAAGCACAAAAAGTATAACGTCCGGGGGGCTTTACTTCACTCGGAAACTTGAGTTTTACATCGTTACCATGTTCAGGCGGGCTTAAACTTGCAAATAGAACATGTTTCACATCTTAAATTTTGATGAAATTCTGACGAAATTCAACGTACGAGGAACAGGCAGTGACAACCACTTGAAAAAATGCCCCCTGCTTGGTCCCACACCAAATATTCGGGTTGTGTTGAGAATAAAATTGTCCTGGATTGTTGTACGAACAATCTTGCTCAATGTCAACATCCATTCATCAAAAGTGACCTAATCTCGCGTGCGAGCTCGCGTGCCAACAAGGCAAATCTGTAACATTTTAATATAAAAATTTATATCTTTAATATTAGACTTCCAATCTGGGTAAATCCAAAACCGTTCCGAGGTAATACACTACACTTCATGATTTTTGGATTAGAATACATAAACAAATTTTTTTTGACAAATGGGGGTATGATGAAGTCGGTGCAATTTTGCAGCATTTTACGTATCACCCTGTAGAAATGTTACATGAAGTTTTTTAACATTCACCTTTACAGGATAGGTTACCGAAATATTAGGCTAATCAACACAACAAACAAAATGAAAATCACATTTGGCAATCGGAAGTTATTGGTCTTCGAAGTCGAACCATTTTTCCGATACCGACAACTTCGTTGTCCAACAGTTTATTTGATGGTGAACATCACAGAACAATAATCAACAACTTAAGAGAAGCCACAGTCATAACAGTGTCCATATCCATAGTCCAGGATCCAGGAAGCACCAACGTCATTGACTTCTTCAATGGTATCAAATTCAGGTTCTCATATTCAAGCTAAATTTTAAAATCACAAGGTACCATGCATATAACATCTCCCTTCATCATTCGGCTATAAGATAGGTAAAACCGGTAAGATTAGGTAAAAAGTAGGTAAAATTTTAAATTTCTTATCTCCATGCATGAATCCACCAATAGAGATGCTAAATTGAGATGAGGTATGTACCTACTTATAAGGAATCACTAATACCCAGCCCTACCCTATCAGAGAAGTGGTTTGTTCTTGTTTATAAGCAACGTGATGTTGCAAAAATGTGGTATTTTACGCTTTGAAAGACCCCAGGAGTTCTTGAACAGTGGCTTTTCGTCGTGTTAAGGACGGTGTTCAATTGGCAAAATAAGCGTTGCGAAATCAATCCCTGTGGGTTTATTCCTTGACGGATTGTTACCATTTTGGTCTCTTTCGAAAGCTACAAGGATGTACTTTAGTTTGAACCCATTGGCATTTCCAAAATCCAATTTTTTTTTGGAAAATTTTGACATTTGAAAAAATTATTTTTGGATTTTGGAAACGCCAATGGGCTCAAACCAAAGTACATCCTTGTAGCTTTCGAAAGAGACCAAAATGGTAAGAATCCGTCAAGGGATAAACCCACAGGGATCGATTTCGCAACGCTTTTTTTACCAATATGACTCCGTCCTTAATGTTATTAATAACACACTCGCCTGGTTCACTTTTTGTGCGTCCTCGGTCCAGTTGCTCATTTGGGCCCTACAGTGAAGTCGGGGCAGTTAGCCTAAAGGTGCGTTCAGTCAGCTTATTTAGCCGCAAGTTTTAATTTTAGTCGCAAGCGCAGAGACGCCCATTGGCTCTTATGAACCAGCCTCCTCAGAACAGCCAATGAGCGATGCAGCGCTTACGACTAAAATTAAAACTTGCTGCTAAATAAGCTGACTGAACGCACCTTTAGCCGCAAGTTTCAATTTTAGTCGCAAGGGCAGCGACGTCCATTGGCTCTTATGAACCAGCCTCCTCATGAACAGCCAATAAGCGATGCAGCGCTCACGCTTACGGCTAAAATTGAAACTTGCGGCTGAATAAGCTGACTGAACGCACCTTTAGATGAGAAAGCTGCAGTGGAACAAGAGTGGTTTTGACTGGAGAGGCTTATGGCACAAGAGGCTTATGGCACAAAACAGGTTCACATGTGTTTCCCTCTTGAATTTCCCGCGTTAGCATGGCAATCAACAAGCCGATAAAATTACTCCCTGTCTATCCACTGTCATGTTGACACTGTTGACAGCAGCTGTGAAGCCTAACCTAAAAGTGTCACGTTCACGTTGTCTTTAGATAATAAGTTTGGCGGACTGAAAAGAAAACCGAAACTCGTTTCTCCGTGCTCAACAATGGGACACCACGGTATGTATAGGCGTCATTATCATAACTTTGGTGCGATTTCATAATCGTACAATTTTCCAGCCAAGAACTCTGGTCCCAAACCTACATCAAAAGAAAAACTCACGGCGATCAGAAAGGAACGCAAGCAAAAGCTAAAGCATAAACGAGCCCGTCTGATGATCAAAAACTTACCGTTTTCGGCCACAGAAGAAAACGTAAGAGAGCACTTTGCCAAGTTCGGTGAAGTAGAGGATGTAGAAATTTTGAAACGAGAAGATGGGAAACTCGTTGGATGTGGCTTTGTACAGTTCAAGTTGGTCCAAAAAGCTGCTAAAGCCAAGCACCACACGAGCGGAAAGCCGTTTTTGGGTCGAGATATCATAGTCGATTTTGCCATGGCAAAGAATACTTACACTGAAAAATTAAAAGTAAATGATGGGAAAACCCCCGACGAAGTTGAAGTAAAAGAGGAGCCGGTAGAGATCAAAGAAGAAGACATTGAAGATGCTGGAGATGTAGTTATAGATTTAGATGAAACTAAAGAAGAAGTGACAGATGATAGTGCAGACTTCAGTGAAGGAGACGACAACGATGTAGTGGAGGTTGCAGAAGAAGAAAAGAAGCCTAAAGTGGAGTCCCATGACGTAGCCGAAGGCAAAACTATTTTCATCAAGAACGTGCCTTTTTCGGCTACAAATGACGATTTGAAGCAAGTGATGCTGCAGTTCGGGCCCATATACTACGCTCTGATATGCATGGATAAGTTTACGGAGCATTCCAAGGGCACTGCTTTTGTCAAATTTCAGGTAGGCTTCGAGTTCTATTGTGAATTCGATAAGTCACGGAATTCGTAATAATATTAACAATAACAATGCAAAACTTTCTAGAATCAAGAAGATGCAGTGAAAGCTCTTGAAGCTGGCACAGAATTGACACTTCATGGGACTGTTCTTGATTGTCATAAGGCTTTGGACAGAAATGATATGAAAAGTAGAATGGCTGAAAAGGAAAAAGAGAAGCATGCACCGAAAGATTCCAGGAATTTGTATTTAGTAAAAGAAGGTGGTAAGTACTTCATAAGGGGCAGTGACTTGGGCGTAAACCGTAAACTGTCTTGGTAACTTGGTATTCCTGCAGAATAAAGGCAAGGGACGCTATTGAAGGAGATTACATCACATTAATCAAGTTTTCAATTATGTCTGGTTTATTCCCTTTACTTGGCCCTTCTGCCACAGCTAGGTAGACCCGCCTCTAGCCTTTACACTATATTGTCAGCAGAAATGTAGAGCCTGACCTTGTCTTAAATGTTGTATTCGACCTGAAGGGAGAATTTCTTTCAAAACTAATTATTTGAAGAAACTTAGAATGCAAGTTTCTTTGTTTCCATATCCAGCATCATAGTGAAATTCTTTAATGAAAAATACGAGGCAATAATTGGATAGGTATTATCAAAATTCCAAAAAATTTGTTTCAAAATTTCATTTGGAAAAAACTGGGCGTTAGATTAGATTTTAAAGATAATCTTACTGGTTTGAATTTTGAGCAAGGCGCCAGGGAGCGAAAAATAAATATCATTTGACATAGTGAAGGCCATGCCAAATTATCGCATTCCAAGTCTAAAGCATGTAGTAGGAAAATGAGGCTTAAGGACGGCATTTCCCAGTGTTTTTCTTTTAAACGTGAGTTTCATGAGAATCAGTGGAGTAAGAGACTTGAAAAAAAGCAGAGTAATCTAAAATCTAGAATAAAAATTAATAAGTATTTAAAAATTTCAAAATTCGAAAAACTCAAAAAAAAATCTAAAATTTTTAATTTAAAAAAAGTCCCTCATTCTCTTGCCAGCCCGGATTTGAATGACTCATTTTTTGTCTTACATTTCTAGCTGCTCAGATTTGGCAGAAACTCACGCCACAAGAATCTATCTGTTTCTCTTTTGCTCTGCAGCTAATCCGCAGTCTGTTTCAGCCATTTTTTATGCTAGGAAATGCCGTCCTTAAGAGCATCATCAACTAGCAGGGGTTTACCCTGTAAGTATAATTCCGACCTAACGCATGTTGCTTTTTTTTTCAGTTATCTTGGCCGGAAGCAAGGCTGCTGAAGGAGTTTCAGCCGCAGACATGACTAAACGCCTTCAACTTGAACAGTACAAAACTCAAATGCTGCGAAACTTGAACATGTTTGTGTCTCGGGAGCGTTTGGTAGCCCACAACTTACCAGCCACGTGGGACGATAAAAAGCTCAAAACTCTCTTTCAAAAATATAGCGGGCCCTCGGCGGTTATTAGAGAAGCCAGGGTGATGAGAAACATGAAAAGCGTCGACAAAGACGGAGTAGGCGCTTCCAAAGAGTTCGGTTTCATCACTTTTACGAAACACGAAGATGCCCTTGCAGCTCTGAGGGCGCTCAATAACAACCCAAAAATTTTCTCGGCCACTAAAAGGCCTATTATAACGTTTTCGATAGAAAGTAAACAGGCCATGAGGGCGAAGCAGAACCGTTTGAAAAAGTCGAAGATGAAGAATCCAACTCATAAAGATTATGATCCGAAAGAAGTAGCAAAGGGCAAGACAGGAGTCGAAGAAAATAAGAAAAAGAAGAAATTTGGAGATAGAAAGAAGAATAAGAAACTCGAAGTAACCAAGAAAGGCCAGCCAGCAGTCAGTGGTAAAACGAGTGAATTCACTGGTGTGGAATCAAAGCCGGGAGTTCAGAAAATGAGGAGCAGGTACAAGTTGAAGGTGCAAGCCAAGACGCATTTGGACAACTTGAAAAAGGAGAAGAGGAAAAAGAAGCTATCGAAAAAATCATTGACGGATAGAAAAGAGGAGTTTACCAAACAGCCCAAGCAGAAATTGAAGAAGAAAAGTGCCGAAAAGGACAATTTGTCAAAGCTGATTTCTAAACGCAGGAAACAGCTGAATGTGGCTGTGACAGAGAAGAAGGAGAAGAAGCAAAAATGGTATTCCAATGATTAAATCTGTTGAGTTTCTTAATATACGCTTCTCTTGTTTTTGGATTAAATAATGTTTACTTGTACAATAATCGTTGTGAATTCAAAATGTTGTGGAAATGGAAAGCAGCATAATCCGTGGAAACCACTAGGGGTGTGTTCCACAATCGGTTCTGCAAGATGAAAGTTAAAAAAAAAACTGGCGGTTTTATTCAAACAGATAGATATTTAATTAGATGCGTCCATAAGAGGTGAAATGGTTACAAACAGGCAAACACCGGTTTAGAGATTTGGCCAATATCACGTTTATATTATGTATATTTTTATTATATTATTTTACTTTTTTAGTCCGATTAGTAGCGCCAAAATATGCCTAGACTATACATTTTGTGGTGAAGTGAAAGGCTTCCGGATTTACGTTCTTAAGGCTCAACTTGACATTTCCAGAGTTGGCGCCAACGAGTATAATGTGGCAGGTGACCTCAGGAGCCATCCGCAGCTGCGAAAGAACAGAAATATCGTTGCTATTTACTTGAAGGTCCGCCGATGATCACATATTTTTAATTTATGTTTTTAAAGTCTATCTTATTAGAATCAGTCGGTTTGGTGCCGCTAGTGAACTCAAAATAAGAATTAAGCATGTCAATGACGTGTTCTTAAAAAAATTGATTTTTTTCCCTTTCATAGAGAGCAGTAAGCATTTTACACATTCCGTAAGACTTGAATGTTGATTTTGGCTCTTATTTGTAGTCAATAATATATCTACATAATATACAGACAGTGCCGCGACATTACCGCCCTCTCTTTTCTATTGGTAATTTAATTATTTTTTCATCATCAACTTTAATGAAGATTCCAAAATATTAGTTACCTATCATTTTCTACCTTTGTCATATACAGAGTGTGACATGATGTTCACAGCTTGTACCTACTTCGCTTCCTATTATAAGTGAAAAAGCTATGAATACTTGAACTCAATTGTGGGAGGTACGAAGTTTCCGGGGAAAAAACAAGCCAAGACACCTGATCAAGGTGAATCAATGATGATAATATAACCCACGAGTTATAAGTGAATGATGAGTTGAAAAACCATTAAAAATGAAATCGCTAAGGGTGATGATTTTATTTTTTCAACATTACTGTTTTTGTAGATAATATCAAGACAATATCATCTCTATGTATATTATATAGAGAAATTCGGTATAGTTTGAATCAGTTTGATTCTTTGAAATCGACCTAAGACGTTATCACGAGCGGTTCAATAAAATCAAATTTGGACTAGGTATTTCCAGAAAGATTCGAAGGGAAATATTAGAACTTTTACTTCATGCCTAATTATTTCTGAGGGCATTTGGAATCGAAAATGTTGCATATTGCATCAGTCTCAGGTCTCTTACTGATTAGAATCGTGCATTGGATGTGTCTTTTGCTTTTACAAGATAATGAGAACAATTGGTTCTGAAAGCTATTTTACGTCAACTCGTAACGGTATCAGGCTCGGCTCTAGCGACTCGAAAACGCTATTACTTTGACAAGGAAGAACAATTCTTCCTCTGTAAGGTAAAGTGAAAAACCGTAGAATGGAATCCTTATGTACGACGCAAACAATTTTTAAACTTGAGTATGAACTGAACCGTAATTAATAATTATTTTGTTCTATTTACTTGTACTACTAGTAGTTTACGATACAAGAGCCCGTTTCAGAAGAGGCTGAGGGACTGAGATGGCACAGCGCTCGAGTGCCGAGTGTCGTACAACATTTTACGTTATCGTTCCTCAAATTGAGATAAATAACTCGAATTTCTTGAAGATGTGACATTACACTTTTGACAAATGTCAAGCGTGATACATAAACGGTAAAATCTATATATTTGATTATGTACCTATCACTTTACACGTTAGGATGTATCTAATGAAACGATAACATACCTAATACTCATAATAGTTTACTCACAACCACTATGGTAATTGATTCATTACATACCTAGTATAGGAGGTCGGGAAGTGACCCCTTGCCGACCTCCCGAGAAAGTGAAGAAATGGTAGCTTTAGAAGGGAAATTTCAAAATATGCATCTAACCAAACAATAAGTGTGTTAATCAGTATTTCCTGACCCACGTTTCAGCAAAATTAATCGGCCTATCTGGAAGTTATGACAAAAAGTTAATTTTCAGATTTTAACTTTTGAACGCCTGTAATCCTGCAAGCTGAGTAGGTACATGGTTGTGAGTAAAATAGTATACATACTCTCGACGGTAAATACATTATTCCCACCTGGAGGCTCTCTGTGCCCTCAGCAGTAATGATGTACCTATTTCCCGTCTCGGTATGTAATATACTAATATTAATTTACGAGTTTAATAAGACGTATGTAATATTGTCAGACAACTGGTTTTGGGACACGACGAGCTTGCGAGTAGGGTTGCCAGATCTCCGGTTTTCGCCCGAAGTCTCCGGTTTTTAAAGGTCATCTCCGGCCAGACTGGAGGAATATCCGGGAATTCCAAAAAGAAAATAGATCTAACAATATATCGTACAGGAAAAATTTGAAATGATTATCAAAAGTTGAAGTGGCGACATCAGTTTCAACATCATGTGACTGCTGGCAGCAAATTGACATCAGCGCAGCACGTGATTTCTGGAAACTAAAGCGCGCGCATTTCTTTCCCTAAACTTGTCGTCACGGTATGAAATTGTCATCGCAAGATATGAGTGATAATTCACCTCCCTGCAGGTGTATTACCGCCGTAATACCAGTTGGCCACACACCTCCAGCTTTCAGGCGTTTTTAGGCTTGTACGGTGAATTGTCGTGATGAATACACCTCTAGGTTTGATGTACCTACCTAATATCGCGTATAGCTTCGTAAAAAATGGCGATAATGTCTACGATTACACTGGTGGACTAGAGTTGGACTGACTCAAGCACTGACCCAAATTCCACCAAAAGTAATTCTTCTCTTCCATCAGTGTTTACACCGGTAGGCTACGCGGCCGACCTATTTCAAAATATAAACTGAAACTAAATAAATTTAAAAACTCAATTAAGGTCAGTCCACGGCTAACCGAAGACCTGACCCAAGCTACTTGATCCTAATTTGGTCCTTGTCCGTGATCGTTTACACAACGTGGACTAAATCTATTTGGGTCGAATTTGATGCTTAGTTCGCGGATGAAAGCCACGGTGTAAACGTAGCCACGATAATTCTATGTCAATATACCAATAATTTTGTAAGTCGTCTAAGCTTCAGCAGTGCTCATTGTAATATCGTAATTATTATAGTTATTATTATTATTATTATTATTATAGTTATTATTATTATTATTATTTCTCCGGGCGACACTCAATCTGGCAACCCTACTTGCGAGGAGAAGTGTGACAAATTAATTAACACGTCTTGTTGAACGAGTGTAATATACTAGGTATTTTATCTATTTTGCCTTTCAATTGCTCGGAAATTCGAAATTTTAGCTGCTAAAAATAGAAGTGTTTGACAACGTTGTGTATACGAGATAGCATTTTTCCTGATAGTCTAAAGTTGGCCAGGGTGGTTCCAATATACAAATCTGGTAGCACAGAGGATGCAGGTAATGGGGTACTTGCCTAATTTTTTTTTATTGGCTTAATCGATAGTATGGTTGAAAATAATGTACCCGTATTTTTTCTTTTTGCTAAATTCCCAAAATTGCGGCCGCAATGCGTGTTTTTAAAATATATTTGTGACGTCACAAATATATTAGATATAGGACATAGAAGGGCTCTTTTTCCTCGTTGGGTTGGCAATGATATAACGTCGTCAAGGTGCTGTTTTCAAACTTTGAAATCGTATCATCTCAAATCTGATCTAAGTCTGACTGACTACGTCAAACCGCCGACCGTAGTTTCTTCCTGTGCCCTTTTTTGCCTTTGACTGCTTTGATCAAGGCTTCGATCTACGCGGTAAGTACCTACTCGTTTTGTTCATTTCTTGGTCAACCTAACTAGTCTCTTTCTTTAGTCTTTAGTGCTTGTCACCAAAAAGCCTCCCGCATGTTTGTCACCAGTGTTCTGACCTGGCGTGCCCTCGGCTTCATTTCGGACATAAGTGTTCCTGCTCCCCACATTTTATTTGGAGATCCATCGCGTCCTTCCGACATGGACCTCTTGCAGCTCTAAAGTATCACCTATCCGGATTTGTATGCTAATGATGAACCTATAAAAGCTCACTGTTCATTTTCAACCTCTTATTTCTGTGCTATTGGTGATCTTCCAGATTTCCCCCTGGAAATAAATTATCTCGACTGAGACAGTATCATGAGAGGTTTCTGGAGTAAGTTTCTTCGAAACCTTGTTCTACTTTATTGTCTAAATGCTCACGGTAAGGGAATTCGATAGGAAATCGGTTTTGCGACAGCATGTTCAAAATGACACCGTCACAGTGACATCCCTGACATTCTTGATTATTCCATTGTCACACAGTCAGACCAACCCCACTCAAAATCCCTGTCCTGGCGCGAAGCTTTTAGGAGGAATTTTTCAAATTCATTTTTTACTGTAGAAAATGACGGGATTTTTGTGAAATTCTCAGTAGAGTCCTCTTATCACTTATACTAGCAATCAAAAGTATTTCCAGGTAAATCTATTCCATTGGCAAGTACCCCATTTCCGTCCTATTTCTATTCTCCCAGTCCTGTCCAAGGTCTTCGAAATTGTTTTAAACAATCAGATCGTACAATATCTTGAGGAAAATTCTCTATTGAATAGGAATCAGTTTGGATTCAGAAAAACACGTTTCTACGACGGATGCTGTTTTAAGGCTGACTAGCGATATAATAGATGCTTTTGAAAAAAGGGAATATTTTGCTGGAACGTTTGTGGACTTAAGCAAGGCATTTGATTGTGTTACACATGAAATTCTGACCGAAAAGCTTGAAGCATACAATTTTAACCAAAGTAGTGTGGCCTTGCTCCGGTCTTACCTAACGGGAAGGAAGCATCAGTTTGTTTCAACGGCCGTTAGTCCGCACATGGATCGATTAATAGGGGTGTTCCGCAGGGTTCTGTTCTGGGCCCCCTTCTGTTCCTCATATATATAAATGATTTGCCAAATAGCATCTCTAGTGCAGATACCATACTTTTCGCGGACGATACCACGTTCGCGAGGAGTGGTGTTTCGCTTCAGTCAGTGGAGGAAAGTATGGGGAGCGCGGAGGGGGAGGCCCGGGATTGGTTCCTGCTTAACCGTTTAGCTCTGAATCCAACCAAGACAAAAAAAAATATTTTTTCCTTGAGTAATGCAGTAAGTGAGCAACCGTGCGTGAAGTTCCTGGGCATTTATTTGGACTCGAGGTTAGGTTGGGAAGGACATGGTGATGCGGTATCGGGCGGGATATGCAAGAATATTTTCCTGTTGCGTGGCCTTTCAAAATGTGTATCGCGGTGGAGATTGAAGGAGGTGTACTTTGCTTTATGCTATTCTAAGCTGACATACGGCCTCCTAGTCTGGGGTCACTCCTCGCTTCTCCACCGAATGTTCAGGCTCCAAAGAAGAGCTGTAAGAGTGGTGGCTGGCATCGGCTATCGAACAGATTGTCGAAGCTCGTTTAGCCAGTTGAAAATTTTAACGTTGCCTTGTGTTTTCATTTTGGAATGCATTTTATATGTAAAGAAAAATATTTGTCAGTTTGAAGCGCAATCAGAGTTGCACACGCATGAAACTAGATGGAGCCACCAGGTACGAACAAATTTTTTTAGATTATCCAAATCAAAGACTGGTCCAAATTTTATAGGTGTAAAACTTTTTAATATGTTGCCGGATCAATGCAAGGCGCTGCGGCTGGAGCGGTTGAAGACCGTGGTCAAGGGATATTTAGTTGGAAAAGCATTCTACACCTTGGAGGAATTCTTTTCTGACGCCTTCAATGATTTACGTGACGTTTTTTGATGTTATGTATTGTGTTTGTACTCATATATGTACATATTATTTAGGTAACTATTTATATCCTAGATATGTACAAAACAATGACTTGTGTAAAGAATTTTAAATCTGTTAGCACCAATAAAAATGATTGATTGATTGATTGATTGATTGATTGAACTGACACTTCGCAGCCGTGTGACGTTCGCCTACCTCCTAGTAGCATCAGTAAATTGTTTCTATTGGTTGAATAGCGGTTTAATAATATGCTCCCTTTCGACACCGTTTTCAGTATCTTAAAATGTCATTATATTGTTACGAACGGCGATCCCGTGCATTCGGGTAAACACGCGATCTTTCTGGATTCTTCCACCCATCATGTAGCGGTGTAGATTACAAGAGCGGTGCTCTGGACGTTTCCAGAAGTATACGCGATGGCTTGGCATTGGGAACCTTCAACGCTCGATCAAGGCACATCTGTCCACTTTGGCGGAGGTGCAGGCATTCCGGAGTGTTCCGGAGCACACGAGAAACACGCGGAAGGTGTGTGATTATTCAGGAGTCGCCTAGAAACAGCATATGCCGGGCCACTATGGAAATTGCTGGAAGATGATAGAAAGTTCGGGAACGCTAATCGGTGGCATATAAAAGTACCGTCCTCTCAATACGACAGTCAGTATTGAATTGGAATGCGAAGTGGTAGCGAGCGAATAAAAGCGAAGTACCTGCGATATAATTCCAAGTAGATAATTGTTGGCGTGTATTTATTGTAGTAGGCAGAAATAAACAGTGTGTGTTTTAAAACGATCGTCTCAATTATATTCGAACCCGTACGCGAAATACGTAACAATATCATTTCAACATTGTCAATTATTTCAGGTACATACAGATATTAGGTTTCTACCCAATAAAAACACGTCCTGCTTTTGACGCGAAGTTACTGATTTGATGAATTTTGACTATCTTGTCACTGTGACACCATAAGAAAGTGACGGGTGTTTATAAGAATCTGTGATCGCGGCAGGCATGGGTCAGGCCAAAAAACGTAGTAACAGGCGCAATTGTAGTGATCGGAAGCAGATTTCAAAGGCGATGCGATCACAGTCGTTTATAAACACCCGGTATAAGACAAAATTAAAATAAAAAAAATCAGTGCACCCTCATAGTCACTGTACTTGGGTACTTATTGGGGATTATTATTCAAGCAAGTTCAAGAATTCAGCAATTTATTAACTATTGTGGCACTTGACTAAATGCTAAACATTAATCATAACACTGTTACGAGTCACGATGAGGCTCTCGAATGATTCCAGTACATTCGAGAGAAAACGCCGCGGAGGTGTCCTGGTACTCTAGGCGGTGGTTCTCGAATGTTCGAGAAAGCTGGAGATCCCAACGTGCGAATAAGACATCTGCACAATGGGGAACTATAGTGGCAAACGCCTAAAGTAATGGCGCCCGTGTTCCATGCACCTCAGCTATCATCAGTGTCATTTTAAAGCATTTTAAGCGTAGATAACCTCAACTTTGTAATTGTCATTTCATTTTCATTTGTCAGCACTCAGCATAGGAACCAGCGGTTTGCGCGAGGGTTTGCGTTACTTCGTGAGTTAGAAAGTAGAAACGCCGACAAGCCAAAAATCGCGTTGAAAAAATTGGTAGTGACTTGTTGTGTATCAGGCTGTAACAGTTGCAAAGGACCATACGTTTGCAGTTTGCACCAGCTCTTTTTCATTCCCTCTCAGTGAGGCTCCCTCCCCGCCTCAACTCTTCTTTGAGCACTTTTCACTTTCCGTACATTTGTTTGCATTTCTTTGAGGTTATGTACGTTAACTGTCAATATGGGTGCATGGAACACGTCGCCCTCTACAATCCGCTTTGCCTATAGTTCCCTATTGGCAGAGGTGCGGTGGCAGTTGACATGATAGGCGAACCCGATGGACATTTCTAAAACCCCGCGAATCAACTGGCAGTTGGTGCTAGAATTCACCGGACGACGCGTGGAATATTCTCGAACACACCCGAGGATAGCGTGGAATGAGCCCAGCGAGGCCAGATTAAAATTTAAATTCGCAGCGAAAGTGAACACATCGATGAAGTGTTGGGCAAATTGATTTTTCAGCGCAGTAATTCAGTCGACGTACGTGTATTTAGCACTACGCAGTAAATAGTGTGTGTTTCAACGTTTGTCTCTCAATTATTAAAGTAACCAACCCAAATTCGTAACAATAAAATTAAAACTTGCGGCTAAATAAGCTGACTGAACGCACCTATAGCATTAGAAATTCAGAATTTTGCATACAGGGTGTTTGCAAACTTGGGGTAGAAAATTGAACCGCAGTTGCAGAAATGCTTCAAAAGTATTAGAAAAATTTAGGGTTTTAATTTTTGAAAATATGGAGGGTCAAAAGGTGGTGCTTCGGCTTCGAGCCCCCCCCCCCCGCATCATCTATTTTTGTAATTTTGAAATATTTCAGTAAACTCTTTCTAACAGACCAAAACGCAATGTTTTTTAACCTTTGAACGTGTTTTGTAACTTTATTTACTATACATATAGGGTGAGTCCTAAAACCTGAAAATTCAGTTTTCCCGAAAAATGCATGCAGAAAATTTGACATGGGAACTATTTATGTGTGTTATTTGTTGCTCTACATCAGTTTCATAACCTCTAGAACCTTTCACAGGCATTTTCGAAGAAAAATAGATTTTCAGGATTTATGACTCACACCTGTGTACATTAAATTTGCGTTTTGGTTTTATGGAAAGAGTTCACTAAAATATTTTTGAATAAGAAAAATAGAAGGGGTCGAAGGACCCCCCAATATTTCCAAAAACAAAAATCATACATTTTTTCCAACAATTTTCTGGCACTTACGGAACATTTCTCTGACTGCGGTTCAGTTTTGTACTCCAAGTTTACAAACACCCTGTATACATCTACCCATCCTACATACGTATTTATTCCCATTTTAACTATGAAAATCTAAAAATTAGTGAAAGTAAAAAACATAGAATAACCCCACTTCATTTCATGACTAAATGTGGACTTGGCTTCAAAAAATAGCAAAAAAAAAGGTTTCGACCTTGCACTTATTTTGACAAATATGCCGCTTGGTACATTTGTTATTTTATGTCTATCCCGATGCAATACATCCTTTTCGTATAAGGGCCATCTTAGCGCAAGCGTCAGCAGGGTGGTACAAATTCTGACAGACGACAGTTAACGGCGAAACAACAGAAATGTTAGCTGTGTTTTGACACATATTTTTAAGGTTATGTCATTTCAGAACGTGATTTGCTTAGAAAAGCAGCTTCCTTATTAATCCTGCACTGCAGAAGGACCTTATACGGTAATTCCATGTTCTAATCGTCCTAACAAGCCCAACTGGAAAACAAACTGTCAACGCATCTACTGTTCCAAATGTTCGTATCAATATTTAGGAAGGAGTCAAACAGTAATCAAAGTTGGAGCTCGTAATAGAAAATATTGGCAATATTTTGTACTTTTTAGGAGCGGCACATATTGGCATTTTGCTAGGTAATTGGCAGTTACCGCTAGAGACAACCAGATGTACCCAGGGTAGTGCAATCCTTCCATTTACATTTCAAGAGTGTTGTAAGTGTTCATATCATATCGCAGAGAAAGTCATTTGCAAAATCATCGCTTATGTTTTTACGTTTTGAAATTCTATCGAATGTAAATAGTAATATAATGGTGGGCTAATGGGTGGGTGAATCTATTAAATACATGAAAAAGTTTTATACCTAACATCGCTATCAATCACTTTTGCGTATGTTCTAGTCGAATTTGTACCAACCTGTTCGAATATTCAATCCACCTTTCCCATGAGAACATCACGCACACCTGTGAGGGCACAACAGGCGGTCTTTAGCAGCCGTCTGTACTAGCGTGAATCTGCGCTCACAGGTATGCGCGCAGGTGATTTCTCTGATGGGAAAGGTGGATTACGCGCCGGGAATCTTACTCATTTGACAACCGAACGCAAGCGCACTGTAGTAGGAAGATAGTGTATTCCAGAGCTGTAACCACCGGATTCTTTATGAAAGGGCAAGTGAGGAGCCTTCGTAAGACGTCAATAATGACTGTACTGTGAATCTTAGCAGTATTGTTCTCATGTCTATAGCATTCTTCACCCTTGGAAATATTCACTCCATTAGGTCATTTTTTTTTATTCGTTTATTTGACGTCGGCCTATATCCGCAGCGAGGCCTAACACCGACACCGGTAAATGCTTTCCTCCACTATACCAAAAATTTTGCCACATTCTTGTGTGTTCCACCACAGGGTAGGGTGTAGGGTAGGGTAATTCCAGAGTTGGGTAGGAACATTGTCGAATTTCTACCGCTTGGAAAAAAGTTATTTTTTATTTAAAGATTTTCCAACGCATTTTGAAATCCGGTTCAAACAAATTCACCTCGGAATTCACTCAGTAAACAGTTAACTTATCCTTTCCTAATACAGTCAATATTCGTATCGATTGGAAACGTTGGAACAATTCTTGTTGAAAATGGCAGTGCAAATGGCACATTTTGATTTTCTTTTCTTCAAGAAATGCCAGAGTATCACAATTTTGACTTGGTAAATGGGCTCTTCGTATGGGAATCAGTCGAGAACGAGACATTAAACGTGAATTTATAATTTTCTTGTATGGGAAAAAAATAGGTAGGTACTGACATCTGTGACCTAGAGATTTTTTGTCAAGTGTGAAAAAATGATAGATATGGAAATGAGAACAAATGCTGCTAAGCAGCAGATGCTAAGAAGCTAAGAGCTGCAAATTCACAGCAGAGTCATATGATTTTCTTATGGTGCGTATGTAGGTATAGCGAAATTGAGCAAGGGCTTGGTAGGAGCTCTTGACGTCCTAAACTTTGAAGAGGGCCCTCACTAGAGCCCTCTTTCACAGAGCGATATCTGGGAGGCCCCAGGGCCGCTATTCTTGAATCGTGTGAGAAAAGTCCCTGGGAGTAAAATACATTCCGCAGTACACTAATGCAGCGAATGTTGCCTAAAATCGTGGCTTTTAGGCAACTTTCGCTACAGAAGTGTGTACAGATTATATAAAACTCCCAGGGACTTTTCTCACACGATTCAAGAATAGCGGCCCTGCTCTGAAATTGTATCTCGAGGTACCTACCTATGAAGAACAAGTGTATTAAACGGCATATTTCTGCCACAAAGTGCAATGTTGAAACCATGAACTGCGGGACCAGTAGGATGACTCTTAATGGAAGCGAGTAAATGACAACATTTCCATCGGCGAGAATTAAACAATCTAAAACCTAAGTAAGCGGGACCCTGCGTAGACGGGCTCTAGCCCTTAGAGTCCGTCTACGATGGCTGCAAAATGCAAGCAAGGTAAGATGTCGACTCAACGTAGTTTGAACACCCAGTTTAAAAGGAAATGAAACACTGCTAGCATTACCAACATCTTAGCTGTCAAATCCAAAAATTTCATTCTGCAAAAAATTGTAAGTAGTCCAGATTAAAAATCAAATCACGTAAGTAACTATCAACAACAACTTGATAACTCACAATTTTGCATTTCTTTGAGCTATTGGGAGCATATCGTCAGTTTCCTTGAAGTGATATTTTCTCATGGCATGAGCACAGTTCACGAAATATGTTTCTACGTCGAAGCCATCGTTATACATTTTGTATCGGTTTTTCTCTACGTCATTTAATAATTTTCGAATAAACACTGCGCATCCATCGTTGTTGAACCGCCATGTTTTTGACGTGTAGAATTCCAGAACGACACCAGTTTTTTGGATGTGCTCTTGGATTTTATAGAGGCTGAAAATCAAAACGGATAACATTTGAAAGCTTGCCTGTAGATCTAAAGTATTGACCTAAACTGCTTAACAATTGAGTGATCCACTCGCAAATGTTGTCTCGAGTTTTGTACCATTTCAAATCCGAATACCTATCTCGGAAAAAAATTACCGCATTTTAAAAAAGATAGTGTTTTTTGTTAACGTATATTATTTCAACTATAAGGTGCAACAGAAGGTCATATACAATTGAATATACCATGCACTCGACCATGCACGATATACCAGGGTGACAACGAAAAGGGTGTCAAATTGATCCATTTCAAAGAACGTCCTAGTTCCACAAAAAAATCGCCAATTTTTTCTGATTGCTTATCTTTTCTAGGGAAAGCATCTCAAAAGAGCAACTTTTTGGTTTTGCGGTTGTAATTTTTTTGTTTTCTAACCGATTTTTACAATTTGCAGTTTATGTTGAAGGTCAAACTTCGAATAAGAGGAATCGATGAGCAGAACTGGATAAAGACAACATTTTTGAAAAGGGCTGCATCAAATGTGACATATGAATGAATGAATATGAATTAATTTCGAGGTCCGGTTTGGGGCAATAATTGTGCATGAATAAACTTGTCGCCAAAGGAACCATTCAATACAAACACTTCAGATCAATATCGTTTTTCTAGGGCAACAACTGACGACGGAAGTACCAAATTGGGACTGCAGGTTTGGGAGAATTGATGCTTCTGGAACGTATGTTACGAAAATAAATGATTATTGGATAAACCCAAGGATAAACCGTTTCAAGCTATGTATCTGAGCTTCTCCAAAAATCAATCAAAAAAAAATGGCGTTTTTTGTAAAACTGGGATCTCGACTGGGATGTGCATGATTTGAAATAAATCACTTTGGCACCCTTTTTGTTGTCACCCTGTATATCGTGCGTAACGTTCTCAATTGTATGATCTATTGTTGCACCTTATAGGAAGTTGAAAGAGTATGCTATTCAAAAACACTGCTTTTTTCAAAATTCGGTATTTTTTTCCCGAGATATTTTGGATTTGAAATGGTAGGTACACAATTTTTGAGCGTATCACTTCAATTATTGAACAGTCTATTTAAAACTTTCTGACCACACATTCCTAGCTTATCATCAAATTCAAATTCAGCGCGCTAGGGAGAGCATCCTCAGTGGTCCTCACTGACGTAAATGACAGCTGACAGCCAATAATTGAACCAATAAGAGGCTCTTCCTAATGCGCGTAATCCAAAATTTGTGCCAAACTAATGGCGTTTTCGACTGGCTAGAACCGAGCCGGTTCCATTCCAACTGAGCATGCGCAGTTCATCAGAGCAACTTTCCGGCGTGTTCGGCTGGAGGTAGCATTGCTCCCGTGCTACTTTTGCTGTGTTCGACTGGGAATATTCCTACGTCATTTGCACGGAACCAGCTCCGAATTTTAGAACTGTCTTGGTAGTCAGTTCTACGGTCAATTTGATGTATCAATGTCGATTTTGGTGCTAAAGATGAGTCGTGGTAATACCAAAAGGGATGAATTTGTGGCGGTGCATTCCTTTTCACAATTTCCTCATGAATTCCTATTCGAATCAAGCAGTGAGGAAGGTATGAATGCTTTGAAATTGATGAGAGGGAGAGGGAAAAGGAACGGAATGGAGCCGTCTGTGATGGAGCCGAGCCGAGGGGGACAGAATGGAACGAATGCAATTCGGTTCAAGAGCAGCTCGGTATCAAGCAAGTTCGGAACTGGAACGGTTCCAGAGCAGTCCCAGTCGAAAACGCCATAAAAGTCCGTTGGAATCGTATCATATTGTTCTTATCTCCGAAACAAAGACACGATTACCAATCTTCAGCTTTTTTGTAGGAACAACATATCGCAGTTATCGCACAGACTTACAAGGGCTTTTTGTTGAAAATTCTGAGCAGGCCATCGATGAGCAAAGCGGGAAAAACTTGAAACAGGAAAACATTAACCATGTGTATAGTTTTTGATTCTGTCATTGTAGCATTGGGGTGCCATAAAATTGTATTAAAAGGCATTTTTGTTCTCAGAATGTCCACAGCAAGTGCTAAACTCGGACCCCACGTATATATCTGTTCTGTTGATGTTGTGAGGTTGTAAATTTTAAAAGACCTGCGTGAAAAATTACGATATAGGCATGCATTTTGAGATCTCCAACGTTCAAGATACCAACTTATTGTTGTGATAGTTCCACGTGGTCGCAAGCATACCATTAATCGCAATGTCAGCTGGAATGAAATCTTGCAGTGCGTCTTCCCTTCCATATAGGGATCTGATAACACCTTTGCCTATACCAGGGAGTAAGCCCAAAGGTCCGTAGATGCGAGGGCACCATCCTGGTAATGGCTCTTGCCAAATGGGCGTTACTATAAACAGTTTGACCGAATAATTTGATTAGATTTGGAATCGCGTTCCGAGGGTTTGAGGGACAAACTTTGTTCTAACTTGGGTCAACTTACCGAATGAAGGTCGTACTATAATAACAGGAAGCTTTTCGAAAAACTCGGCCACTATCGCTTCAGCCAAAGCCTTGGAAAATACATAAGTGTTTGGATAGTCTTTTAAAAGTCTGAAAGCATGTAAAATCGACGATGAATTGACACCTGCTTGAACAATTTGCTAAATTTTCATACTGTCGGTCTTTTTCAGGGTCATATTCGGTCTCTGCACAGACTTTGTCGATAATTTCGTGAGGATCAGCTGGAGCATCATACAATTTTTCTTCCAAAGCTTCGTCCATAGGATAGACGTAGGCTGTCGAAACGTGCACGAAAATCTGAAAGCAGAACATTGGAGGAGTCCAAATGCCTTAAGTAGGTAAGTAGGTATCTTGAAAATCAATCGCAAATTATTCAACTTGAAAATCGTACTTTGCAGAGGTGATACCCACCTCCCACTAATTTCGTGAATGGTTTGAAAATTACCTACTTACCTTCAACTTTTCACAAAGCTGGGCAAGCTCTAACATGTATTTGGTACCTCTGGTGTTAAGAATAACAGCATCTTTCAAAGGATCGTCAAATTTTGTGGATGCCGCTGAGTGATAGATGAAGTCAACTTCTTTTGTAAGAAGTGTCCGGTCTAGTTCTGAGATACCAAGGTCGATTTGAGTAGCATCTCCTGCGATAGCTTTACATTTTTCAATGGCTTTCGGGTGGAGCAGTTTTAACTCATCAAAAAGCTGGACAACAACAAATTAAATATGTAAAAAATGCAAGAAAATCTATCATGAAGGTCAATCATTGATTAGTCACCTTTATCAAAGTCTACCAAGTTTAGTTAGATGAAGATTAAGTAGGTATCTACGCCTTTTTGTCGACTTGGGTTCAAATTAGTAGGTAAACACTTATTAGTCACCCAATAGCTCCTCGCTTGTGGGGCTCCTACAGGTGAACTCGCCTATTATAAAGAGTGTGTGCAAACTTGGGGTAGACAATTGAACCGCAATCCACATATAGGGAAATGTATCAAAAGTGCTGTAAAAGTGCTGAGAAAAAATTGAGTTTTTTTTAAATACCTACTTTCCCGACCCCCCACCAACATGGAAGGGAAAGTATTGTAATCTTGCAGAAAAAAGTTTTGAGATTTCACTGGATATATCCGTTTTGGGGTTCCCCAAGATGATAAGACCATTTTCAGAATGATGTCTCTCTGTGTGTGTGTCTGTCTGTCTGTCTGTGATCTTCCACGATAACTGCCGAACCGTTGCCGGATCGACTTGAAATTTGGTACGCGGACATGGTTTTTTCTCTGGAAAGAGCCCATTAGTTTTTGGCTGTCATCTGTCATACGAAACTGTCACTGTCAACAAATGTCAGAAGATATATCTCATGGAACTTGACTTGCAATATGTCATTTGAAAGCCCCTAAAAAAACTATAAGGTTTGTTCGCGTCGCATGAACTTTTTGCACTTTCTGCACCCTAGCCAATAGCGTGGGGTCCCTGGCAGCAGCTGACCAATCACAGCAATTTGAGTGCAGAAAGTGCAGAAAGTTCATGCGACGCGAACAAACCTAATCAGAACAGTTGAAGGTATTGCCTATCTGTCATCTGTCAAATAATAAAAATTGTTAAAGTTCAAAACTTCACCAGTTTATTATTCAAAATCTATCCGATGGAGTGGAACCAGATTTGGCAGGAAGCAACACAACAAAAGAGTCAAATTAAGGCCGCAGTTGCAATTTTCCACCATTCTCCAGTCGGGCGTAATGAATTTTCAAAATTTTTCCTTGCTACCCGAGAGTGGCTCTCGTCGGTGTTTTGATCAGAACGACTCGCTTTTGTATCAGGACTCCACTCAAAAATTCATACGTGCTCCGGGATCGACTTTTTCTGGAAAATTCCAACTGATATCAAAAGTAGATTGGATTGGACGTCGTGTAGGCCTATTTTCAAAGTCGACACGGTTCCAGTTTTCCGACGGTAATTTTTTCAAAATAAAATTTGCCCATTCCGTGAATTTGAAAGAACGTAGTGCAAACTTCTACATGCGTAGACTCCACGAAATTTTAGGTGCAGACATGCTGCGAATGAATAAAGTTGGAAAAAAGGGTGAGCTAATTTTTTGAGAAAAAATTTTCGAAATCGGACCAACAGTAAGTTGCCGAGTTTTCCTTTCTGGAAAAGCTGCAAATTTTCCAACTTTTCATTTCGTAGACCGATTTTAACCTTTTTTTTAACAAGAGGTAACTGGTTCTTGAACATTTTTCAACAATTTTTTCAAATTTTTCGGGAATTTTCCGGTTGAAAATAATTTTCTCCAAATTATACTCAATCTTTTTCTGTAATTCCAACTTTCCAGCCGAAGGGACGTTTCGAACAAAAATTTACATAGGTTCCTGGAAGCTAGTCGGGAAAGATTTGGGGTGACACAACCGATTTTTGGAAATATTGTGGGTCAAAGGATGGTCCTTCGAATTTTTCTTTTTTCGTTATTTTAAACGACTTTGGTACACTGTTACACTCGTTCAAACAGACTGAAAAATATTTTTTTAGAACCTCGTAATGTGTTTTTAAATTGCGTTTCTCTATACAGGGTGAGTCATAAACCCTAAAAATCACAATTTTTCCAAAAATGCATCCAGGAACTTTTGTACAAAAATAAATCGTATCATTTGTTGCTCAACATTCGTTTAAGAACGTTGGTTCATCGAGGTCATGGTATGGACACACAACGTTTCAATTCTGACCGATAACAACACTACCCAAAGAAGGAAAAAAGACCATCAATAACCCATTTTGTAGGTGTTACCGTGTTTCTGGTTTCACTTCACTGTGTTTTATGCGGCGGAAATCCAAGTTCAAGTGTTTTTTCACCTTTTCACTGACAACTAGACGGCAACTTGTCAGTTCTGTCACAGTGGTGCCTGAGGACACGCTACGTGCGGGGGTGGCTGAGCCTACGTATATTAAAATCAAGTTCCACGCCATCAAAAATGGTTTGTCTGTTGAATATGGTTTCGGTGGCTGCAGTGACTTTCCTCAAATGATAAATGAGTGATTTTAAAATTGCTGCTGTTATACTTCTTTGGCAAAATTCCGCCACGTTCTCGGAACGAAACGTCATTAACGTCAAAACGTCAAACGATGACCTTTCTATCCCCTGAAGTTGGAAAGGTCAACTGCGCGATTCAATGGGACCTTGCACTGCCACTTTCACACACCGAGGGCGCCACAACCGTTGGGGGCATATTCGACAATTTTGACGGCGTTGACGCTTCAGCGACCGACGTCCGTCATTTTATGTCTTGATTTGAAATTTGGATAACCTCTGTTTCTTGCTTGACGTCTCCAGTCACTGTCAGTTACTGGTCAAACGACTCAAACTCCCCTGTTTTTCCCGTCGTTACGGCCGCTTCATCGAAGTAGGTGCCCCCTACAGTAGTGGCGACCTCTCGTTGAGTTTTTCAATTGCAAGGCCCCATTTTCCACCATAAATTTGCAAACACTCTGTGTAGAAGATTTTGGTAACTAACAGACTAACAGGTCCAAAATCTACCAATTAGTCTATCCAATTTACTGATCTTTATAAAGTTATTTATTCTCGAATAGTTTATCGATAGGTTCTTGAAGATCATGATTTTAGTTTGTTATTTACGAACAAAATTGGTTGACGTTGAGAATTTCTTTTTTTGCAATCATATAGGTAAAGAACGAACTTACTGGATCAGAAAATATGTCCCTCAATCTGTATTCGGCAGTCTTGTTCTTTTTAGATCTCAGTAATAAATGAATAGTTTTAATGTGAGGACAACACCTTAGTAGCTTCTCAATCAAGACTTTTCCTATGAATCCAGATCCACCAGTAATGAACAAGACTTTTTCTGAAAATACTTCAGCTATGCGATCTACCTCCATTTCTTCTTTGTTTGGCTCTTTAGAAATCTGGAAATTGAAATAATAATTTTGATAGGTTTTATACCTAGTCCTACCCTCGATCCTACCTGTGTATAAATTAATTTGGCCGCATCCAAATTTAGCAAGGAAAATTACAAATCGCAAAAGCCAATTGCGGTCGATACCCAAGTTGATATTTCTATTATACAGGTACCATGTGGAAATCAAAACACTATCATTGTTTTTGTTAGAAGTCTTACAAGTGACCGATTACTTTATGAGCACGGACGATTGCAGAACGAGCGGTGAACGAATAGAGCAATCTCGTTATCAAAATACTTTTCAACATGTATATCATATAGTGGCGGTTTTTAAAGTACCCATTAAAAACTGTTGGAAAATGTCAATAATGAATTAGAAACGCGAAAAGAACTAGATTTGTTGATATTTTCAACACATTGTAATTGGCAGCGACTTGGAACTCCTAAATATCACTTTTATTAACACGCTTCCATTATCTGACTCTCTCAACACGATAAGCTAGCGTTAAAAGGGCTACTTTTCAGTAGTCGTCGTAGATGAATTTAATTGTTACGGGTGTATTAATTCTAATTAAAATAGACGGGTTACATGCTCCTTGGTTACACGGTGTCATTACTAAGTAGAGGTAGGTACCTATAATGCAACTTACTTTTTGCTTATAACCTCGGGGGAGAACGAACCTCTGCTTTGGATCTTCTTTGGACTGCTGTTGTTGGTATCATTCGAACAAATCGAAAAGTTACGAAGGTACCTGCATATTTAAATGAAAAAGACAGCATATTTCTAAATATTTATTATTAATTGTTGCAAATGTACATTTAAACGTTATCATCTTTATGTAGTGGGTGGGTCTCAATTAAATAATATCGTGTCTCGAATTTAAATGTTGCTTTATTCACTAAAATACGCCGATCAAAGAACCGAAGTCAAATAAAGCCGCACAAATTAGGTACATAAAAAATACAAATTACAAAAAAAAATTGAACAAGAAAATGTCGAATGTTTTATGGTAGGTATCCTTTGTACCTACGTGAGAACTGATATCAAGTTAGCTATAGTCGTGACAATTTACCAAACGATGTACATCATCACTTCATTCATTCATTTCAACTCGAGAAACATATTTTTTCCCATTTTTCTCGCAATAATATATACCGGGTGATCATTTGAAAATTATCCACCTGCAATAACTCCAGATTCCTGATGATCAATCAATCAATCAAAAGTTTATTGACCATTAAAAAGCTGCCAGGCAGCGAACATGGTATGTCAGATTACATAATAATGTATAATCACATTTATTGTATAGGTACAAAATCACATGGGTATACACATAAGACGAACAAGTAAAATTTGGGCGGGGACGACTTGTTACTGGACGCGACCGACGAAGTCGTCAACGTTGTATTGTATAGGGGACTGTCAACGAAGACCCTCTTCAGCTCGTTCTTGAATCCTGTACTCGTATGAATCGCTTTCAGGGGATCAGGCAAGGCGTTGTAGATCTTCACACAGTTATAGTATGGCGACTTTTTGAATTTCGCAGAGGTATGTGTCGGTATGCTCAGCTTGGTGGAGCCTCTCGTTTGGTAGAGCCTCTCGTTTGGTAATGGCCCAAGTCTTCATTCCTTGAGAACAGATGTTTGTTCCCGTGAGCAAACAGTGCACATCTGTACACATAAATGGCGTGTAGCGTCAGCAGCTTCTTGGATCTGAAGGTTTGTCACGACTCAAAAAGTCGCGCCAACGGAAATTCTTTTATTTTGTTATTTTGATTAAAATTGGTTCCGCTAGATGGAAATGGCTGTCCGCAGGCGTAGGTAAATAGGTACTCTTGCCGCGCGAGTTTTAGGTTTGAACAAAAAGACAAAAAGGGAGATAAGACTTTTTACCATTCTGGCGTCAGGTGAAATTACGAATGTGCATGGTGCCAACTCTCATGAGGATATAAGTAATTTCACCGAGTTCATTACTCCAAACAATCAATTTGGTTGTGTCGAAATTGTGCCGTTGTGACGGAGGGATCGTTTGGAGTGTCCAATTAATTTGGGATTTGAATACGTCGATTCAGCGTGAGTGAAAATGTTTTGTCTCTTGACAACAATTCTCGTCAAAATTAATATTCTTTGCAGGCCTTTCTTCGGAAATACAAATACCTACCGTTTTGTGATCGCTATTGTTGTTAGCGGAAATTATTGTGTGTTGGCGAGACCCTTTTTGAAAGGTTAGTGCTTATTCGTTCAAACTTAAAAAGAGAAAGTTATCAGTTCTCAATTTTCTCCTGAGTCGCCGAGGGATTTCCATTTATTGATGGAGAATGTATATTTTTTTTAGGGTTCTCCGGCCTAGTTGTCCCCCAGCCTAGCTTTCCGGCAGATTTTTGCCGCTGGAGTTGTCGAAAATTGCAAAATTCTCGAAGTGGTTTTTGCCACCCCTGGAGCTGTGAAGGGAGATAGGAACGCCGAAAGGCCTGGAAACTGTTGCTGTCTTCTTCCTTCATACCACCTACCTGCTTTACTACCCGTCATCCATCATCGAGTATCGGCAATTGTCATCGATTGACGACGAATTTACGAGGGACGTCTTTTGTCACCTGGAGGATTTGTGACCGCCTTTTTTTTGTCAACTGCCAGATAAGCCCTACTTTTAGTTATTTTCAATTTATTATTTGCGCGCAATTTAATTGTTATCGTAACTGCGTATTTATTTGCGCTGAACTTTGAGCGACGTGTACACGGCCGGTCGGAAGGAAACGCGATAAATTTTACCGGTTATCGTAGCGGTTATCGTAGCCATTTTTAAATTTGAACACGCTGTACCTACGATAAAAACGGCGCAGAGGACAGGCTTTTTGGTAGTTTTAGAACGGTTCCATTGGACCTAGGCGACCTCCATTATTTTTATTATTTTTCTTTTATTCTTTCTTCAAAAGAATAATCTTTACGATACGTCCATTTTGCTAATTTTTTTTTGTTATTCATTTATTGATTGCCTGATTTAATTTAAAACCTACATTTTTTTCCCTTTTCAATATTATCATTACATTCTTCTTTAATAATAATCTATTTAAACGTATTTTTCCTAGTTCTTTTAAATTATTTTCCATTCCTTGTGCGACAGCCCAGTGAGATTTGATTTGAAACTTTTGAAGCTTTCCGTTTTTGAGCTTCGTGGAGAAAAAAAGCGGTGGCGCCTATTTTCCCTTCTAAATAAAACAAAAAAAAAGGGAATCAGTCAGTATAAGACCCACCCCCAAACCCTGACTAACCGGAGCAACACAGTCCACCTCGAATTGGGTGTGACAGATTGGCACCGTCAACGTGGGGCCGCTCTCACTGATTTAGCCTTTTTGTCATTTCATTTTTTTACGTCGGCAAGGAAATGGTAGATTTGTGTTTACATTTGAAAATTGATTGCGAAGTAGGTAATTTAAATTCCACGTTGATATTTTGTAGTGTCGCTAGAGAGCAAATTTGAATTTTGCTTTCTGATTGTTGTTGGTATTTGTTTTTTTTCAGAGCGGTTTTTTTGAAGAAAAAGAATAAAAACCTAAATAAAGAGTCATTATTTCCATCATTACTGATTAGTGCTTGAATAATTTTGTAATAAAGTTGATACACGTTTCGGACTTGTAAAATTACTACAATATTTTACAAAAATTTTGATTTATCGGACTTAGAAAAATTTCTAAGTCATTGGTTTTTGGTTTTTGGTTTTTGTCTACGCTTTCAGGTACCATTAGTAGTGCTGGCTACTAGCTGCTTTTGTTGAAGCGGTTTTCTGCTTTTGTTTTTTTGTTTTTTTAGTTGTTCATATTTCGATTGTGTTATTTTCCCGTTTGCTTATTTTTCGCGATGGATTTCTTGAGGATCTCTGTCAATAGGCTGGACAAGGGCGCACTTTTGTATGAGCTGAAGGTACGAGGCTGTGAACCGACAGAAGAAGATGGATTTGACACTCTGAGATCTGCATTAAGAACTGCAATGAGGCTTGACAGTGACGCTTCATTGAGTGTACTAGAAGACGATTACCCCTTCACTCATGATCAAGATAAAGCTGCGGTCACACAGCTTTGTACTGACATTGCTGAGAGACTTGATGGAGTTCAGCTTCAAAACTTGAAGAGCGAGAAAGACAAGATTGGTACGATGATAACGTATGGTTTGGGTCGATTGAAGAGAGGTGCAGCTGTGAATGCCACTGAAGCACAGAAACAAACAGCTTCACAACTTCGTTTGAAACTATTGGACTATGCTGGACAGTTACAGGACAAGCTGAAGACTCTTGAGGGTACCGGACGACCTCCACTCCAGAGTCAATCAACGTTACTGAACCTCAGCACTGGTGCTGCAACTTTCTCTCGACCACCTGCAACCGCAACTTCTTCAGGTGACTCGGATTCCGAAAGTCTAGAGCCTGCCAGCCGTTTAAGAAGTGTTCCAGTTCGAGAGTGGAACGTTAGATTTTCTGGAGATGGGAAAGGCCTTTCTGTTGCCGCTTTCCTGGCGAGAGTGGAAGAATTAAGGACACCTAGAGGAGTCAACCATACTGATCTGATCAGAGCTGCCGTTGATTTGTTCACTGGACCAGCACTCATGTGGTACCGAGCGAATAGGACAAAGTTTCGAAATTGGAAGTCACTGGTCGCGGGACTGAAAGAAAATTTCCTCCCGTGGGACTATGACCACCGCCTTTTTGAAGAGATAACGAAGCGTACGCAGGGAGCCAATGAACCGAGCCACGTCTATTTTGCCGCGATGGCGAATCTTTTTGATCGACTGAGTCGTCCACCATCCGAGGAGGAGAAACTACGCCTACTGCAGCAGAACATTGATCCGTTTTATCAGCCCTTCCTGGCTTTTCAGAAGGTTGACACTGTGGAAGATCTTCTTCGGGGTTGCCGATTGATTGATAATAGACGCGACGTAGCGAAAACATTTGTCAGACCACCGAAACGTTCACAAGTACTAGAACCAGACTTAGCTTATGCCGAAACTTCGACGTCGGACCATGCGTCAGGAGCTTGCGACTCTGAGAGTTCGACCAGAGGTAATGCTCGTGGAAATTCAGTGAGCAAAGTGGATCCTACTACTGGACGTCGGTCTGATGGTCGTCAAGAAAGAAGAAAGGAGCTGAAGTGTTGGAACTGCGGAGGGACCGACCACTTGTCTTTCCGATGTCGTGAACAGCAGAAAATGTATTGCTACGGTTGCGGTGAACCAGAGGTCACAAAACGAACCTGCCCAAAATGTAATCGTTTGGGAAACGCACCCCCGAGGCGAAGGTAAATGGCCTACCCTCGTCTCGAATTATCAGTGGAGCCAAAGCCACACCTGATGAAGCCATCTTTCCTCTTCGATCTGTTTTGGACTTTGTGTTATCTCACTCACAGGGAGATGAACGGCCATATTTGAAGATTTCAATTTTTGGGATTGATTTCTTGGGGTTGTTGGATTCGGGTGCAAGCCGAACAATCATGGGTAAGAAAGGATGGCAAATCATCAAGAATTCGGGATGCGTAGATCTGCTAAGTAGTGATGTTGCGTCGGTAACCGTTGCAAATGGTAACGTGTGTGAGTGTATTGGTGTTTTGCGAGTTCCAGTAAAGCTGCGAACTATTGAAAAGATCATTGACATACTGATAGTGCCGAGTTTGAATCATTTGTTGATATTGGGAATTGATTTTTGGTCGAGTATGGGAATTGTCCCTGATCTGCGATCTAATGAGTGGTCTTTTACTAATTCGGAGTCTGGAGCATGTCTCGACTCAGTCAATGCTTTGAATCCACACAGTAGTTTATCTTCGGATCGGCAAAAAATACTTGACGAGCTACTTGACGACGTTTTCGAGAAAATGGGCAGTGGACTCGGCTGCACTGACGTTGTGGAACACAAAATCGAAGTGATGGAGGGAGTTCAACCGATAAAGCAACGCTATTACCCAGTTTCTCCTGCAATTATGAAGCATATTGATGTCGAACTCCAGAAGATGCTAGAGATGGGAGTGGTCCAACCTTCCAGTAGCCCATGGAGTAGTCCAATCGTGATGGTAAAGAAGAAAAATGATACCTATAGATTCTGCGTCGATTTCAGAAAAGTGAACGCTGTGACCAAACGCGACGCATATCCTTTGCCATTCATTACGAACATTTTGGATAAATTGAGAGACGCACGGTTCCTGACCAGCCTGGATATTCGATCGGCTTATCACCAGATACCAGTGGAGAGGGAATCCAGACAATACACGGCCTTTACTGTACCTGGAAGAGGATTATTTGAATTTTGTCGTCTTCCATTCGGTCTCCACTCGGCTCCTGCAACCTGGCAGCGATTTATTGATTGTGTTTTGGGCATGGACCTGGAACCGAATGTGTTTGTTTATCTTGATGATATCGTGATCGTGACACAGACATTCGAACAGCACATTGATATTTTAAAGAAGATATTTTCTCGATTAAATGCCGCTGGTCTCACGCTTGGAAGAGAAAAATGCCAATTTTGTAGAGATGAACTCCGTTATTTGGGATACGTGGTCGACGTGAACGGTCTACATGTAGATCCTGAAAAAGTCAACGCGATTTTGAAGATACCAACCCCTAGCAAAGTGTCTGAAGTAAGAGCTATCGTAGGAACAGCATCGTGGTACCGGAGGTTCATACCTAACTTTTCGACACTGATCCGACCACTCACCGACTTGACGAGGAAAAACGTGAAGTTTAAATGGGGCGTCCCACAAGAAGAGGCGTTCATGAAGATAAAGGAGTACTTGATTTCCGCCCCTGTCCTTTCATGTCCGAACTTTGAGCTTCCTTTTGTCGTGCAGACCGACGCTAGCTCCTACGGCATCGGCGCAGTATTGTCTCAGAATGACCCGGATGGAGAGGAGAGGGTGATTTGCTATCTGTCTAAATCATTAACAAGACAGGAACAAAAATGGTCGACAGTTGAAAAGGAGTGCTACGCAGTGCTATGGGCTGTCCAGAAATTGAGACCATACGTGGAAGGGTCGCACTTTACGGTCATTACCGACCATTGGTCGCTACAATGGTTGCGAAATCTACATGATCCCACAGGCAGATTGGCACGATGGGCCATCAAACTCCAGCAATATAGTTTTGACATCGTCCATAGAAGAGGGAAAGATCACGTGGTACCAGATATGTTGTCACGATCGGTACCTGTCCTGGACCAAGTAGAAGTTACACCGGACCTAAACGTTGAGATTGCTGATCAAAATGGTTTTGTGGATGAGCGTAAGATGAATCCGGATCGATGGTACACGAAGATGTTGCGAAACGTTGAAGGAAACCCATTGCGGTTTGGTTCGTGGAAGGTTGAGAAATCGAAGTTGTACAAGTGTGTTCGATGGAATGTGGAATCTGATTTACTCAACCCCGACAGTAACTGGAAGCTTGTGATACCGAAGGCAGATCGACGAGAAATCTTGGAGAGGTATCATGACGACCCGTGTGCTGGCCACGCCGGAATTTTTAAGACTTATAAGCGTGTTTCTCAACATTATTATTGGCCAAAGATGAAAGCCGACATCACCCGATACGTTAAATCCTGTATGACGTGTGAGAAGAATAAGTTGGAGCGGAGGAAGCCCGCAGGATTGCATGCCCCGCCCCGTGTTGTTGATGAACCTTTTGAAGTAGTGTGCTGCGACCTTATAGGGCCTTTGCCGAGATCCAACAAAGGTCATAAGTTTATTATGGTTATAATCGATTATTTCAGCAAATTCACCTTGGTCGTGCCTCTGCGTGATGCTACCGCCCAGCTGACCTGTAGAGCATTGGAGGATCAACTACTACTCATGTTCGCTCAACCCAAGATCTTGATATGCGATAACGGACCAAACTTCCGAAGTAAGGTGTTCCAGCAGTTGCTCCAAACGTATGGCGTCCGCCAATCCTTTACGGCCGCTTACCATGCGCAAGCAAACCCTACAGAACGAGTAAACCAAACTTTGGAGACCATGATCAGATGTTACGTCACTGAGAACCATAAAACATGGGATGCTCATCTGTCGAAACTGGCCTGTGCTATCCGCACACAAGTACACGAAGTTACGAGGCGCACGCCGTATTCGGTAGTGTTTGGTCGTGAGATGCCAAGCAATCTGTCCTTGTCTGGTCCGGTTGATCCACCGGTTGGCTTCGAAGTAGACGAATCTAAAGTTGTTGCAGATCGACGAGATGAACTTCGAAGGGTATACGTTGATGTGAAGAACCGAGTTCTGAAGGCAGCGGAGAAAAATCGCCGAATTTACAACTTGAGACGCCGTGATGTGAGATACGAAATTGGTGCATCTGTTCTTCGAAGGAATTTTCCTCAGTCTGATGCTGCGAGATTTTTCTCTGCAAAGTTAGCTCCGCGATACGTCGGCCCTTATGTGATTTCAAAGATAGTGTCCCCGTGGACCTATGTGTTAAAGGACTTGGAAGGCAAGCCATGTGGTACCTGGCACGCCAAAGATCTTAAGCCAGCTGTAAATCGAGATGATGTGGTAGAATAGCGTATGGTGCTATGGATTGCGGTGGGAAAGTTTCTTGGTGGTTAGGGGGGAATTGTCACGACTCAAAAAGTCGCGCCAACGGAAATTCTTTTATTTTGTTATTTTGATTAAAATTGGTTCCGCTAGATGGAAATGGCTGTCCGCAGGCGTAGGTAAATAGGTACTCTTGCCGCGCGAGTTTTAGGTTTGAACAAAAAGACAAAAAGGGAGATAAGACTTTTTACCATTCTGGCGTCAGGTGAAATTACGAATGTGCATGGTGCCAACTCTCATGAGGATATAAGTAATTTCACCGAGTTCATTACTCCAAACAATCAATTTGGTTGTGTCGAAATTGTGCCGTTGTGACGGAGGGATCGTTTGGAGTGTCCAATTAATTTGGGATTTGAATACGTCGATTCAGCGTGAGTGAAAATGTTTTGTCTCTTGACAACAATTCTCGTCAAAATTAATATTCTTTGCAGGCCTTTCTTCGGAAATACAAATACCTACCGTTTTGTGATCGCTATTGTTGTTAGCGGAAATTATTGTGTGTTGGCGAGACCCTTTTTGAAAGGTTAGTGCTTATTCGTTCAAACTTAAAAAGAGAAAGTTATCAGTTCTCAATTTTCTCCTGAGTCGCCGAGGGATTTCCATTTATTGATGGAGAATGTATATTTTTTTTAGGGTTCTCCGGCCTAGTTGTCCCCCAGCCTAGCTTTCCGGCAGATTTTTGCCGCTGGAGTTGTCGAAAATTGCAAAATTCTCGAAGTGGTTTTTGCCACCCCTGGAGCTGTGAAGGGAGATAGGAACGCCGAAAGGCCTGGAAACTGTTGCTGTCTTCTTCCTTCATACCACCTACCTGCTTTACTACCCGTCATCCATCATCGAGTATCGGCAATTGTCATCGATTGACGACGAATTTACGAGGGACGTCTTTTGTCACCTGGAGGATTTGTGACCGCCTTTTTTTTGTCAACTGCCAGATAAGCCCTACTTTTAGTTATTTTCAATTTATTATTTGCGCGCAATTTAATTGTTATCGTAACTGCGTATTTATTTGCGCTGAACTTTGAGCGACGTGTACACGGCCGGTCGGAAGGAAACGCGATAAATTTTACCGGTTATCGTAGCGGTTATCGTAGCCATTTTTAAATTTGAACACGCTGTACCTACGATAAAAACGGCGCAGAGGACAGGCTTTTTGGTAGTTTTAGAACGGTTCCATTGGACCTAGGCGACCTCCATTATTTTTATTATTTTTCTTTTATTCTTTCTTCAAAAGAATAATCTTTACGATACGTCCATTTTGCTAATTTTTTTTTGTTATTCATTTATTGATTGCCTGATTTAATTTAAAACCTACATTTTTTTCCCTTTTCAATATTATCATTACATTCTTCTTTAATAATAATCTATTTAAACGTATTTTTCCTAGTTCTTTTAAATTATTTTCCATTCCTTGTGCGACAGCCCAGTGAGATTTGATTTGAAACTTTTGAAGCTTTCCGTTTTTGAGCTTCGTGGAGAAAAAAAGCGGTGGCGCCTATTTTCCCTTCTAAATAAAACAAAAAAAAAGGGAATCAGTCAGTATAAGACCCACCCCCAAACCCTGACTAACCGGAGCAACACAGTCCACCTCGAATTGGGTGTGACAGGTTGGGACACAGGACTCTCTCGACCCCAAGCCGAACATCAGCCGCAGAATCCTCTTCTGGAGTATGAACACCCTGGATATGTTCGTCGCTCGACCCCACAGTATGACATTGTACTGCAGGTGTGTGTATACCATGGAGTAGTAGCCCGCGATAAGTGTTGCTTCCGAAACCATGGGTTTGAGCCTCAACAGAGCGTAATAGGCAGAGTTAAGCCTGCTACATACGGAGTCGATCTGCTTTCCCCACGAGAGCGCCGAGTCCATCCAGACGCCCAGGAATTTAGTGGAGGCGAAGCCGTCCTGGATCTGATGTGTGTGCAATATTGATTTGCAAAATTGCAGACAGATCGTCTTGTCGGCATTCAAGATGAGGCGATTCTTCCGGCACCAGTTCTCCATGGCCCCAGCGACCTCATCCCTCGAAGCCAGTGTCTCCTCGAGTGTCTTCCCCGAGACCACCACTGAAGTGTCGTCGGCGAATGAAACATGCGAAGACATGAAAATGTCTTTCAGCAAAAACAGGTCGATTTTTATGTCAAGGGGGGCATCTAAAACATACATTGGTGAATTTCTATCTTCAGTCCCCTCGCCCCCACCTACCCCAACTTTGAAATTCCAAGTGACACTATCTATTTTGCGATACATCAAATTGAACAAAATTGAGTGCCCAATTTAATATTCTGGACCTCTCAATTCTCTTCAATGCAGTCGACGTCATCCTGCACAGCATCGAAAGAGAAAATTTTCTATGGAAAAAATGCCACCCAAATTCACCCTTTCACTCCTCCCACCTCACCTGAAAAATCTTAAATGACACTTCCTACTTTGTGGTACATCAAATTAAAGGAAATCTAATTCTTTTCCTGGACAAAATTTTTTCGAAATTTTTAAAACCCTCCTAAAATACTCCAAATGTCCAATTTGATGGGGATGGGGTTGAAAATTTCCAAACAATTGTTTTCAGAGAGAGAATTGAATTTCCTTTAATTTGATGTATCACAAAGTAGGTGGTGTTTTGTTGAATTTCAAAGTTGAGGTGGGGGAGAGCAATGGGGTGAATTTAGGTGCCACTTTTTTTACCGAAAATTCTCTCCTTCAATGCTATTTAGGATGATGCTGACTAAACTGACAAGAATTGAGGGGTCAAAATATTAAATGGGACCCTCAGGGAACTTTTAGAGAGAAGGAGGGTGGAGTTGAAAATTTTGAGAATATTTATCTTATTCAGAAGGAGAATCTAATTCTCTTCAATTTGATGTATCGCAAGGTAGGTGGTGTCATTTGAAATTTCAAAGTTGAAGTGAGTGGGGGCGAGGGGGCTGAAGATATCCAATGTATGGTTGAGATGTCTCCCTCGATATAAAAATCGACCTGCTTTTGCTCGAAGAAATATTGACTAGGAATCGGGAGTTATTGCAGGTGGATAGTTTTCAAATGATCACCCGGTACTTTAATGCCATCACTCCGGTATTCTGTGAGAAACATAAGAAAAAGATATGTTCCTCAAGTTGAAATGAACGAATGAACCCGAGGGGTAAACCACTCTGGAAATCTGGTGTACACTTCCATGGAAATCGTTGGAAATCATTTGGGAATCATTGGAAATCGGTGTACAAAAATTCCGCCAGTGGTTTACGTCTCGAATGAACCCATGACGTACATTGTTTGCTAAATTGTCGCGACTATACCCGTATATTTATTGAGTGAGAGACTTCGGAAGTCAATTAAAAGTTATTCTGGATCACTTTTAATTCAATTTCATTATCAATTTCAAGTTCGAACAATATCAAATAATAATATTGGTAACAATAATAATTCAAGTAAATAAATGATGAGAAGATAAAAAACGTGTTGGTAAAATATGAGGTAGGTACAACAATAATTGGTAATTTAATATTTGATGGACCTTTCCCGGTTGACAATCACTATGCCGCTATTCACCTCGATATGCTGCGGATTCAACCGTCGGCATTCATCGAACTATTCCAACTCGGCAAAATCTTTCATGCGCCCTTCCCGCCTCTCTCTCAACTTCTGTTTCTTCTACTTTAGACCACAAGACTTGATGCTCTGTTGGATTCATATCTGGAGACAGAGGCGGCCAGTCCATTCTGTCATCACCTTGGTCCTTTAGGAAGTCATTGACAGTGCCAGTCTGATAAGGTCTGGCATTTGTCGACGAGCATGAAGTCGCCACTCATGTTGTCAGCGTGAAGAATCTCGATCACGATATTTCTCACCTTATCGCCACACCACGACCACCATCATACACCACACTTGTACAGAAATGATGAATAATTACCTAGATATCCTCGTAAAATCAGACAACACCATTTTTTGATGAAATTGGTAGTTGTTTAACATTTTAAAGCACGTGCGTTTTCAACTTGGCAAACATATCTAGGTACCTTATCGGCCAAACCGGCCTATTCTGTATCGCAAAACATGCCCGCCCGCAAACATTTTTCGTTGTGGCACTTGAATGGCTATTCTGTAAATCGAAATCGTTGAGAAATGTTTGTTAGAGTAACAGAACTAACAGATTTGCCGTTTACAAACATAATTTTTGTTACTGAACGATATTGTCAATTCTATATGCCGAACGATCTTGTTATGTCGCCGTACTATTTATGCTCCCAAACGGGAAGTTAAGAGCACCTGTTATGCATGTTATGGCAATTGTTGATTTGCAGTATTTTGTGAAAAATGGATGCCAATGTTCTGAATCAAAAATTATTGAAAAAGTGGAAAGAAGGTAAGAAAGTGGTATATTGAACACAACGATTTTTGTCACGTGTCTTCAACTTCTGATGTTCTGTTTTTCCGTCGGTGGCGGCGTTTGGGGGGTGACGGCGGCTGAAACTATTTTTCCTGCGATGTCGAATGGACAGGAAACACGGTAGTTTTTGTCCGGTGTCTGTAACTTTTTTTGGTTGTGTTTCTTTTCGTCGGAGGCGGCGTATGGGGGCGGCGACGTGAACTATTTTTCCTGCGATGTCGAAGGGACCGGGAACACAATGATTCTTCTCCTGTGGCTGTAACTACTTTGATTCTGTTTTTTCGTCGGGGGCGGCGTGTGGGGACGGCATCGGTTTCAAACTATTTCTCCTGTAATGGCAAAGGGGCAAGAAGCACAATGATTTTTGTTTATGTCTGTAACTTTCGTTGGCGGCGTATGAGAGGCGGCGCGCGGCGGCGGCTGAAACCATGTTTTCAGTTATGGTAAATGGGTTGGAAACACGATGATTTTTGTCAGTGTCTGTAACTTCTGAGGTTCTGTTTTTTCGTCGGGGGCGGCATTTGGGGGGCGGCAGCGACTGAAACTATTTTTCCTGCGATGTCGAATAGACAGAAAACACGACAGTAATTTGTCCGGTGTCAACTTTTTCGGCTCTGTTTCTTTTTTGTGTGGGGCGGCGGATGGGAACGGCGGCTCAAACTATTTTTTCTGTGATGTCGAATGGACTGGAAACACCATGTTTTTTCTCATGTGGCTGAAAAAACTGTGGCTCCTGTGGATTATGTTTTTTTATGTCTGGGGTGGCGTGTGAAAAAAAAAAGATTTTTCGATATTCCTTGAAACTTCAACAAACAAAAATGATTCACAGATGTTTTTTTCAAATAACCTATCAAGTGTGATATAAAGTGGTCAACAAAATAAGTGTCTATGTCGATATTTGTATAGTTTTTCAAAACTTGACAGCTTTGGAATCTTTCGCGCGATTTTGGATCTGTTTGAACTGGTGGATAGCCTCATTCTTTGGCTATCGGATCCAAGTTTTGCGGATATTGAGAAAGCCCAATAAAATTTCTACAGGGTGTCAAATAAAGCAATGCAAAAGTTTTGAAAGTTTCGCTAACCCCCATTTTGCCAAGAAATTTTTTTTGTGGATACCAACACCAAAAATATGAAGAATGATGTATTCTCTCGAAAAGGTTTTCGATTCATCCCCCTATTTCTGTTTAAAAAAAAGTTATGCCATTTTTTCCTCAATCTACACTTTTCGACAATTAACGTTACAACTGGCCATATTATCGAGGCAAATTTGACAACAATTGATACTTTCACTTGAAAAACTGTCCCATGAAAAACATTTTCTTTACTCACCCCTAAAATGATTATCTACGGTCAGTGCCTTAAGCCCCTGCGGACCGACTTAGAATGTAGCCTGCTGGAGCGGGCATCAGGATGGGATAGTACTGTGTCACAACAGATTTACCACATCAACCATATCAAACCCCCTTTGATATTGTTTGTTAGGGGTTGTTTTCAAAAAATTGGTAATTGATAACTTGAGAAGAAAAAGACCTAGAGACAAAATTTTTATTTCATGTTCAATCGCATACGGTGACACATTTTGCAACGTAGTGGGGGTGTCCTTCTTAGCAACCCTTACTTAAGGGACGGAAATGTTTTTGTAGGAGTGTGTGGTTTCATTTCTTATGGTTTCGTCTCTTCTGAATTCAATTTTGGTATTGAAAATTGTTTTTATTCAACATTATCTCCTATTCGGGTAAAACTCGTTCGATTGGTTTTTCATTTGTGTATGTGTCTTTTTAGCTGAAGAACTTATCGTTTTACTTATGTTACCTTAAAAACCAAACCTTTTTCTTCCGCTATTGTGAGCAGAGTAATTTGTAAAATGCCGCGTTTAAGTCCGGATGAATTAGCCATCGTGGCACGAATGCGAGAGAGGGGCGACACCATCGACAACATCGACAACATTGCGGCACTTTTTAGGACCTCCTCTAGGTCCATAAGTCGTGCAATTCGACGTCTGGCAGCTGGAGACATTAATTACCGTCGTGGAGGAAGAACTCGGAAAACAACCGCTGCGCAGGATCGCTTTGTTCGAAGGGCGATCCAGAGAAAACCGACCACTACTGCAAGTGCCATCAACAACGTGTTGAGGGCCACGACGGAGATCCAGCTGTCAAACCAAACTGTCAGACGAAGATTGCACGACTCTGGGCTAAGAGCAGGGCCGGCAACAATAGTGGTGCTGACGTGCTCAAGCACCACACGTAATCCGAAGAGGTGGTGCTGAGCACCACATGTTAAAAATGCAAAAATTGAAATTAGCGCCATAGCATTCCAATTTACCAATTTCGAGAATTTTAGTTTTATTTTGGAAGTTTTATTTATGTATTATTACCCCTATATTATTGTTAGCGCGGTACACATAAAGACGGCAGCCTTCCGATGAAGGCTGCATTAAAACAATAACTCTTGGATTAGGAAAGCAGCAAGCGACAGTCAGAAATAAAATTCACAACAACAATCAAAAACTTTAATGCAAAACAAAAAAAAAAACACAAACAGACAGAATTACAAAACAATAAAAAAAAAAACAATGTGAATTAAATGAAATGAAAAATCCGAGTGGTTCTGATCGGGGGCAGATTCGCTGGCGCCGAGTGGCGTCGGGATCTTATTCGGTGGCGGCGTCGTCCTGGCGGAGTCCGAAGGCGGCGTCGTGGTGGATGGCCGTTCTGGTGGTGGATTTCCTGTTGAAATGCACGAGTGCCCGTGTTCGTCACCAAAATGGCGGACGAACGACTCGATCCCGTCCGAAACTGGAGCTTTGTGTGCGGCTGGCTGGTCCAAGCCGCTCCCCGGTGAAAGCGGTGAAAACTGCCGCTTTCTGGACTTGGAGATGCTGCAGAGATCCTCCAGGAGTCACTATCGGACGCGATGGGCCTTGGATGGGCTTCTGGTCGAGTACGAATGTACGCCGATGGCACGACAAGATGGCCGCGAGAACGATGACCAAAAAAAAGACGGCGTGGCTTCCCGCTCGACGTACGGAGATCGACACCGCTTCGAACGAAGCGGCAAAAGCACGAGCGGAAAGAAAGCCGAAGAATGCCGAAGACGGCCGAAGAAAGTGCTGGAGCTCGTTTACGCTTGCGCCTGACAGCCAAGTGCCAGGCACACCGAACAGGGAATGAGGGGTGAGGACTTGGACAACACAGGGATATTTTGGGTTGCATACCCTCAGTGCACACGAATGCAGTTTTCAATGAACGGGGCCGAGACATACTCCCCACCAAAATACCACTCGGGGTATTTTCAAAGTTCAAAAATTAATGAAATCAAACATGATACAAAAAGAAAGAGCATAGTGAGAACAATGACGGAAGTGAAAACACAGAATGCTCACTGTCCTGAAGGGAGGGGACAAAGTTTGACCATTGGGCGTCGCAGAACGTCGCGTTGAGTACGGACATCTGCGACACGACAAATGCCATCTTTGCCGGGGAAGAGTTTTGAAATTCTGCCTAACCTCCACTTCAGAGGGGGAGCGTTTTCGTCCTTGATGAGGACTAAAGACCCCACATCTGCGGATTCAAGGTGACGTGACTTGTGCCACTTGCCGCGTTGGTACAACGTGTGTAGATATTCGTCGCGCCAACGCGCCCAGAAACGCTGTTGCATGGATTGGACCAACTGCCATCGCGACAACCTGCTGATCTTGAGGTGGGACAAATCTGGGTCAGGTGGGGCCGTTAACGGTTCGAGCGTCAAAAAATGACCAGGCGTCAATGGGCACAGATCATTTGGATCCGAGCCCAGCTCCGAAAGTGGCCGTGAGTTGAGCAACGCTTCAACTTGGGTGACCAACGTGGTCAGCTCTTCAAAGGTGAGTATTTGATCACCTATCACGCGAGATAGATGAGTTTTGACAGCTTTTATGCCGCTTTCCCACAGCCCGCCAAAGTGGGGACTGGAGGGAGGAATGAAGCGCCAAGTGATGGCTTCGGATTCCGCGGCGAGTTGCATTGACGTCGTCAATTGCCTATGAGCTCCGACAAAGTTTGTGCCATTGTCGCTATAGATGGTAGAGCAACGACCGCGCCGGGCAATGAATCTGCGCAAGGCAGCGAGGAAAGCATCTGTTGAGAGATCGGAGGCAACCTCGACGTGCAATGCCTTGGTGGCGAAGCACACGAAAAGACAGATGTACGCCTTCGTAGTTCTGACACCGCGAGCGCGTGACATGAGGATTGGAAAAGGGCCACCATAGTCGAGCCCGACGCAGCTAAAAGGTTTTAGCTGAGAAATTCGCGCCGAGGGGAGGTCGCCCATGGTGGGAGAAAAAGTTTGCGGCTTAGTCCGGAAGCACCGGTAACACGATGCAAGATAGTGCCGTACCGCGCGTCGCGTGGACAATATCCAAAAATTTTGCTGCAGGAGATAGCAGGTATTGTTGAGTCCCGGGTGGCAATGTCGGGAATGAACTTGTCGAATGACGAGTCCTGTCAAGACGTGACGAGATGGAAGAAGAGCAGGGTGTCTGGTTGCAAATGGCAACTCATGACAATGCTTCAAACGTCCGCCGACGCGGAGAACATCGTCACGATCGAGAAAGGGTGAAAGTTTTCGAAAGGGTCTTGAACAGGGTTTGCCGTTGCGTAACGACGCGATTTCGACGGCAAATACCTTCTGCTGTACATGTTTGACAATGTACAACAAGGCAAAATGGAGTTCTGTATCCGAGAGAGGTCCTGTGAACTTCTCATCGGACTTGCATTTGCAGAACCGATAGAAATAGGCGACAGCGCCCTGAATCTTCCGTAAGGAGGATATGCGCAAAAAGAGGTCGTCGATGTCAATCGGCGGCGGCTGCGGCACACGCACGACCAAAGCGAGCTTTCGCTCTTCAGACGCAATGTCTGGGGAGGACACGGAGAATTTGTCATCCGGCCATGTGTCATCCGCTGATGACAGAAAAGGTGGGCCAGACCACCAGAGGGAGCACGAAAGCATGTCTTCGGGAAACAATCCGCGCGAAGCTGGGTCGGCGGGATTGTCCGATGTTGAGACATGTCTCCAACACTGAGGCGGGACACGCTGTTGAATATGCTCAACACGGTGAGCAACAAATGTTTTCCAGCGGTGCGAAGAGGAACGCAGCCAGCTGAGAACAACCGTAGAATCGGTCCACGCAAATATGGCATCGAACTGTACGGTTCCTGCGAGCGCTGCAACGGTGAAGGCAACGAGATTGGAAAGTAGGACCGCTGCACACAATTCGAGACGGGGTACGGTCAGCAATTTGACTGGAGCCACCTTTGATTTGGCGGTTAGGAGACGAATGCACAGTGGGCCAAGTGCCGTAAAAAGTGGCCAAAAGTCGAGCAAGGTCATTTTGATATTTCGGTCCAAATTTTTGCTATTATTTAGAAAAATAGTTGATTCATAAGTTACCAAGGTCTGGAGATTCCAAGGCAATTTATAACTTCTGTGTGATGCCTCAAACATAAGACTTTAAAATAGCTCTACTGATAACACTTTCATAGCATTTTGTGACTGAAGTGCTATTGCCGCCTGTGCTTTTCAGAGGGCAGATATCATTCTATAAATTTTACCATAGCTCACTTGAAGTTTTTTGAAAGTAAATCATACTTCACATAGGATATATGTTCACTTGTTTCAGAATTATAATTTTTTTCAAATGGCGATGTTCGGTTAATTTGTTTTCCAAGAGTTCCATTTTTGCAGTGGCTTACAAAAAATGTTCCACCTTGCTCCAGCATACAACTTCTTTCACAAAAAGCTAAACCTTTTCCAAGTTGATTTCAAAAGAAATTGTATGCGTCCACGTGCGTCCCCGTGATTAACAATTTTTTTTTCAAATATATGGATAAAGAGACAAAAATTTAAAATTTCTGGAGAACGCTGATTTTCACTGGACTGCTGCGAAATCGTGTTAAGATTTTCAAGAAGACATCATTCCAATGATATTGGGAGAGCAGGGTTGTTTCAAGGGGTGTTTTGCATAAAAAGTGGAAAATTCTGTTTTTTTCGTTACGAGCATGTTTTCTAGTTTGAATTCTATTATCACTAAGAACTTGAAGTCGGAATTTTTTTCAATATTTTTCCCATAATTACCTCAATATTCTGGGACGATTTGATGAATTTCAATTTTTTTTTCTCGCAATTTTTTTTCAACCCTTAAATCTCACCCCCAAGGGTCAATGAATTTTATTCAATATTTTTCCCTTAATCGAATTGATATTCTGAAGCAATTTGCTGAACTGGAAATTTTTCCGTTGTTCTTTTGTTTTTTTTTTCAACCCCAAACCCCAATCCACTCCCGAGCACAATTGAAATTTTTTCAATATTTTTTCTATAATGACCTCAATATTCTAAGACGATCTGGTGAGTTTCAGACTTTTGGCCGCCGACAACTGATTTTGTCCCACTGTGGAATGGTGGGAACACCATTTCGAAGGTAACGAACGTACAACACGCTCGCGTACCCAGATTCAGATGCGTCGCAAAAGGCGTGCAACTGGCACCTGTCTGCAGGCGACGGAAAAGTATGCCGTGGAATTTGCAACCGCGAAAGTTGCGATAGCTCGGATTGAAAACGCAACCACTGCTGACATACGATGTCTGGAGGGGTGTCGTCCCAATCAAGGCCAAGTTTCCATAACCGTTGGATTAAATGTTTGGCGAAAAATGCAACAGGGCACAGAAAGCCGAGCGGATCGTAAATCCGAGCCACCTCCGACAAGATGGACCGTTTTGTGCACGGTAGTTCATTTGGATGAACCGTGAATGAAAAGGTGTCTGTTGCCGCTTGCCACTGGAGGCCAAGAATTTTTACAGTATTGTCAGCAACGTCACTGAAAGTGGACGGCTGAGTTCGAACGTGATCAAGTGGTATGTCTTGCAGCACATCAGGGTAATTGCTTGCCCACTTGCGCAATTCAAAGCAACCCGATTGGAGCAGGTTGATTAGCTGCGTTTGCAATTCCCGTGCTGATTCCACGGAGTTCGCACCGCAAAGTAGATCGTCTACATACAAATTACGGCGAATTGCCTGCGAAGCCAATGGAAACTTCGAGGCGCTTTGTTCTGCCAAGTGAAGCAACGTGCGAACCGCTAGAAACGGTGCCGAAGAAACATCATATGTAATGGTGTTCAATTGGTACGTTTCAATGGGTCGATCAGGGGAGAAACGAAAGCGAATGAGTTGATACTTGCGATGTTCGGGCGAGATAAGTATCTGCCGATACATCTGACGGATGTCACAAGTAAAAACGATCGGCTCACACCGAAACTGCAGTAGCAAAGCTGCTATGTCCTGTTGTAACTTAGGACCGACGAGAAGCGTCTCGTTGAGAGATAAATGATTCGGCGCTTGCGCCGAAGCATCAAAAACGACGCGAATTTTCGGCTTGTCGTCTTCGATCTTGACGATCGGATGATGAGGGATGTAATACGCCTCAGAATCTGGAGGTTCTGCGTCCAGCAAGGTCATGTGACCTAGGTCGAGGTAGTCGCGCATGAATGCTATGTACAGATCACGGAGTGTGTCCTGACGGACCAGGCGACGTTCGATAGCTAACCAACGGCGGTCAGCCATAGACCTGCAATGTTCAAAGGTGGGGGACTCCCTTTTGAAGGGAAGCGAAACCCCAAAACGACCTGACGGACAACGGTAGACAGAGTCCCGGAAACAAATTTCTGCACGTTCATCATCTGGGGACAAACGTGTTTTGGACGATGGTGACGAGATTTCCTCTACTTCCCAAAATTTGTGCAGAGACTCGTCGATTCCAGTTGGAGTGCAAACCAAAAAGGAATGCAGAGGTTTTGACGGGGTTTGAAAGGGACCGAGAAGAGCCCAGCCAAAAATGGTGTTTATGGCAACAGGCTGTGACGGACCTGACGAGACGATTCCCTCTTTCACGACTGACGGATAAACGTCGGCGCCCAACAACACTTGAATGGGGCCTGGCTTGAACCATGTGGGATCCGCCAGATTCGATAAGTTCAAGTGGAATTGATCCGGGTTCAAAGCGGTGTCTGGCAGGTTACCACAAATCCTGCGCAGGACAATTAACTCCAATTCAGGGATTGGGAGAGACTCATCATCAGCCTTGACCTGGCAAGTGACTGTGCCACACGTCGAATTGGCGGGGGTGAGACCCAAGCCAAAAACGGGCACATTGTGATTTGATGGGGATAGACCCAATTTGCGCACGCAGGAGTCCAAAATAAACGATGCCTGACTGGCAGGGTCTATGAGCGCACGGAGGCTTTGGTAGCCTCCCCACCGGTCACGAACGTGAACGATTGCCGTGGCCAACAAAACATGAGCTGCCTTGAGGCTTGAGGCGAGATTCGTCACCGAATTCGCGACATTTTCTGGAAGACCAGGGGAAACGATTTGCGGTAATTCAACTGGATTCGATAGAGAACTGGGTGACTCATGACCTGCAGTTCTATGTGGCTTGGGGAAGTGCAGCAAGGTGTGATGCCTTGCGTGGCACTGCCGACACGAATACGACGATGGACATTTTGGAGCGCCGTGATTGGTGCTCAAGCAGTTGAGACAGAGCCTTTTCTGTTTGACCGCCAAATATCTGTCATTTGGGGACATTGACAGAAAAGTCTTGCACGCGGTGACTCTATGACTTCTCGCCCCACAATGAGAACATGCTGACTCATGCGACGTCGCTGGGGCAGATGAAGTCCGAGACACCAACGTATGTGAGGCCCACGACTTGCGGCTGACCTCGGGCTTCACGGTAACGGTGTTTGCCCGTGTGGAGCGGGAGTTCGATTGCGTTTTAGAATTTAAGGCAGTTGCCTCGAAAGCCTTGCATTGGTCGAGCACGAAAGACTTGACGTCTTCGTATTTGGGGAAGGGGGTGCCAGCTGACTGCACCTCGAAACGTTTTCGCGTCGACTCATCGAGTTTCTGGAGCAGCATGCTCGACAGGGTGAAATCCCACAGGTCGATATGCGGATACTGCTCGAGCGCCACTAAATTTTCGTTGAACGTGTTCACAAGATGGCGAAGCGCTTGCGCGGAGTCAGATGTGACGGAGGAGGCGTTCATCATCGACTGCCAGTAAAAAGTGACTAGCACGCGGTCGTTCTGGTATCTCTCAACCAACGAGTCGAACGCAATTATGTAATTATCTCCCGTCAATGGCAGGTGTTTAACCATTGAGAGAGGTTCACCAGATAAAGACGAGATCAGATACTGAAACCGTTCAATATCTGAGAGAGACTGGTTTCTGTGTATTAACGCCGTGAACAGATCATAGTATGGTGGCCATGATTTTAACTTTCCGTCGAACAACGGCAACGCGATTTTTGGCAATCGGACATTGCTCCGGCCTGTCTCGAACCAAGTTTGCGAGGCTTGGCGAGAGAGCGAGGAAGTCGGCTCTGAATTCGCAAACGAGGCTTTTACCGCAGCAAGTTTGCCATACAAGCTGTCTGCCCGGAGTGTACGTTCAAGAAATGTAGCCTTCTGCTCCTCGGAGGCACTGGGGAGAGGGGCAGTGTTGACCGTGCTCTTGAAACCGTTGTAAATTTCCGCCGCAATGTCAAACGTGGCTAAAAATGCCGGTTGGAGGCTTGGCTCGGTGGTAGCTGTGACGCCTTGTTCCAGAAGGGGCTCAAGGCGCGCAATAGCTATCGCGATGGACGATAAAGTTGCGTCCATTGTGTACGACACAAAGAAAAATGAAAACAAAGCAACTGACCCTTAGGTTGGCGTACCTGAATGGCGAACCCAACCCAGGTGAAAAAGTGCGAATGAGACGGGCGAAAAACGAATTGATCAACACGCTGGACCAACGCACAAGTGTCACGTGGGTTTGACCCGTGACTTTAAAGTTTCAATAGTGAGGTGAATTAAATTCCTGACTGTACCATGCTTAGCCTGTATCCGGCTACGAAGGACCAATTTATATGTTAGCGCGGTACACATAAAGACGGCAGCCTTCCGATGAAGGCTGCATTAAAACAATAACTCTTGGATTAGGAAAGCAGCAAGCGACAGTCAGAAATAAAATTCACAACAACAATCAAAAACTTTAATGCAAAACAAAAAAAAAAACACAAACAGACAGAATTACAAAACAATAAAAAAAAACAATGTGAATTAAATGAAATGAAAAATCCGAGTGGTTCTGATCGGGGGCAGATTCGCTGGCGCCGAGTGGCGTCGGGATCTTATTCGGTGGCGGCGTCGTCCTGGCGGAGTCCGAAGGCGGCGTCGTGGTGGATGGCCGTTCTGGTGGTGGATTTCCTGTTGAAATGCACGAGTGCCCGTGTTCGTCACCAAAATGGCGGACGAACGACTCGATCCCGTCCGAAACTGGAGCTTTGTGTGCGGCTGGCTGGTCCAAGCCGCTCCCCGGTGAAAGCGGTGAAAACTGCCGCTTTCTGGACTTGGAGATGCTGCAGAGATCCTCCAGGAGTCACTATCGGACGCGATGGGCCTTGGATGGGCTTCTGGTCGAGTTCGAATGTACGCCGATGGCACGACAAGATGGCCGCGAGAACGATGACCAAAAAAAAGACGGCGTGGCTTCCCGCTCGACGTACGGAGATCGACACCGCTTCGAACGAAGCGGCAAAAGCACGAGCGGAAAGAAAGCCGAAGAATGCCGAAGACGGCCGAAGAAAGTGCTGGAGCTCGTTTACGCTTGCGCCTGACAGCCAAGTGCCAGGCACACCGAACAGGGAATGGGGGGTGAGGACTTGGACAACACAGGGATATTTTGGGTTGCATACCCTCAGTGCACACGAATGCAGTTTTCAATGAACGGGGCCGAGACAATTATACAGGTGTCCCAGAATGGAGTAGCCAACGGCCTATGGAAGTCCAGAGGACACTAAAAGACCTCTATATGATTTTTTGCGGAAGCTCAATATTGAACGCGATACAGCTCTTCGAAATTTGACTTTTTATTGGTTTTTCATGAATAATTCATAAACGGGTGGAAGTATTCGGCTGAAATTCGTCAGAGACCTGTTTAGAATGAATTCCCACTTGTTGGCATAATTTTACTTGATTCTTGATTCCAACCAGTAGTGAAACAAATTAAAAGTAAAAAAAAAATAATAAAAAAAAAAATTCGAATGCCGAAACAAATATGTAGGGGCCTCTAATTTCTTCCGGGCTATCTCCCATATGCGTTTGGCTACTTTATTTTGGAACAGCCTGTACCTATAGTATATTTCATTCAATAATGACGTGTGCCTGAATAATTTTTTCCAAGTTTAGACTTCTGAACTTCAAAAAAAAAAACGCCTACGACGCTGATATCCCCCTATCCTTTTTTTTTGAAATATTCAATATCAGCACCACACGTTCAAATCCAAAGTTGCCGGCTCTGGCTAAGAGCGAGAAGAAGAGCCTCATGCCCTTTAATGAACCGACGTCATCGCGCCGTGCGTCTCCAATGGGCTAGGGACCACCAGAACTGGGGAATAGCTGAATGGGGTAGATGTTTGTTTACGGATGAAAGTAAGTTCAATTTGTTCCATTCGGATGGGCGTGTTTTGGTGTGGAGAAGAAGAAATGAAAGATTTTTGGAAGAGCACATGGAGGCGAGAGTGGCGTTTGGAGGTGGAGGAGTGACTGTTTGGGGTGGAATCACGATGACAGGAAAGAGTGAGTTGGTGGTGTTAAGAGGACAGAGCATGAATGGAGAGAGATATCGAGATTTGTGTATTAGGGATATTGTGGTCCCCTACGCGCAAAACTTCGGTGATGGATTCATTCTGGTTGACGACAACGCGAGACCACATCGTGCACGTATTGTCACCGAATTTTTGAGGGATCACAATATAGAGCGAATGGATTGGCCACCCTTGTCTCCTGATATGAATGTGATTGAGCATGTATGGAGTAGAATGAAGAGAAATATGAAAGAAAGGGAAGGACAAATTGAAAATTTTGATGACTTGGCGGATGCGATTCAGGTTGAATGGGATGCTATTCCTCAGGAGTTTTTGCGAAACCTGGTGGAGAGTATGCCTCGAAGGGTTGCGGCTCTCATTAGAGCTAGAGGAGGTCCCACCAAATACTGATGAAGATGAACTTATGTGAGTGATTCAAGGATATTTTCATATCCCTCGTGTCTAACGGTGTTTCCTTTTTTAGTCGCAGCCGAAGAGTATTTTGCGGAGAGACCCGAAGGCAGTTCCTAGTTACACTTTTACTTGGTTTGAGGTGACTAGTGACGTGGCGCACTAACCGAGGAAGAACGAGTGCTTTACGTGTCCTCCGAGACACGAAGACAAGCGAGTTGGCTATTTTTGCGTGAGACTCTAGGCGCGGGCGTATCTCCAACTTGAAGTCAAGTCCATAGTTCCGGCTACGCTTGCTCTATAGGTAAACCGCAGTGGAAGTCTGGTGTACACAATGGTGGCGGTCAATGGAAATCACATGGAAGTCAGTAGAAGTTACGTGGAAATCAGTGGAAGTCTTGTCTACAAAATTTTTGCTGTCTTTGACCGCGCCGAGTTTGAAAGCAACTGAAAGTTAAAACTGGGCTGTACCAATTTTTTTCGCTACTGATAGTATAACTCTATCGATTTTATGGAAACATTGTTTTCAATTGTAAACATTTTGTCACAATAAAGAAAAACTCCATCCGAAGTTATGAACTTGATTCTTTCTTTAAATGGTAACATTTGTTCAAAATCAATTTTAATTGCCAAAATTGCATTCAGAACAGACGAAACCATAAGAAATGATACCAAACACTTAAACAAAAACATTTCCATCCCTTAAGTAAGGGTAGCTATGAATCACACCCCCACTTTGTTGCAAAATGCGTCACCGTATGCGATTGAACGTCAAATAAGAAAGTAGCCTCTAGGTCTTCTCGTTCTCAAGTTATCAATTTTCAATTTTTTTAAAACAACCCTTAACAAACATTATCAGAGGGTTTCATATGGTTAATGTTGTAAATCTGATGTGATACAGTGCTATTCCATCTCCAGCTCCAGCAGGCTACATTCTTACTCGGTCCGCAGGGGCTTTAGGCACTGACCGTAGATAATCATTTTAGGGGTGAGTAAAGAAAATGTTTTTCATGGGACAGTTTTTCAAGTGAAAGTATCAATTGTTGTCAAATTTGCCTCGATAATATGGCCAGTTGTAACGTTAATTGTCGAAAAGTGTAGATTGAGGAAAAAATGGCATAACTTTTTTTTAAACAGAAATAGGGGGATGAATCGAAAACCTTTTCGAGAGAATACATCATTCTTCATATTTTTGGTGTTGGTATCCACAAAAAAATTTCTTGGCAAAATGGGGGTTGGCGAAACTTTCAAAACTTTTGCATTGCTTCATTTGACACCCTGTAGAAATTTTATTGGGCTTTCTCAATATCCGCAAAACTTGGATCCGATAGCCAAAGAATGAGGCTATCCACCAGTTCAAACAGATCCAAAATCGCGCGAAAGATTCCAAAGCTGTCAAGTTTTGAAAAACTATACAAATATCGACATAGACACTTATTTTGTTGACCACTTTATTTTAAAAAGATAAAAGAGAATCATAAAAAAGAAAATCGACAAATCGCACATAATAATTTATTTTTCTTCTTTATATTAACTCCCTTGTTTTTTATTTGGATTCTGATATGTATGTTTTTTCAACCAATTTAAAGGGACATGGGGTTTGAAAATCGTTTACAAAAGTTCTTATGTAGTCGACGTTTCGTCGCTTTATTTCGACATATTCGTGACGAGCTATAAAATAGGAGCACATAGAGGGTACATAAAATCAACTTAAAAAAGGTGGGCATGATGTCTTACCATCTATTCTGTAGAAATTATTGAAAAAGAGACTGAAGGAATTTTGAATTTTTTTTTGACACTTTCAATGTTTGAAGTTGTTTGTCAGTGTTTGTTTTTTTATGAGATGATAACTGTGAAAATAAACTGTGAAAATAAGAATAAACCGTGAGGTTATGTGCGTACTGCGTTTATCGGTCAATTTCGAGCTAACAGCTGACAGGCTAGTTAGGCGCTGATTGGTCACAACGGTTATACTATCCAAAGAGTAATACAAAGTTTTCGTTACGGATTTCTCTAAGTCGGGCTCTCAAAAGATCTGTTACAGAATAGGCATGGGACGCGTGTTTCTGTTAGAGAGATCGTTATGGAACATATCGTTTCGTGAAATATCGTTAGCGAACATAAAAATAGAGAATATGCCTGTAAAACGGTCTATAGCTTGAACCAATGCTTGAACTATACCCGCTAAGCGCTAAGTGAATTCAGTATTCTAGGGTTGCTAGATTATCGACAGCAACCTGTACAAGGGTTACGCAATCATCCGTTGCTAAGTGCCGATGGGAGGGGCTAAAATTCAGCTATGTGTCAAAATTTACCATGAGCGGAGCAAAACGGAAATTTGCGGGGTCCGGTGCTGTTGCTTGATGTCCACAACTCAACATACATGAAAATTTCGTTTCATCTAGCGGCATAAAAGACGTGTTTTGAAACTCATCGGGCAAATCATATCCACCTCGCACATGAATTCGTACACCTAAATCCAAAATAAACACGCTCTTGACAGCTAGAACCCGTTGCGTTGGGACGGACGCCTATGGCGTTCCGTGAGGCCGACAGCTGTCACTCCTTGACTCCGTGAGACCTTTCAGTAAACAAATGGTCGGCCAAAATGCGGTACCCTTACGCCGGCCGGCCGGTCGCGTGATAATTAGGTTCCCTATCAGTATTCAGTCGAGTAGCACATCTAGCGGCCGAAAGCCTAACCATATGGAGAGGAATGCAGCTTTGTGAATAGACCTTTCCAATTTTACCTGAGCTGTTAGGTTTGGGTAATGTTTACAGTATATTTCCGGTTGGCGCGCATTTAAACCTCGATTTAAACACCCTTCAACATAAATATATTTACATGTTCTTGAGTGGATTTCGTATACCTATCGTTCTGTACTCGGAATGCGATACTTTTGAGATACTCTGTATTTTAAAGACAATTTCGACAGTTTCCTGGTACCTATATGTTTTCCAAATTCACGTATGAAATAATGAGAGAATTCAATATTTCTCCACAGAATTACGCTTCGAATGTTGAAATCTGTCGAAGAATAAAATTAACGAGGTGTAGCTAGTTTCTTATCACCAGACAGAGCCCACTTTGGCGCCTCCATTGTTATTTGCCTGCAGCAGATGCCAATGTTCCACCATAATTTCTCATGATTCTTGGTGGTTCAGAAATCGATTGAGGTATAGCTCTACGAAGTCGCACACGACAGAGCCTTTTTTGACCCTATGGCACTGAACCAGGATATCATTTGAATTTGAGAAAAAATGCGAGCTCCTGTTAAAATCTTCTTTGATCGTATTGATCTTCTTCCAATAAGAAAATACCCGCAAAATTGATAACTTACTGAAACTCAAACATTTTCACAAAAAATTTATTATCAACAACCAGCTCCGAAATAAACTTTAGGAGAGGATGATTCTTCTGAATCTCCTGATTCAAAAACTGAAAAATGTGACATATTGCCTCCCGTTCGCTTCCTGAGGATACCTATCCTTGAATATTTGTGAATCAGGAGGACTAGGAGAACCTTGTCCCACAGTTTGATCGCTTAAACCAAAACCTGGGAGATCCTGTATAATTTGCAACATAAAACCTATTTTATCCTCGATTTTATCAAAAAAACTTTGAAGTGTAATAAATCACCAATAGCACCACCAACATTTTAACTGCCACATCCAATGCTCTCATTCTGCAACAAAAATGATGAAGTTAGGACAAAACAATGATCACATTTGGTAGACTTGAAACTCAAAAACAAGAAAGGAAAAACAAAACACTTACAATTTCACATTTCTTCGAGCTGCTGGGAGCATATCGTCAGTTTCCTTCAAGTGATGAAGTCTCATGGCATGAATCCAATTTACAAAGTACATTTCTATATCAAATCCAATAGGATCAATTTTGTATCTGTCTTTCTCAACATTATTTAACAGTTTGATGATTAATACTCTACATCCATCGTTGTTGAATTTCCATGTTTTCGAGGTGTAGAATTCCAAAACAGCGCCGGTCTTTTCGATGCGTTTTTGGATTCGTCGAAGACTGAAAACAGGACAGGTATACACTTATATGGTACCTAGACTTAATTAAACTTGAAACTTGAAGCATTTTCATTTGGAAAGTTTAGTGCACACCTGCACCCAGTGCGAGTTTGAACCAATAGAGAACTTTTCGAAGATTTTCTTTAGCGGTGAGAATGGAAAGTGCGCATCGAAGCTTTCATTAGAAAATGTTTTTTTTTTGTTCAAATTACGAAAACTTACAAAGGCTTTTGGTTGAACATTTTGAGCATACTATCAATGATCAAAGCTGGAAGCATTTGAAATAGATAGAAAAAAAACATGTGGGCGATTCTTGATGTCCTCATAGTGACACTGGGGTACCACAATATTGCATTGAATGGCATTTTTGTTCGCATCGTTTTCACAGCGATTTCCAAACTTGGACCCCAGTAATATACTTGCTCATTTGACGCTGTGATGTTGTAAACTCTGTAAGACCTGTGCAAAAATAGTAGTGATTTAGTGAATTTAGATTGTCATGATGTTCAAGTGATTAAATGAGTAAAGGTAAAGGTAGGCATTACTTGTTGTTGAAGTAGTTCCATGTGGTCACAAGCATAGCATTTATGGCAATGTCTGCTGGGATTAGGTCTTGTTTTGCTTTTTCATTTCCATAGAGGGATCTAATGACGCCTTTTCCTATGCCCGGCACCAGCCCCATTGGTCCATGAATGGAGTCGCACCATCCTGGTAATGGCTCTCTCCAGATAGGCATTACTAGAGAAGAAAAGCTATTTTAATTCTTTTTTCTCAAAATTGTAAGTTATTGGTTGAGTAGGTACATTTATATTTTCCCCCAGTCTGAAAAAAAGTATCTAATTTCAATTATTTATGAAAGTTGTTCAACAGTAATCAATCTAACTTTTTGCAATTTTTTTGTTGCTGTTTATTACAACTAAATATGTAACCTAACCAGGTATCTAAATTCATTAAGCTCTCTGCTACTGAACATATAACTCTTCCATAAAAAAATAATCGTATGAAAATTATCTCCACATACTTGAGTATAGGACCGAGTATAGGACTATAAGAAATTGAAGATCCCTTACCCCTTGCACGAAGGAGCTCACAGGATCAATTTTTTGAACTTACGGTACCTGACATAAACCACAGTAGAGCAACAAATAACTCGGCTCACTTGAATTTTTTTCTAGGCGTTTCCCGAGGCGTTTCCAATGAAAAATGGATTTTCAGGATTTATGCCCCCCTCCCCCATCTTGTATGTACCGTATGATCAAAAACTTTCCTTCCCTCCGCAGGCTGTGATCTGGTCATTGGCAGGCAAACGAGGCTGATTTTGGCCAGACCACAGCCTGCCTAGAGGAGGAAAGTTTTTGATCATACGGTATAAGTATGAATCAAACCAAATAAATAATTTTCTTGCATTTTCTTTCTGACATTATTTATTATGAAAACACCAAATTATACTTCAATATCTCGACAAATCACTGATTTACTGAAAAAAAGTTGAATTATGAAAAATTTTCAGTTTTTTCAAAATATCTCAAAAACGGTCGAAGATATTTCGGAACCCTTCACAACATCTTCGTGAGCATGAAATTGCGAATTATATAGGGTGATTTTAGTGTCTCCAGCTGTTTTGGTTTCTAAGGTAATTTTTTTAATTTTCCACTTTCCTCAACCTGCTGTCTACGGCGCTTGCATGGGTATAGCTGATATTTACTATGCAACTACATACATTCACAATCGATCAAAAACTAGTGAAAAAATGATGTGCGGATAATTATTGCACTGTGGCGATTTTTTCAGACCAAATAACGGTAATACCAAACGCGTCGGGAAAAGAAATGAGGACAAAAATCTTCAGAACCAAATGAGCTGGAGACATTTAAATCACCCTATATATTCGTAATTTTATGCTTACGAAGATGTTTTGAACGGTTCCAAAATATCTTCGACCGTTCTTGAAATATTTTGAAAAAACGGACCATTTTTTTTATCATTGAACTTTTTCCAATAAATCAGGGATCTCTTGAGATATTAAAGTATGACTTGGTATTTCCATGATAAATTATGCCAGAAACAAAATGCAATCATTAAAGATATTTTAGGTTTCCTACTATTGGAAATAAGATGGTCAACTCTTTTTACTTCTTGGACACCATCTTGGATCCGCCACCTATGCAAAAGTAGAAACAGCGTATGGTGATTGTCAAAATGGTAATACGCAATTATTCAATCAATTATTCATTCGGATTTTAGGGGACTTTTTACAGGCTATTCATGAAAATCAAAGGAATGTGTGTACACAATTTCAGCCCTCTGCTAATTTTTTCGAAGAAGAAAGACATAGACTAATAGGACTTTGACTCGACTGATATAGTTAAAAAATTATTCCCTTCCGTTTGCTATAAGGAGATTACTAACACCCTTCAAAATGAGAAACCCATTTTTCCAACGGAATGTTGACAGAAGGAATTTCTGTCACTCTTCAAGCATTGGTCTTGGCTCCAAAGGTGCGAATTTTGGGATATCCTTTATTATCAAAGCTTTTCTGAACACTTACTAAAGCTCTGGCTATCAATAACCAAAGTTTTTTGATGGAAAATTTTTGATTTTTGTTTAGCACCATAGCGGCCGTGTCAGTCATGTCACTTACCAAACGAAGGTCGCACCAAAATAATAGGAAGCTTTTCAAAATACTCAGCAACTAAAGCTTCCGCCAAAGCCTTGGAATATACATAAGTGTTGGGGTAGTCTTGTAACAATCTGAAGCACCATGCGTGATTGAAAGTTCATTAATTTTGATGCGTTCTCTTACTCTTTGTCTTTTGTAGGGTCATATTCAGTCCCCGCACAGACTTTGTCGATGATTTCGTGAGGATCAGCTGGAGGATCGTACAGTTTTTCTTCCAGAACTTCGTCTTTTGGATAAACATAAGCGGTAGAAACATGTACGAAAATCTGAAAGAAGCACAATAATCATTTATTTGAGAAACTGAGTCTTTCAGAGCCTTCTTCGACTCTTGAATCAAAGGATCAGCTTACTTACCTTCAGTTTGTCACAGAGCTGGGCAAGTTCTAACATACATTTGGTGCCTCTCGTGTTAAGAATAACGGCATCTTTCAAAGCTTCGTCAAATCTTGTGGATGCCGCTGAGTGATAGATGAAATCAACTTCGTTTGTAAGAAGTTTCCGGTCTGATTCTGAGATTCCAAGGTTGATTTGAGTGACATCTCCTGCGATAACCCTGCATTTTTCTGCAGCATTGGGATGCAGTAGTTTCAATTGATCAAAAAGCTGCGTTTCAAGAAAATATGAAAACAAAATATTAAAATAACGTTTCATCGTCCACGTTTTCTCGAGAAATTAATCTTACTGGATCAGAGAATATTTCCTTCACTCTGTCTGCAGGGCATTTGTTCTTTTTGCTTCTAAGCAATAAGTATATGGTTTTAACTTCGATACAGCATCTGAGGATCTTCTCAATTAAAACTTTTCCCATGAAACCGGAACCACCAGTAATGAACAACACTTTTTCTGAGAACAGTTCGGCGATACGATCGGGTTCCATATCTTCTTTATTTTCCATTTTAAGCACCTACAAATTGAGAAAAGCAGTTAGAACAAACTATGAGCCTACCCATGGGCGCCCGGAGGGGGGGGCAAGGGGGGGCACTTGCCCCCCCCTGGCTCCGGAGCAGCTGAATAAATTCTTCCTTACGAGAAAAAAAAAATCGAGAAAGAAAAAAAATTCATTTTCGAAAGAATGAACTTTGAGAAGGTAATTTACATTTTCTTGAATTGTTAGAGCAATTTGAAATTTCATTAGGCTTCTAACTAAATTAGATAGCTACCCGTGGTATAAACACTGTAAAGAGCTTTGGATTAAAAGCAGTTTATCAGTTTTTTCAAGATAATGAACGATTGACCTGGCTATTTTGAAGTAAATTTTCATACATTTTGTACAAAATTACAAATTTCAATAAATTTCTCTAAAGTTAAGTTCAATTTTCAAATATTTCCTTATTTTATTTTTATTTTATTTCCTTATTTTTCGCACAATATTTATTATCACCATTATTATTATTATTATTCGAAAAAAATTTCGCCTGCGGCGCCAATCTAAAGGATTTCGCAAATTAGGCCAGGTAGGTATGTGACGTTCTCTAACTAAAGCTATTTGCCCCCCCCTGACAAAAATCCTGCGGGCGCCCATGAGCCTACCTATCACCTAAAGTAGATATATACGTGAGTACCCTACTATAAATTTATGTTATCAATTTTTCCACTCCACTAAATTCTTGTAATAGACCATTGTTTTGGCAATTTGCCAATTACGAATCTGATAATTTATCTAAAAGTTAACAGAATAGCTATTAATGCATAAGAACTTCTCCACTCAAAACAATTGTAGTTTGACTGCCGGTAGCGGATGACCTTACGGTTTTTCGAATGAAATTCGTGATCACACAACCTCGAGTACAACCTTTAATGCCTTTGTCAAGTGTTTTTTTTTCACAATTAAGAGCTATTCTGTGCCTGTGCAATGGGTCATATATGCTCTCGTATATGCTCATCTGGTGAGCTAAAAAGGGCCTGTTGGACTACATGTGCGGTGCGCGGCGCCGGCGGTGTGATGCAATTCGACTGCAGGACCTACAGGAGCATCAAGTTTTTTGGGACAGCCGTCCGTGTATTCAAAAACTTTGATTAACATTTTCCTTTGCAGTTTTGGAACGACAGATCTAGCCAATAGCTAAACCGTTCAAAATCTGTCGTTCCATAAACCTCCTTCATTCTTTTACAACAGTACAAACTCGCAGTCCAATTCCATAGTTCAAAAAAACCTATACGTGTGAATGCTACTGGCAAGCTGATTTAGAAACAAACTCAAAATCTTTCATCAAATAACTTGAATTAAAAACTAATGGCTCGCACAATCAGGTTCAACACTTGAAAAATAAATTAAAATCTGTTGATCTTTGGAACTTGTTCTTGCAACACTGCATACCATAGACGATCTAGTTAATGTTTCTGAATTTGATTAAATTATAGATTGCGAAAATTTCATGTATATTAAATTTACGACTTATGATCGAAATTTTATTGTATATAACACCACAAGAGCCAAGAGTTTAATCGAGTAGTAAAATTGTTGACACTTTTTCGAAATTCGAAGAAATTTAATTAGTGTGTCATGGTCCTTTTATTATCTGATGAAAACCCTATAGCGAAGCTGGAGGGTTTTTATGTTTGATAATAAATTGACCAATAATTGAGCCGGTGAAAACCAGCATGGTGTAAGTCATAAAACATCGTTTTGAGATATGGCCCTGAGAAGTTAGAAGATCCCATTTGAATGTACAGCGAGGCAGAAAAGCGGAGGCGTGTAACTTTTTTGCAAAAAGTGCTGCGTTGTTTATTCTTAGCCTCAAAAATAGAGCAAGAAAAGGAGATTCTGAATATGTCAAAAATCGAAAAACTCAAAATCGTGACTTACACCATTGTGGTTTCCATGGGCTCAATTGTTATTTGTTATCAATAGCCTATTCAAAAACCTGACTAATTTAACACATAAATAAATAAGTAAATAAATAAAACCTACCATTTTTGCTTGGTATCCTTGGTTCTATCACTTTTTGTTGAATAACAATAATTAGGTACAAACCCCCTAGGTATTGATGCTAAAATAATAATCTTCAAGACTAAATTTGTTCATAAATTCAACAACTATTAGTGGACAGGTATCGAAACGTAGAGAATAAACTTCGACGGAAATTCGCTGCCAATCTAACCCAACCCGTCGTCTCTTATACACTGAAAGTTTATTTAAGCTATGTAATATTCTCATTTCGCCGGGCTCAAGTCTTCGCTGATTCTCATTATAAGTTTCGTCATCAATGCCATTGCCATCATTGGGAAACTACATCAGACACAGGTATACAGGTATATCCGAGGGTAATTCCTTGAGCCTTGAGCCCCGCTTCTTCTATTGAAGTTATACTCGAAGGAAATATAAATGTGAAAGGTTTAAGACAGACTGCGTACACCTACCTCCGATTTGCCTCTTACCTGCCTCCGATAATCATTTGCTTGATAGGTGAGCCAAGACCTTGACTACTTACTGATACGCAGATATCAGTTGTCTCCTGAAGTGCAACCTGCCAAGTACCTACCTCCTTCCTGTCACATTATAAATCAATATATTTTTCACCACTTTTTTAACCAAAACGAGAAAATACTATACTACACACATCAAAAGAATCTAGGGGACAAGCAAATTCAGACGATTTCTAAAATCATCATAACTTTTGATTTCCGTAAGCGATTTCATATCGGTTTTCGCAATGTTCGATTGCCCAATCTTTCGTTTTCATGCCTTGATCACGTCAAATACGAACAGTGTTTAATAAGGTTGCTACAGGGTGATCAATGGAACAGTGTGAAATAGCCGAAAGTTCAGTACGAGCGTGATTTCCCAAAAAATATTTCATGCATTCCAATAGCACAGTTATGAAGATCGGTGTTTCAGCTTCAGTAACGTTTTTGAATTTTGAAAATCGAAGGTGAATTGTCAAAGATATTGATCATGTTGTGCCGCCGTGTTAAATTCTCAAGAAAAAAGAAAGTGGTCCGATTTCATTGAAACTTGAAACACACTTATGTCTGGTTAAAGTAATTGGAATTTCAAGGTCAAATGTCACTTTCGATCATTTTTGAGCCGCTATATTGAACTTTTTACATAAATGATTCAATTAGAATGAAACTTGAAACACACTAAAATCGAATCATTTAAATAAAAGTTCAATGTGGCGGCTTGGAAGTGACCGAGAAAGACATTTGACCTTTAAATTCCAATTACTGAAACCAGACATGAATGTGATCCAAGTTTCAATGAAATTGGATCACTTCTTGGGAGTTCAACATGGCGGCACAAAATGAATAATATCTTTGGCAATTTACCTTCGATTTTCAAAATTCAAAAACGTTACTGAAGCTGAAATACCAGTCTTCATAACTGTGCTATTGAAATGCATAAAAATTTGTTTTTGGGAAATCGCGCTTGTACTGAACTTACGGCAATTTTACACTGTTCCATTGATCACCCTGTAGAAACTTTATGAAACATTGGTCGTAATCGACGTGATCAAGACATGAACACGAAGGATTGGGCTATCGAATACTGAAAACAGACATAAAATCGCTGACGGCAATCAAAAGTTATGATGATTTTAGAAATCGTCTGAATTTGCTTGTCCCCTAGATTCTTTTGATGTGTGTAGTTATAGGAAATAATCGAGGAAATAATAGATATCGTACCAATCGTACCATGGCGGTATCCACCGAATTGCATCAAATTAAAATCTGTCAGTTATTCACAAGGGTACCTACCTATGGGGTAATTATTATTGATAAAATTAACACCACCTCCACATTTCGTTGATTGCCATCGATGCAAAAGAACGGAGAAAAATGAGTGTGATCATTTTTCCTGAAAGCCGCTATAAATTGAGTTACATAATCCAGTAGGCCAGAAATTGGCTTAAAATGATATTTTTTATTACTAGCCGTGAAGTATATCATTATTAAACCTGTTCCTAAATTAGGATGGCGATTTCCAACTAGTAAAAAAAATATATGTACTAGGTTAAACCACGGTCGAGAAAATTATTATAGCTCCAGCGCCTAAAGCTTAGTCCGCACGGGCGATATATCGCTGAAATTTGGCGATATACCGCTCTTTTTGACATAACGACAATGACAACAATGGGGTCTTATACGATTTTTTTTTTATTCCTTTAAACTAAAGTACAATTAGTCCAGTAAAAAGAGGCGATTTTTATGCCAAAGTTGGAACTAATTAGGGGCAGGATAAAAAAAATATGGCGACTTAGAGAATGAAAAACTGAATAAGAAAAACCAAAGTTTCATTTCCAGTCATCCCGGGAACCATGGAAAAAATAGAGAAGATGGAAAAACATGCGCCGCGGTCGTTCTCTTGAAACGGTGAAAGAACGGTAAGAGATGTGTGAAAACTGTCGAGGACAAAGTTGTGGGGAATTCAATAACCTACAAAAAAGTCCCCGAGAACATACATCTAACTTCTTCATTTCAGCCGATAATGGCAGTCAAAGTTGCGCGCCGGTCTAGTAAAGTGGAAAAACTGTCCGCGTGACTCTCCTCCTTGAATCCTGCGAGAACGACAAGAGATATCCGAAAATTGTGAGCGACAAAGTTGTAGAGAGTTGAATGCTCCACTAGAAAATCTTCGAGACCAATTATTAGCTCTTCTAGTTTAGCCGTGAACCACGTCCAAGTTGCGCAACAATCCTGTTAATGAAGTGGTTCTTTTGGAAAACTTACGAAAATCCCAGACTCGATGATAAAATATAACAATGTAGAGGATGAGAAACTGATTCAAAAAAATCACAGTTTCATTTCACACCGTTTCGGGAAATCTAAGAGAAAAAAAGATAAAGTTGGAAAATAGCGATTTGCACTCCCAGCTTCCTCATTGAATACTGAAATAAACGTAACAATATGGAAAATCTGAACAAACTAGCTTAAAGAGGATTAAATCATCTATAGAAAATGCCGTGATGTCTTGTATACATCTTTGTCGACTTAGATACGGAGCGCTATCAAAGTTGGGGTACATGACTAGTGACGCGTCGCATATGTGGTCAAACTGGCACGACGTTGCGGTCATTGTTCAATTGATTATAAAACATGAATGAATGATTTGAAAATATTGCGTGCTTTTTTGAACGTCTGGTAACTATTGTTGGAAATGTAACTCCGCGGATGAACGCTTTGTTATCTATAAAGTTTATTGTTTGACAAAATTAAAGCCTGAGTGTCACGGTACTATTTTCGTCATATTTTCATACTAGAAATCTAGGACGAGAGACTAGGTTGCTAGGGAATTTCTGAATTTGTCGTTTCTAGTCATATATTTGTACCGAGCGTTCAGAAATTGAATGGGTCAAGGGTGCCTGTGAGTTTGAAAACATCTGTCGGAACTAGCATCGTTCATTTGATGTCTGTAATTTTTTGGTTACCCTAATTTGTCAAACCAGTCGCAGTTTTTGTTTTCGAAACATTTTAAATGTGGTTTTCACGGCAGGGCACAAAACCTACATGATCGAGGAGTATTTTTGAACTTTAAGTATCCTCGTGCATTTATGGCAGATCAGAAATCAATAATATGGGACGTAACTTGTCAAAGTTTGACAAATTTATTATAAAAGGATTACGCTAGTTTCGACAGACGTTTTTGAATTCACAGGCACCCTTGACCCATTTAATTTATGAACTCTCGGTAGCATCAAAATAGTACGAAAATGGTATCGTGACACTCAGGCTTAAAACTGAGATGAGTACTTATAGTAGGTTCACTTGTACCGTGATTCTAGTAGGCTGGGCAAATTTTACAGTTTGGCATTGTAGACTTCACGTCCAACTGCCTAGTGTGCGCCTGAGCGTCTGGCTTCGAAAGATAGGTTATGTTGGTGTGTTGACTGTTGCTGTCAAAAATGGAAAAAATACCGAAATCAACTTTGCAAATTGCAAGTATGGAGTGGATGTAGTTCACTTTTCACAAGTTCCGCAAATTTCATGTTCCAGTACGATGTCCTGATCAGTGAAATCAAGTATTAACGCCGATGAATCCCATCCAAACAAAAATTCGAAGGATGTTGGTGTAGCTTCCCACAGTTCCCAGTCTTCCCGAGTGTGGGTACTTCTTTTAAAAAACAAGAATAGTTCACAATGCTTCCATATTATGTGGTTTTTGAAAATAAATTCACGTCTTCTCCGCAAAGCTGAACGTTATGGGGTACATGCCCAGCACCTATACTCCGCCAATTTTCTCCCAGAAGCGAGTTCTTGATGACACCCTCGAAGGCTTCAAAATGGGCACTCGACGTTATTGTTCAAGACACAAGCTGAGGCGCAAACACAGTTTTCACAGTAATGAGCACAGTTCCACCACAATTTCCGTGAAACTCGTGATTTTCAGTCTATTTGACATAAACGGCAATGTTGTTGATGTTGTCAAGCTTGAACTTTCAAATATCAATGGCAACCAACTGCCAAGTTCTAGGGAGTTTTCAAATATCAGATTTGGAAACTTAGAAACAAAATCTCACAGCCAACTAGAATCACGGTACAAGTGAACCTACTATACTCGTATTTTGTAACACAATATGTATAATACATAATTGAAAAACGTGATTCACGCTAGATAATGAGATGTTCTTCAACTAATTTCTGATGAACAATGATCATTCAACAACAGCTCGGAGATCATAAACAACAACTGTCCACCTGAACAATGGGGTTGGAAATTAGACATTTCTCTGTTGATGCCTATTAGAACCCGGGATAAAGTATGCTTTCGAAAATCTGCTTCCGCTGATTTCCTGCAGATGCTTGAAAAACTGCGAGAAGCTTTGTGGATGCAGAAAAGCTGACCTCAAGTGTACCAAGTTTTGCCACCACCGCGGTGGAGCCACCTGTTCTGACGCTTCCTGCATTGTCGTTTCGGAAGACGATGATGATGACTACAATGATAATTCTAACAATAAGTAGCTACCCAGACGTTGAACAAAGCACGCAATTTTTTCAAATCATTTGATCATGTTTAATAATCAATTAAACAATGACCGCAACGTTGTGCCAGTTTGACCACATATGCGACGGGTCACGAGTCATGTACCCCAACTTTGATAGCGCTTCGCAGCTAAGTCGACAAAGATGCATACATGACATCATGGGATTTTCTATAGATCATTTAATCCTCTACAAGCTAGTTTATTCAGATTTTCCATATTTATTACGTTTATTTCAGTATTCAATGAGGAAGCTGGGGGTGCAAATGGGAACACAAAAATGATATTCAAAAAAATCAGTGAGGTTTATTTTTGAAGTAAGTCCAAGTGATTTTGGGAAACTGTTCGTGATAGACTAATCAGTAAAAATTATTAATCACTGGATGTGCACTGAACTTCTATTTAATATACAGAGTGCATGATTGATAAATCTCAGAAATTCACGTTCTTTCAAAAACGCCACTCATTTATTTTTTTATGGAAATAAAGAGTCATATCTTGTTCTAAATTATTTTAGGAACCAATGGAATATTTTACAGACATAATTGGAGGAAACTGGATTTTTGTGATTTATGACTTACCCTCTATCGTAAAAAGAAATTTCGTGCACACCCACTGGTTGATATTTTTTACTGTTAAGTCTATCATGAACAGTTTCTCAAAACCGCTTCAAATAATGTGAGAGTAGAGAAAATATAGTGGGGCGAAGTCCCATTCTTCGACCTCCCTTCAAATATAGAAGGTCATTATTTTTTTAATATTTTCTTGTGTTCGTGAGTAGATTTCATGGGCCCCTCTGGCTTCTCCTATTGGTACAGCGCCAGGGGAAAACATTGGGGCAATAAGGAAATAATTTCCAATAGGCTGGAAATCGTTTTAAAATGATCCTTATATAGTTTAGGCGTTGAGTGAAAATATACAAAGAGGCGCCATGGTATATAATAATAATAATAATAATTTACTCCTCATCGACTTATTTTTTGTCATAGTAGGGTACCCTTTTTATTAAGTTGCATTTGGTCATTATCATGTACACAATAATGGTTAGTTATCAGTAGTGATCAACAAATTTCCATTCTTAAATACGTAACAATACAATATTTACACAGTCATTAACACTTGGCTCAGGAGAAAAGTTCTTCGGGAACGCCCGGGTTTCGAACCGGGTACCTACCTCTTGGTTGGGGGTCTGCGTCGTAACTCCTGAGCTACCGGCCGCCCCCCATGGTAAGGTTGGTATATTCTTTTCTCATAGACTGGTAGATGACGCCACGGTACAAGCAACTTTTGAAACCAGCTTCACAGCGGATTGTTTTTCAATATAAATAGTGAAACACTGGAAGGATTTTTCCTAATATCAGTTTGACCTATATTCAAAAAAAATTCTTCAGGGTAAATCCGCAGTTCTCACCTCATCATGTGGGTAACAGCAAGCGAATGCTTTATTATCACTCAAAACTATCATAGACTTTGCCTCTGAGGGTTGAATGGTTATAAAACCTAGAAAGTATTGTTACGTATTTCGGGTATAATTCTGCCGTGCTCTAGAGCCGGCGCCGCCGCCAAATGAGCAGATGTGTCTTGATCAGGCGTTGGAGTCTCCATGTATTTCAATGTCATCACGTATACTCTAGAAATGTCCAGAGCTCCGCGCATTTGTACACTGCGGCTGTGGAAGAGTCTAGAAATATCGCGTGTTTACCAGATTGCACAGGAATCGTCGCTCGTAGCAGTATAATAAATAATATTGTTAAACATAATTTATATGTGAAATTCTGAATTGATTGGAATAACAAAGACGTGATCTCCTAGGGTTAAAAATGGTTAAGAAGAATTAAAAAAAGCATCGTCAGTGTCAGAAATGTTACTTTCGACGATGGCGATTCTTATAATATTTCACTCAACGTTTGAACGGTTCATCAAATTTTTCCCTGGTGAAGTGATTCTGTGTTACCATCTTCTCAGCTACCTACCGCACCAACTGGTATAAAAATCGATGGTTATCAAATTTCTTGAATATGAACCTTTTTTTGTTACACGTAACACGGTGAGATATTAGCGTATACTTAGATATTACCTATGTATTGTAACGAGTGACGACCCACGCGTGCATTCGAGAGCACACGTGGTCCTTCTAGACCGTTCGATCGCAGCGTTACGAGTTGCGAAGCTCCAGTGCATTCGAGAGCATACGCGTAGGATCTGTCCCGTTCAAAATAACATGGGAGATATCAACATGTGAATAGAACACATCAGACCAATTGGCGGAGGCGCCGCTGCGAGGGCACGTTGGTAATGCACGCGGAAGGTGTAGGATTTGTTCGGAAGTTGCCTCGAAGCTATATGTCGCGGTCAATTTACTGCGGCGGAATTTACTAGAGAACTGGTAGAAACTTTCAGAATAACAGTCGGAGGTACGGGGTGTTAATAAGAATCTGTGATCGCGGCAGGCATGGGTCAGGCCGAAAAACGCAGTAACAGGCGCAATTGTGGTGATAAAAAGCGGATTCCAAAGGCGATGCGATCACAGACGTTTATAAACACCCGGTATATGTATAAACACCGATGGATCGGCCGACCGACCAGTTTTAAATCCAAAGCAACAACAGCGAGAAGTAATTGGCGATATACTCAAGCGTGAATAGTACTTGACTTGTATTTATAGTAGTATACAGTAATAAACAGTGTGTGTTCAAACAATCGTCTCAATTATAAAAGAACCCAAACGCGAAACACGTAACAGTAGCTAAGCCAGTAATTCGATTATGAAATTAATTTGTCCACAAATGTCACCCTCTCCCCTTTCGTTCATAAAATATATGAAGGCACTTACCTGGAAAAATTCAGTGCGAGCTCACTTTTAATAAAAAATTGATGTGTTTACTCAACAAAATCAATCATCCATTCAAGACTTGAACTTTGCATGCCATTTGCAATGTGTATGTTCAGTTTTGTGCCTTATGCAATTCTAACTCGAATTCAAACCATATACAACTTCGAAACTCTCACAAGAACTTACCTGCTTTGCCTACTTAGCTTAAAATATTGGTGGGTAATTGAATAAGTTTGAATTAGTCATCTAAACTTCAACTGTAAAACTTTTAATACATAAGCACACATAGAGAGGTAATTGTAACTAAGAGTAGGTACAGCGAAATTCACAATTGTAGGTACCTGCATTTCAATTACTCAATAATTCAAATAAATAGTTGCGCTAGTTTTGAACTGCGTAATAGGCACGCCTAGATTTCCTTTATATGAATTTTCTGGATAAACGTGTAAAACGAAAATGTCGTCCTATAAATCTAAAAATAATGAACCTATTTGTGAAAAACGAAAGCTGGAGTGAAGTGAAGCTGATGGTATGTCACTCACCAATAAACAAGTTGCCATATTCATAGGTACCCAATTTCCCGCCAAAATTTTGACGTTTCGCTGAGTGGTTACGGTTAAAAAAACCAAAAATTTCTTGATCTTTGTATGGGGACACAGATACCAGTCTGAGTTGAAGAAACTTTCCGATGTCCTAGATGCCTGGAAGTTGATAGTGTTTTACAAAATAATCACATCACATAAGCTTCAGTTTTTGTACGCTACAATCTCATAGAAGTGTATATGAGTGGGTTTAAAAAATCTTCAGTGGCATAGAAAGTAAGAACCTAGGGCGTAGAAAAGGGCCCACCTCCCCACTATCTACGCTACTGAACAATTCAAACAAAACGCGACAAATCATTCATACAGACTTAAATAAAACGACTTTTTGTGTTCAAATTTGGTGCTGTGCTTGGTCCCAACTCAAAAACTTACCTCTTCTAGCAATAAATGTGTAGGTAAGAAATAATATAACAGTAACTCGAAACATGCTGCACAAAACATTCCAATTGGTCTGGCAAGTTCCGAGGCTTTTCTAAAATGAATAAGATACGATACAATCATATAATCATTTTTTATGAAACAATCATAGTAGAGTATCGGCAACAAAAATTGGCATTTCTCTGCAATGGGAAGCATGAACGATCTTGCTTCCGTCAAGAGGCCTTGCGGTTGATGGAGACCTCGTTACTTAAGGGACCTCTAGGGTTTCTATCAAATTTAGCTTGTACCTAATCCTTTGTCAACATAAACAAGCGAATACTGTCAAATCAATGAACGTCAAATATTTTGAAATGCCACTTTGAATACAAATTTGAATTTTTGAATCATATCGTTGAATCGTTTATGGGAACGACAAACATTTTGGTGTTGGTGTCGGTGACAATTACTTAGGCTCTGGCGAGGAGTGACGTGGAAATGGAAATGACATCTGCAGGTTTGACCTTGGGCTTGACACTTGACGGCCTATGTTGCGCCCTCTGGATTGTGTTGTGAGAATTCATCCCATTGCTTTGGCACAAAAGTTGAGATTTTTTTCCTGTGAAGTGAATTGACGCTTGGACCTAACATTCAAGTTTACCTTCCTAAGTGACTGCCAAAATAATTGAATGAACAAAATAAATATCAAAAAAATAAAAAGTGATTGTAAAACTCAACGTTACAAGGGCCTTGCATAATTAAATTTGGATTTTGGGAAAGATAAGAACAATGATGGGAGCCGAGCATCTCATCACCTTTTGAAATTATTAATTATGATCGTAATGATGTAATTTAGTAACGTCGTAATATGAACAATTTTCTCCAATCTGATACCAACAAGAAATGAGTAATTTTTGAATCTTAGAAACCTCATAAGAAATCTCATTGAAAACTCAAACATTCATATTTCTCTAAGATGTTCTAAACGAATCTTACATCAACGGGCTGTAATACTATTTAGTTGGAACTAATTAGGAACTTGAGAGAAAAGGCAATGTAAAAATTGAAAATCTGCATAAGAAAGACCAAATTTATATCTCTCATCATCGTCCCAGTAACCTGGTGGTGGTGGGCTTGGTGGTGGTAATACAGAATACACTTATACGGTCTACTATCTTAAGGAGTGAGATGACTTGTCTCTGCAAGCTTTCCCAATGAATTCTGAAGTGAAAGTAAATATTTTTGAAAAACTTTTCCAACAGACCGGCCAGGCGGTATGTCGGTAAAATCACTACAATCTGGAAAAAACTCCGACCAAAGCTTTTATGGTGTTAAACTCTTCGTAAAGTCAGTAGTTATCTACCACTGAGTTTCCCCCCAAAAACGAGTTGTGCTGATTCCTCCACATCTGCGCGAAGGTAAAGGATGCCTCAAAAGTGCAAAAAGACCTGTTAAACCTTTGTACTTTTTCGTCATATTTGCCTAAATGCAAACGTACAACTCTTACGCAAACATTGGAAGCATCTGTCATCATCTCTGTGTCAGTCTTACTGTTGAAAAAAAAGATTTCTTTGTGCGGGTCAGATAAATTACATTTAATCGTTTTTCCACACAAGAAAACGATGGAGCAACATGTATTTTGTATGTTTTCTAATGACTCGTATCCATTGAACCCATTTATGGCATTGAAATATCAATAACAGCATTTTTGAAGATGTTGCCAGCAAAAAAGTGAATAATTTTTACCCGCCTGTTCAGCAGCAATTTTTTCAATTTCACCAAACACCGTTTGCAAAAATTTCATAAGGAATGAAAAGCTCAAACTCTTCTCTAACGATATCGTGCCTAGCTTAACCGCGGCACACACTTGGAAGTCTAAAAAACTGATTTCTTTTTGAGAGGTCCTGTTTCACCCGCGTGCGGCCGTGCCTACTTGACATAGACCGGACTGATTACACGAGCTTGGAAATGTACTCTTTTCCAGCTTTAAAACGCGACCATTACTATTAAGACTTTGTACATTGATTTATGAAGAAATTATATAATATCTTATCATTGATGGTCGTGTTTTAAAGCTGGAAAAGAGTACATTTCCAAGCTTGTGTAATCAGTCCGGTCTATGTCAAGTAGGCAAGGCCGCACACGGGTAAAATAGAACCGCTCAAAAAGAAATCAGTTTCCTACACTTTGAAAAGGCGTGCCGCGGTTAAGCCAGATATAATATCATCAGAAAACAGTTCCAGCTTGTCATTCCCTATAAAATTTTCGAGAACGGCTTTTGGTAAAATTGAAAAAACTGCTGCTGAACAGGCGGGTAAAAATTATTCACTTCTTAGCGGGCAACATCTTCAAAAATGCTGTTATTGAAATTTTAACGCCATGAATGGGTTCAGTAACTACAAGTTATTAGAAAACATCAAAAAAACATGTTGCTCTATCGTTTTCTTGTGTGGAAAAACGATTAAATGTGATTTATCTGACCTGCACAAAGAAATCTTTTTTCAACAGTAAGACTGGCACAGAGATGATGATAAATGCTTCCAATGTTTGCGTTAGAATTGTACGTTTGTATTGAGGCAAATAAAATGAAAAAGTACGGGGGTTCAACAGGTCTTTTTGCACCTTCAAGACATCCTTTACCTTTGGATAGATGTGGAGGAATCAGCACAACTCGTTTTTGGGCGGAAACTCAGTAGTAGATACCTACTGACCTTACGAAGAGTTTGACACCATAAAAGCTTTGGTCGGAATTTTTTCTATCCAGAATGACCTACCGCCTGGCCTATGAATAGGATTGAATGATCTATTAAAAAGTCTGAGGCTATATACAGGGTGTTTCAGGGATGATAGCAAAAAATTCAACTGTGGGTAGATTCCGTCAAAATATGACGAAAACCTATATACCATTTGGCAAAGTTCGGCCTAATGACAAAGATATAGCCCTCCAAAGTTCACTTTTTTCGTATTTCAAAAATTTGTAACTCAGGAACGTTTCGACAAATTTAGCTTTAATTCAGCAAAAGCTGGTTTGTCATAATGATCTATCAAACTGCCAAATTTGGCAAAAATCCAACCAGTGGTGTAGGAGTTATGAGGGTCAATAATTTAGAAGCATCCGAAGAAAAGTTGACTCAAGGTGACCCCTCATAACTTGTACGCCACTGATTGGATTCTTTCCAAATTTGGCAGGGTAATTGATAATTATGACAAACCAGCTTACGCTAAATTAAAGCTGAATTTGTCGAAACGTTCCTGAGTTACAAATTTTTTAAATCCGAAAAAAGTGAACTCTAGAGGGCTGTATCTTCGTCATTAGGCCGAACTTTGCAAAATGGTATATAGGTTTTCGTCATATTTTGACGAGATCTACCCACAGTGGAATTTTTTGCTATCATCGCTTAAACACCCTGTATAGCGATCTTCTTCGGTTAAGCCGCCAAGCGCTGTGAAAGTTGAACCATACGCCTCATGAAAATTGTCGATGTACGCGATAGCTAATACATCGAACCTAGAGATGTATTCGTCACGATAATTCACCGTACAAACTAAAAACGCCTAAAAGCTTGAGGTGAAGCTCAACACCCCTGCAGGGAGGTGAATTGTCGTAACGAATATACCTCTAGGTTCAATTTATTATCGCGTACATCGACAATTATTGGTCGATGTCAAGCGATAATACACCTCACCTATCGGTGTGTTTACATACGATAACACATTATACCTATCGGTGTAATACATACGATAACATACCTATCGGCGTATACAAGTACATACGATCATTGTCGCCCAACTTTGACAGCGCGTTGTGGCTAAGCCAAAGAAGATGGATATTATGATCTTGGAAACTTTTTGATCCTCTATAGTTTGGTTGGGAAAGGTTTTCAAAAATGGTTACGTTCATTTAAGCATTCATTGCAGCGAAAATTTCAATTTTTAGGATTTCACAATTTTTGTCTCATGTTTTCCTGGGTGGTGCGTGAAATATAGCTGTGGCTTGTTTTTCCTCGAGCCTAGAATTTTTGTAAGCTTTCAAAAAGAACAACTTTAATTACTGGATTGTTGCCCAACCTTCAACGCGATTCACGGCTAAACTAGAAGAGCTAATAATTGGCCTCGAAGATTTTCTAGTGGACCATTCATTTCTCTACAACTTTGTCGCTCAAAATTTTCGGGTAACTCTTGTGTGGTTCTCACAGCATTCAAGAAGCAATGCCATGACTAGGGTTTTTCCATTTTACTGAACTGGCGTGCAACTTTGAACCCCGCAAGTTTGTCCATCTTCTTCACTTCTTCAAGTCTGTTACATTGTTTTTAAGTTTATTATTCCAGAGGAATTTTAGACAGTGCTTTTGGTCGATTTGAGTATGAGTTTAGCAGTCAACGACGTTGCGACAAATTGCTCTGTAGGTAGGGAAGAGTGGGGTAAGAGTACCCATAGTAAGGTTCAAATGGTCCTTGAAACTAAATGTGACACCAGATTTGTCACAAAGTTGTTTTTCATAGAAGATCAGTCATTTATAAACCTAGAACGGTACTTGAAAATTGATTCTATTTCTTGATATTTCAACAATTGTTGTTTTTTCTGAAAATTTTATGACACTCTTACCCGACTGATACGGGGTAAGAGCACCATAGGTATTTCTCACGACAAAGCAAAAATTTCTTACGACAAAAGTCATGAACATAATTTTTTCCCTTCGTTTCAAAGTCGGTGCAGTCTTCGTGTGCCCATTCCTGGCACCTGACGCACAAAATCTGGGGGATCAGCCAATTCCTGTTTGCAAATGATGCAGAAGTGAAGAGGCGAAACATTGTTGTAGGATGAATCTTCTAGGATCATATCAGCACCCGATTCGGAACTCGTTGAAGAAGTTGAGTCTTCTTGAACCTTTTTGTATTTCTTTGTGTTCCAGTTTTATAGAGTCTCAGTGGCACTTTTACCCCATAGCGAACGTGGCACTCTTGCCCCACTCTACATGCCAAACAGTTATGAACTTCATATCTTCAAAAGTCTTATGTCTAACCTCAACACATGATCCATACAAACTTGAAGAGTACTTTTACTGGTTCAAACCAAAAGATCATCTGAATAAAAGGATTATGCTTACTTAAAAAGTACGTTGAAAACGCAACTGAGGTGCAGTGCATAGCAAGAATTTGAACTCACAATCAGTATTACCGAGATTCAACAAGTATTGGCTTGCAGTTTCCAGCATAGCTTAAGAGTCATCTGGGACATAAATGTAACCCTCTACCATGACCAGCTGACGCACTGGCGCGTAGTTCAAACGCATGGCACTCTTACCCAACCTGGCACTCTTACCCCACTCTCTCCTACTGAAGGAATGCAAGCTACTTAAAGACTCCATTAGTTCTTTCAAAATTTTAGCAAAAAAAACTGTTGGATGACAGCATTATAGTGTGTAAAAGCAGTAAAATAATTTGATACCTACTTTTCAGAGATTATGTAGAGCAAGAAACACATGAAAAACACTTCACTCCAGATGAAAAGGATGAACATGGTTCCAAAAATATTATTCAGCTTTTCGCATTGACTAAAAAAAAAAACAAGTTTTTCAGGTGAGGTATTGTCTACTTTTTGCATGTGCTTGCTGATTTAGGGCTCAGGAATCATCATTTTATCCTAGCCTAGCTCAGTTTTTATCACAATACAATGCAATGAATTCCACGCCTGCGAGCAAATGTTAAAAAATGATTAAGATTGATACAACCAACAATACATTTATCTTTACTGGCTGGGTTGATGTATTGTTGCTTGCGTAAGAATCTTATCCACGGTTAAAATTTTGCTTGCAGCTATAATACTGCCCAAAAAGGACAAAAGGCATGCAGTAACTAATTCTGGAATCATCTGTAATAAATCGAACTTGATTGAAAGTTCAATAATCTTGTAGCCTAATATCCGCAGTTACACTTTCACCCGCTTTTATTACAACAAGGCTCACTTCAATCAAAATCGATTTACTTATTTAGAAATATTCCCAAATCACTTCCTGCCGTTCGTGCCGTTTGTCTTTTTTTGGCAAGATAGTATGCGTTAGTCTCAAAGAAGGCAACTAAAGCAGCAGGCACTATTGAAAATGTACCTTTTCAAAAATTTATGTTGTTCAATGTAAACGTTCATCATAACTTTCTTGAAATCCTCTTCACTTACTTTATCGTAGGTAAATTTTTTAATTTTCTCGTTCAGTATTTTGAACTGTACTCGTAAAAGTACAAACAAAATAGAAACTAGGCCGTCAATTCCTGTCACAAAAGGAGTTGCAGAGAAGATTAACAGCGTATCCAAAATATTTGAAAAATATTTAGGTGCAAATTTTGGAACGTAACACGGAAAAGCGCGTTCTCCTCCAAATATTTGATAAATAGGTATCAACACCATGAACGAAACGTAATAGAAATTAACTCCTCTGACCAAGAACTTCCATACTTTCAAAATGCTGAGGTATTCCTTCTTGTTTTCGCTGTCAGAAGGGATTGGCCAGTATTTATGTTCGATGTCGTTTAAAATTTCAGACAATTTTTCTCGTTTTATCAAGAGGATCGAGTGCTTCAACGTCATCTGAAAAAGATTTTGTTCAAAGATCGATCTACCTACCTACTACCTACTATCGACGGCAAGTAGTAGGTAGGTAGCCAAGTAGCTCGAGGAGTGTTCTGAAGGAAGGACTGTGACAAAACGTTTTATCTATTTACTTTGTGTTACTAATAGTACAGGAAAGATAGATTTCAACCTCGGAAAAAATATGGACGTCCTGAAAATTTGATATTTTGTTCAGAATTGAGTGCTCTACAACATATCCAAAATCGCAAAAAATCGCACCCGGGGGTTTTGAGTTATTGGAGGGGGGGTAAAAAAATGCAGGTAAAAATGGAGGGGATGGAACCCGTCAATCCATTGGATGCGAATACATTATAGTTCGACGTATCATATTCCATTGATACTATTTTGGCACAAACAGTGTCCATCATTGTTGAAGGGGAGTAGTGGAGGGGCGAAGCTCTGCTAGGTGCTCCATTTTGTTTTTTCGGCCATGTAGAACCGATCACGACAAGTTTGGTATCTTGACCGACTAAATTCAATCTCCTGAACTCATATTCGATAAGTAAATTCGGATGAAAACAAGTTTGAACAAGTTAACTTGAGACAACTTGTTTTTTCTTTGACAATTTTGACGAATTTTTGTTTTACTGTTGGAGGCATTCATTTTCAGAAAATTTTCAGGGGTCATTAAATTGAAGTGTATTCTCCACAAAAATCATCCACTCGATGTATAATTTTGCTTCTCGAGTTTAAAAAATCGATTTGAACTTAAGCCGGCGCGGCGCGTCGTCTACTACTGACCAGAACACTACAGCATGCACCTTTGAATGAAAACAACTCGAACTATTGAAGAAATAACACCTCATCTTCAAAAATTGGAGGATCTGTGGAGAATTGAATTTCCTATAACATAAACAAAATCGCCATGAATCGCACTGCAGGGTTTTGAGTTATTCAAGTTGAGAGGTAACAGTTCATAGAGTATGAATCCTGTCAAAGTGTTATCCTCCTCTTCGAATAACTCAAAATCCTGCATTGCGATTTTGTTCATGTTATAGGGAATTCAGTTCTGCACAAATCCTCCGATTTTCAAAGACAAGTTGTTATTTCTTCAATAGTTTGAGGTGTTTTCATTCAAAGGTGCATGCTGTAGTGTTCTGGTCAGTAGTAGACGACGCGCCGTGTCGGCTCAAGTTCAAATCGATTTTTTCAACTCGAGAAACAAAATTATACATCGAGTAAATGATTTTTGTGGAGAATACACTTCAATTTAATGGCCCCTGAAAATTTTCTGAAAATGAACACCTCCAACAGTAAAAAAATCGTCAAAATTGTCGAAGAAAAAACAAGTTTTCTCAAGTTGACTTGTTCAAACTTGTTTTCATTCGAACTTACACATTGGATACGAGTTCAGGAGATCGAATTTAGTCGGGAAAAATACCAAATTTGTCGTAATCGGTTCTACATGGCCAGAAAAACAAAATGGACCACCTAGCAGAGCTTCGCCCCCCCACTACCCCCCTTCAACAATGATGGACACTTTTTGTGCCAAAATGGTATTAAGGGGATATTGTACGTCGAACTATAATGTATTCGCATTCAATGGATTGACGGGTTTCATCCCGTCCATTTTTACCTGCAATTTTTACCCCCCCCCCCCTCCAATAACTCAAAACCCCCGGCGATTTTTGGCGATTTTGGATATGTTGTAGAGCACTCAATTCTGAACAGAACATCAAATTTTCATGACGTCCATATTTATTCCGAGGTTTTGCCGATTTTTTTACTATTTTTCCTGTACTATAATTAATGGATTCATTATTACATCGAAAGCGGTGCTCTAATGAAAAATATTATTGAACTGCTTCAACCATCAATGACAATAACAATTTATTGTCAATAGAAGGTAGGCAAACGTCAGTGCGGAGGTGTCACCTGTCAAATGTTTCTATTTCTAACAGCCAGAATTTACAATTTCTGGGCGAATATCAAAGTGAAGTAGATAAAATAGTATATTACACTTGTTTAATAAAACGTATTGTTACACTTCTTCTTTTGGAACACTCCTCGCAAGCTCGTGCCCCAAAACCAGTCGTGCGACAACACTATGTCTTATGAAACTCGTCAGAAACTCTTATAATAATATAGTGTTATGGAATGAATGCAATATAGGTAGGTACCTACTATTTTATTTACTTTGACGTCATAATTGCTCGAAAATTCGAAAATCTAGCTGCTAAAAGTAAGAATGCTCAACAAGTGACACTTCGCGACTACCTCCTAGTAGGAATAAATTGTTTCTATTGGTTAAATAAAAAGCGGTTCAACAATGTGCTTCTTTTTGACACCGCTTTCAGTAGGTATATAAAACTGTCCATTGTTGAACAAAAGTAGATCAACATGTTTTTCAAATCACCCAAACGGACGGAGGACTGGAAAAAGTCACATTTTATTTTTTTACGTTATTTTGGTTATTTTGACGATGTCGACGTGTATAGACAATACAAATAGAAAAGACCACAGTCGTAACGGACTTTTACGGTTGCGTAGAAACCAGGCGAGTCCATCATTCAAAAAAAGGTTGGCTGATTTTTGATGCCCCAATATCCGTGACGACGGTGGTGATAACATATGGTCTTCTCTATTTGTATTGCCTATACATTTGTTCTTTAGGTATGCATCATACCTAACATATCATTTTGGAACATCATGGTAATTTTCGATGAGCCTATTATTGGTTCCCGGTTCCTGTTTTATCGATTAGAGAAGTTAAGAAGTTATTGATAATGTTACGCGAAAATGCAGACTATTGAAAAAGGCTTGTTCTATGTTCTACTATCGGGCCAACGCTTCAGCCTCCATGTGTGAAACTTTTCATCAAGGCCTATTTTTTTAATTTATAAAATTGTTGAACAAGTCGTTTAACAATCAGCTTTTGATGAGCACATGCATGGGGGCTGAAACGTTGGCCCAATAGTAGAACAAGCCTTTTTATTCATCTGCATCTCCGCTAAACATTATCAAGTTCCTACTTATTTATTTACGAGTATGTATTGTTCATTCAGCTTTTATTTGCAGCAGAGCCAGGAGAGGCGAGGCAGGTTCTCTGGCAAATTCAATGGTTGATTCACTCTGAATAGACGCTCTGTCGCTGAAGAGCTGGGATTGGGTAGTAGGTAAGTGAATTTTTTGGGTCAAATGAGACGGAGCTGTTTTCATTCATGAACGGTGTAGATTTTGAAATTACTCGTGTTAGTCACTCTTCTTCGTTTCGCATGAATTCAGTAATGAGTCGCACCTCTTGAAAATTTTAAAACACTATCCATCCTGCACAACAGTAACAGTACTCCTCCTTCTGGCCACCTTAAGAATAAAGCTCCAGGCTCTACACTGTTACAAATGAAAGCTGAAATAGTAGTTATGCCACACATCCCAGATGCTTCATTTGTAAGTTGATAAGT